>OV743311.1:14847500-17271250 GCA_928268935.1 Lasiommata megera
TACAGCTTAAGAGTAGATACGTGAGCGGCGAGCACTTAGCGAAGCGTTGTAATCAGCAAGTATCATGACATACTTGTACTAGCAACGATAAAAAAATATAACCTAGTTACTAGTTGCCCGCGACTTCGTCTGCGTGGACTTCAGAATTGGGTCTAAAGCTACGCTCGTTAAAATTTTTTAATCTTCCCACGGGAACTATTTGAGAGGTCGGTATAAAAAATTCATGTCCTTTTCCATAGCATAGGTGACATGCACACCTAATTTCAAAGCTGTCTGCCCGCGGCTCAGCTCGTAAACAATTTTCAATTTTCCCTCGGGAGCTACTTCAGGAATCGGGATGAAATGTATAACAAATTTCATCCAAATCCTGTTTTTGCATGATTGAGTAACAAACATCCATAACAATCCATCCATCCTTTCACATAAATTATAATATATATTGGATATAGGAATATAGGATTCTCATATTGTCGGCGCTTTTGTTTCGTAACTATAATCCTTATTTCAGGGACGTCAAAGTATGTCATATAACATCATAATACCGCTTTAAAGCGATGACACTGAGCACTCTATTCGCTCGAATACTGGAATAAAGTTTTATAAAGAACGCCAAAACCGACACGCTGCATGAATATACGACGTTTCAACTATATTTTCATCATCCTTATATAAGTTTCTTACTTAAAAAATCCTTATTAAATGAAGCCATGAAACATAACTTCTACTAAAACTGAGCATTTGTCAAACAAACCAAGTATACGAACTTCGACGACCGAAACAAACGACTGGCATTGAACTGGCATAACGCTTTTTCATCACGTGACGATGACAATAAGTCAACTCCTATTGCAAGCCTCGTTCGTGAACCTCGTTCTAAAATCATAATCATCATGATCAACCCATTCTCGGCTCACTACAGAGCACGGGTCCCATAGTCCCGTAGTAGTAGTTTGGCTATAGTCCACCACGCTGGCCATGTGCGAATTAGCAGACTTCACACGCCTTTGAGAACATTATGGAGTACTCTCAAGCATGCAGGTTTCCTCCACCGTTGAAGCAAGTGATATTCTAATAAAAAACGCACATAACTCCAAAAAGTTATAGGTGCGTGCCCGGGTTCGAACCTCCGACCTCTGATTAGGAGGCTGACGTCCTAACCACTAGGCTATCACAGCTTCTAAAATCATAAGCGTATGTAATAGGTACACAAGGCAAGGCCTCATCGCCGGTTAATTAAGTTCATACCGTCTATTTATAGGGCTTTCGAGGATGCCTCATTATCTCTTGAAAATGAATAGCTCAAAATAATTACTAGAATTTTCCTGCGACTTTGTCAGCGTAGCGTAATATTACTGCACTCCTTTGCTCGATGCAGCGAAGAAGTTTGGAATACTTCAGAAATACCTAAAAGTTTAATCAATAATTTACAGAGGAACTTTAGAGGAATTTATGCTGAGCCGCTTAAACGAATGGGCTTACGGAAGCACTGGGATGTTTGTTTTATGCACTCGTCTTACAATCTAGTCATCATGATCAACCCATGGCGGCCGGCTCACTACAGAGCACGGGTCTCCTCTCAATATGAGAAGGGTTTGGCCATAGTCCACCACGCTGGCCATATGCGGATTGGCAGACTTCACACGCCTTTGAGAACATTATGGAGAACTCTCAGACGTGCAGGTTTCCTCACGATGTTTTCCTTCACCGTTGAAGCAAGTGAAATTTTTAATTAAAAAAAAAATAACTAACCCTAATTTTAATAAAAACTTACCCTAATTGAAAAAACGACCTCGTTTGTGGGCATGCAAATAAAATGGCGAAACTGTGTCCCAAGTATTGGAAGTTGCGGGTGCTTTCATCTCAAATAGAAATAAAGTAGACACAGGGCGGAGGAAAAAGAAAAAAAGTAACTATCTCGAAAAAAAAAACTAAGACCAAGTTACTCGGCGTTCCATGCTTCACGTTTCTTTTATAATAACTACGGATTTATTTCCTTTTGCGCATCTTTCTATGTAAGTTTGCTATTTGCATAGCGACTTTTTTTTATACACCACAAGTTAACCCTTGACGGCCATCTCACCTGATGGTAAGTGATGATGCTGCTTAAAGTGATAGCGGGCTAATCTGTTGGGGATGTGGTAAGCCCAGACTCCTAATTGGTTTCTACGCGACATCGTGCCGGAACGCTAAATCGCTTGGCGACACGTCTTTGTCGGTAAGGTGGTAACTAGCAATGGCCCAAGCCCCCCACACACGTAGCTCGTGAATATATGTTTCCTGATACTCTTAACATAATTATGTATAAAATGGACTACACTGCGAGTGAGGTCCCGGCTTCTATCCCGGGCATAGGAAATGGGAATTTATAATTAGCTTCCGTTCAGGATATGGGCTTAACATAACTACCATACTTCTAACAGGTTAGCTCGCTGCCTTCCTCGCTTATCACTAAATTCTTCTGGCAGAGCTTCTTTCCGAAGCTAGCCAAACAGCCCGGTTACGCTGTGGCAACCAATAGGGTTAGTACAGCTAATAGACAGTCCGAAAAAAAACTAGATAGTTAGTTGAGATTTTAGGCAAGGGCTAACCGGTAGTGAAATAAATCTCAAACATAGTTTTGTCTTGAGCGGACGGAATCGCGTGGGAAACTCGTGCCAACGTAAATAAACAACAAAAACAAATTCCTCCCTAAACCACAGTTTGCAAGGTAAATAGTTCCTTACTTACACAGTCTTTGAGCTTCTGCAACGCAGCTTGCCTCAAAGCTAATCCAAATCACTCGGCCCCACTAACACAGAAACTGTAGAAGATGTTCTCTATACCACTAAGTATACCTACTCGTATTTAGTCTTTTACGATCGCATAAGGACTTTGGTGTAAATCTTCAAGTCACAGATCGTCTACTAAACATGAGATTTTAGTGAGAATTCCTAGTATCATCATTTCAACCTATAGACGTCCACGTAGAAACCAGTTAGGAGTGTGAGTTTAACATACTCCTAACAGGTTAGCCCGCTACCATCCTAAACTACATCATCATTTACCACCAAATGTGATAGCTGCTGTCAAGAGTTAACTTGTAGTACATTACAAGTGTTTTTTTTTACAGTAATATTAGTGTAGTTTTTATACACAATATATAATATTATATATACAAGTTATCGTAGTATATTTCAAACAAAAACGTTTGCTTTGATGTCACATAATTGGGGATAGTTTTGACTAGACAAAGAATACAAACCCAACCCACATAAACATCAGCTTAAACGTTGTGTTGTATTAAGATTTCTGCTATAAACATCTCTTTTGTGTCACATCGCTTTGCATTTGTTATACTGGGACGTACTAAGTAATAGCCCAAGAGATCACCCATATGAATATACCACGATACGAAATCACCCTTTTGTTTTGCATCTGTGCGCAGAGGCAATATCGTCACCAATGAGGGTAATCCATGGTGCGATTATTGCTAGTTGAAAACAAAAATCAAGTTTACTTAAAATACATTTTAAGGTCTCGGTAGTCAACTAGGAAAGATTAACAAGTAAAGTGGTAAAATAAATTTTGGTAAATATTTTTTTGGAGATCATCACGTAATGTGCTGATAAAAGTTTTTTTAAATATTGCTGGTCTGTAAAACCAATTTTGTTATTAGAGGGTTATGTTTGCGATATTTTAAGCCTAAAAAGCTAATTATTCTTTCGAGTCAAGTGTAATCCCAAGGCAGGTGTGCAAAAAATACAAACGGAAACACTCTCCCATTTATAATACTTATTATTACGGATGACAGTCTGCACTGACTATTATCAAAAGTTTAAAAAAAAAAAAAGATTAAACAAGCTATCATAGAAACATATAGGTTTATGGGCAATTTATATAAATATTTATCGGTCACGTTAATCAAAATTTATATATTATTCTTCCTTTAAATTATTAACTAGCAGAACTAAGGATGTTTGGTACAGAAAATACATACATTTATGCATTAACATACCATTACGTTAGTAAAAAACTTGCATTAGTATTCAGCTGTCATGACAATTTATGAATTACTGAAGTTTATAAAAATTAATTAATTCTTCAGAATGATTTTATGGCACCGTCTCTTTATTTAAACCTCGCTGTAATAGTTTCCACGTGTCCTTTACATTCGCCTGCTTGATATATAAATACGAAACCGTCATCTCAATGGTAAATTTTGTATGTAGGGTAAACACTTAGATAAATACGCCAGTTAAATTGAAACCTCTACAAATATCACCCAACTTATCGCAATGTCTTCTTGGCGTCCATTGTTGTTGCTATTTTTTGTGAACCAATCACTTGCCACCGTTTTGGCGGGAACCAATAGCAAGGCGGCACGACATGGTGACAACCAACTTAATCTATATATATAAAAGCGAAAGGTCACTGACGTACTTACTTACTTACTGATTAACCACGAGATCTTAAAAACAATTGTACGTATAAAGCTATAATTTAGCAAGTAGATAGTTGATAGTTAGAGATGTCAGCTAAGAAAGGATATTTGGAAATTCCACCTCTAAGGGGGTAATATAGGGGTTGGAAGTTTGTATGAAAATCCTTTGTTTTTAGAGTTAGAGACACAAAAATTCGCATTAAGATTAATAATAATAAATAAAAAACATGTACATCATTTTTTTTTATTAATACCCATTAAGGGTGGTAAAATAGATGTGATAGTTTTTACTTATTTTTTTATTATTTGGTCTACAAGCTTGAAGTTTTGAAAATAGGTTTCTTTTAGGGCTTAAGTATCAGAAATAGGGGTTTGAAGTTTAGACACGAAAAGCGGCAATTTGACATTTGCCTGTAGCTTACTTTCTGAAACGGGGCATTGGCCGCACGGGAACCTCAATCTCACGGGAAAACAGCAATTCGCGACGAAGTCGCGGGTTACAGTTAGTACATTAATAATAATATTCTAGTCAAGTTTATACTCTAAATCTTAATCTGTGTACGTACGTACGTACGTACACAGATTAATAACATATTAACCCTTATAAACACCTTGTAAAATATATTTCTTAATTAATAAATACATTATAATTTATATATATGTAGCTTCATAGAATTGCGCTGATAACAGTAGGTAAAAAATATATCCAATGTAGGTGTGGGTAATATCTACATCCGTTAACTAGTCGATCACCTCCCATCTATTAGTCCCGGTCCAATACTCCCACTACGTAGGTGTTTCGGGTGGATATTAAGGAGATTTTGAGTGGGTGGAAATCCCATATAATCCTGCCTCCCTGGTAGTTGCGTATCTCACATGTTTCCCACAAAACATAATGTCATATAAAAACACGGTCCTATAGCTATACTTAGGCGAATGTATCACAAATAATAAAATTATAAACGAATGTGGCTTAATGGACTTTTTGGATTAAAGAGAAAGGGTGTCGGTCCCGCCCTAAATATACACCCGAATTTTCGGCGAGCGTAGGGTCTGAACGTCATGTAACATTCGAGTTTAGAAAGTAACGTACTAGTTTTGGGCTTTCCAATATGTTATAAGTTATAATATGCTAGCGGTGTATTCCACAGTACCTTCAAATTATTTATATGGAGAACTAGCTGATGCCCGCGACTTCGTCTGCGTTGAGTAGTAACTCAACTGTGTGAAAGAATGTTTGTTTATCTTCCAACCACGAAGCAATTGATTACTAAACAACGACAGACGACCTTGAAGTTATTACAGTACTTGGACATTGCAACATTACTTTATTTTTCTAAAATAAAAAACTTTTCTAAAATAAAAGTAGCTTAAGTTACTCCTTATTACATCAGCTACCTGCCAATAAAAGTCCCGTAAAAATCGGTCCGGCCATTTCAGAGATTAGCCGGAACAAACAGACAGACAGACAAAAATTGTAAAAAAATGTTATTTTGGTGTATGTACCGTATACATATTCATATGCATGTATTAAAAAACGGTTATTTAAATATTACAAACAGACACTCCAATTTTATTTATTTGTATAGATTGTATAGATTAGGCGTATAGTCCAGTTGGTTAAATTAAAGATCTATAAGGATCGAGGACGGAATTCTATATAACCCTATTTATCTCTGTCTAAACCGATTCCAATAACTTTTCATTTCAAGGAATCCTCCTACTATTACTATAACTATACCTTATATATACTATACCCTATTTATATTTATAATAGACAGAAGTACTCAAAAAAACAATACTAAATAACTAGCGATCATTTTAGTAAACGTACTTATAAACTTATTAATAACTGTTACATTTAAATGCAATATTTGTTTTTCAAATACCTTTACCACAAACTTATCTATAATTCAGTCAGTTATTGTTACAAATGCGCACCCCTTTCCCCCCTTTCTTTTTAAATGGTTGCTTTCACAAAAGGTTGACTGGAGGAGATCGCTTTAAGCGATAAGATCGCCTTTGCGCATTATCATTATTATTTATTTTTGTTTTTATTTGCTTCGGAATCTTGGAGTGCTTGCTTTCTTCAATTTATTTCATTCAATTCTTTGCCTCGAGTTGAATGCGCGAGTGATCCCGTGACTCTGCCACCAGGCGACGCGAAGGAGCATCGCTGGGTTTTAGTGGGTATTCTGATCGTGACCTGAATCCACATGTTCCACATACTCCGCCGGAAGTGGAAATGTTCTGCTTGCACTTCCGGAGGGGATGCGTAAGCGCATTTAAAAGCAAGGAGTATAGACCAATCACGCACTATTATGGTACATCGCCGATTGCCTATTACCGGGTTGGAACTGAGTTTTTTTTTTAGAAAAATCCAATTTTCAACAATTCTTGACTGATAATAATAATTAATGACGTGATAATATAGATAGGATACTAGCCAACCACCAGGCCAACGAGGTAGTTCTTTACTCTATACCAATAAAATTTAATCGTCTGTCGGTATCTTCCTTTTATTCGATTACGTGAACGTATGTTACCTTTAAACACCTTTTACTATCTCTTGGCAATATTGAAAATGTGTTCAGTTTATTGCATTAGGGATGACAGAAGAAAACATTTTACGTACTCAATCAATCAATCGTTATCTTTCCTTAGTATTCTATTCAAATAATCCTTTAAAAGGCACTTTTGACGCGTCAATAATTCACATAGTGAGTTGATAGTGATAACTACATTGGTAAACTTAAAACTAAAGCTATAAGGGTTCTACACGCGCCCTGGTCCAAGAAGATGCCCACAACAAACTTAGCCAGGTAAATTTTCTCTTAGATATCACCAACATGCCACTTAAAATTATTTAAGATCTACTGGCTACTGGTTTAGAAATGATCGAACTAAGTACCTTTCCGTATATTTTATCGCTACGGTTAGAACACACGGAAGATTAACTGGCCCGGTCGCTCGCATCCTTTTTGGGTATTTTTTGTAGGATGTTTCTAAGCACTTGTTTTGACGACCTCCGTAGCGCAGCGCGCGCGCTATCGCTTTATAAAGTTGGAGGTCCTGGGTTCGATTCCCGGCTTGAGTCTGGTCTGGTGGGAGGCTTCAGCTGTGGCTAGTTACCACCCTTCCGACAAGGACGTGTCGCCAAGCGATTTAGCTTTCCGGCATGATGTCGCGTAGAAACCAATTAGGAGTATGGGCTTACCATACCCCTAAGAGTTTAGCCCGCTACCATCTTAGACTGCATCATCACTTACCATCAGGTGAGATTGCCGTGAAGGGCTAACTTGTAGTGGATATAAAAAAAGTACAACTAATAATTATAAAACATTTATTAAGTACTGTTTTCAATGCATAGTTAACTGGATGGTTTAAAAAAAAACATTAAAGAAATAGTTTTTGCTACTTCGGGATTTCAGCTTAGCTGATAACCACTCTAGCGGTAAAGCTGAACAGATAAGCGACTTAGCGTAGATATAACGTAGAAGCCATTCAGTATTACAGTTGCCTTACAACTACCTTATCTTCAAAACCACTATGGCAGAAAAGTTGGGTAGTTTCATCTACAAGATTGAAGGTGCAGAGGTCATACTTCAGTTTAAACTGGTGGTTTTTGGGGTACGAACCTTGTCTGAAACGTCATAAATAACATACGGTTTTAATTTCAGATTTATTATATAAAAATAAAGAAGTCTGCCAATCCGCATATGGCCAGCGTGGTGCACTATGGCCAAACCCTTCTCAGAATGAGAGGAGACCCGTGCTCTGCAGTGAGCCGGCAATGGGTTGATCGTGACGATGCTGATTATGATATTTTGGATGAGGGTGTGCTGTCGTATTATAAATTGGGAGGTCGATTTTTGGCTCATCTAGTGGGAGGCTTTGGCCGCGGCTTATTACCACCCTACTTACAAAGATATATCGCCAAGCGATTTAATAGTGTTCCGGTATGATGCTAAGTATAAACCTATTCAAAGGATGGGTTCAACCGGCAATGCATCAGTATCTCCTCTGGTGCTGTAGACGTCCATGGGCGGCGGTCATCATTTAATATCAGGTTACTCTTCGGCTGGTTTTCCCGCGATGTTTGACGACCTCCGTGGCGCAATGCGTGCGTTGTCGCATTATAAAGTTGGAGGTCCTGGGTTCAATTCCCGGCTCTTGTCTGATTTGGTGAGAGGCTTTCGCCGTCGCTAGCTACCACCCTACCGACAAAGACTTGTTGCCAAGCGATTTAGCGTTCCGGCACGATGTTGCGTAGACACCAATTAGGAGCGTGGGTTTACCATACTCCTTATAGGTTAGCCCGCTACCATCCTAGACAACATCGTCACTTATCACCAGGTGAGATAGCGTCGAGAGCTAACTTGTAGTGTATAAAAAATAAATAAAAAAATTGTAATCTGTGATAACATAGTCTTAATCTACGTTCACAGCACGAGGGTAATTGATAAAAGACGAAACTCAACCTATCTACCCACGAAAAAAAATGGCACCTTTAAAGTGATACGTTAATAATGAGATATCCGTCAAGAGCTAACTCAGCGTGTATAAAAAAAATTTGTAATCTATGATACCATAGTCGCAATCTAACAAAGCACGAGGGTAATCGAATTGTTAAAAACGAAACTACGATATGTCTACCCACGGAAAAAATGGCACCTTTTAAGTTATACGTCACTAATGATATAGCCGTCAAGAGCTAACTCGGAGTGTATACAAAAAAATTGTGATCTGTGATACGATAGTCGCAAACTAACACAGCACGAGGATAATCGAATTGTTAAAAAGGAACTCGACCTACCTACCCACTCGGAGGGTCTGCCTCGGCGGACGCCACTGGCTGGACCTCGCTCAAGTGCACGAGTGTTCCCGTGACCCAGTCACCAGGCGACGCGAAGGAGCATCTCTGGGTTTTAGTGGGTATTCTGGTCGCCAGTCTGGCCGCCGGGGAGACCCACATATACCGTCGGAAGCGGCGCAATCTTGTCTGCGTCGCTTCCGGAGGGGATGCGTAAAAGCATTTCCCAGCGTGAAAAAACCTACCCACGAAAAAAATGGCACCTTTAAAGTTCCATGTCACTAATTGCAGTTAGTAGCGCGATAAAATCAGAATGTAACAGAGTAAAAGGGCCCCGAAAAGCAATTTGTCCTGCGACACAAAGTTACCTCGAATGTACAGTCAAAATGTGTTTTTAGCGAAAGTGAAAAAAGGGACGCCGTAATTATATAAAAACAATATAAGCCGCTAGAGGAAACATAATTTACTTCAATTTGATATTTTGTTATTGGAAGCAACAGTTTTATCCGGGCAGCTATTACGGCTATTCTTTAAGCTGTTCAATTTCGTTAATACGTTTTAATTTTTTTTAACCAATTCAAATATCACTTGCCTTAACGGTGAAGGAGAACATCGTGAGGAAACCTGAGAGTTCTCCATTATGTTCTCAAAGGCGTGTGAAGTCTGCCAGTCCGCACATGGCCAGTGTGGTGGACTATGGCCAAACCCATCTCATATTGTGAAGAGATCCGTGCTCTAGTAGTGAGCCGGCAATGGGTTGATCATGATGAGTAAAATTTTGCGATCTTATTAAACAACCGTTGTTGTCAGCCAGCCTAGTCATATTACAAAAATGAAAATCCGGCGTAATGTATAAAATTATTTATAAGTTTTGAATTAAAGTAGTACGCAAAGAGTTTTTAGCTAATCATTTTGTCCAGTCTGCTGCACGGAAGCATCTTTTAAACTATTTATGTAGTATAAAAACTGACATAGCAAGTTGGACTCGCACACGAAGGGTTCTGTAACAATGTGATCGCATATGAAACACTACTTAATATAAGATTGAGCTAAATCACCATAAACAAATAAACTTGCATAGAAACCAACTTGATTTTATTTTTGTTATTGGCTGGCAAGAGAAATACACATTCTGAGAACATTTCAGCTCTCTATTTATTACGCTTTATGAGAAAGACTGCTGGACAGACAGACATAAATACGAAGGCATCGTTCAGCTACAGAAAGTACTCGTTACTAGTACTAGTACCTTAAATGCAATTAAAAACGAGTGCAGCAGAAGACGTAAAAGCCAAATTTGCCCTACGAATTTCAACGAATAAAATGCGATTTGTTCACATTACCGTTAACCTAACGGAATATTGGGACCTAAGACTACTCGTATATTTTATCAAATACGTTTCACTGGCGGACTCGTCGACGAGCACGGCGTTCCAGAGAATGTCGCGGCAGGACTCATCGGTGTGAACGAAAGCTGCGCGTAGACGGCGAGCGTCCAGTTAGTGACGCGATTTATCATCGTTTGGACGTTCCCGCAAGTCGTAGTGAGCTTTTCACTACCGCGGGAATTTCAATTTTGGAATACGGGCGTTATCAGGTGTGAAGGTTTTTAAAGGGGAATTTCTGTTTGTTTATAAGTGTTTTATAGTGTCGTGATTGCCTGTATGGATTTGTTTGGTGATCACTTTATGGTAAGTAGTAGTAGTAGCTGATATAGTTTTGTCTTTACAAACGTATGTTTATAAGATGACAGCTTTTATTCGACATATTGTCAGCCACATTGTAATTTTATAAATTGACTGAAAATAATAATTATTTCTCAGACAATAAAAATCTTGGTGAAGTAGGACTGTGAATTTTTCCGAGATTATGTGAGATTACAAATATGACTTTTCTATAAGCTTAGGTTACCTATGAACTTATTGAGAACAGATCTGCAAAATGTCAGACACATGGTTTTTTTATAAATTGATGAGTGCACTCACCTTTTAATAAAAATAAATTACGTTACAATGCATTTTCTATTAATAAATTAAATTGCGTTGTTATGTATGGGAACTTTTAGTTTCACTTATGGATTTTAAAATGTATGGAAAATGTAATTAAATCTGTTAAGTGAACCGGTGAAAATGATGCTTTAAGAACTGTGAGTACACAAAGCTTGTTTTTCGGATCCACTCATACGTCGAGGCAGATCCATTAGTCTGAAAATTCCGATTTCATTTTTTTTCTGTGGTTTTCTTGTTTTCATGCGTTTTAACTACCATTGGAGTAGTTTTGAGTGCGATTTTAGTGTGTCTTTGGTAACCCACGACGAATTTTAGATTTTTATTTATTAAAAGATGAATTTCTTGATTATAAGGGTGCTTGGAAACACTTCTTCTCACTTTCATGTCATACACAAGGTATACGAGAATTAAAAATTCTGGTGAAGTATGACATTAAATTTTCCTGGGATAAAGTCAATGAGGGTAGATCCGTCCGCACTTCAAACACACGCACCCGTATGGCCTAAACCGTACCAAAGAAAAAGATTAACATTTCGCGACCGGGTCCCTGAATTGAAAAATGTTCTTCATACGATTCAATTAGGTTATATATTTTTTCTTTATGTCTGTTACCTTTTATGAGTTGTTTTTTTTTTATTTTACTTCTTCTACGAGTATCTGAGTTAAAACGCGTACGATCAGGCGAATGGGTATTGCAATACTATAAGGATTCCTTATTGACTATGGAATATTAAATTCAGCGGTTACTTGAAAGGTACATGGGTGCGTTTCAAGTTGCCAGATGTGGACTTGTTTGAATCCTCTGTCCACCTAGTCCCTACTTCCAACATGACTTTTTCTGCTGACGTCATTGCAATTTTGAAACCTTGTAATAAGATGGCAATCTGGTTTTTCTACGAATTTCCTCATCTTTCAACCCTCTCATTATTTTTGATTTAATCACGTAGCGATGCTACGAGCACAGATAGCTCTCCGTTGTAGGGTCAGTATCTCTGAGAGTGAGCTAGTTATTGAGTAAGTGAGTGGTTGAGTGAGTGAGTGATTGAGTGAGTGAGTGAGTGTGTGATTTAAGCGACACTCTTTCATATGAGACCCATAGTTAGTAGCGATGTTACGCAACTATAAGTCATAACTGATAACACAATGACCTTTTATCCTTTTGTCCATTGTAAATAAATATAGGTAGTACGAAAGTACTTCAGTGAAATGAGTTGAAAACATCGCCCAAAGCGTCAACAAGAAGGTAGTTCTCGGTCATTATCAAACCACTCACAAATGAAGCGCCGCGCTGAAATAAGAAACAAAGCAAATGAGTTCAAATGAAACTCAAGTTTTCAGCTGACATATTTATATTAAACTAGCTGATACCCGCGTTTTACGTCCACGTGTATACATATTTTCCAATAATTACTCATCACAAGAACTCATCTGATGACTTCAACAAATATTAAAAGAAAAAAATAATCGGGCGGTAAATTAGTTGTGAAAATTGAGCAGCAGTTTTTACGACAAATTTAACGACACGAATTTTTTTGATGAGATTAAATTCGCAGTTTTGTTACTTTTAATATTTATCTACTACCCCCTACACGTTAGCCCGGTACCGTCTTATACCGTATCTTCACTTGCCATCAGGTGAGATTGCCGTAAATAATATGCCGTAATTGCCGAAAGGCTAACTTGTAGTAGATAAAAAAAACCCTGCTCGAAAGAATTACGAACGAATTACGAAATTATTTTTATTTATTATTGCAGTGATGCCTACGTCTCTTCCAGAGGGGATGCGTAAACGCATTTCCCAACTTTAAAAATAAAGGACGTTTGCAACTCTAGGGGGATGTACCTACTATACGCAACCTATAGGTATAGATAATAGTTGTATACTTCTGAGGATGGTTCCCGTAGTTTTATATGTTTATATATGAATTGATCAATCGTTTGTCCTAATGTGTAAATGTATGCGTAAGGAATTCAGGAGTAAAAAAAACATCAATTAAGAGATGGATTGTACAACAGAGTATAAGAATACGTTCAAAAGACTAGATGGAGAAAAATTCACTGCACAATATTTTATATCATTCGCAAGATATTTTAGAATTCTTCCGCACCTCAAAAGCTTATCAAATATTTGGATAAAGCTGGCATTGTTTTGTGGAGGCTCATGATATAGGTACAACAAAAATTTAAGCTTAACTTGCACGTGTATCCGAGTTCCGGTTAACTCGCTTTTACTCGTTTAATCGACTACTCACAGTTATGAAGCCCTAGTATTGTAAATCAAACAAGAAAAATATACTGACCCCTTGAAAGTCACCTAGTCAGTTCCACCCTATACCAAAGCCAGCGTTATCTCCAACGTGATAAAGTTATTTTTCTATCCAGTATACATAAAACGCTATGTTAATTTGCAATAAACCACGACACGACAAGTTAAATTTGTATCTCCGAATGAACTGACTTGACCGGATTGTAGGCAATTTTTCCCCGTGAAATGATAGGGTCTAAAAAAGCCCGCATGAAACATGAGAAAAAGCCCTCAGGAAACTTAGGAAAAAGCCCTCGAGAAACTTAGTCGGGTATTTTATCACCATCTTATAAGTTACGTCACTTAATACTAATAAGCTATCTGGAGCAATTCCTTCCTTCAATCTTATGCTTTTTATCGTTTATGTAATCCTGTATGAACTAATAGGATCTTTGTATGAAATTCATGACGTCAATGTTGTTTAGAAACAGTCTGCATCTTTTAAACACTAGATTACTAAAATGTTTTTTTTTATTATTCTGTACAAGTTAGCCCTTCTCGTAGATGACTTAAGTGATGATGCAGTCTAAGATTAAAGCGCGCTATCCTGTTAAGGATACGGTAGACCCATACTCCTAAATGGTTTCTACGCGACATTATACCGGAACGCTAAATCGCTTTGCGACACGTCTTTGTCGGTAGGGTAACTAGCCACGGCCGAAACCTTCAATCAAACCAGATTCGAACCGGGAATCGAACACAGAACCTCCAACTTTAAAATTCGACAGCGTGCGCTTTCGCCATATTGGAAAAGAGCTACTGTTGAATTTCATGTTTTAATATAAAACAATAAAGAGATTCAGAGTTCCCATACGATGATGCATGACCGATTATAATGATTTTTTTTTATCATTAATACAATAGTTCTACTATGATAACAGACAAAAGTGTGATGTATACAAACTGTATGTCTAACCTAATTTCAGAGTTTATCTTATACTGAATTAATATTTACTATCAGCTGTTAGATTCAGTAACTGTATGGTTGTATGTAATAGGTAATTTTGTTAGGTATCAGACCGATAGTTTACTGAACGCAAGGCACGTTGCGTTGTAGTGAAGCGCTTATGTAATTTATTAAAAAATGTCTCCATTTTTATATTTAATAACTAACTATTATATATAAAAACTAATAGGTAATTTTGTTAGTTATCGGACCGATAGTTGTTTACTGAACGCAAATGGTGGATGGAGTTGACAGGTCGCCGCCGGAATGCAACTGTCAGAATAGCATATGAACAGAGTTAGATATTACGTTATATAGTCGTACGTTTACGTTGCAGTGAAGCGCCTATGTAATTTGTAAAAAAAATGTCTCCATTTTTATATTATATATAAAAACTAATAGGTAATTTTTTTAGGTAATAGACCCATAGTTGTTTACTGAGAGTAAATGGTGGATGGAGTTGACAGGTCGCCGCCGGAATGCAACTGTCAGAATAGTGTATGAATAGAGTTAGATATTAACATTACGTAGTCGTACGTTTACGTTGCAGTGAAGCGCTTATGTAATTTATTAAAAATATCTCCATTTAATATTACGCAAGATGAGTTTCGACATCAAAGAGGAATTTAAGGATATGAGATGTCATTACCCGGTATCCTGCTGGGATTTCTAACTTTATTTATCACAAAATGTCCCTTCCATAAGGCTGGTACACATTGGTTGACCCGTTGCGCAATTTTAATCTCTGAGACGTGTCCCAGGTTGTCTACGTAGACGTATCTACTGGGGCCGAACGTAGCGAGGTAGGTACGTACGTAGGTCGCGCAAAGGCCGGCCATTAAGACTTTAATTCCTTTATGGAAAATTTTATGAAGATTAGCGACGTAAAATATTTTTTGAGGGTTAATTAAAAACAAGCTTATTGGTAGTAAACTCCAAGACCAACATATATTTCAAGTTCTGTTCTGTCTCATAATTTACTTAATAATATCTCAAGAAAAATACTATTAATAATTACTTAATATAGATGACACGAAAAATGAACAGAAATTTAAAACTGTATCAGTATTTATTACACACGTATTATACACGTGTAGAAGCTAGGCAAGGTTTAGTTTTTTTTACAACATGCAGGTACATGTTTAAATCTGTGTAATAGCTCATGACTTATCAATCCCCGGGTCTATTGTCAGACCATAAATTGCAGGTCTTAAGTCACCTAATCACAATGGGCCACATGCAAAGGCAGACATTTTACTACAAGGTCAACATTTTGACAGTATGACCATCACTCGGCGTCTAAAGAATTTCTCCGGCTACCTTCTCTTAGAGTTATTTTTTCTTTTTTAATGGCTTTACACAGATTAGCCATGTAGTTATGTAGTTAGATTGTATAGAGTTATTTTCCATAGTGTAAAAAATTATTAGAAAACCCGTTATTTTTCAAGAATTTAATGAAAAATAACTCAAAGCGTCTACCGATCTTTATTAAGCAGTTTAAAAATCATTACCGACCCTAAGTCTATTTTAATTACTAACACAGTGATTACATAAAGCCAATGTAAGCTGCGTAGATGTGACTGAGAAATTGGTATCGTGGTGCGGTCGCTAGAACGGTGTCTCTAGATTGTCTATGGATAATATCCGGAGTCTAGTGTATGCTAGCCTTTAAATATTTAATGATATTTAGTCGACTGTGGTAGCAAGTTTTCAATTATTTTCATATCTAATAAATAGGTTCTAAAACCTTCTGCCTACAGGAGCAGCAGTGGAAAATTATAGGGTGAAAAGGACGATGATGAAAAACATGTACCGGGCCATTTCGCAACAAAGAAAACTATTCGAATAGTAGTTTTTCTTACACTATACACTTAAACTACGCTTTTCCTACGCTACGCGGTTCTTCACTAGTTTTTATAGTGATGAATGTCGTAGCGTAGCATAAAATACTATGGTCTGTCGAATTTATAGTGTTTTTAAATCATGTGTTAATTAACAGATTATCTACCTATATATATCTTATTTATACGTTATATATTTTTATCATTAAAAAAGTCAATAGTAAATAATATTGTGTGTTGACGCTTTCTTGCTGTCCGCCCGGTTGTTATTTTTTATACACCACAAGTTAGTCCATGACGGCATCTCACTTGATGGTAAGTGATCATGCGCGGTTTAAGATCGGGTATGGTAAACCCATACTAGTTGCTTTCTACAAGACATCGTGCCGGAACGCTCTACCGCTTGGCGACACGTCGTGTAACTAGCAACGGCCTTCCACCAAACAAGAGTCGAGCTGGGAATCGAACCCAGGACGTCAAACTTTTAAAATGCAACAGCGCACGCGCTGCGCCACGGAGGTAGTGAAAGCGTCCGTCAAAACGGTCGTCCTTACGCATTTATATTATACATCCATAGCTACGCTTGATTATTCGGTTATCCACTTATACGTCAAGGCAGATCCATTACGCCCGACGCCCAGCCTTGTTTTTTCCCGCATCTTTTACACTTTTCCTTTACTGGGTAATATGTAGCGATATAATGAGTTTCGACATCAAAAAAGAATTTATGGGATCCTGGGGGTTTTCACTTTCAGGATTATACTAAATTTAGAGCGAGATTCTATCTCCATGGGTAATGTAATATTAGCTTATTCTTCCTGTGGTGTTTTTCACTACAAGTTAGCCCTTGACCCGATGGTAAGTGATGATGCAGTCTAGCTCTAAGTGGTGATAGCCTAGTGGTTAGGGCGTCAGTCTCCTAATCAGAGGTCGGCGGCTCGAATCCGGGCACGCGCCTCTAACTTTTCGGAGTTATGTGCGTTTTAAAAAAATTAAAATATCACTTGCTTCAACGGTGAAGGAAAACATCGTAAGGAAACCTGCATGCCTGAGAGTTCTCCATAATGTTCTCAAAGGCGTGTGAAGTTTGCCAATCCGCACATGGCGAGCGTGGTGGACTATGGCCAAATCCTTCTCATATTGAGTGGCGACCCGTGCTCTGTAGTGAGCCGGTAATGGTTTGATCATGATGATGCAGTCTAAGATGATGGCAAGCTAACCTGTTAGGGGTATGGTAAACCCATACTCCTCATTGGATTCTATGCAACATCGTGCCTGAACGATAAATCACTGGGCGACCCGTCTTTGTCTGTGCGCGCTGCGCAATGTAGGTCGATAAAACTTTTTATACTTAACTTATATATCATATCGGTCTTGCAAACTAGATATCATATGTTGAGTAATATGTTGTATGGAAGACCATTGAACTTATGGGTCTCCAGACGTTGACGCCCACTGGAACGAAAGTTATCGATATAGTCCAAAAACAGACAGGTGCTAGCTTGATTAGCGACACCGATTCGTTAGAACCAGCTTTGGTAGACACCAGTCGTAAGTAAAATGCAAATGACGAAGTCGTTTAATACTTTGTTGCCATGCTAATGGATAACCGTAACTCAATTATTTTAATCATACCCTCAGATAAATATTTAGTAATAAACTTATGAGAAAAAAATCAATTATATTATAATGCACGAATGATACCTATTCGATTTTATTTTGCTAGTGTATAGCAAAATAGCGTATAGGGTCTATCTTCATGAACAACCCTTTACCGGCTCACTACAGAGCACGGGTCTCCTCTCAATATGAGAAAGGTTTGGCCATAGTCCACCACGCTGGCCATGTGCGGATTGGCAGACTTCACATGCCTTTCAGAACATTATGGATAACTCTCAGCCGTGCAGGATCTATCTTATAACACCGTAATAGCAAGTACATTCGCATCAATAGAACGTACCTAGGTAATGAACTCTTTAACTGGGTCACCAACGTGAGATAAAAAAACACCGCTGTGATGTACCTACTCGTAAATAGGAAAATGGTCAAGGTATATTTTTTGAAATCCGTATTTACGAATTAAATGGCTGTAAATCGAGGATTTCTCAAGTTCAAATTAAACGAAAAGAAAACAGCACTGAAAATTAATTGAAACTTTCCATTAGAATCCAACATAAGCTTCGAATAGACGAAAATACGTAAAAACTAAATAAGAAATTTCAAATAAAATTTTCTATCAAGCTACTCCAATGTTCATTCAACCGTTCACACGTCTATTTGAGCGAATCCATTAGCTCTGTAATTTCAGTTCAAATCTTTGTTTTTTCACGGCTTTTACGCTTATTCCCTCGATATCTTGCAATAATGAGTTTCGCCATTAACAATGAATAATATATTAATGTATACGAATAAGTAGGTACTTAAGCGAAAATAATAGTAAATTAATTCAAAAAGTAAAAAATAATATTGAGAATTTTGGTAGAAGGAGAGTCTACGAGAACTTTAGTTTGTCTAATAAACTTTGCCCTTTCCGATTCCGAAGAATTGTAAAGGCCAAACTTTGCATAGCACAGTTGAGCGTTGTAGTCTTAAAATCGGACCCGGGAGCATTCCCGGGTCCGAAGACTGGTAAACATAATTTACTAATGTGTCATTTCTATATTTTCTGTGGAGCCTGGTCCGATCTGGTGGGAGCCTTCGTCCATGGCCAGTTACCAGCCTATCGACAAAGATGTGCCGTCAAATTATTTAGCGTTCCAGCACGATGTCGCGTAGACCTATATGAATTTATCAGGATCTACCCGGGAATGAACCATTTAGGAGGATGTGTTTGCCATACCTCTTAAGGGGGGTTTCATTTTACACTTTATTATCACTTACCACCAGGCGAGAATGCCGACAAGGGTTTACTGATAGTGGCATTTTTAATAAATTAGACAATTATACGTATAAAAAACCTCTCTAGCTGTAGAGCTTAGAAAGTGATACTGGGCGATAATTATAATTAGAAAACATAAACGATACACTTTATCTGCTAGATTTTGTATGGAACTGCATAACAAGTCAGCGCCGTGGGCTTCATATATGCCTAAGGGCAATGCTTACCCTTGGACCATGAAACAGAAAAATATAATAAGTGAGAAATGTGTGTAAACTATCTCCACGCAATTGTAACGTCACTTTGCTTTTTGCTACGCGCTTAATTTAACGACAGACATGCATTTAGTGTTTCAAAATATTAACAGGGATGACTGACCCTCATAGTTATTTTAATAACGCCGAGTATCAACTGAAATCATGATCAAACTATTGACGAATCACTACAGAGCACGGGTCTCCTCTCAATATAATAAGGGTATAGCATAGTCACACCACGCTCTCCATGTGCGGATTGGCTTCACACGCCTTTTAGAACATTATGGAGAACTCTAAGGCATGCAGGTTTCCTTACACTTTTTTCCTTCACCGTTGAAGCAAGTGATATTTTAATTGTTTAAAAACGCACATAACTTCGAAGGTGCGTGCCCGGGTTCAAACCCCCGACCTCTGATTAGGTGGCAGACATCCTAGCCACTAATAAATAATCAGAGTACAAACAGACAATAGAATTTATGAACCGAAGGGATGGACAATATTACTTCAGGCGGAACGACGAAGGTGTGTCGCTTATAGACCATTTATTACTGCTAGCTTAATCGAAAAACTTCTATTGACACCAGTTTCAGCTAGGGTTGTCTGTCTTATTGAATGTACGGTGGGTTCTCCGGCCTAATTCCGGATGACAATTCATTTAGCTTTAAGTGCAATATAGGCTTAGTTTGTCTGTCTTCAGTGGGTTCTCTGGCCAAATTCCAGATGACAATTCATTTAGCTACTAACCTCTAAACTGACAGGCATTAATTAGTGCATATTTTGAAACAAGGAATACCTTTTTAAGGATAGATGTATGCCAATTTTCGCCCAATTCGTCCAGTAGTTTGAGTTGTCCGATGATAGACTTTTGCCTAACAGAACTGCGTACACTGACTGTACTTAAAACTTAGTCGCACTTACTGGATTTTCTATTACCAAATTATATCTGGACGTATTATTTTGCAAAAAACTTACTAATATTAAGTACCTAAGTTATTTGTTAAAGTTTCCCAATTTCATTTGTATCGCTACATGATGTGTTGATACTCCCGATTGAAACGGACTCAACCCAAGAAATTGTGCCAGCCCTCGTGTTAGCTGTGTCAATCACAATTTGCCTCGTGAACGTGAGCGAAGTATTAATGCTACTTTATATATTTTCGGGAGCACACAACTGTTGAAGCTTTGTAACTCCGCCTTTACAGCATACTTGTTACCACTTCCCCCGTTTGGTAAGTTGTTGGTCTCAAGAGTATAAGGGGAGAGTGGAATGTACTTTAATCTAACGCTTACGTGCTCGTTAGCGATGTTAAACTGTTTGCACAATTTAATAAACTATAAAGAACTACTTAATTTAACGCCCCTTGCATCATTCATTTCGTTTGTATCATTTTTCACTTTTATTTTTCATTATAAAGTTGGAGGTTCTGGGTTTGATTCCCGGCTTGAGTTTGGACTAGTTACCTGCCTGGCTGCCTGGCTTCGGCCTTGGATAGTTACCACCCTACCCTATAAAGACTTGACGCCAAGCGATTTAGCGTTACCGCACGATGCCGCGTAGAAGCCAATTAGGAGATTGTGTTTACCATACCCTTAAGCGGATATCCAGCTACCATTTTAGACTGCATCATCACTTACCATTACAATCTACTACAAGAGTCTACAATCAATTATAATTATATGTATATACATATATACATTTTTCTTTTTTTTGTATTATATGTATATATTTTTCTTTAATGATAAATGCTTGGTTGCTGTCTGGTCGCCGGTTAATGTTAGATATGTATTTCTTTATTATCAAAAGATATTAACATTTACATAGTCTTCTGCATTTGTGTTTACATGCACAGAGTTTTGCTTTTGGCAATTTACCCATTTACAGCATACTTTTTGTCAGACTTATAATGTCTTCTAAATACATGTAATCGTAACAGATTTAAAATTTATTCGTTACAGTAGAATATTGTATTACATTTTGCTGTAGATAATTAGATACATCGCAGAGTTCTCAACACTCCACACTCGTAAAGTAACTTGAAAGCCTTTTTTTTTCCGCTGGGAAATGCTTTTACGCATCCCCTCCGGAGGCGACGCAGGCAAGACTGCGCCGCTTCCGATGGGGTATGTGGGACTCCCCGGCGGCCAGTCTGGCGACCAGAATACCCACTAAAACCCAGCGATGCTCCTTCGCGTCGCCTGGTGGCTGGGTCACGGGAACACTGATGCACTCGACCGCGGCCCAGCCAGTGGCGTCCGCCGAGGCAGACCCTCCACGGGGGGCCTATATTGACCCCCGAGCTCCGTCCGAGGCGCGCCAGGACCATTGGACGCGCCTCCCGACCCGAGGATTAGGCTCGACGGGTGAGGATGCCTCTCATCCATCACCCGGAGCTCCTCGTCAGGGGGGCAGGCGGCGATCGTGCGCCCGTCGCCTGCGCCCCACCCTGCGACGCTGGAGAGGGTGCGCGTCTGCGTCATTCTCCCGGCGCCGTCCTGCCGCCTCCTTCTGCATCATCACCTCCTCACAGAAGGAGGCGACAGCGGCCCAAGACGTCTCGCTGGCCACCATGGTACGAACCACAGTGGGCAGCGAAAGGTCAGGCCCCACCTGTGCCACGAGTAAGGCTCGCTCGACCGACCACTGGACGCACGATTCCAGCGTGTGCTGCGCCGAACTTGAAAGCCTGAAGTATTTGTCGTAACAAAAGAAGGTATTGTATCTTACAAAAGGCTCAACTTATGTGAGTTAAAATATCTACTAAAATTAATATTATTATTCGCAGTGAATAAAGCTCTTGGAATTCTCTTCTATTCATGGAATCTTGGCTCATGTACACGTAGGTTAAAAAATAGTTTTTTTATTTCTTACAATAATCAATACCAAAAAGTCATTGTTAGATAAGACGAAATAATTCTTTTTTTTGTACCGTGTACCGTGCAATGATAATAAAAACTCTTTTGCACACTCGCAAACGTGAAGTCGTTTCCGATTATCCAAAAACTATGACATCAAAGTAAATTGGACCTTATTATTTCAAATTAGAGTTGAATTTTTTGTACCTTTTATATATTTTTGAGAATCCGTGCTGAAGTGTAAACGAATTTGAGTTTTAAAACTAGGTGCATACATTTCAATTTAGTGTGTTTCTATTTTCGAAAATGAATCTACGATTATGAGCAAACAAATATTACGCTAACCTTAAGTTATATTGTTGTATAAAATATCAGTTGGTACATGTGATCCGAAACATGGAGTTAAAGGTTGGTTCACTTGTATTTGAGGACAACATTCTTGTATCTCAAACGCACAAGTAACACTCCCATTCCGTAGTGTGGTAAGGTATAATTGCTATGAATTGAATTACACAAATTTAATTGTTCAGCTACCAATCTACCCCCAATTTATGTGCATATTTGAAAGGGGAATCAATTCCGCCAGATAATTTCAGTTATCTGCAGAAGTTCGCCGCAGAATACATCAGGTTCCTGAACGAGTTATCAAATTCAATTTCATTGCCAGTCACGTGCCGAAATAATGAATTGAATTTTAAATATTGTACCAAATGATCACAGTTGAAATCTGTTTTATGTAAGGAAATTTGTTAATGACCCAGTGAAGGAAGGAAGTCTCCCTGTTTAATTGTGTTAATTTTTACTTAGTTCTGCCGTCTGTCCGCCCTTGCATCCTCTTTTTTGCTCGGTTTTAGAGTTTACTTGGGCAAATTTTCTCTTTTCCCGTCTTAATTGTCGGGCACTCATAATAATTTGCTGTAGAAATTATAAAATTGCTCGAGTGATTTTTAACAAACAGTACTTACATTAATTAAAATATGATATTTACTGCTTATATCAAAACATGACAACTTGCAGACTCAATCGAAAGAAAAAAATTGCTATGCTTTAAGAACCTTTTCTAAAACTTGTCTACAATTAAAATGGATTTTAATTCAAACTGAATAAATGAAGGCGGCTATGCTTCCCTTCCTTTATACTATACATACATGATCAACCCATTACCGGTTCACTACAGAGCACGGGTCTCCTCTCAATATAAGAAGGGTTTGGCACAGTCCACCACGCTGGCTATGTGCGGATTGGCAGACTTCACACGCCTTTGAGAACATTATGGGGAACTCTCAGGCTCACTTCACAACTTTCCTCACGGTGTTTTCCTTCACCGTTGAAGCAAGTGATATTTTAATTGTTTAAAAAAACTTTTGATTTGGATTTTAGGTTGATTTTAGTCTCACGCCGATCACACGCGCACCGTCGGCGGTGATGGCCGAGATATATTAACTTCTAGGAAGCGTTTTTTAAAGGCGCGTAGCTGTCGGCGCTGATCATTGCAAAAGCGCCTCTGAGTTCAGTGAGTGTTCTAGTGTCAAGCGGATGTAGTCATATTCACCATGACTGTACACGCATACAGTCATGGCGAATACAAAGTAGTACAAATCAGCACAATTAATTCCTCCGCATTTTAGTCGTCGTCTGTACTGTAAGGCGTTCAGTACGAAAACGAGCTACGCTGAGCCACAGCGTTGACGAACTACGCTCTAAGCTACGAGCGTTGACGGTGAGCGTGAGACTAAAATCAGCCTAAGATGCTCTTCATCCATGCTTAAAAGCACTGTCTATCCGAAACACCCATATTAGAGAACAATTTATAGCTATCGAAACGGCTTTGGATAACCTAATTAATATAGTACAAGCAACTGGATTAAAATTGAGCCGTTCGATAAGCTGGTGTGAAGCGTGAATTCGTCTTGCTCTATTGCATGTAATCTGACGGTACGAACGCAGCGCGGCGATGTTAAAACAAAAATCTCATTAAGAGAGCTTAGGGAATAAATCTTCTGTACTGATTATTACTGTCTGTAACATTAAGCATTTCGTAACTGAAGTTAACCCGCAGAAGGAATGTGCGCCATTTTTCCCCATCCATCGGGAAAGGAAACAATAAAGCACTCTTGTTCACTACAAATGAATAATAAACAAATCGTTACTCCAAAAACGGGTAATGGTATTTTTGTTGAAGCAAAAAAGAAATCTTCGCATCTCTTCATATTATTGAAATTCGTGACGTTGATTCGTTGGTTCATATTGTAGCGATTTGAGCTTACGTAAACATCGCTTCTATAAATATTTACACGCAAGGGATTCAGCCAACAGACGCTCCCAGAGAATAGATACAAGTTAATATTGCTCAAAGGAAGGAGATACTGAGTTTCTATTTGTGCAATTATTATGAAGTAAGTGTGTCTGAAAAATATAAAACCCATTGTTTTATATTTCTGAGTGGTTCCAATAAAATTGCCGACGGTACAATAATAGCCAATAATATTTAAGAGAACAAATTAATTTGAATTGATAATAAATATTAATGTTACTTAAGTAAGCATTTGTTTCATCTTTGTGTATCTAGTATTTAACCGTCTTCCATGTTATTTTAATGAAATTTTTGACGATCTCCGTGGCGCCGTGCGTGCGCTGTCGCATTATAAAGTTCGAGGTCCTGGGTTCGATTACCGGCTCAAGTCTGGTCTGGTGGATTCGCCCGTGGCTAGTTACCACTCTACCGTCAAAGACGTGTCGTTTAGCGTTCATTACGCTTTCCGGCACGATGTCGCGTAGAAACCAATTAGAGTGTGAGTTTACCATACCCCTAACAGGTTAGCCCACTACCATCTTGTTAACCTAATATTGAACTTTAATTTATCTTCAATAATCTAGTTTATGATAGCCTAGTGGTTAGGGCGCCAGCCTCTTAATCAGAGGTCGGCGGTTCGAATCCGGGACGCACCTCTAACTTTTCGGAGTCATGTGCGTTTTTAAACGATTAAAATATCACTTGCTTCAACGGTGAAGGAAAACATCATGGGGAAATCTGCACGCCTGAGAGTTTCCCGTAATGTTCTGGAAGGCGTGTGTAGTCTGCCAATCCGCATATGGCCAGCGTGGTGGACTATGGCCAAATCCTTCTCACATTGGGAGGAGGGAGACCCGTGCTCAGTAGTGGGTTGATCATGATGATGGTTATGAATTTAGTTTTTGTAAATAATACTACTTTAAAATTTCAGAAGTTCGATTTTGAATAGTTTGTAGCAAAAATATTCAAAATAGAACTTCTGAATTCTATCATTGTTATACCAAAAAAACAAGAAATTGTGTTTTGAATTTATGTTTTCAGAATCTTGTAAATAAAATTCAGGATTTAATACAGAACGGGGCACCCGTTTAGATCTCAATCCTTTTGTAGTATTGACATCACTATATCGAACTAGGCTCCCACTTTCACGTACTTTGTTTTTGATGTGAAATGTGAGTTCAATAAATTTCTGTGGAATAAGCGAAGTTTGTAATTGATCAAATAGTAGGTATCCCATGTCTCAGTCCTTTTCTTGTTCCCGTTCCCGCTTCCTTTCCCAACATATAAATCTAATTTGCAAACTATAGCTGTAATTGTAGCTCCGTATCCTGCAAGAACCATGGATTTTCTCGGGATAGTAAGTAGCATACATGTTAATCCAGGGTATAATTTGTCTCCATTCAAAGTTTCAGCCGAATTGGTTCAAAAGTTCCGGCATGAAGGAGTCTCTACATTTGAGACACACACATGTATACATACACACTTTCAAAGAAACTTTCGCATTAAAAATATTAATGTGATTTCAGAAGGTTAAATCTAATTTTCTTGTCCAATAATGAATACTAGGCTGTGCGGAGCAAGGGCAGGTTTTTACTAGTAACGAAACAAAGTTGTAAAACAAGAACCCAATTATTAAGTTTTGGATATACGAGTATTTTGCTTATTGATTCTCTTTTAAAGTAGTACTAGGGAGCAACAGTTATTTTAGTTATTTTGCAGGCTTTTTTTATACCGAATTGGTTATATATTATAATGATTTTGAAATTTAAATATTTTGGACGTTTTTTTTTATAAAATAAAAAAATTAATGTTTTATAAATAAATACTCAGTATAATTAATAAATAATAGTCATTGTAATAATGTAATTAATTGGTAAATATATATGTATAATTTACCCTTTATTGTATGGCAACATACTCTGGTGTTGCCACATAAACAATTTTACAAACAAATAAACACTAAATAAAGCCCGTCAATTATACATATATTTTCAATTACACTGAGTCATCATCATCATCATGATCAACCCATTACCGGCTCACTACAGAGCACGGGTCTCCTCTCAATATGAGAAGGGTTTAGCACAGTCCACCACGCTGGCCATGTGCGGATTGGCAGACTTCACACGCCTTTGAGAACATTATGGAGAACTCTCAGGCGTGCAGGTTTCCCCACGATATTTTGATTCACCGTTGAAGCAAGTGATATTTTAATTACTTAAACGTATGTAATTGAAGTAATTACACTGAGTATTGATTTATAAAACTTTAATACAACTTAACCAACTGCAAATAATGCGATCGATTAAAAACTACGCATAATACTTTCCAATTTTATAACAGGAGTGACTATATAGTTATACTTATCTCTTAAATTCAAAAGAACGCTGAAAGGGAAGTTGGAACAATTAAGTAGTTTGAAGCACGACACGCAACGGTTAGATAGATTAGATAGACACATTTATTTCCGAAATGTTTCAACCTTTCAACCTAGTACCTAAGTATACGATAGCTTAGTTATTTATTTCTCAGTAAAGTCTAGAACATAAATTTTATTATAAATTAATGATGATATATCCATGTTTATTTATAAGACGATTTAATTGCAAAAACTCCAAACCGCTCTGTCTAATATGCCTAAAACATGATAACCAGTATAAGACCTCTGATAAGCGCATACCGAAGATCGAACTGAAATTTAATATAATAACGTAAATCGGCGCAAGCGCCATTATTGACATGAAAAAGGCGAACCTTTTTCGTTCGGCGTGTCTAATCGCGCATTCGTAACCTATTTCGACTATTTCAGCTAGACTTATGCAAAGTCATAATTAAGAACCTGTTTGTATACCGTCGTAATGCAAGAACCAATTTAAAGATTTTAAGTTCTTGAGGAAAACGATAGCGAAAAATCGCGCAAATAACACGTACCTAACCAAACGCATATTCTATCTTCGCTCCGTCGAATAACAAGCCTTACACCGAGTGTGATAAAGTTACTAAAGCGTATTCTTCATAATGACCGGGTGGGATGACCTTTGATAGGCGTATAAGGTCAATAAAGGCCAGAGACTTGCCCTGTGTAGACAATATAATAAATGGCTTATTTAAATAACTTGGGGTGAGTCAAAGAAAGCTTTATTGATTGACTCTACATGATATGTATCCCTAGTAATATTGTTGAATGTATATATATATGTACATATATATATATATATATATATATATATACATATATATGTATATACATATATATGTATATAAAATGACAAATATATATTTGCTAATAGATGCCTTATGTACCGGAGAAAAACGTAAATATTCTGATTATAACTTTGCAACGTTCAGTAAAACATCGTGAGGAAGGCGTGATTATTCTGCCAATCCGCAAATAGCCATGGTGGACTATGGCCAAGCCCTTCTCATATTAAGAGACTCGTGCTCTGTAGTGAGTCGGCTATGGGTTAATCGTGATGATGATGATGAGAGTAGCGCTAGGATTGATGAAATTTTATAATTGTTCGTCCTTCTGTCTGTCAGCGGCTGTATGTCATAAACTGTAATAAGTAGAGAGGTGTATTTTTTATTTAGCTGACATCAAATATTGAATTAAAATTAGTCGGTTAATAGACCTACACAGAATTATTAATTTCATCGTTCACGAAAATTTACTATGGATACGTACTTCGGCTGCGTGTCTGTAAACAAAATAGAGTTTAAGAAACTTCATTTAAATTTCGTTCGTTTGCGATAATGCGTTTGAAAGAAAGAGAGTAGATATTGTGTCTGTCCAGCCGGGTCGACGTCTTTGCCCAGCAGTGGGGCATTAATAGGTTGATGGCCTCGATAGACGACGACCTAGTTGTAGTATCATCATCATCATCACTTCAACCGATAGACGTCCACTGCTGGACATAGGTCTTTTGTAAGGAATTCCAACGGCCACGGTCTTGGGCCGCTTGTATCCAGCGGCTTCCTGCGACTCGTTTGATGTCGTCTGTCCACCTTGTTGGGGGTCGATCAACGCTACGTTTACCGGTGCGGGGTCGCCATTCTAGCACCTTGGGACCCCAACGTCCATCGGTTCTCCGAGCTATGTGCCCCGCCCATTGCCACTTCAACTTCGCAACTCGCTGAGCTATGTCGGTAACTCTGGTCCTTCTACGGATCTCTTCATTTCTGATTCGAGTATAATATAACGTGAGTTGTAGTATAATATAACGTTAAATATAGTAAAGTTCATGACAGTCAATATTTCATAATCAAACCGCCGTATTTTGGTGATTAGCGATGTTATTAAATTCAATACACGAAATGGTGCGTATGTTTCGTGCAAGAAGGCAATCAATCAAATCCCGTCGAGTTGTAGGAAGTTGGAATACAACCTGATTTCATAAGTGGCTAAGTGTGGAACCAAAAGAAAAACTTCTCGTGGGATTGGATACAAACTGGAGTGACTTGATGATGATTAAAAGCGTTTAGGTATAATTCGTTTACAAGGGTATGACAGCCTGGTAGGTTGATATACAATAAAGGGTAAATTATACATATATATTTAATAATTAATTACATTATTACAATTACTATTATTTATTAATTAAACTGAGTATTTTACTGAAACTTTAACACAACTGAAACTGTGATAGCCTAGTAGTTAAGGCCTTCTAATGTGAGGTCGAGGGTTCGAACTCGGACACGTACCTCCACGAAGTTAGAGGTGCTTGCCCCGGTTCGAACCCCGGACCTCTTATTAGAAGGCGGACGCCCTAACCACTGAGCTATCAATTGTAGGTATAGAAAAGGGTTATTAGTCTCGACTTTACACATCTGTCAATATGTGTATAGTTTTGTTATTATTATTATATATTGTATATATTACTTTAAAACTGTTTGTTAACATTGTGAAAACGCGTAAAAAGCTAAAAATTCACATTACACACACAACGTTAAAAAATGGCTATGAAAGAACGTATTAGCTGTTAGTTTTTCGTTAAATATAAATAAATAAATAAACTATCCCCACGAAACCTATGAAGCGAATACTTCTGCATTTAACAAATCTCTACTCCTAAAGTTTCATGGTCCAACACAGATACTTCCTATGATAAACTATTAAAAAACATTGTATACCAATTGATGGATTTAAGCAGAATACGGAGGTAGAACGTCAAAGACAGAAAGTAAAAGTTTGTTTTTGTTTTTTTTTCTCGTTTTATGGCTTTACACAGATTAGCCAATGTCAAGTTTATTATTTTATTAGTTCTCTCTATGGCTTTGCACAGATTAGCCAATGTCAAGTTTATAGCAATGTAGAAGTTAGGGAGAAATGGCGGGAAACTTCGCACTCTGCGTACGCGGATCCCTCAAACCTTTCCCAAATTAATACCTGTTAACCATTCAGAAAACTAGCCACTACACAAACGACACCAAAACTGTCCACCACACAACCAACACCAGTCCCTTCCAAAATTAGCCAAAAAACATTAATTATTCAAGAAAAGCGTGAAAAACCGCGCCCGCCATATACGAAGTCTCCCGCCTCTCTCCCGACTCTAAAAGTTTGTGATATATCGAAAGGATATGGAATAATAGTACACAGAGTAAATAGCAATTACGAAAAACATCAAAAAGGTCGCACAGGTATCCGGCACGCTGTAATACGGCTTACGTAATATCAGTTTCTGTGTTGTTCGATGGCTTATCGCTATACGGAGCTAACGATGGTATTTGTGAAATGTCATTCAATAAAATATTTTTCCTCTTAATACACTAGGTATTAACATGAATAAATCTACTTTTAAGCTGTGCAAGGCACTTATAAAAATTACGATTTACATATGTACGCTATAGATATATCAATCAATCAATCGTAAACTTTATTCAAATAATCCGACCGAATAATTTTACCACCTCCGTGATCTGGGTCTGGTCTGGTCAGGTCCTGGGTTCGATTCCCGGGTCAATTCTGGTCTGGTGGGAGGCTTCAAGTTCTAGGCTAGTACCACCCTAACGACAAAAGACGTGTCGCCAAGCGATTTAGCGTTCCAGCACGATGTCGCGTAGAAACCAATTAGGAGTATGAGTTTACCATATCCCTAACAGGTTAGCCTGCTACCATTCTAGATTGCATCATAACTTACCACCAGGTACTGAGCTTATGGTCATACTCGAAACTTAAAACAAAGCTATAAGAGTTGCAAACGCGCCCTGGTCTAAGAAGAAGCCCACAACAAACTAAGCCGGATAAATTTAATTTTATTATCACCATCTGTCATGTCAGTTAAAATTATTTGAGAGCTATCTTAATAGAGCAATATTTCATTCGTCGCATTTACATATTCCTTTACACTATAATAGGAGTTTTCTACAAGTTTACGATTACTATATTTAAGAGTTGCATAGACACAGCAAATATTGCTTGCTGCAACCTAGTAGAAGTATTTAATACTCTTATTAAAAAACACTTTATCGATACTCATGAGCATAAAAAGTAATATTAAAATGTTATAAAATTAATTGAACTGTGCATGAAACCTTAACTGTTCAACTGAAATCTTATACAAATTAATTGCAATGCATTCGGTATATAGAGCTCTGGTCCTCCTTTTCTCTACGCTATATCTTTCTCTATTTCTCTCCCTAATTTTAAGAAATATAAGTTTCACTTAAAAAATGATAAATATAGTCTATATCATGATTAACCCATTACCGACTCACTACAGAGCACGGGTCTCGCTCAATATGGGAAGGGTTGGCCATAATCCACCACGCTGGCCATGTGCGGATTGGCAGACTTCCCACGCCTTCGAGAACATTACGGAGAACTCTCAGGCGTGCAGGTTTCCTCGCGATGTTTTCCTTCACCGTTGAAGCAAGTGATATTTTAATGGCTTAAAAACGCACATAACTCTGAAAAGTTAGAGGTGCGTGTCCGGGTTCGAACCGCCGACCTCTGATTAGGAGGCGGACGCCCACACTGTGATAGCCTACTATCACAGTTTTTAGTCTATACAGCCTATTTGAAATTCAAGACTGACGTGTATAAAGTTCGCTCACGTCATCGTTTATGGTGCCGGCGATCAATTACCATAAAACTATCCACACTCTAGCAGTACTATTACATATACTAAAACACTTGATTGTTTATGCTTGGTTGCTTTGATTAAATCTACGCCTCTAGTTAACGATGTAATGAAATTATTATCTTTATTAGTGTAAGGCTTGGTTTGTGCGAGAAGCGGTGGTAGCTTAGTGTTTAGGGCGTCAGCCTCCAAATCAGAGGTCACGGTTCGAATCCGAGCACGCACCTCTAACTTTTCGGAGTTATGTGCGTTTTTAAACTAATTAAAATATCACTTGCTTCAACGGTGAAGGAAAACATCGTGAGGAAACTTGCATGCCTGAAATTTCTCCCTAATATTATCAAAGTCGTATGAAGTCTGCCAATCCGCACATGGCCAGCGTGGTGGACTATGGCAAAACCCTTGTCATATTGAGAGGAGACCCGTGCTCTGTAGTGAGCCGGTAATGGGTTGGTCATAATGATGATGATGATTGGTGTGTGGTAAGTGAAAGAATTATACAGGCTTTACTGCTAAATAGTTTTAATTACCTTCCACATATTAGTTAACCATGTCATTGAACTCAAGACAACGTGTTGACGAGAGATCACCGAATCACACCCACACACACACACAGCCGGAAAGAAAAATACCGTTCTGTTATATTTTTTATTTTAATTCTACCCGCTTTGCAACCGATAATGAAATATATACTCTGAATCATTGTCAATGCTATTAAATATTTCTTACCCAATTATTGTGTATAAGTAATGAAAGGTTAGTTTAGTTAGTTAAGCTAGATTGCTTAACTAACAAAAAATATATAAGAATGAGGTTAGTATACCTATTAACTATATAAATCATAAAAGAGAAAAATTCAGTTTTGTCTTGCTTAAAATACACGGGCTTTGTATTGTTTCGTTGAATATTTAAGTAGATTTAGACTTTATTGCACTCCAAATATATAAGAGTAAAGAAAAAAACATGTAAACCATAAAAATAATTAAAAATGCGAAACTTTTTGCTTCAAATTGCAATGAAAAAGTGGATACAATTCCTACCCGTACATGAAAATAAAATCTAACGGTACAAACTATGATCTTGTGGCCAAAAATAAATGTACATATCCGATCAAATAAATCTTCCATCTCAACATCACTCGAAACAGTTTAAATTCCATGGCCTCCCCGGGAATTCTATTCTGTTACCTGAATTGATGCTTACGTCGTATCATTATGTTGTATTAATATGTGGGTTCCTGCGGTCAGCGGTTTTCCTTTACCTTTCGGAATATTATTAGCGTTGAAACTTCACCGATACAACGAGTTAGATACGCCATAGCAATTAATGTCTCTACAAAAAAATGTGACTGAGTCCATATCTTCATCACTACCGACCCATTACCTGACCACTACAGAAAACATGACTTCACACGACAGAAAACATGACTCAGCTGGTTCACGCTGGTTTTCTTACGTTTTGGTACTGTTAAAGCTATTTAATTTAGAATTGCTTAAAATAATAATAACTATGTGCGCTATATTTTAAGCAATCCTCAATTAACTTATCATGATCTACCCATTATTGGCTCACTACAGAGCACGGGTCTCCTCTCAATATGAGAAGGGTTTGGCTATAGTCCACCACGCTGGCCATGTGCGGATTGGCAGAATCGACTTTGAGAACATTATGGAGAACTCTCAGGCGTGCAGATTTCCTCACAATGCTTTCCTTCACCGTAGAAGCAAGTAATATTTAAATTTTTTTAAAACGCACATAACTCCGAAAAGTGAGAATTCGAACAGCCTACCTCGGATTAGGAGGCTGACGCCCTAACCACTAGGCTATCACCGCTTCAATTAATGTACTCAATACTAATTATTAACTTACTATTAATTTTCTCAATTACGGAGTTCCGTAAAGTTAAAAGTGCGGGGCGGACACTAGTTGGGTGGGGAACGAAGTGAGTGGTGACGTTTTTCTAACCTCTTCCAAAGCAGAAATTTCCTTGACCAACATTAAGTTCCACCTTAGCTGTTATTAATTAAGAGCTTTATTGTATATTTATGATTTTGTTCCACAGCGATATCCAATCCTGTAGCTATAGATCAAAATCTTTTTAACACGCTTTTATTAGCTTCACCTGTATGTATGTATGTTTGTTTGTAACCGACTCCTTTGAGCTCGATTTTGCCCTACTTTGAACGATCAGATTTGATTCAAACTTTGCACACCTGTCAAAGGTCGATGACAATGCAATAATCCGATCAAAATATCCGATTATCCTAATTAGATTCGCCAGGATTAATTAATTTCTTTCCGCATCCTTTGCATGCGAGTAAGAGAGACAGAGCTAGTGCGCGAACTACGCATGCGTGCAGTAGCGTGTTTTTTTAGTTTTTTAAACTATTATATTATTAATAAAGACGTTATGCATTTACATTTGTTCATGCATAAACACATAAGTTTTTGTCGCTTATTTCTTGAACAATAAAACAAATAAACTACTTCGAAAGTTAGCGTGTGGCGTGATCGAAAATTAATAATAGATTAAACACTTCTGAACTATAGACTGTCTAATAATTTTCTCATAGCAGCATTTGCACTAGCTACAATTTAGAATTGGTCGGAAATTACTACCCATGAAATGTGCCGATGTAATCTTACCGTTGCGTGTCCACCCGCGATCATTAGCACCATCGCCCGTTGTTTCCATTTGTTTGACCCCTGCATTCTGGTTTTGTTTGAATCGAATCGTGATAAGACACCAGCTTTTATAACTCTTAGTTATACAACTTCCATAGAACGAAATTTTATAGTGTTTAATAATTTTAGTGCATCCAATCGAACTGTGGAACGCGCTCCCATTAAGCATAAGACAGTCAAAGTCACTCACTGTTTTTAAAAGAGCTGTCAAATTTTATTTCCTCGCGCAAAAATGACGACTTTTATGTTTATTTTATTTATTTTTATTAATATTATAAGGTATATTTTAGTATATTTATTTCATATTTATTAATGTATTGTATTATTTATGTAATCCGGTGTATGTATTAGTATGTAGTTATTAGTATGCAGGTTTTTGCTTATATTACTACTTACGCCACCTACTTTCTTCTACTTTCTTTTTTCCTAATCCTAAGGTTGCCTGGCAGAGATCCCTACTAAGCGATAAGGCCGCCTTTTGTATCCTGCTTCTTCTTGTTTTTCTTATTATTTCTATTAATGTGTGGTGTACAAATAAATAAATAAACTTTCTAGGTATATCATCATCATCATCATCATCATGATCAACCCATTACCGGCTCACTACAGAGCACGGGTCTCCTCTCAATATGAGAAGGGTTTGGCCATAGTCCACCACGCTGGCCATGTGCGGATTGGCAGACTTCACACCCCTTTCAGAACATTATGGAGAACTCTCAGGCGTGCAGGTTTCCTCACAATGTTTTCCTTCACCGTTGAAGCAAGTGATATTTAAATTTAAAAAAAAACGCACATAACTCCGAAAAGTTAGAGGTGCGTGCCCGGATTCGAACCGCCAACCCCTGATTAGGAGGCTGACGTCCTAACCACTAGGCTATCACCGCTTCCCTAGGCTATCACCTAGGTATATACTGTCTTATAATAAACTATAATTTACTGATTCTTTTAAGCGGTTATCAGTCTTATGGGCATCTGTTTCTATGTAGATGCGAAGTATGCCAACGCGATTACTAAGCCGTCTGACCGTCTGACCATGGATGGATCGTAATAGGCAGAGAGTTGAAAAATATAAAGGATTAATTACGTTATGAAGCGGTGATAGCCCAGTGGTTAGGGCGTCAGCCTCCCAATCAGAGGTCGGCGGTTCGAATCCGGGCACGCACCTCTAACTTTCCGGAGTTACGTGCGTTTTTAAAAATTAAAATATCATCTGCTTCAACGGTGAAGGAAAACATCGTGAGGAAACCTGCACGCCTGAGAGTCCTCCATAACGTTCTCAAAGGTGTGTGAAGTCTGCCAATCCGCACATGGCCAGCGTGGTGGACTATGGCCAAACCCTTCTCATGTTGTTTTGTTGTTTTAACTAGGTTGCTGTTAAATAGTTTTAAGTGATTGTCACTTAACTTGAGATGATAACAAATATACCCGGCTAAGTTTTGTGGGCTTCTTATACCAGGAAGTGTTTGGAACCTTCGTAGCTTAAGTATTATGTTGAAGGACTCGTTGCAGACGAGTGCGCGAGCGTTTCCGTAACCCAAACCAGGCGACGCGAATGACCACTGCTGGGTTTTAGTAGGTATTCCGTTTGCCACTCTGGCCGCTGGCGAGTTCCACCCAGCTGGTAACAGCGCTGTTCTGCCTGCGTCAGTTCCGGAGTAAAGGCCTGAGTGAGTAAACAAAAAAAAAACTAAAAACGCCTTTATAAGGCGAATTTGAATAATATTAATTTTGCATTCATATTCGAAATCTTCACGTCATGTGTATTTATTTCTTTTACCAATATAACAATAAATAGATACTTCAAATGAAATGAAGTTTATATAAGTCGTCATACGTGAATCGAGTGTTTGATCTTAATAATATCTTCTTCGAGAAGTGTTTCTTATTTTATCTCGATACGGAGCGCTTCGGGTTTTTTATTTTATAACAAATTATCTAGAAATCTTGAAGATGTCTGTCAATAAGTTCAAAATTATTGCTCAAAGGAACGTAAGCTTAGAGAAAAATCCTATTACGGTATAAAAGATTGCAGAGACGATAAAAATGCTTGGCTGTGAATTGCTCTAACTTCATAGATAATTATAATTAATGTCATCTATACGGTGAGATGGTGATAACAAAAAGAAAACTCGGCTAAGCTTGTTGTGTTCTTACTTAAATCTGAGCGCGTTTGTATTTCTAGTAGAAACAGCCTTTAAACACGTTTAAAAAATATATCATATATTTTTAACACTTCATCTATGTCATTTCTGACGGTGTTCGGCCTACATGGTAATTTTTCATTTAGTTGCTAACCGACGGGGCAAACATGTAATGTATTTTTTTTGAGCATTGTACACCGCTTGCTTACAAATGTTTCTTCTTGAATACATGCAACCAACTGGTTGCCAACTGGCATTTGGGCAACTTGTTACAAAAGTTACTGAAACGGACAATTGCAATTTACACGTAAAACGAGTGATTTCAATAAAAAGCTATTCTAAGAACGGATGGGTTTTGAGAGTGTTCATAATAAAGTTTACATAAAACATCAACATCACTCTCATAAATATTTACGCGATAGAAAATCTATTTAGAAAACACTCTTGAAATACACGTAAGTAGGTGAGCATATACCAAATGATGTTTCTCATAAACGAAGCTCTAATCACTGCCGTATACGCTCATATAGGTGTTTTCAGAGAAACAACAAATGATAGGGTAACCAAAACCTTTGTTTTACAAGACTTTGATCAAACACAAAGCAAGGGATTCTAAATTAATATAACGGTTATATTAAAGTATGCCTTAATATATTAAACAACAACTATAAGTGTTTCAGTTATTGGCACGAAACTGTTCTTAATTATAAATACACACATATACAAATAACACACGCTGATATTGTGTACACTGGAATGTATTTTTTTTCTTATTCACTACAAGTTAGCACTTGACGGCATCTCATCTGATGGTGAGTGGTGATGCGGTCTAAGATGGTTGCGGCTAACCTGTCTGGTAAACCCATACTCCTAATTGGTTTCTACACAACATCGTGCCGGAACACTAAATCGCTTGGCGACACCTCTTTGTCGGTAGGGTGATAACTAGCCACGGCCGAAGCCAGACTCGAGCTGGGAATCCAATCCAGAACCTCCAACTTTTTTTTTTTAATTCAACAGCGCACGCGCTTAGCCACGGAGATCGTCAAAAGATTTTTCCTGACAAGCGTAAAATTGGATGCAATATTATTTTTGGAAATTCCGTAAACAGTACAAGCCACGGAAGTTAAAATTTTGTATATTGACATAGATATGATTGTGGGCAGACTGACGCGCTGGCTTTGTTTTAAGCCATGATAATCCATGATTAACATTTCGCCGCTTCATATATGTAGGTAAGCGTTAAGTCCATCATGCAAAGTACCAACCTTTTGTTTACGTCTGTCACCAATACCTACCACTAAACAACTGAGGTTTCATAATTAATGGAAGGTGCGCCGGTTGTACAACATTTATTACCGGTACCTTAATCGAAAAACTTCGATTGACACCGGTTTTAGCTGCGTCAATCACCATTAGGTTAAAATACGTGAGCGAGGTAATAATGTGCCCGAATTTAGTGAATAGGGGGCCGTTGACAAATTCCGTAGCACATTCCGGATACCCGTCTCGTTGGGTACCCGGGTACTGCTTTGCTTTTCGACTGAAATCTGTACCTCGATCGTAATGCGTTTTTGAAGTATGTACAAAAATTTAGACGACTTCATGGAACTATAACACTTTTCATAAAGTGTCTGCGCGATGAACAAGTATATCGAATTTTAACATCAACCCATTCCCAGCTCACTACAGAGCACGGGTCTCGTCTCAATATGAGAAGGTGCCATAGTCCACCAGGCTGGTTATGTGTGGATTGGCAGATTTCACACGCCTTTGAGAACATTATGGAGAACTCTCAGGCGTGCAGGTTTCCTCACGATGATTTCCTTCAACATTGAAGCAAGTGATATTTTGATTGCTTAAAAACGCACATAGCTCCGAGAAATTAGAAGTGCGTGCCCGAATCGAATCGAACCGGGACCTCTCAGCTTATATATCTTTGTAACCACTCGTGTTCTTGTAGTTGGGGCCCCGAAGACACAAAGTTCAGAGGTCATAATGACCTAGACCCAACCCGATTTGAATTCAATTTTAGAGCTGCATGGCAGGTCTAGGCTCTAAAACCATCTATCTTATGAGAGATCAAGGCTTGCACCATCAGTGGCAGCTTAATAGGCTCATGATTATGATAGTTAAATTAAAGTCATATCATCAATGTATAATTTTACTGAATGGTTAGAAAACTTTTCCTCTGTTAAGTCAAATGCGATTGGCATTTTTCTCGATCTCTCTTGACACCTAATGGTTTTAAACGAGGAACGAAGGAAGCTGGCCTCGTAATATTAATGAGGCAAGTATGGAGATAGGTACGTAATGCCAGTGTGAATGGTGGAATCTCGGAGAGTTAATCAATCAAGTAGTCAAGACCGCACTTAAGGGTACTGTAATTGCGTTGGTAACTCAATTAAATTTTCATTTACCCCAACTTATATTTTAACTTTGTTACATGAACAGTAGTTACCTTATTATGTTATTTTATGGATACAGACCCACTAGCCTAATTCCTGATTCTAACTAAGAGTTCCTTTAAGCTGGAACATGCTTACTTTAAGACCATTTGGGGCTTATGGGCTACCAGCTCGAAGGTTAAATATTTTTAATCACGAGGATGAAATGCAACCTCGTGACGTCATGCTTCTCAGCACGTACGTGAGGAGGCAAAATAAGAGCCCAACGGAGGCGCCGGTGCGTTCTTAGGAGATCCCGGAGCCTCTCACTGTTTTATGGCGGCCACAAAGGGGGGTTTAGTGGGTAGAAATCCCACATAACCACTAATAATTAAAATTAATTTACTAAGAGATTTCCCCCCGGTCACAAAAAAAGGATGAAACGCAAAATGCACCCTTACTTTCATAAAAGAAACTGTTTTCACCATAGTAGCTACAAACTAAATAGAAATTGTAAACTTCAAAAGAGAACGTTATGATAAACGAAATATCAACAGGCAAATGAAAACGCTGTGAAATGTTTCAATATTTTTTACAATTTTACTGTGTTGCGTCTGACAGAACCAGACGCGCTCGCTTACACAACACAAATTCAGTATTCCCACGAGTAAATAATATTTGAAATGCGATTGTATCTCTGTTTATTTTGCTTTTACCTAAGTTCAGCTCGATGCACCGATTTTAATTAAATATGGCCCGTTAAAATCTTGCTACCTTAAAATGGATATATGGATTTTTATCCTTAAAAATTCCCCTGGTATCGATCATAAGGGATTTAAAAAATAGCCATTGTTACCTCAGCCCAGCTACACACCTAAACTGATTTTGGTGACATTTTGCATTTATCTGACGTCTCGGAGATTACTTTTTATCCCTGGATATTAAAAATATATTAAAGGAGATTAAAAAGAAATGGATGGCGGACAGCAACTAGAATATTGTATTAAAACTTACCACACTATGTATAAAAGTAAACATCATGATAAACCCATTGCCGGCTCACTACAGAGCACGGATCTCCTCTCAATATGAGAAGGGTTTGGCCATAGTCCGCCACGCTAGCCATTGATGGATTGGCAGACTTCACACTCATTTGAGAACATTATGGAGAACTCTCAGGCATGCAGGTTTTCTCACGATGTACTCCTTCACCGTAGAAGCAAGTGATATTTTAATTGCTTAAAAACGCACATAACTCGAAAAGTTAGAGGTGTGTACCCGGGGTCGAACCCCCGACCTCTGATTAGAAGGCGGACGTCCTAACCACTAGGCTATTAAAGCTACAGCATAAAAGTAATATATAACACAAGATCAAATTGAGAACTACACACTGTGAAGAAATTAGTTTGTACCGAGATTGTATTTCAGGTCTGCTTTGTTTAAAATAGAAAGATTTATATTCTTAAAAAAAGTGTTTTCATTCGTAATAAAACATTCATGGTTTTTCAAACAAACAATAAATTTTACCTCCACAATACTTTGGAATGATATTATTAATAACTCTAACGCTCTTATTAATAAGAAAAGATAAGATAAGGCTGACTGGGTTGCAGCCGAGCAGCCACCATGAGGCTTTGGCGGAGCCGTTGTAACCTTCGGTATCCTTATGACGCGGTAGATATTCAATCAGATTGCACGAAACGTTTTTAAGATTCTGTACCGAAAGCGTCCCTGTCACATTAACCGTAATGTTACAGGTAGGTTACAATTTTCGCAGTGCTTTCTTATTAAGTATTTTGTCTATCAACGCCACAACAACATATAATGAGAAAATAATAAAATTGAAAATAAAGGCATAATCTATGCCTTTTTTTAATTATACTAATCTATAGGGATACATTAAGGGTTTTGCGCTCACTAAGTAGTGCTTCATGTTAGCACACTTAGAGTTCTTCTTAGACCGGGCGCGTTTGGAACGCTCATAGCTTTAGTTTTAAGTTTACGAAAGTAGTTGTCACCATCAAATCACTGCTATGTAAATTATGGACGCTTCAAAAGTGCCTTTTAAAGGACTATTTGAATCAAGATTATTTGAATTTGAATTTTGTTATGCCGAGGTACACGAACTTCGTGTGAATTTAACTGCTTTTCAGATACGAACTTCTAAAGATGAAAAAACCCGACATCAGTATTTCACGCCTCGCATTGCTAAGACTGAACTGTTATTTCCTAGCAAGCGCGTGCCATAACTGCTTATCATCCGTGATTATGTCGTGAATGGCAAGCCTACCGGATATAAAAAAATAACGGTTATAAAGATCCACATAACGCTCGTTTAGTACCCATAATGGATACCTGTAATTTACGGTTAAACGACCACTGTCTACACGTGTCGAATCAACGTCAATTTCAAGGCGGTAAAGGGCCGAGAGAAGGCATTTTCCAATACCCACACTACCTACACGTTCATCGGTTCATCGGAAGTCCTTCTGGAGTATTATTTTTGGCGTGAGCGCGATCGGGGCGTCTCGCCGGGCAGTGCGGGATGCGACCTGTTGAAGTGCGGCCGACGTCACGGGAGCGTTGGATCACAGATCTTTTATTCGGATTGCGTGCAGTGTGTTTCAGTGTTGTGTTTCTGTAATCTGTGAACAAAGTTGCGATCCGCAAATTACATCTGTGTGAGCAGGTAATTTATTTTTGTGTTTATTTATATTTAAAACACAAATACGCAAACACTTTGCGTTTAAAAAAAATCCTGTATAGCCTTTATTATTTGCGCTAAGTGTAAAACACATGCAGCTTTCAGTCAACCTTTCAACCCCATTTCAGTCAATTCAGGGTTGATTTTAGCAAAACCCTTTCGCATTAAAATGGGGACCACTTTCTTAATTATAACGAACGTAATTTTTAAAAACGTAGGACTTTAATTGTTCATCATTAACATCATGATACCTTTATTTTTTAATATATATGACGTATATAACTCTTGAAGTTTACCGGGAAATCTCTTTGAGTACAAGTATAAGAAAATTGCTAAGTTATTATAATTTTAAGAGTTCTAGATAAAATTTAATTTAAAAACGCTTTTTTCTACTTGGCTTAGCCTCAGTTGAACTTGAAAGAAACAACATAATATATTTTACATACAAATCGAGCCGTAGTACTTTTATAGTAATGTATGAAAAATATGCACAAAACAGTTTAAAGTTATTTTATGTACGAAAATAACATGCGTTTCGTCGTAGAATCTACGTTCATGATTTTATTCATGTATCTGAACTGTTTCAAAAGATTGACGTTAATTATCTGAAGCCCTATAAACAGTTACCTGGTCTACCGAATCACTTTTAATGTTGTATTTTATTTTAGGTATGCATTACGCGTGTAATGGTACCGAAATAATGGTACCGAAATATATTCGACGTTTTTTTATGGCCAAGCTACATTTTTATCGATTTGCAAATAAATTTTATGGCCTCGAAGTTTACGAAGCACTCACGTTCGGAAACACTAGATCATTCGGCATAAAATAAATTACCTTTTTTATATTCCTGGTCAAACAGATAGTATAACATTTGTTACACATTACAGTACATACTGTACATACTGTGTATACATATACTATATAGTAACTTTGAACAATAGTTCAGGACACTCTTTGCCTTATTGATTTTTATAATTCTTCGTATGGTAATCTTGTACTGCTTTTAAATGACAGCTTCTCAGTTATTGTCTAGAACCGAAGCTACGAGTACGTTCAACGTCTGTCCGTATTAATTTTTTTCACTCCAAGAACAAGAAAGAAATTATAGAAACTCGTAAAAGATTTCGGTGGATTTCTCATTTGTGAGTTCTTACTCTCAATTCGTATATAGCACAGATTCTGCTCTCTCATTAGCATCGTAATAAGGCATGTTTATGTGAAAACTTTGGTAACGGTTGATCCAATTTATGTGGCTACCTAATTGGGATTTGTCCTAAATTTTTCAGCTCGAGGTACAAAGGAATTTTAATGAATCTATGCTAGTAGATATATATTTAATTTTTCTAGAGATGGGAGTACTGGAACATTGTTTAAAATTGCGATATGAAGATTACGTTAAGTAGACGTTTGGTTATCAGTTTGTTATTCAAGATTGTTGTTCGATTAAAAAATAATCATCATTCGGGATTCAATACTATGCAAATCGACTTGTACTCAGAAAGTCACTTTGTTAACGTATTTTTATACTAACTATCTATAAAAGTACTAACTAATAATTTTCACTGTTCGGCTAGCAAAGTTAATCCTGATATAAATCATAATTTTGATAATTAAAGTCAGTCATCATACCTAACTAAATATAAGTGCAAATAACTGAAATACTGAACAAAGGAAAATACCTGATGACAGGTTGACTTCCGTAGCGCAGCGCGTAGCTGTATCATTATAAAGTTGGAGGTCCTGGGTTCGATTCCTCTTTCGAGTCCGGTCTGGTGGGAGGCTTCGACCGTGGCTAATTACCACAATGCCGAAAAAGACGTGTTGCTAAGCGATTTAGCGCTCCGGCACGATGTCGAGTGGAAATCAATTGGGAGTGTAGGTTTATCATACCCCTAACAGGTTAGCCCGCTACCATCTTAGACTGTATCATCGCATATTATCAGGTGAGATTGCCGTAAGGGCTAACTTGTAGTGGATAAAAAATAAAAACAGGTGGGCGGTCAAATGTAGTACTGGTCACTGCTGTCCAGTCTGCGATAGAAGATTAACTTGTGTGCTCGTTTGGTGCTCTTAAAACGTTTTCGCACCATCGAGTTGGTGCTACTTTGTATTTTTAAGAGTACAGTCGCAGTGACAAATTGAGTGTATGAGTATTTGGTAGTAGGGAGCTGTGGTCATATAAGTAGTAGTTTTGGAATCGACAGAGGCAATTTGGAGATTTATTTGCTGAATCATCTCTGGCCTTGTCTTTTGGGAGAATTCAGCGGTCTCTATAGTTAGCGATTTAGCGTTTCGGTACGATGCCGCGTAATAATTTTGTAATGAAATTAAAAATAAAAACCACATTGTTTTGAACGATAATTTCTTCCACAAATGGCAGTGACGCATAGATAGAGAGATGTAAATTAATAAACTGTGACATAAATTAATAAACTCTCAGAGTTGGAGCACGAAATCCTAAAATTTACGAGGTTCTTTTTTTAACGCTTCTAAAAAGGCTAACCATAAAACTTGACTTGATATATTATTGCAGGGTTAGGGGTGGTAACGCTCAGCCCTTTTATCCAACCCGAGATTTCATGATTTGTCTCAATCAACTTAGAGCGCTTGATGTATGTAATGGGGTTCCCGGAATAAATTATTATTTGATTCACCCAATATAATATTATTTATATAAATTTTCCATGAATATTATCACTAGCTTACAGCCCACATCTTTTTTTTAATACACTATACGTTAACTTTTGACATGGTAACGGGATAACCTGTTGTATGTGTGTATGTGTATGGTAAACCAGTACTTCTAATTGGTTTCTATACGACATCATCATCATCATCATGATCAACCTATTGCCGGCTCACTACAGAGCACGGATGTCTTCTCAATATGAAAAGGGTTTGGCCATAGTTCACCACGCTGGCCATGGGCGCATTGGCAGACTTCACACGCTTTTGAGAACGCTATGGAGATCTCTCAGGCATGCTGGTTTCCTCACGATGTTTTCTTTCACCGATGAACCGAGTAATATTTTAATTGTTTAAAAACGCTCTTAACTCTGAAATGTTAGAGGATCGAACCCCCGATCTCTAATTAGGAGGCGGACGTCCTAACCTCTAGGCTATCACGCTTGATCACGATACGACATCGTACGGGAACGCTTAGGCGATATTTCTAAGTCGATAATATTTGTTTGTTTCTTTGGTGTAGAGTAACAGCTACACCTGGGGTGTGATCCCTATCACAATTTTAGCCAATTTAGTTCTTTAGTTCCGGCATGAAGAATTACCCTTATATACAAACTTTCGCTTGTATAATATTGGTGTGATTGGGCTTTGAAAGATTTAGGCAATTTGTCTTTCAGTATACCGTAGGCGAAAGGTTTCGATGGATATATTTGTATTTAGGATGGAGGATATTTGTATTTCAAAGATCACGTTTGGTATAGAAGACGTGCCTAAAATTTATAATTACGCGAGCTTCAATTGCTCTCGTTATACAGATCTTGAGTGGAATCGCTGTGATGATAGCTGCATTGCATTACTTGCTAGCAGTCACATGTTATTTCCTCTGGATTAATGAATCAGGCATTAAATACAATGAACATTAGGTAGTAATGTTAATGATCATGGTGATAGCCTAGTGGTTAGGGCGTCAGCCTTCTAATCAGAGGTCGCCGGTTCGAATCCGGTCACGCACCTCTAACTTTTCGGAGTTATTTGCGTTTTAAAAAAAATTATATATCACTTGCTTCAACGGTGAAGGAAAACATCGTGAAGAAACTTGCATACCTAAGAGTTCTCCATAATGTTCTCAAAGGCGTGTGAAGTCTGTCAATCCGCACATGGCCAGCGTGGTGGACTATGGCCAAACCCTTCTCACATTGAGAGGAGACCCGTGCGTGATTTGTAGTGAGCCGGCAATGGGTGGATCATGATGATGACTCTTAATGAAGGTCAATACACTTAAATAAAAACAATGCGCCATATATCGTATAAAGCGTCTGTTTCGTACTTTTAAAAGAAGATTGAGACTGCATTTTACCCTACATGACGTCACATCAGTCGATGAGTGATATAAAAATGCATATGGAGATTTCAGTAATAGCAGCCGAGAAAGAATCTATGCTGAACTGTCACAGAACTATTAACGGGTAGACCTCTTTTTGTTGCTTTGATAAATGAAGTCAGGAATTAAACCTGACTGGTGTCAGATTCAAACGGGGTTCTCGAGATGGCACGGATTCTAGGGAATACATCTCCCTTGTTGACGCTATGAACATAATGGCCTCCATTAGAGCAACGAGCACGGGAAAATGGCTTTTAGAAATACGATATGATTGGAACATATTATCACATTTCACGCTTATATTAAACAGGTGAGTGTGAAGGTATGTATGGCAGAGTTTATAGCTGTCTTAAATTAAAATTGGAATAAAGATTTCCAAGATGAACAAATTAGCCTAAAAAATTAATTAAGGATTAACCTTCGACCGATCTTTACAAAGGTATGCAGTCTCATACAAAATCTAGCGGGCAGAGTGATTCTGTTTCATCATCATCATCATCATTTCAACCGATTGTCGTCCACTGCTGGACATAGGTATTTTGTAGGCAGTTCCAATATCCATGGTCTTGGGCAGCTTGTATCCAGCGGCTCCCTGCGACTCATCTGATGTCGTCTGTCCACCTCGGGGGTCGACCAACGCTACGTTTACCGGTGCGGGGTCGTTATTCCAGCACCTTGGGACCCCAGTGTCCATCGGTTCTCCGAGCTATGTTATTATTTGATTAGAAGTATTATAGGCTTGGGCCATGGTTAGCTACCACCCCAGTGGCAAAGACATTTTTTTTCTTTAGAGACTCAATCATGTCTACAGACTATGTCCAGTTATGAAGTTATGACATTATTGCGAATTCGCAGCCGAAAAACGTATATTTTTACTAACTTTACCAATACATTCAATACGTGACTTTTAAACGAATGCAAAATGGAAAAACTTTCTTCGGCAAAATTCGTATAGCATAAACGAACGCCAAACTCATAGTCTCTTGACAGGAAAACTTTGTTAATACATCAATATGTGGTTAAACTTATACTTACATGTAATTATTATCATTATTGTCAGCCTATTAATAATTGATGTCCTTCGACAGAGCATTAATGCACCATACCACGGTGTGGCTTTAGCGACTTTGGGACCATCAATGTCGGTAGGCGGGCTCTCCCAATACATATGTTGCGAGGTACCTATAGAACCTACAGAAAAGATTCTGTTAATAGCATAATCTTTTCTGTAGGTTCTATAGGTACCTCGTTATCTTAAAGGTTTTAGTTTTAAACTTTACCAACAAGTGGTCTTATAAGCGGTAAGTCCCAGTTTCGATATCCGGTAGGTGAAATTTAGGTTGGTCTGGTGGGAGGCTTCGGCCTTGGCTAGTTACCACCCTTCTGACAAAAACGTGTCGCCAAGCGATTCAGCGTTCCCGATCGATGTCGTGTAGAAACCAATTAGGAGTATGGGCTTACCCTACCCCTAACAGATTAGCCCGCTACCATCTTAGACCGCATAATCACTTACCATCAGGTGAGATGCCGTCAAGGACTAACTTGTGGTGTATAAAAAAAGTGGCATTTTCTGGTCTACTCCGATTGTAGGCTTCTTTCGGCTAGTTACAATCCTACCAACTAATATGTGCTACTAAGCGATAATTCGTTCCGGTACTATGCCTCGTAGACACCCACTAGGGGTACCTATTCGTTAGATATAATAGTCATATGTAAATAAATTAGACTGCCTCATCACTTACCAGGCAAGGTCTGACTTGTAATGATAAACAAAAGGCTGTCACAAAACCGCAAACACATATATGATAAAATCCTATAATACATTATAGAAGTATTCATACAAAATGCAAATCATGTCGCTTATATTGGTGACGTTTTATTACCCTAACGCCACTACACGCACTCTATAGATTAACCTTATCGCGCCTTCGAGTGCTGTAACGTATTGTATCGCTGCCTGATTCCAGCGGCGATTAGATAGAGAGCTTTGCGTCTGCTGACACGGATCCCTATCAACACAAATAATGTTTGCAGGTCACTTGTAAAACATCTAGTTACAGTGTTTTGTAAATAGAATTGTACGTCACTACGGCGTTTACTTAAATCTGCCACTTTAACGCTGACTTTTTTATCGTCGCACGTCCAGTTTATTACTAGCACGGTAATATTATGTATACAGTACTGTAACGTGAAATAAATACCTACAGCCACGCGGCACCTAAACATGCCATAGGGCTGCCCGCCTCCAGCATTTTAATTACATTTGCCTACTTTGCGTTCAAATTTCAACTACCTAGTGACAAACAGACGGTCAAATTTATTTTTCTAGTAATATTCGTACAAACAGAACAATAAACAACTATTATTAATGCAACCAAAAACAGCACAATTTATCGTACTCGTCATATTAAATATGTACTTGAAGTTATTTTTGAATGAAAAAAATCGCGCGGTTATTGTTAAAAAAACAAAACACCGTCCATTCGTCACTGCGGCGCAGTCGCGACTGTCTGTATGCCGAGCGCACGCCGAGATTGAGGCGCGTAGGCATAGCTTGCGTTTCCTCCGTTTGTATGAAGTTTGAATACTGTATACATTATATTGACGTGTGTTGTGTTATAAAAAATTCAAAACGCAGCGTTGAAAAGAAGTAAAAATAAAGGTTCTATACATTTCGATGAAAAATTATTAGTGTATGCAGTTTTTTGGAGTAGTGACTAATATCAAAATCAACCTTGGACTATCTATAAAAGCGGTTTAGTTTATTTATCTACCAGACACGCGACGCCAAGAGATCAAGCCAAGTTCCGATACGAAGTCGCGTAGAAACCGATGGAGCCCGCTGCCATCTTAGTCTACATCATCACTAATTGACCAGGTGCCCTGGACTCAAAAGCCAACTTGTAGTGGAGCAAAAAAAAAAACCTACTTAAGTAAGATCTTTTTGAAAGGAAATTACCTTTTTTACATTAAATAACGCTTGAAATTTTAAGCTTGGAACGTTATTACCCTTCACATTAAAACGTTTATAGGGACGGCCGGCATAAAAGATAATGGAAAAGAGTATTTCATTATTTGTAATTTCTCTAATATTCGCTGTATTTTCATCTTCTTATTAAATAACTTGTTATGAGTTGTTAAAAAAATATTCATTATGCCAAGTGTTTACCCGAATTATTACTGGCAAGTAGGTAGGTATGAATATTAAAACGGAATTTACAAAAAAAACAAATAAGCGGTTTAAAACTGTACCGCGCAATACGCAAATTGGAAAAGCTTTATTAATTGGGAAACGTTCACCAGCGCAATATTTGAACAAATCTCTTCCTTCCAAATAGATATAATTTTTATTTTTTTATTAATTTGTTTTATTCTGTAACGAAACACTACAAAACATAGGCATTATCACTACCAAAAGAAAGAGCAAATAACATTAATTAGGCAAGCTTTTTCGTTTTATTCAAGTTAGCCCTTGACGGCAATCTCACCTGATGGTTAGTGATGATGCAGTCTAAGATGTTAGCGGGCTAACTTATTAGGGGTATCGTAAGCCTACTGCGATGAACTCCTAATTAGTTTCTACAAGACATCGTGCCGGAACGCTACATCGTGCCCAAACGCTAAATAGCTTGGCGACACGTATTTGTTGGTAGGGTGGTAACTGGCCGCGGCCGAAGCCTTCCACCAGATCAGACTCTCAGATCAGCGGGGAAATGAACCCAGGATTTACGATTTCATAATGCGACATAAACCGATTAGGAGAATGGGTTCAGCCGCCATCGGATCGGTGGCTCCTCTGGTGCTGGATTTCAGTTCAACAGTATTTTTATCTTTTTATCCTATATTCCCAAAAAGTGTACCTAAACTGGCAAGATTGATACCTTTGTTAGATTTTATTTGCAACCACTGTAAATTAATGTATTGTATTATTTATGTAATACGGTGTATGTATTAGTATGTACACTGAATAAGTAAATAAGGAGTATGTAGTTATTAATATGCAGGTTTTGCTTAGATATTACGCCACCTACTTTCTTCTACTTTCTCTTTTCCTAATCCTTAGGTTGCCTGGCAGAGATCGCTACTGAGCGATAGGGCCGCCTTTTGTATCCTGTTTCTTTATGTTTTTCTTATTATTTCTGTTTATATGTGGTGTACAAATAAAGAGTTACGGATGGCCACAGGTGAGAAACAGAGGAACTTCGGATTTACTTATAATTAAATTTAATAAAGGAATTACAATTAAAATCTTACTAACTAGCGGACCATTCCGATGTTAGGAAAGTTCTCGGGATTAAAATCAAATTACTAATCTAACCTACATTCTAAGTTTCTATCACTAACACGTTACCCCAAACATCACCTAAGCCGAGGTTCGGCCTCAAAGGAGGCGCCCTTAGGCAGACGTTCCCTTAGTTTCTTCGAGCTCTAGGGCTCAAAAGTTAGGGAACAATTCGCGATTTATAATAATAAACTTGACTTTACTTTTTTGCAGGTATAGAGTGCAGTGTGGTGTAAGTGTGTTTAGGGGAAACAGCAGCATGTGGTAAAGTGCAGTGCAGTGAGGTGCAAGTGACGCGGGAGCAGTGGTCGCGAGTTCGATCCACGTGGGCAGCCACAGCAGCGGCCGACATGCCGCTAAGTTGACGACGGCGGCCGGCCGCGCCTCACGCCGCTCGACAACTAAATCTACAGGTAACTTTATAATTTGTAGACGTGCTTGATATAGGCTGATATCTTATTGGGTGGTTGAGCTGCTTTAATAATGGGCATGAAAACACTATCTCCAGTATTCTTTTAATTTGCAATCGTCCAGTAAGTTCGGCCGCAGCTGTTGATATACCAACAGGCTTATGCCATTTAAAAATTTTAAAATTCAAAATTCCAAATTCAGGTGCAGTAGATTTTAGTACACAATTATCACCCTGCAAGTTTAATGATGTACTTTACCTTTAGATAATAGTTATTGTAATAAGGCATTGTCGAGCGAGTGGTGCGTCAAATGTATTATGAAATTCGATCGCACTTTCCACTCGAACATATAAAAATGGTGAATATATCACCATTTTTATACATTATTTTTTAAATTGTTAATAAAAGTTTAATGGCGTACGTTACCTTTAGATAATAGTTATTGTAATAAGTACAACTGCTTTCGTCGTTACAGAGTCGCATATTAAGATTTTTTGGTCAAGTCTCCCAGCATGAGAGTGATTCCATTGAGCGTCTTGTCGTTCAGGACAAGATGGAGGGCACCCATGCGATGGACCGATCAGATAAATACTGCTGTGGGTGGTTCTTTGCTCGAGTGCACCAGAATTTCGGCCAGCAGAGGGAAGTGGCGAATGCTTGTGAGGCGTATAACATCTGGCCTCAAAGACATTGTTTCGTGATTACCACGACCGCTCTGCAACGATGAAGAAGAATTATAATAACGACGAAGAAGAATTATAATCGCCATTTTTATTATTTATTTACATTGTTAATAGTTCAAGTATCCATGCCACAATGGCCAAAGTTGTTAATTAAATTATAAAAGGGGATTGTGCGAATTTTATCAGCGGCAACCGCTTCAGTTTCGCAGTGGTTAATTATATCAAAATAATTAATAACTTTCTCCCATTTATAGTTTACTACCGCATTTTAAATTAAATAAAGTTGACACAATAATTTGCCCGTTAGTTCGACCTCGCGTATTCGTAGATAATTATTTTTATTCGCGGAACTAAAATTTGTATGTTATCAATATCGACCTCGCATTGTAAAGTTAGAGGTCGTGGGTTCGATTTCCGGCTCGAGTCTGGTCTGGTGGGGGGCCTTGGCTGTGGCTAGTTACCACCCTACTGACAAAGACGTGTTTTTAGCATTCTGTCACGATGTCACGTACAAACCAATTAGGAGTATGAGTCTATCATACCCTTAACAAATTAGTCCGCTATAGGAAAGGTCATTTTTTTTATTTATGTCTGACATTCAGTTTCATGTGAGACTACTCGAGTTTAGAAAGCTAGTTCCATCCATATTTTTTAGGGTGTACACAGTTGTTACACAATTTTTTATATAGCTAAATATATACATATACTATACATTTACACTATGAATACTGGTCCACGAAAAATAGAAATACAAATGGACACCACAAGGACATTGCTAGAAGTTTAGTGATATTTTTGGAAGAAAGTTTTCCATTTAACTTGTATAGTATAAGTTATCTAAGTTTTTAAAAAGTGATTTGGTAACAAGTTTTTAGTTTTTAGTTTACGAATTTAGTTATCACCATCGTCATATCGCTGCTATGTAAGTTATTGACGCATCAAAAGTGCCTTTTAAAGGATTATTTGTATAATGTTTATTAACAAATAACTGAACATATTTCCAAGCATGCGAACAACAAATCACAAACGGACGTCTGTCCCACTCCAATCAAAATATATTATTAGCAGCAGTAGCTAATGGATTACAAAATAGAATATGATGGACGAGCAGAGGCTACGGCTATCCCATATATCAAATCGATCCTATTATACATAACAAGCGATTTACCGCAACTTTGCTCGCGGTGTTGCGTTAACAGCTTTATTTTATACTAGCTGATTCCCGCAATTTCATCTGCGTTGAGTGAGTAAAAGTGTGTTGCTGAATTCCGTGAAAAAAGCTATCCTATACCGATAACCTTGAAATAATTACAGGATAACCTGTAAGTAAATATTAATACAAATATAATACAGATAAAGGAAATCCTTTATAACAAATCAAGAATGATTGAAATCAGAGTACGCGTTAATGAATTACAACTAAATACAAATTTTGATTTTCATCCCCTCTTACAAGGGAACCGTGCTGAATTCCGGGATAAGAACTATCCTATAACCGAACCGTTGAACCGAAGTATCAGCTACTCCTGTACCAAATTTCATTCAAATCTATCCAGTAGTTGATGAGCGGCCATGATATAGACAGACACACAGACAAAACAAAGAAATTGTTTGAATTCGTCCTGTTTCAGTTTTATTTTATTATAGATAATGGAAGAAGCGGTGATAGCCTAGTGGTTACGGCGTCAGCCTCCTAAACAGAGGTCGGCGGTTCGAATCCGGGCACGCACCTCTAACTTTTCTGAGTTATGTGCGTTTTTAAAAATTAAAATATCATTTGCTTCAACGGTGAAGGAAAACATCGTGAGGAAGCCTGCACGCCTGAGAGTTCTCCATAATGTTCTCAAAGGCGTGTGAAGTCTGCCAATCCGCACATGGCCAGCGTGGTGGACTATGGCCAAACCCTTCTCATATTGAGAGGAGACCCGTGCTCTGTAGTGAGCCGGTAATGGGTTGATCATGAATGGAACTAAAATTTTGCCCGTCTCTGTATCCTTTAATTGAGCTGGGCCTTGCAAACTATCATTATTCTAGGTCCACGAGAAGTATCCTATATAAATTCATTACCCTCATGAAAGTCATAATATCACCTCAGGGGCAGGCCCCTTCCACGATATACATAAAATAAATTACAAGTAGATTGTTTTTAGGAAGAAGAAAATTATTTCTCTTGAGGCGAAATATGTGGGTAGGAAGAGATATTTTTTTTATGACTTGATTTTACTGTAATGACATTAAAGTTTGCAGTCACAGTCAATAGTTTTGATAAAATAAGAATAACTCTAAAATAGTTTTAAAAAAATCAATGTCTTAGATTAGAGGATATAAGTTCGCATGAGAATTAATAATATTGGTTAGTAAAAACAATTTATTAAGTTTTACCTATTGTTAGTAAAAACCAGAATTATTATTTGTGTTACTATTAATAGTTATATCTAGTCTATAATAATAGTTTAAAGAGGAAAGATTTCTTTGTTTGTTTGTTTGTGATCGGTAAACTATGATATTACTCAATATCTCTTTCACTATAGTCCCCGCGACTTCGGCCGCGTTTGTTTAGGTTAAAAGTTCCCCCGGAAACCGTTTGATTTCACGGAATAGAAACTATGATATGCTTGTATCCATTATACAAGCTATCTCTCTACGTAAATAATTGCCAAGATTTGTTTACACAAAGAAACACGTGTATCAAAGAAATTTTGTAAATCCTGTGAGAAGGTATTCTCTTCTCTTCTCTGAGTTCAAGCCCAAGGAAATTATAAATGCAAAATAAATAATTTCCTTTATATGTGCAAAATATAAGCCAAGAGCATAAGCAACAAACAGACATCACTCCCTTTTTTATATCTTTAAGATTGAGTAACATAGGCTTTATTTAATTTGGACTAAAATTTTCAGGCTGAAATAATTGTATTTATATAGCAAGCCGTAAGAAAATCTGCGAACAGCTACATATACTAGTAAATACCGCATTGTATATCATACATGTTTTAAAATAAAGAGGTTAATTTGATTCTTCATCATCGACACTCACTATCACAGATATAAAGGTACAGTGCTTATGAGTAAGGTATCCAAGCGGATCGCATTATGCAAAATAACAATGAGTTACTCGCTACCTTAAGTGAACGTGGGTGAAAGCTACTTTCATATACACGTTGAAAACTCTTGTATTTTCATATTTAAAATACATATTAATGTAGAAAATGCGAGACGTAAGGAAAATGTAAGCGTTAGAATTATATTGAAGTCAAAAAATTATGAATACGAATCTTTTTAACTTTTCCCTGAAATATATTTTATATGAAATTCGTACAACTAATTATTTCTGGAACCGGAAATGGGAACAATTATCTCCAAATGTCTTCTCGAGGGCACTGAAATCTTTGGTATCTAAGTTATAATAGTAAATAAACTGTGGGTATATTTGGGTCAGATCGGGTAGGATTTAGAAGAAATAGTATCAACGTATAGAAGTGTATCTTAAACTTAACTCATTCAACCTAAACTTTTATATACTATGGTCCGTTGGGCCATAAGTAGAACATTGACGACCTCCGTGGCGCAGCGCGTGCGCCATCTTATTTTAAAATTGGAGGTCCTGGGTTCTATTTCCGGCTCGAGTCTGGTCTGGTGGCAGGCTTTAGCCGTGACTAGTTACCAGCCTACCGACAAAGACGTGTCGCAAGCGGTTCAGGGTTCCGGCACGATGTCGTTTAGAAACCGATTAGGTGTATGGGTTTACCATACTCCTTAGAAGTGTGGGATTACAATACAGGTTTGTTAACAGGTTAGCCCGTTACCATCTTAGACTGCATCATCACTTACACCAGGTAAGATTGCTGTCAAGGACTAACTTGTAGTGGATAACAAGGATTCAGCTGGCAACGCATCAGTGTCTCTTCAGGTGGGTCTGCTCATCTGCTCTTGATGTCATCATGATCAACCCATTACCGGCCCACTACAGAGCACGGGCCTCCTCTCAATATGAGAAGGGGTTGGCCATAGTCCACCACGCTGGCCATGTGCGGATTGGCAGACTTCACACGCCTTTGAGAACATTATGGAGAACTCTCAGGCGTGCAGGTTTCCTCACGATGTTTCCTTCACCGTTGAAGCAAGCTCCTGATGTAAATATTAAAAAAACCCAGCCACGGAGGTCGTCGTCATAGCTTAAAAGTTTAGTTCAGGTTTAGTTCGTTCGTTCGTTAAAAGGGTTATTGAATGATGAATACCCGGGTCAAAAGTATGCGGGCTAGAAAGTCCAGTGGTCGGGACGTAGGTACTTAGAAATGAAAGTCTCTGATTGGGCATTTGATTTGCATACTATTGACTTGTTTAGAAGTTTCATGCGGGCATACCGTACATTTATAATATAACCAGTAAAATAATTCGGGATAAGAACCCTTTAAAAGTTTTATGCTGTCCCAGTATGTTATCGGATAAAGGTTATTATTATATCTTGAAACATACAATATCGTATTGCTAATTGGTATCCTTACTTTTTTTCTATATGGCTGTGATAGCCTAGTGGTTAGGTCGTCCGCCTCCTAATCAGAGGACGGGGGTTAGAATCCGCAGTACTTACCTTACTTTTAGGAGTTATGGGCGGTTTTTAAGCAATTGCTTCAACAGTGAAGGTAAACATCGTGAGAAAACTGCACACAACTGCAACAGTTCACCGTAATGTTTTCAAAGGCGTGTGAAGTCTGCCAATCCACACTTGATCAGCGTTGTGGACTATGACCAAACCCTTCTCATACTGAGAGGAGACCGTTGCTCTGTAGTGAGCCGGCAATGAGTTGATAAGGATGATCCTTACATTTATAATAAAAACTTAAGTTTTTTTTTGTTATGTGTGTTTGATTTTTTTAGACGTAATATTTTGTTTGAACATAGATTGACAATGACATTGTTGTTGTTCGAAACAGATGTTAAGGTAGTAGGTCTCGTCCAGGATACTTTTAAAAAACGAAGAAATCTACGAATATATCTTGAAGAACAACCTGTTTCATTCTTTGACTGACTTTCCTAACCCTATCTTAAGAAGATAATTAAGTTTGGATTCATTTCAAATCCATGGAAATAAAAACTTAATACTTAGGATAGGTTCTTTGCTATTTTAGTTAGTTATATTTTTGTTTATACTTGATGACTTATCTTTTGCTGAAGGTTAATTATTATGGCAGTAAATATTGCTACGTTTATATTCTTAACGCCTAGCTGTGTCGAGAGTGTTTAGTTAGAGTGGCCTCGCATATTAATCTACGCGTATTCGACACCTGGCGTTTATGCTGATTTTCGCCTACCGGGAAATTTGAGGCGCTCATCGTAACGTCAATGGATTCTACTCATTAGGTGTATCGCTTTTCTTTACGCTTACAAGACGTCGCGGACTAGTTCTTTAGACTAGATATTTAGGAATTTGTAAAGGTACTGCTGTGATATCCACTAGGATATAATAATAGGATAGGCGGACGTCCTAACCACTAGGTTAGGACGTCCGCCTCCTAATCAGAGGTCGGGGTTCGAACCCGGGTACGCACCTCTAACTTATCGGAGCTATGTGCGTTTTTAAGCAATTAAAATATCTCTCGCTTCAACGGTGAAGGAAAACATCGTGAGGAAACTTGCACGCCTGAGAGTACTCCATAATGTTCTCAAAAGCGTGTGAAGTCTGCCAATCAATGGCCAGCGTGGTGGACTATGGCCAAACCTTTCACATATCGATAGGAGACCCGTACTCTTTAGTGAGCCGGCAATGGGTTGGATGATAATGATGATGATAATGATCATGAAAAGTACTGACTGTACATAACTGGTGTTTTACTTCCGTTACCAAGTTGATTTGCAAACAAATGCGCTTGCGTTACAAATGCTGTATCGCACATTAGCGGATTTTTGTAAAGCGAATACTGCTGTAAATAAGAAACATCGATGAACGTTACTCTTTCGAAGTAACTATATAGAAACAATACACACAAACAAAAGATTCAGCTGTATAAAATTACATATGTAGGTATTAACGTGTAATGTGCGAGAATAAATTTGGTATACATTTTGTAAGTTGTCTCTAAACTCTTAAAAACTTATTTGAGTAAAAGATTTTAGCTTTGACTTTATGTATGGAAGTCTCTGCCGATCGATCTAATGTAAGCAATATAAATCGAACCCACAACTCTTGACGTAGTAATGAACTGGCTTCGCTGGATTCAATATATATATTCTGTTATTTTAAATTATGGAAAGATTGATTATTAAACGGATTCTTGCTATCACACTGGAAGAAAAAAAATATTATGTCGCCATAAAAGTGCTTAAGCATTTACCCAAGTCTAAATCATGCTAAAAAAAAATATCACTTGCTTCATTGGTGAAGGAAAACATCGTGAGGAAACCTGCACGCCTGAGAGTTCTCCATAATGTTCTCAAAGGCGTTTGAAGTCCGACAATCCGCACATGCCCAGCGTGGTGGACTATGGCCAAACCCTTCTCATATTGAGAGCAGAGCCGTGTTCTGTAGTGAGCCGGTAATGGGTTGTTCATGCTGACGATGATGATGAAATCATGCTTAATTCGACATAAAGCGGAAAACATAATTGTTAAACCAACATTAAAATGTTCGTTTTATCGTCAGTTAACAGTAGAGGTATTTTAATATTACTTTTCTGAATTATAACATAGATAATTACCTAGAATATAAAAAAGACGATGGAAGAAAATTAAAAAGTACCGACAGAATACATATGAATATAGTCTTATAATTATACTGTTTAAAAATCTGTAACTATGCGTAGTCTGTTGGACTGAAATCTCTTAGCTTTAGCTTTACGGCATGTATTACGAGAAAAATAATCTTTTTCACAATGTTCGCCGTGATAAGGGTTGGCTGAATTTTACGAGTATTAATTTAATCGTAAAAGGTGTTGGGAATCGAGTGTTATGCTGGTCCACATTTTTATGTACTTATATGTATATAGCGACGCTCAAAATTACTTCCCATAGGCACAATTTATTTAGAGTTCTTCGATGATCGATATGTTTATATATACATTGGCATATACACCACAAGTTAGCCCTTGACGGCATCTCACCTGATGGTAAGTGATGATGCGGTCTAAGATGGTAGCGGACTAACCCGTTTGGGTATGGTAAACCTATACTCCTAATTGGTTTCTACACGACATCGTGCCGGAACGTTAAATTAAACGTCGGTAGGGTGGTAACTAGCCACGGCCGAAGCTTCCCACCAGACCAGACTCGAGCCGGGAATTGAACCCAGGACCTCCAACTTTAAAATGGACCAGCGCACGCGCTGCGCCACGGAGGTTGTCAAATATATTCTATATATTCTATTCTATATTCAAAAGTGTATATTGCACTATATAGGTTTAAGTGGAATAGTTACAGTATGTACATTTCTAGGTTACCATTTGGGTCATGCAATAATCTCCGGTTCTAGAGGACCGAATTTGATTCGAAGCACAAACTAACTGTTAACAATGCTTTATAAGAGATAAAGTTTTGTCCTAATCGCTCCACAATACAAGCAAATTCCAGCTTGTATAAAAAGATTGTAATGTGTGTTTGTTATTTGAACATCTTCACGCCCGACGATCTCCGTGGTACAGTGCGTACGCTGTCGCATTATAAAGTTGAAACTCCTGGGTTCGATTCCCGGCTCGAGTCTGGTTTTGTTGGAGGTTTCGGTTGCGGTTAGTTACCATCCTACCGACGAATACATGTCGCAAGCGATGCGGTTTGACCATTGTCCACCACGCTAGCCATGTGCGGATTGGCAGACTATATACAAATATAACTATAATAATAATAATAATAATAATAATAATAATAATTGCCGTGTGGCACCGGCAGAGAAGAATGTTGCCACCCCTTCTCATCCCGTGGGTGTCGTAAGAGGCGACAGAGGGAACCGGGGAACTAATTAATCCAAGTTCCCCGAAAACCGGCACGCTGGCCGTAGAAACAGCCTCCTCGGGGACTTGAGTGGACCCCGAGTGATGTAGCCACCACTCACCCCCCCCCCCCTTATTATGATGGATTCGAAAAAGGAAAAGCGCATAGGGCCGCTGCCTGGGGGTCGCCAGGGCGCGCCTGGAGCTGGCGCTGGGCGTTGCAGCATACGGGCCGCCAGTACCACCAGTCGACCGGCGCTACCACCTAGCCGGTCGACCAATCCATCATCCCCACCAGATGGCTTGGCTCCGACAGGGCCCACCAGGACCCAATCTTCGGCGCCCGCCGCTGGTGGTGTACGCCGCATGAGATGGACGTCTCTCATGAACGAGAATGTCATGCGTGCGTACTACAGGGCGACAGGAGGGGAAACCGGACGGACTGGCTACCGAGCGGCAATGTACCGCGAGTTCCTGCTGCTCGAGCCGACCTTAACTGTCACGGAACAGAACCTGGCAGACCGGGCTCGGTATATTCAGCGTTCTAACATCTTCAACGCTACCGAGCTCGAACGATTGCGACGTGAGGCTGTTCCAGCAGTGCCAGTATCAACCACAGAGCAAATCGTCTCCCAGGCGGCGCCTGTCCGCGAGGAGACCATTACCACCTACCAAGATTTGCCTGTGGAGGAAGGCACTGAAGGAACAGTTTCCCTGGATTTAGAGCGGATGAGAGGGATTTTAGAAGAGGCGATTTCTGAAATCCGGAGCGCTCCTCTAGAGAGTCGGCCGCGGCTCTCCCGACTTACGCTAAATGTAGCGACGCGGGATGTCATTGAGGCCATGAACAAAATGCTGCCTCAACACCTCGAGAGCAGCGCTGGCCTGAGTGATACGGCTTCTATCCTCTTCGGCGCGGCGCTAGCCGTGCACCGATTCATCGGAGTTAAGACTCCAGGACCGGGGCGTTCTGCGGGTGCAAGACGCAGCGCGGAACCGGCCTGGAAGAAGAGGATAGAACATCGTATCACTCTTGCCAGAGTCCTCATTGGCAGACTGCAAAGCTTCAGGTCGGGCAACACTAGGCCAAGAATTGTGCGCTCTGTTAGAGTTGCGTTTAACGGGTGTGGGGTCAGCTTGGACCAGCCCGATATTACGCAAAAGCTAACAGAGCGCATCATCGACGACCTGAAGCAGAAAATCGCTGCATGGGGGAACCGCATCCGGCGATACTCGCAAAGAGTCGAGCGCTTTCAGCAAAATCGCCTCTTCTCGTGTGATCAGAAAAGGTTCTACAAAAGACTGGAGTGTCCAGCAGTCTGTTCCACCTCACAGAGACCGAATCCGGCTGACCTCATCGCTTTTTGGCGTGCCGTGTGGTCAAGAGAGGTGGAGCATGAGGAGGGCCCTTGGATTGCGGCGGTAGAGGAAGCATGTGCCACAATAGAACCGATGAGCCCAGTTGCCATCTCTGCGGAGGATGTAGCTGGTGCAGTGAAGCGGGCCCCGAACTGGAAAAGTCCGGGACCCGATGGACTGCATCACTACTGGCTCAAGGGTTTCTCGGTTTGCCATGCGACCTTGGCTCGACAATTCCAAGAGACTCTCGAGCAGAAGACACTCCCGAGCCTTTTCACTACCGGGATCACACACCTAGCTCCGAAGTCCACTGATGCCACTGATCCGGCTAAGTACCGCCCCATTACGTGTCTTAATACCATCTATAAGACACTGACATCCGTTCTGAGCCTCAAGATCACACGTCATGTAGACGGGAATAACATCATATCTGGGGCTCAGAACGGATGTCGGGGTGGTAGTCGTGGTACTAAGGAGCTCCTTCTCATCGACTCCGTTGCGGGCCAACTGGTCAAACGCAACCGTCGGAATTTTTCCGCCGCCTGGATCGACTATAAAAAGGCATTTGACTCGGTGCCCCATTCATGGCTCCTGAGGGTCCTTGAGCTGTATAAAGTCGATGGTACAGTTCGAGACTTCCTCGGGGAATGCATGGGGCAATGGAGTACAATCCTTTGTCTCCATGGTGAGCGGCTGGCGGCTGCCGATGATCGGATAAGGATAAGTCGGGGTATCTTCCAGGGTGATTGTCTGAGCCCACTTTGGTTTTGTCTGGCTCTGAACCCTCTCAGCACACTACTGGAGGGATCGGGGACAGGCTTTCAGTTTCGGAGAGGAGGGACTAAAGTGCCTCACCTTCTCTACATGGATGACCTCAAACTGCTGGCACCCAATGCTATCCGCCTGCAGGAGCTGCTGAATATCACCACTGAATTCAGCAACTCCATCAGGATGGAGCTTGGGCTGGACAAGTGTGCGGTCTTGCACGTGGAGAGGGGACAGGTTACTCATTCGGCCGAGATTAATCTCGAGCCATCGAACATTAGAACCCTCTCTGAAGCTGAGTCATACCGGTATCTGGGCATGTCACAGTCCCTAGGGGTGAAAGAGGCTGACATGAAACAGTCTGTTTGCGAGGCCTTTTTTGGCCGCCTGACAAAAATCTTCAAAAGTTTTTTGTCGGGCGCCAATAAGGTGCGAGCTTATAACGGCTGGGTTATGCCAGTTCTCATGTACACCTTTGGCGTGCTCAGATGGACTCAGACCGAACTCGACGCCCTGGACAGAAAAGTCCGCACGACTATGACTCTCTATCGCATGCACCACCCGAAATCGTCTGTGATGAGGTTGTATATCCCCCGGAAATGTGGGGGTCGAGGCGTATTGAGCGTCAAGACCATGCATAACCGGGAGATATCTAACCTCAGAACCTACTTTGAGACGATGAGGGAGTCCCCCATGCATAGAGAGGTCATAGTAAGTGATAAAGGACTCACTCCACTATCCTTAGCCCAAGCCGAGTGGCGGAAACCGGTGGTACTGACCACCTCTGACCGGGAGACCGTATGGAAGGGGAAGGAACTGCACGGACGCTTTTTTAAAGCTCTTAATGAGCCACACGTAGATAAGAAAGCGTCCGTGCAGTGGCTGCGCTTCGGTGACCTCTTTGGGGAAACCGAAGGTTTTGTCTGTGCGATACAAGATCAGGTGGTTAAGACGCGGAACTACCGAAAGTATATTCTGAAGGATGGCACTCACGACATCTGTCGAGCTTGTCGCCATCCCGGCGAGTCACTCAGACATGTGCTTTCGGGATGTTCCGCGCTTGCCAACACTGAGTATTTGCACAGACACAACCAAGCAGCCAAAATCCTTCACCAAGAGCTTGCTCTGAAGTACGGACTCCTGGATGAGAGGCTGCCCTATTATCAGTACACACCGGTGCCGGTACTCGAGCGCGACGGAGTCCGGCTCTATTGGGACCGGTCCATTATCACGGACAGGACTATTCTCGCGAATAAGCCTGACATCGTGTTGGTGGACCGGGCACAGTCGAGGGTGTTTTTGGTGGACATCACCATCCCATATGACGAAAACCTCGTGAGAGCTGAGACGGAGAAAAAACGTAAGTATCTCGATCTGGCTCACGAGGTTTCCGACATGTGGCATGTGCAGTCTGCTGAAACCATCCCAATCGTAATATCTGCGAATGGGTTGATCCCAGTTAGCCTCGCTCACCATCTGAGGCGACTGGGGTTCCGTGGCAGTTCGCTCGCAGCCAGGATGCAAAAAGCGGTCTTGCTGGACTCGGCTAGGATAGTCCGCCGGTTTCTCAACCTGTCGCCCTGACCCCCGGCCGTTTGGTCTCCCCTGCCGGGGTGTAATCCTCCGCCCGGTGCAAATATGTATTTATGTAATGTATATGTAGGTTTATTTATTTTTATCTATTTAAGTTTATTATATCTCTTTTGGTTTTTTATATATATTTATTTTGCACACGGGCGTGAGAGCTAATATATACGGATAATAATAACAGTCTGTTTGCGAGGCCTTTTTTGGCCGCCTGACAAAAATCTTCAAAAGTTTTTTGTCGGGTGCCAATAAGGTGCGAGCTTATAACGGCTGGGTTATGCCAGTTCTCATGTACACCTTTGGCGTGCTCAGATGGACTCAGACCGAACTTGACGCCCTGGACAGAAAAGTCCGCACGACTATGACTCTCTATCGCATGCACCACCCGAAGTCGTCTGTGATGAGGTTGTATATCCCCCGGAAATGTGGGGGTCGAGGCGTATTGAGCGTCAAGACCATGCATAACCGGGAGATATCTAACCTCAGAACCTACTTTGAGACGATGAGGGAGTCCCCCATGCATAGAGAGGTCATAGTAAGTGATAAAGGACTTACTCCACTATCCTTAGCCCAAGCCGAGTGGCGGAAACCGGTGGTACTGACCGCCTCTGACCGGGAGACCGTATGGAAGGGGAAGGAACTGCACGGACGCTTTTTTAAAGCTCTTAATGAGCCACACGTGGATAGGAAAGCGTCCGTGCAGTGGCTGCGCTTCGGTGACCTCTTTGGGGAAACCGAAGGTTTTGTCTGTGCGATACAAGATCAGGTGGTTAAGACGCGGAACTACCGAAAGTATATTCTGAAGGATGGCACTCACGACATCTGTCGAGCCTGTCGCCATCCCGGCGAGTCACTCAGACATGTGCTTTCGGGATGTTCCGCGCTTGCCAACACTGAGTATTTGCACAGACACAACCAAGCAGCCAAAATCCTTCACCAAGAGCTTGCTCTGAAGTACGGTCTCCTGGATGAGAGGTTGCCCTATTACCAGTACACACCGGTGCCGGTACTCGAGCGCGACGGAGTCCGGCTCTATTGGGACCGGTCCATTATCACGGACAGGACTATTCTCGCGAATAAGCCTGACATCGTGTTGGTGGACCGGGCACAGTCGAGGGTGTTTTTGGTGGACATCACCATTCCATATGACGAAAACCTCGTGAGAGCTGAGACGGAGAAAAAGCGTAAGTATCTCGATCTGGCTCACGAGGTTTCCGACATGTGGCATGTGCAGTCTGCTGAAACCATCCCAATCGTCATATCTGCGAATGGGTTGATCCCAGTCAGCCTCGCTCACCATCTGAGGCGACTGGGGTTCCGTGGCAGTTCGCTCGCAGCCAGGATGCAAAAAGCGGTCTTGCTGGACTCGGCTAGGATAGTCCGCCGGTTTCTCAACCTGTCGCCCTGACCCCCGGCCGTTTGGTCTCCCCTGCCGGGGCGTATTCCTCCGCCCGGTGCAAATATGTATTTATGTAATGTATATGTAAGTTTATTTATTATTATCTATTTAAGTTTATTATATCTCTTTTGGTTTTTATATGTATTTATTTTGCACACGGGCGTGAGAGGTAGCATATACTGGAAATAATAATAATAATAATAATGACCCCCGGCCGTTTGGTCTCCCCTGCCGGGGCGTAATCCTCCGCCCGGTGCAAATATGTATTTATGTAATGTGTATGTAAGTTTATTTATTTTTATCTATGTACGTATATTATATCTCTTTTGGCTTTTATATGTATTTATTTTGCACACGGGCGTGAGAGCTAGTATATACTGGATAATAATAATAATAATAGTAATCCTCCGCCCGGTGCAAATATGTATTTATGTAATGTATATGTAGGTTTATTTATTTTTATCTTTTTAAGTTTATTATATCTCTTTTGGTTTTTTATATATATTTATTTTGCACACGGGCGTGAGAGCTAATATATACGGATAATAATAATATCAAAAAAAAACATCACTTGCTTCAACGGTGAAGGAAAACATCTTGAGGAAACCTGCACGCCTGAGAGTTCGCCATAATGTTCTCAAAGGCGTTAAAGTCTGTCAATCCGCACATGGCCAGCGTGGTGGACTATGGCCAAACCCGCCTCATATTGAGAGGAGTCCCGCGCTCTGTAGTGAGCCGGTAATGGGTTGATCATGATGAATAATAATATCTGAATCTCTAAATAATACACAAGAGACATTTAAAGCTGAAAAATCTTCTATTATTATGAATGCAAAAGGGGTGATGTGTAATCTTATACCCTTCTTTATATTTATATAACCACAAGCATGGAAGCTGTAGGTTCAAGCAGGCGAAGTCTTGGTAATTCTAAAACTAACTGTTGAAAGAAAATGTAAAAAAAACAACCGCATGCGAAAAAAGATCTTTAATAACTTGTTAGGATGGCGAAATTTTATCTGACCCGGATAGCTAACTGCATTCTGTTAGAATTCACTTTACTGAGTAATCTTTTACCATCAGCAGCGAAGTGAGCTTGCAATTGTATAAAAACTGCGAGTGTATTTTAGCGTTTGAGTACTCGTTATTCTTAAAATGATTATTAAGAGTTCTACCCACTCTAGAACATTTTAATATGTAAAGTTATTCGTAGTTTTCTTTCAACCGTAGAAATTCAAATACGCTGTGCCACTGTATTTGTATGATATACATTATAAGAGGTTTAATACTACTCAGTAATACAATCAAATGAAAATGATAAATTGTTTTATTCATGTAAATCTTATACATCTATTAAGTATCATATAATATTATATTCAGTATTTTAATTCTTGAGGTGAATGGTGATAACTACATTCGTCAACTTGTTTTAAGAAACACACTTCTTCAGTATCTATTCATATTTATTTACAAGATTGTACACGCCTTGTTGATAAGGAACACAACTCTTCAATAACTATTCTTGTTTATCTATAACATTTTACACACCTTTGTACAGCCAGAACCTTGGAGACCACTTTTCGTTACCAACACTAAACAAGAACTAACCAACAATGACCAACGACTAACTAACTTATATAGGGCCGATTCGAACGTCATGTTTTCCGTTATGCCTCATTCAAATCCAGTATCTTAAGAAAAAAGCCAATTGAGATACTTATAATTAAAATAGTCAAAAGTAAACCTAAATCATTTAAGTTAATTCACGTATTTAATTATATATTCTCATTTAATGATTAAGTTATTATATGCATGTAAATTAAAAGACACTAAAATCTAAAACATTTAGAAATCATGACTCTTGAAACCAAAGCTAGCAGGGTTCCTAATGCGCCCAGGTCCTCTGTAGGCTTAAGCCACAACAAACTAAGCAGAGTTTTTTTTGACATCACCATCTCAATAATCAATTACAATTAGCTATCCAATACAGAACAATAAGTTGATTTCAGATATTTAAATGAAATATCACTACTCACTTTAATTTTTGAAGGAAACATCGTGACGAAATATGCAGGAGAGTTCGCTATAATTTTCTCAAAAGTTACACTTGGCCAGCGTGTTGGACTCATGCTGAGAAGAGATGTGCGCACTGGTAAATGACCATCACTACAAAACGATTGAGATTAATGAGGATTATAGTGCTTTAGCTTAAAGAACCGCTGTGGTTTTTGCGTGGTTCTCTTGTTAAAGGAATGGAAAATCTACCTTATTTATTCATAGTAGTTATATTTGTTGATTCTTTATTAATCATTTATTTAAAAAGAAACCCGTGGTATTGTTAATTTCCCAGCATAAACTTATATCCATCTCCAAGATACGAGCCTTAATTATTGTTTATTATTTTCATCATGAAAATCATGATCGCAAGAATATAAAAAGAATATAATAATAAAGTTTGAAATAGTGTGCATACAATGGTATAAAAAATAAACAGAATATGTTTGTCGTCATTGCAAGTCTGCGCTTACAATAAATTAAAGGCAACCGTATGATGTATAAGAAAGAAAATCAATATGTTTAACTTCAATGTTATTCTTATTTATTTCACCTATTAAAGTAGAGTGTAGTTAAGGCAGTACAGCGAAAAACAAACAAATAAACACAGATTCGCATTTATGATGAAACTAAGGATTATTAACAAGATTAACACGGGAAGCTGTGATAGCCTAGTGGTTTGGACGTTCACCTCTTAATCAGAGGTCGGGGGTTCGAACCCGGGCACGCACTCTAACTTTTCAGAGTTATACGCGTTTTTGAGCAATTAAAAGTGAGGAAAAGTGAGTGAGGAAACCTGCATGCCTTAGAGTTCTCCATACTCGAAGGCATGTGAAGTCTGCCAATCCGCACACGGCCAGCGTGGTACACTATGGCCAAATCCTTCTCATATTTAGAGGAGACCCGTGCTCTGTAGTGAGCCGGAAATGGGTTGATCATCATTAACAAGATTTATTACTTTGAAAAAATTTACCTAATCCTACCTATCCATGGCAAACATTGTGAAAAGAATACAATTACTTTAAGACCTATAAAAGTTCCGCTAAGAGATTCAGGTACATCTAAATGGGCGCCATTAACGATTTAGAAACGTTTTAAACATTTTTATGAATATAGTTATATTCATATTTGTTGTTTTTTTTTAATTTACTATTTAATTAAGTTTATATTTAAGTAATATATTCACACTGCTAATAAATTTACGTGCACAGATAATCAAACAGTAATTAATTACTTAGATCAATGAACGTTTACAAGGAACACCGCAGAATAATAATTAAGTACTGATTATAATAACATAAGCGAAATTGCCTTTGTGAGACAAATATATGGTAATTACATTGTTTTGAATTGAAATTGGCCAACTAGGTAATTCCTGATCCCTTTATATCCGCGATTCTGGTATGGTGGGAGGCTTTGGTCGTGGCTAGTTACCACCCTACAGACAAAGACGTGTCGCGTTTTGAAAGAGGTTTAGAGTTGCGGCACTATGTTGCGTAGAAACTCATTAGGTGTTTGGGTTCAGTCGGCAGCACATCGGCTTTTCTTTTTATGGGCGATTTTTTTACACATTACAAGTTAGCCCTTTACGGCTATCTCACCTGGTGGTAAGTGATGATGCAGTCTAGGATGAAAACGGGCTAACCTGTTAGGAGTATGCCAAACACAAGCTCCTCGTTGGTGTCTACGCGATATCGTGCCGAAACGCTTAATCGCTTGGCGACACGTCTTTGTCTGTAGGGTGGTAACTAGCCGCGGCCGAAGCATCCCACCAGACCAGACTCGAGCCGGGAATCGAACCCAGGACCTCTAACTTTATAATCGACAGCGCGCGCACTGCGCCACGGAGGTGGTCAATTGATCAGATGTTAACTACAAGTTGTCATCTCATATTCATGAATTAGGTGTAACTATGTTTCTTAATTTAGTAGTTTAGTGGCGTTGTCGATATCCCATCTAACTTCACTCAGTTAATTGAATGTTTAATGTAGAATTTTTTAGCCACTGACCCTGTATGTTTGATGCTCAACTGTATGCAAATATGCATACTTCGAGCACTGAATGGAAACATTAGCAATGTATGCTTCGATAAATCCACCGCAATGCCTGCCCTAATGTAGCCGTATTTTAGGAATATTCGCACGAACGATTTTGTAACCTTTCTAAATACTTGGAATTTTTGGAGCGTTTATTTTAATTATCAATAACCTTACCCCCGAATGTTAAAAATAAATTTAGAGTTAAGGTTCTACTTAAAATTTCCACCCACGCTTTTTAAGAGACTGCCCCACATTAGCCCGATATGTAGGTGACATATGCATGCTCCAATTTTTATGATTTATTTATTTATGAAATCATAACCAATTTCAGAAAGTATTGTTAAACAAGGTGCAAAAACACAGATGCGAGACTTTTTTTTTTTAAACACAATGCAAATATATTATGAAAAACAACTCTAAATGAAAGTACGAAGTAATTAGCATATTTCAAAGCTTGCTGATTGCTATTATCAATTCCGCAATTCTGCCCGCTGATCTTCAAAATAACTTTTACAAACAAATTATTTTTGTTTTGTGGAAGCTTTCGAAATAAATTTTCAAGAACATTTTAAGTGAAACTTCTAGCTGCGTTTTTGCGAGGGGCAAGATTTGAGTTTTCATTACCGACATGCAACATGCTAAGTGACGTGTTGCTTTAGACTGTCTACGTGCATGCCTTCGTACATGTATACGTCCATACACATTTGTATACTTCCATCGGCTGTCCCTATGACAGCATACAAATATTTATACAGCTATTTATAAATTCCTAGAATTTGTGGTACTTGTACTTTGTTGTAATTTGATAATGAGTGGAATATTAATTCAAATTAGTTATTCTTAATAAGCCTGATCTGTATTGCAAGTGAATATAAACAATTTTTTGTTCCAGAACAACGATGTGAATTTGAAATTGTTCTTGCTCGTACTACGTACGTAATGTTCGTATTATGCATGATAACTAGACCCCGTAGGGCACGTCGAGAATACATGTTTAAGCGGTAAGCAATGCGAGATTTGTGATTCAGCTTGTGATACACAAAAGCGGCTACTAATGAAAATATCGTACCAATGCACAATTAATTGATATTATAATTAGTAGGTAGGTATATGTAAAAATTCTTAATTTCTAATTAGTCATTAATGTTCTTTTGAATTTGGACGATAAAGATTACAAACAACAAAATCTTTGCACTATTAAATCTCAAAATTGTACGGGATTTAGGTAGCGATCTCTGTGTACATACACATAGGTTTGAAGTGAATTTGCATCCGACACCATTTCCTCGTCTCTCTCTCTATCATATTATCACACTGCTTTGTGGTCAAAGTTACATGATAAAATATGGTTTCTCTTGCATAGGATAAGTAAGTTTAAACTTAACCACTATTATTCTAATAATAGGAGAAGTTTATAACGAGGAGGGCATGTTCGATTAAGAGAATTGATTACAAACTTACACTTGATTTTTATCATACAAAAGCTTGGAGTAATGGTTATTTTAATTTGATGAATATTAAGCCCAATTTACTGTGATCCTCGAAAACTAGACAAATTTGTACGGTCTTACTTTAAATTTCTTCAACCTTGTTACAACACCACGCAGATCTTCTATAATAAGCTTTCAAGCAGGCAAAAACGTCAGTTTACTATTGCTTAAGCAATTGTACGTTGTGAAGTGAACATCTCTTGGGGATGGTCCGGTGTCAGAACAAAAAGTACATACAGAATATAGAAATAGATATTTTATGGAAATTATGAATTAGACTGAACATTTGCTTGGTTTTTCTAGGATAGTAGGAAATTATGCTATGTTCTATGTTCATAGCTAATGTTTATTGAACATAATGGATTTTTTTAATTACTCGTATATAATACCTGCTTGAATGTCATCATTGTGAGCCAATCAGAGTCTCCCATCTGAGAAACTATTCTCAGGTGCGAGACTCTGATTGGTTCTCATCTATCATGTGAGAGATGTTTTTAGAGCTGACCTCCTTCACGCTGCTCTGATGCGGGTTAGTGGGCTGTAACGAGCATTATTTCATATTTAAGTGAGATGAATGGCAGCGGCTTAGCTGGCTTTCTTAAGAACAGCTGTTTACTACGCCAGTTTCCTAAATCTTATCTTTAGAATTTATTGCTTTTAAAACTTCTAACAACAAATAACTTTGGGTCCGATTTAGGACCATCCGAGATCATTAGAAAGCGGTGATAGCCTAGTGGTTAGGGCGTCAGCCTCCTAATCAGAGGTTGGCGGTTCGAATCCGGGCAGTCACCTCTAACTTTTCAGAGTTATGTGCGTTTTAAAAAAATTTAAATATCACTTGCTTCAACCGTGAAGGAAAACATCGTGAGGAAACCTGCACGCCTGAGAGTTCTCCGTAATGTTCTCAAAGGCGTGTGAAGTCTGCCAATCCGCAGGGCCAGCGTGGTGGACTATGGCCAAACCCTTCTCATATTGAGAGGAGACCCGTGCTCTGTAGTGAGCCGGTAAAAGGTTGATCAATGAGATCGTTAGACACTATAAGGGTGAACCGGGAATCGAAACCATGAGGATATCATGACCTAGCTCGTTCCAATTGCATTCAATTATCAGTTAGACGCTATAGGTATGTTGCTAACCAATCAATTAATATCAACAACAAACCGTATAATGTAAATACAGTTGGTCAAGTATCATGGATGGATGATTCGTGTAATTGGCATTAGGATTGTTATACAAGTCATGTGTATCTGCCTGTGCAACTGAGCGTTGTTGCGGACGTGAAGGATCACCCGGAAACGTGATACAGTTTCAATTTCAATAGGGGTTCTGTCTACCTTAATTTGTTCTAGTGTTTCCTAAAATTAAACCTTAACTTTTGATACACGTGAAACGTGGACACTCACGGTAGGCCTTGTCCAAAAGTTCAAAATTGCTCAGCGTGCTATGGAAAGGGCTATGCTGGACGTTTCTCTTAGGGATAGAATCCGTAACGAGGACATCCGTAGGAGAACAAAAGTAACCGACATAGCCCAACTGATTAGCAAGCTGAAGTGGCAGTGGGCGGGTCATATTTGTCGCAGAACCGACGGCCGTTGGGGCAGACGTTTTCTGGAGTGGATTCCGCGTACCGGTAAGCGCAGCGTAGGACGACCACCTGCTCGCTGGACTGACGACCTGAAAAGGATGAGGAAGGCGGAGGACCGTGTGTGGCGGCACGCTCTCGAAAATGGCTATGTCCAGCAGTGGGTGTCCATAGGCTGATTGATTGATTGATTGATTTTGATATATAGCTGATATATTCCAAGTCTTTTCTTCTATTTATTTTTCATCATCACCATCGTCATCACCATTGTCATCATCATCATCATTATCAACCGGCGCGGGTTTTCTCTCAGAATGTGAAAGATTGTTGCCGTTGTCCACCACGCTGGCCAAATGTGCACTGGTAGACTTGACACTATTTTTTTTAAAACAATAATTAGAACTCTCAGACGTGCAGGTCTCCTCACAATCTTTTCTCTGTACTCGTTGTACTTGTTGGAATTACTTAATAGTAATTTTTCTTCTGCGCAGTGCAATAGCGAAGGAAATCGTCTCCATTTAAGTGCGTAGAATTTCATATATTAAGAAACGCCTCTTTATATCGTGAAGAAGTCTAACTGGATACAAAAATCATGTTATATTGACGATCTCCGTGGCGCAGCGCGTGCGTTGTTCCATTTTAAAGTTGGAGGTCCTGGGTTCGATTCCCAGCTCGATTCAGGTCTGGTGGGATTCTTCGGCCGTGACTGGTTACAGACAAAGTAGTAGTTACCTACCGAAAAAGACGTGTAGCTTTCCGGCACGATGTCGCGTAGAAACTAATTAGGGGTGTGGGTTTACCATGCCCCAAACAGGCCCGCTACCATCTTAGATTGCATCATTGCCATCAAGGGCTAACTTTTAGTGGATAAAAAAGTAAACAAAAAAAATATTGCAATACCCATGAGGAAAGCGTCATAACTGTGAAGACATGATCCCTATACGAAACGGTGCCACGATGACGTGAATAGGGAAGAGAATACTTGCGAAATTCAATACAACGGTTACCAAATACGAGTATACGAAAAACGTACTAAAAAGTAGGCTATATAGACAGAGCTGACATTTTCTGTAACTCTATTGCCACTATCACAACGAATTAATATATAACATAAAATTTGGGTCGACGTAAATATTATAGTTTCATCAAAAAGTTTATGTAACTTTTTTTATTTGTTATTTTAAATAATATTTTTTAATATAATATAAACTAATGGGACAGTTTCGTGTCCGTAGAGGTATCTTATTACATATGGAGTTATCTATTGTGCAAAGTCTCTCCATCTACTTCGAATATCCCAATATGTATGTACAATATATGTCATATGTATAGACAAAATGTATGTATGTATAGACGAGGATATTGGCAATCATTGTATCTTGTAAGTGATATTGAGACCATCGCTGCCTTTATGCTCCGTATTAACTATCATGACTGTAGTTTATAGGTATATTGGGACGTATTGTCAATGTATCTATAGATAACTAATTAAACGGAGTGCTGTTTCAAACTATATCAAACCTAATTTCGTAATCATTAGTAATCAATTGTTTAACCGAACGTAGCTTTATATGATCCTCATAAGAACACAGATACTTAGCGGGTGACGGTGACTTGTTTGTTGCTGCTGGTGTACTGGGTTCGATTCCCGGCTAGACTGCGGCTGAAGTTTCACACTGTTCTGGTGTGAAACTTCAGCCGCATCTAGTTACTGGTAAATCCATCAAGCGACTTAGCGTTCCGGTATGATACCGAGTAGAAACGAAAAGGACAATGACAGTTTTTTTTACGTTTTATTACGTCATCCGGTCGTAGGCCAATGGCCTCTGAGATCGGGATAGGGAATATTCATCCTGCCCCACCCCTTGTCAGTCCAATTATTATCTAAGCCGAGGTCCGGCCACACATGTGGCGCTCTAGGATAACGTTCCCGTTGCTTCTTGGAGTCTCAAATCCTCTTTTATGAAAATTTTTGATAACACCACTTATGATGGGTTGCCGATATCAAACGAGTTGTAGACGCTTGTGGGGTGGGAAAATTTTGGACGACAAGACGGCAAACGCCTCAAATAAAAGGAAATATGAAATAGATTTTTATTTGATGCAGACAAATGTTAACCATGCATGGACCAAAAGAACTTTTTGAGTTCAGTTTTAAAGTCAACCTTTTCTTGGGAGCTTTATTTAGTTATTATTTCAAGACATAAATAAAACTTGTTCAAAAGAATATCACTTTAATTTTGTTAAATTCACAGCGCTGGCATAAAAACACGATACTTTAATTTTAACTCAACGCAAGCGGTTTAAAAGTTTAATGGAACGTTCGTAAATTTTAAAACCACTATTAGCTCTAACGAGGAACTTGAAATTCTCCCCCGGATTTTGTCCGGCCATCAAAGTTTAGCTGACATGCAAATTAAACACAATTTTTTTGGACATTAGTGATTTTAAATAATTTTTTATATTATAATCCTCGTACTTACGATTTGCAGACGACATAGTTATAATGGCAGAAACGCTGCAGAAACTTGAGCAAATGCTAAATCTCAAGATGAACGTGGACAAAACGAAGATAATCTTCAATGAATACGTCATCACCATCAAAAATGTCACCATCGAAGTTGTCCAAGAATTGAACTACCTAGGACAGATTATACAGTTGGGTAGGAACAACTTCAACAAGGAAGCTAACAGAAGAATTCAGTTGGGATGGGCAGCATTTGGAAAACTTCGTCAAGTCTTCACCCCCACGACCTCCTGCTAGCTGGACCGACGACCTGAAAAGGATCGTTGGTGGCGCGCTCTCGGAAAAGCCAATGTCCAGCTGTAGGCTGATTGATTGATTGATTGATTGAATATTATAATAATATTGAAGGAAAAAATATTGGGTTTTATACTAGCTTGATAGCGCTGAATTTGATATGATTCGAGTTGATGTTAATAAAACGTTGGAAAAATCACGTGTGCAATCTTGATACGGTGGCAGTCTCGCCACGATACAATATTTCCGCACGTTATATCGCATAATAGCGTGCTCTTTCTATTGTGATAGCAGCGGCTATACGCTGACGCTTCCATAGCGTATAATGAAAAATATTATATCAAGTAAACTAAGCTCCGTCATTCAAAATCTTTCACTGACTGCTCTGTTGAGTAATATTTATTTAAACATAACAATGCGACCACGCAATATCTTCAGACGGCTTATTCATAAATGAGGTATGTAAATAGAACAAGTGTAAAGTGTATATAACTAAAACTAGGTATACTTATAAAGTTCACACATTTAAATATATACAGAGAGGATGTTTCGGAACACGCAAAATACCTGTAACCTGTACCTCTTTGTCAGACATGTAAGATCAATGATATGTTTAAACTTTAAACTTAAAGGTGATGATACCATTTGTATTTACATTTGACCAACAGAAAACCTGTCGACAAATGTATTAAATAAATATTTCGGAAATTTAATGAAAATGTTAAATCTCCTTCTGTCCTTATATTATAGAGCTTTCAAGCAGAAATTATTCAACCTTATAATACACAAAAGTCAGTTTGTGTACAAAAATATTATATAAAATTCATGACTACAGTTATACTTACTAATGGCCTTACAAATGGACTAGGTATATTGACGTCATGCTCAGACATATGAAAGGTGCTGTCAGTTGAAATGTGACAAAATATTGCATAACTATTGAGACATTATGCCATGCCTGTTAAGGTCCTAAAACAATACCTCTTCTGTTTATAGTTAATTCCAAAACAATAGGCGTAGGGTAGGTATTTTCTATCGATTATGAACTAATTGTACATGGAACTAAACACTAGAATCCATACAGCGATAATTCCACTTGACGGCTTTGCCAGCAACTCTGATCTGGATCATTATTCGGTGTGTTTCACTATTTGGAAAGCTTGTAACGTATGTGAACTCAAAATGACATATTTGCCGGCATAAAATCAAATTATATTCCGCGTATAGTCACACACACAAAATGGTATCCTAACTACTGGTGAAGCGGTGATAGCCTAGTGGTTAGGGCTTCAGCCTCCTAATCAGAGATCGGCGACGTTTTTTTTTGTGTTTCACACTTGATTTTAATAATGTATTTAATGTTTTCATTTGCACTTGACCGGTTTTATTATTGTTATATATACAGATATGAAATAATTAAGATCCTTAGTCCCTACTTATATATAAAATACGAAAGTGTTTTTGTTATTTTGTCAAATCACGCATTAATAGATCAACACCATAAGACGTGGACTTTTTGCCAGCTCACTATTTTGTATGTAGAGTATTCTGTTAATACCTTTTCATACTAAAATTGATCACAAAATCATGATTTACCTTTATGTTACTTTCACGTTACGTTTTTTTTTTAATTTAAAGAGTAAACGTGTTTTTGTGGTAATAATTGATAGAAGCAGGATTTACTTTGGGGAAGTCCATTAATACATATACCTGAATGTATTATGCTTGATTTTTAAACTTTTTATTGAAAAAGTTGTATGGAAGCGGTCGGCTTCGCTTTTCAGATAGATTATTTACACTGAAAGTCGAAATACAACTGATAAAATAAGTTGTATTTATTTATTTTAGTTATTTGTGTGCAGTTTGTCACAAGAGTGAGTAAAAGAAGGGGCCATTTTAACAGTTCTTACGCACTTTACTTTAAAACGCATCCACAAATTAGCTTTTCAACATTACAAATGAAGTTAGAAAATAACAGATATTTGGGCTAGTATAACACATTAGGTGCTTGGTCGCTAAATTAAACACATATGTCGATCGCATAAGATTTTATTTAGGCTATTGTGAAATCGGAATGCATTGTAAATGGTAAACACTGTCACCGCAAACCAAAATTATGAAATAAACAATGATAAAATGATAAATCTAATGTTGAGGTATATAGAGTATGAGCGGAGACAATAATTAAATTTCGCCCGGGACTGTTCGGATCATCCCTTACTCTTGGCAACGCTCGGGGCACCTGTTGCTTGCCTCCCATCCCTCCCACTGAGGGTGTTCTTCCAGGAACATCGTCTGAGCTCAGATTAATATCTGGTTCGGTCTTTCTATGTTGTCGTATATGTATGTATCTAGTATTCAGTTGAAGTTTGCAAATATGTTAGTTCTCCTGCAATATTTGGATCTACACGAATTGGTACATATAGAATTCGGCAAATAGTTGCTTACTCCAACTTAAGACGTGACACGAATCTATATGACTGTTATGATATATATTGTTAGGTATAATATAATATTATGTAAAGCAATAATATAAGCTAAGATATAACTATAATTATATAGCAAATATAATGTATAGCAGTTTTATATTGGTTCGTATTAAATGCATAGGATATTATTAAATAATCATTAAGTCAGGAATAAAACAGAAATTTAAATTAAATGGTGCTTTTCTTCATCATGATTAACTCACTACAGAGCACTACAGAGCACCTTTCAATAAGAGAAGGATTTGGCGATAGTCCACCACGCCGGCCATGTGCGGATTGGCAGACTTCACACGCCTTTAAGACCATTATGGAGAACTCTCAGACACGCAGGTTTCCTCACGATGTTTTCCTTAACTGTTGAAGCAAGTGATATTTTAATTTCTTTAAAACGCACATAGCTCTGTAAAGTTAGAGGTGCGTACCCGAGATTGAGCCCCCGACCACTGATTAAGAGGCGGACGTCCGTACCACTAGGCTATCACAGTTTGTAGAAAGGATCATATATCAAATAAATTGTGAAAAAGCTGGGTGCGAATTGCTCTGACTCCGCAGTTAAATATAACCATAATTAATTATCGAGTATGTGAAATTGTTAAAAAAAACGGCTAAATTATGGGCTTCCTCTTAGACCTGGGTGCAATTAGACTTCTTTAGCTTTAGTTTAAGTGAAGTAATGTAGTTTTCACCATCACTTAACTAATCAAAATATTGTGTGAAAAATATATAACGTTTTAATAAAGAGTTATATAAATTAGCTAAGCAATTATTGAGATTTGCGTATGAATTACGGAAAATCAATGTGCTTCGGAAATTTTCCGTTCAACGGTTCTGAATGATTAAACTCGAGAGAAACATTAATTCATTTCAATATCAAATCTAGCTCTCTAGTTGTCAGAGGTTGCTCGAGTTTAATGCAAAGGAGATTTCTCGGTTTGTTGATTGTGAAGTTTATATCGTAAAACTTTAGATGAACAAGTTGATCCAACTACCTAGTTTAAGATTACAATCCATTATATGCATAAACTTACGCATTGCTGTTAAAACGTAGCTTCAAAAACTTAAATCTTCTTTAAATGCCTGGAAATTCAATAAAATTGGCCGGAATACTGAACACTGAAAAAGAGTTTTTCCAAGTAGTGAGAATTTCACTTGTTGAGTATTTTATGTTTGATTCCAATAAGAATAATATTTATTGTACCAACAAACAAAACTTGTTACTAGCGATATTGGAAAAAATAGTCTAAATAGTTTGCATTACCAATATGTAAATTATTAGAGGTTTTCGGCAATAATGCGGAGTTCAATTGTATCAAGTTGAAAGAAAGAAGAATAAAAACTATGAAAACGCGGACAAGGTTAAGGGCAAGAGCTTGTAAAAGTTTTGGATTTGTTATATTGAAGCCAAATAATTTGGGTTGGTTGTCCTTCATCTGTTACTTATGGAAAAAAAGCAGTTATCCTTTGTGTGACTGAAGTCGTCAAATATTTATTTTATTTATTGTTAATTTAATCTTTATTTGTACACAGTAGAAATAGAAATAATAAGAAAAATGAAACAAGAAGAAGCAAAAGGCGGCCTTATCGCTACTAAGCGATAAGGCTGCCTTTTGTATCCTGCTAATGCTGCTGTGTAATTATATTATAAAAATATCATCTTATTAGTTGTCAAGAAATAGTACTGGGATCTTTTACGTCAAGGAAACTTCCTATTTACATAGTTATAAAATTTACGTCAATTTCAGCGCAGATTCAGAGGCAAATTAGTTTTGGTACTAACCGCACGGTAGTAAAAAACTAAATGCTAAAAGAATTCAGGCAGCGCGATGCAAAAATTAGTTACCGTAAAAGTGGAACAGTCTCTTTATTAAAGCAACATTTATAACGTTGTTTTTGTAAAGAGTTCACAATTGTGTAACTCTATATGCTTTTTGGTTTGTTAATCATTGGTTTTAACACTTTTTCAGTTTTGTAATTAGGACGTTGGGTTGTTCTGGTATAATATCATGCGGATGATAAGAGAGACATCTGACTTTGCGAGGTAAAGAGAATTATAACATAACCTGTCTATTCTCCGATTATTTCACCAGTATAAATACATCCAAAGAGTGTTGACGGCAGGCAGTCGGCCGAATGGAAAAAATATGCCAAAATCAATACATATCATCAAGTTTACATAGAATATGTAAAGTAAGATTATGCCACCTCCATACAGCCTGGGATAAGAATAGGCAGAAAAGGAATACGTCTTTTTATTGACTAGCGATTGTCCCCGGAATTGATCGAGTTAACTTCTCATATTCTTCTTCATAATTGACATACTTCGACGAACTTCCAGGCGCAATAATAATGGTGGCCTGATAAATGGGAGGTCCTGGATTAGACCCCCGGCAGGGACAATTCCGAATCTAATCATTACTGAATTTTCTCTAGCAACAAAGCTATTGAGCGTTCCGGCATGACGTCGCGTAGAAATAATTGGACTATAGATTTACCATTGTACGCTACCATTTTACCATCACTTACCATTAGGTGGTATTGCCGTAAAGGGCTAATTTGTACTGTATAAAAAACCTTCCTTCTCTGAGAAGACTATATTTCTGGTTCGAGGTCCAATGTTCTAGATTAGCAGCCGTAGATAAGACATTGTAAAATTTCTGAATCTTAAATTATTTTCGTGATTGGTAGTGGAAGCTGCGATTTTCATATTTCCTTTTGGTCTACCAAGATCTTAGCCTTCTAGAAAGCCATCGCTCCTTTTCGGTCTACTTCCCCTATATTTCTCTCTTTGATTAACAATGTTTATTTGCCCAGGATACTATACATTACGCAGGCTCGAGTGGCTGAAAAAGCATGTCAAGTATTAAAATGGTCTCTCAGTTTCCTGGAAACTATGAAATAGTCTATGTTGTAGTCATAACGAGTTAAAAACATATAAGATGACACAATTCTGTTGTTGTTCGTTCAGTGTACTTAGTAGTAAAAAAAAGTGTATTAAAATATACATAAATCTGATATTATCGGTACAATAAAAGAGGAAAGGAGGTAACAGCTTGGTTGGATAGTTTCGTAACGATAATAGTTTCTTGAGCTTACTATAATGCGAGCACAATGGATCGAATTATTTATTTCTTTTCTCTCCTCTTTCTTTGTTACCGTGAGGCCCTAAATTTACGCTTGTCTACGCATCGTGAGTCACGAATTACAATGACGTGTAACCGTTCCATACAACAATAGGTAGCGGAAAATATATTTCGACTACCTGATTTCGCATTAGTGCGAAGATTTGAATAATATAAATCAAATGGATATTTCTTGTTGTTGTTGTTTTTATAATAACAAACAAAGCACAATAAATCATTAAATCATAAGCACAAATAATCACAAATTGCTAGGCTAATATTATTTAGCCTCTAGAAAGAAGATTTTGCATGTTCAGTGTTTTATTTTTTCTCAATAGATGTAGACAATGTAGGATAATAATATATATATCTAAGCTGTGATTCTAGAGATTAGGACGTCCGCTTTCTAATCAGGGGTCGGAGTTATGTGGGTTTTTGAGCGATTCAAATATCATTTGCTTCAACGGTGAAGGAAACATCGTGAGGAAACAACTCCATAATGTTCCCAAAGTCTTGTGAAGTCTGCCTATCCGCATATGGCCAGCGTGGTGGACTATGGCCAAATCCTTCTCATATTGAGAGGAGACCCGTGCTCTGTAGTAAGCAGGCATGGGTTGATCATGATTATGATGACGATATATCTAAGCTGTGATAGCTTACTGGTTAAGGCGTCCGCCTCCCAATCAGAGGTCGTTCGATCCCGGGCACGCACCTCTAACTTTTCTAAGTTATGTGCGTTTTAAGGAATTAAAATATCACTCGTTTCAACGTTAAAGAAAAACATCGTGAGTTTTCCATACTGCTCTCAAAGGCATGTTAAATCTGCCAATTCACCAAACATGACCAGCGTGGTGGACTATGGATAAACCCTTCTCATAATGAGAGGAGACCCGTGCTCTGTATTGGGCTGGCATTAGGTTGATCATTTTGATGGTGATGTAATATATCCCGAGAACCACTCCTGGTTGAAAGCTTTTTTAAATGCATCCATAAAATTTTAAAAGTGATTTAGAAAAGAGTCGAAAATAAATTATTGTAACAATGACTGCTGAAAACCAGAGTTCATATTTGTCCGAAAATCATGCTAAGTAGCTTTCCAATTAGCAGAGTTTCAGTTACACTACTTAAGAGCTTTGTAAATCCAACCCTTTTCGAATATTTTTCTTCTTTACCATGGGATACTGTCAAACTTCCATAAATATGTATCCCAGCTTCTATCTAACCACTGGACGTAGAAGCAAAACATTCATTTTATCAGGTGCACTTATCTGAAATAGACTTACCACATAGGTTACTACTACTACATAGGAAAATGGACTTTTTTTTTGTATACACTACAACTACAAATTGGCCCTTGACAGCTATCTCACCTGTTGGTAAGTGATGAAGCAATCTAGGATGGTAGCGGGCTAACCTGTTAGGGGTACGGTAAACCCGCAATTCAAATATCTACGCGACATCGTGCCGGAACGCTAAAACGCTTAGCGACACGATTTTGTCGGTAGGTAACTAGCCACGGCCGAAAAATCCCACCAGACTAGACTCGAGCCGGGAATCGAACCCAGGACCTCCGACTTTATAATACGACAACGCACGCACTGCGCCACGGAGGTCGTCAAAACTTACAGACGTAAATGGCTAAACAGAGGTTATGCTATCGATCAGATATGAGCTGTATAAAAGGTATTCTCTTGAAAACACAATAAGAACTACAATTTTATTTATTTGTGTAGGACTGTTAGTAACAATAAAATATTATATTGACTGAAAAACAGTGGACCAGCGGCGTTTTTGCTCTCGAATTTCAATGAAATCAAATCCAATGATTGGTGTAATTTTCACTTTTGCGTGTCGTGTTTTTTACGTAAAACTTTGCAGTTATATAACTGACGTAGCAAACATTTGTTTTTATGCAAACGGAGTTTTTTAGTAATTAATTAACATTTAATTAGCTATGAAAAAGTTGATTATCTGGGGCGTGTGCTTAGGCATGACAGATACAGGCTCCTGCAACTCACAATGAAGGGCAAAGTAGCGGGAAGGAGGCGCATCGAGCGCAAGAGGAAGTCTTGGTTGCGAAACATCAGGGAGTGAACAGAGATCGCGAGTGCCGCCCAGCTTTTCAGCCTCGCGAGAGACAAGGCAAAATATGCCATTCTGACTGCCAACCTTCACTAGTTGGAGAGGCACCTAATGAAGAAGAAGCTATGACAAGGGTTACGAAAAAAAGAGATTCTTCTGTTCTTAAAATCACAAAACTATGAAAAATCTATGAGATAGAAAGTATAAAGATTTATAATTAGATATAATATTGTATTTACTTTATGTCATGAGCCTATGATAATTTTCTAAAGTAATTTAGGTCGTAATTAATATTTTTTCTTAAATATGTCCTTATTACAAGACTTAGTATTTCGCAGCCAAACGAAAGGAGGAGGCGTTAAAAAGGGGGCCTTGTTCCGCCCTATTTGTATATTCATATGCCATGTTAATTTGGATACATTATTTTTCCGTATTCTAATGTTATTTCATAAAATAGGCATAGCATTTAAAGAATTTTGAATCGCCATTTAAATTAACACATTAGATAGAAAGTTGCTCCACAATATGTTACTATAGAGTTATTTTATGGGTAGTACAAGAATTTTTATGACGATAAACTTTCAAAATTGTTTATGTAAATAGACTATAGAATACAGAGTTCCCCACACCTCTTACTCTAAGAAAATTATATAAAGGCTAAGGCCCTCACACACAACAATTAAGGTAGACAGTATTACCTACTAGTTAGCAATAACTATAAAAGCTGCGTTCTATCGCAAGAACCCATTAAATTATTTGCAGCTAAACTAAATGTGTTTTTGATTGCTTGTCAGGTTAAGACCGCTGGACTCCAATTAGCGAGCAATCGATTGGTGGACAAGGCGGGTGCTACCGCCGCGTACCACTTTACTTAATGCGTCTATTTATTTTATTAGTTTTCACGGTGGGGAACTGTATTGGAGTTGTATAATGGTTATTTCGTGTACAACAATATTGGATTATTAAGTTCTCCTTTTGAAGTGCTCCATTACTATTCCGTAATGTGGTTTTAGAGAATGGTAAACAAACAATTTGATAGTTTAAACTGTCGTTATTAACTTTTATGTTATTTTATATAAATAATGGCTGGACTCTTTTTTTTTTAAATACTAGTTAGCCCTTGACGGCAATCTCACCTGATGGTACGTGACGATGCATTCTAAGATTCTAAGTTTCTACGCTACATCGTGACAGAACACTAAATCGCTTGGCTTGACACATCTTTGTCGGTAGGGTGGTAACTAACCACGGCCGAAGCCTACTACCAGACCAGCTTTATAAAGCGACAGCGCCCGCGCTTGGCCACGGAGGTCGTCTCTCTCTCTCTCTCTCTCTCTCTCTCTGTTTCTGTCTCCCTTGGTGAACGTTAATCGAGCACGCTGGACTAATTGTTTTGTGCCGCGTCGCGTGATTAAGCTAATGAACCCCGAAAATTCGAAATTGGTCGGCCATACTCCGACGAGATATCGAGATTCAATTTAATACCGGCTGCATTCTAAAGTTCAAAAGTTTTGTTTTTGGTTAATCACTCTTTTAGATATTAGTTGAGCTGTTTCACCCATTTTCGGCCTTGTAGATATGGGCCGGCTTATAGATATAGCGACGCACCGTTAAAAATTACGTGTTGGCATATATAGGGGTAGTGCGATGCCGCAATGTTGCTACGGCGTAGCAGCTCGTAAAACTCGCGTAGTAAACTAACCTTGCGTACATGACGGCGTCGGAATAATTCGTGTTACATTTGATAGATTTTTCTATGTAGATCACCATTTATGGACCGGCCGAAAGAAATGATTTACAATAAACCCTTTTGTTAGTGCACCCCTTCACCCATTATCATCATCATCATCCATTACATAATTAATAGCTTTGCTAGGTTCAGCAGTTTTCACTCAAAATTATAGTAGCTTAACCACAACTAATATTAGCGGGCTAATATAACGAACGCAGACTCTTTAGTAAAATAAGAACCCAATGCTAAAAGATTCTAAGGCAAAGATTATTGAACTCACGTAAATACGTTCATGCAATTTGAATGTGCATAAAGGGGTCGTTCCATAAGAACCATGCATTATGCCATTATTGTCAATCTCTAGTCTTCACCCCTTATACCAGAAGATAATTTCAGCAAACATAGCAACAAAGCAGTATATAATTTGAGGCAGAAAGTTCTATATGTCACTAAAATAAACTCTGGTTCTAGAATTGTGATCCTTATTTTAGGTACGTATGAATTTGTCATTTACTAACGGTAATTTTAAAGAAAGCGATTGACATTAGTGAGCCCTCTGTTTCTTGCACCATGTTGACAGAGAGGACACATGTTCACACCAGCTTCCGCATTTATAATATAAGTAGGCATCCGCTTGGTTAAATGCAGACTAAACTCATTGTGAAGCAAAATCGGTTTGAACGTAGTTTGAAGCAAACAAAGGCTGTATGCATAATTAAGTTCGGAGGGTGTTAAAGGCTATGTTGGTTTGACGTTTCCGACCTGTTGCCTTGTATCCACGCGTATGTCTATACCAGTTAGGAATCCCGGAAGCCTCAAGCAATTTTGGGGTATATCAGAACTAGAGATCTGTCATCACACATCATCACGATCAACCCATTGCCGGCTCACTACAGAGCACGGGTCTCCTCTCAATATGAAAAGGGTTCGACCATAGTCCACCACGCTGGCCATGTGAGGATTGGCAGACTTCAGACGCCTTCGAGAACATTATGGAGTACTCTCAGGCATGCAGGTTTCCTCGCGATGTTTTCCTTCACCGTTGAAGCAAGTGATATTTTAATTGCTTTAAAACGCACATAATACGGAAAAGTTAGAGGCGCGTACCCGAGTTCGAACTCCCGATCTCTGATTAGGAGGCGGACGTCCCAACCACTAGGCTATCACAGCTATAGATCTGTATGCTATCTAAAAGAAAAAGTTACTATAGGCTGACTACTGAACGAACTGATGGTGGTCATTTTCGTCACAATGACGTCATAAAGCTGTACAGCTAAAAATTTCAAGTACTTTCTAATAAAGTATCGTCATGATATGACAATCTACAAGGACAGGTAGTAACCCAGCCTAGCGTCAAGTTTTACTCCCTCGTTCTGTTGTAACTGTATCGAGGCTGTGTCCGTAGATTTTTTATTTTATTTATTCTTTTTTTTTACACCACATATAGATAGAAATAAAAACAAAAACAAAAAGAAACAGGATACAAAAGGCGGCCTTATCGCTTAGTAGCGATCTCTGCCAGGCAACATTAGGATTAGGAAAAGGGAAAGTAGAAGAAAATAGGTGGCGTATTTATATATAAGTAAAAACCTACATACTAATACATACACCTTACATAATATATCTACTAATATATACCTTATAATATTAATAAAAATAAAAGTCGTCATTGTTGCGTGAGGAAATGAGATTTGACAGCACTTTTAAAAACAGTGAGTGACTTTGACTGTTTAATGCTCAATGGGAGTTCCACAGTTCGATTGCCTGCACTGGACAATGTGGAATAAAAATGAGTTTGGAGCTGAAGAGAAACCATAATTAAGTTTGGCGGGTGTTAAAGGCTTTGTGTCAGTTCAACGCTCCGACCTGTTGCATTGCATTCACACGCGCTTCGAGCTTATGTGAGCGAATGTGCTTGTATGTATACGTTAGGGTTGACATTTATTCAACAGGAAATTTGTTTAAAACTTTTACCAGTAACTAACCCTTTGAAAGTAGAATTAAACTATTTTAAATTAAAAAATATATATATCACTTCAGCGGTGAAGGAAAACATCATGAGGAAACCTGCACGCCTGAGAGTTCTCCATAATGTTCTCAAAGGCGTGTGAAGTCTGCCAATGGCCAGCGTGGTGGACTATGGCCAAATACTTCTCACATTGAGAGGAGACCCGTGTTCTGTAGTGAGCCGGTAATGGGTTGATCATGAACTAGTCGGCAGTTTGTTGTTATGTGAAACAACTCCATAAAACTACACTCAGTTTCAAGAAATAATAATCATCATCATCATATCCACTTATGACCAGCAGTGGGCAAGTCTTTTGTAGGTAGTTCCAAAGACCACATTCTTGGTTTGACGAATCGCAAGGAGCGGCTGGAAGCAAGAAAAAAAAAAGGAAAATAAATAATTGAGTTTTTTTTTTACTTTACTAAATCGTTAGGTTGGGTTTAGGCCAAGGAGCATCTCTTGGTTTAAGTGGGCATTGTGCTCGCCACTCTGGCCGCCGACGAGACCCACATACCCCGCCGGAAGCGGCGCAGTTCTGTCTGCGTCGCTTTCGGAGGTGATGCATAAGCGCATTTCCTAGCACTAAAAGGTATATTCAATATGATTACAGACCAACCGCGTGACTTTAATTAGCGGTAAGAATACAGCATTTTTTCGGCGGCCCTATCTAATACGCTAATTCTATGTACCAAAGTGTATTTTTTACCCGTTAAATTGAGGTACTATAATAAAAAGACATGAGCATATAGATTATCAACAGTCATAATTGGATTTAATTAAGTACAGAAGAAATTTGACTATGTAAGTCCATAAACGCATCAAGTTAAGTTTAGTTTCATACTTGCCATAAATAGTTACTGATTATTAGAAGCCTCATTATTGTACCACTTTGTTGGCCTTCCTCGTCAACGATAACCCGTTTTGTATCACAATGAAGGGCTACACCCTCGTGTGTCAGGGCATTATTAAATTGAGATTCCACTAATAAACGTATTTGTTAACATAATTTGCAACTCCTTTATAATCAGATTGTATTGTGTTGTTCTACAAGGTAGAGTTAATTAAATCAGAAACAATAGCTTACCAAAATTTATGCCCGCTGAAAAGCGCTTCATTGTTCTTCATGGATCTAAAAATACTAATCGAAATTGAATTCTAACAAAATGGGGTTAGTTTTTTTACTATAGTAACGTTACGTTCCAACAGTAACGTTTTTTTTACAAGATCCAGTGCCAGAATATTGAGTAAAACAAGTTTTGACGACCATATATAACACGAATATAGTAGTATACGAATATATTACAACACGCCATATAAAGTTGGAGGTCTTGGGTTCGTTTCCAGGAGTCTGGTCTGGTGGGAAGACGGCCTTGGCTAGTTACCACCCTACCAACTAAGACGTGTCGCCAAGCGATTTAGCATTGCGCCATATTGACGCGCACAATAAGGAGTGTGGGTTAACCATACGCCTAACAGGCTGGCCCGTTACCATTTTAGACTGCATTATCACCAGGTGCGACAGCCGTAAACCGTTGACGCGTAAATTTTATCTATTCCTCGTTGTGGGTCTCGGTTGCTATCACTGACACCCGATAAAAGAAAGAAAGAAAATTTATTCATTCTTATATGGTGTTACACACAGTATATCTTTTTATAATCAGAAATGTTATGTCTGTCTGTAACACCAACCAGAAAGAGTGTACAGCTCAGCATATGTCGTGTCTCTTATGAAAAACACGACGCTGATTTTCAGCTGAGACCAGAGTGACTTCATTAGAAAGATATAATATTGTTACGAAATTGGTGTACAATTTGCGATATCGATAGGTAAGTTTTATGTTTCAACATACACTCATTATAATATACCCCTTTCATTATTACCGTCTCTTTTTAGATAAGCAAAAGTGGGCGAAGCTATCTGTTGTAAATTTCTAAGATGTCAATTTACGATACTATATGCTTTGAAAGAAGTAATCAATTACTTGCGGGGGTTCTTCGATACAAAAGCTTTGTTTAGTAAGCAACATACAGCATACACTAATTATAATATATCCTTTTCATTATTACCATCTCTTTGTAGATAAGCAAAATCAAATGAAGCTATCGTTGTAAATTTCTAAGATGTCCATTTACTATACTATATGCTTTGAAAGAAGTAATCAATTACTTGCGGGGGGGTTCTTCGATACAAAAGTTTTGTTAAGTAAGCAACATACAACATACACTAATTATAACATATCCTTTTCATTATTACCATCTCTTTGTAGATAAGCAAAATCGAATGAAGCTATCGTTGTAAATTTCTAAGATGTCAATTTACTATACTATATGCTTTGAAAGAAGTAATCAATTACCTGCGGGAGTTCTTCGATACAAAAGTTTTGTTTAGTAAGCAACATACAACATACACTAATTATAACATATCCTTTTCATTATTACCATCTCTTTGTAGATAAGCAAAATCGAATGAAGCTATCGTTGTAAATTTCTAAGAAATCAATATACTATACTATATGCTTTGAAAGAAGGAATCAATTACCTGCGGGAGTTCTTCGATACAAAAGTTTTGTTTATTTATTTTGTTCAGTTCACAAGTAACAGCGGAAAAACTTTCTCTACTCTCTGGATACTCAGGAGCATTTATTTTGCTGAGCTCTTCCATTCTTTTTGCAAAAGATGAACAGGATGTATTTTTCCGGTTAACAAACTGTAGTTAGTTGAAATGCGATATTTAATTTCATTGTTTGTTTGCAGTTAATAGGATATGTCAAAAATATTACTCCTCTTTTACTGTACACATTGGTAACTGTAAGCTTTTAATATCGTCACATCCACGTCAGCCTAAATCCGTCATTTTATACGGAGGAACGAAAGACAACTCAATAGGAATTCGACCGCTTCGCGTTGCGACAAAATTTGTCAACTGAATTACTTACCCTAGGGGGCTTTCACATTAAAAAAAAAATAATGAATAGCCGCAATATTAACATTAGTAAATAATTTCAAATTTAACGTAAACAACACCTTGGATTCAATAAATCTACATACATAATCGGCTAAAGTCTCACCGTTCTATTTTCGTGGCCATTAAATTAACTCCAGTTTATTGGAAAATAACAGGTCGCATCGTCACGAATCGCAAACACAGAAAACGTTAATAACTTAATCTGTTTTCCGATGCTGTCTTTATAATACACCGCCCGTGGGCTTATTTGTACGCGCTTGATTGTTTACGGGTAAGTTCAGTAAGCCGTTCTGTGGGAGTAAATAGAAATTGGATCGATGATACCGATCCAAGTGAAGGGAGAGGTTGTAATAGTAGCCAAATATAGGTAAAGTATGGAGATCTCTGTGGCGCAACGCGTGCGCTGTCGCATTATAAACTTGAAAGTCCTAGGTTCGATTTCCGGCTCGAGTCTGGTCTGGTGGGAGGTTTCGGCCTTGGCCACCTACCGAAAAATACATATCGCTAAGTGATTTATTATATTTATATTCCGGCACGATGTCGCGTAGAAACCAATAAGAAGTATTGGTTTACCTCCCCCCTCCAACAGATAAGCCCTCTACCATTTTAGACTGCAAGCCGTCAAGGTCTAACTTGTAGCGTATAAAACAAAACGAGTTGACAAACTTACACAACTCTATGCAAAGGATTTATTAACCGATTAGCTGCTACATGGCTTCTTAAGAGGCAATAAATAAAGAAGGCAATTTTGGAAGAATGATAATTAATTAACCGAGGCACCGAGAAATTTTTTCATATGAAATATTCATTTTGAAGCTATCAAAACACAAAGACCAAATAGATTATGATTAATTAAAAGGCTGAAATTCGCTGGCAACAGCGTTGGAGTATGCCATTTAGTTTATCATAATTATTATGAATACCTAGCTCTAAACAGTTTACACAAAACAGAATTGGTAGAATTACTCTGTTCTGGTAAAGAATTATATGGCAATTATTTTTATGCAAACTTCCAACTCAGGGTTGGGTTTTCTAAAACTTCTTTCTTAATTACTAACGTGAGCAAAAACCGACCTGTGCAAAATTGCGTGAATAGTGTATAATTGTATATTAATAACTAGTAACGGCATTTCGGATACCTAGCAAAGTAAAAGATTAAAGAGGGTTAAATAGTTTAGCTAGTCGAGGCCAATCCGCCATCAAATATTATATATTAATAATGTTATAAATTGAAGGGTTTGCCTATAATGACAAAATAAATGCCTTTGAAATTGTGATTGTTGAAGCGATAGCATTACCCCTTTGAGCGGTAAAATATTTTCCTTCACTGTATGAATTATTATAACTCTTACTTTAGTAAACTTGAACAAATTCTGTTCAAGTTTACTAATGTAGGAATAGCAAACAGGAGTTTTCAAAATGGGAAAGGGGAAAACTGCAATATGCATGAACGAAGTCCCAGTTCGATCGTCTGATATGAAGCTATCATGTTCAATCCATTATCGGCTCACTACAACGCACGAGCACGGGTCTCATCTCAATATGAGAAGGGTTTGGCCATAGTCCACCACGCTGGCCATGTACGGATTGGCAGACTTCACACGCCTTTAAGAACTTAAAAACGCACATAAATCGGAATAGTTATAGGTGCTTGCCCGGGTTTGAACCCCCGCCCTCTGATTAGGAGGCTGACGTCCTAACCACTAGGCTATCACAGCTGGAGAGTTCTCCATAAAAGCTATATATACGAGTATATATATCACGTCTGTTTACCTCTTAAGGAAATTATGAAATTCAAAGTATAGCGTCTAACCATTCCATACAAATCATCATGGAAAATATTTTCATTGTACACACAATTTTCTGTAGTCTTCTATTAAAAAACCTAATTAGGGAAATTCAATTTGTTTCCCTTCGTCAATATCAGAGGGAGGTATTCCTGACTCCCTGTATACGTTGATTTCAATTCACCGCTCCTGTATCAAATTTTATTTCCCGGGAAAGGTATTTGATCCATGTTGCCTTTTATTGGTTGTTTACCTGAACAGATGAATCTGTAAGGGGCTTATAGCGACAAAAGTACATAAGTCAAAAAGAGCCAATTAATTGTAATCATAACATTTTATCGAGAATAGTAGTGGGTTGATTTGAACCGGATTTAGAATGTTATATTAATTACTTCCTTTTATGAAGATGCTTATGCTGGCAATAGCTACACAGACGTTTCGCCAAGCGATTAAGCGTTCCGGCACGATGTCCTATAGAAACCAATTAGGAGTATGAGTTTACTATACCCCTTAACAGGTTAGACCATCAGGTGAGATTGCCGTCAAAGAATGTTTTTTAAAATTTCAAAAGCGTTATCAATTTGGTATTTTTATCAAACTTTTCTTTATCAATCTGTAGGTATTGCTTCTAAGCACGTAAAAGCCTACCAACAAACAATCGAGAAATTAAATCTTAACAAATATTTGTTAAGATTTAATTTCTAAATTATATAGGTAATTACCAGACAACCTTTGCATTTATGAGTATGAATAAAAAATATATGTACTTATCTAAAGGGAAGATTTATTTATTTATGCCTTTATTGCACACGCAAAATAAATGATAGAGGAAAAATATATGTTTATTTTCTCATTAAAAACTCCTTTCCAACAACATGAAGGTATGTTACAACCATAATTGCTTATTCAATTCACTGCCTCTGTCGACGTCGAATCCTATTTCTCGGAAAAGTTATTTGATCTATCGCACCTTTTATTTTTTATATCTGATCGAATAAAGCCTGAGGGAGTTTATCGAAATTCCATCAAACGGTATCTCACAAGAAGTAACTAATGCACAATATAAACAGAATAACATGTTCATGAATGATATAATCTTTCCTGGCGAGATTAATAAAGATTAGATAGATTAGATTAGATAAAAGATTAAAATAAACATGCATAACAGAAGCAGATAAATTTAAATAAAATCTTCAAAAACAAAAATTTAAACTTTATTAGACCAGCTGGGCATTTTCACTTACTTCATAACATGTAAAGAAGTTAAAACTTTGGTTTTTTTTTTGCAGTTCAAATGACAACACTATACTTGGTATCTTAGAGCTCATCTGGTGCCATCAACAGATCAGCTCTGTCAGACAAGTTCATCTGCCTCCTAATTCCCTCCCGGGCGGTGGATGTTTGAGCTCTTCATTGGCTACTATTGAATCTCTCGAGTTAACTCCTGCCATTTGTTTTGACAGTTTGACAGAGTCGAACAGAATCGTCTTGGTAACGAGGTTATGGCAGCCAATGCCAGGAGGTAGATTGTTTTTACTTACATGCTTTTCGTAAATTCCCCTGTTCCCCATTAACTTTTAGACAATCTCCATGGTGCAGCGCGGGCGCTGTCGTATTATAAACTTGGGAGGAACTCAGGATAAGTTTTATTCAATTTTCGAATATGGTTAGATGGGAGACTTCGGCCGCGTCTGAATACCACCCTACTGGCAAAGACATACCGCCAAGCGATTCAGCGTTCCGATATGATGCTCAATAGAAACCAAGAGGAGGACTCAATAGAAACCAGGAGTTCAGCGTCGGTAAACTCTTAACAGGTTTATTAAGGTCTGCTCGTTATTTCTTGGCCAAGTTTTTTGATCCATTTCAAATTTATTAGCGGTTTATAACTGCACAGATAAAGCCCAATGGCGTTTATAGCACATCAAACGGTATCTCAACAAAAGCTATAATTGATTGCGAATATAACCGTTCGTGGGCATTTCTTTTGTGAGCTGAAAATGGGAAAATGAACTTTAACGGCACCTTTCACGAAGTTTGTATTTGTGTCAGTTATGAATCATTATCCCACGACTTAATAGGATACACTTTATGCTCAACAAATTTATATTATGTTAATTCACTGTGAATCGCTCAGCATCACAAGTTTATGAACTTTCCAAATAACATTATGCTATAAAATCACAGTGGAGTAAGAATGTTTTATGTTGAACTCTCAGTATTTGTGCGACGGAGCTAACAAGGATCCGAAATTAAAATATATTAAATTTCATGATGTTAATATTACTCACGAAAAGCGAAGGTACACTGCTCAGTTTAACATGCTTTTATTAGCTTCATTTTTAATTAACATTTAAATGAAATCTTACAAGTCAAATTGTATGTGTGTATATGACTTCTCGATGACGATATATATGTTAGAGTTTGGTGTCTTGGAACCAAATTAAAAATCAAAATCAAAAATAGCTTTATTCGCATAAATCTATTAAACTATGCATCTACTCGTATGAATCGTTCATTTCATTATTTCTATTCGTGAAGTGATGGTGATAACAATCGACTGATCAAAACTAAAGCTAAGAGGGTTCAAATCGCGCTCTAAGGAGAAACCCACAACAAACTTAGTCGGGGTTTTTTTTTGTTATCACCATCTCACATAATCAATAATAAATTATAGTACCTATATGTATAGGAGATAGAGCAATTCACACCCAAGCTTTTTTATCGTTTATATAATCTTTAATATCGTAATATGATTTTTCTATAAGCTTTCTGAACTGGTGATTGAACCAGATGGTGGGTAGTAGAATTCTTCAGTGGCTTCTTATGAATCCCTTAAGTGTAGATTCATTCATTGTCGTTTTTTTTATTGTATCAATTTTTTTAATTATTTTAATCGACATATTTTTATTAATCTCTGTGATAATATATGTCTCAAAATTGTCTATTTACTTACTGCGGGATAAAACTGTGATTTTTTCAAAAATTCAATAAATAAATAATAAGAATTGATTTTTGGACTGAATCGGCCAAACCGACTCGAACCCTGAGCCCTCAAATATAGTAACTAATGGCCGATATTAAATCAATCCAATCTTCTGCAGATAGCAGGTTGAATTAAGTCGTACTTCCTTTTCCTACTCATAAGGATGGCGCCACATAATTCAATCTGCTATCTCAAGTTTTCGATTAGATTGATTATTAACCACGGGCGTAAAGATCAGCGATCCAGTAAGTACGACGTTATATTAAGGATAAACAGACATTTATTTGATTTACTAGTACCTTACTCGAGTGGATAACTGCTGTCTGAGAATTTCTTAAGTGGGCTGTCCACTTCAAACTCCCACTGGTCGGCGTGGGGGCAGAAGTTACTCCTTATAGGGGTATGTACTATACTTCGCCTACGCGTTAATAAATATACCCACGTATTACACAGCCCTTAACTTTTGTTAAAGTATTCATTAGAGGTGATAGTAAAATACTCCCATAAATGTGTCCTAAAGATTTGGGTTCCTCTCAGCATCGAGTTTTATATCGCAATATATTTTATACGAGCCTATGCCTGCGATTTGGTCTGTATTTTTTTTATCACACGACAGCCGTTTGGTTTCTCGATAGATCAATTATTTCCGGGATGCAAACTATATCTTTGCTAGATTTCATCAAGATCTGTGCGATGGTTGAAGCGAATATAGGTAACAATCAAACAAACAGAGACACTTCAGCATTTATGAAATAAGAATGGAAAAAGTTGTAAAGTACTTCATAATTAAAATTTCAAGTTCAAATCAAAAATTATCCTTGAACAAATCAGACTATAAAATGTGTTTTTGATGTAAACATACTATTTTTAATTGATTTGGTTTCAGTTGGTGGTGATAACTATATTCGTAAACTTAAAATCAAAGCTACGTGGAATCCAAACGCGCTCTGTCTTGGAAGAAGATTCTAGAAATTGTTCTTCCAAGACAGAGCACGTCGTATCGAGTTTCTACATATATTTTTAAACGCTAGGAATTGTGTCTACGCATCCCCTCTGGAAGCGATGCAGGAAGAACTATGCCCCTTCCGGCGGGATATGTGCGACTCACCTGCGGCCAGATTGGCACTAGAATACCCACTAAACCCCAGCGATGCTCCTTCGCATCGCCTGGTGGCTTGGTCAAGGAAACGTAGAAGTTATCTTAAAAGTCTTCTTTTTCCATCTGAAACAGCGTGGAGGGTCAAACCACTGGTGACAAAAGCTCCTCGGGCTCCTTTGTAATTTGCTTTATATGCTTTTAAATGATTTGTGAAGATACGTGTTTTCTCTGAGTATAAGAAGGGTTTTTACACTAGTCAACCATGACCAAGTGCGACAAGTCTTGAAAGCCTTTGAGAACATAATAAAGAACTCTTAGGTATGCAGGTTTTGTGACAATGTTTCATCGTTAAAGAAATTAATATTCAATCACTTAAACTAATACGCAATTAACATCTTCTATGTATATGAGATCAAAACGTTGGCATCAAAAGTATTTCCAAAAGTCGCTACCAGATTCGTGGTAATACAGAAAGCGGCAAGATGTGGTCATAAACGCATTGGACTGAATCGTAACCCTCTTAGCGCCGTGTTTTATGATGCTCTTAGTAATTTGTGGGGTCCAAACGTGAAGGGATTAAAAAAAACCTTATATTATTAATCTCATTAAAATAATAGCACAACTGAGCTATAAGATGATATATTAAATACTGGATGATTTCTTATAATACATTTCCAGTACTCGAGTACCTTCAGTAACTATATTAATTGTAATGTGCGATTAGCTTTATATTAGTATTGGCTTTATATTTTTATATTCAATGGTGCTAATTCAGGCTTTTTCTATACTTAAACAATGTGCCTATGATTTTTTTTTACCACTATGTTCATAAACAATGCCCTTCCGGGTAATAGGTTCTTCCTCAAGAGTGTTAGACATACTCCTAACATGGGATTAAATGGTATTGACTGGCTTAAAAAAAAGCGGTGCTAGCCTAGTGGTTAGGGCGTCAGCCTCCTAATCAGAGGTCGGCGGTTCGAATCCGGGCACGCACCTCTAACTTTTCGGAGTTATGTGCGTTTTTAAGCAATTAAAATATCACTTGCTTCAACGGTGAAGGAAAACATCGTGAGGAAACCTGCACGCCTGAGATTTCAAAGGTGTGTGAAGTCTGCCAATCCGCACATGGCCAGCGTGGTGGACTATGGCCGAAACCCTTCTCATATTGAGAGGAGACCCGTGCTCTGTAGTGAGCCGGTAATGGGTTGATTATGATGATGATGATGATGATTATTAATTGCAACTCAGTTTTTACTAATGCATACAGTTAATCTTATATATACTGTATTCTCATGTATTGTGTTCCCAACAAATAAATAAAGCGAAGCTGTGATAGCCTAGTGGTTAGGACGTCCACCTCTTAATCAGAGGTCAGGAGTTCGAACCCTGGCTCGCACCTGTAACTTTTTGAAGTTATGTGCGTTTTTAAGCAATTAAAATATCACTTGAGAGTGCATAATGCTCTCAAAGGCGTGAAGTCTGCCAATCCGTACATAGCCAGCGTAGTGGATTGTGGCCGAACCCATCTCATATTGAGAGGAGACCCGTGCTCTGTAGTGAGCCGGCAATGGGCTTTATGATGGAGAACTCTCAGGCGTGCAGGTTTCCTCACGATGTTTTCCTTCACAGTTTAAGCAAGTGATATTTTAATTGCTTAAAAACGCACATTACTCCGAAAAATTATAGGAGCGCGCCCGGGTTCGAACCTCCGACCTTTGATTTGGAGGCTGACGTCCTAACCATTATAATATATGATTTAATTGTGAGGTGACTTTGAAATAAAAATACTTTTTGTATGTACTTTCTCAATGTAACAGTAAAAAATCATGGAAACATCTCCGTATAGTTCCGATCGTTAAATGCGAGATGACAATAAACACGACACGATTTGCGTTTTATGTGGCACTCAGGAATTTGCGGGCGCTTCGTATTCCGTTCTTTCGTACGTTGACTCAATTGAAATCTAAATACCTCCCCTTTGTCTAGTAACAGCTGGTATTTGTTTTTTCCCGCCTAAATGGGTGTTAATAAATCAATTCAAATCAAAATATCTTTATTCATGTGAACCTATTACAGGCATCTATGAATCGTTAATATCACATTATTCTTTATTTTTATTCGTGAAGTGAAGGTGATAACTACTGTGATATGTGAAATTGGTTTCGCTAAAATTTTCTCAGTGACCGAGTACCGCACTTTCAGTTTATTGAAATTTTATTGATTGAAAATGGATAATTTTAGAAATTGTGCGCAGTGTGTGTAACAATCGGATTTTTTAGCTCGGCTTCGCTCCGGTAACTGCCTGAAATCGTCACGTAAGGAAGATGAGTTTTTTGTGAGTTGTTCGGTTTCGTTCGGTTTCGTTCGCCGTAGTTCAGATATTATCATCAAGTGCTGGCCTTGCCTTTATCATGTGTACCTTCATTAAATTTGAATTTAATATACATACTTATATAATAAATAAATCGGAAATAATAAAGAAAATGCTAGTTATCAAAATAGTTTTATTTTATATATGAACACTTCATAGATAAAGCGTTCATATATTATATAAACAATTTTTTACGTAACGTAACTACAGTACATAACTACACAATTTAATTTAAAACTTAAGCTATTAGGGTTCCAAACGTGGTCATCCAGCCCAAAGCTACCATAGCCATGTTTTCTGTTTTGTTATCTTCATCTCACATAGTCAATAACTAATTATAATTATCTATGAAGTAAGAGCAATCAACATTATATTCCTTAATATCGTAATAGGCTTTTGTTATAACCTATCATCACCTATCATTAGGATATGATCATAATAACGGTCACCAACTAGGATGGCATAGCCTTTTAAGCATTAGGGTGCACAGGGTCTTTGACCATGATGAGCCTGTTGATAAAATTTGTAGAAATTCTTCTTCTTCTCGTCGTGGACGTGGGTCTTAAGGGCAAATAGTGGTTGAAAGCATTTATGAAGTATACGCTAATGGATCTAAATAAGTACGTTAAGAACAACATTAGTACTAGCGATAGGGTTTGTACTGCTTATATGCATATATGAAGAGCACCCTTCTAAGCTCCCCTATGAGAGTGGAATCAGAAACAATGGGATAACAAAAGGCGAAATAATTGATTCCGATTAATACAAAATGATTTTGGAAACTCCAAATACAAATTAATTTCTTCTAACTCAGACATAATGAGTTTTCAACTCTTCTTCCTGTAAAACCAGCTTAAGCTACATATTTTTCCACTCTCCGTTATTGTATTTTACCATAACAAAAGTTTCACTTATTTAGAAAATTCTGCGAACCACTTTTCTGACTTCCCCTTTCATTATTATTTCGTGGCTTAAACTTGGGGAGCGGTAGAACAAAAATAATAAGGGCGGAGTTCGTGAATCTCAAAATTGACAAGGAGTGAGCGAATGCGGCTAGATTTAATAAAGCGCATATTATCCTAGAATTTCCAAGTTTGCTAGCTAACGTTAAATCCACTTACGGGTTAGTTATTTTCGTAAAATTATTTGGGAAACTCAGCGGCTACCGGACAAAGTCACCTAAAATGAGGTAAATGAGGAAGTTATATTTTTATCCTTTTTTTTATACACAACAAGTTAGCCCTTGACGGCCATCTCACCTTATGTTTAGTGATGATGCAGTCTAAGATGCTAACCTCCTAACTGGTTAGTATTTTCTTAGGTCCTAGCTGGATTCTACGCGACACAGTACCACTCTAAATCAATTGACGACATATCTTTGTCGGTAGGGTGGTAACAAGCCACGACCGAAGCCCTCCACCAGACCAGACGCGAGCCGGGAATCGAATCGGGGACCTCCTACTTTATAGAACTACAGCACACGCGCTGCGCCACGGAGGTGGTCAGTTTATACTATTAATAATAAAAGCAAAAGTTGACCGGGTTGAATGACTGACTGACTAAGCGATCTTTCACCGCACAGCCCGAGCGAATAAACGAATCGAGCTGCGACGTTTTATATATGCGTCATCTAAGTATTTTAGGATATCTCCTAAAAGAGCTATAATTCCATTTAAGTCCGTCAGTTTTGAAGCGCGAAACACCAGAATGATTAACTTAACGTCTCCGGCAAAATAAAGTTTTATTTAGCAACATATAATATATGCCTAGATATTGTATGATGCTATACAATATTATCAAGCAACGTATACCTTTATTGTATCTTGTTAAATGCTAGTCCATAAAACTGTACCGAATGATGATTGATTGTCATTATTTTCATTCCGCAATCTATAAAAGCAATAATGGAGTAATTTTTTCTCACCGCAGTTCCGACGTGATATTTGCGTATTCGATCGTAAATTATTCATGAAATTGGTTTCGCTAAAATTTTCTCAATGACCGAGTACCGGCAGTTTCAGTTCATTGAAATTTTATTGATGTTCGAAAATGGATAATTTTAGAAATTGTGCGCAGTGTGTGTAACAATCGGATTCTTTAGCTCGGCTTCGACTTCCGTAACTGCCTGAAATCGTCACGTAAGGAAAGTGAGTTTTGCACCCCCCCGTGCTAGTCGTTTAAATTCGTTCGCCGTAGTTTAGATCTTATAGTCAAGTGCTGGCCTTAGCTCTATTATGTGTACCTACATTACATTTATTTTTAACGGTTTCTCCGATCGCTCACGTTAATTTTATTATAAATGCTATTAAAAGTACTATTTTTGCTCTTCCTTTCAGGCACTCAATTTTTAACGAACAATTTGATAGCCATAAAAAATGTCCATATAGTTTCGATTTTGTGGAGAATAATTTTTAACGTACTGTCCTAGAAAAAAGATTTATAATCAGGTGCTTTAAGCTACATTTTACTTACACGTAATCGAATCAGACAGGTTGGAATCGGTAAAAGAAATGTAAAATTTTAAGGGTAACAACAAATCAAATACCAAGGCGAAGAATGCCAATTCTTTTAGCATCGAAGTCCAAAACCGAAAAAGTACCGTAAATACCGTTTAAAGCTACCCTGTAACAAAGATTGAATCGTCAAGACGAATCAGCAACAAATATGATTACCAATTAAATAGTATTTATATCTTATTTATAATTATTCTTTACGTGTAGATGTTTGTTTATTCTGAAGGTTTAATGTCAAGATATTGTAGATAGGTACCAGCAGCTTTGGAGATGTAACGCGAGGACCTCAGTGGGATATAAAAAAGATGCTGATGAAAGTGACAAAGGGAAACGGTCTCTGTTCTTGAGTCGAATTTTCATGGTTCATTGATTCATTAGAACAAGTAGTCTTGTTGAATTTGCGAGCTCGTCAGTCCCGAATAGGTTTGGACTGGAATTGAATCACCTTAACGAAGCCCTTACCTTTTATTCATATCCGTAGATAATCGTATCTACCGACGATGTGATGGCTCGATTGTTCACATTAATTGAAGGTTCTATAGCTTCTTGGAATAAACGGCGCGAAAAAATCAGTCAGGCTTTGGGTCAGAATAAGATGAATGAGATGAGAATGAGGCGTTGTACAAAAGGGCGACCCTCATATACCTTTTCTTATCATGATATACTTACACATTAAGTTATTTTTTACGATAAAATAAGTAACTATACAACTGATTTTTTTTTTTTTTTAAATCTCATTTTAAGAGCGGAGTCACTTAAGTGACTATGTAGCTCTGGTGGGGCTACAGCTAACTAAATCTAACTTACATTACGTCTATTTTCTAAATTTTTTCTTATCATTTTATAAATAAATTTGGCGTCCTTAGATGTTGGGTTCGCCAGGCAGGTGTTTGCCCACCCACAAAATATTTCCTGTGGCAATTCGCTACGGACACATTCCATTAAAACATGGTAGACGTCTTCTTTTATGCCACAATCTGGACAATTGGGGGAGGGCACCTTTCCAAGCATAAATGCAAATCTATTCAATGGCATGTGTCCGGAGCGAAGTCTAAATGCAGTAACTATGTCCTGACACAACTGATTTAGCTGAAAATAAAGAGGCCTTAGGATCTAGTATATTAGATTAGCATATTATTATTTTTTTTGTAAAAAATTCCTAGTACTAACCCAAGTTTGGAAATTTCACACGTAATTATCACTAACATGTAATAAACCTCAAAACCTACCAACCCGTATTAGAACAGCGTTGGGGGTATGTGCTCTAAAACCCTTTCTGACTAGCTTCAGCTAAATTCAGACCAAAGTCAATTAAGGACAAATTCCTAAAAAAAATATCACTGCCAGGGATCGTCCCGTGGTGTCCGTGACTTATAAGACCAACACAGCCTAGAAGGTCGTAAAATTTAATGGGGTCACGACATGAGAAATGTGTGATGTTGAAGTTTATTTTGATTTTATTAATGACTAGTGTTTCATATTGAACCTTGGTACTTGACGCTTCGTAAGCATATTAAACGTTCTATTTTATACGTGTAGAGCTATACTCTTTAAACATCTTGTGAACTTCTCCTTCTTAAGAAACCAAGTGAGATTTCTTATACGGTGGTTGTTTCTATAGTTTGCTTTTGCAGAAGTTTATACAAGTGAGTGTAACCATAAAGCGAGGCTTCCGGCCAACGTCGCCAAGGAGACGTACTGAATACAAACCTAATTTAAGTCCAACACACGTACAGACCAATTAGGTACTTTTATACGTAATAAATACAGCATTAAGCACCGCGTTAAGGAGTCCATTAACTACGGTAGTTTTGATTTGTAAAGTGACCATTAGTAATTATATGATAAGAGAAAGCCTTCGATTGCTGGTAATAGCCCACAAGCATGATCATAAATGTCACAGGTTTTATTCGAGTCTTTCTTTTTCAGAAGCTAAGCTAAGAAGCTACAAAAATGTTATTAATACTGTATATGTACAAAAGAGTATAAAACTTGCCTAGAATGCTATTATGAATGTATTCTGGTGGGAGGCCTCGGCCGTGGCTAGTTACCACCCTACCGACAAAGACGTGTCGCTAAGCGATTTAGCGTTCCGGCACGATGTCGCGTAGAAACCAATTAGGAGTGTGGGTTTACCATGCCCCTATCAGGTTAGCCCGCTACCATCTTAGAATGCATCTTCACTTACCACCAGGTGAGATAGCCGTCAAGGGCTAACTTGTTATTATTATTTATTTATTCTTTATTTGTACACCACATATTAATATAAATAATAAGAAAAACAAGAAGAAACAGGATACAAAAGGCGGCCTTATCGCTTAGTAGCGATCTCTGCCAGGCAACCTTAGGATTAGGAAAAAAGAAAGTAGAAGAAAGTAGGTGGCGTAAGTAGTAATATAGGCAAAAACTTGTAGTGTGTAAAAAAAAAAAATTGAGTTGGTTGTCATCATGTCGTACCGCCATGCTATTTGTTCCCGCCAAAACGGTGGCATGTGATTGGTCTATGAAAAATAGTAATAACAATGGATGCCGCGAGGACATGGCTATAAGTTTAGTGATATTTTTGGAAAAAATGTTTTAATTCAACAGTTCTATCAGCCGTCATCTTTTACACGCATATCCTCTTTTAAGGTTCCATTCGAGTAGACTATTATTAATATTTGTTTTTAATTTTCTTTCTATACTCAAAAAGAGATTGAGACTTTGATAAAACTTAAATAAGTTTGTATGTTAATACATGACGTATAAAAAAATTTATTGAAGAATAATGTATAGTAAAATTTACTTTGAGCATGACGTCGCTAGAGAGCGTTATGACGTTTGCAGTGATGTTTTTTTTCAAATCGAAATCGAAAATAAATTCTCACTAATCATATCATATAATTTAATAAATATACCTATTACCTGTACCCGGCATGCCTAGCTATTAAACTTTAAATATTAAGAAACGAAATAAACAAATATTTCTTTTAGGTAAAGATAGTTGTGACCCCGGAACCGACGCCCTGTTAAACGACTCCCCAGCGCATTCTGCCAAAGTTCCATTATAATCCGATCAATAGTTTCGATACGCATAGAGGATAAACATAAAAACATTGATTATATTTTATATAGGTCGGATATTAAGTGGTGGAAGGCCAATGCCATAGAACCTGAGTGGAACAATAGCACAAGTTTCGCTATGAACATCAGAAACTAATACTGAACATTACTCCTGATCCCATTATGTCTGAAACTTTACTAATAAGTGGTCGGATGCACTCTGAAAGCCATTAATTTAATGACATACTGTATCAACAATTCTATATTGCTTCCATTATAAATATCATGTTTCAGTAATTTTGTTTGTAAACATACATTTTCGTAGATACTTTTGTTTACGGGAGCTTTTTTTTAGCTAATTTTGAGCTAAGTTTTCCCTGAGATTTTCATCGGGGAAAGTGTTAATATATATTGAGGCTAGTTTAATATTTCCATTATAATGGGGCTACGTGCAAGTCGACGGAGCTTCTAGATGCTAACATCAGCATTCACGGAATAATTCTTAATCCAGAACGGATGCGTGAAACATAACTAGATACATAAGGATAAAATATTGATAAATACACAATATTGTATTATATTGTATGTATTATAACATATTTTCGTAATTGTACATCCTAAGCCTGCTGTATATGCATTAAATCCTGGTTGCCTGGCAGAGATCGCTCTTTAGCGATAAGGACGCCTATTGTACTTTCTATTCTTGGTGTTTTTTCTTTACTGTCTTGTATTTCTTCTGTTGGTGTGGTGTATAATAAAGTGTATTTTCATTTCATTTCCAATATTGTTCATTTTAGTTAACAAATACTTCAGTGTTACATATAAACTAAACTTGACTTTTTAGATGTTTTTACTGGACTTACTTATTAATTAAATGAACTAGTATTTGTTAAAGTATTAATACCAAAATCTCGCTACATACATTTAGGCACATTATAATTAGAGCAAGCTACATGAATGTGACATACCCACGGTATATTAATTATCAGATGTCTCGATCACATCTCCTTCACCGAGTGTTCACAATAGACTCTTTTATCGGTTAGAGAAACCTGTTGAAGATTTGGCCGAAGTCCAAAGGCTTCATATCTTCTATAGGTACCCAGGTTGTTTGTACTGGTAAAAATTAAATTAATAAATAAAATCCTTTTATTTCAGGTCGGGGACCCATATAAAAACAACTTATAAAATTCAAATACAATATAAAATTCAAAACAATATTAGAAGTACTAGTATGTACTCGTATGTGCCCTTATTTAACGTTTCAGAATAATTTGTCTACACACACCAAGAATGAGTTATTATTCACTCTTTCCTTTATTGTATGTATCATTTTCAAAATATAAAAAAAGTTTTTAATAATTATAGGATAATGATGTCACTGGTTGCGGGAACTTGTTGTAAGACCCAAGCAACCAGTGGTTTCGACTTGAAATTGAAAAACCTTCTCATCTTAAGTGCTCTCTCATTTTTTACAGCCTTCAGTGTATATAACTCATATTATTACTACATTCAATGACTGGATGTCAGGCTGAACCTTAAAGGACTCTCAAAAGACAGCCTCTATGAGATGGAAGAAGAAAGAAAGGAGACAGTGATAAATCAATGGATGTTGGGGTCTCCAAGCCGGAATGGCAACCCTATATAAAAATTATATATTAATATACTTTCCGAATAGTGGAAGTGACAAATTTACCAACAGGCTTCGGGCGGTAGATTATAGCGGTGGCTTAAAAGCCGATGTTAAATTTTGCCTCGTAATTAAAAATATTTATATAGATTTGCCATTTGGCTTACGGTGGGGTATGTGGGACTCACCGGCGCGGTGGTTGGAGTTACGACCAGAATATACACGATAACCCATCGAATACGCGTCGCCTGGTGGCTGGGTCATGGGAAATCTTTCATACTCGTCAGCAACCCAGCTGTATTGAACTGTGTCAAATCGTTGGACTGTGGCCTTAAACTAGGTAATGACCCATTGAGAAGCTGCGTACGTCTTAATGCGCTAATGGTATACCTACAAAATAACCTATCCTACCTATCTCCATGTCCACCGTTGAGAAAATCGCTAAAGGAAACTAAATCCATTGTAAGAAATCAGTTTCACATTTCTAATTAAGCAAGAAATAATACAATTGTTACGGTGAGTGAGCGCCTTACAAAGGACTTAATATAATGAATTTATTATAGTGTCTTGAGACGTAGCTAATTGAATCCTAAATTATACTGCGTAAACATATTAGGCCAACACTGGTTCCTCATAATATGTAATGCGAAATTCGGAATGGTTAATTAATATGTTGCTCGATTTAGCCATTAAAACCATACCTCGCTTGGTTTGACTAATTTTCCCTTGAAGAGATTCCGCGCAAGAATCTAACTATGTCGGTTAAAAAGGTTTTTCATAGGATTAAAAGTTTCCTCGTGGAAAGTTACCTTAAATTAGATTAGTCGATTGATTAACAAAATTTTCTTTTTAAACTTACTGTATTGAGAAAGATGTTTTAATAAATCAAATACCCCTGACAACGTGTTGAATTCAGACACAAAAAATCCAATTCGAAGTTATTGTACTAACGTTATTAAGACCGAGAAAAGTATACGTTTTTTTGTACTATTTAATAAATTCATTCGAAGTCTTTCGTTGTTTTCATCATCATCATCATCATCATCATCATGATCAACCCATTCTCGGCTCATTGCAGAGCACGGGTCTCCTCTCAATATGAGAAGGGTTTGGCCATAGTCCATCACGCTGGCCATGTGCGGCAGACTTCACACGCCTTTAAGAACATTATGGAGAACTTTCAGGCACGCAGGTTTCCTCACAAAGTTTTCCTTCACCGCTCAAGCAAGTGATATTTTGATCGCTTAAAAACGCACATAACTCGCCGGGTTCGAACCCCCGACCTCTGATTAGGAGGCCGACGTCCTAACCACTAGGCTATGACAGCTACATCGTTGTTTTAAATATAACAATTTATAAATTTACAGCAGTTTAGGACAGCATTTTATCGACATTTTCTTGATGGAAATAGTGCAGGACTATCATAGGCAATTTTTCCCGTCCCCTTGCATGAATGCACCAGAGAACGTGCTAGAACTCTTGGATGACGACCACGACCGCTTTGCCAAGGGTGAATCGTCTGAGAAGAGAATAATAATACCACTAATAATTGTCGAAATATGGAGAATGAGATTTAGAATGAAACTAGATTATGTCCTATTTCCACATATACCAATTATTATCCTGCGGAATGTGCCAAATATATAATATCCAATATAATATCCTGCAGAATGTGTGAAATACGGACGAAGCCGCGGGCAACAGCTAGTATCCTATAACATTATAATTTAATATAGGTTTGATTACTTGTTTATTTGTAATCGATGACGTCTAAAATTCTGTGTTAATCTATTTTATCCCAAAATTACATAGACTACGTTCAGTTATAATGAGATTTCAGCCTGATATAATAGAGTTTGTCTATGATGCTGGAAGAAAAACTGCTATCCAGGTACTTTGGCCGCTAGCGCTGACTATATGACGAGTTTCACCTACAAATTTTGTATCACGATGAGCAACGATTCTATCTTCGTTTTTAATAGCAAACTTTCTCCAAATTTGATTTATATGTTGGGAAAGGGAGCAAAAACGTACGTGTAATTTATTTATTTAAAAAGGAACACTAACAATATACATATGGTACCCTCGCCATATACACACTGTTACACACACTGGTATATCGATAATAAGTGTACACAGCGTTCACAGTGCGCCAAGTTAACACTACTTTACAACAGATAATTAATAAAAAGCAATAAAATACAAGTACTGATTAAATACATGTTCTTAAGTAATATTTAGAAAAAAGGCGGGAGACTTCGTATATGGCGGGCGCGGTTTTTTCACGCTTTTCTTGAATTAATGTTTGTTGGCTGGTTTTGGAAAGGACTGATGTTGGTTGTGTCGTGGACAGTGTTGGTGTCGTTTGTGTAGTGGTTGGTTTTCTGAATGGTTAACAGGTATTGATTTGGGAAAGGTTTGAGGGAGCCGCGTCCGCAGAGAGCGAAGTTTCCCGCCATTTCTCCCTAGCTTCTACATTGCTATAAACTTGACATTGGCTAATCTGCGTAAAGCCATAAAACGAAGAAAAAAAAAAAAAAGTAATATTTATTTAAAACGTAACTAAATTACATATAATACAAAAATAACAATTAAAAAATTAATCTTACGTGTAATCTTCAGTTTTTTTTTTCGGACTGTCTATTAGCTGTATTAACCCTATTGGTTGCCACAGCGTAACCGGGCTGTTTGGCGAGCTTCGGAAAGAAGCTCTGATAGAAGAAATTTTGAGCCCTACGGCTCGAAGAAACTAAGGGAACGACTGCCTAATGGCGCCTCCTGTGAGACCGAACTTCGGCTTAGGCGACGTTTGGGATAACGGGGGGTCGGACGGTTAACGGGGGGTCGGAGGGTAAATCTTCAGTGACACTTGACTTCATTATTCCACAGGAATTACATTAGAAAGATTATTTACGCGGACGTAATCGCGAGCACCATATTCTAATATTTTATATTTTATAATTTTATTATTAAGTCAATCTTAATGTTATAAACTTAGCACTGTATTTTTACATCGTCTTAACTATACGTCCTTAAATAAGATTACAGACGTATAGTTAAGGGGATGATTTTACTCTTTTAAAATTAACATACATACGTCTAAGTGTAAAGTACGAAGGCCATATTAATAACATTATGTTATGACTCTTAGTTAATGAGGGTCAAACTGCGGGAAACAGTTAGTTAAATAAATAAATTAAACCAACTGTGTTTGTTGGCGCGAAGGAGTTATTAACTTCATTCAGTAGCGCCAAATAAATCAAGAATCCAATAATTACCCACATTTGAACTCTTTAAATCACTAATTAATCATTTCTTTGCTAATAAGTGTATTTAGAAGGTACGAGTAGCAATCAATTTTGTACACAATGCTTTGATATAAATACGGGCGGTTGTTGCCTTTCGTGGCATTCTCGCTCGAGACGTCGGACCGTTCGGACCGCTTAATTATGGTCGCAATAAAAGTGTTACCCGCAAGTTGCGGTTTTAATTACTATGAGCAAAAGTAAACAAAAGCGTGACGTCAGCAATTCTGACGTCACTTACTAAAAACAACTCGGACGTCCTTGATTCGTCATGTTCAACTGTGTTTTCATTATGGTTTTTGGCTCAAATGCACATGGATGCGAATTATTATTGAGACTTAATATATAACCAATTTTATTGCCAATTTATCTTTCAAGTAGTACGCGTTGTTTATTAATTTAGTTCCGCAATGTATATTATGATCAGAAAATTGTATTATTTTATTACAATTTAGCTTACAAATAGCTGACCATGACATGAATCTAGTTGAAGTCAAACATAACATTTCAGTTGGTTGGTTGTGAATTTTCGCCGATACAGTTCGAGAGCAATGTTCAAGTGTTTTATTACGCTGGTCAATCGAAAGGCATCAAAGTGGAGGGTCGCCAATATATATGTAAATCAGCCACCTGTAGGCAGTAAGCATTTACATCTTTGATCAACATAGTGCGAGATATGTAGGCCCATATAAAATGTAGCAAAATTTCTCATGTTTTTTGAGATCCTCCCTGGACTGTGTGCTGTAGCAGTAGAAAGTTGGTGGACCTGGGTGCGGGTCCCGGCTCAAGTCTGGTCTTGTAGGAGGCTTCGGCCATGGCTAGTTACCACCCTACCGACAAAGACGTGTCGCTAGACGATTTAGCGTTCCGGCAAGATGGCGCGTAGAAACTAATTATTAGTATGGGTTTACCACCCCTAATAAGTTAGCCCGCTACGTACTTAGATTTCATCATGACTTACCATCAGGTGAGATTGCCGTTAAAGGCTAACTTGCAGTGTATAAAAAAATGCAGAAAAGGTGACCTACTGTAATTAAAAATATTTAATACAACGTGTCATAAAATGTACCTATGTGTTTACTATAACATTTCGTCGCTTATATTGCTTTTTCAGAGGGCAAGCTCGAACATATTGACTTTTTTACTAGCACACTAACGTAAATAAGCTCCCATTTTGTTTTTAAACAGAAATTGAAGATTCTTAGTCGAGTAAGATAAGTACCTTTTTGTTTTTTAACTTTAGGGTGTAAATTAAATTATAAGAAGGATATTTCACTAACTGTTACCGCCTGATTCAACTTCCTTAAATAAAAGTTAACATGATGATGTTCCTATTACGATATTTTATTTTACGTCACGTCTAGTGTACTTATGATCAGAGATTCAAACATTGAATGCGTCATATCATCGAATAACACATAATCGAATGTACGATAGTTAGTTATATCCATACTCAGCTATGATTCTGCTCCTGCTGTGTATGTAAATTAATATTAAATGCAAAATGATTTGATAGGTAGACTCATAGACAACAAACCGTCAAGTTATATCGTAATAAGATAACAATCAATAAATCAAATCATCACTGCCGTGTTTGAACATGCAATATGTACTAAAAGCCAATTGATAAATAATATATTAGCTCCAAGATCCCAGATATGCTAATACAATCGAAAATTAATGGGATTCGTGCCAACATGTTGACATTAGTTCAGAAGATTTATATAACATAAATCTTCTTCACTTCTTTTCCGTAGAAGAATGGCTTGAAACGTGCACAGAGCCCAAATATTTTGACAATGCCAATTTGAAGGAGACTATCCTCCTAGAGCCAGCCATTCAATTATTCGCTTTAATTCATGGCAACCATAAAAAGTACTGTGTGATTTTTAATTAATTAATTCTACGAATGGGAGATCTTCGTGGTTGAATTTATAACTCAATGTTCATAGTAGGTATACCTGGAATGAAGTTTCTGTAAAGTATTAAACTGGCTTAATATGAATCCTGGATTGATTTAATTTAGCGTCTAAAAGTTATTTCGATTTATTTCAAATCTCCTTTGATCTATTGAAGTTTTATGCAAATTCTGGTTTCATTTGATGGAATTATTTATGAATTTCCCCGTAGCGATATTTTATTTTAGCGCTACATTCATTACGCGGTTCCGTGTGAGTATAAATAACAGTTTGTTGACTGAACGCTGTTAAAAACGGTTAGTGTTTACACATTTTAGATTTATTATGCGCGGTCTTTGTCCGTCTTTCGGCGAAATAAGTAACAGACATAATGCATCCTGGTTTTAATTATAGCGTTGACATCACGGTTTCGAAAATACTGAGTCTTCCTTCCATCAAATAAGATCATCGTAGGGGAGGCCGCGGTCTAAACCACTAGTCTATCGTGGCGTTTTCGTAACAATATAATGTAACCTACCTATTGACGTGTTTTGCAATGTATTTGGTTGTTTCGGATGTTGTTGTGTGGCTAAATAGTAATATTTATTTATTGTGTAAGTTATAATTAATTAGTATGTAAGGCGCTAAGTGCGGACAACATCTGTGGTTTTTTTCTTTGTCTTCGACGATTACTGTAAATTTAATTATTTTGAACTGTAAATAAATACATAAAAAAAAAAACCTAAAAGTTTTGCTACCGTCTTTAAGAACGCTTTATACTATTATAACGCTACTATGAAAATATGACGGTTATACCGATAGACTTTAAGGTGCCAATTTGCTGGCAACTCCGGTATAAAAAGCACAGTAGGTAGAGTAGGTAATTTTTGACGACCTCCGTGGCGCAGCTCGTGCGCTGTGGCATTATAAAGTTGGAGGTCCTGGGTTCGATTCCCGGCTCGAGTCTGGTCTGGGAGACTTCGGCCGTGGCTAGTTAGCACCCTACCGACAAAGACGTCGCCAAGCGATTTAGAGTTCCGGCACGATGTCGCGTAGAAACCAATTAGGAGTGTGGATTTAGCATGCCCCTAACAGGTTTGCCCGCTACTATCTTAGACTGCATCATCACTTACCATCAAGTGAGTTAGCCGTCAAGGGCTAACTTGTGGTGTATAAAAAAAAACATTTAGCTGCTACCAACTCTTCACTGAGTCGGCTTTTAACTTAGTCTTGTTTGTCACTACTTGCTGATTTCTATCAACATGATAAGCGTTTTATTTTGTTTTTACTCAGTCACCACCATTTCACTTGACCCTTTAGCAATCAATCATGGACAGTTTTAAGGGAATGTAAGCTTTATTGAGATTTACATAAGGCACAACTTGGTGTTTTATGTATGTATTTTGCCACTTTTGTAGAGATTTATATATTATATAGTATTTACACAAAGAGGGCGACGTGCTACCTGATGTTTAGTGTTTACTGCCACCTATGAACATCTGCACATATTCAATTATATTCAAAACCATATTAAACAGTAGCATTCATCATCATCATCATGATCAACCCATTGCCGGCTCACTACAGAACACGGGTCTCGTCTAAATATAAGAAGGGTTCGGCCATACTTCACCACGCTGGCAGATTGGCAGACTTTACGCGCCTTTGAGAACATTATGGAGAACTCAACACTTTTCCTTCACCGTTGAAGCAAGTGATATTTTAGTTATTTAAACACGCACATAACTCCAAAAAGTTAGAGGTGCGTGCCAGGGTTCGAACCCCCGGCCTCTGATTAGGAGGCGGACGCCCTAACTACTGTGCTAGCACAGCTTTAATAACACAATAATTGTGGGTTAATAAATTCTGAAACTTCAAGTATGATATAATACTGTGATCAAACGAAATAGATAAAAAGATAGTTTTAGTTAGTTACACTATGGCAAAATTATACTGAATTACTTCAACTGTTTACTGTAATCTGTGTAGAAAATTCAAATATGTACGGTACAATTTGTAATTTCTTCAATCTTTATAAGCCACAAGTTTTCTAGAATCAGGTTTCAATGCACGTTTCGCTCCGACACAATGTTCAATTGCTTAGTCAATTGTACATTGTGAAGTCTCCGTCCGTCTCTCTCTTTAGACACACATACATTAGACGTTTTTTTTTTTTATTCACCACAAGTTAGCCCTTGACTGCATCTCACCTGATGGTAAGTGATGATGCGGTCTAAGATGGTAGCGGGCTAACTTGTTAGGGGTATGGTAAACTCATACTCCTAATTGGTTTCTACACGACATCGTGCCGGAACGCTAAATCGCTTGGCGACACGTCTTTGTCGGTAGGATGGTAACCAGCCACGGCCGAAGCCTCCCACCAGACATACTCGTACTCTTTAGAAACACGTACATTTTTAGACTGTTAAAATGATATTTGTTCAACAAGGGATATCGGTTTCTCGGTTGTCGCCCTGGTGGGAGCCCTCCTCCTCAGTAATAACTGGAATCACCGATTGTATCTATCGGGTCATTCATAGGTTAAACCGATTTCTTTCCAACGGAATCTGGCTTTCAGTTTAAAAATATAATACTTTAATTATTTACTTCTCGTTCATAAAGTTATCATTATTACGTACCACCATAGTTCGGAGCAATAAAGAAAATATTAGATTTGGAAATACTTTTTGATTCATTTAACATTTGGCACTTAATGTTTTATATATAAAACTTGAGGTTATTCTGCTGAACCAGCATTCTACGATTTAAAATAATAGTGTAAAAATTAAGCCTTTAATCAATATATTTCAATTCGTAAGGTGATGGTGATAACTACATTCGTTAACTAAAAACTAAATCTGGGAGGGTTCCAAACATGCCCGAGTCTATGAAGAAGCCCACAACAAAAACCGCTGGGGTTTTTTGTTAATATATCTTATCTCTCAATATATTCTATATACATAATATATTGAGTTTATCATTTATTTAACAAATTATTACGAATAATCGTGATAAGCTGAGGCGGAAATCTATCCTATATCTCCAAAGAGATATTTACTATTTTATTTTATTACATATACATATATCCAGGTGGGAAAAAGAAGAAGTCCACAACAAACACAGCCGGGTTATTCTGTTACTATCTCTTATACTCGTAGTCTCAGTATAGTCTATATAAAATATTAAGTTTAACTTTTGTTTAAAAATTATTACGAATAATCGTGATTAACTCGTCAGGAAATCCATCCTATATCTACAAAGAGATATTTACTATTTTATTTTATTACATATAAATATCCAGGTGGGAAATAATCCTTTTTATCAACGAAGTCTGTAATGGTCGATGACATGCAGGTATAGTGAAAGATTGAAGTACTTATTTAAGCAGTACCTTACAATTTGTCTACATTGCCGTAAACCGTATGGTAATTAACATTAATAATTTGACTTTTAAATGATAGCTCGTTGTATTTTCATCTGTGAGTCAAATATGCAAGCGGACTGAATCACAGCTGGACTGCGAACAGCTGGATCATGAAATAGTTCTGTAGTTAGTCATAATATTTTAGTGTTATTTATTTTCTGTTATTTGGAATTTGGGGTGGCTAAATATTAACATAGTAATTAAGGATAAAATGGTTCCAAATTAGTAACAATCTATGGACGCTTCCATGTCCGATTTAAATGAGAAATAAATAAATAAATAACTATTTTGTATAAGGCTTTCTATATCATCATCATAAAAATTCGGGATTTTGATTTCTTTATTTGTTTATTCCACTACAAGATAGCCCCTGACGGCAATTTCACCTGATGGTAAGTGATGATAATACATGGGCTCATGCCCGATGGAAAGTAACGATGAGGTCCAGGGTGGAGCGCGCTTGCCTTGAAATATCCCATTTAGGAGTACCAATTAGGAGTATGGGTTTACCATATTCTCCTAACAGGTTAGTCCGCTACCATCCATCACTTACCATCAGGTGAAAATTCCGTCAAGGGCTAATTTGTAGTGTATAAAAAAATACCATAGCCACAGAATATACATAACACAACAGTCTAAAAATATCTTTATTTTCCTTTCAGCTATAAGATAATGTACCTCTATGTATAATAGCACCTATGCTTTATGATTTTTATTATTATTATTATCTTTTAAAGGACCGATCATAGCCATAGGCCTTCTCTAACCTTTTACCATTAACCATTGACCATTTAACCATTTAACCATTTGTCGGTATGTAGCGATTCTGCTCCATGTACAGTTACTTTAAAGAGCTCATTGTACACAAAAGTACCTAGCACTTTTACGAGCGTAGCTATGTATTCGTAAAATTAGTAAAATAGAGTGGCGTATGAATATCCCTACAGACCCATTCCCAACAGTGGATGCCATTTGAGTTCATGATGATGCTATAAGACTAAATAAAAGCGAAACATAGCTGGGTTTACCTAGAAATTAAATACAATTGTAAAGTAAATATGCCAGCCTCGCAAAACCACTAACCTTTGTTTGTATCCTCTGTGACCAGATACAAAATAAAATAAAAACTGTTGCACTAACTAACACGGCGGATATCTGATAGTCATACAAAAATAAACGTATTCCACCCTATGTATTTGCAGTACCTACAAATCTATTTTGTAAATGGAATTCGTATCAGGTCGTGTTGGATCTATTTAACAATATTTTTTTTGCGACGCCCATGTTTTCTAACTAAACTTTACTCGGCACACCGCTGTGACCGAGTGCGGTGTAAACCTAAATTAATAAACGCAAAAAGAATTGCGGATTTCATGTACACAGATGCCGCAATTTACATTTATAGGCACTATAGTTGTAGCTTTTGGAACGAAGTTGTGAAAGGGGGCAAGACGGAAAAAATTCTTACGAAAAGTTGTCACGACACTTTTTTTTATTGTAAGCTGTGCGGCGTCGCATGTTTCTCTGTCTGTCTTTCTCTCTCTTATAGAAAGCAAGCCAGATATTTTCATTTCTATTTCACATTGAACAGTGTGGTGTCGCAACGATTATTTTTGTTGAGTGTATACAGGTCTTTTGTAAATAATAAATAATAAAAAATAATAATAATAATGAATCCTGACAGTGTTTCTGCACAAGTTCCGGATATTGCTGATGGAGTACAAAATTGAGCCTACTGATTAAGTTTATATAACATTATATTTGTTAATAACAAAAAAAAAAATTGTTACAATTCCTTCACTAATTAATCGAAACGAACTTCGTTCCATCCGGGTGTCCCTTGACACCTCTCAAGTTTTTTTGGTAGTTTTATTCTCGCAAATTAAGAAAAATGTATAAACTAAAACGTAAAAAGGGTTTAATTAGATTGCAACCCCAAAGGACCAAGAGTCAAAACTAATCCCTAAAAATATTCGTAAGCCATATAACTCGGCTACGTGCATGAAAAGCCTACGTGAGTTGAAATAGCGATGTAGATTTTTGACCCTTGTCAAAGCATCGGTGTGTAACATCTCGATTTTGGTCCACCCCTTTCACTGCGAAGATACTTTATCATACAGTCAGTTCCGTTCATACGCTTGAGGGTGGTACGGTTTAATTTCGGCAAATTAATAACCGATACCAAAATAACTTACTTTTTTTTTATACACTACAAGTTAGCCCTTGACGTCATCATCACTCACCTGGTGGTAAGTGATGATGCTGTCTAGGATGGTAGCGGGCTAACCTGTTAGGAGTATGGTAAACCTACTTCTAATTGGTTGCTACGCGATATCGTGCTGGAACGCTAAATCGCTTGGCGACCTGGTGACGTCTTTGTCGGTAAGGTAACTAGCTACGGTCGAAGCCTCGCACCAGACCAGACTCGAGCCGGGAATCGAATCCAAGACCTCCAACTTTATAATGCGACAGTGCACGCTCTGTGGCACGGAGGTCGTCTTCCTAAGCAATGATTTTTTAAAACCAGAATTCACGATACAAAATGATACTTTAATGTACGCGATTCTCTTCTCAATTTATTACTTTACCATTTAACGCTTGAGTATAAAAAAGTTTAAAAAAGTGCGTTTCCTTGAGTCTTTACACATGACGGTAGGAAACCTCTTACACTAAAGGCACGTCTTAAATTTTAATCCCACTTTAAATTCACCTTATACTTTAATAACACCATACATTAAAATGAAGCAATTAAAATATCTAACCCACTCAATCCAGTCGGGTCCAGACTCATCGAGACGCGACCAGTTCCAGTGATCGTTTCACAATTTAAAACTACACTCGAACTATTTTAAGCAACTGGTGGTCTTTTATTTTAGAAGTTTTATTTTTGCCATACTAATCGTGCGTCATTCTACAAAATATGACCTACCGCGTCGTATGGTCCACCGCGCTATCACTGATACTTATCTCTTTCCCAAGTATCCAATTATGAAATGCTAAAAGCTGTTACTTCACTGTCAAAATGTTTCGATTATTAATTTGACAGAAATGTCGAAATGCGAATCTTCATCAACTGAATCAAAGGATAGGCATAGGCAAATTCTAATAAATAAAGGTAACCATTTATTTTTACATCATCGTTACCCACACTGTCTTGGACACTTTTCTCAGCTTGCTTTTGTGAAAAATATGATGCTTTACAAAAGTCAATAACAGGCTGGAGTACCCTCCATTGAAATAATTCGTATTAGTAACTTAATATTAGTTTCACATTACAATTATTTTCTAACGATTTATTCGTGCACCCCATAATGCACCGCAATAAACTGAAATATGTACTGTTATCGCCGCGATTCTAAGATGTATTTATTAAATAAGACATATATTTTACAAGTTGTTTGTAAGGGTTAAAATGTTATTAATCTGTATACGTACAAAGGAGTATAAAACTTGACTAGAATACTATTATGAATGTATTAAGTTGGTTGTCATCATGTCGTGCCGCAACGCTATTGGTTCCCGCAAAAACGGTGGCAAGTTATTGGTCCACGCAAAATAGCAATAACAATGGATGCCACGAGGACATTGCTAGAAGCTTAGTGATATTTGTGGAAGAAGGGTTTTCAATTTAACTGGCGTATTTATCTAAGTTTTTACAGTTTTTTTTATTTTTTATTTTTAAAACACCAGTTAGGCATCTCACCCGGTATCATCATACAGTGATGATGCGGTCTAGGATGGTAGTGGGCTAACCTGTATGCCCACGCTCCTAGTTGGTTTCTACGCGACATCGTGCTGGAACGCTAAATCTTTGTCGTTAGGGTGGTAACTAGCCACGGCCGAAGCCTCTCATCAGACAAGTACAGAAAATTAACATTAAAGCAATTTTTGGTACACGGATTGATGGCGTAGTATTCGTGTCAGCATTTTTGCGCCGAAGCCTATTGAATTTCCGCAACAAATTCCACTCGAGTTTGACAAACGATTGCTTCGGAAATATTTACCGAATTCTTTTTCATGGTGCGCACCTACCTACCTAAGTTGTAAATGGACTTGGCTTTCGAGTTTCGAAACCGTCTGACACACCGTGTTTTTCCAAAAGCCTATCACCTATTCTATTTTCTTTTGCTAGAAAAAAAAACCCTGATAGTAAATAATATTATAATTAAATAGGTTAATTTTTATAGAAGCATGCATTTTTTCCGTGTTTCATGTTTTATGTGACGAAATTATTATGTTGACAAAAAGATTTTCATTCTTATTGTTCGTCCATGTAACGCAAATGAGGAATAAATATCCACATACAATACATACCTATCTTTCACATTTTAACGGCTGCGGCCGTGGCTAGTTACCACCCTACCGACAAAGACGTGTCGCCAAGCGATTTAGCGTTCGATGTACGATATCGCGTAGAAACCAATTATGAGTATGGGTTTACGAACCCCTAACAGGTAGTCCACTACCATTTTAGACTGCATCATCACTTACCATAGGTGAGATTGGCTAACTTGTAGTGGATAAAAAAAAACGTCGGCTAGAGTTAATACGTGGTCCGGCTTAATCAATCTTTTACATATGCAGTCCAGGAACAAAGTTCTGTACTCTATTTTCTGTGACCAACGAAAAAAGTTTCATCGCACTAACATTAAATGAACATGCATGGGCGGCCAGCGAAACCAAACGAAGTAGGACGGAACCGAACGGCTTGCATAGAAACGACATACATTTTTTCTTCCGTCACATTTTCTACTATTTAGCTTCTGCCGTCGATCCGAATAACACTGTTTGGTTTTATAATACTATTTATTCAATATGAGTTTACATATGCTATTCTAGACCGTTATATGTAATCCTTAAATGTAATGTAAATAAGTCGAGTTCAACGTCTATTTTGTTTTTTTGCTAATCGATAATTGCAAGCTAATCTTAGCAAGTGAAAACGTGTAAGCAACGTGCTGTTTTAATATTACACTAATTTGTATATATTAAAAAGTTGAAGTAACACTTTAATTACTGGCTGATCTATCATTGTACATCTCACAGCACTGGACTTAGGAAGGTAACGTACCTCCCGAAAACATAATTTTCAGACAGTTTAAAGAAGTTGGAGGATAGTTGGGTCAAGTGTATCGAGCTAAAAGGATAAATGACAATTAATTTTTCAATATAGTCTATATTGAAAAATTAATTGTCATTTATCTTATGTAGGCTAAGTACTTATCGGACCACCCTTTCTAATTGCTATTACAAATCAGGCATCCGAAAAAAAGCGTTTAAGAAAATTCATTTCCTAAAGTTTCAAATTTTAGATTTGTTATATGAAACTTATAAGAAAATCTGTCAGTTTTGAAGTTAAACGAGAAAACGACGATCTTTATTAAACCAATCCACAGCTAAAAGCTAGTTTCCAAAAAATCTTTTCAAGAAATAATATTCAAGAGCTCACTATCCCCACGTATATTTATAATTGATTTTGTATTTGAGCCCCTAACGAAGTTATTGCGCCGTGAAACAATATTTTTAATCTTCTTCGACTCCCAGTGGAATACGGACGGTAATTTGCTTTAAATAATTTAATAAAAACCTTCAGGAATTTGTGATGAAACTAAAAGTTTGTCTCGCAATTTGTACGATGGATGCCAAACAAAGTGAACCTCCGAGCACAAGTACGCGGGACTTATAATTGGCTGCGAATAAGTTTCTCGTATAGCATTACAGCTATTGTGTCGTAAAGTTATACCTACGCTGCGTACTCCAAAAGTTTGAATATTTGAACTAAAGGTGAAGTGCTTTAACCGTAACATTTGTGTTACATGAGTGAGCCTAAATGGAATTCCCAGCTCTACGGTTTTGATATACAAGTATATCATTTATTACAATTAGTGTATGCAAAAGTAAGTATAATTTGTTAGATATCCTGATTGTGCGGATTGGCAGACTTCACACGCCTTTGAGAACATTATGGAGAACTCTCAGGCGTGCAGGTTTCCTCACGATGTTTTCCTTCACCGTTGAAGCAAGTAATATATATATATATATATATATATATATATATATATATTACTTGCTTGCTTTTATTTATTGAAAAAGCATATAACTCCGAAAAGTTAGAGGTGCGTTCCCGGATTCGAACCCCCGACCTCTGAATAGGAGGCGCCCTAACCACTAGGCTATCACCGCTTATTTACATCCTAATTACTATTCAATATATAAAGCTATATATTTGTATTAATATTAATGTATACCAATGTAGAAAGTGTTTGTATACTCATTACCTATAAAGTGTATGATATTGCTAATTTGTCTATGTTTCAGTAGGTATAGGAATGAAGTGGAAGTAGAACATTGATCTTTCTTTATTAGAGAATCACTTCATTCCTGTTAGTGTTACTACCTTGGAAGTGGCAACAACTTAAGTAAAAATTATAATCTTCATTCGTTTTTATATTTCATTTAAAATTTAAATACTTACATACCTACGTTATTATAACAAATTCTACCTAGAAGTAGGTATGTAGGTAGTTAGTTAAAGATCTATCAACGGCAAAAAGTTATATTACTATGTACGTACGGAGGTGTTAGCTGGATCTAGTTAGACGTAGAAAAAACCTTTACTAGTCCTACGAGTCCTAATTCGACGAGTAAGGCGTCCTAGATTACGCCAATATAGATTAAGTGAGGGTTGTAATAATGCTGCTTTAGGGATCCATAAAACAAATTGTGCAGTCATTTCTACCTTTTATTTCAAGGATTCATTTTTAGTTTTTTTTTTTTATATCTACGTCGAGCAGACAGGTGTGGCGATACTACTGCGAAGAAAAGAAGTTGCTTGGACCGCAAACTTGTGTGGCCTCCTTTGCCTTGGGCCACACACTAAAATCATACGATTCTTTTGTTCGCGTCGGTGCAAGTGTCCGCGCGCTTACACGCGCCGCCCGCACGCAGCGCGCGCGTGATATTCGTATGGACAGCGACCGCAACGACCTTGAGCTACGGGACGAGCGCGGGCGCCGGAGCTGCGAACGCCAGTCGTGTTCGAACCAGCTTCTTGACTGCTCGCGCCGCGCTTACCTTAGCTGTTCTGCTTAAAATCATTTTGTACCTAATTTATTTAATTTCAATATACAGAATATTTCATCTTGCAATATATCATTCATTTCTATCTGTCCGACTTCATTCTTTCTCTCGCCTTTCGCTCCGCTTTCGCCACGCATACGCTTCACATATATACGCTTACGCCTAAACCTCTTCGGGACGGGTTCGAGTCTCGTCAGTGGAAATCGACGGATTTCTACATTGGTGACCCCGACGTGATCTGGACCAAGAAGACCCAAAAAACAAGAAGCAGTCGTGGTACCAGAACAGTGGTGTTGTTACGAAGACGAAAAGTTGTTTACCTGCATCAGGGGTTGGTACAAGTGAATAGCGGTGAGCGTTTTAATATTTTTATTTTAAAGAAGATGTCTCAGGGTGAGTGTTTTAGTGATGCTGAATGTAAAGAGGCAAACGTAGGGCCACACCGAGAAGTTGCAAGGGTTGCCGTACAGTGCCCACCATTTTGTCCTGAAGAGCCCGCGTTTTGGTTCGCACAATTAGAGGGCCAATTTGTCCTTTCAAGGATAACTAGCGACACTAGTAAATTTTATACTGTCACTACGCAGCTAGAAACTAAATATGCATTGCAAGTTAAGGACATAATCACTAACCCTCCCGAGACGAATAAGTACCTTAAACTGAAGACAGAGCTGATCAACCGTCTATCCGCCTCACAGGAAAAACGCACACAGCAACTTTTAATTCATGAGGAGCTCGGTGATAGGAGACCATCTCAGTTTCTCCGCCATCTACAAAATTTAGCAGGTCCTACTGGAGCATCTGATTTTGTCAAAAGTATATGGACAAGTCGCTTACCACAGAACATTCAAACTGTCATTGCTTCACAGATTGCGGATTTGCAGGTTGAACAATTAGCCGAAATCGCGGACAGGGTGCACGAGATAGCCCCGTCCACCCCGCAAGTTGCTTCCGCCGGCGTTCCCGCTTCCAACCTGGCTAAACAAGTAAGCGAGCTGACCAGGCAAGTAGCGCTACTGACATCGAGGCTCGATAAACAGGACAGAAGACATTCACGATCACGCTCACGGTCCCGTTCACAATCCCGATACAGAAGGTATGACCGCTCCGGTAACTCTAGACGTCAGCAGCCACCTCCCGATCATCCACATTGCTACTACCACTACACGTTCGGTGATAAGGCCAAAAAGTGTAAGCAGCCCTGCACTTATAAGTCGGAAAACGCAGCGGGCAGTCGCAAGTAGCGGCCAACGACTGTCCTTCTTCTTCATCAGGCCGTCTATTCGTAACTGACCGTGCGACTAAAATTCAATTCCTGGTGGATACTGGCTCTGACTTATGTGTTTTTCCTCGGTCGGCAGTTAAGACGCCAGTAAAACAATCAAAGTTTGATTTAGTAGCTGCCAACAACACAGTCATTCACACTTTTGGTCCGATACAGCTGCAACTTAACCTAGGTCTTCGCAGAACCTACACCTGGAGGTTCACGATAGCTGATGTGTCACGTGCTATTATTGGTGTAGACTTTCTCAGTTTCTACCACTTACTCGTCGACTGCAGGAACCAGCGCTTGATAGACAATGTAACATCACTATCAGTTGCTGGAGTACATTGTAGGTCTACCGACGACATCGCATCCGTGAAGACCGTGGTAGGAGAGACAGACTACCACGAAATTCTGCGCGAGTATCCGGAGATAACACGGCCGCCAGGTACTCATCTACCGGGTAAGCATAACACTATGCATTTCATAAGGACGACGCCTGGTCCTCCAGTGTCATGTAAACCCCGACGTCTAGATCCCGTGCGTCACATGGCAGCTAAAAAGGAGTTTGAAGACATGCTTGCGAGCGGGGTGGCCAGAAGATCAGAAAGTCCTTGGTCGGCACCTCTCCACCTGGTAAGGAAGAAAGACGATGGATGGCGACCGTGCGGCGACTATAGAGCACTCAACGCCAGAACAATACCAGACCGGTACCCCATCCGTCACATCCATGATTTTGCTTATCAGTTGGCAGGGTGTACAACGTTCTCCACAATAGACCTTGTAAAGGCTTATAACCAAATAGCCATAAACCCCGACGACATAGCAAAGACCGCCATTACAACACCGTTTGGCCTATATGAGTTTAAATATATGACTTTCGGTTTGCGAAACGCTGCACAAACCTTCCAAAGGTTCATAGACGAGGTATTGCTCGGACTAGATTTTTGCTATGGGTACATAGATGACATCCTAGTGTACTCACGAACCCCTGAACAGCACAAACAGCATTTACGGCAACTATTCCAGCGCCTGAAGGAATACGGCATTGTAGTAAACACTGCTAAGTGCAATATTGGACGCTCCGAAGTAACTTTCCTAGGATACCAAGTGTCAGCCGCGGGTACGAAGCCCTTAGAAAGTAAAATACAGGCCATCCAGGAATATCCGGTCCCCACAACGGTCAAAGACTTGCGAAGATTTTTGGGCATGGTAAACTTCTACCATCGGTTTATACCTCAAGCAGCCAAACTTCAAGCCCCTTTAAATGCCGTTCTCGCTGGTCCCAAAATAAAAGGTAACCATCCTGTAATCATGACTCCAGAGCTACTCAAATCTTTCGAAGAGACCAAACATTCATTGTGCAACGCAGCTCTACTGGCTCATCCAGATCCATCAGCTGAGTTGGCAATAATGACCGATGCATCTGACGTCGCCATAGGAGCCGTCTTGCAGCAGCGAAAAGGTAACGACTGGCAACCTTTAGCCTTTTATTCGCATAAGTTGAGCCCCTCTCAGAAGAAATATAGCCCCTACGAACGCGAACTACTAGCGGCATATGAAGCTGTAAAGTACTTTCGCCATATGGTAGAAACCAGGATCTTTGCTATATTCACAGACCATAAACCGTTGATGTTCGCCTTCAAAGCAAATAAGGAAAGCCTACCTCCCCGACAGTTCAGGTATCTCGATTATATCAGTCAGTTTACGACAGACATCAGATACTTGCCTGGCCAAGAAAACATCGTCGCTGACGCCTTGTCACGGGTAGAAGAAGTGTCAACCGCCATCAATTTCGAGGAGCTTGCAAGATTTCAGAGCGAAGACTCAGAACTGCAAGACCTTATTCAAAACGGCTCGTCGCTCAAACTTGAGAAGGTTACCGCTCTGAATGGTAACAAACCCATATTTTGTGACACTTCAACGCCATTACCTCGCCCGTACGTTACACCACAGTTAAGAAGACAAGTTTTCGAGTCTTTGCACAATATACACCACCCTGGATGTGCAGCTACAGTGCGACTGGTGTCTCAAAACTTTGTGTGGCCAGGGATACGCAGAGACTGTAGAGAGTGGGCTAGACATTGTTTGAAGTGTCAAGCAAGCAAAATTACCCGTCATACCATTTCCCCTTTATCCTCGTTCCCTATTCCATCATCCAGATTTTCCCATATTCACCTCGACATCGTAGGACCTTTAACGCTTTCTTATGATTACAGGTACTGTCTCACTGTCATCGACCGATTTACTCGGTGGCCTGAGGCGTACCCGCTTAAGGAAATCACCGCCGAGGCCTGCGCTGCTGCCTTGGTGTCTGGCTGGATAGCTAGATTTGGCTGTCCTGCGCGGGTGACTACAGACCAGGGTCGCCAGTTCGAGAGCAACCTTTTCAAGGCCCTCACTACCCTAGTTGGTGCGCGCCACTTTCGCACCACCGCCTACCATCCAGCTGCTAATGGCATTGTTGAGCGCTTGCACCGGCAGCTCAAGGCTGCCATCATGTGCCACTCAACATCACAGTGGACAGAAGCCTTACCTCTAGTACTACTCGGCATGCGGAGTTCTTGGAAAGACGATATCCAAACTACGCCTGCAGAGTTGGTTTATGGTGAACCTTTGCACCTACCTGGTCAGTTTATATCTCCTACAGAGCAGTTCACCGCAGCCGATGTCACACAGTACGCCACGCGACTCCGAGTCCACATGGCCAATCTCACTCCGAGGCCAACATCATGGCACACGACTTCCCCTTTCTACATTCCTCGAGACTTGCAATCTGCTTCACACGTCTTCCTTCGCCGTGACGACGTTAGAAGACCCCTGGAAGCACCTTACACCGGGCCGTACAAGGTTCTTCGAAGGCAACCTAAGTACTTTACGTTAGAGGTAAAAGGGAAGAACACTAATGTTTCTGTCGACAGACTCAAACCAGCTTTTGTGATGCGCGAAGAAGTAAAAAGCCCAGAGGTACAAAACGGTGCAGAAGCTCCTACATCAGACGTCGTCACCACTTCAGAAACGACGGGCAAAGAGAGAACAACCAGAAGTGGACGTCGTGTGAGGTTCCCCGATTTTTATCGACCATAGTCATGGTCTGGCAGGGGGGAACTGTGGCGATACTACTGCGAAGAAAAGAAGTTGCTTGGACCGCAAACTTGTGTGGCCTCCTTTGCCTTGGGCCACACACTAAAATCATACGATTCTTTTGTTCGCGTCGGTGCAAGTGTCCGCGCGCTTACACGCGCCGCCCGCACGCAGCGCGCGCGTGATATTCGTATGGACAGCGACCGCAACGACCTTGAGCTACGGGACGAGCGCGGGCGCCGGAGCTGCGAACGCCAGTCGTGTTCGAACCAGCTTCTTGACTGCTCGCGCCGCGCTTACCTTAGCTGTTCTGCTTAAAATCATTTTGTACCTAATTTATTTAATTTCAATATACAGAATATTTCATCTTGCAATATATCATTCATTTCTATCTGTCCGACTTCATTCTTTCTCTCGCCTTTCGCTCCGCTTTCGCCACGCATACGCTTCACATATATACGCTTACGCCTAAACCTCTTCGGGACGGGTTCGAGTCTCGTCAGTGGAAATCGACGGATTTCTACACAGGTAACTGGATGTCAAGTGGTTACCGTCGCCCATGAACATCTGTGGCAGCCATCCTAATCGGTTTCTACTTGGCATCATACCGAAACGCTAAATCGCTTGGTGAATGTCTTATCTAGTAGGGTGGCAAATAGCCGTGACCGAAGTTTCCCAGCTGACCCGATGGAACTTTCGAGCCGGTAATCGAACCTCCGTTATTTTATTCTCCATTCTTTTACCCCTTTCATTTAAATTATTTGACATATAAACGTCTTTACCGATAATCAGGCTGAAAAACAAATAAAAACCAGGTTTTTTTACCCGATTTTGCGAAGTAACCCTAGGAAGGAACCCTAAGAAGTCGATATTTTATCCAATTTAAAAATTAAATAGGCTATCCTATCCTAATTTAAAAACGATATATATATCGCTAAGCTTATAAAGGTTTCTTTATGTACTTAGCAGTTTTAAAAAGGAGGCTAAACTATGAAACACCTTAAAAAAAAATCAGCAATAGCATCTATTTTAAAAACCCAGGAGTCTAAAGATTTACTTTCGTAGTCTCATGCTAAGCTCTATTGCACTTTAATTCAAATCTGTTTGTATACGAGAGAGGTTGCTTCGTAAACAGATTACCGTTAATAGAGCTCGCTTTCTACAATTTGTAGTCTCTCAATGCATTAAAAGCATCAACTAACAAGCGGATACACTATTATAACTTCGTATTAATTATTTCGTATAAAAGCTGCGTAATTTGAATTTAAACTTCATGAAATTGATTGCAATCGATTTTATACGAAAAATATTAACTTTTGTTATGACAAAGTAAAAAAAAAACATTCAATAGGCTTGATTTTAAAACTGGAGCTGATGCGTGAGAATTTATTTCGTAATCAATGGCTAAACTCTATTGCACTTTAATTCAAAACAGTTTGTATACGAGAGAGGTTGCTAATTAAATGGATTACCGTTAATAACGCTCTGCAAATTGTGGTATTGTTAGACCAAATGATATGCATTAAAGCTATCAACGCACCATTTGAAGCTGGCAAATCATTAAACTATTATTAATCCTATTAAAAGCTGCCATATAATATGTATGAAAGCTTAAAGGAGAATCCTGTGCGACGTGTGGAATATAAATCTTTAATAATAACTTTCAGACGATCGTGAAATTCGTACTGTTATTCCGTCTTAATACCGTTTCGATTCGGACACTTGTGTGCGGAAGTCCATTTCTTTTTATGTCAATGCTTGATTACTATCAAATCTATTTTCATATCTTATGATCACTAATATTATACACATCAGTAAGAATTATTATTCAAGACTAAGTAATGACGTTTAGCTGTGAATAATACAACTAATGATCATAATATATTCGTTCATAATACCTTAACCAAACATATTGTATTAACGAAAATCGAATATTCATCAGTCCCGATTTCGAAACCACAGGAGTCGGCGCGCAAGATTTGCTCTCGTAGTCAGATGCGAAGCTCTTGTACACGAGAGATATTGATAATTAAATGGATTACTGTTGATAGCGCTCTCTCTGCAAATTGTGGTCTATCAATGCATTAAAGCCATCAACGAACAAGTGTACATCGCTATAACTTTGCATTAAGTGTATAAAAGTTTGATTTACGTGTTGCATGTTACACGTAAATCAAACTTTTATGAAAAAGTTTGAGCGGCGATTCTTTCTTTGCGCGGAACATAATTTATGGGTCGAGTATTTTCATTAATTTAATTACCCGTTGTTTTCGAGAGCATTGTTTGTATTGACTTTATATACGTAGTGAAATTTTGAGAGCGTAATTATCCTTTTTTAAAAAGGAAAAGAAATTGAAATTATATTTAATTACTTTAATTATACATACTAAACGTCTTAAACCTATCGAGTCGAGTTAGGGACTACTCATTGTCTTTGTGACCGTTTCCCATGCTGCTTACCATCGCCGGTGGTCTCGCCGGTGGTCTTTTTAGGTGGAAACGATTGCAACACTTACTTTACGAATGTTACGCAAGGCTGGCTTGGAACATCGGAATCGGTACACATAACTCCTCCCTCCTTAAGTTCAAAGTCAGCAGAGGGATGATTTTCCGTCTGCTGAATTTGACGGGAAAACTTTAAAGGGATGAATTTATACATGAAAAAGATACAAATGGTTAAGGCTAATATAACATATAAAATTAAGGTTCCGACGCTAACACTTTTCACATTTATAGAGCTTTCACTTTGATCGAACACATTTTCACTATCACTTTCCTTTAAACTGTATGCTAACTGCTGAAGGTGCTGAAGGTTAACGCCATCTAGGTTTAGAAGCTTCCTTTCAGGTAACGGGCTCGAGGCAGGTATCTCGGGCAAGTGGATAGTTGGTATTCTGGAGTAGTTTATAGGTCTACCAACTGCTTGGTGTCTTCTTAGTGTCAATCCCTTTACTTTAAAGCTGCAGGTATCATCTATGGTAAGTATGTAGGTTCCTTTTATGTATTCACGAGTTTCTTCTGTATTACATACTTTTAGGAGGAGTGTTTGAAATTTGCTGTATACAATCCATTGGTTAGGTTGGATTGGTTCTATTTTCATTCCAGATGTCTCTACCAGGACTGGGTTACAAGCGCTAGTGTTTTGGGATAGCAACATAAGCGCCTCTAAGCAGCTATCTTTCATTATGGGTTCAACTTCCATTTCGTAGCATAAGAACATGAATTTATCGATTCCCTTGCAGGGTTGGGCGAGCGGTATGGTTTTCGAACCTTTCACTAATAGGTAAGGAGTTCTAGGAATTATAAGGGATGTTTGGTTAAACGTATTTGTAACGGGAAGAGGTATCATACGAAAGTAGCTATATAGATCGTTCTTAACTAGGGGAATGTCCAGAATAAAGATTATCTGATTTTTCTTAGAATAAGCTTTAAGTTCAATAGATTGCTCTATTAACAAAAGATTATCTAAATTGACAGGATATACGAGTTTATCAGTTTTCTCGATATCGGTTAGCAAACTATACAATTCATCTGTATCAATTACGGATTGGTGTAAAGTTTTTAACTTACTAAAAGCTATAGCCGTTTCAATTTCGTCTATTTTAACATAAATCATTTGAAAGTTATGCAGGAATAATTGAAAAGTGCTTATTAACATGGTATTGCTTATTACTCGTTCTGTGCTATTAATCCATGTCTTAATATCAGAAATGTCTTTATCTAGTTGAGTTAAATAGTTTCTTGAGAAACCAGTGATATTAACGAAAGATTGCACCATTTCCGAAACTATGGTCATTTTTCTTGTTATTCTTTCCTGTCGCGTCTTTAAATTCGTGATTAATTCGTCATACCTTAAAGCGTCACTATTGTCTAAATTTCCCGTAATAATTTTTATGAGTGAACCTAAAGGATTTAATATACCGCGTTTAACTCTACGAATCGGAATAAGCTGCCTACATTTATCTAAAGTTATTTTAAGGAAATGATCCGTTTGGGTCTTAATATTAATTATATCGCTATAGTGCGTATTATTACTAAAGAATCTTAATAAATTTATATTTAGGTGCTCGTACATTCTAACATTATAATCTAAATCTTCCTTTAATGGACTTAAATCTAACGCCTTAACATAGGACCAATTGTCATAAGCTATGAATGCTTGGTATTGTTATTATTGCTTGGTTTTACAGGTAAGATGCCTGGGTTATATGTTCGATTTTCATCTGAGACGTAAATTACTCTTTTAGTGCATTCGTAAATTTTTACTGAGACTTTTTTAAATAATTCTAAAACGCATCTTTGGAAATCTTTACGATGAGTATCGCTTTCGAAATAGATAAAGTGTCTAATTTTGGGGTTTATATATTGTTTCAAGAATTTTTTAATTAATTCCAGATCACCTTCAGGCATATGTGCCTCAAAAACTTTTTGCTTATCTCGAGAGAAATCCTGAACTGTGGTATGATTTCTATTCCAGGTAAATATAAGGAATTGGTATGGTTTAGTGTCAATAGCTTCGTTAAGTATGGGGATGACTTCTCCGTCCATGTCTAGAGCAGATAGAGCAGTGTCGGTTCTAGAGCTACAACTTATCGTGCTTTCAGATGGAGTACGAATAGGAAAAGTCATATTTGCACCGTCAGAGTCAGGAATACATATAATACTGTCATTTTCGTCTCTTTCGTCGTTACTACTGAGAGATATGGGATCGATATTTACTTGGAGGGAACTATCATCTTCTAAAGCATTTAGTTTTATTCTTGAGAGTGCATCTGCGTTAGTATTTTGTGATCCCGCCTTATATACTATATCGTAGTCGAACTCTGAAAGTCGTAATTTCCATCGTGTAAGTTTACTATTAGGTTCTTTAATAGAATTTAACCAAGCCAGTGGTCTATGATCTGTATATATACGGAATTTTCTACCATACAGGTATGGACCAAAAACTTTTACGGCCCATACAATAGCGAGTAACTCGCGCTCGATTGTACTATATCTACTTTCAGCATCGTTAAGGGTGCGACTTGCATAAGCAATAGGCAAATCGCTACCTATATTTCCTTGAGAAAGGACAGCTCCAAGGGCGAAGTTTGATGAGTCTGTCGTTAAAATAAATGGCTTGTTTAAATCAGGGAATTGTAATAACGGGGCATTAACTAGGAGTTCTTTACACTTGTTAAAAGCTGCAATATATTCTTCAGTGAGTACTACTTTCCTTCCTTTCTTAAGGCAAGAGGTGAGAGGGTAAGTAACTCTTGAAAAATCTTTGATGAATTTACGGTAATATCCTATAAGACCTAAGAAGCTTTTAATTTCCGTTGGCGTTTTGGGAATTGGTATATCTAACACTGCCTTTATTTTGTCGTCATTTGGCTTAAGGCCATCCTTTGTGATTGTATGACCTAAATATAGAACTTCTTTCTTTAAGAACTCACATTTATCCAAAGTAGCTTTTAAGTTAGTTTCTCTTAACCGATCGAAAACCTTTCGTAATTTAACAAGATGCTCTTGTAGGCTGGACGAGTAGATTATTATGTCGTCCAGGTAAACTAGGCAATGAATACCCTGTAATCCGCGTAAAACGTTGTCCATAGCCCTCTGGAAGGTGGCTGGTGCCGTTTTCAATCCAAAAGGCATTCGCGTAAATTCATAGTGACCTGATTGGGTGGTAAATGCTGTTTTTTGCCTATCTTCTTCTTTAACCTCAATTTGATGGAAGCCACTAGCAAGATCGATGGTACTAAAATACATGGATTTACCTAATTTGTCAAAAAGGTCGGTAATATTAGGAAGTGGGTATTTGTCGTCAATAGTAATTTCGTTCAAACGTCTGTAATCTATTACCATTCTGTATTTAGCTTGGCCCGATGCATCCATTTTCTTCGGGACTAAATGAACCGGGGCACTCCAAGGAGAATATGATTCCCTAATTACATTATCTCGTAATAATTTATCGACCTGGTGCTGAATTTCGATATTTTGACCAGGGGGGTGCCGATAGGGTTTTATGTAGATAGGGTCTTCATGTTTCGTACGGATGGAATGTTTTACCTGGTTCGTGAAAGATAGTGGTATGTCTTCACAGTAAAATACATCACGGTATTCGTAACAAAGATCGGAAATTAAATTACGTTCTTCTGCGTTCATATGATCTAAGCGAAGTTTCGATATATTTTGTTTCAGTAAGGAATCGATTTCATAGTTTTCACGGATTGAATTCACTCTACATGTATTATTTTCAGATTTAGTGACACTAAAGGGTTTGTTAAATTTTATTGTAATAATATTTTCAGAAGCATTTTGAATTACCGTTGTCGCGAATGAGTTTACGCAGTTCACTAAAGCGCTAGGCATGCGTACTCCCTGTCCGAAGTCTACGAAATTTAGTATAGCTTCACCGTTTTCTAAGGTAGTTGGTACCTTTACACGAGTTTCAGTTCGTGGTTGCAACGTTAACTCATATGGAGATTTATATACAATTGGTATGTCAGTGTCGCGCGTGTGTAAAATTTGATTTTTCATGTCCACTGTAGCGTCAAGTTGTTTCAGTAAGTCTGACCCTATGAGTCCGTCGTAGCGACTGTCTACGTCGTATATATAAAATTTATGGATTGAATTGCTTTTAAAGGTTTTCAAAAGAGGTATGAGTAGCACCTCACTATGCCTACTGCGGGCATGGGTACTTATGACTTCGAAAGGTTCTGCATATTTAAATCTAGAAAAATATTGATCTGCCTTTTTAGGACTTATAAAAGATCGCGTACTACCGGTATCGATCATGAACTTAGCCTGAATTTCAGGGAGTTCTATGTGCGGTAATTTTAATATACTATCGCAGATAAGATGTATTATTTCGGATTTGGTACCTTCGAGGCTGTTACGCAAAAATTTTCGTCGTGATTTAAATCTGGATTTTCACAAAAGGTCTCGGGTTCGATGCCTGAGTTTTCCACGAAATAAGGTTCCGGTGGCATTTGACTTGGCTCATCATAATTAAAATTTGGATAGGTCTCGCAATATTTATCGTAGTGATAATTTTCGTCTACTTCAAGATCGTTATTGTAAAAAACATTTTCCGGAATTTCCGTCATATTCTGTCTTACCTGTGGGGCGGTGCGCATAGACACGTCGGTCGGCATATTGTTTAGCGGTCTTGGTATGCCAAACTTAAATTGATTTTGATTTGTAGGGTGACCACTCTGATTCGCTTGTCTATTAAAATTCTGATAATTATTACTATGTTGCAAGTTTCTGACTTGATTTTGTTGAGGTATGCCGAATTTAAAATTCTGCTGTTGGTTCGGAATACCGAATCTAAAATTGTTAGGTTGCGCAGAGGCTCCGAATTTAAAATTATTATTGGACCTCAGTTGATTTTGAAAATTATTTGAGGGTCTAAAACCTTGGTTAATTTGACCTGGCATAGTAAATCTGTTTTGGAACGGGTTTACTGCGGTTCTAAAAGCTGTTTGTGGGGTGGTAAGCTTATTATTAAGGAAACTTGGATTCAACTGATTTTGATGAGATCTTTTTATATTATTTTTAGAGTCGTACTGAAATTGGAAATTAACTTCCTCGGTTACGTACTCTAAAGCTGCTTCTAATGTTCTAGGATTTTTTAACCTTACTATACGGATTAAATGTTCAGGTAAGTTATATAGGAATACATTGAGTGATAAGTTGTTGTAGATTATAATTTTAGATTCTTTCAGCAACATATCGTCTAGTCTATTAACCTTTGAAATTAAAATACTACGTATGTGTTGAATGCGTTTACAAAAATCGGTATATGATTCGCCAGTTTTAATTTTAAGCGATTCCATTTCAATTGCGACGCATTCTTCCGAGCGAGGGTCGCCGAAATGCTGAATTAGCGTGTCCTTTAATAACTGCCATGAACAAATGTCCTCTCGTTCACTTATCAGGAAAGCGGCTTTCCCTGTTAACCTACTCGTTATAACGTGAAATAGATACAACTCCTGGGCTGAACTATCAGACTGCCTAAAGTTGTGAATTACATATTCGCATTTCCTTATATAAATGTTTAGTAAGTTAGCTTCTCCATCGAATTTCGGAATTAATTCTGCAATCTCGCGGGGAACTATCGTTATTTTTTCCATTTCCATTGGATTTAATAACACAAAATGACTAACACAATACGCTAAGTGTGCGTATTAAAACTTAATTAACCTAATTATAATATAACTAAAACTTTAGGTAGGAAAGTTATTTTCTTTTTCTTTTAATATATTTGCAATAAAATTTGAACTTTGTCTCTTAACGCTAATACCTAAATAATGCCGATTTAGTGCATTACAGGAATAATTAAAAGAAAATATTCGCAATAAAAATTTGAACTTTGTCTCTTAACGCTAATACCTAAATAATGCCGATTTAGTGCATTACAGGACTTATTAATAAAAAATCAGATTATCAGTGATTTTGGACCGAACTATCTGAAGTTATTAATTTCAATCTCCCCTTTTTCTATCCGGAAAAATAATAGCTACCAACAGGTATAGGATGGGACACACAGGATAGTGAAAAGTTCTACTCACCCTCTGTGCGCCTGCATTCTCCCGCTCAAGGTAGTCTTCTTCCTCCAGGAACGCCGCTACTCGATCACTTATTTATTTGGTTCGTGAATTTCGCGAGCCGCACCTGGGATCTATTTTGGGAACCCTAGGACAGCCTATAACGCGAAATACTACCGGCTGCGCCAGTGAAATTTTGAGAGCGTAATTATCCTTTTTTAAAAAGGAAAAGAAATTGAAATTATATTTAATTACTTTAATTATACATACTAAACGTCTTAAACCTATCGAGTCGAGTTAGGGACTACTCATTGTCTTTGTGACCGTTTCCCATGCTGCTTACCATCGCCGGTGGTCTCGCCGGTGGTCTTTTTAGGTGGAAACGATTGCAACACTTACTTTACGAATGTTACGCAAGGCTGGCTTGGAACATCGGAATCGGTACACATAACTACGTATTGTAAGTAACTGCCATGTATTAATATTTTTGGAATAGCGTATTTTAAATTATTATAGTATTTCATTTTGTAAACGAAATGCTATTTTTGTGTTCCGGTAAGTTGAAGGTCTCGCTGAACGTAATTCCGAATTAATATATATGTATTTTTATTTCAAGTTATCCCTTGACGGCAATCTCACCTGGTGTAAGTGATGATGCAGCCTAAGATGGTAACGGGCTAACCTGTTAGGAGTATGGTAAACCCATACTCCGACATCGTGCCGGAACGCTAAACCGCTTCGCGACAGGTCTTTGTCGGTAGGGTGGTAACTTTAAAGCCTCAATAAATTTATGACTAGTTGTGTTTTACTTGCATTGCGATGTCACTTAAAATGTAAAGAAATAATGAATATGGATTGTTTGGGCCCGGAAACCGCGTTGGCGTCCCCAGAATAATGGCCATATCAATCACAATCTGAGCAATGACGTCGGAACGTCTGGACATGCAAAGATTGATTTTATTTATATTGATAATAGCTACTCCAGCATCATAACAGTTTACACTGTTAAGAGTTTTTTTGACGACACGCAGTGCGTGCGCTGTGGCATTATAAAGTTGGAGGTCCTGGGTTCGATTCCCGGCTCGAGTCTGGTCTGGTGGGGGGCTTCGGCCGTGGCTAGTTACCACCCTACCGACAAAGACGTGTCGTCAAGCGATTTTAACGTTCCGGCACGATGGCGCGTAGAAACCAATTAGGAGCGTGGGATTACCATACTCCTAACAGGTTAGCCCGCTGCCATCCTAGACTGCATCATCACTTACCACCAGGTGAGATAGCCGTCAAGGGCTAACTTGTAGTGTATAAAAAAAAAGTTTCTATTGGTACACTTACATAGTATTTTTTAGTGTATATTGTATCCAGTCGAATAACAAACACTGGAACAGCGTTAGTTATTTAAACATTACTTTTGTTATAGAAATTAGAACAAGGTAATAATCGGATTCTCATAACATTTTTTTAGATGCTGGATGAATTGTGTCACCTGTGAATTCATAAATATAATATATAAAGAAAAAACTTTTTGTAGGTCAGGGACCCATATTAAAACAAATTTACATACAATATTAAAAGTACAAGATCATTTAAAAGAAATTACATAACTATTATATATATTAAATTACATTACATTACATTAATAAGTATCATACATATTTAATTGAAGCTGAAGCGGTGATAGCCTAGTGGCATCAGCCTCCTAATCAGAGGTCGACGGTTCGAATCCGGGCACGCACCTCTAACTTTCCGGAATTATGTGAGTTTTTAAAAAATTAAAAAATATCACTTGCTTCAACGGTGAAGGAAAACATCGTGAGGAAACCTGCATGCCTGAGAGTTCTCCATAATGTTCTCAAATTGTTGTCTAAGGCGTGTAAAGCTGCTAATCCGCACATGGCCGGCGTGGTTGACTATGGCCAAACCCTTCTCATATTGAGAGGAGACCCGTGCTCTGCAGTGAGCCGAGAATGGGTTGATCATGATGATGATATTTAATTACATTTAAAACATAATAAAATAATTTAAAAATGACAAGACATTTTACGTTAGGGGTCTCGTGATCCCTAAGCCAGTGCTTATAAAAGATATTGTCAGAAGATACCCGAGCGACTACTATATCGTATATGGTAATATGAAATGTCCAATACAGGCCGTATCGTGAGATATCCCTACAGAATTCGAAAATATATTTCTACGTGTATCCCCGATAGACATCAAGTGCATTTACTCACAGTTGTACGAATATCCATATATATGAATATTCACAATTCTCTTTGAAAGCGCACGTTCATTATAAATACTGCGGGAGTCCTTCTCTCTTCAACTTTCCACATATAATATATTTCAAATACATACCTCTCTTAGGGCTGATACAGACTAGGCTACTAGTTCAGTCGACTGTTTTGTACAATTTAGTGACTAAACAGGAACAGCAAATAAGTTGTCGTGTGGTCTTGTAACATCGCTAGTTATTATTGGTTACTCAACTTAACAATTTCGAACGAACTTAACTTAAACTGAACTGAACTGAACTTAATTGAATTCATTGTTGCGGACGAGTGCGCGAACGTTTCCGTGACCATAGCTACCGGGTGACGCGAAGGAGTATCGCTGGGTTGTAGTGGGTATTCTGTTCGCTGGAGAGTCCCACATACCCCGTGGGAGGCGGCGCAGTTGTGCCGGCGTCACTTCTGAAGGGGATGGCTTAAACTAAGTATTCTTTGGAATATTTTAAAGTTCATCTCTATTAGTAGTTGATTTTATGCATATAATCTCCTAAAAGTCGTGACCAATATATAGTACATAAAAGAAAGAAAGAAAGAAATGTATTATTATTACAAATTACAACTTCAGCTATAGTTAACGAAATTGACATCATATAACAATAGAAGTTGTTTAAACAAAATAACATAAAAATATATGTTTTTATAATACTGGAACAGTCATATCATTTTTATCTTTATCACCTTATTGTCAATATATTGAGTTGCAACCTGTTCGAGGCACTTGTGCATTTAACTCTCTTTAATTTTTTTACGATCATTTTTTGGACAGCAGTGAGTATTTCACGTCAGTCGCCAGTCGCCCTCCTACTAATTTATCGTGCCGTCAGATTAGTGCTTTACTGGGAATGCTATATTCCAGGAAATGCCCGGGTCTCCGCTATGAATGGACACACTCCATGTATCTAACTAAATAGGTCTCCCTTTTAAGTTTTCTGAAAGGAGACGTCCTTTTTACCTGCAATTAAAGTATTAGCGAATATTTAAATTTTTATTTTAAGTTGCTTAATTGAGCGTTAATCGCTTAAGCTGTTTTTAGGGTTACGTTAACAACATTTACAAATCGAACCCTCGCAGTGGGACTTTGTACGCTTGGTGCATGTAACGTACCCGTTATTATCATATTTTCGTTAGTAGGTTTCTACACTTGTGGATAATGCTTTTTCAATAGTATTGCAAATTAAATAAAAAAATGCATAGCAAAAAAACTGAGAACATAAATACAGTTAACAGTGATAGATCTACACAATGAACATTATTAAGCTAAGTTTGCTGTAATCTGCGTGAAATTATAAATTGTATTGTAATAATTATAAATTGTCTGGTGGGAGGCTTCGGCTGTGGCTAGTTACCACCCTACCGATTTTAGCGTTCCGGCACGATGTGGGATTACCATACTCCTAACAGGTTAGCCCGCTACCATCTTAGACTGCATCATCACTTACCACCATGTGAGATAGCCGTCAAGGGCTAACTTGTAGTGTATAAAAAAAAAAATTGCATATTGCAGATTTGCGAATATTACGCTGATAACAGCAAATTTTAAGCTTAACTTGTATACTACGGACTTCCGGAAAGAACCTCTATTCAATATTACACTTTTATTCTTATTTTGTATTGTATTTTTGTGTAGATATAAATATTTATGTTGTAGATATAATATATTTGATTTAGTAGTAAGCTGGTGTAAGTTTATTTTCCAATAGTGGTTAATATTATTATTACTTTTTGTCCCTAAAGGTTTATGTTTATGTAAATTCTCGATAAAAATAAATATTCAAAAAATCAGCAATGCGTAAACTTTAACAGCCCCAATCATGCGGTTCGGTGTTTTCCAAGCTTTCTAACAATTAGCGCTTAACTGCGTTGTGAAATAACTGTACGGAACCGTACTAAGCTGGAAGTGTGTCACTGTTTACCCACCAAGAAAATCGAAACCGGCACCCCCTTTTTTGAACGCAGCGTTTGCACAATGAGTGCAGCAAATTATTTTATTATGAAGGTTACATGATTAATTTTACTCAGACATATCTATAAATGAAAGGTCTAAATAAACTGGGGGAATGACAGTAAAAGGCCATTGTATTCCGCTACAATAGCTATCACTTGCGACCAGCCACCGCAGTAATAAGCCTTTCTCAACTTAAGGAGCTCTTGGAAGGATGAATGTACGGAAACGTTGGACGATAAATGTGTTCCTGAAGTCCTAGCCTAAGGCCCTTCATACACTATATGACGAGTGAGAGACAAATAGGTGCCTTGGCGACTTGCCTCTCATAATAGCGATACGTCTCTAAATCTGTGTAAAACATAACTTTAAAATGTAACCGCTATAACCAAATAGATATGAATAAAGTGCGATCGTAGCGGTGAAGCGGTGATAGCCTAGTGGTTAGGGCGTCAGCCTCCTAATCAGAGGTGGCGGTTAGAATCCGGCACGTACCTCTAACGTTTCGGAGTTATGTGCGTTTAAAAAAAATAAAGTATCACTTGCTTAAACGGTGAAGGAAAACATCGTGAGGAAACCTGCACGCCGGAGAGTTCTCCGTAATGTTCTCAAAGGCGTGTGAAGTCTGCCATTCCGCACATGGCCAGCGTAGTGGACTATGGCCAAACAATTCTCATATTGAGAGGAGACCCGTGCTGTAGTGAGCCGGTAATGGGTTGATCATGATGATGATGATGAAATTTTATAATTTAAAAAAAGCTTCTAGCAAGTGATAACGTTTGTGGCAAAATACCTTTACTATTAAGAGCTGTATCGAGCGATAAGAACTAGAAGCCAAACAAGCAAGCGTACGATGGCTTGATAAATCGATTTAGGGCATGAATTTAAGGAATAACTAAGTTACGTAGATACGCTGGCCTATTGCAGTTACCTTATAAATCGGTATATAGTCGGTAGTACCAGATGTACCTATTGAAATAATCGCCAAGATACGGGAGTTGGGTATGTTCTCAATGAGATAAGGGTTTAGCCATAGTCCACCACGCTGGCCATGTGCGGATTGGCAGACTTCACACGCATTTGAGAACATTATGGAGAATTCTCAGGTATACAGGTTTCCTCACGATGCTTTCCTTCACTGAATAAGCGAGTGACATTTAAATTGCTTAAAAAAAATGGTCCGAAATGTTATTTCGAACCCTCGAGCTCTGATTAGAAGGCGGACGGACCCAACCACTAGGCTATCACAGCTTTAACATATTTGCAAAAGTATTAAACTAAAAAACATTCTTAAAAATTATATGATGATGATTTTTACTGGTTACTGGGTGAGACCAGTGGTTAAGGCTTAATATTGAGGAACCTTCTCACCATACGCACCGTCTCAAGTAATACAGCCTTCTACCCGACCCTTAATCCAACAGCCGAACCAAAGCTTCTTTTGATGTTCTTCGAAGCTTTTCGCTGTAAGACCATTGACCGAAACGGCTATCGGTACAATAATCGTTGAATAAACATTCCACATGGCCGTAATCTTGCAAGCCAGGTCCAATTATTTTGATTATTTTTCCTTTTATACTCGCAAGATTATTGACATGGGGGATGGCGATGTCAACGATTACTGATCGAATTATTTGTCCGTCGATAACATCTGAGTAAAACTATTACTCAGATCTCGCCTGGTTTTAATTGCATTGACGGGTCGTAGCAAATATACCGTGTGGTTCATTATTTATGTTAACATGTGCGTTTTTTCTACCCGCAACAACTTCCTAACTATTCTACGTGTGTTGAAAATGGCAAAGTATGCCATGCTTATGTTTATTGATTCTTCCAGGTTTATTAATTGTATACTATGATGAATATGATTTTGTTTTGGAGCGAACTATAGGAACTATATACACTGTTTGTTGCTTCTGGATTCTAAAAATTTGTTTACTGTATTTTCGTATATTATGAGTGCTGTACGGCAATATATTGTATTTATTTATTACATAAACCAAAATTTCTCAACGTTTTGATGTAATGTGAATCTTTAGCTTTTACGCGTTTACACAACGTTCACCTTAAGTCATTTGCTTGAATAAATATACAATATATATGAATAATAAAAAAAAAACTGCAACATAAAAGATAGGTCAAAAATTAATCGGAAACTAATCACATAATATAATAAATTAAACACATTCAAATCCGAGATTGGTGAATTACAAATGTCAATTAGTAGAAGCGAGAGTTTTTTTTTCACGCTGGGAAATGCTTTTAGGCATTCCCTCCGGAGGCGACGCAGGTAAGACTGCGCCGTTTCCGACGGGGTATGTGGGACTCCCCGGCGGCCAGACTGGCGACCAGAATACCCATTAAAACTCAGCGATGCTCCTTCGCGTCGCCTGGTGGCTGGGTCACGGGAACACCTGTGCACTCGACCACGGCCCAGCCAGCGGCGTCCGCCGAGGCAGACCCATATTTTTATCCACTTTATCTACATATAACTTAAGGCAGGGTTATATTTGGTATATTATAGTGTATGGTCCTTTCTGTGAGAATGTTTAAATTATAATTATGTTTTAAGTGATTGACAATGAGGACTCGTTGCCGTCAGGATGCTGGGCGGCGTGGGAGGGCGGCACGCGTCGGTGCGGCGGCGCGGCAGCACGCCGGGCGTGCACGCGCGCCGCGAGTCGCCGCCCGCGTCCCCGCGCCCGCAGCGCCGACGCCGCGCCGCGCTCGCAGCCTCCGACCACAAGACATGCGCGCTCATACACACGCGCCTCAAGCTGGGCGACATCATGTGAGTTCACTGCCAATACATACTAACTTATTCAAAATCAAAAATAGCTTTATTCACATAAACCTGTCACAGGCATCTATGAATCGTTCATTTCATTATTTCTATTCGTGAAGTGATGGTGATAACTACGATCGACAACTTAAAACTAAAGATAGGAGCGTTCAAATCGCGTCCAGGTATTCATAAAAATCTATTCTATTCTATACTGCGCGAGAATTGTCAGAATTGATATTGAGAGAATTATAAAATAATATAGATCTTAAGTTGTGTCTCCTAATACAAGCTCATCTCATTTAATATTGGTACACAAAGCTTAACCATTCCATCGGAGGAAGGCAGCGGCTATTATGACATATAAAAATAATATATACATCAACAAATAAAAATGAACGCTTCATAAATGCCTGTACTAGGTTTATATGAAGCAAACCTTTGTTATTATAGGTTTCATACGATCTAGTCATTAATAGACGAGCCATTGAAATATTTTACCGTTGCATTTCTTTTTTTCTTATATTATTTATTATTTTATATCTCTTATTTGTAGCTTCTTAAGCTAGTTTACAAAAATATCAGGCCACCAAAAATGAATAAACACCTCAACCTCTGGACATCTTCTAAGTTCACTGCCAATACTTACTAAGACTTCATAAGCTGGTCGCAGGTTAAAATAATAAAAAACAAAATATTGTATGAACACTTCATAGATGCCTGTACTAGGTTTATATGAAGCAAACATTATTGAATACGAAACAACAACGTGACTTGTGTCAACACATCAGACTTTATAGGTTTGATACGATCTAGTCATCAATAGACGAGCCGAAGCTCTCGATGAAATATATCGTTGGATCTCTTTTTATGTTATGCTTTCCGTAACGAAATATCTCTTACTTGACAATTCTCATTACCTTGTTATACACTCCCCCGACCTAAGCGCTCCTCTCCGAAAGAGGAGACCTAAACATATCCTTCACGACCCTGACGATCAGATAACTACTGACGACATACTCGTACCACCTATCACACAACCATACGCTACACACCGTCTTCGCCAGCGAAGACGAGGTCCCCGCTATCTTACGTCATCTGGACGTGAGCTCCATCCACGGCCTCGGAGACGTACGGACCACTCACCGTCCGACACCCCCGTTATCCCAAACGTCGCCTAAGCCGCGGTTCGGGCCCTTAGGCAAACGTTCCCTTAGTTTCTTCGAGCCCTGTGACTCAAAATTTCTTCTGGAAGAGCTTCTTTCCGAAACTCGCCAAACAGCACGGTTACGCTGTTGCAACCAATAGGGTTACTACAGCTAATAGTCAGATGGAAAAAACAAAAATACCTTGTTATAAAAATAAATAACGGCTTGTAAGCATTTCATTCTTTCGCCGTACAAGTACTTTACCTGCCAATGCTTACTTAGATTTTAAACAAAGCAACCCCTCAAAGCCACCCTGGCCCCAGTCGAGGTCCGTACCTCATAGGAGACGCTGTTAAGGAACCTTCTCCGGATGTCGTTGAGCCCTGGTGCTCTTCTTTCAATCCGCGCCTCAAGCCGAAAACTACGCTGTGATTACTAATAGATTAATAGCAATTCGAAACAACCAAGATGGTAGTCAACTCAAAAATTAAGATGATGTGAAAAATATGTAAGCTTCATAGGCGCATTTACTAAGTTAACATGTATGGAACGTTTTGATCTTTAAATTCCTGTATTATCTAATCGACCTCGATAGCTTTTTATGTGTATGTGTAAGAACTGATGGTTTGTACAAAATCTATCCCACGGGAACCATAAACCATTACATGAGGAAATATTTGGGTTAGTATAGACAATAATCTATCTATATGATAAATTTCACCCAGTTTCATTCAACCGTGTAATTGAATAACAAACATCCATCCAAACCTTCGGATACATATAGTAAATCGATAATAATATAATGTCGAGCAAAGATTTATTTGGTTTTATATTACCACTAAGCTCAGAAACTGCAAAATCGGTTATAATATGAAAATTTATGACAGCTATCTTCCCTATAATTAACATAGCTTTATTGTAGTGATAATAAGATTACAGCTTCAAATAATGATATTTGTAAAGCAACTGTCAAGAAAAACTTCTTTATGCTAACCGCTTGCATAATGTTATACATTCGCCGTAAATAAATACTGAGTCTGAAGTTAAAATTTGAACATTAATAGGTTAGTTTCAATCGACATTTTTTTTATTTCGGGGTGCAAAATATGCGACACCATTGCGAGATTACTCATGAGCGAGCTACTTTCAAGTTTTACGTCAGTTGAGACACTAACCTATGACACTATGTGTCTCATATAAATGTCTCCCGTTTTGATACTAACTTTGGCTGGGTAAGGTAAACTCTATAGATCTGTCTTAGGGCATTCCATCATATCCATCCATCGGCATTACGTCATAGGTATCTTCCAGGGCATACCTATAGGTCTTGTGGGTTACACTGGCAGATCCAGTGATGAAACGAAAGGATAAAAGGATTTTCATTGATTTCTTATAAGTGATCTATCATTGATTTGTTAATTTCTTGATTTCATCAGAATGATGAACCTTCGTATAGATTAGGTAGATAATTTTATCTTTAAGTTTGACCTTTTCGAATAACTGTTTCTCGTATAGTTTTTTTTATTCTTGGGAACTAGGATAAGTTTATTATCGCAGACAGCAATTTTTACTCCATGCTTTGTTTACTTCGGCCAATACATTTTGGTTTGGAAAGGTTTAAAGTAGTATAAAAAGATTTTATACTACTTTGTTAGATAAGCGCTTTTATGAAAGCATTTTTAAAAAAGTACTCGAAAAAAAATAAGTACGAATTCGAATTTCTACTTATTATAACATATCAGCGCCCTCTTTGATCCAACAGTGAAATTACCTACTGTATTTGAACGCCATTAGAACCAGAGCGCTACTATTACCTTTACGTTCATTGTTGGAACTACGTCACAACGCCATCTGTTGACACTTTCCTTCATAGAATTCACTGAAGATGGCGTTTCTGCTTTATGAAACGAACCTACCTAGATCAAACCCTTGAAAATATTTTGCGAGACCTAAATGTTTCACTCAGTATTAATAATAGATGGCGCTACTTGTATTCAGTATAACCATGCACTGCAATGAGAAATTATTTATGTACTTTTTAATATTTCTTCATCTATCTACATAAACAAAAGATTATTTTTAACGTGGTTTTTGTTTTGTATTTTTAGTTGACATTCAATTTTCAAAAATGAATTATGGATTTATTTAATGTGAATTTAATAAAACTATTCTGCAATGAAGATCGTGCGCTGGGCGGTTACAATTGATTTTCGAACCGATTCTTGATTTAGCTCGAATTTAAAATCAGATGAAGCAGAAAGCAAGACGTTCAAATTCAATTTCCGAATAATAGAACGTTGTCAAAGTGGTCCGTTGGCGACGTTCGGCTAGTGTAAATGGAACGGGCTTTGCTTCCTGGCTCCACGTGGCCGGTTGCCATTATTGATTTCCGGCGCTAGAGAGGGACGAGGCAATACCACAATTTGTTGCACTATTTTCCGTCCCGCTCGTTCGCCAATATATGACCTATTTTTATGCTGCTTTCCCTATATTAATACAGCCTAAGTAATTAGGTGAAAAGTTCCGTCGACGATATAATCTAGCAGTTTAATTGTTGTGGGAAACGGAACGTTTATGCGCAATAATTTTTCTTTTAAACGTTTTTTAAATTGCTTTATATGGATATGGACTTTTAAGTATTTTATTTATAGCTAGAAACTTTATGGAATATTCACTAGTATTTTGGCTTTATTCGAAGATAAGCTAGCGCTTGAACGAAATCTTAGGTAAGTGCGTTAGGTAAGGGACGATGAAAAGTTTACCTGTACGGGGCATAGAAGGTCAATATACCCATGGCCCCTAATCGGTTTAAACGCGGCCTCATGCCGGAATCCTTGGTCGCATCAAAGTACGTTTTAAGTTGTAGAGTTAAATCAGCAACCCAAATGAATTAATAACAATTTAATTATTAAATGAAATGAAAAAAAAAAAAAATGTGCATTTGTAATTGGTTTGTATATTATATATTTTCCGGCAAGAGTTGAAAACGAGACATATCATTAAATCATAGACGAAATATTTGAAAACATGTACTATTTTAAAATTCTTGAGATGTTATTGAGTCTAGAGTCCGCACAGTTATATATTCGTAAATTTTACCGATGTTGAATCACCTAGGTTGGAACCAAGCGTGAGGGTGTTTGTAAGTCTCCTGATGGTATACGAGTATATAATATAAAGACAAGTATATATAAGTATTTACTTATCAATGGAAGCAATTTTTACGTACTATGCATTACTATTAATTATATGAGTAAAAGAGATAGATACTTAAAATGATCTATTCATTTTGAGTTCTCTTATCATGGAGCGGGCGATACGAGCTATGGTCGAAGTATATCTAGATCTGCCTATTTAGATTGATTTTGAATTAATTTGTAAACGAAGTAATTTCTATCAATCATAATCTGTTTCAATTAACTGTTTCTGGACGAAGGTCCAGTATTAGACGTTCATCAGCGTATATGACAAGATGTACCTAAGTTTAGTAAGTAAGACTTTATTATTAGGCCCTTTTAAATGGGCCGTGTTTTAAGTGCCCCATTATACAATAGATCACCTTGCTAAATTTTGAGTAAGGCACATTCAAAATCATACCGTTACTAAGGATATATTGTACAGATGAAAAAATCCTGCCCTTAAAAGTACCGTTGGGTTGCGCTCTGCACTTAAGTGTCGACGGCGTAGAGTTAGTTCTGCTATTGCTAAATAGATGGCGTAAGTTAACTTTCACGCGATCGAATAAGAAGAAAATCTCACACTCGGCCCTCTACTATTTTATTATTAAAGATCCGCGTTTTTGCCACCTACCTGTCGTAATTTTTTAAAAGTTTCTTACCGTTGACTTCATGCCTTAGGAATGTAATCATTGCGGTAAGTGGTGCTTATTAAATGCGATTTGGTAAGTTGCCAAGTTGATAAAAGGGATGTAGACATCAACTGACCCTTTAGGTAGGCCCAGTGACCATACACTGGTGCAGCCATCACACGAGTGAGATGTCCTAGAGCAACTGAGTGTTTGCGAACACCTGCAAGCAAATACCAAGTGATTATACCAAGCACACGATGAATAAAAGAATACACTCTCATCATCATCAGCATCATCATTTCAACCGATTGACGTCCACTGCTGGACATAGGTCTTTTGTAGGGAGTTCCAATGGCCACGGTCTTGGGCCGCGTGTATCCAGCGGCTCCCTGCGACTCGTATAATGTCGTCTGTCCACCTTGTCAACCAACGCCTTGGGGGTCGACCAACGCTACGTTTACCGGTGCGGGGTCGCCATTCCAGCACCTTGAGACCTCAACGTCCATCGTTTGTCCGAGCTATGTGCCCCGCCCATTGCCACTTCAACTTCGCAACTCGCTCGCTCTATGTCGGTAACTCTGGTCCTTCTACGCATCTCTTCATTTCTGATTTGATCACGTAGAGATACTCCTAGCATAGCTCTCTGTTGCTCGCTCAGTAACACTGAGCCTTTTTATGAGGCCCATAATACACTATCCCTATCCTATCAGTCATCATCATGAACAACCCATTACCGGCTCACTACAGAGCACGGGTCTCCTTTCAATAAGAGAAGGGTTTGGCCATAGTCCACCACTGGCCATGTGTGGATTGGCAGACTTCACACGCCTTCAAGAACATTATGGAGAACTCTCAGGCATGCAGGTTTCCTCACGATGTTTTCCTTCACCGTTGAAGCAAGTGATATTTTAATTTTTTTTAAACGCACATAACTCCCAAAAGTTAGAGGTCCGTGCCCGGATTCGAACCGCCGACCTTTGATTAGGAGGCTGACGCCCTAACCACTAGGCTATCACCGTTTTATCCTATCAATATTGTTAGTTAATTATAATCTATTTATTTTTGCCGTGAACTTGTTTCGTAATGTTGCCTGGAAAGAAATTAAGGCAGCGCGTTTGCCAACTAAAGTAAATGACTTTTGTCGTATTTATTTATTGTGACGTATATAGGTTGTATATCTTTTGTATATGTTTTGTCTGGTGTCTAATGCCAGCTATGTCAGCCGTGTGGATATTATAGTTTTAAAAATTAAACAAGCCAACGTCTCTTATTAGTAAGTCCCTAATCCTGATATACCTATTCCCGCTGGACTAAACATAACATTTATGATAGACTAGCTTTTATACGACCTCCGTGACGCAGCGCGAGTTGTCACATTATTAAGCGGGAGGTCCTGGGTTCGATTCCCAGCTCGAGTCTGGTCTGGAGGCTTCGGCCGTGGCTAGTTACTCCAACTAACTTCTAACTTTACAAAGGCGTATCACGACACGAAGCGATTTAGCGTTCAGGCACTATATCGCGTAGAAACCAATTTCTTCAAACAGCCCTGTAGTGGAAAAGAAAAAGCTTCGCTCACGTTAGCTTGAAATTGCATACTCCAGAAACTATAACATCTCAATGGCCATAATACGGAACCGCATTTAATGTATAACCGCTGGGGAGACTTAAGCAAATACAAAGCCTTGCTTGTACTAATTGGTGCAAATAAATCACACTCATGGCACGTAGTCCTTTGTACCAGTAACGCGATATTTAACTTACAATTACGTGGGAATCGTAAAGTTTATATCGAAAAGTCTAAACTAAGCAAACATCGTTCGCGTAGATGAAGGTTTATTTTTGATTTTCCCTGGTATATATAAGCAACGTTTCTTGCAGGTTTATTTGTTTTCCGGCTGAGATAATGTTTGATTTTTTTTTGAACTTACAATAAATTCAAATTCAAATAAACTTTATTCAAATAGTCCTTTACAAGGCACTTTTGACGCGTCAATAATTTACATAGTAGTGATTCGGTGGTGATGACTGTATTCGTAAACTTAAAGCTATGACGGTTCCAAACGCGCCCCGGTCTAAGAATAAGCCTACAAAAAACTTTGCCGAGATTTATTTTTTCGTTATCATCATCTCACATAATCAATATTAAATTGTAGTACCTATGGAGATAGAGCAATAGCAATATATTTGCAATTATATTATATTTAATACTAGGCACTAACCGTTGGATCTTTTGTTTTCTTTAAAATAATGTGTCAGAAAATGAGGGCCTGTTAACTGCGATGCAGTTGTTACTAATGCAGTTAACAAGATTCGTTTTATATACTGTATTCTTAAGTATTTAGTTCCCAATAAAATAAATTTAAAAAATAAAAAGATGTGGTGTCGTGGGACACCAGGTAGGAACGAAGTTCCTTCGGCTAATGTAGAATCGACACAATTGGCAAAAAAAAATCGTAATTTTATGTAGGTTTTCTAGATTATTCTCTTAAATTTTGCTGATTAGTTTTTATTTAAGTACAGGAAAATATTTAGGAAATTCAGTAATTCGGGAAATAATAAATGACGTAAAATAAAAAAAAAAATCGTAATTCAAATTATCAACTAACATAACAAAATATGTCTCTTTATTTTTGTTTGACCGAAAAGAAAGAGGGAGAAAGAGCAAGGTATTATACACTACTCGCTTGTGTATACGACTGTCGCGCCTGCGCACGTCTCATTTATCTGTTTTATTCCACGGTCTTTTTCTTACGGTTTTACTATCACCTTTTTTTCAGATAGGTCGCGCAGCAAAATCCCTATCTCCTCCAAGCCTTAAGAACTTCGTTCCAATAATATATAATAAGTTTTTTTCTCACAATCTTAAACTTAAAATTCAATATAAATGCCACTTGGCTATACAATTTAACTACATAAATACCTACTTTCTCATAGCATAAAACTTGCCAGTGGACCCTGCAGTGGCAAGTGACGACCTGTATCGTAGGGCCCGAGTAAATAAACTTAACCTTGGTTTAGGTTTTGTTGGAGTGGTTTACACGGAAAAGTAGTGGCCGAGGATTGTAACTTGTAAAAGGGGAAAAGATTAAACATTGTAATTAATATATATAAACAAATAGCACAATATTATAATAATAATTTTGAGGATTTATTTTGATAGTTATCTACAGCAGTTTGCAAACCAATTAGATGTATAGTTTGAGCAAACCCTACCCCTAACATGTAAGCCCGTATCATCTTACTGCATCATCATTTACCACCAGGCATGATTGGTGTCAAGGGCTAACTTGTAAAATAAAACAATAAAGTAACAGCATTACAGTAGCGAGAATCTGAGATCGAAATTCCTTTCACTCGTACTCCGGCACGATGTCGCGTAGAAACCAATTAGATGTATAGTTTGACCATAACCGTACCCCTAACATGTAAGCCCATTTCATCTTACTGCATCATCACTTACCACCGGGTATGATTGGTGTCAAGGGCTAACTTGTAAAATAAAACAATAACGTAACAACATTATAGTATCGAGAATCTAAGATCGAAATTCCTTTTACCTCGTACTCCGGCACTATGTCGCGTAGAAACCAATAAGATGTATAGGATGTCAATAACCATACCCCTAACATGTAAGCCCGCTACCATCTTAGACTGCATTATCACTTACCACCAGGTATGATTGGTGTCAAGGGCTAACTTGTAAAATAAAACAATAAAGTAACAGCATTACAGTAGCGAGAATCTGAGATCGAAATTCCTTTTACCTCCTACTCCGGCGCGATGTCGCGTAGAAACCAATAAGATGTATAGGATGTCAATAACCATACCCCTAACATGTAAGCCCGCTACCATCTTAGACTGCATTATCACTTACCACCAGGTATGATTGGTGTCAAGGGCTAACTTGTAAAATAAAACAATAAAGTAACAGCATTACAGTAGCGAGAATCTGAGATCGAAATTCCTTCTACCTCGTACTCCAGCACGATGTCGCGTAGAAACCAATTAGATGTATAGTTTGACCATAACCGTACCCCTAACATGTAAGCCCATTTCATCTTACTGCATCATCACTTACCACCAGGCATGATTGGGGTCAAGGGCTAACTTGTGAAATAAAATAATAAAGTAACACCATTACAGTAGCGAGAATCTGAGATCGAAATTCCTTTTACGTCCTACTCCGGCACGATGTCGCGTAGAAACCAATTAGATGTATAGGATGACCATAACCATACCCCTACCATGGAAGCCCGCTACCATTTTAGACTGCATTATCACTTACCCACCAGGCATGATTGGTGTCAGGGCTAACTTGTAAAATAAAAAAATAAAGTAACAACATTACAGTAGCGAGAATCTGAGATCGAAATTCCTTTTACCTCGTACTCCGGCACGATGTCGCGTAGAAACCAATTAGATGTATAGGATGACCATAACCATACCCCTACCATGGAAGCCCGCTAATGATTGGTGTCAAGGGCTAACTTGTAAAATAAAACAATAAAGTAACAGCATTACAGTAGCAAGAATCTGAGATCGAAATACCTTTCACCTCCTACTAAATGTTGGTAGAACATCGAAGTTTTTATTTCCCCCTCAAAAATGACTGGAACGTAAATAGCGCATTGCTTAAAAACACGGTGAGTGTTTCCCAGTTTCAAAGGAGAGTCAGTCGTTACTTAAGTTCAAAGCATTTGCACTCCACGCTCAGCCAACAGTGACTCATAGAGTGCACAAAGCAACCAGCTGATGCCCTACTAACGTGCGCATTGTTTCCATTTAATCACGCTTTGATATTTACTAAGCAAGCAAAGAGATCAAACATTACGAGCCCCTAATGAGCGCTTGATGTCTTTCAATGTGTTTCTTAAGAACTGCTTGAGTTTGATTGATTATTAGCCAGTGACGTTGAACGTGTTGTTGTTAAAAAAAAAGCTGGCATGGTCATAGAAGCTGTGATGGCCTAGTGGCTAGGGCGTCCGCCTCCTACTCAGAGGTCGGGGGTTCGAATCCGGGCACGCACCTCTAACTTTTCAAAGTTATGTGCGTTTTTTAAGCAATTAAAATATCACTTGCTTCAATGGTGAAGGAAAACATCGTGAGGAAACCTGCACGCCTGAGAGTTCTCCATAATATTCTCAAAGGCCAATTTGAAGTCTGCCAATCCACACATGGCTAGCGTGGTGGACTATGGCCAAACCCTTCTTATATTGAGAGGAGATCCGTGCTCTGTAGTGAGCCGGTAATGGGTTGATCATGATGATGATGTTGAACGTGTCGATTTCGCTATCCTTTGTAACTTAGCTCATGATCAGCACTGTGGCTTCGGATATGTATGTCGAATCGCGGATAGATAGTTTCGATGCCATTCGGCCCAAAAGACAGTGTCAATACTGAAGTAGATCCGATGAAGCAGCAACAGAATTCTACTCATGATACCAGATAGGATGGATGCTCCTTTGCTATGGAAACTCACACAGACAACTAAATCCCTTTAACTTATTAAGTATTTTTAGACTACGAAGCACTAGTTTACTCTCAGCATGAGGATGATTTTTGCTGTCATCCCCCACGCTGGCCAATTGCGGATTTGTATATTTCTTAAACTTTTGAAGTGAATCAGGCATGCAGATTTCCACTTTAAGTCACCGTTAAAGTATATGTTTAGTTCAAAATTACTTCAATTAAAACATACACTGAAAGCTAGTGATCGAATTGGGTCACCCGAATTGGAGGCCAGAGTCTTAACCACTAGGTCATCTCTACCGTCAAAAGTACCAGTAGGGTAACCTAAGTCCTTTTAGTCGAGAAATTGTAACCGGGAAATGCGGAATTTGAAAAATAACTATTGTTCTTGTAAATCGTTTTATCTGTAATCAATTTTGTTTTCAGTTTTTAGTGCACATTAATTTACCGGCATACAAATTGCGGACTACATTTATAAAAAAAAAAAAAAATTGAAATAGCGGACTTGCGGAATTGAAAACCAAACTTTGTTATTCTCAATTCATAGTTTTTTATTGGAATCAAATATAAAATACTTTAAATGAAATGATCACTGGTTATGAGCTATTTTTGTTTTCAGTGTTTCAAGTTAAAGCATTTTCTACCAGCCGATTTTTGGCCGTGAAAATCTCGACGATATTAAATAAATGAAAATACTTATGACGGGTTAATATTTTTAGGTGATACATATAATTCATATGAATTATTTTTTGATATTGCATGATTAACATAGTCTTTACTTATAAATAAATATTTTATTTCACTGCTTTTTCAGACGCCTGTACAAAGAGTAATCAAAATCAACTTCGAAATGTGCCGGGAAATTCTTGGTACTTAATTGGACAATTTTTGATGATCGTCAGTTCTTTTATTTTATTATTTATATTAGTGGTAATAGCTACGAGTATTTATGCAAAGCTGTGATAGCCTAGTGGTTACGGCGTCAGCTTCTTAATTAGAGATCGGCGGTTCGAACCCGGGCACGCACGCACCTTCAACTTTTCGGAGTTATGTGCGTTTTTAAACAATTAAACTATCACTTGCTTCAACGGTGAAGGAAAACATCGTGAGGAAACCTGCACGCCTGAGAGTTCTCCATAATGTTCTCAAAGGCGTGCGAAGTCTGCCAATCCGTACATGGCCAGCGTGGTGTACTATGGCCAAAACCTCATATTGGGAGGAGACCCGTACTCTGTAGTGGTTCAGTAATGGGTTGATCATGATAATGATGATTTATGCTAAGGTATATACTAGGGTTGCCGTGTCTCAAAGTAGGATAGTAGGAGAATTAAGATGACTAAGTAATGCATACAGTTGCGGATAAGATTTGATCTATGTCCTGAAAAAATAATAAAAACGTTTAATTTGTCACAAAACAACTTTTGTAGTATAATGCAAAAAGCGTTTAAAGCATTTTGTCTGGCTAGTTCGTCCGTGGCTAGTTACCGACAAAAGCGATTTAGCGTTCCGGCACGATGTGTAGAATACAATTAGGAGTATGGGTTTACCATACCCCTAACAGGTTAGCCCGCTACCATCTTAGACCGCATCATCACTTACCATCAGGTGAGATGCCGTCAAGGACAAACTTGTGGTGTATAAAAAAAAATTGTGATACATATTATATTAGGTATATTGCTTTTTTCCGACAGACCCATAAAATGGCATAGTGTCAACTGAAAAACAATTATGAAAAAAGCAATAAAAAAATCAGTTTGTATATTTTCAATTTGAAATTCGTTTTCTGATCACGATGTCGATATGGACATTTCTGTTAAAAATCAATTTTCAATGAATCCCAAACTTGCTGCGAAATAATTTACTGGGATATATATATATTTTTATAACATTACAAGTTAGCCCTTGAGGGCTATCTCACCTGGTGGTAAGTGATGATGATGATCTAGGATGGTAGCGGGCTAACCTGTTAGGTGTATGGTAAACCCACACACCTAATTGGTTTCTACGCGACATCGTGACAACGCTAAAACGCTTGGCGACACGTCTTTGTCTGTAGGATGGTAACTAGCCACAGCCTAACCAGACTCATAATATAACTGGTAGGCAAAGCCATGTAAACCCGTATCGCCTTAACAAGCTGTCAATTTCATAACTAAAACATTTTGATACTCAAGTGGATAACAAGTTTCGTTCGGAATTGTTTGTTAATTCAACAACGCAATAAAACATGTTATTCCATTTGGCTGATGCAGTAAAACTATATTGTACATCGTTTAAAATGACACACCCTGTCGTTACTTAAGTCCGGAGCGCATTTGCACCCCGCCCTCAGCCAACAGTGGTTCATAGAGTGCACAAAGCAAACAACTGATGGCCTACAAACGTGCCCATTGTTCCCTTTTCATTACTCTTTGATTTTTAGGCGGAGACGAATTAGGTCGTGGAAATCTTATTTTTAGGCTGTAAAGATACAGTTTTCAGCAACGCCATAACTTAGCTAAGATTAATTTAATATAAAAATATTACAATGACGATAGTTTTTTTTTTCTAATTATCACTGCATTGAGTTTAACGAAATTTGTTACAAATAAAGCTGGCATGGCTATAGAAGCTGTGATGACCTAGGGGTTAGGGCGTCCGCCTCCTACTCAGAGGTCGGGGGTTCGAATCCGGGCAGGCACCTCTAACTTTTCAAAGTTATGTGCGTTTTTAAGCAATTAAAATATCACTTGCTTCAACGGTGCAGGAAAACATCGCGAGGAAATCTGTATGCCTGAGAGTTCCCCATAAAGTTTTCAAAGGCGTGTGAAGTCTGCCAATCCGCATATGGCCAGCGTGGTGGACTATGGCCAAACCCTTTTAAAATTGAGAAGAGATCCGTGCTCTGTAGTGAGCCGAGAATGGGTTGATCATGATGATGATGAAAACTGGCATCCTGAATACCGGTAGCGGACTAACCTGTTACGGGCATGGTAAACCGACACTCCTAATTGGTTTCTACGCGACACTGTGCCGGAACGCTAAATCGCTTGGCGACACGTCTTTGTCGGTAGGATGGTAACTAGCCATAGCCGAAGCCTCCCACCAGACCAGACTCGAGCCGGGAATCGAACCCAGGACCTCCAACTTTATAATGCGTCGTCAAAACGACGCCTCAGACAAGCTACATTGAATAAAATGTTTTTTGTATTATTTCCCACCTTTCGATGAATAAACTGGAGTTAAATAAGTAACTTCTGGTCTTCGAAGCCAGTTGATAACTGTGTTTATGACTAATGCAATCATTGAAGCCATACGAGGTAAGCTAGTCATGAGCTATCCAACATATACCTACTTATTACAAAGACTGTCGTAAGCAGTGAGATTTTGCTTCTAGCGTTACAAGCTGGCATTGAAATTGCGAACAAAATTGCCACTTAGAAATAAGACTCTTAAAAATAATAGCATTCCATCATAATTGTTTTTTACGCATGGAATCTTACCGAAGAGATACATTGTTCGATTGATTTGATTGGTGTCCAAGGACGGTGTGATCGTTACATCTTATTAGTCGTAAATATCGAAAAGAGAAATAGAATGTTCATTAACGTCCGTAGTCTATTAATAGCCTAATAGCATAGATTATATCTTTACTGGAAGAAAGAAGGTTTAAGAGCATAGACAACTGTTCCAGTTCGGATGAGGAGGCTTTTTTACTTGAGATGAAATGACATTTGGGCATAGTGATATTCCTTCATTTTATTTGTTTTTAACGGATTGCATGATCCTATTTTAAATTCTATTGTATATGTCGGTGCGAAGGAGTTATTAACTTCATCCAGCAGGGCCAAGAACCTCAATTATTCAACACCCACCCACCCTCAATAATTACCCAAATTTGAGTTCTCGATGATTTTGCTAACACAATTTAGACGGTAGCAATCAATTTTGTACAAGTATGCTTTACTATAAATACGGGCGGTCGATGCCTTTCGTGGCATTCTCGCTCGAGACGTCGGACCGTTCGGACCTCTTAATTATGGTCGCAATAAAAGTGTAATCCCGCAAGTTGTCGTTTTAATTACTATGAGCGAAAGTAAACAAAACCGTGACATCAGCAATGCTGATGTATTTATGATTGTAGACAGATGTCTTTGCGATTGTAAATGGCCAAAGTGTCTTTGTTAGTTGAACTGTTGAGGTTACTTTATTAATTTTACCGTGGATTTTGGAGAATATTATTTATAAAACGATACATATAAATTTGTACTAGTTGTGCCCTGCAGCTCTTTTTTTTTAATGAACTTAGTATATATAAAAGTATAGTGAGTCAACCTTTAAAAATGGTCCTAATATACCGTCCACGAGAACGCTTTTTCATAAGTTTTCCGATGGTCAGCATAGACATGTAATATTTTCTTATTTTACGGCATAAAAGATTATTTTACTATAGCATACCTTTGCTTACCATATCTGATTAAACAACAAGATAATAAAGGACTAAGTTTTTAGAATGTAATGAAGTCTTAGTATTTATTTAAGAGCTGAAACTATTATAGAAATTGCACAACAGCGTGTTCTTTTATGTGAAAATATTTGACAAAATAATTGGGATATAGATTGTCGCCTAGATTTCAACCGTGAAATGAAGACGATGTGAGTATTCGTTAATGTGAAACAATTTGTTTTACTCATGAAACAGTATAGTAATTAGAAATATAATATTTTCCGTCAAAGACGTGTCTCAAGCGATTTTGCATTCCAGCACGGTGTCGCGTAGAAACCAGTTTGGAGTATACGTTTACCATAACCCAGACAGCCTAGCTCGCTACCATCTTAGATTGCATTATCATTTAATACATACAATATATGTATTCTTGAAATTTAATACTTAAGTTTCTTAATTTGCTCAAATAAATAATAAATAAAGTCAGGCAATACACATTTTTTATATAATAGATTTATTTCTACTACGGGTAATATACGTATATTAACAAAAACTAGTGGCATGGTATCGGGTGGAATTTGCATACTAAATTTACAAGAATTCCGGATGTCATAAACACTAGGGGGTCATATCTTACTTATTTCTGCGCTTAATAAATTAGCACAGAAGCAACAATACGCCTTAATCTTTGATATATAATAGATTTATCTATACTACGTGTAAACGTATGTTCACAAAAACTAGTGGCGTGGTATCGGGTGGAGGGTTCATACTAAATTCACAACAATTCCGGATGTCATAAACACTAGGGGGTCATATCTTACTTATTTCTGCGCTTAATAAATTAGCACAGAAGCAACAATACGCCTTAATCAGCACACACATTGTTTACGACCGTGTCTGCAGCACCAAGCCAGCCATCTAGGTTCACGGGTCAACTGCGCGGGTCGCGTTGCATCGGGCGTCGACCTCGGTCAGTAGGTCGCTCGCTGCAGCTATGTTTTCTTTATACCTACTCTTGAACTTTGTTATTGAAAACATATCTTTAGATACCCTAGCTAGTGAGCTTTGAAATTAAAATCGTATAACACGCGTAACCGAGATAGCCTTAACAGTTCTTGTATTAAGATGTGTCAAATTTCACGACGTACAATGTTTTTTTTTGTTTTTTTTTTTATTGCAATACAAGTTGGCCCTTGATGGCAGTCTCACCAGGTGGTTAAGTGATGATGCAGTCTAAGATGGTAGCGGACTAACTTGTTAAGGGTATGGTAAACCCATACTATAACCCATTTTACCCTAATTGGTTTCCACGCGACATCGTGCCGGAACACTAAATCGCTTGGCGACACGTCTTTGTCGGTAGGGTGGTAACTAGTCACAGCCGCAGCCTCCCACCAGACCAGACTCGAGCCGGGAATCGAACCCAGGACCTCCAACTTTGATAATGCGACAGCGCACGGACTGCGCCACGGAGGTCGTCAAAACTTCGTCGTAGCTTGCTTTCTAGTTGACACTTAACAATGAAGGTACAGCCTACAGGTCCAGGGGTCACGGGTATGGTAAATCCACACTCCTAATTGGTTTCTACGCGACATTGTGCCACACTTAACGTCTTTATCAGTAAGCCTTGAAATAGGCAAAAATGTCATAACAGAAGTATCTAATCAATGGATTTATTTCTTATAAAATGACTAGCTTATTAACGTCCCACAGTTCAACTCGGGCCTCGATTCTCAAAGGCTTTAAGAAGAAGACCCACTTTGCAATATAAATGTGGGTTGGTGGGCTTCATGCACCATATACTTATTATAACTGTAACTGGATGATTCCTGTACTGATTGTTTTAGGATGAATTAAACCTCCTAAGTTCACTCATGTATTGGATGACTTGAGTCAACACTTTGTTATATTTTGATATAATGCCTGAATCAAATCAGGAATTCATAATACTATATCAAAAAAACATTGCCTTATTCTCATAGTTTTTTGACCAACTATTTCTTCTTTTTGAAGATGGTAAATGGGACTTTCTGCACTTATCCAAACACATCTATAATATGTATAAGTTCAAAGTTTATATAAAACGTAAGCTTGTAGAAAAGTCCTACTATAGTGGAAAGGATCATGAAAATAATAAACAAGCATGGGTATGAAATATTGCTCTAATAAGATAGCTCTTAACATAATTTTAAGTGGCATGTGAGATGGTGATAACAAAAAGAAAATTTACCAGGCTAAGTTTCTTATGGGCTTCTTTTTAGACCGGGGCGCGTTTGGAACCCTCATAGCTTTAGTTTTAAGTTTACGAATGTGGTTATCACCATCAAATCACTAGTATGTAAATTATTGACGCGTCAAAAGTGCCTTTTAAAGGACTATTTCAATAATTATATTTCAATATTATAATTTGAATTTGAAATTTTGTATGCAATATAAACGGCTGGTATTCCTGCCGGAATAACGCATATATTTGTGTGAGACATTAAACTGATTTAATAGTGGTAATACCGAGTGTTAAGCCTACCAACCTGCTCTACATTGTTCTAGCACTAACCATAAATTCAGTTGACTTGGCTACCCCAAGTTTGCTTTGCGTCTTATAGCTTCAGTGAAATGTATGCTACCGCTGAAGTAGCTTATTTAGATGGATAGCTGTTTTTGCAAAGCTTTTAAAGCTGTCTACTGTAGAGGTTTGAACCTTATATCTATTGAGTTTCATCATCATCACCATGATCAACCCATTGCCAGCTCATTACAGAGCACGGGTCTCCTCTCAATATGAGAAGGGTTTGGCCATAGTCCACCACGCTGGCCATGTGCGGATTGACAGACTTCACACGCCTTTGAGAACATTCTTCAACCCGGATTCGAACCGCCGACCTCTGATTATAACGCTGACGCCCTAACCACTAGGCTATCACCGCTTCCATATATATATGCTTATAATATATCTATTATATATTATATCATATCAAATAAAAAAAAAGATAAAATGATCTGTCTTCGGATACCTCTCTCCTGTTTTATAACATTACATTCTTTGTTCCATATTATAACTTTACCTTAACTTTACAAACAACTAAAAAAACAATAAGACGTACTTTACGCTTCCTTTGTGTGTAAATTAAAATACCAAAAAAAACATTGTAGTACTAAGTTGATGTAACAACAAATTCGTTCCCGCTTCGATGTCTACATACTCATTTTTAAATCAAATAAAACCTTCTAAATGATAAGTTTCGTTTGGGAGTTACGACGTCACAGACAAATTGACACCGGAAAAAACTTATCACACCCCTCTTTTTGCGTAAGAAGTTTATGGTATATATATATGTGTTACGTTTTATTCTACCTCCCAGTATAGTTACTTTGGTCGATCTTGAGCATCAGCGGTTTGAAATCCATGGGGTATCAAATAGACGCTAACGATTTCACGCCTGAAAATAATATCCCAAACTATTACAACACTTTAAGCGTAAAAATTCCGTTATTCACTTCTCCATCATATAATAGTAGACGTTGTCTGCGATATTTTCACTCGGATTATTCAGAACCCTCATTCCAATACAAAAGTCAGTCGGTTGCTCGGTCTTCCTTTCACGTAGTAACCTTTGTATTTATAAGATTAGTAGGAAACTAGGTAAACGGTACACACAGGTATTATCAATTTTGACGACCTCCGTGGCGCAGCGCGTGCGCTGTTGCATTTTAAAGTCGGAGGTCCTGGGTTCGATTCCCGGCTCGAGTCTGGTCTGGTGGGAAGCTTCGGTCGTGGCTGGTTACCACCCGACAAAGACGTGTCGCCAAGCGATTTAGCGTTCCGGCTCGTTGTCGTGTAGAAACCAATTAGGAGTATGGAATTACCATATCCTAACAGGTTAGTCCCCTACCATCTTAGACCGCATCATCACTTACCATCAGGTGAGATGCAGTCAAGGGCTAACTTGTGGTAAAAAAAAACAAAAGTAATTGAATTCTAAAACATGTCAAAATTATGTAAAAACAATCGTTTATAAAGTTGATTAATTTAAAACCGATTCCAATAAATTGTTAAGCTCACTCTCAACATGCATGTTTCCGAACAATTTGTAGGATTTTTAAACGGGACCAATTTCCGGGTAAATATTTACTTTTAGTTTAAAAAATACTGATCGAAATTTTAACATGACTTCGACATGGACTTTGTTCGATTAAAATACATTGGCCATCATCATGAGTACTTCTCATAGTTAATAGTCAATTTCTAAAGGTTTCCCGTAGGGCACAAATATAGCTTTAACGTATCACATTCCGACGACCTCCGTGGCGCAGCGCGTTCTCCGTCGCATTATAAAGTTTGAAGTCCTTGATTCGATTCCCCGCTAGAGTTTGGTCTGATGGGAGGCTTCGGTCGTGGTTAGTCAACACCCTACCGACAAAGACGTATTGCCAAGCGATTTCCGGCATTGTGGGGGATCCTTCTATGCGACCTCAGGAAGGCAACATTTGCCCTGCTTCGTAGCAAGCCGCGATAGTTTACGGTCCGTAAGGAGCCAAAATAGGAGCATAAGGGAGGCACCGGTGCGTTCTTAGGAGATTCCGGAGCCTCTCACTGTTTATTCTGATACCAGAAAGTCGGGTTTCAGTATCTCAGTAGGAGATTAAAATCCCCCCCCCCCCCCCCCCCCCCCCCCCCCGTCAAAAAAAAACCTCTCCATCGTTACACCTTTGATATGCTGTTGATGATGAAATCTATAATAGGCAGACTGTATACAACTTAAAGATATCTTAAAATGAACTCCCATCGCCTAGTTGGCGGCTATCGAAATTAGGTCATCCTCCAAAAGTGCATTTAGCATGGTAAATCCTGCGGGATTTCATCCAGGCCGCAGTTATTTTACACGAACACAAAACTAATCAAACGTTACATCCGAACTGCAGCCAAAAATTGGCAAACGTAGGTAACTGGTAACACTGTACACGTAACAAAAACACGGGCACGTAACGATGAAAAACTCCGCTACCGTGCCGATTTTAAACTTATCTGGACAAAGTAGTCGAATAAGAAAAAAGTTTGCGCTCCCTGACCATTGATATATTAAATAAAAACTATTTTAGATTCATTTCAACACAATTAAGTAAACACAACATAATTTTTTTTTGGTCATCATTTTAGGTTTGAGAATTTATTAATATTGACTTAATTTATTATATAATTATTTGTATTTCTATTGAAGCGGTGATAGCCTAGTGGTTAGGGCGTCAGCTTCCTAATCAGAGGTCGGCGGTTCGAATCCGGGTACGCACCTCTAACTTTTCGGAGTTAAGTGCGTTTAAAAAAAAATTAAATATCATTTGCTTCAACGGTGAAGGAAAAACATTGCGAGGAAACCTGCACGCCTGAGAGTTCTCCATAATGTTCTCAAAGGCGTGTGAAGTCTGCCAATCTGCACATGGCCAGCGTGGTGGACTATGGCCAAACCCTTCTCATATCGAGAGGAGACCCGTGCTCTGCCGGTAATGGGTTGATCATGTTGATATGTATTAGCTTAATTATTTATGTATTTTTGTTATTTTTTATTTATGAATGTATTTTTTATACATTGCTTTCGCGTTTCTAATAAGCACTGCCGAATTGTACTTTATATCTTTAACGCTGTATTTGCATTAATGTTTTTTTTTTATTCTTTCATTCACCTCAAAGATTTGGAATGCCCTTCATGGATTGTTGTTCAATGCATTGGTTTTCCTTAACAGGAAGAAACTAGGTGTCTTTTAGGCAAACGCGCTCCAACTTAGGCTGCAATGTATGAAATGTCATACCTGAAGTCAAATGATGGATTTGACATCGGGTATGACATTTGAGCAAAAAAATTATATTATATATAAAAAAAAATCTTTATCTTTGAAAGTGTTATGTACATAAATTACAGATTTATGTTTGATTTATTGTTATATTTACATAACACTTTCAAAGATAAAGATTTTTTTTTTAAATAGCTATTTTTTTATCTTTTAAAATAGCTATTGTTTTGTTAATATTTACATCGCGAGAAACAAGTAGCCTTGGACATGAATAGAGGTGTAGAGGAGAGTCTGATGCATTACCAGTTGAACTCATCCTCCTGGTATATTCTATGTGGTATCATACCGGAATACTTAATTGCTTGCTGGTATGTATTTGCTAGCAGAATGGTAACTAGTCTAGACCAAACTCGGGACCTTTTACTTTGCTGTACTACAGAGCACACACTGCACAAGGGCGATCGTCAAAAATTACGTTCCTAATAACTCAACGCAACATTAAATAATAATTTACTTTTTGACGACCTCTGTGGCGAAGTGCGTGCGCTTTCGCATTATAAATTTGGTGATCCCGGGTTCGATTCCCGGCTCTGGTTGGAGACTTCGGCCGTATCTGGTTACCACGCTATCGACAAAGACTGCGTCATGAGATTGGCGTCAAGAGCTAACTTGTAGTGTATATAAAAAACAACGCTACATATTACGCTAATATAACTATCGAGCAATTACATATTTTGGATTTTTTCACGGTTATCTCATTCGGGTTCGTACTCGTATATCAACGGTTCCGAACGTTTTGGCTATACATTCGAATGGTTTATGTGGAGGCAGGCGACGGAAAATAAAACGGGTAAGTTCCTTCGTGCAATAAATATAATAGTGTGTTACTTTTTCCTTCTGTAATTTGAGGTTCCGTTGATTTTTACAGTATTGACTTTAAATATTTTTTTATTGAAATATGATTGATTCTACAATATCAGAAGACTAGTTTTAAAATAATTTAAAGAAAACCATTAACTTCAACCAGTTGTAACGCAATGGCCAAAAGTCTTTAATTAATTTTTTCTCTATTATAAAAATCTAAATTGAAATGAACGATTTCCTGATAAAAATTGTATGTTACGAGTATTTATGCTTGTAAAACTCTTATATATAGTCTACTTGGATCCCTGTTAGTGTGTGTGTGTGTGCGTATGTGTGTGTTTCTGTGTGTTATTTAAAAAATGGTAGCGTCCATATATTTGTTGTTGTTGTGTTAGCAAAACTTTAAAATGTGTGCTATGGATTGACTTTAAATTTTTGTAATAACATGTTTCTATATAGTTTGACCAAGTTCTTATGAGAATAAGAGGTAAGTGCATCGTGAGGTGTAAATAACAATAGTTGAGCCATATTGAAGCGAAGCTATTTATTGCTAGGTATCTGTAATAAAACGACACTTGCTGGTTCGAGACTGATTTATTATCAAACTACCTGCATGATATGTATGCTTATATGTAATATAATATCTATTATCATCATCATTATCATGAACAACCCATTACCGGCTCACTACAGAGCACGGGTCTCCTCTCAATATGAGAAGGTTTTGGCCATAGTCCACCACGCTGGCCATGTGCGGATTGGCAGACTTCACACGCCTTTGAGAACATTATGGAGAACTCTCAGGCGTGCAGGTTTCCTCACGATGTTTTCCTTCACCGTTGAAGCAAGTGATATTTTAATTGTTTTAAAAACTCACATAACTCTGAAAAGTTAGAGGTGCGTGCCGGGATTCGAACCGCCGACCTCTGATTAGGAGGCTGACGCCCTAACCACTGGGCTATCACCGCTTCACTGGGCTATCACCGCTTCATATCTATTATATATTATATCAAATAAAAAGAGATAAAATGAGCTTTTATTTATTTATTTACAGCGATAACTTGCACATACATTTTTATCTATCTAAATAAGTCAATAACTAGTGCTGTTACAATTTACCAATTACAGGCATATTCAATGGACAAGTACAAAAGACCTCCTGCTCTAAGTAAGTCAGGTAAAATGGTGGCATTAATGCAAAGTTGCATGGTAAAATGTGGACCCGAATAAAAGAAAAAGTAGAGAATAAAAGATACAGACTAATAGCGGGCATGCAGCGTACACTGACGAAGTACAAATTTAGCAGATCGCACACTACCGCAGAGTTATTTGAGCCGCGAGATGCGCAAAATGCCTGTCCATATAAATGTATTACTATGTAGGACACGCAAAAAGGTAGACAATAAAATATGCGGACTAATAGCGAGCATTAACGACGACGATTTTAGTTAATCGCACACTGCAGCACAGCTTAAAGAACTACTTGAGTTGCAAGTAGTGCGAAATTCGCTGGAACGTACACAGTTCGTTGTCACAGCATCATGTCATATCTTATTTTATTTTGAATCATTGTGTGTGTGTGTGTGTGTGTGTATAGCCATGAGTCAATCTGGGCATAAAAGCTGCTAAAATAATGAATTGATATATTCTTTTACGATCCTCGCTTTCACCTACTTGAAATCCTATCTTAGATTTTTTTTTTCTGTCAGAATGGTTATAAGTCACCGAAATGATCTTTAGTTATCATTTATAAATATATATACCTACTATGATATACATTACCTAACTGAAAAAAAAAAATCTTACTAACTTCAACAGGTCCACTTGTGCCGACTGGTACTTCAACAACCAATAATACCTAACCGTAACTGGTGAGTTTTTGACTGTTGAGTTCCGCGGGACTCTTGCAGCAGTCTGCGATGAAATTTTCGTGTCGGCTGCTATGCAGCTCTCGGACCACAATGAATGAGGGCTGCTGCATATTTCTGTACCTACTATTAATAGGTCACTTATCTTTTGGTGACCTATTTCATGTATACCTCACTGAGCGTGCTTTAATTTTTATCATTTACTGTACTGTTAAGTACAATCAAGCTCAAACCAGTCAATGTTAGAAGTAGAAATAATTCGTTAGAACTCAAAAAAGCAGTACTTTTTTAAATTCACTACAACTGATGCAGTCTATGATGGTAGCGGGCTAACCTGTTGGGCGGTTTGTAAACCGATACTCCAAATTCGTTTCTACGCGACATCGTGCCGGAACGCGTAATCGCTTGGCGACAAATCTTCGTCAGTAAGGTGGGAACTAGCCACGGCCGAAGCCTCCCACCAGACCAATTTCTTAATGCGACAGAGCGCGCGGTGCGCCATTAAAACTGATGGTAAGTAAACAACATTCACGAGTGATGATACCTGGTGACAAAGCGATCCGTACAAGAATAACATTTGTTGACCGTTTGAAGCTTTGTCTTGGTTTATTGCTGGGTTGGTTTATAGGCGTGTGAAGTCTGCCAATCCGCACATAGCCAGCGTGGTGGACTATGACCCTTCTCATATTGAGAGGAGACCCGTGCTCTGTAGTGAGTCGGCAATGGGTTGATCATGATGAAATAAATAAATAAATAAATGTATAAAACGACAGCGCACACGCTGCGCCACGTAGGTCATTAAAAACCGCGTTCGAAAACGGTACCGGTGGTTCAGTAATTACAAACATACTTAATGTTTCAAAAACACTCGTAAAGTTGGTCAAATTGAAATTAATGAATTTGAACATATGCCCTAGTAGGCTTTCGCCAGGTGCTACGTATATGCTACGCGGAGCTACGCTGGCAAGACTTTTCGTTTAGTAATTATTATGCATATAAACAAATTATATTAACTGAGTGAAATAAGACTAGAGTTATAAAATGGGGTAGGTGTATAAAAGGTATATAGGAATAGTAAAATGTGTGACGTAAAATATTATACTATGTCATCATCAAACAACCGATTGACGTCCACTGCTGGACATAGGTCTTTTGTAGGGAGTTCCAATGCTCACGGTCTTGAGCCGCGTGCTTCCAGCGGCTCCCTGCGACTCGTCTGATGTCGTCTGTCCACCTATTTGGGGGTCGACCAACGCTACGTTTACCGGTGCGGGGTCGCCGATTATAGTACGTACTAGTATATAAAGTGGCTCAATTCACACAAAAATGCATTTTTGCAAAGTTAATATTTGAATGGCACAAAGCATCAGGGCCCTGTTTCCAACATATCACTACAGAGGAAGTGTCGGCGTCAGATGAAAAAATAATGCTTGCTGACAGATGGCGGTCTCGACTTCAGCTGTCAGTCGTAACAAAAACTGAAAATCCGATGGCTCTAACAAAAAATAACGGAAATTGAAATACGATTTATTTACTACTTCTACATTCTAATACTCGTATACATATACAACTATAGTATAGTATATATGTTGCAGTATACACGTCTTAAGGCCTCCCAAAAGCCCGAAAATAAAATGAAAACTTAAAATTATTACTACTTAGCTATTCAACTATTATTCTTTGGTTTACAAAAAAAAATATCTTTTATAATATTCCTTTTCAAAATAATAATGTACATTATTGAATCCTTATATAATCTTGTAGGTTTTCATACATTTTATATTTAAGTAACGATAATAAGGTGTAAAGTATTCCCTATTTTATGGTAATGGTAGCGACACATACACGATTGAAAGATGAAAACAAAGGCACTTTCGAATATTAATTATAATAGATATAGTTTATACAGAACCAACCATTTTTACCTTCGTATAGACTAGTTGTCTAGAAGATTGCTCTTTAGTTTTAGCTAGCATGGTATGGTTATATAATGCGGAAGAAAGTGATGTCACCAAAAGAATGTTATACCTATATGTATGTCAAAGGGCAAAGAAATAGAGATAGACCAAAGAAGAGATGGATGGATTGTGTAAAAGAGGATATGAGTGTAAAGGAAGAAGATATTTCTTACATAGAACACTTATAATTACTTCAGCCGTATTCTAAGATGTATATTTAACAGATCTGTCGTTAATTGTAACTCTTTTTCACCGCCGACTTTTTTTACCTTCTAAGGAAATAAACGTATACGCCGGGCGGGACATGATTTTAAGCTCAATCTAAAGCAAATCGTGGATGGCTAAGGGTGGCTTGTAGATCATTCTTTATAGTCAAAGGAGAAATTTCATCCTACAAAATTTGCTATCAAAGATTTAAAATGAATTGAGTCTAAATGAAATAATGTTTTTTTTTCAATTTTTATAATAGAGCCTTAGACTTTGCCTCTCTTCACTCTTCTTCTAAATGTTTCAAAAAGAGGTTCGTATGTATCCGTCATAGTAATTAATAAAAATAAAAATTTAAAGTAGTAGTGCAAAATTTGATTATCATGGGTTTTAATTTTAATCCATTAAGGATAGAAACGAAGTTTTTTTAATTCCCTTAGATTGGATTACCGGTGATTTTCTGGGATAAAAGTATTCTATGTCCTTCCTTAAGGGGAGTGCAAGTCATAAACTGTCCGGGCACTATCATTAGAAGCCAGTAGTCAGCAACACATGGAAATTTTTGAAATTATAATCCATCATAAGCTGTGATAGCCTAGTGGTTCAAGCGTCAGCCTCCTAATCAGAGGTCAGCGGTGCGAATCTGGGCACGCACATCTGACTTTTCGGAGTTATGTGCGTTTAAAAAAATATATATCACTTGCTTTAACGGTGAAGGAAAACATCGTGCAAACACCTGCAAGCCAGAGAGTTCTCCGTAATGTTCTCAAAGGCGTGTTAAGTCTCACATGGCCAGTGTGGTGGACTATGGCCAAACCCTTCTCATATTGAGAGGAGACCTCGTGCTCTGTAGTGAGCCGATAATGGGTTGATCATGATGAATCCATAATGGCGAAATAAACACAGAACCACTCACATTTAAGACCATATCGCTTACCTTTACGTCGTGGAGGTCGTCACAAAGCTGTCTAGCAGCGCTACATACCTGTACTGTCGATTGTGGTCACAATGTATCGTGCACGTGCCGTAACAACAAGTTTACAACTTTTCTGTATACAATAGCACACTGTCAGAATACGTTTTATACTCTAGAAGATACAGCCGTACAATAATTCATAAAATTGTCGTTTTATTTTGCGTTGTACATTGTAAAGTTGCGTTGCGTTGTAATAAGAATACCGCCGAAGTGCATTTTATGAATTGAATAGAATCTCTTTATTTACAAGAATTTGGTACATTTTGGTCTTACAATTGTGTGTCTCCAACACATTCAACTAGTTTAATAGTATGCAAATTCTCTTAAAATTAAATATAAAATTAATAGGCATCATCAATCAGCAACGGCTTTAGTTTTATTTAAAACAAATAGAATTGGCTTTAAAAAATAAAATAAAAATTATTAGTTAAACAAGATGATCGAATTTGAGAGATTTTCTCGTATAGTTTCCAGTAATTCTTTCAGTTTGAAGAATCCGTTCCGTCCAGCAACAAGAACAAAAAACTAGGATAACTAGTTTGCTAAATCTTACTGAAGAGGGATTATTACATGATAATAGAAAATGTTCATAATAGACACGTATTAGTTGGTTACCTCTCTTATTATGTTAAGTACATTTAATTTATTCATGATAAATAATTATATTGTTTACTAGGTAATAATTTTTAACTTATATGTTTGATCTCAATACAGTGACAGTACAAATATCACCCTGTTACAATTATGTTGGAGGTAACAAATAAAAGCTTACAATATTAATTGTTTAGGATCGAGTCAATAGAGTTGGTTATTGGCAAAATTGCCGCCTACCGTATTATAGTGATCTGTATATATATATATATATATATATATATATATATATAAACGTAATGTTAAATGTTGAAAGTGTCTAACTTTAAGGATATGATATTTTTATTTCATATAAGCCTTTCTCCGAAAGGGTCCGAATCTTTCTCTGAAATGATGTTGCGGATACTGACAGAATAACTGACTTAACGATTAAAAGGGGGATTATAATCTTACCCCTTTGAACCGAGGGAGGCGGTAATTTCGCCAAAAACAGTTTACAATGAGGGTTGATGACAGGTAGGCGGGCTATCGTAAAAAAAATATGTCAAAAACTAAACAACATCTTCAAGTAAACTTTATTGACTTAACAGTACTGTTAAGCAATATATCATAAATAAACCTGACAAATCACTCGAGAAGAAGACCCACTCATAATCGATCTTCAAGTAAAATATAACCCATCCATGACTTATTTTGGATGTAATTTTTTCAAACCCTCAAATTTATTGTCTGTCTGCCATTGCAAATAGACATTAAAATAGATAAGACTATATGTTATAACAACTGGTAAACAAGACATAGAATAGAAGACTCGGCATACATATACGAGTACCTACAGTTGCTTGTTATCACTATTGAATATTTCAAAAATTTGCTAGTACATACCTTTGTATTTAATATACCTATTATAGTCGCCAATTGGTTATTTCTAACGGAATTCTCAACAAGAACTCACGATTAATTTACACTTTACATATCTGATTCTTAATCTCACAAATTAAAATTTTATACTTGCACGCCTTACGTTCTGTCAAATTATTCAGCACGGTTGATTGGAGTTTATACGAAGTTTAACTTAACCTCTCAGATCTCGCAATTTACATTTTAACGTAGGTGATTTTGCCTCATATACTTGGTTGAACGGGATCTGCATTTCAAGCATACAAAGGCCAAATTAGCGAGCTTTCAATAAGTGCAGGAAGTCGGAAGTCGACAATCGATAGGCAGCGTATGTTGTGTGGAGGCCCGGCGGCGTGCGGCGTGGTGCCGCTGCACGCGGTGCAGCCGCGGCGGCGAGTGGCGAGTGCGGGCGTGCGCGCGCAGCGGCGGCGGGCGCGGGCGCGGGCGGTGCGCGGCCCAGTGGCGTGCAGCGCGCGCCGCGGACGCCCGCACCGGCCGCACCGCAGTGTCGAGCAGGAGCCCGCCATGCCCGGCCCGCGCCTCTCCCGCGCCGCCTGACAGCATGGCCCACCCGACCGCCAACACCACACGCAGCCACGCTCTGACCACGGTACGACACGCGATCTATGAGATTCGATGCCCGCGCTCAGTGTAGCCCCGACAGTGTCAGTGTTCCCGACCAGTGAGGGTCGGTTGGAGCAGAGTTTCGTCTCGATTCGATCGTCCGCAGACCGAAAGGAGTAGGCGCGAGAAGGTCTGCGTTGCCCGCTAGATGGCGCCGCGCGTCGCTCCTGCGGCGAGCGCTCTCCGCCCGCGCCCCGCTGTCGTTGCCTTTTGTTTCACGACTTTCCCCATCGTGTATATAAAATAATAATTGGCCAACGACGGTGGTAAGCAGGGCCGCACGGCGCCGAGCCGTCGCTGACGTCAGCGGAGCCCGGGCTCGCGCCGAGCGCGCTCCCGGCTTCCCCGACCTTCCGCCGCCGCCGTCTACCGCTCGTCCGTTACACGACTCCCACACGTCAGGCTGGGACTCGCAACTAATCCTCCGCCCCTCTCTCGTGAACTCGGTTATCGCTGTGCCAACACCTTTATATCACAGAAACCGTTGTAGTTTATGTCATTACTGGATAATTACCCAGTCGATCGCGCGGTTCCTTGCGGAGGTCGAATCGAATGACAGAATATCTATACAAGCGCAACTAAAGTGTGTAGGTTTCATTCATGTAACCTGTAAGGGTTGTCGATTGATCCGCTCCTAGCAACAGCGGCTCTGCGGCTCTTGTATATTATAAGTCAGCCTTAGCTAAATGAACGGTGTTCTTATTACGGAAATGAAGATACGAGAAGCGATATTTCGTAACGGATTCATTTAACTAAAGGAGTGCGTCCGCAAGCGACGCGCCGCGCCCATGCTCCTAAGTCTGGTGAGTGTTACATTATAAGGCTTCGTAACGTGCCATTTTCACGTGAACTTCACGTAGGAGTATATAGCATCAACACTAATAATAATTATCTTTGACGGATTGGCCACGTAACACGTACGATTCCTAATTCAATTTTGATATTGTAACCTTCTTAGAAGCAATGACAAAAGGCTGAAATATATTTTATGTTAATGATGTACCAGTGTACTTACATTGAACACATATTATAACATTTTAATAGTGATGCTTAATGTCTATAAACACTTTATTATCTCTCATTAAATATATCGCAGTGTAAATTGTCACTTGATAGGCAAATAGGTCAATATTATTGTTAAACATACGCATTATCTAAATACCAAGTGATTAAGTATACATTAGAGTACCATTTCATATTTGGTAGAATTTTAAAACAGCAGCTGTTTTTGTCTTCCTCTCTCTTGCTTCACACAAATTCCAACGAAAGCGATAGCAGAACCTTTTGAGCGAGATTGATTTTCTGAAAATACGTTCGAATTCCTTCATATTTTTAATCTTCTAGTTGTCATTAAGATCATCTATTAGTAGAACAAAGCCTTTCATATTTCTATATTATGTTATACCAATGCGAATATAATATTCAAAAGCTTTCTTCGGTACAGAAACTTGAACAGCTCGTAAAGGCTTATATAATTTATGCTCCTTGTTATAATTTATGAAGTAATCTACTATAGCTGCAAACTCCGCCGAAATAACTTAACCACGTCAAGCGACTTACTTAGATTGCATTATTATTACTTATTTAATTTTATCTGTACAGTACAATTTAATCTATATAGTTCGTTTGTGTCTGTGTTTATTCTGGGACACATGGTTACAAAATCTAATTAGTATCAATTAAACAGACCACCTAATCAGCTTGGAATTGAAATATAGGTAGTGCAACCCGTTTATTTCCTCTTTCGAGAAATAAAAATGATGAAAGAAATTAGGTTGAATATAAAACTAATTCTTAGTTTTTACTTACAAGTAGATAACATAAGCAACATGTATGTAAGCAATGTACATAATATACGTAATACATCCGCGACTTTTATTTTAAGTAGAGTAAATAATATATTCATTTGTTTTTAAATGCGTTAAAAAACCAAAAAAAAACATTTTTAATTTACCCTTAATGAACTATATCATCAAGCTCCATTATTAATCTCCGAAGATCTTCATTACATTCATTTAAACTGAAAAAAATATAGAAACTCAGGTGACAATTTATGAAAACATGCAGTTTTGGAAACGGGATGGTTAGATTCACTAAGGGAGAACATTTTAACAAATTAAAATAAAACCCATTTCCATTGAACGATAACACAATTGTATTATAAGTAAGTTACATGTATAGTAAGTTATAAGCCCTTGTAAATGTAGGTCATATTTAATAGTTGCAACAATGTTTTGTACCAATTACTATATAATCTATAAAGCTGTGATAGCCTAGTGGTTAGGACGTCCACCTCTTACTTTTCGGAGTTACGAGCCATTTTAAGCAATTAAAATATCACTTGATCAACGGTGAAGCAAAACATCGTGAGTAAACCTGCATGCCTGAGAGTTCTCCATAATGTTCTCAAAGGCGTGTGAAGTCTGCCAATCCGCACATGGCCGGCGTGGTGGACTATGGCCAAACCCTTCTCATATTGAGAGGAGACCTGTGCTCTGTAGTGAGCCGGCAATGGGTTGATCATGATGACTATATATACGCAGACTTCTTTAAACCTCGTCGTTATCGTCAATCTATCTGGTAATAGATGTTTCACAGAATCTTAATGACATTACATGATCATTTGTTTTGATTGGACCAAAAAATTCTAAGAATCTCTAGCTTACCCAATCAGCATCGCTTAAAGTGAACTAAAAGCGATGTCAGCCCAATATGACATTCCTTGACTTCTTTAGAGTTTGAGTTAATTTACTGTTATTATATAGTTCCCAGTAATTGCCTTAAAATTATTAAAATAAAGGTGACATCCAATATCACAGAATTTAACATTCCCACGCAAGGTAAAGAGTTCGAGTTTGAAATTCATGAAAACCATCAATTAATTAAGTTTGTGACGTCACTAATGATTGTTGTTGTTTTGAAGTATCATCAAATTCGATGTTATATAATGGGTTCAAAACACAACTTATTACGTAACGGGTGATTTTTTATGAGTTCAAAACATATTAAATTTTAAGGGACCCATCCCATTCCCAATCCCTCAACAGGTATTCAAAATTGACACATGAAAAAAAAAGTATTTCATGACTCAAAAATGGAATACTAACATTTGAGATATTAAAATTTCTACTAGTTTGTCACGCACAATTTTCTCTGATAGAATCACGTTACAGTTATAATTCAGTTGCCATGGCTATTCTGATCTGTCATCTCCGTTTCAATACCACGATGAGTGTCCACTGATTCTGTCAAATGGAGATTTTTTTGTTAAGATGCTTTTGTGTCATATCTTATGGGAGATGTAACTGAATCGATAGTCAGCTCTCTAGGAGTATAATTACTTAATATATCTATTCTACTGATTGAGCGATGATTTCATAGATGTAGAAACAGACCGCCTAGTGCCTAGCGACATTTTCTACTTATATAATCGCGTTAAAGTTAACTTCGTTAAAGTAAAGTTAAGTATGGAATCCAAAGAGCGCCATCTATAACACAATATGATTTCCCCTTTTAAAAGTCGGACAGAATTCAGCTTTATTTTATACGACTATTTATTATAATTCAAATTTAAATTCAATTCAAATAATCTTTATTCAAATAGTCCTTGAAAAGGCACTTTTGACGCGTCAATAATTTACATAGTAGTGATTTAATGGTGATAACTACATTCGTAAACTTAAAACTAAAGCAATGAGGGTTCCAAACGCGCCTTGCTCTAAGAAGAAGCCCACAACAAACTTAGCCGGGTTTTTTTTGTTATCACCATCTCACATTATCAATAATAAATTATAGTCCCTATGGAGACAGAGCAATACATACCCAAGCTTTTTATCGTTTATATAATCCTTAAAATCGTAATATGATTTTTCTATAAGCTTTCTTTCTTCTTTTATATCGAGCACTATTTTTCATATTTTCGCTCATAAAACCTCAAACATCTGGTGGCATATGTAAAGATTTAGTTATAGAATAATGTGTTTTGTTATCTTACGATACAAGTACGACATAACCTGGTTTCAATTGTTGGAAATAAGATCTTGATAAGATTTCAGAAAGATTCGTTCGATTCCGTATATTGCTTTTTCTATTAACTTTTGGGTTACATTAAACGACAAACTTCGTTTAAAATAAAAGCTTTTGTGATATATACCACAAAAGCTTTTATTTAAAAAAATGTACCATTGTTCATTTTTGCTGCACAAACTTTAATAGAGATAATTCACCGATAACGGTATAGATTTTCATTTAGCAGTTATTATTCCTTAATCAAACTGGCGGTTTACTTGAAAACACTGTATATTTTTGTCATCCCCCTTTTTCTAGAGGGTTGATGTTTGTGAGTTAGTGTCTATAATCATATTTACTAGTCCAATATACCAATGCGCTGTGTAACATATTCACGCGTAGGTCGTTCAATCTCTACCTTTGTTCATCATCATCATGATCAACCCATTACCGGCTCACTACAGAGCAGCTATCCTCTCAATATGAGAAGGGTTTGGCCATAGTCCACCACGCTGGCCGTGTGTGGATTGGCAGACTTCACACGCCTTTGAGAATATTATGGAGAACTCTCAGAAGTGCAGGTTTCCTCACGATGTTTTCTTTCACCGTTGAAGCAAGTGATATTTTGAATTTTTTATAAACGCACATAACTCCGAAAATTCAGTGGGGCGTGCCCGGACTCGAACCGCCGACCTCTGTTTAGGAGGCTGACGCCGTGACGGCTGACGGCTATCGCCTCTGCAACCTTTGTTGCGAACAGTTAATTTATTAAGTGGAATATAGAACAAGTTCTTAATCGAAATTGGTAGACAGTTCTGGTCACTAACCCAACGAGGTCAATGACCAAATATGACTGAAGATATGAATCTCGGCTGTCACGGTGCTATAAATAAAACTATAATTAAGCCCTACATACGGGTGGGTAATCTGAGAATTAATTTAAAGTAGCATATATGAACTTATTTTAATAATTAACTATTTGAAAATACTAAAACAAAAAGACGTCGAGGCAGACCGAGGCGTCGTTGGTGTGACTAACTCGATGCCTATATGTCGGCTTGGCCCCAAATATCCCTAGACAGAGACAAATGGAAGGAAGAAAGGGAGGCTTTTGCCCAACATTGGGACAGTACGGGCTGATAATAATAAAAAATAATTTGAAAATACTGTGATCACATGGTTGCCTACCTATCGGCATTCTATGAGATATGTACGGGATTATGTACTCTGCTCAGTAAATATTAGATCTACTAATAAGCCTTTACATCTTAATACTATTTGGTATATTTTTTGGTTTCATTTATCTTGTGTTGGTTTTATAAATGTTGTGCGCAATTAAGTTATTATATCTCTTTAATTAACGCTTAACTTATTAAAGATAGAATTGCGAGAGATCGGAATCTTTGTTTTTTATGTGTACCTACCCCCAAATCAACAACAACAAGCCTTAGTCAATGTATATAAATAAAATCAATGTATATGTAACGCATAGAGGAAAACTCTGCGTACCCAAACCATTGATCGAATTGTGATATAGCTCTAGTAGGGTATAGGAATCTTCCGCGTTTCTCGCTCAAAATATCTATGTTGTATTCATGTTATATTTTTACGTTTACAGCTAGTATATTGTTAAAAAAATATATATAACTATATAACTATATTACTAGCTGCCAGTTCGTGACGACCTGTGGCGCAGCGCGGGCGCTGTTGCATTTTAAAGTTGGAGGTCCTGGGTTCGATTTCCGGCTCGAGTCTGGTCTGGTGGGAGGCTTCGGCCGTGGTTCGTTACCACCCTACCGACAAAGACGTGTCGCCAAGCGATTTAGCGTTCCGGCACGATGTCGTGTAGAAACCAATTAGGAGTATGGGTTTACCATACCCTAACAGGTTAGTCCGCTACCATCTTAGAACACATCATCACTTACCATCAGATGAGATGCCGTCAAGGGCTAACTTGTGGTGTATGAAAAATCAGTCACAGAATATGACGACTTCATACGAATTCAATATGCGTTACATGAACACGAGTAGAATCAAGAACATATTTTGTATTCTTTTATAAAAATTCAAAAAATCTTGCCTGTCCACTGGTATTGTATTTGTTTGGGTTGAATGTTTTTCTCTGTAAAAAGATCATAGTGATTTTTATGAAAAGTCTTGATTAGGAATTGCTCTAAAAATAAACCTACCACTCCATGTCTCTTTGATGAAATCTGTTTTTAACTCCGAGCGAAACTCGGTCAACCCGGCATTGTACATTTTAAACGAGCTGACAAAATTAACTGAAAAGGTAATATTTTGATGAAATAAAACTTTTATTCCACCAACGTTCTCCTTCATTGATGTTTTCGCGTTTGATCCTAACAGACCGAGGATTTATTTATTTTATAAACTAGCGGGTAAATATTTCTATATAACTCGTACAGCCCCTTGCAAATAATAGGTCTTAGTGACTTAGTTTTTGGTCTAAATCTCAAGTGGCCTATATCTTTACTACAATTATTTGATATGGGTTTTCGGCTAAATTAAAGTCCAAATTCAAATTTGTCAAATGAAGTTATCACTTCCACTCAACACACTCGGCGTTACTAGCTTCATTTGAACAAAATTGCAATACTTTGGAAACATTTATGACGCAATATTTTCACTGCTGTCCGGCCAGTACTCTTACACTATGTACTATTTTGTAATATGTTTTTTTTTATACACTACAAGTTAGCCCTTGACGGCTATCTCACCTGGTGGTAAGTGATGATTCAGTCTAGGATGATAGCGGGCTAACCTGTTAGAGGTATGGTAAACCCACACTCCTATTTGGTTTCTACGCGACTTGGTGCCGGAGCGCTAAATCGCTTTAATGTCTTTGTCGGCCAGACCAGACTCGATCTGCGAATCGAACCCAAGACCTCCGACTTTATAATACGACAGCACACGCACTGCGCCACGGAGGTCGTCAATAATGTATGATAGGATAGGATGTTTTATGTAAGATCACGTAGGTATGTGAAAGTTGCTGTACCTATAGTCTTTTCTGATCCGGAAGAGAACGCTACAAAGCGATAAAAGCGCCTTTTATTTCTTCGTTTGTATCATCTAGACCTCCTACAGATTAAAGATTAAAGCTAAATGATTAAAATGAGAAGCCATATTTTGGCTTCTCATTTTATAACATAATTTGGTTCTCCTTACCTATTCCGAGTACGAGTTTAACTTTTAATTCGTGGGGACATATGGGTACTTACTTATATTATTAAAAATGAAGGTTTGTATGTTTGAATATTTTTTTCTCTTTCACGCAAAAACTTCAATAAATGAATGAATAAATACATTTTTAATGTACATCACAGGTAAAAATAAAAAAAAAACAGAAAATAACACAAAAATATAGATAGTATAAAATTTGGCGGTCTTATCGCTACATAGCGATCTCTTCCAGGCAACCAAAGATGTAAAAGACAGAGATACGGAAAGAGGAAAGTGGTGCCAATTATATATATTTATATTTCTGTGTATTGATTAAACTTCTTAACAAATATAGCTTTAATTTAAAAAAAAAAAACAAAATAATCTTTATTCAAATAGTCCTTTAAAAGGCACTTTTGACGCGTCAATAATTCGTGATAGTGATTTAATGGTGATAACTACATTCGTAAACTTAAAACTAAAGCTATGAGGGTTCCAAACGCGCCCTGGTCTAAGAAGAAGCCCACCACAAACTTAGCCGGGTTTTTTTTTGTTATCACCATCTCACATTATCAATAATAAAATATAGTAGCTAAAGTTAGAATGGATAGATTATATCCCGGATAAATACATAGAATAGTTTTTATCCCGGTGTGAAAATAAAAATGTGTGGTATCAGCGGTATTTGAAAAAACGCGGACGAAGCCGTGGGTTAGCAGTGACCCATATTCCTTCCGAACATCCGTGTATATTAAGCAAGTTAGATTAGAGAAATCTGACCTTAATTAATTTATCAATTAATTGAACTGATGATACCTACTTCATGTAAACGGAAGTACTGTGAGACTTAAGAGTAAAGGAAGTGTGGTGGTTAACGATTTAGTTCCTATGTCGCGTAGATACAGATAAAGAGGATGAATTCAGCCGGGAACATATACGTGGCTTCTCTGCTACTGTAGTTTTTCAATGGCGACAGTAATCACTAAACAACACATGACCCATCTGCCCCTTGGCCGGCGATGTAAATTCTATATTCCTATATATTTATTATATATTAAAAATGTGAAAGTGTGGATGTTTGTTACTCAATCACGCAAAAACGGCTGAACGGATTTGGATTAAATTTGGCATGCATGTAGCCTTAGACATGGAAAAGAACATGGACAACAACAACTTTCATCACAATTCCTTAGGTATCCCTCCCTCAGGGAAAACTGAAAATTGTTTACGAGCTGTGCCACGGGCAGACAGCTTTGAGATTTGGTATGCACGTCACATATGCCATGGAAAAGGACATGAACTTTCTATACAGATCTCTCAAATAGTTCCTGATTAAAGATTAAAAATTTTTAACGAGCAAAGTTGTAGACCCAAGTCTGAAGTCCACGCAGACGAAGTCGCAGGAAGAAGCTAGTATATAAATATATTTTTTAAATGAGATGGTTCGCAAGCTATTATTGTATTTAATTTTAAATTGGTGTACGTGTAAAACAAAATGGAATATACGAAGAATGCACCGTTGAATGTTGCCTTCTATGAAATAGCCTACCTCGAAATTGGAACGGGATACAACCTTTGAAATTGGGTCGCCGAAGAACGAAATGTCTGTAAGTCAAGAAATGGCGGACCGCAACCATTCGGGCAATTTTCTGCTATCTTAACTTTAATGTTGCTGTAGATTTCTTTGATTATCTTTAGGTATATTATTATAGTTTGAGACGCGTATGTTAAAGTTGGTGTTAGGAAAAACAATTCAATGGGATAACAATCAACGTCATGCTGGCTAAACGTTGCTCCTTTTGGTACCACAGATGAGTTGCCGGACGTAGAGTGATCTGTACATCTACCTATGGAACCCTAGATCGCGATTTTCATAGAACACGCTATAAGATAAAGTTAATAAATATCTATTACCCTCTTTGGCCTCCTCCTTGGAGAAGCTGTGATAACCTAGTGGTTCGGGCGACAACCTCCTAATCAGATGTCGGCGGTTCGAATCTGGGCACGCACTTCTAACTTTTCGGAGTTATGTGCGTTTTTAAACAATTAAAATATCACGTACTTCAACGGTGAAGGAAAACATCGTGAGGAAACCTGCACGCCTGAGAGTTCTCCATAATGTTCTCAAAGGCGTGTGCAGTCTGCCAATCCCTTCTCATATTGAGAGGAGACCCGTGCTCTGTAGTGAGCCGGTAATGGGTTGATAATGTGACCCTCTTTGGCCTCCTCAGGCATCATGTATTTTTGAAACATGAGTGAGAGAAAGAGAGAGAGAGAGAGAGGCTCTTGCACCCTTTTGTAACGTGGCACACGTGTTGACAAAAACTCAAAACAATCAAAACGCACCCTTTAGATAACAAAGTAGGAAATAATCACTAAAATACTATTATATTTATTTTGTAGACACTATAGGAAACTAATATACTACTATACTGTTTCAGAAAATTATGGTTGAACTAGACGATTTCTGTTTATAAACATAAGCAGTACCTTTATTAAATTTAATTCTAAACACTACTTATTCCTGCCAATAAAAATATAATATTGAGTGTTGAACTTTGTTCTAAATGTGATAAGAGTACGTTATTTAAATACATATCTATTAATTTGTTTACTAATCCAAAACATTTCTTAAATATAATTATCATTCGGATGACATAATATTTACATTATTATCTATGTCATTAAATGTAGGTTTAGCTGGGCGCGAGATTAAATAATTACTGTGTTAGCTTTTCTTTTTTACGGAATATATTATTTATGTGAATAATTTGGTCTTTATGTATATTGACTTCCAAGTCATATAAATAGAGTATTTTATATTAATTTATATTGTTGTTACCAGGAGTAGTTATTATATTTGGCGAAAATCGTTCAGCTGAAGATTATATACCGAATATTTATACGTGTATATCGTAGTAATATAGCAAGTCAATGGAAGCTTACCAATGTATGCGTGATAAAAGAACTACTGAAGAACCTATCTCGAAATATTATTCTACTACAAGGCTGTTGTTATTTCATCGAATGTTATACAATTATTGAAATTTGTTATTTTTTCTTAAATAAACATATATAAGTAAACATTTTTAAATTTATTATCGTCATAAGTATTAGGGTAGTAAGATGGCATAAAGCGTCATGCCATTTTGCATGACGGCCTCCTTGTCGCGCCAAAAATTTAAAGTTACAATACTAAACTAAAATAAACACGAACGAAGCCTAGAGCTAGCAGTATATGTCAATATTCCTTTCGCGCGGCAATTGTCATTCTATCGAATGTTATTAAATAATTGAATTTTGTTACACTTTCTTAAAGAAACATAATAATTTGTAATCAATAGTGTCAGGGTAGTATAGTGGCATAAAGCGTAACGCCATTTTGCGTGACGGCATCCTTGCCGTGCCTAAAATGTAAAATTGACACTACTGGTTGAGAAATCTCGAATGTATATTACGATAAATGAACTAGTTTTGTGTGGATCCATGGTTTCAGTTTTTGCCCTTAGAAAGGCCCGTAGTACGGCAGCAACAATATATATAATACCGAAACATTGTCTATAACAGTTTTTTGCTTTATGTTTATTGTTATGCATTATAAGGTACGTACGTAAATAAAAAAAAACAGGCAGATTGTTATTCGAACATTTATAGGTATATAAGAGTCATGCACCTTTCGTATAATGTCTAACAACCGTATCAAACATCGTACGTACCCGGGATGTAGCCAATAAATCTCAATAAAATTATTTCGTAATGGATGATTGGTGTGAATGCGATGTGTTGTTAAAGGCTATCAATGCATTGTGAATCATATTTAAATAGTTTATTTGTATACGAAAGGACTCTGTATATACTTGAATTCGACTTTTCCGCGATCTTTTGCTTACGGGTGAAAGCAAGATGTCAAAACAATATACTATATGCCAAATATAGGCGTATTTAAAAAAAAAAAAGATGTCTAGAAATAAAAATGTTCTTAAGTAATAAAATAAAACCTCTGCATTTTTACCACTTTAAATTTAAAATAAATACTTATTCTAAATTTAATGTGGAGTACCGATCTATGCTAGTAACATTTCACGTTAAAACAAGAAAATAGATATTGCGTTATTTAAAGATTTCTATAACTTTATTATGAAAACTGCGATATTCAGGCGCAAATATTCTTTATTAATAAAGGCCTATCTCACCTTATTATTGGAAATTCGAAGTAAGTTTGTTTGTGACGTATCTACCGAGTTTTTACATAAAAGAGTTGTTACTCTAATGAACAATACGTCAATAGAAACGTAATAGAAACTCTACGTATATTTAAAAGAAGCATCAACTCATTTATTGCTCTTTTCAATTATCAGTATTTACAACTATTAAGTCTGAGTATAAATGAAGGTAAAGCCGCTTGTTTCCATAATTATAATGTTATCAACCAAATTTGTTGAAGCTACATTAAATTCCATTAAAATTACGAATTCATTATCAAAGGCCAGAGTGTTCATATCACTTCGCATTATAATCTTATGATTTATATAGTTGAAAGTCATTATGTAATTAACCTAATTATATACATAGCCAATTAAAAAGTATAAGGAATCGAAAATGACGTTTTCTGTACTCAAATTTGTTTGTAAATTTAGGTAATTTTAAATAATAAATAAATTGAACAAGTTTAAAAGCTTTTTCGAATCACACTCAATGGTGGTAAAATAGAGAGAAATGTTTGCTCAGAATAAAAGCCCTTCAAGGATGTATGATCAGTAAAAATGAATTTTAGGATCTCTTAACATTACGAATTACGGCTACGAATATGCTATGAAAGTTTTTTGTTTTAAACGTATAAATTTTATACATATAAAAGCACAAATGTCGTCATAACCAATTTTAATAATTACGTGTAAATTTCATTATCAGCTAATGATAATATATTACAATAGAGGACTGAGTACTACAATATAATTGTGTATCATATTGTACAAGAAGATCCTGGGTCTTATTCATTTAGTTACGTATTGACTTCGTTAGTAACTCTACTAAATCAACAAGCCATACTGTACATTGTTGAGTTCTGTTCTCCGTTAATTATTAACCTTATCTCTCTACGTAAAGTGTTGCATAGAACCTGAAATTTGTAATTATTATCTGGTTTAAATACCAGTTATTTATTGGACCGTCTCATATTTTTTTGTATAATTATGTTAAGATATATTTTAATATAAACTGAAAGATTTGTACAACTCAAAGATTAGGGTTCTGGATAGACACTATTCAATAAAACAAAATAAAAAGTCAGCACTGAATCATTACTTGGTATCACTTACTCAACCCAGCAATAATATGAAAAATCCTACTAATATTATGAATATATCGTTGGTGTATTCTTCTTTCATTTCAACAGAGTTACAAACGGACGAAACATATAGAATTTATGAAGTTACAGGGTTATTTGTATCCAATATAATTAGTTACTACGACTTACGCAACTCCGTTGTATTTTTATTAAATTTAATTTAATAAAACAATTATTAAAATAATATCTAGTACAGTTTCCACCTGATGCCGCAACACTCTAGTGCCTTGAGTGACACTCTGTTATCCGTCGTCTCTTCAGTTCACCTCTCCTCTGCACCAATATTCGGCTCGAAGGACCAATGAATAATCCCACAATGATTCCGAGTCAAATGATACTCCGACGAAATTTTCATTTTTTTTTATTCTCACTTTAATTACAATCCGAGCTCTTAAATCTAATTTCAGTATAAAATCTCCATAGTGTGATGCAGTATTAATTTATACCAAAACAGTGCCATCTATCGCAAAATTAAACAAGCTAAACTACAACTAAACAAAAATATAAACATGTTGCGCATTTTTTATCGTTGGTTTATTCTATAGCTCTGCGCCACTGGGACGCACAGAGGTTATATATCAGATTTTTACTGACTAAAACCTCCACGTGTTCCTACTCACTGCTGTATGGTAAAGCCACGGGAATGCTTTCGCACACAACCACGACTTCACCAGCTGGTGTCCGCCGCAGAAAACCCTCCTCGGGCACAACGTGCCCAGTTTTGCCAGTTAGAGGTGTGCCGGAACAACAGCACACCAGCCAACTCGAGGACCGTACTGTGAGTGATGGACGGCATCACGATCACTGGTTTGACGATGTACAAACACTTCGTCTAACCAGTGATCAGCTCTCATAAAATAGAATGAAAATATAAATTACCTATTTTATTTGATATAAACTACCTATTTTATTTGATATAAATATCAGTCAATTTTTCATTTATTTTTTCCAAATATCAGTCTATCAAACAATTGTACGATGGTTTTAGAAAGTTTCGATGCAAATTGTTCTTTTATTACCGTTTTATGGTGAAATGGCTGAAAGGATATGCAGGGTATTTTTAATCCAAATATCAACTGACATTAAATGTAAAAGTTAGTTTGACATTTATGAATAGGAGATAAGTAAGTATACTATTTAAAGCGGGACATTAATGTAAAAATATGAAAAAAGGCATTCCTGATTAATTAAATAAAGTCAAGTGTACCGTAATTGAGAATTACTTCTCAGCACCGAGCCGAGGTCAAGCGAGTATGTCAGGTCAAACAATGCGATTATTGGAAAAAAATATATTGATCTCACGCCTGATATACTGCACTGGACGAACTCTACTTTGTTGAAAAAGTATTTCTAGTGATACAGGTTCATAATTAGGGTTACATGCCCGAAGCGTGCATAGCAGAACCCTATTACAAAAAGTATATTGATGGCTAAAGTTAACTAATTGCGCAAATACGTCCACCTCAAATAATGCAACTATGGTTTAGAATGAAACCGAGAAATTTCATTAATTCTACGCGCTCACACATATTACATTGCATGCGATACTAAACGGTGCATTCAAATTGCCAGTCATTTGTTAAGCATAGCATTGCTAAGTGGTCAAATAACTATATTATAAATGCGAACGTGCATAGGTTAGTTTTTCCCTTAATCTTTCAGCAACAGAGCAATTGTTGACGCTATTACACACGCACAGATAGCGCGGTAATATTATATATACAGTATTCCAACTTCATACAAACGGACGAAACGCAGGCTATGCCTACGCGCCTCGATCTCGCGGTGCATTCGGCATGCAGACAGTCGCGAATGTGCCGCAGTGTCGAACGGACGGTGTTTTGTTTTTTTAAACAATAACCGCGCGATTTTTTCAGTTAAAATTACTTCAAGTATATTTTTAATATGACGCGTAGGCTATATTGTGCACTTTTTGCTTGCATTAATAATAGTTGTTTATTGTACTGTTTGTATGAACCATACCAGAAAACTAAATTTACAACTATCTGTCTATCACTAGATAGTTGAAATTTGAACACAAAGTAGGCAAATGTAATTAAAATGCTGGAGGCGGGTAGCCCTATCCCATGTTTAGATGCCACGCGGCTGTAGGTATTTATTTCAAAGATAAGCCCGAGTTACACCACACAATACAATACTGTATACATAATATTACCGTACAGATAGTTTATGGTTCAGAGAGTTACCTAGGTTACTTTTACGCCAAAAAAAAATTCAACGGGATAATGTTCAAGGGCCGTTTTGTTGTAACCTATTCACACGAATATGCAGTGTTTCTATTGGCTTGTCCTTCAATCATGAAGTGATTTGCATAGATATAGTTTTTGGGCCGGAGGAAAACATTGACTACATTTTGTCCCAGAAAAATTACAATCGTTTTGGGCTTAAGTTAAAGCGCAATTCGGTTATGACTTGTGCAAGCTTATTATAGAATTTCATTTATATAATACTAGCTTCTGTCGCGACTTCGTCTACGTGGACTTCAGATTTGGGTCTATAGCTTCGCTCGTTAACAATTTTAATTCTTCTAACGGGAACTATTTGTTATCGGTATAGAAAGTGCATGTCCTTTTCCATAGCATAGGAGACATGCATACCAAATCTCAAAGCTATCTCCTCTAGGCTTAGCTCGTAAACAATTTTCAATTTTCCTTCGGGACCTCATCGGGATGAAGGGTAGCTTAGGTTCTTTTCCATGTCAAAGGCAACATGCATGCCAAATTTAATCCAATCCAAATCGGAGTCGTTCATCCATCCTTTAATAGACTTGAGTGAATGTTGCTTATACCCACAGGATTTTTATTACAAACCTTGATTTACACGGACTAAATCGCAGGCATCAGCAAGTATAAAAGGATGATCATATTTAATAAGGAATACTATTATACGTAGGTAGGAATTATAGGTTATGGGGTGTATAAATTTATTTTTATATATCAAACATAACCTTACATTTCATTTCAGTTGCCTTTTATGAAGATACTGTTGGAATTTTTCAGCTGTATCTGTTCTGTATCAAATAGAATATCGAAACAGCTGACAAATTCATAATTGAAACATTTTGATACCTAAGAATATAGACATGTTCATTAACCAGTATTGGCACCACATTGGTGCTATTGTAGCTGTCTTCGATTTCATAACAATCTGTCAATTATTTAATTTTATCAAAAACGCGTATACAAGAGAGGGTAGCGCTTTTACCTTATCTAAAGTATTTTAATGGCCAAAAACGAACCCGCCTGACATCATGCGATTGCGTGTACGTCCCGTTTATTGAAATAAGTGGTTTATTTATATTAAAAAAAGTCAATAAGGAATTAAAAAAGTAAGGTCATATGCGAGAGCTCTATCTAAAATATTTCCGTATTAGTCCGATATATTACCTTACAAATATTTTTATTTGTATTATTCATCATGATCAACCCATTACCGGCTCACTACAGAGCACGGGTCTCCTCTCAATATGAGAAGGGTTTGGCCATAGTGGCCACGCTGGCCCTGTGCGGATTGGCAGACTTCACACACCTTTGAGAACATTATGGAGAACTCTCAGGCGTGCAGGTTTCCTCACAATGTTTTCCTTCACCTTTAAAACAAGTGATATTTTGATTTTTTTAAAACGCACATAACTCCGAAAATATCGCCGGCCTCTGATTAGGAGGCTGACGCCCTAACCACTAGGCTATCACCGCTTCTCTTTGTATTATTAATTATCATCAAACTATTAACTTCACACTGCTCTAGGTCTCCTCTCTACCTCGGACAGGGCTTTAGAGCATAGAAAGATCAACCATATTGCTTCCAGTGGAGTGCTCGTCATACATGCGTGAAAGCATTCGTCAGATATCTTTGTAGGCCGGGTGTTATGAGAAACGTAGGTACATAAAGACATTAGCGAGCATTTTACATATGGATGAATTAGCGTCTACTGATATAAGAGAATGTTTTCCCCGTTTGTATCATATACTTACATAGTGTAGTCAAGAATCCTGTGCAGGCCAGGTATAAAACTTATTTAGAAAATTCGAATATTTTTTTATGGTTAATTTATTTTAGTTTTCAACTCATTATTCGCAAAAACAAGTTTGTATTGCAACAGTTCCAATAAATTATTAGTATTGATTTGAATTTTTACAGCAAACAAAACAAGAAATAAAAATCACTAACTTATATATAAGATCTATAAAATCAGGATATTGAATAAATGTAAAATAAAATATCACAGCGTATAAAATCAGGCTTCCGTATTTTGTAAGTTGATTTTATGTATTCAGAAGATCTATACTTTTATCGCATCGCAAAGCTATTACGATTATGGTTTACAAGGTAAAAGTAAAAATGCTATTCCGTAGCGTGAGTATCTTAATTAGGCTGCTTAATCATTATTTTTTATGTATAACCAGCTGTATCCCGTCACGCTTTTCTGTGACTCAAAGTCGAAATCTATAAGACCGGTTTAGTGTTACGTTCGACTTAAGAAACAGTTAAAAGGGGACAAAGTAATGCGTACGACGTAAATCTGTCTCTATAACATTGGATGAGCGAACACAAATTCCGTCTTATGTAGACCTCAGCCTTAGAAATATAGCACAAGGAATTTCGTATAAAATTCCAGCGCTAATAAGCTTAAGAAATCTCGAAGATTACATACACGTTTTATATTTATTGATTGCTTACTAACTATACCCGACATGCATTGCAATGCCACGTTAAAACAACGTTGTGCAATGAACCCTTCGCTAGCGTCCTCAGAACACCGTTCCAAAATTTCATAACAATTTGATCAATGGTTTGGAAAAGCATAGCGAATAAACATATAAACATTTGATTTTATTTATATAGACTAGCAGATGGTGTATTTCGTATCACATGAAATTGACTATTCTTTTTTCCTTTCAATCAATATATAGATATTGATTAATATCGCCTAGTTATGAAAATTAATTTATCCATATTAAAATTAAAAACTAATTGTTGCCGCGATTTCATCCCTATTTGTTCGGAAATCGTTAGACGTTCTCTATGATGAAAGCTGTGATGCTGTGCATTAGTAACTCTGGTTTCTAGCTCTAGGATGTCTAGTAGTAAAATTCTGTCCTAGGACAATTTATTAATTTCAGAAACAGTGTGTGTGATTTTTATCTTAAATAGTTTCTGAGTAAATTGGCTACAAAAAGGCGATAGACGAACTTAACCTAAGAATACATTCAAGCGAGAGACAAGAATACGACCGTTTTGTTTTACCACTTTTCTGTCCTGTTTCCTACCTGCAGACACAATATGCCTTGCAGACGAGAGAAGTCTTTTTCAATGAGTAAAATAAGGTCACTTGACATTTAGAGCACTATGTCTTGGGAAGTTTCTCTTTTAATAGACATAATATTTATTATATCAAATTGTATTAAATTTAACATGTGTTTCACTAATGTAATTTTACGAAAATGTTGTGATAGTTTTTCTTTATTAAATACATGTTTGTGACTACATCACGCAAAGTTCTCATAATTATCATCGTCAGCCTATTATTTTCTGACTGTTGGCAATACACCACCTTCCTCGTAGATTTGAGTTAGTCGGCGGGCTTTCACTATTTTTATCACAGGTTAATAATTTTAATTAGGAAAGACCGATAGATTACGTTTGAAAATAGGAAGGAGATTGACCACAATCCTAACTCACAAACTGTGTTGGATATCATATCGAAAATTACTTTAATAGAAAATTGTACATAAGATCATATATTTTATTAGTTATGATTATCGTTAATTGATATGAGTTATATTAATATGATATTTAAGAACGAATCAAACACAAAGCAAGGAAATTGGTTTGAGGACTGCGATTCCATTCGCGGGTCGGTTTAAGAGTAAACTTTCAAATCGTTTATAAAATGAGCATTTACTGCTCATCAAAATATATTGATTTCAATGAAATAAAACAGTGATGGTATCAATAAATGTATTTTTAATTAAAGGTACAACTCAAATGTTTCTAATCGCAATAATTCATTAACAAAATGACATGTTTGAATATAAATTATGTTTAATATGAATGTATTCTGCAAAATATTTAGCTATATTTATTATGAAAAGAATATACATGTTAGATAAACTATGTCTCATAGAAAATAAAAATGTTGTTGATTTCATCCAGGTAGATTTAGTATCATTCAAAATAAGATTAGCTAGACAATGCAAAACGTTGGTAATTGAAGATAGTCCGATGCACCTTTCCCGATTCCGCTCCTTTTCCCAACATATTAAACCAATTTCGAGGAAGTTGGTTTTAGTAAGCTATAATTTAACTTATCGTCGTAGAATTCAGTATTTAACTATTCCCGTCTAATAGCTAAACTAAACAATAGACTGAAGCACTCCCTCATAAGAGAAAGAGGAGACCTGTGCTCAGCAGTGACATTAATCTCTTAATTCCCGCAACGTAAAACGCTTATACACTAGAGTCATCGGAAAATAATGATGATCCGATAAAACCACAAAAATAATAATTTTATATTCCTATTACAATAACATTTGTTATAAAATTTTCTTTCATAATATTGTTACTAGTCGTAGCACTATGTAAAGGAGCGTTACTAATTATATAAAATAGCCCATACAATATCCATTAGCGACGACGTAGCGCCTTATTTTTAGAAATGGAGTGCTACGCTGCTACGAGTTTACGTAGACTGCTACGAGAATAACACCGCAATAAATTGGTTTTGATATTACGAACATTAATAAGTTTGCTCAGACATAACTGACTCGTATGTTTATTGGTTATGATATTTAACTATGGATCATATTTCTGGTTACGATCGAAGACCCTTTAGCGTTTACTGGGTCAGGCAAAAAATTCTAAGTTATTGGGCTTTTTTCTGATAAAAATCCTCAATACCAGCCCCGTGTTAGGAGATTTATTTTTTATATTTATTTATTAGAAGCGCTAAAGTATGGACATTTTAATTATTTTAGGTGCTAAATTTAACTTAAAGGTAGCTACAGCATGCATAAAAACTCTAGTCGAAGCTAATATGACGCTAAAATATAATATGTCAATTTGAAACTATTTTTAAATTAAGTAACAATACAAAACAAACAAAAAAACTTATTACAAAAGAGAAGAATAAAAATCATTTATTTTATTATTGTAAGAATGAATAAGGGAGATATAACAATACACTCTATGCAAAACCTAACAAGGCAAGTGTTTTTAGTAATCTTTTCTTGAAATTGTGCAGTTCGTCTTTATCTATGGACTAAATATCGATGGACTTATATTTGAACATAAAATGTTTGGATGAACTGCTTAGTCGGGGTTTGCATCGGTGTATTAATCAGAGGTCGGCGGTTCGAATCCGGGCACGCACCTCTAGCCTTTAGTTATGTGCGTTTTTAAAAATTAAAATATCACTTGCTTCAGCGTTGAAGGAAAACATCGTGAGGAAACCTGCACGCCTGAGACTTCTCCATAATATTCACAAAGGCGTGTGAAGTCTGCCAATCCACGGATAGCCAGAATGGTGGAGTATGGCCAAAGCCTTCTCACATTGAGAGGAGACCCGTGCTCTGTAGTGAGCCGGTAATGGGTTGGTCATGATTAATCCCTAGTCCTCCATACAGAGTAGCCTCAAGCCTCAAGTAAAAGTACCAGTATTTGGTAATATTGTTTTAGTGGTTCTATGCTCCAAAATCATATTTTCTCATATCCAATAATAGCACATACAACGTCCTCAGAGAGAGAGACAGTAGCGTCTTGTTTTAGAACTAAAATGCTACGCTACTTGGTGCTACGAGCCCACGTAGACAGCTACGAAAATAACGCAAAATTATTCGTTTAGATATCACAAATATTAACATTGCGTTACTACCTTTGTACATATTCTTAATTTGAACGAAACTCTGTTCGTCTTTTGCTTCTTCCTTTTGCCGTTCAAACCGCTTACGGTTTACGCTTATGGGTTATGTCTTAGACATATTTTTATAAAATAATAGTGAGAATAACTGCGAGACATATTTTAACAAAATAATAGCTAGAGTATTTTTGTGCCGATAATAAAGTTGTCCCATGAGATTAAAAACCTTAATCCACGAGGACAAAGCCGCGGATTTTAGATATATAAAAACCAACTTCTTTATGTTTGCCTTCAATACATTGTAAGGATAGTCGATAGATTGGTTTTAATATTAGATGATAGATATCGAATGAATTCAAAATTCAAATTTTTTCAAATTATTTTAATTCAAATAGAACTTACTTTATAACACTTTTCTTGGCACTAAATGAGAAGAAGCTGGCAAGAAACTCAGCAGTTGCTGTTGTAATATTCGAAATCTGAATTTTTCTAAAGTAGATTTTGTTTTCTTCTCCTCTCTCACTCTTAGGTACGGGATTAACAGATTGAGCCATAGCATGGCCATTCACAAATAATTGTCACGATTAAAAATTTTATATAAATTTTATGTGTTAAATAAAACTTATTTAACACACAAAATTTGAATTATATATATTTGGTTTGAATTGATTTCTATGACAAGCTTATATTATCACAAAAATCTTTATATACGAGTTTTAAAGGGAAAAAGTGCCTAACTGTCTTATATATAAACCCACAGCTCAAGCTGGATCGGGCTAAAATGTAGAATCATAGAAAGCCATTATAACATCTAAAAGGGTTAAATAGGTTTGAGAAATTTGTGTAAACGTACCTCAGTTTCATGGTTCGAAACACAAATGATAAACACTTGACGTAAGCGAAACCGCTTACAAAAGCGAAGACAATATATAAAAACACAATGATGCAAGATTAGATAGTATTCGTTATTAATTGAAACCGAAAACCTAAATATAATCCGAAAGTAATTTTTTTTATCCCCTACAAGTTAGCCCTTGACGTCAATGTCTCCTGATGGTAAGTGATGATTCAGTCTAGTAGGATCAGGATAGTAGCGGGCTAACCTGTTAGGGGTATGGTAAAACCACACTCCTAATTGGTTTCTACGCGATATCGTGCCGGTACTCTAAATCGCTTTGCGACACGTCTTTGTCGGTAGGGTGGTAACTAACCACGGCCAAAGCCTCCCACCAGACCAGACTCGAGCTGGGCTGACCCAGAACCTCCAACTTTATAATGCGACAGCGCACGTACTGCGCCACGGAGGTCGTCAAGTAATTTTAAGATGAACGATTTCAAACATCTGTCTGAAATCGAAATCGCATTCGAAAGGTTGACGCTACCTTGCATGAGTTAAGGAATAATTAATAAATACATAATTAAAAAAGAATAGAAATTCTGCATTTCAGTGACTTTCCCATATCGTGTTAGTAATAAAATGCTGTTAACCTATGTCGTTAAACGAAAACAAACCCTTATTCTACTTAATAAATACCTTAAAATAAATCTTGAAACATTAATGGTAAAGTTGACAGATATCAAACAGTAAATGCCTTTTCAATAAAGTGGCTATCTGCCAGTCCAAGTAGCACATCTATAACGATGTTATTTGCCATTTAAATCATATCGGAAGATTGAAAATTCAGTATCTGTTAATAAAGTAATAAACACTATATATCTGCTTTAATAAAAATGTAATCTTAAATTTTTTTCGTATAATTTAATAAATTGTTGAGTAATAACACATATATGATAAAGAGAAATATGTGTTTTGCGTCTAGTACACCGATAATATGATTCGGTACGAAAGTACAGTGACAATTTCTTGTAGTGCCAAGATGACGAGACGACCGTGTGACGTCACACGAGCGGCACTCTGCGGCTGCGGCTATCGATCGGATAAAGATGTCGTGTCCTGCTCACACCGGTCGAGTAATCTGTGGTTGTCTCTCTCGCACTTTTTGCTGACTTGAAGGCCTGCGTTCCGAAATACGCTACTAATATTTATTTTAACGCAACCACCCGGGCGATTTGTCGAACACGTGGTGGAAAGTTCCCTTGGTGATAGGGGGTTGCGCTTTTCTTTGTCAAGTAACATATTTTATGTTTACCGATATTTCTTTCGAGTAACTTAATAAGCAACAATGTATAAACAGAGTTTAAGAATGCTTAGTCTAACTGATAACATTTTACTTGATAAGGATTTCGATGAAAAAGAGTTTATTCAAGTTACGTATAAAAATTACGTTCGACAAACAATAAATGTTTTTGCGATGATTGATTTGTAATAATGATTATATATGATTGCTTCTTGGGTCTAGTGGTTAGAATGTGACTTAAGATCTCAAGATTCGAGAAAGAACGGTATGAGCTTGGAGTTAAAAAGTTAGCACTTTGCACCCTTGTGCCTTGGAGAGCACGTAAACTGTTCTTTACTGTTAATTTAAAATAACGCGTGACACCTGTCATAATGTTTAAGTCTTATCTCTTAAAGATTATGACAGGTGTCACGCGTTATTTGCACAGCCCACATTGGAGCAATAGGGTATATTTAACCGATGACTAGAATTGGGCAGTTATTTAATTAAGTTCAATGATTTTTAAATTCAAATTGAAAAAATATTTCCGTTACAAACCTAGCCAAAAACAAGATACAACTGCCAAATACTGCAAGAACTATGACATTTGAAAGGCGCTTTTCAGTCGCCATTTTGATTTAGTATTTAAATAAGTTATATATAAAATATAGATAGATACTTAGAATGTGTACTATAAAAAACTATTTCCCATTCATCCAAATCCGTTTAGGCATTTAGAAGTTAAAGTAAAATAAAGATACATGCACTGATAAGGAAACATTACACTTCTTTTATGGACCAAACCCAGTGCATAGTAGTAAGTATAGTAGAATCATCGTAAGTAAAATAAAAATAACGTAAACAAACAAGTAGAAATGTATAAGTATCATAAACATCCCAGCAATAACCACCTCTGACGTAAGCAGAAGCGCCGGCCGAATCGATGCTGCTGTAATAAATACATGTTTCATTTCTCAATTATTTCGATGAAGAAACATGAATTTCTTCAAATAAACTAGTACACGAGTAAACAACTATAGGTTAGTTAGTGAACTCATATTTACATAATAGTTAAATACTTTAGAAGTTATATACAGGCAATATCGAACTAAATTGAAATTTCCAGACCCTTTTTAGTGAGTACCACACGGCTCACGGTACAGTTAATATAAAAAAAATCGTGATCAACAATTGCAAAAAAATAATTTTATCTCGTTCTAGTAAACTGCTCTTTTTAAACTCATATGTTACTTATATCTATATATCATAATTTACCCTAAAACACTCAAATAACTAAGAAGCTGTGATAGCCTAGTAGTTAGGACGTCCGCCTCCCAGTCAGAGGTCGGGGGTTAGAACCCGGGCACGCACCTCTAACTTTTCGAAGTTATGTGCGTTTTTAAGCAATTAAAATATCACTTGCTTCAACAGTGAAGGAAAACATCGTGAGGAAACCTGCATGCCTAAGTGCATAATGTTCTCAAAGACGTGTTATGTCTGTCAATCCGCACATGGCCAGCGTGGTGGACTATGGCCAAACCCTTCTCATATTGAGAGGAGACCCGTGCTCTGTCGTGAGCCGGCAATGGTTTGATCATGTTGATGATGATGACTCAAATAACTATGGCGCATATCTATTCACACCTTTTTAAAGTGACATAATATATTTATTATCAATTTGAATCGTTCGATGGAATTCTACGCCTGCCAGCCTTGGTCGCACACGACTAGTAGAATGAAAAAAAATATATATAATCTCGTAAATTGCCACATGCGACCTCATATTTTACTTGTTTACATTATACACACCAAAAATCTAAAGTAACTATACGAAACCTACCTATGCCATTCACGATATGTATTTATTATTTATTACGTAATTTCGGTGGAATTCTATACATTGCCAGACTTTTCGGCTACAGCTACATTAAGCCACCAAATTTAATTTAACTAACGGAGTGGGGTTACACTCAATGAGTGGCACAAATGGGTACTTAAGTGAAATAAAAACTAGTTTTTTTAACATGCAGAAACTGTAATGTTTGAGAAACCTGATGCATGCTAGCTAATATTTTGCGTATTTCTACAATACAGACCGAAGGCCACAAATATCCATTCTTTTTATACACGCATACTATACTAAACCTTTAAAACTATTTATGTCATTATATTCAATTTTTTAATACATTTATAAGATATAATACAAATTGCCACACTTATGCGATAACTCTTGATTGTGAAGAAGATTTCCACACGACTGGGAAAGCGAAATAAGGTCAAATATAGTGAGTTTACATTAATAAGCGAATATCTAACAAATATCCAGCTTAGACGTGGCAACATTGCGTAAAAGTTACTGTATGCGTTTTTGCTTAGTCACAAAATTAGTTGATCTTTTAAACTCGTACATTTTAAGTAGGTACCGAGAAAAAAACTAGCTTAGATGGTTATCACTCATGAAGTTTTTGTAACACGTAATAAAATGTGGTGACTTGTCATTCAATAACCAAGCAGAAATAATATACGAATAAATTTTAGCTGCCTAATATATTGAAGAAAGATTGATTAAATTTGATTTAGACGTGGAAAAAAAGACGTTAATTCACTCAATTTCAGACATACGTTGCCATAGCAACGCATGCTGTTGATCCCATTGCTGTTCACGAATTATATATCGCGATGTTGGTTACACAGTCTAGTCTTTTATACGAGTAGCGATTTGTTTTTTTTATTATTATTATATTTATTTCCAATCCCAATCCGTTAACTCTCAAATGATCGATTTGTGTTTTAAATGCAAAGTGGTAAAGTTTAAAACTCTCAGTCTCTATCTAAGGACCATTTTTCCTGTTAGTATAGTTCCAGAGATTTATCAATAGAAAGATATCAATAGGATATAAGCACTGACTATGTTAGATTTCAGTGTATATACAAATAAATGATTCATGTTTAACAGATTCCACAGTTTTGAAATTTGAACATAGCCTGGTATTTTTTTTACCACATCACCTTATCACTATTTTAATTAATGAGCTATCTAGAGCAATTAATAACTAAATGTTTATAACCTACTTTTCATTCTAAATTCAATCTTACACTATGGACACCAGTTCTCAATTTACAATTATTTTTGGATGGAAGTTCCTTAACGTAGTAACGTACTTGGGGTATGTAGATAGGTGTTACATGCGAGATGTTCGGTTACGTCCGGCTCAGATATTCTACTCAAACGCTGGCCTGTAGTCTTGCTTATATTATGTGTTAGCCAAACTTCAGTGTTAACGTTAGATAGTGTAGTTTCCACTTTTACTACGCACCTCTTAGGTTAATCTTATATCAACCTAAGAGGATCTTATAATCAAATCAAAATAACTTTATCCTAATTGCGCTGTCGTCAGAATACCAAAAGTCACAGATTATACATCCAGTAGTGGAAGAATAAAAATTATTACTATTCCGAGTATGATATTAAATGACACATCCAAAAAATATAAAATACATATAGAAACAGATTTCTCGTCTGTATATTCCACTTTAGTGCTTTATTAGCTTGCAACTAGCAAAGGATATTTTGATAACTAAAGCATCCATGTGACGTTACAAAAACCCTTCTGTAACCCATATAACTGTATAACTGTTAAATATAAAATATTTTTTGTGATACCAGGGTTTAAGACGGTTTTTATAACCGTTTCCTACTTACCCTATTTCTTTATTTTTTTTATAATACAATAAGAAAAAAATCTCCATTTCCCCGTAAGTTGGTAGGTTTCAGTTTTAATAACAAACTATTGCTCTTAACTTCGTCGCCTGAAATTAAATGTATATTTGTGAAAATTGAGGGCCTGATAAAAAATACCAGAAGACGCTTTTGCAAAAGTATGTTGTTCCAAATTGCATAAAGATCATTAAAGGGTTCCGGCGGAACTGAGTTGAAACCTCCATCCAGCATTTAAAATAGAACAGTAATTATAAAATTATACATAAGTGACTTCACCTAGTTTTATTTTTCTTTGTTTGTTTATTTATTAGGAACATCAAAGGCTTGTTCACAAAGCATATTCAATTAATAACACGTTCTAAAAGGTGCGACACACCACTTAAAGACATTCACAATAATGTTACAAGATCCGTTATGTACAACAATGTATCACAACGTCTATATATATAAATGACGAATTAAGGCCGTCAGAGTTGTTTTTAGTAAGGGTGATGTTTACATTTTTATTGCGACCAAAATTAAGAGGTCCGAACGGTCCGACGACTCGAGCGAGAATGCCACGAAAAGCATCGACTGCCCGTATTTATAGCAAAGCATGCTTGTACAAAATTGAATGCTACCGTCTAAATTGTATTAGCAAATTCATCAAGAGTTCAAATGTGGCTAATTATTGGATTCTTGAGGTTATTGGCGCCGCTGAATGAAGTTAATAACTCCTTCACGCCGACATATATAATAGGCAAAAAAATAATAGGCTATCAACCTCCTTAAGGAGACAAAGCAAGATTACGTTTGTTTTAAGTTGTTATATATTTTTAAAACGAGGTCTTTCGTCAACGATATTATAAATATATTCTATTTACAATATATTATAGTCTACTTGCGACACGTGCAACATCGATAGCTTTTACATTGAACCAGATAAGAAGGGTAGCAAGCACTCCACTGTGAGGGCGTCATAATGTGCCAGCAATGCTTTTTATTATGCATCTCAGCCGCTATTCACCGGTGCATAGTAATTTTCTATAAAAAGGCCTGAGATATTAAAATATCTACGTCGAAAATGCCGCAATATACTAAGTTGTGAAAATAACTATGCATTACTTAGTATTACGTAGTGTGATGGTAATGCTCGTTCGATTAAGTTTAATATTGGATCTATATACTGAAGTAAAAAATCAAAAGCAGGGGTAGCTGATCACGGAGCCTCCCACTAGATCTCGGAGCCTCCCACTATTTTTTATGCTGATGGTAGCGACCGAGGGGGTTTTAGTGGGTAAAAATCCCACATAACCCACGCCTTTCCCCAGCAATAGTCGGGTATCTCCGTGGGAGATTTCCCCCCTGTAAACAATAAAAAAGGGGTACCTGAGTACCGCCTTTATAACTGGTTTTAACGGTGAAGGAAAATGTTGTGAGGAAACCTATATGCCAGAGAGTGATTCATTTACTCAAGCCGTGTGATGTTATGTAACCAAACCCGCACTTCAAAATTCAAATTCAAATTCAAATAATCTTTATTCAAATAGTCCTTTAAAAGGCGCTTTTGACACGTCAATAATTTACAAAGTAGTGATTTGATGGTGATAACTACATTCGTAAACTTAAAACTAAAGCTATGAGGGTTCCAAACGCGTCCCGGTCTAAGAAGAAGCCCACAACAAACTTAGCCAGGTAAATTTTCTTTTTGTTATCACCATCTCACATGCCACTTAAAATTATATTAAGAGCTATCTTATTAGAGCAATATTTCACACCCATGCTTGTTTATCATTTACGTAATCCTTTACACTATAGTAGGACTTTTCTACAAGCTTACGTTTTATATAAACTTTGAACTTATTGAGAGACATCCCAGAAATTTCATTAGGCAATTTGTTATAAAATGTAGTGGACCAGTATTTTTGTTTCAACTTTCTCTCACTTCTCCCAATAGTCTAGTGCAACTTATTGATATAAGAAAGCATTAGAACCTCTAGTCACATCCCCTAAAAATTGGTTACACAAAATTATTTTGCCTAACGTTTTGGTTCCATGTTCCCGTCTTAATGTCTTAAAAGCTCGCATTTACGTTGTACAACAAACATTTTTATTTTTATAAATTAAAATGTTGGCATCGTATTACTATATGAAATAAAATGATAGATATAACTGCGTTTGAATCGGTTTCTAAAAATTTCCGCGAGAACCATATATATTCACGATCTTTACCAGGCAACCTAGCCCTGCATATTAATACCAAGATATTTTTTTTTTTTTATCCACTACAAGTTAGCACTTGACGGCAATTTCACCTGATGGTATGTGATGATGCAGTCTAAGATGGTAGCGGTCTAACCTGTTAGGGTATGGTAAACCAATACTCCTAATTGGTTTCTACGCGACATCGTGCCGGAACGCTAAATCGCTTGGCGACATGTCTTTGTCGGTAACTAGCCACGGCCGAAGCCTCCTACCAGACCAGACCCGAGCCGGGAGTTATTGTTGGTGATGTGATGCTGTGTGATCAAAAAATACAGCAACAAACCGATGGATACACTTTCGCAGTTTTGTAATTTCAACTGATTTTCTATCTTCATAATTCAAAACAAAATAAAATAGAAGTATCTGTATGTAACTTTGAAATAACTGTCTAAGGACCAGAAACTCAGATAATTGCTTGCTTGAAAGCAAAACCCAAACAAAAGGGTTAAAACTAATTGTGTGTTTGCCTTTTTGTTTTTATCGGCCGGTTTAATTGGGCTAACCTTAGGAATGTATTCGGAATTTTATAATCCTTTACCTGCATAATATGAAAAACCCGTCAAAACCATACATTACCATACATTGCCATAGACTACAATTTAAGATGTGGCAGGTAATACAGAGGACCGTAGAATATATTCTAGTACTTTGCTTATCGTTGGTAATATTTCAGAACGCCTTTAATGCGTCGGAAACTTGGACCGATTTGAGATTCCACTGCGACTAAAAATTCTATGTGTGGACGTCAAAATTTTAACGGGAACAAAGTCGCTGGCAACAGCTAGTATACATTATAATATTATATTAGCTAACCTATACATGTTTAAATATTCTACCACGATATTTAGAAGCAAAATTAAAAAATACCTAATAAATCAGTAAAAAAAAATGTATATAAGTATATGGCTTGTTTTAAAATTGTTATTATGTTATTAGTTAACATAAAATTGGTAAATTGGCTTTTTAATTAATATATTTTACAGTAGTTTTGGCAAAAATATTTTAGTTTAATATTACTATTTAGAAGTTATAGGCGGTGATAGCCTAGTGGTTAGGTCGTCAGCCTCCTAATCAGAGGTTGGTGGTTCGAATCCGGACACGCACCTCTAACTTTTCGGAGTTATGTGTGTTAAAAAAAAATTAAAATATCACTTGCTTTAACGGTGAAGGAAAACATCGTGAAGAAACCTGCACGCCTGAGAGTTCTCTATAATATTCTCAAAGGTGTGTGAAGTCTGCCAATCCGCACATGGCCAGCGTGGTGGACTATGGCCAAACCCTTCTCATATTGAGAGGAGACCCGTGCTCTGTAGTGAGCCGGTAATGGGTTGATCATGATGATGATGATGATATTATGCATGTCGAGTTAACCTATAAGTGAGTATACATTGATAGTCCTAAGTGTGACATAATTTGTCTTAAAAAATATGTATATATTTCTTTGTATACCATTGGCTTCGTATTAAATAAATAAATAAATTATCTTAGTACGACGAAGGTTGTTAGGAAGTAAACGAACATAAATTTAATACGCAATTAAAAAGCAATCTTAACTTCAGCCAGTATGCAAAACACGAGAGCAAGAAAAAATACTGCAGCATCAAAGCAAAAATAAGGCGTGACATTGATGAATTATAATATATGCCATAGGGTTTTCCCAACCGATGTCCTATTAACATAACAGCCGAAGTGACCTCGAAGCCTATATTTGTAGGGGAAAAAATATTTTCTGGGCAACTTCCAACGCGTCTTTCGGAGTCGGAGGCGAGACAGGGCGGCGCCTGATTTTCGCGACTAAGAGGCGCCTTTCGCCGCAGCATCCCTACTGCGATGCGGATTTTACTATTGTTCATTCAGTTCTGTGTAGGATGCTCTACATTTCAATATTAATAATTGCTAAGTCGATATGATCGAGTCTTATTATGCAAATTCCGTTGGCTTGAGTGGCGTAGGCAGATTTAAAGGGGTGCTTGATAAAATCTTAGTTCGTGAGAATTAATCTTACTCCAGGGCAAGGCTAAGTAGACTTGTCTGTAACTAAAATTTAAGTAACGTTGGTTCTTTAAGCCATTAATTTGATTTACCTAAAAGTGAAGATATGCTTGGAAAGAACACGCGTATCCTGGTAATTAATACCAATTAAAACTAACTGTTGAGTTCTGTCTATGACAAAAAAGTTAACTTAACAACTCTGTAGTATACTTTCGCAAGTAGTTAGTATACAACAACCAAAAAATTAGCAAACAGCCTAACAGCTATTTTTCTGTGGCTTTTTTCTTGAGTAAAACGAACACGCTCTAAGCTTCAAAGATACGAGTAGCATAGCAGAGCATATATACATTCTCATATTACGGTGGTAAGCGATAATGCAGTCTAAGTTGGCAGCGGGCTAACCTGTTAGGGGTATGGTTACCTTTAACAAATAAACCTTTTAAATTCCTAATTTGCTTCTTTGTGTCATCCGGAACGCTAAATCTTTTGGCGCCCTGTTGTTGTTGTTGCTGTTGTTTGTCAGATTACCAACCTACAAAACCAGTATCGAACCGGGAGTCGATCGTTTACACTTTAACTTTATAACCCACGCACACGCACATACACACACACACACGCGCGCGAAAGCAATATGCCACGGACTTTTAAGAATAAAATATCCTAAGGCTAATGCTACCATATTACAAAGCCTTACATATCTGTCTCTGAGACATTCCGTCTGTACGTCAGCGGGTTGTTTCGCAATTATTAATAGTTAATCAAATCAAATCAAATCAAATCGTTTATTTTGCACAGATTGTGTTGGTATATTGGTGTTACATTAAATTAGTGATGCTTAAACAATCTGCCGGGTAGGCATGCAAAAAAAAAAGAAATAATATTTTAAAATTTATGTTTCTGGTCAATTAATAGTAAAAGTCAAATGTATAATTTAATTATTTATAAATGTAACTATATATTTTTGTCTCTTAAGTATTCTTCAATTGAATAGTATAACTTAAGTTAGTAGAACTTTTCACAAGGAACTTTTTACTTCGATATGAAAAGATACTACATATTCATAACAACATTTTATATGTTAGTATCATATTACGTGTAAGCCATTTTGAGGCCAGAATTTTTGAATTTATGAATTCGTGACTTGTGAAAGAAACCTCATAAATGACTGATGCCTCTGCGAAGCGAGGTCTAAGGCCGAGATTTATAAAGCGAGCTTGCTTTACCCCTGACTTAAGACACAGTTAAAACGAGACAACGTTATGTGTCCGACGTAAGTCTATCTCGTTTTAACACTAACTTTGGCTGAGCCAAGTCAAAATACACTTTACAAATCTCAACTTTAGAGTTGTCTTGGGTGGAATTGCATTCTTTATGTCTTTTTAAGAAATATGTTATTATTTATTGGTAATATATATATTTTTTTATACACTACAATTTGGTCCTTGATGGCTATCTCACCTGGTGGTAAGTGATGATGCAGTCTAGGATGGTAGCGGGCTAATTAAATAAAAACTGTTGGGGGATACTCACACAAATAAATAAACTTAAAATAGGAGACAAAGTTTTTTCCAATTTTATTACTTCACATACCACTACTTCAAAAAATACTCCATACTCAGTAGTAACAAAAAAATACTCCATACTTAATTGTTTTTGTAATAAACGACTTACTCGTACTTAGGAAAATTCAACAAAAATAGCAATTATTGGTGCAAATATTGTAGCAACCGTAGGATGTAACAGATAACGTGCGTAGGTATGGTACGGTACCCTAAAAATCGATACTGTTTAGCTATGTAGGACTTACTGATTATTAATGAAGGTTTCAGTCAAATTGGATCAGCAGTTCCGGAGTGAAGGAGTAACAAACATACATACATACGCACTTAAATACAAACTCGTATTTTAAATGTAATCATAGTTAAAATATGAGTTTGTATTGTGATACACTTAAAAAAAGTATGTGTGATTACACTTACAATACGAGTAATCTATGTATATAAAAGCGAAATACCACTGACTGACTGACATATGATCACGATATCTCAGGAACTATAAAACATACGAACTTTAAATTTGGAAGGTAGAATCCTTTTATGAAGTAGAGGTCAACTAATAAACGGTTTTGAGAAAATCTACCCCTAAGGGGTAGAAATGGGGGTTGGAAGTTTGTATGAAAGTCCTATATTTTTGAAGTTAGAGACATGAAAATTGGCAAGTAAGTTTTTTATTATTAATGATAAAGATCGGTATAATCAATGTTACGAAAATCTACCCCAAGGGGGGTGAAATGGGGGTGGGGCGTTTTCATGAGGATTCTATGTTTTCGAAGTTAGGGACATGAAAATGGGCATTTAAGTAATTAGTTTTAAATAATAAAAACTTGTACGAGATATTTTTATCTGATTGTATTTGTTTTGTTAAAAAAAAAATGAAAAAATCCATGTAGGGTTTGCTTAAGCGCTTGATAGGTGATCGAGATTGCTAGTAAAACTTAGTGATAGGATATGTAGGTATAGCTTTTTATTGCTTAATTACATTAATACGTCATTTTGGGTGTGCAATGAAATGTTTCTTCTTCTTATGCTACATTCTTACTATTATTGTTTAGGTAAAGACGTGATCTTCACTTAAATAGTTTTACCATACCATTGTTCTTCGAATCATATATTTTTTTACCAATACGGAGATTTTCAAAATCATACGATATATAATAAAGCTATATCGGTCTTACTTCTCATCATCCTAAGATAAACCCCCCCTATACCCCTAAACCCCTTCTCAAAACTACTGTCATTATTATTACAAGTTATTCGTTACTATTTGAAACGGGGGTAAAAGTTAATTGTCAAATTACTGATGCTCTCCGTTTAGTTTTTTGTTTTGATTTTTTTTTATGTAATCTCATGGGGTCGTTTGTTTTTCCAAGGTAAAAAGTTAATATTGACTTTGTGATCACTATACTTCACAAATAAGACGGTTAACTTAGTGCGAGATTTATAAATCGGGCTTAGCCTTACCTATAACTAAAGATACAGTTAAAACGAGACAATGTTTGGTCTGGTGGGAGGCCTCGGCCGTGACAAAGACGTGTCGCCAAGCGATTAAGCGTTCCGGCACGATGTCGCGTAGAAACCAATTAGGAGTGTGGGTTTACCATGACCCTATCAGGTTAGCCCGCTACCATCTTAGACCGCATCATCACTTGCCATCAGGTGAGATGCAGTCAAGGGCTAACTTGTGGTGAATAAAAAAAAAATTGGCCGTTAATGTGAGTCTTCCTGCAAACTATCGTGACGTATAAGTGTAAAGTAATTTTATATAAAGAATCAAACTTCATAATTCGGCATACGAAATGCCATTGAATGCCATACGAATGTGACAGGTTAACATTTTTGTGACGTTTGTTAACTTCATAACTTACCCAAGGCACTGATTGTATTTTATACCAACATCTACGAAGCAGAGGTCAACGCTCTCTGAAGAGGGCAATACACATTTTAAATATTTATAGTATGGCATTGGCTATCTAAAAGCAAACAATGCTGTCAACTTTACAGCGTTCACCTTGTTGACTTGCGATCAAAAGTTTTTTAAGAGACGACAGCGCACTAAACTTTATGCGTATTGTATTTCGAAGTTGAGAGAGAGAGAGAACCTTGTCGTTAGTCACGTTGATTATTTTTCTGTTTTTCACTAACTGACCCGATGACGAGCATATGAAAGTGTTCAAAACTCCCGATAGTTAATATGCAGCAACGATTTAAAGTACGCAAGCGTATTTTGAAATAAGTAAATGGAAATGGTGCAAAAACCATAAAGATCAATCTAAAAACGAGTTAAATTGATTAAGGGTTCGTTAAAAGTCTCGGTTGGCGATTAAACGTTTAGCGACGATGATGTAAAGTGACGCGATTTGCGAAAAAAAAATGATGGAAACTTTAATTACGGACTACGAAATCGTTAAACAGACATCTCGATAGTTTTGTCAAAGCATCAGTGTTACTACTGGTACGAATATAAAAGTCAAGTAACGTTTGAATCAATGAGCATATAATTCGTTTAGTAGTAGTGGTCTATAGTGCTAAGCTATTGAGGATTACTTATTACACTATGTGCCTCATAAGAAGGCTCAGAGTCACTCAGCGAGCAATGGAGAGAGTTTCTCTACGTGATCAAAACAGGAATGAAGAGATCCGTAGAAGGACCATAGTTACCGACATAGCTCAGCGAGTTGTGAAGTTGAAGTGGCAATGGGCGGGGCACATAGCTCGGAGAACCGATGGACGTTGGGGTCCCAAGCTGCTGGAATGGCGACCCCGCAGCCGTAAACGTAGCGTTGGTCGACCCCCAACAAGGTGGACAGACGATATCAAACGAGTCGCAGGGAGCCGCTGGATACAAGCGGCCCAAGACCTTGGCCATTGGAACTCTCTACAAAAGACCTATGTCCAGCAGTGTACGTCAATTGGTTGCAATGATGATGATGGATGATTGAGGATTAAGGAAAGACACTTTTTGTTTTTAATAGATGACGCATCACTATTTATCTGACATCATCTAGTGACTCAGACTAGATTAACTATTTCTTAGTATCTCAATAAACTGTATGAGTGTGCTTCTTGGAAACTTTTAACCTCAACGTGTTTGATTTATAATTACTTTTGCGTTTATAATAGTTATATCGAAATGGGAATATTTTAGATATTTTTTCCTAACCAGCCGTGAATCTTTTCCACGTGTTTAAGGTTTCTAAGCAAGCCTGAGAAGTCTCTTTATTTATTTGCCATTAAAATCAGATGCCAAAATTATTTTTGCACAAAATTTTGTTGGGACCGATCATGCCGAAGCCTGACATAAGTAATAAATGTTAGTCATTTCATTCCACGGAAATTAATTCTGTTCCTGTTTCCGAGATAAAAATGAAATCCTTATCAGTTAGGAACCTGCTATTTCTGTATCGGATTTCATTTAGATGGCTGCTTGCGATTTGGGTATATATACGTATGTAATGAAACTAATTTCCATTTTTCACTTGCGATAGCCGCGTAAAACACAATAATAAATAAGGGTGCAGTCTAGAGAATGCAATAATTTTTTATATTATATCGGTGAAAATCCATTTTCTTTTATGTTTATAATATGGGGATCTTCTAAGGGCGGATAAACAAATTACTCAAATGTAAATGTTCATGGGCGGCGGTAATCACTTACCATCAGGTGACCCGCCTGCTCGTTTGTTCGTTATATATATAAAAAAAAAAGTTATTTTAATTATCTAATTATACTAGGTAGGATATATGAGGTAAAAAATTAAGAATTATTATAATTATGGAAATGAGCCAACTTTGAATGATAAATATAAATCCTCATTACTCTTTATTCTTCTCTGTGGTACATCATAAAGGGAACATCAGTTACCACGCTACGAACAAAGCCTTACCGAAAAGCGATTTAGCGTTCCGGCACAATGTCGCGTAGAAACCAATAAAATTTATAGGTGTTTATACAATATAGTATACAGTGTTTATACACCCGCTATACCCTAACAGCTAAGCCATTAGTTGGCCACAGGTTAATAAAGACAAAACAGTTTCTCAAAAATTCACGCTTAATGTCGTAAAACCTGTGAAATAGGCGAATGTAAGCATCTCTGCGCATTCATCTCATGAAACTATCTCATAAAGGATTGCAATGCGCGAGCTCTGTTTTCGCCCTTTTAAGTATTTTATATTGTATATCGTCTATCTCAGGTCAAAGCTGTTGTTGCATAACTAATAAACATTGGTTTAAGTAAAAATTAAAAGCTAAAATAAAAGTTGCTCAGCATATGCAACCTTTGTTCCTATAAAACTTATTTTAGAGAGCTGTCAATTTCACTGGTCACTAAAATATTCAGTTTATTTTTTATCTGTTCTTAATTTATTATAGTTTTAATGTATGTAACCAGAAATGAATAAAAATCCTCGAGACTTGTGAAAAATATTAGCAGTGATAGCAACCAAAGCAAATACAAATGAGTATAACGTCAATTAAATAATAATTATAATAACTTTTGCGTTTCTATAGAATAAAGTCGTGGTAGATTGATGATTGTCTCACAATAGCTCAAAACGTCTGATCAGCTAAACGATAGATTATAGTCTGGAATAGCACACAGACCATTTGGGGTATGTTTTTCTGTTCCACAGAGCAAGAGGACGAACGTCATTTTTGCAATATGTAAGTTTCGTTAGACAAGGCCGTTAGTTCCCCATCAAAATTTCAACGGGAACAAAAGCTCGGGCAACATCTATCTATTGATACATGTTGCCCGAGCTTATGGTGGCATAGGTATTTTTATTAAAATACCTATGCCAACATCAACACTACATCTAATACTAAACCGAAAATGTATGAGTCCAACCAAAAAACGTTCCTCATTAACGTGTAACGCTTATATACCGAGCCACTAAATATTTCGAGCCAAAGCCAAAAAGAGAAAGAGGAAAGAGCGAACCTCAATTAGGTACGCTTAAAAAATTTAATCCGCTCCACAACAAACTCGCAAAGTTAGTTGTTAATGAACGTGTAGGTTGTATAACAGTTGCAGCTGAGGTGACCAGGCTGGCGCGAGTTCTGGGACGTTCTGGGAATTCCATTAACAAGATTGGCGTTTAATGAAGACTCACTGCGATGCGCCAATTATTTGTTTTCATTAGAAATTAAGAGCACTTACGCGAAACAAATTGTAAACTAATTGTCAAATTAGTAACTCCTTTGATAATTAGGTACTCCTTTGATCAATCAACAACAATCTCATCCCCGATTAAGGTGACAAATGTGCAACGACCGGAAAAACAGAACTGTTAAATTTAATATTTCTAAACACAACAAATAACTATACATGTTGGGCACTATTTATTTTGTACTAGATTCTGCCCGCGACTTCGTCTGCGTTGACTTCAGAAGCTTCGCTCGTTAACAATCGTTAATCTTCCCACGGGAACTATTTAAGAGATTGGTATAGAAAGAACATGTGCTTTTCTGTAGCATAGGTTAGATGCATACCAAATTGCGAAGCTGTCTGCCCGCGGCTTAGTTCGTAAGCAATTTCAATTTTCCCTCAGGAACTTTTTAAGGAACTGCATTAAAAGGTAGCCTTAGTTCTTTCTCATGTCTAAGGCTACATCCATGCCAAATTTCATCCAAATCCGTTGAGCTGTTTTTACGTGGTTTAGTAACAAACATCCACACTTTCACATTTATGACATATGTATATAGGTATATAGGATATAGGAATATAGGATTGTCTAAGGGTCATCAGTTACATTTCTCACTGAATCATAAAGATAAATATACTATAGTTATTTACATACATAACACAAAATCGGAGACTTGCCGTATCTGCATATAACAGTTTTACAAAAAGATAATTGGTAATAGTGAATATATGAGATCATAAAGAAGCAATTTATCATAAGTTTGTCTATGTCTCTGTTTGTCCATTTGACTGTATATTGGATGGCGCATCACGCAAATACAACTGAACGGATTTCAGTTTTGTATTTATCATCATCATCATCATCATGATCAACCCATTACAGGCTCACTACAGAGCACGGGTCTCCTCTCAATATGAGAAGGGTTTGGCCATAGTCCACCACGCTGGCCATGTGCGGATTGGCAGACTTCACACGCCTTTGAGAACATTATGGAGAACTCTCAGGCATGCAGGTTTTCTCACGATGTTTTCCTTTACCGTTGAAGCAAGTAATATTTTAATTGTTTTAAAAACGCACATAACTCCGAAAAGTTAGAGGTGCGTGCCCGGATTCGAACCGCCGACTTCTGATTAGGAGGCTGACGCCATAACCACTAGGCTATCACCGCTTCAATAGCTGATATATATATAACTGATTCTAAGTTGAATTTCGGCAATTTTTAATCATCCAAAACAATAAGGTTGCTTCAGGATACGCGCACCTGTTACCACCCCCGTAGACACCAAGGAGTGCACTGATGAGCGTACCGTCCAACCCCCCCGTTATCCCAAACTTGGCCTAAGCCGAGGTTCGGCCTCACAGGAGGCGCCCTTAGGAAGGACGTTCCCTTAGTTTCTTCGAGTCCTAGGGCTCACAATTTCTTCTGGCAGAGCTTCTCTTCTAAGCTCGCCAATCAGCCCGGTTACGCTGTCGCAACCAATATAAATAGCACAGCTAATAGTCAGTCAAAAAAAAATACTGATGAGCGCTTCGGGGTCTTTGGCACCCCATCTGAGACGCAGAAGGCTCCGCTGGCTTTAGTGTGTATTCTGACCGCTACTTCGGCAGCCGGCGAGTCCCATATACCCGCCTGGAACTCGCACCGGGCGGGATGCATAAATGCATTTCTCAGCGAGAAAAAAAGGGTAGACACAGAATACAGATTTTAATAAGTTTGTTTTAATACAGTAAACAGATTTTAATAAGTTTGTTTTAACTTAAAAGGTTGTATTACTTATTTTGCAAGGATTTAGTGAAGAGGTAATAGCTAAAATAGATAGAGTGTAGACCTAACCAGCAAACAACAGTAATACGTAATGCATGCATGCTCCACATACCGGCTGATTGCGAATAAGCTTCGTGCACAGGTTTAGTAACGTATTATTGAGCTGATATACCTCCTATTTCATTCGCATGTTTGAGGTTATCTCCCAAATACTGCGCAGGTTTTAATGTTATTTTAATGTAGGAAGTTGTTTGGGTAGATCTCGACATACAGTGTGAAATATACGCGAAGTAAACGGGGATATTTCTCCCCAGGGGATTTTTTTTTTTCAACTTAACACCCCCGTACAATTATTATTACATATTTTTTTATCGTCCAGTCGCTGTCCAAGAGTCGTCAACGGATGGACGAGGATGAAAAATCTTAAGTTTTCAGAACGATTTAATTTTATTAACGTAATGCGTTAAGAAATTAGTAAACAGTTGGTTGTAAACGAGCGGTTTAGTTGAGGTCAGTTTATTTTCATAAGTTTTTTAACAACTAAGTTCGACATTATCCTTACTTTTTCATGCACTCATTCGAATTGGTATTCCGCCGGCATCGAGTCTGTATGCGAAACCCTTAGTAGAAAGATGATTTTACTCCGTATATTAATGGGAAATATTTCTCGGAAATATGTTGCATCTCTAGTTGCAGTTAAGTTTTGTAGAGACGGCAAGATCACGTCCTTTGATCCCTCCGAGAACGCCTCGGCGTCGGCGTGGCTGTGGCAAGCGTCTGGAGAAACGGGCACGACCTATTGGAGGTCGGGAGGGTATTTCATACGCGTGTCAACAAATAAGCGTTTGTCGAGACTATATAAAACACACTTATTTGAATTCAAATCCTGAGTTTTTGAATAAAAACTATATAAGCCGATTTTATTTAATTACATGACATAGATCATACATTCTTAACGATTTTGAAAGATACATTTCGTGGCAAACAGAGCAAACAGCTTACTGTACTGTAACTTACAGAGTTACATTCATCTATAATAATATAATATTATAAGTCACGAAACACTTCCGTAACATTGTGTTTTTACCGTGATTGGTTGTCTGGAAGAGATCGCTATGTAGCGGTAAGGCCGTCAAATTGTATTCGCCGCGCTGGGTTGTTTCTTTTTTATTCTGCATTTTTCGTCTTGTTTATACATTCATTCAAAGAAGGAAATTTTTGTATTGATTATTTATTTGTAATCCATTTTGGATAAATTATTTCGCCAACTTGCGAAATTCTTTTAGCTTTAGAAGGCTATTTTATCCACAATTTGCATTGGCTGTACTTTATTGAATTAAAGAAATTATGTTATTGGTAAAGCCAATACCTACCGGGCTGCGCTGACTTAATGGTTTTATACATATATACTTAATCCTAGAATTTTTCTAGTTCTATTTTCTTCTTGACTGCTAATTGCAGCACCATATACCTAAACGATAGCGTTTAAAAAGAAGCCAACATAATGTTTTTTGTTAATGTCGAAATCATGTAAGAATAAAAGTGTTTTCCAATTATCATTTATATGCATTGCATGCATGCATGCATGTTTATAGGCATTCTAACATTTTCGAATTGTTAACCCTTTACAACATGGTATTTGAAGGTATAATGCATGGCATAATCATGAGGACATGACAGGACGATAAAATCAGTTTAGGTTTTACCAAATTACAGAATATTTCCCATATTCACCTACTGTGTGTTTCTTTAACAAGCACATGTGGGGAAAATTAGAAATCATAGGCCTTACAGTGAAACTGTCTATGGAACCTTTATATAATACTGACATCGCCCCACAGTTTCCACCATGTTCCATAAAATATAGTTTACCTTACTTTGTGATAATATAGCTTATCATAGAACTTACAGTGAAACTGTCTCCTTTTATATAATACTAACATCGCTCCACGGTTTCACCACGTTCCATAAAATATAATTTACCTTACTCTGTGATAATATAGCTTAAAATTGAAGAAATAATTTTAAAATTAGCTTACAGATTAACGCGTGAAGGCGCAGCAAACTCACATTGGCATTTATAATATTATGTGTGATTTTGACTCTCTTAGATTGCATCAGATCTTACCATCGTGTGTGATTTTAGTAAAGGAATAAATAATAGCTTTTTTTTTTTTTTATCGTGGGTAAATCCTCATGGATACCTCTGCGCCACGGGGAGGCACAGAGGTTAAGTCAGACTCCTACTGACTAAAACCCCCACGTGTTCCTACTCACCGCTGTATGGTGGAGTCACGGGAAAGCTTTTGCATACAATATACTAGCTACTACAATATACAACATAATAGCATAGTTAATATTGTCAAAAAATGTATTAATACTTACATCACTTGTCCACTTGTCCAAGTAACAGGTAAAATACGTTTTATATCTATATAATCGCCTAGTTTTTCAGGATGAGATCAAACAACCGTACTTCGACTCTGTCAGTAAAAGTTAGTATTAAAACGTGACAGAGTTATGTAATCACATAACTTTGTATCGTTTTAACTCTCTTTTTTATTTTATTTTATTCATTACAAGTTAGCCCTTTACGGCAATCTCACCTGGTGTAAGTGATGATGCAGTCTAAGATGGTAGCGGGCTGACTTGTTAGGAGTATGGTAGACCAATTCTCATAATTGGTTTTTACACGACATCGTGACGGAACGCTAAATTGCTTGGCGACATTTTTTGGCGGTAGGGTGGTAACTAGCCACGGCCGAAGCCGGGAATCGAACCCAGGACCTCCAACTTTATAACGCTTCTTTTAGTCAGAGCAAAGCGCGCTTTATAGATCTCGGCCTTAGTGTGTCTGCGATAAGACAAATCGGCGCCACTTTGGGTAAACAAAATAGGCGTCCGAGGATTTACGATAGGTCGGAGGTCGACACGGGCCGGTTCGCACTGTGTCAACAAACACGCGTTACGCGATTGCCTCTTTCGCTCAATTCCATCAGACTTTTCTATTTGGCAACATTGTCATCTTGTATGTCCGTAGGAATATAACAAAATTCGATCAAAAATGCGATTGTGGCAGGCTTAATATTAGATATAAAAAAAAAATTAGTAGTACGCTACTCGACTACATGAAATTAGAAATTCATTTTAAAATAATTGTCTACAATTCTAAAACAAATTGGCCAATGAAATTTCTGGTTGTTTCAATAAGTTCCTAGTTTATGTAACACGTAAGCTTGCAGAAAAGTCCTTTTATAGTGTAAATTATAAAAAAAAAACTATATAAAATATTGTATATAATATGTGTAATATATAGTATGAAATATTGTTCTAATAAGATAGATGTGAGATGGTGATAATAACAAGTAGTTACCCTGCTAAGTTTATTGTGAGCTTCTTCTTAAACCAGGCGGCGTTTGGAACACTCATGGCTTTAGGTTTAAAGTTTACGAATGTAGCTATCACCATCAGTTATTGACGCATCAAAAGTGCTTTTTAAAGTTTACGATTTATTGATTGATTACACTCATACATTTCATATTTTCTATGCCGTTATGATACGTGTTTTGGTCTATATAAGGATGTTGTCGGTTGCAATGCGAAGTCAACTAGAGCCACTGGAATATCGTAAGATATTCTTAATGACTTAACTTTGCGTAGGTACAGGCAATAATCAACCTGATTGCAAGATTAGTTTTCATGTTTTTTTAAGCTGGAAAGAATTTTATAATATATACTCGTAGTTTAGAAAATAAATGAATGAATGAACAAAGCCATATCTTCGCCCACGTATGCTTTTTACGTTTACTTCTACCCTACATTGTAACTAATATTGTCATTCGAGGTTATTTTTAAAAGAGTTATTAAAGTGTACATTTCATCTCATGAAAATATCTTTGTGACACAAAAATGTTTTTAACATCTATATTTTTAGAGATATACCTCATGTTACCTGTATTTTATAGTAAGTATGTATGGGGCCCATAATAGGTGAATAAATAAGAGATAAATCATATGTTAATTTTGCATTTTCTGGGTTGAGTTTTTACTCTCCTATAAAATGGAAAAGTTAATACGATAGTATTAGTAATTTTGATAAATAAAATCTAATATCAAGAGACATAACTATTCTGTTATAATAAAGAGAGCACACTGTTAATTTTGATACATTAATTATTTGTTAATAATATTTATAATGCCTCAATAAGTTTCTTTTTTGCATAATATATTGCACGTTGTTCAAGTATATACATTATCTTTTAAACTATGATAAGCGGTTAAAAGCGTGGGTTTGAAAAGTAAATGTCGTAACATTTTCTATTAACTGAAAGGTTATATACAATGGTGTTTTTATTATAGATTTACTGTTCACAAGGGGAATGTTTTTCAGCAAAATTTTTTTGTTACTAACGAGGTGGGATGGCCAATCTTCTTACACCTACGATCCCAATTTTCTTTCAATGTTTGAAGTGGTTGAATGGCTTGCCGACTTAGCGAAGCAATAAATAGAATAAAGATTTTTGTTATTTTATAAATCGATATTTAATGATGAGTTACGTAACATCGTTGAATAAGAGACGATATGAATTGAACGTATTACATAAGTTTTATTTTATTCCACTACAAGTGAGTTCTTCACAACAATCCTACGAGTCTAGTGATGAGTCAGTTAAAGATGGTAGTGGCCTAACCTATTGCAGGTTTTGTAAACATCATGACATGATCATGATCAACCCATTATCAGCTCACTACAGAGCAAGGGTCTCCTCTCAATATGAGAAGAGTTTGGCCATAGTCCACCACGCTGGACATGGCAGACTTCCCACGCCTTTGAGAACATTATGGAGAAATCTCAGGCATGCAGGTTTCCTCACGATGTTTTCCTTCACCGTTGGAGCAAGTGATATTTTAATAGCTTAAAAACGCACATAACTCCGAAAAGTTATAGGTTTTGTAAACCCATACTCTTAATTGGTTTGAAGGCGTCACCGTGCCGAAACGTTAAATTGCTTGACGTGTAGAACGTCACAGGGTGGGAAGAATTCACGGCCGAAGCCTCCCACCAGACCAGAGTCTTGCCGGGAAACGAACTCAGGACCTCCAACTTTATAATGCGTCAATGCCCGCGCTGTGTCACAGAGGCCGTCGTCTATTTATTGGATGAGCAGTAATAAGACTTCGGCCTCCTTTTCTAGCGGACCTAGTTCTCGATCCACAGCACGCATCTGTAACATTTCTCAGTTATGTGCGTTCATAAGTTACTAGCTGTTGCCCGCGACTTCGTCTGTGTAGAATTGCTGATTTCCCGTGAGATAGAGGTTTCCCGTGCGGCCAATGCCCTGCTTCAGAAAAAAAACTACAGGCAAATGTCAAATTGTCGATTTTCGTGTCTCTAAATTAAAAAACATAGGACTTTCATACAAACTTTAAACCCCTATTTTATGACCTTCAGGGTAGATTTGGATGAAAAAAAAATCTAACCTTATACTTACGCCCTAAAAGAAATCTACTTTCAAAATTTCAAGCTTGTAGACTTAATGATAATATTAAAAAAAAAAATTATGTACATGTTTTTTATTAATTATTATTAATCTAAATGCGAATTTTTAACTCCAAAAACAAAGGATTTTCATACAAACTTCCCCTATTTTACCCCCTTAAGGGTGGAATTTCCAAATACCCTTTCTTAGCTGACATCTCTCAACTATTCATAATGGCAGAAAGGAAACCTTCTAATGGGTTTATATTGATGATGACAATCATGCTAGGAATAATAGAATTAAATGTAATTAAAATAACACTTCGTAATTTTTAACTGGTGATGTATAAAGTAGGTTAGTAACTTAAGGTTAAATAGGTATGTACCATTTATTAAACTATTGCACTGATACGGTATCATTGGTAAGTAATTTACAATTTGCGGTTTAAAACGATTTTTTTTTACATCTTTATTTAAAGAGATTAGTCGCTGAGCGAGTATGCCTCTCTGTAAGTTCACAAAAAAATAACATAAATAAAGTTAAGACGGTCCTCGAGGAACATATTATTGTCTGTTCTCGAAGGAAATCCCAACCAATTTCAACATCTGAGTTGCAGAAGCCGACTCTGGATATGCTAACACACTATTGAAATATCCAATAGAAATAAGATCTTTATTGTAGTTAAAATTATGGCGCCTATAATCTTCATTTCGGGCACATTCCATCAAAACATGCGTGACATCCTCTTGTACATTGCAAACACTACAATTGAGCGAAATAAATAGGAATGTACCATTTATTAAACTATTGCACTGATAAGGTATCACTGGTAATTTACAATTTGCGGTTTAAAATGAGTTCTTGCCTCTCTTTTTTATCATATTATCGACGGTAGTTGCTACTACCAACGTAATGGTCCCTTTCGCAACCAAAATAATATGTACACTGCATAGAACTATGCAATACAGGCAAATATAAGGAAAAATAACGTATCTTGTATTGGAAACTGTTTTACCTTTTTTTTTTCATCTTTAGCTTTATTCATCTATGAAGCGTACATATATTTTTCATTATTTTAATTCGCGTGGTGATGGTGGTAACTACACTCGCCAATTTAAAACTAAAGCTAAGGGGGTTGAAATCATGCCCAGGTCTAAGAAGAAGCTCACAGCAAACTTAGGTGGGTTGAACTTGCTATACCTATATTATTAATACGCGAAGAGAAACCTTTTTAGGCTTAATGGACGAACGTAGGAGTGTGAGAGAACGATAAATAGTCATAACTAATATGGATATGGAATGCAGAAAGGCTAAATTTATATTACTGTTTTGGTCGAATTCCTATCACGGCCAGTGATAGGAATTCGACCAATTCGATTCGGAAACCAAACACAGGTTTAGTGATAGGGTCAGGAATAGAATCCAAAAAAAATACATTCAAGAGAAGATATATATAGCTAAACCGCTTTCTCTATGCTCAACATTTGCGTAGTCTTCAGTAACTCACCCTATTTAGAATTGCAACTACGTATATAATGCAAATAATCATGCTTTTTTTTAATTACTTACATTGTATATTTGTATGTGTGATCTTCACGAAATTCGGTACAGAGATAGCGTGCATCCTAAATACGGAAACGGAAATATTTTCTGTGGTGTTTATAGTTTTTTTTTTTCATAACATACAAACATATTTTGCATTGTTTATAGATTTATTTTCTTAACTAATATATACAAACACAAGTACAGCTTATCTGCAAAAACCTTATGCCGAAATTGACTACGGTGAAAACGACTTTGATACGTTACCACAAAACAACCTTCTGCCTTTTCCCGTTAAACATACAATTTATGGAGGAAGAATAAAGATTAATATGAATAAGAAATATCTAATAGAATTATAGATGAAATAATTTTGTTTCACGGCTAAACCTTTTTACGGGCTAGGTTACGGATAAGGAAAATTTCAACCAAGGCACGGATACCACTGGATTTTTTGAAACCTTAATGCACGCGGACGAAGCTTGCGTAACATAGCTATTGAATATATTTTCTTTCTTATAGCCTTTTGAATAGGATATTTCCATACTTAAATACCGCGTGGGCAAAGCAATGTGGGACCATGATATATTTTTATTACGCAAATCATATTCTACAAGGGAAAAACTGAATAAATCATTAATGAACATTTAACCCACACACGATTTCACCCACAGGATTTCACGTTCCCTTTGAATGGAACGATCTTTCTTATTTCTCAGCTGCGTAGGCTTTTATGGGCTTTTCTAATTGGATGGTTTAATTTCATTTTTCGACTTATAAAAGTATCTTATAATCATGAATACGAAGTTTTTTGTCTTCTGTGTGAAACATTATTACGATACTTATCCAAAATAAGCTAATTTATTATTTTTGTATAGAATAGTTAGTGCTAGCGATAAAAAGTAACATTTAAAACTTAACGTGTAATAGTTGGCTAAGTTATAAAATGCATTTTGTCTGTTCCGATCTTGACAATCTTGCATACGCAATCCTTGATACTGACCAGATTATTTTTACTCTGGGAAAATAAAATGCGTTTGCACGGATTAATAAAATCGAAAGAAACGTAAGTCACAGGTCCTTATCATATTTATTAAACAAGATGTTCTTAGCCGTGATTCGGTTTATGCGAATTATTTTGTAATTTCACGGATACGTTCGATTTTTTGGACCACAAAGTATTATTTTAAAATCTGGTGGATACGTTACTTTTTTGGGACCACATAGTATTTTTTGTCCTTCCTTCCTTCCGGTACTGGATATAATATAACTCTGTACCAAAATTATTGTAGCCTTTCACTACTAGATCGCGGTGAGAGGCTAGCAAAAAGCAGAATTAGATATGTACAGAAAAAATATCATAAAATTGTCACGTGTTAGCAACGATAATATAATATCGCTCTCGATATCGGTTAAATCAGTCAATCGTAATATGGGTACTTGATAATCAATAACTTATGCGTATATAAACAATTATTTCAGACAGATGGGTTTGAGCAGATATTTTTAGCTATACACACAGAACTGACGGCACGGGGTTTGTTCAAAGTCTGGTAGGTATGCGTAGGCAGAGGCCATATAGAAACCTATTAGGTTTATGGGTTTATTAAATCTGCTATATCCTTCCCTGAGAGGTAGCCCGCTTTATTGTCTGGTAGGAGGCTTCGGCCATGGCTTGTTACTACCCTACTCCTACCATACTCCTAACAGGTTAGCCCGTACCATCTCGGACTGCATCATCACTCACACCAGGTGAGATTGCCGTCAAGGGCTAACTTTTAGAGGATAATAAAAAAAATAAACATTTTAGCTGGCACTTTTTGTTCCGTTGTCAATAGATTTTATTCTACATTGCAAGTCATCATCATCATGATCAACCCATTGGCGGCTTACTACAGAATACGGGTCTCCTCTCAATATGAAAAGGGTTTGGCCATAGTCCACCACACTGGCCATGTGCGGATTGGCAGACTTCACACGTCTTTGAGAACATTATGGATAACTCTCAGTCATGTAGGTTTCCTCACGATGTTTTCCTTCACTGTTGAAGCAAGTGATATTTCAATTGCTTAAAGACGCACATAACTCCAAAAAGTTATAGCCACGCCCGGGTTCACATTGCAAGTAATTGACTAGAATTTTTTGCCATAGTGGTAGTTTAATTTGATAAGCGCACCAGTTCTAACATATATCACTATTCACGAGCAAAAGCTACCTAGTATGTACGCGTACGTAATAATAATCAAAGCAAGCTTTGTTCACAATAATGAACACAATATCTTATCGCTTAGATAAAGCGCCCTGTTTTAATAACACGCTAGTTGACTCCCTCACAGGAAACATTCGATTCAGAACAAACATTAGATAAACAATATGTTTGTTAAACAAATAAACATCCAAAAACATAATGCAGACTTACGCGCCACTCAAATAGAAGGCAAGTGGCCTCCTTCGCGGTCGAGTGCACAAGTGCTCCCGTGACCCAACCACCAGGTGACGCTAAGCAGCATCGCTGGGTTTTAATGGGTATTCTGGTCGCCAGTCTGGCCGCCGAGGAGTCCCACATACGATGCGTAAACACATTTCCCAGCGGAAAAAGGCCTCCCTGGCGGCGTAGCTAACTCTGTAGACTTAGTAGTGGGAGGTCCCGAGTTCAAACCCTGGTAGTGGCAGCAATTTGTAAATTCTCTGAACTTGTCTAATGGAAGTTTTCACCCATGGCTACTTACCACCTCACCGACTAATTCATGCTACTCAGTGATTAAGTGTTCCACAAAAACGACGCATTGAAACCGATTAGGTGGGTTTAAATATTACCTTAATACCTCTTACTTCTAAATCTTCAGATACCGGTTTTATTAAGTAGTGCCTTGTCCTTTTCCAACTCTTCCCTGTCGATAAGATGATTCGACGATGATGGACTATCTGAAGTTTTTGGATTAGATCGATTATTAACATTGGGCGTAACAGGTAAGCCCGCTAAAATTTTTATTGTTTTATCACTATACACACAATTGATTAGATTCCAATCACTTTAAGTGGTTTAAAAAAACAGTACTTATCATCAAACTTGAACGGAAAGTCAGCGCTATAGGGTCTTTTGTAACTTGTGTCTCCTTGCGACTCTTTTATTGTAACTTCTCCATCTAGTGGGCTCTTCCAACGCTGCATTTTTAAAAGTGGGGTCGCCACTGTAGTTCCTAAATGTCTACCACTCCTCCGAGCTATTGGCTTATACAGATCTCATTTGTAATCTTATCACGCAGATCGCCCATAATACTCGAGTTAATCTGTGCTTTTTTATCAGACATAGTTTGTGACTATGATTGCGACTTTTGTGATAATGCGTGTATATCATTAGATACGCACGGTATTATTGAATGGTAATCAGTAAAATAATATTTAACTTTTTGTTAATGTCACAAAAGAAAAATTTGAAAAAAATTATACATTGAAAAAAATTCAAAAAGTCACAACTTTTTATTTTGTCAATTAAAAAGGGTTGGATAATAATCACCGCTATATATTTTAATTTTATTAATGTGTTTTACCTACGCTTAGAGGTTAAATACAATGTTTCATCTCTTTCAAATGTATCTCATTGCAAGATAACACCTTTGAACAGTAGATTGAAACTGTAATGTTTACAACTAGATGTCGCTACCGTCGCTATGATATTGGTGAAATTTTATTACGGAAAAGCTCCCAATTATGTTAACGCGGGATAAAAAAAGCGGAATTGCATAATAATAATTAAACTGCAATATGAAACTAATCACATAATATAATAAATTTGAAACATTCAAGTCGAAGATTGGTTACCTAAACTTTATTTTTATTACTTAAATAAAATATATAGTAATCATTTTAAGTCAAAACTATTGTAAATCAATTTTATGTTCGAAGTATAGAAAATTAATAAAGAAATGCGATCAGTTTCTCAGATATTCGATTCCATTTCATGTACATCGTATAGCGAAACCAGTGTCAGAGCATCGTTTCTGAGACTCTGGATGGTATGGTATGTGGGGCAACGACATGTCTGCATGTACCAATAGGAGGATTAAAATAACCTAAACAGACTGAATAAGATCGACGATCTTAAGAACCAACATAAAAATAAAGAACGTCTTATACTAGTAACGCATAAGGAAATGTATTCCCATGTCGTTAGCGAGAACAGCTTCACGTCACCATTATTGAATGGACGTAGAACTTAGACGAGTTATTGGCATTTGTCACGAAACTTAGTTACGCAAAACACTGTATCATGCTAGGATACCGTAATACTCATGCTTCAATGATATAAAACAATATGGTGTCGAAAGTTATCCTTACATACATAGATATATAAATAATTTACTGCATATAATAATATAAGGATTCCAAAACAAATAAAACAAATTTAAAAAAAAATCGCAGCCGGTCTTATCGCTTAAATTATTATTATATAAATGTTAATGTATAAACCACAAAAATATCTAATTTTTTTATTAATTTCGGTTAGTAAACATAACAAAAACAGAAACATGAAGACAATTAACTAACAAAGGGCTTTGTCGCTAAGTAAAGATAAATAGGATAGGCAATATTGGAAATTAGGATAAGAATTTAAAAAATGAGCGTGTCAGTATCTGTCAGTGATGGTACATTGTTTTAAAAAACATAATGAACATTGTATCGGCACCAAATACGAGTACGTATCAGAAGTACAGATAGCAGTAAAGGAAAAACAAATAGCGGCAGGGCGAGGTATCAAGCAGAGATCGGATATGGGCAATTTCCCGGCAAAAATGACCGCCACAGTGCTGACGATACCAACCGTGCCAGCTGTAATGCTATATCGCTCTGCTCACTCACTCATCTATGCACTTAAAATTTTTGGGAATGCACCAGTACAAAACGAAATACTTGATCAAATATATTGAAAAGTATTTTTATTGTTTTTATCAATAACTCGCTTTTATATTGTTGCCTGTAACTTTAATCCGCGTTGTTTTTTTTGTTTTTTCTAAATCCGGAACAGTTTGTACAACTGTATAAAATGTATTTTATATCAGCAAGTATATACTGCAATGCACTGTTTAGTAGGGATATGTTTAGGTGTAAAAGTAAAACGATCTCCGCTTATAAACAGTAATAGTTAACCGTTATTTAAAACACTTCCCAAATGCATTTCCAGGTTAAAAAGTATTTCATGTCCATCTATTAGGTGCTGCTGCGAGATAAACAATTATATTGAGTTGTATTTATTCTGTCAGTCAGACATCCTTCCAATCAATAAACTGAGATAACTGAAGTTACGGACAAGAGTCGTCTACCCGTCTGTCGTAGCCCCTAACTTCGTTGAAGCCCCCTTTTGTAAATTCAGGAAGTTAAATTTCAAGGTTCTACATAAATGAATTTAATATGAAAAATCGAAAACAATAATGTAAAAGAATTGAGCTCGAAAATGTTATTTCGGGTTTGGTATTTTTATTTTTACCCACTACAATATTGATCAACAATAACAAATGTTAAGAGATTATATTATAGTCCACTTAATTTAATATTTATATTATATATACAGTAATTAACACAAAGAAACTGTTTTAGAACAATTTTTCTCGAGGTCTGTTGCAGCTTTTAGGTATTTTCAATGAACGTATAACGTTAATGACTATTCTCTCAATATCTATGGCTAATAATTCTTTTATTTTATATTCTGAAGGTAGGTTCATAAAAAGTTGACGCATACTCAATAGTAAACACAAAAGAGGCCAAGTGTTTAATGAAATGATTGTTTTATTCATAAATTATGATGAAAAATGTTTTATTGGTATATCTGTGATGTATATGTGATTATAGAGTATTTATCTGGAGTAAAGTGATAGAAGCTACCACTAAATGACACGCACCAGGTATGGTTTTGTTTAACAGTTTTGAAACAAAGTGTAATATTTGAATTTTTTTGTACATGGTCATATTAAATTCTAGATATTTTATAATCAACTTACTGTGATGCTTCCTCTTAAGACAAAGGTTTTGAAAATTATCCTACTAATATTATAAACGTGAAAGTTTGTAAGTATGGAGACATGGATGGATGTTTGAAACTGTTTCATGTAAAAAATTCAGAATGGTGTTTAATGAAACTTTACAATAATATAGCTTATACATCAGAATAACACATAGGCTATAATCTATTGAGATACCTAGTGCGTGAATTGTCCAAGATATAAAGATAAGGGTCAAGTAAGTAGGAAAAATCTACCATCTGCGTGACAATTTTAATGTCATAATGTTAGTTCTTGTCTACGTCACGCTGATATAAGCTACTCGAAATAGTAGTCCCGCGCAGACGAAGTCGCGGGCACCAGCTAGTCGTTTATAATTGGGGAAGGAGGAGGAGAGCTTCAGAAAGTTCTTAAGTATAGGAAAGTGGGAGAAACCTGACGGGGTCCTTGTTTTTTTTTTTAATAATTTCCATTTTTTTTTTAAATCCATATGTGCCTGAATGATAGTTATCAATTCCTCGTGTCCTATGAGAGGAAATCTGTGCCCATTAGTGATAGGCTCAAATGACAGTTCATCTAATTGGAATTCCAGAAAGCGACGATATTCCAGCGTAAGCTTGATTTTTTTTTAAATAAAATGCCTGTTATTTCGCAGTAAGTTTAAGCTACATACACAGTTTAAATCGGTTAAATACCGTATAATAACGTAATAAACATACAAACAAAGTCTTACTAAGTATAATGAAATAAGAAGAAAGATACAAAGTTATACTCCTTGCTGAATAGCTGAGTTATTACTTACGAAGAAGTGAGTATCATGAGTAAAAGGGCTAAAAATCTTGGGTAATATCGGTTGGCGAAGGGCCTATTCTTGTAGGCAGATGACAATAACTCGAGTGTTTTCGTTAATGAGGCGTTTTAAGGCCAAGATGCGCTGTGTCCTTCAATATGGCTGATCACTCGACCTGATTTCGCACCTACTCCACAAACCCCATTGCGGAGTAGGTTCCTATAGAAATTTCTAACATAACCATCAAAAACTGAATGCGTCTATGCTGCTGAAAGTTATATTCAATAATATAGCTTTCTATGAATACTTATACAATATGATAAAGTACGTTATTGTTGTCATCATCATCATCATGATCAACCCATTACTGGCTCACTACAGAGCACGGGTCTCCTCTCAACATGAGAAGTATTTGGCCATAGTCCACCACGCTGGCCATGTGCGGATTGGCAGACTTCACACGCCTATGAGAACATTATGGAGAACTCTCAGGAGTGCAGGTTAACTCACGATGTTTTCCTTCACCGTTGAAGCAAGTGATATTTGAATTTTTTTAAAACGCACATAATTCTGAAAAGTTAGAGGTGCGTGCCGGGATTCGAACCGCCGACCAGGCTGATTGACGCTGACGCCCTAACCACTAGGCTATCACCGCTTTATTTTGCTTTTATTGATACTTATACAATATGATAAAGTAATTAGGCCGTCATGAGACGTCCGGTAGAGTAAAACATATTATAACTACGTTTTAGTACTGATAATAAATAATTCAAACCAATAAAGGAAAGTATAAAAGAGCAATACTGCTTGCATCTTTGGTACTATGCCTCGATGTTCATTATCGACGGCATTTTAGATTGAATGTAGTTTTATTCTGATATCTAGGTTATTTTTATACAAAAATATTTTTAAATAATGAATAGAAGAAGGCGTTACTTTGCGGAAGTCCATGATAAACAATAAACAGCAAGTATAATTAAACAATTAACAGCAAGTAAAATAAAAGTAGGTTGAACCTATGGCTAATAGCCGTGATCGTCTAGTGGTTAGGACCCGACGTTGTGGCCGTAGTAACCCTGGTTCGAATCCTGGTCACGGCAGTGGTAACCACTGTTACGGTGGAGAATTATTTTTTCCGGGAAGTATACAACGGGTCCCCCGGGTGTCCAATAAAACCAGCGAGAGGGGCATGCCGTGGTTTTTAGTTCGGGTATACCAACAAAACCTCCTTCCTTCCTGTACGGAGGTAGCCATAAAGCTTTACCACCACGAGAAAAAAAAAAAAGGTTGAACCTATAGATTAAAACTGTTTTATTGGTGATGGATATTCTTTATCGTCACGGCATAAGAGAGCGTTATGCAGTTTGCTGTGACGCCATGCGTATGGATTTTAACTAACTTATTTGAAAATATGTATATTTAAACGTTATTGACTTCACAACTAACTTATTTGAAATTATATATATAAACGTTATTGATGTTTTATGCCATTCAATTATAATCTCCAAAAAATACGCAAAAAGTGGCATAAGATCACATTATTTTGAAATCGAAAAATACATTAACGATAAATAAAATTTGATAAGATGATAAGAAATACAAAATGACATCATTGCGAAAAAATCTATACTGAACGCGAACCGTTAGTTTTAAATTTTATTTATTATCAGACATTAAATTGAGTTCTAAGGAAATGGGAGCATAGCGTTAAAGCGAATAATACCTACCTACATTAGATAAGCGGGATCGATTTGATCACCGCTATGTTATCTCTAATGATAGTTCGTTGATCTTGTTAAGGTGTCTATTCAAGACAATATTGTAGCGCGGTTGGCGGGTAATTAAGCCGTACTATTCGAAATTGAGTTGTCACGCTGGTTTGATGTTAGCTTCGCTGTTGACCTGAATAGATGTTTGTTTGGCTTTAGATATCTAATAAGTGGGTAGCTAGTAAAACACACTTTTAATTCTCTTTTTAACTCTAAAAAAACCTCTAGCGTGGTAATTTCTTATTTTAGCACATTATACGATGAAATGAAACTTTATTTGTTCACATCATTATTACAGTGTCCGATAAGGCTGAGACCTTCTGTTAAGTATAAAACCGGTGTCAGAAGGACTCGTTCTTCCCATTATAAAATATTCAATTTACATAAAAGGTTAATAATATTTAACAAGTTTTTTTTTTTATACTACTAAAGCGTACTTACTAACATGCAGTATATGAATGTTTCTGTGCGCGTGTGTGTGTGTGTGTGTGTGTGTGTGAGTGTGTGTGTGTGTGTGTACTTGTATTAAGCTTAATAAGTAATAGTTTCATATTGAAAATAACTTTAATATCTAATTTTTAATTTCTATTTAGTTATTTTATCACTATTACTATCTATTTAGTTATTATATCGTTTTTGTGATACTACATTATACAACAAGTGCATAAAATGAGCTATTTCATATGAGGCGACAGTATAATGTGGTTTTATTAAATAATCTAGGAAATAAAACGGAAGTATGTCTAGTTAATAGTATTTTTGTTGATAAATTCGAAAAAAATATAGTTATTATAGTAAACCTGTTTTCTGGTATATTGGCAGTATAAGTATGGCACTAAACTGACATTCCATTTTTTTTCTTAGTTTTACGCAAAAAAAATGATTATGCCCAAGTGCATAAAACTCAAGAAAGATATAGCAGTCCTTACTTAACGGTTAATATCACGTGTAGGGATAATGACCGAGACTGTGGGTTAGGCGCCCTATCTTTCAACCTTCCTGGTGCAATGGTGCAAGCGCTTTGGTCTTATAAGTGGGATGCCCTGGACTCAATCCCCGACTAGGATAGTAAAGATATATCTCATTTCAGAATTTTCTTTACTCTGGTCTGGTCGTCGTAGAAACCAATTAGGTATATTAATAAAGAACTGCCTTACTAAACTCCTAAAAGATTGGCTCCCGTTTCTAATTTATCATTACTTTTACGTCGTCAAGGGCTAACTTGTACTGGAAAATAGAAGAAATAGATTTTGTAACTCCAATACAGTGCGTACAACTCTAGTTGCATATACATAAATATGTCGATACTCTCATGGACTAATGTTGCTTCACTATAACAATCGATTCATTCACAACACGTGAGCCACATGAAAATCTTAAGACACGAAAAGTATGCCTGAACCTATTCTTTCCTAAAGCACGAACTAATCGTGCGTCATCAATCTATTATGTAACAAGTACCATCGAATCTTTGTTTTCATACAACAGGGCTATATGACTACATTGAATAGCAGAAGTAGGTCAGTAAAAATACATTAAGGGTTGCCCCCTTTACTTGCTCGGTTTCGTATTTGCTGTAATATTTCTGATTTTATATATTGATACAATTTAATCTCAACAACGTCGGGTTTTAAAAACATTAAAGTTGTATATGTATTGTATCTATGTATGCGACCCTAATGAAAGACATGTTTTTGGTCCTACTTCTGAAATTTTAGTTTTTGGTCTTTGGTCTCTTAACTTTAGTTTTAAGTTTACGAATGTAGTTATCACCATCAGCTCACAACTATGTAATTGACACATCAAGTGTATTTTAAAGACGATTATATGAATATATATATTAGACTGCTTTTTTGTACCTTTGTCGTTAAGTTTATATTCCTATCAGTTATTTTACCTCTTCAAGTAACTACATATCATCATCATCATCATGATCAACCCATTACCGGCTCACTACAGAGCACGGGTCTCCTCTCAATATGAGAAGGGTTTGGCCATAGTCCACCACGCTGGCCATGTGCGGATTGGCAGACTTCACACGCCTTTGAGAACATTATGGAGAACTCTCAGGCGTGCAGGTTTCCTCGCGATGTTTTCCTTCACCGTTGAAGCAAGTGACATATATATTTTTTAGTAGTTTTTTTTTTTTTTTTTAAAACTACATATATGTATATATATATATATAATAACCTCTCACCTCAAATGCTATAATCGTTTCGACGCAGCTTAAAAAAAAAGAAACAAAAAACATTCAAGTAGAATTTTAAGTTTTTAGGTCAATTAACCAATAATGAGAACCAACCGGAACAAAGGTTATTAAGGAAAACTTATACAACCGACCTCTTCGTCGTCTTCCTGTTACTAAGCTCAGACGATGAGTCGCCAGTTTTGTCGTATCGCTTTATTTTTATTCCCGAGTAAGCGGGAAGCAGATCGGACGACGATAATATGGAAACTTTCGAACTCACAACTCTGAGGGTATAATCACAAACTTAATTATCACATAGCCATGTCATCAATGGAAACCATCTTCCCAAATGTTGTTTTTTTTTAATACATTACAAGTTTTACTTGACGGCTATCTCACCTAGTGGTAAAGTGATGATGCTGTCTAAGATGGTAGCGGGCTAACCTGTTAGGAGTATGGTAAGCCCACGCTCCTAATTGGTTTCTACGCGACATCGTGCTAGAACGCTAAATCGCTTGGCGACACGTCTTTGTCGGTAGGGTGGTAACTAACCACGGTCGAAGACTTCCGGTAGACAAATAGCTCACAAATTCATAAATAACTAATATATTCTTTATTTTACAAAAACAAGCATCAAAATAAGTGCATAAACAACTTGTAAAGTAACTTATAACGCACTTTAATGGTGAGTATGGTTAGTATGGTGAATATGTGGTATGTATGTATGTATGTATGTACTTGCGCAATATAATCTCCTGCCCCGGATTTAGGTATATAAATATGTTTATTATTGGCTTATCTTATGTTATTACCATTAGAATTCATCATCTGCATCATCTTAGGAATATGTTGGTTTGTCAAACCCATATCAACATATACAAGACATAAACAAAACAACTTCAGGTAAACTTTGCATAAGGAATGTGCTAAGTGAGGCAAGAATCACCCATCAATACACTCGTGCTTGGCTATCTCCTTACTTCCAGTAAATGATAATAGCTTGATTTCAAAATTTGAATAGTAAAGAACTTTTACCATCAAGTTACGACGTCCTTTTTTCGGATCAGGTGCGGGTCTTTTCACTGCATGTTTGTTTTGTCCATCGTCAGATATACAGTTAGATAGACTTAATACGCCTTTAAGAACATTAAGAATCCTCAAGGATGCAGTCAAGCATTTATTTGGTGTCAGTAGCGTGCACATCATACAGGCACAAAAGCAGTGCATACCCTAGGTGTCCTTGGTGTTGTTAAAAAACCGTACTTAAGACTCAAAAGCGTGTACTAAATATATGCGTGTAGTCATGGCCTACCCTAAAGAACCATTTTAGAGAGGAAATATCTATATATGCATACCCTAGGCGTTTAATTTGTGTACACCGTTAAAGCAAGGTAAATTTTATTAAAAATTGCTTGATTAATTAGAATCGCATTTAATTCTCAAAGATAGATATGTGCCATGGATCGAACTCGATCTATCCAAAAGGGAGTCGTAACCATTAGGCGAGATCGTAGTAGTAAAAAACGTTCAGTTTCACAATAGCAACCCTACCCACAACCTCCCATACGAAAAAGAAGCTAACGAATGCATTAGATTAATTAATAATGATATATGCTTCTAGTTATACGTCTCTTGGGCTCCGCAGACCGGGCGCTCCCTTTATCAGATACTGTACGTTTTCTAGTAATTTCGTATCCGTGTACATTTTTTTGCGAACAGTGTCTCTTTTTAATTAAAATCGACTGTGTATTGAATTGTAATTACTTCGTTGGAACCTCTATCTATGAAATGGCATGTATGGGACCTTTGTGTTTCTACAAAACGTATTGTAATGACATAGGTACTTTAAACGTCTGCATTATCTTCTACTCTGTAGTTTTGTACATGTTAGTGCAGACTGGAATATGACTCTAAAATAAAAATAAAGCCCGTGACTTTGCCCACGTTATAAATCTGGCGAAGTTAAAAATATTTTTTAGTTTGCCAGGTAGCTTCAGTTGGTCAGGAATACAATAGTCGAAAGGCGAAAAAAACTTTACCAGATCTTTTTTTATCCCTTTCATGCATTATTTTAATAAAAAATGAGTACATTTCAAAATATTTACAAGATTTTAAAATATAATCTATTAAAAAAGCGCCTGCAAATTGGTTGTACAGTATTGTCTACCATCTTTGGAGCGCAATTCCAGAGCACAAAATTGCCCAAAAAATATCATGTCAAAAAGCATCTAGATTGTCTTTTTTTCCTTGATCTCGTTTTGGGCCACTATTTTTATTTCAGAGCCAATTCAAGTCAAATATTCATAACATACACGGAAATTTGACACGTAAGATGTTTTCAGTCTTAGGTTATACTCATTTGTATATCGTCAGCATTGATTAAAACGCTAAGGTAAGACAGTTTCCATACATAAATAATTCAAACCCAAAATTTAAATTTTATAACAGATGCCAAGACTACATTTATACGGACATAGGTTTTTAGTTCGGAAAAACCTGTGCCCGCGGGAATTTTAAAATACCAAAACAACAACATGCATTGTTTGGGGAACTAAAAATGAATTTGTACACTACTACATCGCTAGACTCTGTGTCGATTGGGAGGCTTCGACCGTGGCAAGTTACCGACTACGACAAGGTGTCAAGAAATTAAGCTTATATTAATTATTAAGCTTTCCAATAAGATACCGCTTAGAACTATATGAATTTATCAGGACATACCCAACCGATGCGGTCGCGTAGAAACCAGTGAGGAGTATTGGTTTACGATTCCCTTAACAAGTTAGCCCGCTACCGTCTTAGACTGCATTATCACTTACATCAGGTGATATAGCAGTCCAGGGCAGCCTTGTAGTGGCGTAAAAATCATCCAGGAATATTAGCCCGACCCGATAAGGGTTAATAAATTTAATTTTCTGTAGCCGTCGCGTGTCTAAGGATATAATGAGTTCGGAGCCATTATAGCCAACTAAACGGCAAGCGCTATACAGTTTTAAAACTTTGTGCCTTCTTCAATAATTATGTCGGTTGCTTTATGTCTTCATTTAATAAATATCCTTCCAGTGAATTAATAAAAGTTTGTACTTCAACTATATTAATTTATAATAAAACTGCAGGGAAACTGTAACATCGATATCGAACCCATTTTATTCAATTATTGTCTGTCTGTTTGTCTGTATATTAAGCAAAAAGTGCTGAACGGATTTAAGCAGGCTTATGCCTCATATACTGGGTGAAACTTTAGATATGTATCTTATAACCTGTAACCTATAACCGTTACTTACAAGATTTCTTCTAGATAAAACTTTTCGCTGATTCTTTATGACTCCCTTAAATTATATTTGAATTAGAACGGTTGTTTTAATAGTTTTGTTTTGTCTCAATGTCAAGAAGATCTGGTGAATATGATATTGTTATATTCACAAAAACCGGCTCGTTTAAATCCCTTTTTTGGGGTCTAGAACATTCTTTAAATGGAAATCGAAAACAAAGGTATATATTCACAGACCTGTGTCTATTTGAGAATGTCTGTGAATATTTGAGAAATGTAATAGTTCTGAGAATCCGTTTGTTTATATATAGATATATCACTTGTTGTCACGAGCGGTTATCAACTTTGTGTCCCTCGTAATAATGTTAATTTTCTGTTCTAAACGTGTTTGTTGTGAATTCCAGGTTGGCGGCAGCGCAGGAGGCGGCGGGCGCGCAGGCTCGCGCGGCGTCAGCTGATACCATGGGCGGCGCCCACCAGCCCGCTACTCCGGGGCCCAGCTCGCTCTTTATATTCTCCGACGAAAACCCTGTTCGGAGGTACCTACTATTGCTTTACAAATTTTTTTTATCACGAGTTAACGAGTAGGCTTGTCTCCTAACGTCATCACTTGATGTTAACTTATTACTGGCGCCATGTGCGTACTGCGTACCAGAGGAGCCCCGATGTGTTGCTGAATCCGTTCTCCTATTCGATTTTTACTTGGCGTTATACCGGAATGCTAAATCGCTTAAACTACCCGGGGTCGAAGCCACCAGACTGACCGACTCTCTCACCAGACTAAGCCTCTCACTAGACTATACTAAGCTATACAGGCTGAAGTCACGTGAATTATCGTCGGAGTATGCATGGTTAGATTAGTTACGAACCCATCCGGGGCTCTTGTTCATGAGTTTGTATTTTATTTTATCTTAATTGCTCCCGAGGAAACTCACTTAAGTTTAACACTATATTTATTGACCATTGACAATTGAATATCACCTTTTAATACTTTAATTATTTTCTACATAAAATGGCCTTTTCAATAAGATAAACCTATATGTTTTCCGAATTTTCATTAGATCTACCAGGAGCAGTATTTCTTTTTAACAATCTACTTATCTTTATGTAGAATATACCATTTAAAGAACGCACAAAATGCTGTAATGATTATTAATATCGGTTAAGTAGTTTCAAACTTAAAAGTAAAATCCATTAAACACATACAAAGGCACAAACTGTCATTAGGAGAAACATGAACCGAACTCCAATTACGTTTTATAAGTGGTTTTCTATCGGTTAACTTGTAGGTAAAGCTTACAAACACATCCGAATTGTGTACCTTTTTAAAACTCCGTCAAAATATCGAGAACGGATAACGGAACGGATCATGGAACCAAAACTGGTTTTTCAACACCCGCAATATTTAAAGCAGACCCCAACGGCCACGTTTCCCCTCCATGAGATAGATCAAAGATAAAAATGTCCCCACTTACTTGTCGAGTACCTACCCTGTTGTTTCAAGACTATATGAATCACATTTTCTTCGTAATTTATACGTATGTCCACGCCAAGTCACGGCTTGCTAGAGCTAACAGTTTCGTAGGCAAGCTAAAGACGCGTATGGTTTAAATGCCCCCAACATTGGGCGCATAAACCATAAAAAAAATTTAAAAAATTGTCAATTAGAAGGCATCAAATATTCTCATTCACACAAACTGTCAATCTATATATGTAGTTTGTTCATTTATTTGTTATTCTTTCGATTTATATTATAAGAGATCGGCGTGGTGTTGATAATTATAAAATAAAAATAAATAAAAAAACTAATTATTCTACTACCAATTATGTCATAGTTGTTAAAGTTCAATATTACGGAATAACCGAATTATCCAATTATTATTTATTATGCATTCCTTTTATAGTTAATTATTATGGATACCATAATAAATATATGAACCTATATGCATACATAATAAAGATTTTGTAGTAGAAGACTCTTACGGTACGATTATGGTAGAAGTCGCCTCTCTGGCGTAGGCCACTCTTTCTATGCTACTTTCCATGTTGATAAATATGCGATTACAATATTCTTAGTAATATTGTAAACGCAAGAAAATGTGTGAAGGGAATGGTTCAAATCCGAGCTCGCACCTCTAACTTTTCGGAGTTATGTGCGTTTTTAAACAATTACAATGAAATGAAAATGAAAATGAAAAAATTCTTTATTGTGTATCAAATTTACAGAGGAATCTTAAATTTAATGAACGATAACATCTGTATTAGTTGAAAAACTGTGTCACAGACATTAACGCCCCCCTCCGGGGATTTCCTTGGAGCTTAAAATTAAAAATAGATATGTGTGCTTAAAGATTACACATTAATAGTTGTGTGTGTGTGTGTGCGTGCATGCGTGTGTGTGTGTGTGTGTGTGTGTGTGTGTGTGTGTGTGTGTGCGTGCGTGCGTGTGTGTGTGTGTGTGTGTGTGTGTGTGTGTGCGTTTTATGTGTGCCAGCAAGCAAAAATTAAAAATATGTTTGTATAAAAAACTGCACTTTATTTCAAACTAATGAAATCCTCAGTTTCAATATAGGTAAGTGTTTTAAGCCATTTGGTTATCAATAATTTACAATTTCTGACATTCAACGGGTATATGTTTAGGTTATAATTTATTTTATTATATAGTATTTGACTTGAAAAATTGAAATGCCTTCTTGCAAGTTCAGTTCTACATGTTTTGATCTGACAGACTTTGTCAGATCTTCTTTTGCGCTGAAGTAAGCCAGGATCATAATGAATTTGTTTATGTTTTCGCGTAATCACATGGAGAATATAGATTTGTCTGACCGTTAAGACATCACTCAGTTCATACAACTCACGGGATGGAAATACAATTGGCTTCCCTATCATTACTTTGAGGATCGCTCTTTGAGCTCGCTCTAGTCGTAGGAGTAATGTTTTACTGCAGTTACCCCAGACAGTGATGCAATAGGATAGTATCGACTGTACAATCACTAAGTATACTGTTTTCAAGGTTTTCTTGTCGAGTATGGATTTTAAGTTCTTAAATATGTATATCATTTTTCTTGTTTGTCCAATAAGTTTATCAACATGGGGAGCCCAAGAGAGTGTATCATCTAGAATCACTCCAAGATACTTAACTGAGCTTACACGTTCGAGATTATAGCATCCACAATTTATAGCATTTTTAAGTCCACATCTATGAGCTTTTATTGTAAAGGATGTAAGAGGTTGTGTACTACTTTTTAATGAAAACGTTACGTATTTACTTTTATTTAGATTTAATGAAAGCAGATTTGTTGAGAGCCATGTCATAATCCTATTTAGTACAATTTCTGCATTTATTTGTGTTTCGGTCCAATTTTTACCACATACGATAACAGCCATATCATCAGCATATGCAAAAATTTTAATATTTGGTATGGAGATATTGCATAATTGGTTTATGTAAATGAGAAAGAGCGTTGGTCCAAGTATACTTCCTTGAGGAACTCCATACGTCAGGTTTTCATCTTGGCTTATACATTTGCCAACTTTTACACATTGAGTACGGTTTCTTAAATAATCTTTTAGTAATTCTAGGATAAGTCCTCTTATACCAATATCCTCCATTTTTTGAATTAGCATTGGGACAGAAACAGTGTCAAATGCTTTTGAGATATCAAGAAATATACCAACAACTTTCTCCCTCTTGTCTAGTCCTTCTGTTATTTTTCCGGTGAGTTCTAATATTGCGTCCTCTGTGGATTTTCCACTTCGAAAGCCAAATTGATTGTTTGACAATAACTTGAACCTATTCAGATATTTGACAAGGCGGTTATTAAGAATTTTTTCTAAAACTTTTGAAATAGAAGGAAGAATAGCAATTGGCCTGTAATTATTGACATTATCTCTGTTACCATCTTTATAAACAGGATGTATTACTGCTCTTTTAAAGACAGTAGGAAAAATGCCCTTAACGAAGCAAGAGTTAAAAAGGTGTGAAAGAACAGGTGACAGAATATGCCTGGCTTGTTTTAATAAAGAACAGAAAATGTTATCCCATCCTGTGGCACATTCCCCACGTAGCCCAAGAATAACATTCTTAATTTCTTCTTCGTCACAGGGGTATAAAACCATGGAATTAGGCTGTACGACATGTTCGAAGGAGGGGGTAGGTACTGTTGTACATACATTAGATGCGATAACATTTAAAGCAAGAGTTTCACCAATACGAGCAAAATGCTTATTGACAGCATTAACAGCAGCATTTTCATCACTGGAAATTTTTAATAAATTAACATTACTGTTCTTGTTTGAATGAATGTTAGCGACACGTTTAATTACATTCCATGTGGCTTTAGGTTTAGATTTTGCGAGTAAGAATTCGTTATGTTCATACTCTCGTTTGACTTTTTTAATAAGATTGTTGCAGAAGTTCCTGTAGCGTATATATATATTCTTGTGTGTTTGATCGTTTGGATACTTTTTTGTCTTTCGAAATAATTTGTCCCTGTGGCGCATGCAGCGCAGGAGACCTTTAGTGATCCATGGCTTTAGGATTTCCTTCTTCTTGGGGATTTTAGCAGTACGCGTATTACTTTTAATTATATTGGTTAACATGTTTACAAGTGTTGTGGCCTCTTCTTCTGGTTCCTCAATATTTTGCAGCATTGAAAAATCGGAATTTTGTAGGTCTGTGATTACTGCTGCCATGTCAACATGTTTTACAATGCTGTTTACGTTCGGGTTTTTGTTGCTTATATCACAACACAACATCACCGGTAAATGGTCAGTTATTTCGGAATCAAGGACCAGGGTCACAGTTTTATTATTTGTTTTCAATATGATATGATCCAGACAGTTCATGTTACGCGTTGGGTAAGTGTGTGCCGGTAACATTGCATGAGATGCCGTCAGATCTAAATATGCATCAGAATTTGGGTCCTTACTGTTTGAAGAGATGTTTATGTTTAAGTCCCCAATAAGTACAATGGTGCTAAAGTTGAGTTTAGTTAATACACTGTCTAAACTGGATAAAAAAAGACTAATGTTTTTATGGGAAGGGGACCGGTATATGGCAACAATAGCCATTTCATTTCGGTATTTCAGAATTAAACAGTTTGACTCGGTTATCATGGGCTCTTCTACCGAAATATTAAGGCTATCTCTTACGTAGACCACAACACCGTCGTTTTGATTAGTAAAACTAGATTGGTACGTAACAAAATCTTGCAATACAGGGAGCAGTGGAGATTTACTCAGCCAACATTCTGACAATATTATAATATCGATAGGTGAGCCGATGCGTTTTAATAGGATGGTCAAACTATCAAAGTTACAGGAGATACTACGTATGTTAACATGCAGCATTGTTATAGCTTTGTTATAGTTTTTTAAATAATAGACGCATTGCTCTGCGTTACAAAGGAAAGACTCTGAAACAGTTAATGAATTAATGTCTTCACTTATCTTCAAATGATCATCCATTACTACTAGGTTTTAACAACATAGGATCAATTTTAATGGAGCTTAGTTCAAGTAAATCCAGTTTGGATAACTGAATAAAATAAATAATTAAACATTTCGGATTTTCATAATCAAATTGTGACAATTTAAATAACATCAAAACGGGTACGGGTACGGGTATTGGCCTAGGTACCGTTTTATACAGTTGCTTGCTTGCGTGACAAAAGTGATCTGTGTTTTGTTTGAGTATGAATTGCATGAGTTGTGTTTGTGTGAAAGTGTACGTTATGAGTAAAAATATGAATTTTATCAACTTAAACACCCTTTTAAGGTAATATTTACAGGTGGATAGGAGTAATATTTTAGTTTTGTAAGATACCGCCAACATTAAAGTAATAATAATAATTTGGATTTCTATAAACTTAACATTGGAGAAGCTACAGGTAAAAGGGAATAGTCATGCCCGTCCTTCTTTTAATTTCTTAAGCGCAGTTTCGTCATTAATACGCACATACTTCTCTCCCTCTCTCCTTCGCAGAAACACCTTTCCATTAGTCACCCAGCAATACCGATAATCATTTAATTTAGCAAATTCTCGGGCTAAAAAGAAAACTTTTTTAGTTCTAGATGTTAAGTTTTCGGATATAAATATAGGTGTGGGCTGTTTTTCTATTTTAAGAAACTCTGTGTCTAGTCGTTGCCTTTTATTGAAAGTTTTAAACATAGTAAGAAATTTTTCTCTAAGAATGGCGCTAGTCAGATCCACAATTATAGTCTTTCGGTTCTGTTCCCGGGAGTTAATACGATAAATATCCTGTATATCTTGTGGTTGCAGCGAAGCGTTAATTTTCTTGCTGATGTTAAGAGTGATGTTAATCAATGTATCTTTTGTTTCAGAGTCTGTTTGTGGTATATTTCTGATTTCTATACATGCAGATCTCGACTTGCGTTCCAAAGATTCTAGTTTGTCTTCCGTTGACTGTAATTGTTGTAGGTAATTTTTTCGTTCCGACTGCAGGTCATTTATTTGTGATTTAAGACTGTCGCAGGTATTTGACAAAAAGTCAATTGTCGCTCTCATTTCGGAGTTTTGTTTTAAAACTTCCTCCATCTTTTCATACAATTTATTATATTTTAAATCTTGGTCGGATTTAAACTCTGTAAAAAGAATTCTCATATCCGACATAAAACTTTTAATTTCGGTACTAATTGTGTCCCCCGACCGCTTACGTCTAATGTGGAAGGGTATGTTTGGTGTATTTTCATAATCAAACTCCATATCTTTCGGTACATTTTGCTCTGACAAAAGTCTTGATGACGTAGGTGCATCCAATGTCGGTGGTGGAGTACGATTTAGCGGCATCGTTAAGAAAAATGTACCAGGATAGTATAAGGGTATAGATGGTTACGTTAAACCGTCGCGTCGCACAGTACAGTACACTACGTGCCACTTCTATTTGGTGCGAAGCAGTGGAAACAAGTGCCGTCCTTTTCTGTCTAGTCGAGCTGCGATGTAGCGTTTTATTAGCGAGTCACAAAGTTAGAGCAGGCAACAAGACAGTTTGTCTCAGCTCAGATGAACGATACGCTTGTGTTTATAAAATTACTCACTCTTTGCGTAAAGCCAAAAGAAGCTCTTGCAGACTTATGCACTCCTATTTTTGAGTACGTATTAAAAATTTAAAAGATTATTAATTACAGTTTAAAAATAGCAAAACTAAATTATCTTAAAACACGTCTAAACTCCACAGAGATCCGGAGGGAAGGGGACAATATCACTTGCTTCAACGGTGAAGGAAAAAATCGTGAGGAAACCTGCACGCCTGAGAGTTCTCCATAATGTTCTCAAGGGAGTGTTAAGTCTGCCAATCCGGATATGGCCAGCGTGGTGGACTATGGCCAAAACCCTTCTCATACTGGGAGGAGACCCGTGCTCTGTAGTGAGCCAGTAATGAGTTGATCATGATGATGATGATGATGATATGTTTTCCGAATTTTCATTAGGGAGCACCAACTGGAGCAGTATTTCTATTTAACGATCTACTTATCTTTATGTAGAATATACCATTTAATCAACGCACGAAATGTTGAAATCATTAATAATGTCGGTTAAGTAGTTTCAAACTTAAAAGTAAAATCCATTAAACACATACAAAGGCACAAACTGTCATTAAGAGAAACATGAACCGTTAACTTGTAGGTAAAGCTTACAAACACATCCGAATTGTGTACCTTTTTAAAACTCCGTCAAAATATCGAGAACGGATAACGGAACGGATCATGGAACCAAAACTGGTTTTTCAACACCCGCAATATTTAAAGCAGACGTTTCCCCTCCATGAGATAGATCAAAGATAAAAATGTCCCCACTTACTTGTCGAGTACCTACCTGTTGTTTCAAGACTATATGAATCACATTTTCTTCGTAATTTATACGTATGTCCACGCCAAGTCACGGCTTGCTAGAGCTAACAGTTTCGTAGATCATGGCAGGCGTGTGAACTCTGCCAATCCGGACATAGCCGGCGTGGCTGGACTATGGCCATAACCCTTCTCATATTGGGAGGAGACCCGTGCTCTGTAGTGAGCCAGTAATGGGTTAATTATGATGATAGATATGTCATGATGATATGTAAAGTCGACTTATTGAGACGAGCTCATAGACTGAAGTCCAGGAGGTAAGCTGTTAGTCTTATAACAGGGTAATGTTTAGTCATCACAGCTAACGGTCATTAGGTTCCTACTTGGTTTGTGAAAACACCTCATTTAGAAGGAAGCTCCAACTAATGCCTACTACATATTTAACAAGCACCTTGTTCTTGCCGTGCATTTTGAAAACAGAGTTAGGTACTGTACGCTCTTTGTGGGCATATTATGCGACGCGAAACGTTGCCTACCTAAATATTCATAGCTCAATTCAGTCAGAATTAATTTGTATTGAATACTATCACGTGTTTCAGAGGCATAAAATCTTCTGTTCCCGATGGTCTAAAAAGCTTTCTTAACATAAGCTATGGATACCAGTATGGTATGGTGTCCTCATCTTAAAAGTGAAATCTTTAATTTAATTATACTTGAAGACTCTTTTTAAGCAATATCCATTAATTTAGATTTTTGTCTCTTACTTTTGAGGTTTTCCTAATTGTCTTACCTTCTAGATCAACGCTGTGCTAAGACAATCCACTCAAAAGAAAGATATTCCAATCTATCGACCCACTTTCCACTTTTTGCGGGACACATGCACGAAAATTTGTTTTTATATATACACTACAAGTTAGCCCTTGACTGCAATCTCACATGATGGTAAGTGATGATGCTGTCTAAGATGGTAGCGGGCTAATCTGTTAGGGGTATGGTAAGCCAACACTCCTAATTGGTTTCTACACGACATCTTGCCGGAACGCTAAATCGCTTCGCGACACGTCTTTGCCGGCAGGGTGTTAACTAGCCACGGCCGAAGCCTCCCACCAGACAAATATAGATACATTTTTTTTGTAGACTGTAGACGGTGTTGTACTTCTATGGTATGACTATTCACAATACACCATCTTGAAAGATAAGCGGCAATGAATCTCAATTGCAAACAGTCGCGATGTGAGACGAGTGATAGGTAGTACCTATGTAATCCATCCCAACCCTACCTGACCCAAATTGACACAGAAATTAATAAAACCTGGTAATACCTCCTTTTTTCAGTGTAGTTTTGGTAGTTCCTCACAGTCCTAACCTTTGTGTGTAGGGCAATCTATTGGTTCTTTACTATATCTATTGGTACTTCACATTACTTTTTATGTGATTGTATTTGGGTGCGAAATTAAAAACTTTTTTAAGGTTCAACATCAAGGTGCTCTGTTATTCTTAATATGATAAGTATGCTTTGGAATTTTAAAAACGACATATTTACTAATTTATTTATATTTCTCTCGTCATTGTTTTTTTGCGCACTTAAAATCATTCTTGTATAAAAGCATATTCAAAGAATTGTAATGTCGTTGAATTCAAAATTATTACAATACTTTACGCACTTTTATTTAAAAATTCATTTAATATTAATAATTCAATTGAGCTCGTTAAAGAAACATAATAGCAGAAGATATTTTACTGTTTAATTCATAATAATTATTTTATTATTGTTTTACTTTTGATACTAAATTCAGTGCTTATCTAATTTATAGACCATTAAAATAAGCTTAGTTTATTTGAACTAATACATCCATTTGAGCTGGCTTAAACTGTACTGACCTGACTGGTAGTAAAAATAATAACAAATTTAAAAGGGCTGAAATAAATAGCACAGTATGGAGTATTACATACATAAGTTTATTCAAAAATTAATCAATACGGCTCGGATGTGATGTTCCAATAGATGTATCAGCTCAACATATGACCTGGCGACCTACTCGTATAATGCCAACGATAATCCTTCTCTCCTCATTAATGGGGAACAAATCACCTTAACCTGAAACAATCCTAATTCTCGTGCATCTCTTGAATAAATAAACTAAGCAGATCTGTGATAAACCTAATGGAAGTCATAGAATTATTTGGAAAATTGATACAGTGTTATTAAGTCTGGTATATAGGTAATTCTATGTCTCAAAGTCGGCCAATTTTTAAATTTAAATATATATATTTTTTTACTTTTACTGTAGACGCAACCTATTTTCTTTGTTATAAACTGAAGACATGCCGCAGCGGACTATTAACCAAGAAACCGCAATTGTTCAGATTAATTATCTTTTTATACAAAAAAAAAATGTTTCTACCTACGCCAGTATAGACTTCGAAACCATTGATAGAATTGTGACGAAAGTTTGATAGGTTCTCTGGAGAAACCCGCGGAATATCCTTGCCCACAAAAGAATATACGTAATTTATTTTTACAAGGGATTGCAACGTATGCCAGGTACAGCTGGTTTAACATAAGAACTAATTTAATTAATTTATACCCTACCTCGACCCTTGACGACAATCTCACCTGATGACAAGTAATGTCGAGTCTAAGATAGCAGCGGGCTAACCCGTTAGGGGTAAGGTAAACCCATACTCCGAATTGATTTCTACGCGACTTCGTGCCGGAACGCTAAATCACTTAGCGACAGGTCTTTGTCGGTAGGTAACTAGCTACGGCCCAAGCCTCCCACTCGAACAGACTCGAGCCGGAAATCGAACCCAAGACTTTATACACAACATCACAAGCGTTGCGCCACGGAGGTCGTTCTTTACGTACCTTTCGCTCTGGTATAGGTTGCTTGTTGGCTGAAAAGTCAACAACTCCTGGGAATGTTCGAACCAAACGTGCCCAGAGAGCTTATTTTGGATAAAGTCTATAAAAAGGTTTTGCGAGCAATAAAACCATATAAATAAAATCAAATTAATTTCTACCTATGTCCGTTACAATCTGACACCATCCAACCGAGGTGCAAAATTGCAAATGCAAAGTTGGTATCCCATTCATTGACCAACCAGAATCCTCAATTACAGGGATTAGCTAGTATATATAGTATCATCATGATCATCATGATCAACCCATTACCGGCTCACTACAGAGCACGGGTCTCCTCTCAATATTAGAAGGGTTTGGCCATAGTCCACCACGCTGGCCATGTGCGGATTGGCAGACTTCACACGCCTTTGAGAACATTATGGAGAACTCTCAGGCGTGCAGGTTTCCTCACGATGTTTTCCTTCACCGTTGAAGCAAATGATATTTTAACTTTTAAAAACGCACATAACTCCGAAAAGTTAGAGGTGCGTGCCCGGATTCGAACCGCCGACCTCTGATTAGGAGACTGACGCCCTGACCACTAGGCTATAACCGCTTATAATTAAAAATTACAACGAACTCCTTTACCTGTCTGTTTTTCATGAGATACTCATGAATGGTTGCTAGCTACAACGTAGTGGTTAGTGAATAATACTAATTAATGAAATATGTGTATTTTCCAGGTATACGAAATTCATCATCGAGTGGCCGCCCTTCGAGTACGCGGTGCTGCTTACCATCATCGCCAACTGCGTGGTGCTGGCGCTGGAAGAGCATCTGCCTAACGGCGATAAGACCATCTTAGCACAGAAACTGGTAAGCGCCGTTAAGATTAACGCGTTTTCATCGTATACTTTATCTTCTTCTTGACTTTTGACATTGCATTATAACATATGACATCAGATTTGAATTAATTTCAATTCAATTATTACGTTTATTCATTATTAGTTTATTTCTCTTAAAGTATTATCTATGTAACAGTTACAATTAAGTTTAGTAAAATATTTTGTATGTAAAGGCAAAACATGTTTGGTTCCATTTATGTATCTTACAACTACATCTATTACTCTGTACCCATGTATAAAGGAAATACATGAATTTATTTATTATTCGATTATTAATTTAATTCACTGTCAATTTTACTTAGGCTATGTTAATGATGCTTTAAACTTTAATTTCGAAAATACTACCTAATATCTGTATTGAAAAACATTACCAAAGAGAACAAAGTACATCAGAGCGTTCTAAACTTGTATCTTGCACCTTGAACTATCATATAATTAAAATATTCTTTAGGAAAGAGCATTATTTCGAAAATACCAACATTGTACTCACAAACAATAGTATGGTTAAACAAATTAGGTACATCCAAAACTTATCACCATCAAAAAAATTATTAACACTACGAATTAAGATAATAGAAAATGTAATAAATTAACGTTTCTTAGATGCTTGTATTAGGTTTACATGAATAAATAAATTTTTAATTTTGATTTTGGAATTATCATAAAAGTTGATCTGACTCAAGATCAAGTCATGTTTAAGATAAGAGTAGTTAGTCTGATTAATATGAGATGAAAATGAGCGTTGAATCTAATGTATTTCTTTTATTTGTTACAGGAAGAGACCGAGGCGTACTTTTTAGGAATATTTTGTGTGGAAGCCTCGTTAAAAATTTTAGCTTTAGGTTTTGTTTTACACAGGGGTTCTTATCTAAGAAACATTTGGAACATCATGGATTTTTTCGTTGTAGTAACTGGGTGAGTAAACCATTTATCTAATTTGAATCTTATTTATTTATATAATAATCTTTTGGCAAAACCTACTATAGAATTAGAGTTTATCGACACATTGGAATTAAAAAGCCATTGGAATGCATGATTGCCACAAAAACGGAATAAAAAAATTCCTTTTAATATCTACAAAACATTCAATGAATGATTATATTGAAGTGAATATTATTAGGTATTTTAAAAGTAAGATAGGTAAGAAAAGGGTTCTTACTGAATTGTTCGATGACAAAAACTAGGTCGATGACGATTTTCGCCGAATACAACGTGGACGTTGACCTACGGATGCTGCGCTCGTTCAGAGTGCTTCGACCGCTCAAGCTCGTCTCGCGGATACCAAGTAATTCACAGTAATTGGCGAAAAGTTCAATAAACCTTATTATATTGTATAGAACATTCTGGCTAGATGTGGTCGATGGAACTTTTTTGACGTAGATAAACACAGCGCTAGTTTTGGAAATAGAATTTTTACATTCCTTAGTGAGAGAACGTAGCATCGATTTCTTGCCATTATGAGAATCGTTATAGCTGAGTGGTTTCGATTTTTTGTGATTTATTGTCGATGCTAAATGTACTTTTGGATTTCGATTACGTGTTGCATATTTAATAGATAACATTTGTTACATTGTGTATTGTGTTATTTTTCAAATAAAATTCTTACGTAAGAATTTAGCTAAACACGATTATTTAGGTGTGAATAAATAATTATGTCATAGTTTAAATTTTGTAAAGTTTAACATGTGATTAGTTTAATTACCAACGTAACTAGACATAAAACTTAGATTGTAGTTGATAAGCTAGTGACTCTTGTTGCTAAAGATGGGAATATGGTTTTGAAAATAGATAAAAATTATCACATTGTGTAGATGTGTCCTTTCACGAGCATATTCCTCCGTAGTCATTTTATTATTAAGTTAGATGCTAGTTCAAGCTATAGTATCGAGTGATATGTGTTCGGCAGTATCATCACGCAGCTGCCAATCGCGCCCGCAGACGTCGACTTCAGGACCTTGCGTGCCATTAGGGTGCTGAGGCCCCTTAAATTAGTATCGGGCGTTCCTAGTGAGTTCTAGAACTTTCTTAGTTTAGCATTCGTAGTTTCACTGTTAGAAACTGTTGCATAATTTGTTAATAAGTACATTATATTAATAAAAATCAACATGGCGATAGTAATTAGCACGTTAGTGAAATAAATATATACTAAGTATAATTGATATAAACTATTATCTCTGTTCGCGTTCAAATTATGCAACAGTACAATCACATGTTTTTGTGCACGATCACCGTAATATTTCCATTTTCGGGCTTTTTAATATTATACTGTATCGTTTATTTTTCGGTCATTACTTTTTTCTATTACAATATTAGTTGTATTAAATATTTGTCTTAAACATCAACTTTGTATACGTATAATATTATTATAATTATTTTAAAATTCATCATCTTTTGTAAATGTACTTTTATATTATAAAATTGGCTTAAATTTCACTGACACTAATGTTTTTTTTTATCAAAATTTCTAATGTATTTATCATCTTTGTAATAATAATTTACACGTGTCTTGAATACGCGTCTCATCAACACAATGATCTTATTAATACATTAAAACATCCGGATTCTTTGAAGCATATAATATAGTTTATATTTGAATGCAGGTTTGCAAGTTGTATTGAAGTCGATCATCAAGGCGATGGCCCCGTTGCTGCAGATCGGTCTATTGGTGCTTTTCGCAATTGTCATATTTGCTATCATTGGCCTCGAGTTTTATTCTGGGGCGCTACATAAGACTTGTTATAACTTAGAAGATATAAGTAAGTATCGAAAACAACTAAAATAAATAGTTTTAAAATTGTACGCATTACCTACACGTGAAGCGGTGATAGTCTAGTTAGGGCGTCAGCCTCCTAATCAGAGGTCGGCGGTTCGAATCCGAGCACGCTCTAACTTTTCCGAGTTATGTGCGTTTTAAAAAAATTTAAATATCATTTGCTTCACCGGCGAAGGAAAGCATCGTGAGGAAACCTGCACGTCTGAGAGTTCTCCATAATGCTATCAAAGGCGTGTGAAGTCTGCCAATCCGCACATGGCCAGCGTGGTGGACTATGGCCAAACCCTTCTCGTATTGAGAGGAGATCCGTGCGCTTTAGTGAGCTGGTAATGGGTTCATCATGAACACAAGTGACCTGTGCATGTGAATGCGTGTCTGATATTTTTATGTTTGTTTTAAAGTCAATTTATGTTCTGTGGTTATGATGATGATGACCTACATATGAAATATAACATCTCTAAAAAAATTTGAATGAATTGAATTGAATTTCCTATTTAATTTACAGATGAAATAGTTAACGATGGGGAAAGTCCAACACCTTGTAATGCCGATAACGAAACGCTGGCACCTCACGGGGCCTACGTTTGTACATATGATAAGAGTACTTGTCTGGAAAAGTGGGAGGGACCGAATAAGGGTATTACCTCGTTCGACAATATTGGCTTCGCTATGCTCACCGTCTTCCAGTGCATCACAATGGAGGGCTGGACTGCCATCCTCTATTGGGTAAATCCTTTCGCCATTCTCCCCATCTTTCATTAATCTCCTATTTGGATCAAAATTACTTTGTAATGTAAATTTTTAAAAATACATAATTAAAGAAAAAGACAATGTCTATATGTATTTTTTGGTTTATGATTTAATGAATTTTAACATACACTCTTCGTGCCTTTTTATTTCTCAATATATATTGTTTCAGACGAATGACGCGTTAGGTAGTACATTTAACTGGATCTACTTTGTGCCTCTAATAGTATTGGGTTCATTCTTTATGCTCAACTTAGTTCTCGGTGTCCTTAGCGGGTGAGTATTTTCATTGATAAGTAGATATATAATAATAACCATCATCTGTTTTTTTTCGTTTGTTTATTTATTTTTTCTGTTGTTTAAAAATGCATGTATGCAGAGAGTTTTCTAATGAGAGAGGTCGTGTTGAGCGTCGGGCTCAGTTCCAAAAGGAAAGGGCGCGGCAAATGTTTAACCAAGACTTCACTGGTTATATTAGCTGGATTACGGAAGCAGGTCTGATGCTATTCTAATGTACCTAAAGCTTGGGATAAGGTTCCGTAGATGTACCAATAGATAGTTTTGTATTGTTTTACATTTATTGTTATTCATCACCGATTATATTTTGATATACGAGTAGGTACACCGAGTGCTATATTTGTAGTAACTCCAGTAAACCTAGGCAAAAGGACAGTTTTATTCATCTTTTATTTTCATAAATATCATCTAAATACCTACTTTACAATTAATATTACAAATGACAATATATATTGTATTTGTATTGAATTCAATTCATATACAAATCAATTATACAATACAATTCATTAAGCTAGTTGTCATCGTAATTCATTGCTAGACTGTATCACACTGCTATATTTCCAGTGAATTCGCTAAAGAAAGAGAGAAAGTAGAAAATAGACAAGAATTTCTTAAATTAAGAAGACAACAATTACTAGAGAGAGAACTCAACGGTTATGTTGAGTGGATTTGTAAAGCAGGTAAGCTAACGTATAACTTACAAGTATATCCATTAATAACGTGATATTATTCAAAGAAACAGTACAAGTAATAGTAATATTTTTTTCAGAGGAAGTTATATTAGCAGAGGAAAGGACGACAGAAGAAGAGAGAATGCACATTATAGAAGGTAATATTAAATATAAGGAACTCAGTTGTATTTATATGTTTACTAGTATATATAATACATAAACATTCACTCAAAGATATCTTCTTGTACGTACAATTTTACAAATTTATTAACAGTTGTGTTGTTCTAGCTCGGAGAAGAGCAGCCGCGAAAAAGAAGTTAAAAAATCTTGGAAAAAGTAAAAGTACAGATACTGAAGAAGAAGAGCAGGATGAAGAATGTGGGGATGACGGTCAGTAAAATACTATTACGCGTATTCTTTTTATATCCTGTAGTTCCACATTACCATTAGTTTCTTTTTTCCTCCTATTTTATCCAGTTTCCTTTTTAATTGATTAAGTCTAGCTTTATTTGATCAATTTGTTAACATTTTTAATTAAGTACCGGTTATCTTGTATTTATGTTTTTAATACATTAACTTTTCATATTTTACGATGTGTTTGTTAGTACGCTCTGTTCTAAACAAATATAAATTTGTGTATATAACATACGTTTTCATATAGCTCTATTAAAACTATGTACAATGAATGTTGCATGTAGATGTCTTTTAAAACTTGATTCTTGAACTCATTCATTTCCATACGTATTCGTACTCTATTTGTGTGTTGGTTGTTTACAGTTCCAAAGAAAAAGCAAGGTATGGGATCAAGCGTGACGCTGGTAGAATATTCCTTTTCATCTTCTTAGTAGACAATCTAGTTTAGAAATAGCCTTAGGAATAGCGTACCCTGATCCCTTATAAATAATAACCATGCGATCCCAATTTTATGTTATGTTTTTAGGCTTTTCAGTTTGGAGATTAAAGATTTTAACAATAATTGAATACGTACCAATCTCACTTTCATCCGAATCCTAAAGCTTTATGTTCATTATTTTCATAAGGAAATGTTACCATATAACGTGACGCTTACTTTTAATATTCTAACCTTAATGCAACTGGTCCCAAAAGACGGTCTTGAGATTTATTTGCGACGGTTATCGGATAACGACTTGCGATAGAATTTCGATACCGTTACCCATCCAATTACTACTCGATTTGTGGTGTTAATATGTTATTCAAACTACGTGATATGAATTTATTTCTGAGCACTGGAAAATTTGATACAAATATTTATAATCTGCGAAACTGTTTCCCAGACATTTTTAACTTCCATATAGTTTTGAACTATAAAGTTTTGACCTTTCGAATACAGCATAATACATGGGATATTTCTGAGTAAATGTATATTTTTCTGCTACTGATTAAATATAAAGCATAGAATGTCCAAATAAATTTAAACTATTTATTAGATATTATTTCATTAGAACGAAACAAATGATTGTAGAATCAATTTATTAAAAGCATTTAAACACTTCAGGTTTTTTGAAAAGCAAAGCTCGTTCGGCCGGTAAATGTGCAGACTTCTGGAGGGCAGAAAAAAGGTTTCGATTTTGGATAAGACATACGGTCAAAACGCAATGGTTTTATTGGTTTGTCATCGTATTGGTGCTTTTTAACACAATATGCGTGGCCGTCGAACATTATAGACAACCTAAGTGGCTTACTTCGTTTTTATGTAAGTATAATTTAAAATGTATGTATATAAGTTACAAAAATGTTAATCTCTATAACGTGAAATTTTGTTTAAATTAATTTAATAAAATTACATAAACAACTATTCTACTAATTCAAACTTTGTAGTTAAAATATCAATACTTCAAAACAATTATCTTCTACTTACAAATGATTACTACAAATTTGCTTATATTTCTTGTAACTTGAGTATTTATGTTTCAGACTATGCCGAATTTGTATTCTTGGGCTTATTCATGATGGAAATGTGGGTTAAAATGTATGCCCTCGGGCCGCGGATTTACTTCGAATCCTCATTCAACCGCTTCGATTGTGTGGTCATATCTGGCTCCATCTTCGAAGTAGTATGGTCCGAAGTAAAAGGCGGCTCTTTCGGCCTCTCAGTCCTTAGGGCTTTGAGATTGTTGAGAATATTTAAGGTAGAATTACATTTTTATTACGTAGAACTTTAAATAGTAATTTGAAAAATATCGTCTTAGAGGCGAATGTGTTTGCAAAAATATTGACTTTTTTATTTTATTTACAGGTCACGAAATATTGGGTGTCGCTACGTAATCTTGTGATATCTCTTCTAAACTCAATGAGATCTATTATCTCGTTACTGTTCCTTCTCTTCTTGTTTATATTAATATTTGCACTGCTGGGTATGCAGTTATTTGGTGGTCAATTCAACTTTGAAGATGGAACACCGCCCACCAATTTCAATACCTTTCCGATCGCGTTGCTTACTGTCTTCCAGGTATAATTTAAATTTATAAAACTAATCTATTACAATTCACACACTAGAACATGACCACATATTTCTTTTTGGATATTTGTATCATAACATAACATTCAAATGAGTTTGTAGAAGATATGTATTCATAAATACGTGACTAAATATTTAACTAATATTTCAGATTTTAACAGGCGAAGATTGGAACGAAGTTATGTATTGCGGGATCCAGTCTCAGGGTGGTATACAAAGAGGGATGATTTATTCGTTGTATTTTGTCATTCTTGTATTATTTGGCAACTACACACTGCTTAATGTGTTTCTTGCCATCGCCGTCGATAATTTAGCAAATGCGCAGGTTTGTAGTCCCATGGATCTTGTCAAAGACTTATCTTTAGTCAATTAATGAAATTTGTTTCAATAATTACGAGATGAATGAAATTTGTTTCAGTACCGTACAATATTTACGAGTATATTAATATTAATTTTTGATTCTAATAAAATAATCTTGATTAACTAAGGAAAAGTCTTGAGTGTTCAAATATTTGTGTGTCAACGTTCGAGCTCACTTGTAAAGATGCCGCTTTAGGTGTAAATGTGCATTTTATAATTACAGGAGTTAACTCAAGCTGAAGAAGAGCAAGAAGAAGAGGATAAAGAGAAACAGGTAACAATTAAGCTTTTGAATATTTTTTCAATAATAATCATTGCATTGTACAATTCAAGGCTTTAATTCAGAAAGATAGTACCTGAATACGTAATAAAAAATTATGTCTGTCATAGTGAATGAAAACTTTAATTTGCGTACAATTTTAATGCAACAAAACATTTTCAAAACAATTCTCAGTGATTTACATCGCGCACAAAGCATAATATACGATTATTATACTTATAATTGTAACATACATAACATAAGACTTGAAATTATGAACCTGTAATCACGCAAATAAAGATTTAAATTGATTTAAACCGAAATACAAAGTGATTAGTGATTGAAGCTGTGATAGCCTAGTAGTTAGGACGTCCGCCTCCTAATCAGAGGTCAGGGGTTCGAAACTGGGTAAGCATCTATAACTTTTGGGAGTTACGTGCGTTTTTAAGCAATTAAAATAGCAGTTGCTTCAACGGTGAAGGAAAACATCGTTAGGAAACCTGCACGCCTGAGAGTTCTCCGTAATGTTCTCAAAGGCGTGTGAAGTCTGAAGATCCGCAAATGAAACCCTTCTCATATTAAGAGGAGACCCGTGCTCTGTAGTAAGCCGGTAATGTGTTGATCATGATGATGATGACTATATTATATTTCGGCTGATTAGGAAAGAGAATTAGTTGCATGCTTTCCACGTGATGGAAGAAACCCCATCAAACATAAATCAGTCATCAGTGAGTAGGAAGGTAAAGCAGCAAAGTGGCGCTGTGCTTAAACGTTGATGGTTGCGATTGCTTAAAATATTGTTGACAAAAGCCGGAACACTTATATATAGCCCTTCCTTTAGTTTACATAAAAAATTGTATGACCTCAACTAAATTCGAATAACAGAAAAAAATTGCACGTACAAATAATGTTATAGCAGTTTTATTAAACTGCTATCGCTTGAACACCTATTGCTTTTATGCGAAATTATATTATGCGTAAGCATATCTTTAATTTCGCCCAATATTAATTTTAAACTTGTCAACAATATTAGAAGTTAGATCCTAAACAAATCAATGTTGCTTATGTAGGCAGAGTGTCAAGGTGTTTTGTTAATTTTTTATTTTTTTTGATTTAGTCCAAAATTCTTCCTTCTATTCCAAATTTTATTAATACAAAATTATTTTCTTTTCATTTTATTAATTTATCGATACATACTGTCGAAAAGGCTATAATTTGATATAACTTCATAGTTTTTATACCTCATATTATTATTTCAAATCAAAATACTATGGAAAATTTTGATTGTTAAGTAAGACTGAAAATTTATGTTTTTTTTCCCATACGTTAAATTTGTAAAATATGCTCATAATAACTATATTAATGAAGATCGGGGTAACCTTATTTTTTTTTAGAGTAAAAACAAAAAAGATGAGAAAAAAGAGGAAGAAGAGATACCAGATGGACCAAAACCAATGCTGCCATATTCGTCCATGTTTGTTTTGTCACCTACTAATCCGTAAGTGAAAAGAAAAGAAAGGTAAAATAATTTTAGAACTCGGCAATAATGTAGGATAACTTATTTTTTTGTTACAGCATAAGAAGAGGCGCACACTGGATTGTAAATTTAAGATATTTTGATTTTTTTATTATGGTAGTTATTTGTATGAGTTCAGTGGCCTTAGCAGCCGAAGATCCCGTAGACGAAGATAGTACAAGGTATGATAACTTAATTTATTTTGAAAATATTAATTGTATTATTATATTTGTAACAATCTTGCGTAGTTAAAAAAGATTGTTATTTTAAACTATCATAAAACAAAAATATATTTCGCTCCCAATTATTATCGGAGTTCAAAGTTCCGTACCAATTTTAAAGTTTAATTTTAAGTCTTGACTTTAAGGCATAATACTTTATTTATTATTGCACAATTGGAAGAGACTGACCCCCAAGATACGGGCTATCCTAGTTTGGGGGTCAGTCGAGTTTAAGAACAATTGTATTAAATTGAAATAATATTATTATAATTTGATTCCGAGCGCATCATTAATTTTAATAATGTAATGTAATTGGCTTACTAATTAAACATGTTTAACTCGTATGATTTTGTTGACAGAAATAAAGTATTGAACTGCTTTGACTACGCGTTTACGGGAGTATTCACTGTAGAGATGCTGTTAAAGATTGTGGACCTCGGCATCTTATTCCATCCGGGCGCGTATTTACGCGACCTATGGAATATAATGGATGCTGCGGTCGTTATATGCGCCCTAGTCAGCTTCGGTTTCGAGATCGGGTGAGTGAGATGCTACTTGTTTTTCTATTTTATTCTCAAACACTAAACTAAACTAAATTTCGTAGATTTTTTTTTAGTTTAAATACTTTTTAATTTAATAATTTTTAAATGACGAGAACTTTTGCCATATTCATAAATATACTGCCAAAACTCATAAATATACTTGCTTGACAAATAAGTAAGAGATGGCTAAATGTTCCGGAGTTTTCCCACTTTGGGATAACGTAACAAGAGTTGTAATATCTAGTCAATATATTCAGTTGGTGCTAATATACGATCCTGTTGTATTTATATTTAGATACTAACATATATGTTATTTTGTTTCAGAGGAGTGAAAAAAGGGGCAGGGCAAAATTTATCAACAATAAAATCGTTAAGAGTGTTAAGAGTGCTTAGACCTTTAAAAACTATTAAACGTGTACCAAAGTTGAAAGCAGTGTTTGACTGTGTTGTGAACTCTTTGAAAAATGTCATAAACATTCTCATAGTGTATATATTGTTTCAATTCATATTTGCTGTAATTGCGGTTCAACTGTTTAATGGTAAATTTTTTCACTGCAACGATATCAGTAAGAATACATTAGAAGACTGCCAGTAAGTATCACTTTGTTTTATCTCTTATTAATAAAAACGATCACTATGACGGCACACAGAGAGCAGCGCCATCTAGTTTTAGAATCATGTACGACAGACAAGAGAGTGGCATCGCCCCCTCTCTTTACGCAACACTAAGTAACGTATGCAGGTTCTTATAAGACTCACAGCCGCGGGACGGTCATTGCGTTCACTGCATTCGGTCGGTTCGGATCAGTGGTTAAGTCGCGGTAGTGCATAGTCGTACTTGGTGGAGCGTATAGTCTGGTCCTTATAAATTACCATACCTATAATTGTAATTCTGTTCTACCAAGAGTATCTGGTCTCTTTGTCCGAAACTACCCACGTCTACCCAAATTACCGACGAAGACACGCCCCCGCCCCATAGGCATCCTATACCTATATAAATGTTGTTTATCAAAAAAGCTAGTGATAAAAAGAATCATATAAAGTACACAATGAAATGAAAATAGACTTTATTGTACACAACATAAACAGAAGAAATACAAGACAGTAAATAAAAACACACAAAGAATAGAAGGTACAATAGGCGGCCTTATCGCTAAAGAGCGATCTCTGGCAACCTATAGACCAGGATTTAATACATATACAGCAGGCTTAGGGTGTACACTTACGAAAATATAATATAATACATACAATATATTACACATACAAATAAATAAAAATTAATAAAAAAATACATAAAAAAAAATGTCATAAATTACCAAGAAGAAAGAATAATAACTAACAAACAAATAAAATAAAATAAAACATAGGAAACATAGTAATAATAATAGTATTTAACAAAACAGCAATCTATCGCTATTTCTTAACCGCAATAAAGATGTTCAGTCCCTTCTTGGAATAAATTAGGTTTAAAGGTACATTGCACTTGTTGTTAATGACCCTATTTATTTTCCAGAGGGTCGTATTTTGTCTACGAGCCAAGCAGTTTGCTGCCACGAGTAGAAAAGCGTCTGTGGAGGACACAATCGTTCCACTACGACAACGTCGCTTCCGCGATGTTGACGCTGTTCGCGGTGCAGACGGGGGAAGGCTGGCCACAGTGAGTATAGCGACGATGAATCATCAGGCTCATTACAAAATCCTATAGGAAATCAACGCGGGCTTACTTATACCTTCCTATGTTTTAACGACGACCTCCGTGGCGCAATGCGTGCGCTGTCGCATTAAAGTTGGAGGTCCTGGGTTTTATTCCCGGCTCGTGTCTGGCCTGGTGGGAGGCTTCGGCCGTGGCTAGTTACCGCCCTTCCGACAAAGACGTGTCGCTAAGGGATTTAACGTTCCGGCACGATGTCGCGTACAAACCAATTAGGAGCGTGGGTTTACCATGCCTCTAACAGGTTAGCCCGTTACCATCCTAGACTGCATCATCACTTACCATCAGGTGAGATAGCCGTCAAGGGACAACTTGTAGTGCTTAAAAAATAAAAAAAAAGTTAGTTTTATTATACTTAACTTTTTCAACAAATTGTCAACTTGTTAACAGTTGTCGTATTTATATAAAATGCATAATCTGACAGTTATTTATACATTATTTGTGATAAGTATCCAGTTGGATACTTATCACAAATAATGTATAAAGCTGACAGGTCATCCCCAGTTGGCAACTGTAAGAAGAGTTCCTTCAAAGTGTAGCCAGTCCTTATCATTTATAATAACCCACGAATCTAGCTAAATGTACTTTGTTTTTACGATATCGGATTTACACAAAAGCATTGAACACTTTTTATATTTTTTCAGAGTATTACAAAATTCAATGGCTGCCACGTACGAAGACAGGGGACCTATACAAAACTTTCGAATAGAAATGTCCATATTTTACATAGTTTACTTTGTGGTGTTTCCGTTCTTCTTTGTTAATATATTCGTAGCTTTGATTATTATTACATTTCAAGAGCAGGGTGAAGCCGAGTTACAGAATGGTGAAATTGATAAGAATCAGGTACGTGTTTGGTTTTTTACCAACGACCTCTGACTTTTAAAATTCTAATATTAGTCGTATAATAAGTACACAGAACATTAAAAATACCTACAATTCAATTTTCAGAAATCATGTATAGATTTCACGATAGAAGCCCGACCTCTAGAGAGGTATATGCCAAGTAAAAGAGGGAGTCTAAAGTACAAAGTATGGAGGATAGTAGTGTCTACGCCTTTTGAGTATTTCATCATGGCACTTATTGTGTTAAATACTTTACTACTCATGATGAAGGTATGTCCCTAAATTTGGTTAACTTTAATTAAGTTTAATATGACGTTCAAACCAATATGAAACTGCCAAAGCAATCTTAACTAAACACTGGACAGCCGTACTTAATTAAGTATTATACCTGATTAACTGAACAAATAAAGCACCAAAAATGTGGAATGTAGAAGAACATCACTAATTGTGTAGAATGTGAAAGAGTTGAAGTATAACACCAGGCACTTTTTAAAAATTAGTGTAGACGCCAAACCTCCGTTGTTCACGAAAGCCTGCACAGAACCCAGTTGAAGAATGTTTCGTCATATTTGTCTACTTTACTAAGATCTTGTATTATTTCTGTGTTAGCTAGTAAATGACGTCTTAAGCTTAAGAATTGAAAAGGATTCTCGAAACCAGAAAACATTATGATAACACAAGTTCATATTTACTTCACTGTAATTGGCTTTATTTAGTACTGCCAAAATTAAACATGCATTACAACTCACACATACACACAACACAAAAATGTATACTATGAAATAACTCGGTGTCAGTGTACACAGCAATGGAATGCGCCGTTTATGATCCAGAGCCTATATCATCAAGTGTATCGTCAAAAGTTTTTGTTGTTTATTCCTGTGTTTTGTTGTGTAATCCTATGTCCCTGCTTGCTATTCATAAATATTTATGTATAAGTGTTTATGCACGATAAGCCTATCCTTTCCAGCACCATTTCAGCACAAAAACTTACACATTTTATTTTATTATCCGTGCTTGTGCACAAGATATCTGGAATCAGGTCAGGCATGAAGCCATTCATGTTGTTCGTGTTGCATGATTCTTATATAAAGGCCTAATCTTAATTGTTTTTATGTGTGAAAAAATTGCATGATTGGTAGAAGGGCCTTCTGCCAAGTCAGTGGCTTCAGGCTGCTTCATGTACATCTGTGTCTTCTAAATTATATTAAAATAAACACACTTTTCGGTGATCTCGATGAGCTAAAAAGATATGAAATATAAAAAAATATTCTTATTAAACTGAATCCTTCTTATTATTTTCTCTGTTATTCACGACTTTATTTATTTTGTTTTCAATTCATCATCTCCTTTAGTAGTTAGAAATTTGCATTTCATTTCACGGTGTTGGTAATAATATATACATATTATGTTCTTCTAACATTAGACACCGTTTTGTTTTACATTTATTTTTTTGTCTATACTTTTAACAACATCAAAACTAACGCATTCCGTACATTTACTTTCTACTATATTTCTTAATTCAAAGAACGTAAAACAATATAACAAATAAATGTTTTTATTGTCATGGGTTTATCCGACACGTCATCACATAATGGCAGTACTATAATCAAAATGACGTCTACGCGGATATCCTCAAGTATTCGAATATGGGGTTTACTGGAATGTTTTCCGTGGAAACAGTGTTGAAAATCATCGCTTATGGTGTCAAAGTAAGTACACAAGTTACACAGTTAAAACTGACACTTGAGGTATATCGATCAAAGAAAGATGAAACGGAAATTACAAATGTACTCTTTCTGCTAATAACATACTTTTTGTGTATTTTCATGACTGTATGGGATAATTTTTAGCCAAGTAAATATTAACCCTTTCCACGTATTCCCTACTGGTTTCTCTCTACTAGTAATGTGCTGCAATGTTAACCGTTTATTTTGCAGATCAGTGTAAAGCATGGCCTGTTTTTCTTGCATGTGTCAAATTGGTGTTAACACTCTGTTTATCTTGATCCTTAATGTGTTTTCTAATGATTGCTTGTTCAGTTTTGACTAATTATCAGCAGCGCACGTTGGTGTAAGGTAAGACTGTTTTATTGTCCATCCTGGGCGCTAACTTTGTGGTGACCTGAACTACAGCTGGATCCACGAGGTCAGTACGAAAACTTCTTTGCACACTACGTTATTTGCACGTGTTGCTGCATAACTTACAAGAGTGAACAAATATTATAATGATTGTTAAATGTGGCGCCTTGAGCATGTACAGCTGCCTCCGCATGAAGCACGTGCACAAATCACAAAATGACTTGGAAAACACAAATTTTACACACCAAAATCGAAATAGAACTACATGAAAGACACACACAAAATACACATACTGTTACATAATGAACATTATGTACCTATACGTTTTGTTTTTTACAAAATAGCGGTTAGTGAAATCATGGGATGTTTTAAATTAAAGCTAAATGCTAGATAAGTTTAGGCTCATGTTACTCTAGAGAACTAAATTGTTAAGTAATTTTTGGTAGCATTTAGCTTAGATTTGATGATTTACCTCTAAAGAATATTGGTCTTGGTTTTGTATTAGTTTCACGAGGCTCCACCACTACTCATGGACGTGTTAACAGTCATGAACATAGTATTTACGTTCTTCTTCCTTCTCGAGACCGTTTTGAAGTTAATTGCCTTCGGATGTACGGTAAGAATGATCCACTTATTGATTAGATTTAACATCGATAATACGTCATAATCTTATTATTTTCGACTTAAGAGCCGAAATTTGTAAGTTCTCTAAATTGGTTTTTGATGATTTGAGATAAATATGATATTGAAGATTCTCGTAATTATACTTAACTTAAGATATATATTAAAATGAAAAATATTGTTTCAATGTTCGTAAATTTGACCTCTTGAGAACCTTTAATATGATCCTAATTTAAAAATACACATCATAAAATCAAGTATTTTTAATTTAGCTATTTATAATATTCAATATTGACTTGAATATAATTATTTAAAGCTAGAAATAATATAATAGAATATTTCTGAGATGCTCGCTTATTTATTGACAATAATTTTTTATTAGTTTTTTTATAACACTTTAATTTTTTTCTATAGATAATAGGCAAGATATAATTATCATAGATTTTTTATAGATCAACTAAATTACTAAGAGAGATGTCCTTATTCCTGTCCTTCAAAGTAATATGTCCTTTTATGATCCATTTTGTATAGAAAGTGTACATTTGTATACCCTATAATTTTCTTTTACTTTCGTATTTTTCGAACCAATGTTTTAAAATATTTTAATTTTTATCAAAACAAATGTCATATTCTGAACCTAAAAAAAAATCTCTTCTTTGGTTGTATCCGTAAGAGATCGAGCTTGATACTAATCATTGTCTTATGATTACAGAACTTTTTCAAAGACCCGTGGAATACTTTTGATTTTATAACGGTCATTGGAAGTATTATTGACGCCCTCATTATGGAGTTTGGCGTAAGTAATTTGTTGTATGCTCTTGTTAAATATTTACTAACTATTATATTTTATATCATGTTATTTTTAAAGATTTTATATTAAGTTATTCATCGCTGTCTTATTAATGTCCGTCAAATGAAGGTATATACTGATTACAGAGCGACCTTGCCGAAAACTGTGCTGCTGACATATCCTGTCAGCAGGTAAATTATCCAACTATATGCTAGGAATTTTAGAATTTTTGTAACTAGGTACTATTGATGGCGTAGAATTTATTTGTATCAATCAAAACTATTCGTAGTGCTAGAAATTTGACATTTTGATCTATAGATTATGTATAAAATAGTTTATAAAATAGGAAACGTGTGCTAGGTGTGTTATTGGAATTTTAGAGTAAAAGCGTTGTGAAAGTGGTGTTCTGCCGTTGAAAAAAGTCTTAGACTATATTCGCTAAACATAGAAAAATTGCTAGTGTTTTAAATAGGTAGATATTGTAATTGTTGATTAATAATCGTTTGTTTTAAATGTATTAGATAGTAATGGTGAACAAATAATTTTCTCATTTTGTCCATATTACAAAAAATGTTAGAAGTCCCATATCCTTTAGATCATCATAATTAAATTTGTTCCTATCATGTTAGTTGTGTTGTCGTTTAAATACTGAGCCTTTGTTATTTCGAATCCCTCTAAATATTACACAGTAATATTACCTTTATTCGCAACCAAGTGTTTTGTTTTTTGTCAGTCTTAGTAAAATTTTCAAAACTGTCTCTACCGAAGACTAGAACTTTAAATCCATTTGTAGTGTGTATTTCAAATATTCTTAGATTTGTTGTACCATTTGATTATTTTTGTTGTTATTGTTGAAAAAATTAAGTAGGTAAATTAAAATTACGTGTAAATTATATGAGTTTAATAAAATCCATAGTGAAACTTGACAAAAATATGTATTAATTGTAATTTTAACTAAAACAATGCTCTAACAAATTTCATGGGATTCTTTTTTCTTTCTGCATAAAATTTACATTTTTATTTTAAATTTGTTATTTTGGTAACTGTTCATGAAATGTCATCAAGAGATTTTTAGTTCAGATTAAATAATCCATACTTTTAGCAACTCAGATTGATATGAACAGATGAATGATATTACAGGAGAACACATTCAACGTTGGTTTTCTTCGCCTTTTTCGAGCCGCGCGACTGATCAAGCTGCTTCGACAAGGCTATACTATTCGAATACTCCTCTGGACTTTTGTGCAGAGTTTTAAAGCCTTACCCTACGTGTGCCTTCTCATCGCAATGTTATTCTTCATCTATGCCATCATTGGGATGCAAGTAAGCAATCTTAAAAGCTAATAATCTGTAAACTGGGGTATCGTTTCTTATATATATGAACAATTCATAGATGGGTAATAGGTTTATTATATTTATATAGCTATTTTTTATTTGATTTAATTTATATGGTTTTATGTTTTACAGGTGTTTGGCAATATAGAATTAGCAGCCGAATCAGATATGAATAGACATAACAATTTTCGGAGTTTTATTCAAGCACTTATGTTGTTATTTAGGTAAGTAATATCAAATTTTGATTAAGTGCAATTATGTTCTGTGTTTTCTACATAATATATATACATTCTGTTTTAGGTGTGCTACGGGTGAATCATGGCCGAATATTATGTTAGCTTGTTTAAAACCAGCCAAGTGTGACAAAGCTGCTCATAAGCCTCCAAATGAATCTTGTGGCAGCACACTTGCTTATGCTTATTTCGTTTCTTTCATATTCTTTTGTTCGTTTCTTGTAAGTACTTTGATTGGAATCAATAATCTTTATATCGAGAAAAGATTATTGCTCCAGAACAATTTTGTTTCATTTCAGATGTTAAATTTGTTTGTTGCTGTTATTATGGATAATTTTGACTATTTAACGAGAGACTCTTCTATTTTGGGAGCACATCATTTAGACGAATTTGTTAGAATATGGGCTGAATATGATCCAAACGCAACGTAAGTGAAAATATCTAAATCAACTTGCTTATTAGCTACAGCACGGATGAGTCAAAGTTTAAATATCGTGTTTCTATTGCAGGGGGAAAATTCATTATACTGAAATGTACGATATGTTAAAAAATATGGATCCACCACTAGGCTTTGGTAATAAGTGTCCAAACAGACTAGCTTTTAAAAAATTAATAAGAATGAACATGCCGCTGGATGAAGAAGGAAAAGTTAATTTTACTACTACACTTTTTGCCTTAATTCGGGAAAATCTCAGCATTAAAATGAGATCTGGTAAGAAATAATTTAATTTATTTAGTTATCATTTGATGTAAAATACAACATATTATTCCAAAAAATGAAATTTACAGCTCAAGAAATGGACCAAGCTGATGAAGACCTCCGTGAAACTATAACCCACATTTGGCCACTTCAAGCAAAGAAGATGTTAGACTTGCTGGTGCCTCGAAGAGATGTTCTTAATGCAGGAAAACTGACGGTCGGAAAGATTTACGCAGGACTTATTATAATAGAAAACTGGCGAACGACAAGGTTTAAACCGGATGCAAATAGGGGCCAGGTGAGTCACATGACCGATTTTACTAAAATGCACCTTTTCCGTTTTACTTTTTCCACGTGATTTCTTACTTGATATAAATACCTCTAAAGAATTAAATAACCATAGGTGTAGTTCAAACTGAAGCCAGTGTGAACGAATGTGGCTACAGTCAGATGTATTCTCTGCACAATATCTAGTATCTATAAGCCAAGTATAACTCTTCGTTAGGTTTTAAAGTAACTACACAATTAAAAAGTAGTGTATGTTGATGGACCCTTAAATTTGCCTTTGTTTAGATTTACTAAATTCACATAATAGCTAGATAAATATAGATTGTTGTGTTGTCGTGCCGTCGATGTATTGTTGTGTAAACAAAGTATTTAATTTTCTTTTTAGAAATTTTTAGCTTTTCTCACCACCGAGTATTTGACCGAATGATAAATTGGCTTTTTGGCAAAAAAATTGGCAAAAAATATAAACGTTATTTTGTACTACATGTCAAATACAACAATACGTCACTTTAGTTGAAATCGGCTCGCAATGAGTCGACTACATTGGTGGTTTACTTTTCAGGCATTCAGCGAGAATAGCCCAACGGCCAATCAGCCGGTAGTATTAAATATTTTACGGAACGAAACTTTGACTACCTTTTTATTGCACTATTCTAGATTATTTATTTATCCATTAATTTTTTTACTAAATATTATCGCATCGTGTTTAAACAAAGATTTCTATGAATATGAAAGTAAGAATTTTAAAAATTTATATATCGACAAGATCGTCGAGGATAAATATATTTTAGAATATTTTGAATTTGAATAATATAGTTACATAGCAATTTTAAGGAACATAGCATTAGGTAATTGCACTTCGCTCGTAGTGTGGACAAAGTTGTGACGTAAGTTACTCACATGTTTGTCCAAATTAAAAGTTAGGGTTTAGTTAACCACAAACAAATAGTGACCTGTCCTATAGTTGCAAAATTCGTATATAGTCCATTGGAATAGTGTGTGTTAATGCGTTTTAAGGATTGATGTAGATCTAGAAGTGCCATGTAGATTTTATTTCCTACCCATTAGAATCTTTTTTCAATGGCTATTTTTATCGTTTCATTAAACGAAAATTGATTGTCATTTTAAAAGTACTCGTAAGTCCTTTGAAACTGTGCATGGTTTTGTCATTAAAAATTGCAACTCAGGTTTGTTTTCTGCATAACAATCTATTTTGGTTAGACTAAACTTCATATTTTCAGCTCAATTGTAATTATTTTATAAGCCTGTTGTATGAATTTATCCTTATTACAATTTATGCTTCTTGCGCTATGCTCTTATTTGCCAGCAAACATTTTTTAAATGAATATAAACTTTTGTAACAAAAAACTTCGCATGCCATATATATTTAAAAAAAGAAACGTAAAAAGTCAATTATAAAAATTAACAGTGAAACAAAAAAAAAAGGAAAAACATAAATTGGCACATCGAATCGGCGTTCAACCTTTGGGCCTATAATCGCACATATAACTTTAACGCACTGGTAATAAACAAATATGCTTTGTGTTATTTGCAGCTCCTCGAAATTACACAAAAGATATATTCGATTTCTCACAGAGTCACCATCACCGTCAAGCTGTGTAATACAAATAACATGAGTTAGGTGTTTTCTCAGGTCTTAGAACGCTGTTATCATCGTCACAAACACAGTGAATACATTCCATGTTCGATTTCATAGCCATGGCTCATAAAACTCTTACACTGGACAAAACACGAACAGAAATACAAACACATATTAACGAACTCCAGCATGGATATGTATTGTATGGGGCATTTGCGCATACTCGTGTAGCCGTCAAATAAGTCAGTCAAACAGCGTTAAAGCTTGTTGCAAGAGATTGCGCAAATGTAAGGGGAGATTAGATGATTTGGGGTGGGTGGTGCAGAAGGCGTCCTTGTTTAACTGCCTGATGGATGTTGCGGCGGGACTGGGCCCTGGTTCGCGGACTGGCTCTCTGAGTCATGAGATCCCAGCACTTACAAATGGTCACGCCGAAGATCCGCATTCTTTAGCAAACCTCGCCAAACGCTCTTCAAGAAGATCATTCAAGTAAGTTGTATTTGAATTAAATGCTTTATTTATAAACGTAGATCTCCATAGGTACTATAGTTTATTATTCATTATGTGAGATGGTGATAACGAAAAAAAAAACCCCCGGCTAAGTTTGTTGTGGGCTTCTTCTTAGACCGGGGGGCGTTTGGAACCCTCATAGTTTTAGTTTTAAGTTTACGAATATAGTTATCACCATGAAATACTATGTAAAATAACTACTATGTAAATTATTGACGCGTCAAAAGTGCCTTTTTAAGGACTATTTGAATAAAAATTATTTTGAATTTGAGTTTGAATTTGAATTTCTAGCAATTTAAAAAATTACTATTGCCGCCATGTCAACATAATTTTTTGTCTCCCGCGGAAACTGTTACCGAGCTAAAATTATCCTATGGGGGGCGCCAGGATGCGAGTTATCTCTACACAATTTTTTTAATAGGATCCATTTAGTTGTTAACCCTAACGCATGGGTAATTGAGTTAGTTTTGAAAATCTACGGTTGTCGTCTACTTTCTGAGGATGACAAGGAGTCTCCAAGATGCAAGCTAGATCTATACCGAGTTTTATCAAGATCGGTGCAGTGATCGCACTTAACATAGTTAACAAATAAGCTGACAACAACAGACATACATTACATACCCTTACTTAGACCTTGGCCTATACTTAATATTGTATTTACAATATTAGGTATGAGTAATTTGTTAAATATATAGATTTGTTTTAATGTACCCGTATTCATTTTGTCTATTTGAAAAGGCTCAATTAGCGTAATAAGGTTTTAGAATATTTTGTGTGTTTTTTGCAAGAACTGCTTGTTTGCGGTTTTATAAGATACATTTGGACCTTAAATAACAATGAATCTTCCATCTTGTATTAAATCATGATGGTATACATTGACATCTATCATAAAGTGCACAGCGCTATTTTGATATTTAGCATTGAAGATTTAGCTCTTTTTTAAATATGTTTTCTTTTGTTTCAGGAACAACAAAAAGGTGAATACCGTACCGTATCGTTGGTGACCCCATTGACCCAATCATTCTAAATGTTGATTAGCCCCAGTTCAATAATACGAATGCTTAAGTCAAAACGAATAGCAGAATTCCCTAAAAATACTCATCTGCTATTTATCATTGGCAATTTGATATTATTGAATTAAGAATTATAATCTCCTCGATAATGTTCTGGGTTGAAGTGTTTAATGCATATATTGTTAACGAATGGGTGTGCCCTAATAATACTAACCCTATGGAGATATTTATAATTGTTGCTCTAGATAGTTGGTGTTATTATATTGTTAGTCTATCTGTGTTGTCCTTATGAAGATATTATTGTAATTAATGTTATCGTTTCGTCTTAGCTTATTTAAAAATAACCCTTATTGCAGTTAGCCTAAGTATCGTTTAAAAGCAATTAGGGGCTTAGGCCCATTAAATGTCTGTATCCATAGATTATGTTGTACTGATAACAACTTTTGATTTCAAGTTTACAGGTTGTTTATGTTTAGGTAATTGTTTTCAATGTAATAATGCAGTATGAACTATTGTAGAATATTGATGTTTATATAACGAATGATTTAAGATTAGGTAAATATAGTGAATGATATATGTGTAATGTTTCTACTAGGGATAATATTTCAATTGTTTTTTAGACGCAGCACTGTCATATCCGTTACACGAACACTAACAAATACTATCATGCCCATACTTAAAACTTATCAAACTACTCTTAAATCTACGTACCTAATATATACATAAAAAAAAAGAAAAACGCATGAAATATAATTCACAAAATATCGCATGATATAAATAATAATTAGTTTTTTTATTAGATCTAACTCTTGATAATACCGGGTAAGTATTTGATGTGTTTAAATAGATTGGTAAGATAATGCACGAACGAGCACAAATTGCATGCACTGCAAATGTACTTAGGCACTGAATGTGCATTGATGTTGTGGTATCTTGAAATGTTTTGTAAATATGGGACAGCAAAGTTTATTGAAAGTTTGAAACCGCTGAAAATGTCCTAAATCAAACTAAATCAAGCTAATGAATCCACATTACTATGTAGGTATTGGAGTTGCAAGATGTGGGATCACAGCACGCGTCCATGGAGTCATTGGACGAAGCTAGATTGCAAGCGTCTCATACATACCAAAATGGGCATCACGGAAGATCATCGAGTTTAAGGTAAATAAAATGTTATACTCGTTTTAACGGAAGTTAAGAGATTAGCGAGGTTAAAATATTTGACGGGTATTTACTTTTACTGGCAATATATTAGTGAATAAATACGATATATATTAATGAAAAAATAAACACGAATATTTATTCACGAGTTAGTATCCCAAAATTTTTGTACCTTTCCAATTATATAGTTACTTTTTCATTTCTGAGTGTATAAAATGTGACGTCCGAAATGCGACAAAAAACTGCATATCCATTTCGACGCTATGTCACGTTTATTTGTCGGCCCTTCAAATTAGGGATATAAAAATTAGAAAAAGCATGTAAATGCAAATCTCTAATGATCTAATTACTAGTTGGGTTTTCGTTATATGGTAAGCGATACACAGAAATCACAAAATATATTTTTTTAATTTATTTTTTGTTCATGCAACGATTTAATAACAGATTTATATTTATTTTTGGTTGATATTTTGTTTTATTTCTTATTTTTTTGTATTATTTTATTTTATAGCGTCATCGAAGAAGAAATTGATCTAGAAGATATCGTAGTTTTGGGCGGTATGTTCAGAATGTTTACGACTCTTCTTACATTTTTAATAACTAACAAACTAACCTACAACTAACTAATATTCTATTTTCACTTCATGTATTGGAATGAAATTACTTTAGATGTCGATAAAAGAAAAACGGATTGCGTATTATAAATCTGTACACACATTTCGCCAAACGTAGAGATTAAAGGTAGGCTACAAATAAATAAAATATCAGGGTCTCTGATCTCCCAATATCTCATATGCTCATACGATCTCTCTTATGCTCATACGATTGTTTGAACAACATCAAAACCTAAACAAACATTACCATAATACATAGATAAAATAAAAATAAATAATGTATTTGTAAAACAGGTAATTGTGTACTTGACAGCGTTGTACGTCGTCAAAATGTTACGTAATATACGTTCGAAACATTGGTTAAGTTGCACCCACTAAGGAAATTGAACGGACTTTCGCGTCAATTCAAAGCTTATTCGGCCTTTGGATCGCCGTTCACATCTCGGCGTTCAGAAATGAATCGAATGTGGAGAGAAAAGACGGAAGTGCAGCAATAATTGAATATTGGTTATTTTTAAAGCCTTTTTACTAGGAAGCAAATTTCACGTTTTAACTAAGTCTTTCTTCTTCCTTTAACGTTTAATTTTAGTTTATTTTTCTAACACAAATCCATTTTACGAAGTATCTTAAAGATTTATTTTTATTTATTTATTTGTTTGTTTGTTTTGAACGGTGATAGCCTAGTGATTAGGGCGTCAGCCTCCTAATCAGACGTTGGCGGTTCGAATCCGGGCACGCACCTCTCACTTTTCGGAGTTATGTGCGTTTAAAAAAATTTCAATATCACTTGCTTCAACGGTGAAGTAAAACATCGTGACGAAACCTGCACGCCGGAGAATTCTCCATATTGTTCTCAAAGGCGTGTGAAGTCTGCCAATCCGCACATGGCCAGCGTGGTGGCCTTCCCATATAAGAGGAGACCTGTGCTCTGTAGTGAGCCGGTAATGGGTTGATCATGATGATGATGATTTGTTTTAGACAGGGTTCAACATAAGGGATACTAAGCATGATGTTGCAATAACGGCTGCAGTAGTGTAAACTGTGGCGGAACCATAATTGCCCTCGTCCAAACCAACAAATAGTACCAGTAATACAAAAACATAGTAATGACATTAACATAGCAAGATATGAAATCTTTCTTTATCTCTCGTACGAATGAACTGCTGACCTAAAAATTTGCCTTTCGGGCGTGTTTCACCATCACCTGATAAACTTTGGCTCAGCGAACTCAAAGGTCTTCAGTCGTTTTTAATAATAATAAATTTATTTGCCAAATCGTAGGTTACATAATAGGTCATACATAAATTAATAAATCCCTTACAAAATCGACTGTTACCGACAGTGTACAAATATTTAAAAAAATAAAATAAAATTACAAAACCAAAATTAAAAGCTCTGAAAACTATAAAAACGCAAAAATGTATCCATTAGGTTAAGCTTATCAGGAGATTGTGAAACATACGCTACATCTTACTAATACTTGATAATAATTGTCAGTTGATGCATGCAACAAATTTTACAGATACTATTCTTATCATTTCTTATAACATAAGTACTTGTCTGTTTGTTCGTCTTCGAATCGAGCAGCCACAAGTCAACGAGTGTATAGTTATTCAAATTTCAGTGTCAATATAAATCCCAACGAAAAGAAACTAAACAAATGTCAAAGAAAGAAATTTGTATAGATATTCCAAGTAATCCCAAAAAAATTGGTGTAGAAATTTTAAAAACTCATCAAATTGGTAACTTTAGTTAGCGCTCATAATTATTTTCCTAAGATTTCCCGGTAAATCCGATATGACAACACTTTTTTTCTACTTCTATCTTTGTGTTAGTGTTATTCTTGTTTATTTTTAGTGATTTCATTATTCTTATTCACAGGCGATTATTGCCTTACTACCCGTGTCAGGCCACTTTTATCTGTGGGTAGAGAAATTAAAAGCGTTAAACCCATTCCAATGTAGGTTTTATATATATTAGAGGGTTTTGTTGATTATTATCACATTTGTAGCATGTATTATAACCAATGTCTGCGGTACAACGTGTGTTTTCCAAAAAACGGGGTCTTGCTCTAATTTCTAACTTTTGACAACCTCCGTGGCACAGTGCGCATTCTGTCGTATTATAAAGTTAGAGGTCCTGGGTTCGATTCCCGGCTCGACTCTGGTCTGCTTCGATCGTGGCTAGTTACCACACTACCCAGATGAAACGCCAAGCGATTTAGCTTTCCAGCACGATGTCGCGTAGAAACCAATTAGGAGTGTGGTTTTATCATACCGCTAATAGGATAGCCCGCTACCATCCTAGACTGCATCATCACTTACCACAAGGTAAAATAACCGTAAAGGGCTAACTTGTAATGTATAAATAAAAACTCTTGAGTACGGAACAACAGAAGTTTAACGCGATTACAAGAAGGATACTTAAAGGCAAATGGTTTCAGACGAACTCCCAGTCCACGACGAAGAGGCCACTACGGAGGTTATCATCACGATATCGGCTTCTCCGACACAGTGAACAACGTCGTAGAGATTGTCAAACACGAGCATCAAAGACATGGTCGAACACACAGAGCGCCTCATCACTACCATCCCCATGGTAAGTACATTCGTATTGAAGGTATAGCTGACATGCCATTATGGGTATATAACAGATGATTCCAGGGAAGCGGGAGTCGAGTATGCAAAATGTGTGAACCTTTCGAGATAGCAGGTTTTCCAAATATGAAGTAAACCTTGCCTTTTGCTTACATGAGACCATTTCTTCCTTTGAAATAATGACACATTTTGACGACCTCCGTGGCGAAGCGCGTGCGCTATTGCATTTTAAAGTTGGAGGTCCTGGGTTCGATTCCCGGCTTGAGTCTTCGGTCGGAGGCTTCGGTCGTGGCTAGTTACCACCCTACCGACAAAGACGTGTCGCCAAGCGATTTAGCGTTCCGGCACGATTTCGTGTAGAAACCAATTAGGAGTATGAGTTTACCATACCCCTAACAGGTTAGCCCGCTACCATCTTAGACCGCATCATCACTTGTCATCAGGTGAGATGCAGTCAAGGGCTAACTTGTGGTAAATAAAAAAAACATTACGCTCAATCTGTTTACATAGCTTGTTTTATGATTAAAGTTTCACTCAGTCTCGGCATATTGATGTCCAGGAGACAATGGAGACGGAGAGAATTTTAGTGCATAGACTTTTCGCGATAAGGTTTGGCTGACTTTAATAATGATTTTCACATGTTAGTGATTTCACATATGTTTGCTGGAATCGATGAAATAAAGGAACGGGACTGATTTCCTAACTCCGGAGTGGTATTTATTATTCGAGCTAAGCCAGAAGTAGATTAAATAGCAGAATCAAAAACGCTAGTGCTAGTTATAAATCTACGATACCGATTTGCACTGAATCATAATTATGAACAGTGTAAGAATAATTATTTTTTACAGCGATTGTATTTATTAACAGGATTCCTTTAAACTTTTCATAATACATTTATAAACTAGCAGCTCAACTAAAGGTAAGTGTTACCTAGCACTTCAGCATGTTCCATATTTAACCCCCAAATGGATAAAGTGAACTATAAAAGTTATTTTGATAATTCAATTCAAGATATCTTAAACTCATTTTAATGTTTACTCGCACAAATTGATTTACGTGGCAGTGATCAGAACAGTGTTTAAGTTACTTGTTCACATCTAAAGTTCTCTATATATAAAGGAGAGTTAGAGGGCTAGGTTCATAGAACAGACGGCAGCAGTTTCTGGCAACGTAAAGTTGTAAGCTTTCAGAGCTTTTACTACTTCATGCAGTGCGGTCGTCACATTTTGCACACACAGCTTAATCCAGGGCCTTAAATCTCTGTGACATTCTAAGAGTTGGCAATACACACTAAACTACAGTTTTTGATGTATCTATGTATTTACGTTAAAAAACATCGATTCGACCGCAGTTGATATATAACTTTCATAGAGAGACAGGGTCCTGCTCTAGGTATATATAAGGTTGGTAAAGGGGGTACTTAGATACAAGAAATCGATGTATAAAGTATAAAAAAATATACCGAAGACAACCATAACAAAATTAAATGTATCACAAAATCCTATAACCACAGAGTATAAATTGAGTTTATAGATAACATTAACACAAAAATATCAGAGACGCATTCACATGCACAGGTCACGTGTATTCATGATGAACCCATTACCGGCTCACTAAAGAGCACGGGTCTCCTCTCAATATGAGAAGGGTTTGGCCATAGTCCACCACGCTGGCCTTGTGCGGATTGGCAGACTTCATACGCCATCATGGAGAACTCTCAGTCATGCAGGTTTCCTTCACCGTTGAAGCAAGTGATATTTTAATTGTTTAAAAACGCACATAACTCTGAAAAGTTAGAGGTGCGTGCTCGGATTCGAACCGCCGACCTTTGAGGAGGCTGACGCCCTAACTAGGCTATCACCGTTTGCATGATGTAAATTTGTTAGGGTTAAATTTTTTATATAAATTTATATATACATATATATATTATGAATTGTACTTTTGTAGGTGGTGTCCTTGTAACCCCCTTTTCAAATGACCTTGTATAGCGTAACTCTCGTATATCTACCTCAGATTGTTGGCAAATGCCATGAATCATTTATGTGAAACTGCTGGTATCCATTTAGCAATAATTAGGTATCCCTTCTACAGGCGTTATTTCTTTTTTTCCCCAGATATTTTCTTATTTTCATTATCCTATATCCGCAGATTCATAGCTTAACGCTAACGCAAAAACAATACAATATAACATCTGATCATTTATCACAATTAATATAAAGTCATTATCATGCTAAATTAAACGCCTTCAATTATTTACTAACATTCATTATTTTTCATATAGTTTTCACGCATATTGTAACCATAAGCATACCTTGTTATCTTTCATTTAGATTTAGTTAATGAGTCTAAAACAGTTTTGCAAACATTTTTCTTCTCATGAAGGTACTCTGAAAGTTTTGTGAGAATATGGGAACCTTAGCTTTAATGTAGGTAGTTGTAGAGTATCATGTTACGTAGATGTAGTGATAAGATTTCCAGTGGGCAAAGCCTTTGCTATGAACAAATTATCTCATGATACTAGATAAAGATTGTTTACCTTAGCTATATATCTATACAAAGATGCTAGTTTTGTATAATACGTTTATGTAGTTAAAAACCTAGCTATATTTAAATTATTGCTCGTTGGTATTCACAGTAACTTACTGGTTTATAATTTATAAATACTTGATACTTTTTTTTTTCATCCGGCCATTGTTGATCATATAATTTAGAAGTAAGTTTTTTCGTTTATCAGTAAAGGCACGGTAATATTATGTATACAATATTGTAACTCGGCTGTATCTTTGAAATAAATATCTACAGCCGCACGGTACATAAACATGCAATAGGGCTGCCCGCCTCCAGCATTTTAATTACATTTGCCTACTTTGTGTTCAAATTTCAACTATCTAGTGACAGACAGACGGGCAATTTTTTTTTTCAAGTTTTCATACAAACGGTGCAATAAACAACTATTATAAATGCAACCAAAAACAATATCCTACTTGTCATATTGAATATGTACTTGAACTTATTTTTAGTGAAAAAATCGCGCGGTTATTGTTAAATAAAACAAAACACCGTCCGTTCGTCACTGCGGCACAGTCGCGACTGCCTGCATGCCGAGCGCATGCCGAGATCGAGGCGCGTAGGCATGGCTCGCGTTTTGTCAGTTTGTATAAAGTTGGAGTCATCATGATCAACCCATTGCCGGCTCACTACAGAGCATAGGCTTCACACGCCTTTGAGAACATTATGGAGAACTCTCAGATATGCAGGTTTCCTCACGATGTTTTCCTTCACCGTTGAAGCAAGTGATATTTTAATTGCTTAAAAACGCACACAACTGAAAAGTTAGAGGTTAGAGGTGAGTTAGAGGTGCGGACGTCCTAACCACTAGGCTATCACAGCTTTCAAGTTGGAATGCTGTATACATAATATTAGCGTGACAAAGGTATCCTCAAAATTGTCGTTTCTTGTTCCACTGTCGTGTATTGAAAATTTGTAATGTTAAATTATAATCATTATCGGAATTGTATTGCCTGCTGCATGCTACAAACATTCGGGTGCCCATTTTGGTTGCACATTGCTTTCTTTAAGGTATTGCCAGGAGCGCATGCACAGAAATAACATCGATTACATCATGCAGCATGCAAACGCTTGATGAAACCTTGACAGAATCGGTTGACTGAACATTACGTTGGTATGATAATATATAATATAGCGAGTAGATAATAATTCCTGTACACACTATACGAAGACGCCCCGTGTCCTTCGAACTGAACATTACGGCACACAAATTATGATAAATTTTAAATGCATTCAACATTTTTTGATTGGATTCAACATATCTCTGAAATTTTTGTACTGTATAAAAAAAAACGTATGCATTTTAAATTTATAAATTTGATTATTTCCTCAAAGCAAGTAGGAAAAAATACTACTAAAATATTAAATAAAAAAAAAACACAAATTATTGCATAATATATAGAAACATTCCCGACCTTACCGAATTCCATTCCAAAAAGACCTTTGACGAGCGTCCAAAACTTTAAGAGTCACCTTTGTGAGTAAGGAAATTATCGGTAATCCGACGGGCATAGGATATACCGTGGTGGAAGGTACATGAAGGTATTCCTGACAGCAGGGAAGGAGTGGAGAGCGCCCTACCCCACGACCAGCCTGAGCCAGCCCTCGCGATCGCCCAGCCCGCCCCACCACACTTACGGTGAGATCCACTCGCCTCACACAACGACACCTCGCCCGCGATGCCACACAACACGCAGTCTGTTAAAACCAATATACAACTACCTACTAACCTAAGAGACACCACTGAAAGACTACAATACTGAACAGCCAGTGGCGTGCACTTCATAAACAAGCATGGGTGTGAGATATTGCTCTAATAAGGTAGCTCTTAATATAATTTTAAGTAGCATGTGAGATGGTGATAACAAACAGAAAATATACCTGGCTAAGTTTGTTGTGGGCTTCTTCTTAGGCGCGTTTGGAACCCTCATAGTTTTAGTTTTAGGTTTACGAATGTAGTTATCACCATCAAATCACTACTATGTAAATTATTGACGCGTCAAAAGTGCCTTTTAAAGGACTTTTTGTATAATGATTATTTGAATTTGAATTTTATGCGCATTGCATACCGCGGGAGCAATTTTTTTTCCCGCTGGGAAATGCGTTTACGCATCTCCTCCGGAAGCAACGCAGGCAAGACGGCGCCGCTTCCGACGGGGTATGCGGGACTCCCCGGCGGCCAGACTGGCGACCAGAATACCCACTAAAACCCAGCGATGCTCCTTCGCGTCGTCTGGTGGCTGGGTTACGGGAACACTTGTGCACTCGACCGCAACCCAGCCACCGCTGGAGCAATGCAATATTCGCAACAATAGCCAATTTAGTATTTTTAAAAGCACTGTCTACCCAGAGTGATACTAGGCAAGAGTTTATATATTTATAACCTCGTCATAAACATGTGCACGCCACTGAATGTTCAGACACGTTTCAGTTGTTGCTCTTACCCGTCTGTAATAAAATTATAGATGTAACCTCAAAATTACATCCTGGAAACTTTGCAAAGCCGCACAAGTCTGATACCCCTATAAATCTTACCATGTAAGATTATAACGCGATTGATTGTTACGTTATAAATTATAAGGCATATGAAATTGGAATTCTGTTTCACAAAAAGTCGTTAACCACAATTGTAAAGCAAAAGGTCTGAATTGAAATGTTTTGTTAAATAACCAAATATCGATCAGAGACCTTTTGCTCCTTTAAAAATAATATTCTGTTCCTAAATTATGATGATAGATTTTCTTGATCGCTGTGCGCATGAATTACATATGGGGGTCGCTTGCAAAGATTGTTACGTTTTATTTATAAGAAAATTGTTTGCACATCTGTTTGTTATCCCGGTTACATATTTTGTTTGCGGTCTTAATTATTTTATTTTCTTTACTTCTCTCATCTTATTATTACGCCTAATGAATCATGATACAATTGTTAGTAATCGCAACTGGCCGTCGATTAGAGCGCTCAAATTATTCAAAGAGCAGTTTGGGCATCAATAGGTGGAGACCGTGAGCGCGAACGAGAGCGCGAATGGCGGGAATGGCGCGAGCGGTCGTGGGATCGCGAGGGGGGCAGGCGGGGCCGCGGCCGGCAGCTGCCTCCGACGCCGACGAAGCCGTCCACGTTACATGTTAAACAACAAGCACCGTTTTCAAGAATCAGCCATAGTCCTTCGCACGTAAGTAAATCAAATCAAAAATAGCTTTACTCACATAAACCTATTAGAGGCATTTATGAATCATTTCATTACTTCTATTCGTGTAGTAGGTGATAACTACACTCGACAACTTCAAGCTAAAGCTAAGAGAGTTCAAATCACGCCCAGGTCTAAAAAGAAACCTACGGCAAACTTAGCCGGGTAAATGAAAACAAATTCGTTAAATTCCATCTTGTTGTTCGACTCTTCGATGAAACGTGGTTAAATGATCGTCTATAAAGATTCAGTTATCGTTTTTTATTGTTCTGTACTGCGTGGTCTAGCTAGCTGCGAGACTGAAATGTATTGTCCATCCGAACATAAGTTCGATCCAAACTGAACCAAGCCAATCATTAGCTTACTCTGGGCGGTATATTGTTATTTAATTTTTGTTATTTCACTCAACAGTTATCATTGAGACACACAACGAGAGAACCGTTAGAGCCTTTGCACGACGAGTACGAGTACGGCAGAGAAGTTGAAAGACTGATACACAGAGACTATAGATCTAGAGAGAGGTGAGTTTCGCGGCTTTTGAATTCCTCGACCCATGTTCGGCCAGTGCAATGAACTAACCTTGTACAATATTTATCCTCCGAGAAGTGTCAATGAAACCGGGCGTGAGTTCGGCAGGCGCGGATGGGGCTACGACGCGGAGCGCGGCGCTCGCCCGTACGAGGCGCCGCTGAGCTACGAGGCGGCGCTGGCGCTGGGGCGCGGCGGCGGCGCGCGCGCGCTGCCCTCGCCCGCCGCCGCGCCGCGCCTGCCCAACGGGTACAAGCCGCGCGCGCGCCACTCCGACTCCGACGAGGACGACTGGTGCTAGCGGCGCCGCCGCGCGCGCTCCCAGCGGGACGTGCGCGCGCCGCCCGCCCTCGACTCGCCCGCCCTGCACGCGCACACCTTCTGACGCGTCGCACCCCCCAGGACAGTTAGCGCGCTCGCCCGCGCCCGCGTGTGTCTAGTCACGGACGACTTTCGCCGCTCGCCGCCACGGACGCGCCGCCGCGACCGGCCCTCCGCGACCCTCGAGTGTCCGAATTCTAGTATTTACAAAGTTTTGGAAAATTTAATTTTTAATTCGCTAAAATTTTACTCTTTGATTTATATTACGATTAAGATATTCGAGTTACGAAACAGTGCCAGGCAACTCGATTGCGCCAGGATTTTTACATAAAATGAAGTTATTAGTCTGTATTGTAAAAGTAAACTTTCTATATTAAATTTGCACTTCATAAAGTCTACATAATATATCGCCTGCTGAAACGACAGACGCCGAGGTCCTCGCCGGCGACGCGACCGTCGTGCGACGCCGCGGCGACGGCAGTGCACAGTTCGGTCGCCGCGGCCCGCCCGCCCCCGTAGGGCGCCGAGTACTCGGTCGCCTCACCGAGCACGTTTCATATTCAAATTGGACGTTGGGAGAACATAAGGATCCAAAGAATAAGTACTAGGAATGTATAAAATATTTACATAGCGAATAATTTTTACTTAGTTAATATATACTAAATAAAAAGTTGAACATTTTTTATTGAATTTGCTGTCCTTCCCCCAAGTGCTTTATATCTACGAGTATGTTATTTAAATTTAAATACAATTAAATAAATAAATATGAATTGTATGTAAACTTTGATGAAATACTTCAGAATATTATTACTTAAATTGTTAAATCGTGTGTAGGCCAGTCAATAGGTATACTAGTGTTTTGTTACATTTGGAAATGGATGTTCGTCAACTCTGAACCTACCGAGTTCTACTAAATAAAACTTACGGTTCTAATTAAAATAATACTAAGTAAGTTCGTATAATTATATAGTGCCTGTGTTATTCATTATAGGATTTTATAATGTGTGACGCTAACTTGACCAAATGTGACAAAATCTTTTTAGTTATCGCTTGACTGGATTAATTATGATATATTATTGTTTAAATAGATTTTGTCGCCTGGTTAGTAAGAGTATTTTATATTATTTAGGTAACATTTAATCATCCATAGACCAAGTATATTTAAAACTGTTTAAATTTTGAAAATTTTAATAGAATATCAGCATTGAAATATAAACGGCATCAAAATTTACTTCAAAATGAACTTCAAAGTTTAGGTTAATAATAATAATAATTAAAAGCGATGAATTAAACTACTCCCATAGTGTTCACTGTGATTAAAATTTGTAATTTAATCTCCCATTATAAAAATAATTGCATACTTTTAATTCGCTCCAAAAGCTTCACATTAAAGGATAAGCATTCATTAATTCAATTCGTTGAAACGTTCTAAAATTCAAAACTAGGGAGTTGATGGCAGATGTGTGTTATTTATGGTCCTCTGTACAGATCTGCAAAATTATTGACCTACCAGATGTATGTGGTACGTCTAATTTTCTCTCGTCTCATCTAGAGATTGGCGAAAATCACCAGTATCTTAATTTCATTCGACGAAATTCTTATACTCCTCTTCAATAATGAGTTAATAAATTTTCTTAGGTTTAGTTTCATTCACCAGGTACTTTCTCTATTAACATTCTTGATTAAAGTGCGATATTCGATGCGACCGGGTTCCTTCAACAATAAGATAACGAAATTGCCATCAATTCCCCAGCCAACTGATGACTAAAGATAATATAGTCGACGCTGTTGAATTGGTTTAAAACTTAAGATGAACGGCCACGAGCAAGTAGTTAAGAAGGTAATTAATAAAAGTTCATTGCGCTTATATCTATTTTAGTCTAAACTGCTTATAAAAAATTGTTTGAGTATGCAAAATATCAGAACCATGATTCGCCTATCAATATCGATTGATACAATCTCAGAGAAACTTACAGTTTGTTTTCGATGCGAGCTTAATACCTTTCTTATAAAACGGTTAGATGATTATAACGAAGATTATACAAACTTAAAAACTTCCTCAAGTGTTATTTTGAGTCTTAGCTATAAAAATTTAACATCCTTATAGGCTCAGTCAGAAAAATTTGAAACGGGTAAAGCTACAGGTTCTCATAGTAATGCATACTCATCAACCCCTTAATCAAAGATGATCATAAACTCATCCAGTGTTCTTGAGTTCCATATTTTCATTTACAAAACTATGTTATTAATCTTATGTTAACCTTTAGAAGCATCTACAATTGTATAACTATAATCTTCATTTACCTTAAAACTATTAATAAATTACGGATGACCGTATATTATTATTATATAATATTATTTTGTTTACATGTTCCAAAATAATTATTTTTATCCTGTTCACGTACTTTTTTTTTGAAAATCTAAGCGTTATTTTAATTTACGTGTAGTAATTAACGATGGCAGCTCGTAGCTCGTAGCCGTAATGTAAACACAATAAGTAGTAAACCAATTCTGCTACGATCGCTGAGTTTCATCCCGTAAGAACTAAAACGTATGTTTACATGGTCCATTACTATCATATTCACTATAAGCGTGAGCAATACCTCGAACATTATTATTGATATTTGCAATAAGTAAGTTCAAGACATCATATAATGTCTGTTTAATTTTAAAAGCTTGTTGTAGATTACGATACTAGATTTTGATACACTTGGTCAAAAGCTTAGTGAAATTCTAATTCTTGAGTTAGGCGTAACGTTTAGAAGCAATTTTATTAGTAACGACTTTTATTGTTGGATTCGAGTTCTAGTTACTTAGATATATTTTTTCTACTAGAATACAATAGTTAATGTTCGAGGCTAAATCGTTAAACCATCGTGTAACATCGTAACGAGACATGCTTTAGATAACGTACAAAACTTATGTACGTCAAAATTGTAAATAGATGATTTTCTGTGATAACATTATGGTGAATGAGGTTAATTATTAGAACTGTGTGAATGCATTGGAAAGTTGTTTATTTCACGGAGACGCTGTGTTCGAAATGTGTTTAAGCTCTTTGCAAAAGTTTGTTACTGCTGTCGTAAATAATGTTTATTTATTAACATTATGCATGTCTTGTGACTAAATTTAAACTTTGTGAATGATGATTGTATGGTTATTTTGGCTAGCGGTGATTGTAGGTACAAATTTTGTATAAAGAAACATAATGTTCTTTTTTATAATAAAATAAATGCCTTTGGGTCAACTCCTTTTGAAACAAATACATTGCGTTGTTTGCAACTAGTGGGTAGTTCAAAAAATACCGTCTCTATTTATTTAATACTCTTAATTCTGATATTGGTATGTAATTAAAATGAATAAACATACAAAGTGATTCAACCACTTGTTGTGCACAATCAAAAGTTTTTTACTTCTTTACACGCAGCTCGATTCAATAGGATAAAAAAATGGAATGTTACTTCTCTTAGACATGTTCCCGGCAAGTAACTTGAACAAGTAATTCTTTGCTTCTTTGTTATTGCTCTGTTTTACGGTTACGGCCAATATCAGTAAAGAAACAGAAACTGGCTAGGAGATTCAGATATGATAATAGTACAAGTGTACAGAGGTACCCAGGGCTTTAATAATAAAATTCCCGGTAAGATTAGGTCCCACCTGTTTCTGCTTAGTATAGGACGAGGGTAGGCATTAATAAAGTGGATGGAATTTAATATAAAAATCCACCTAAAATTAAAAAAAATAAAAGGCCGTGTTCTTATGCATATGCAATATCATTATAGGTGTGAAAAGTCAGATGTTATCCGCACAAAGATAAAATAATTTACATATATTTGTAAAGTTTAATATTGGTCATATAATTCGGTGGTACAATCAGGTACACCATCATGTTTTACAAATGAAAATAGTTTTAGCCGCAAAGATATAAACAAGATGTTCATTTATAGAATAATCATATAATGTTTTGCTATGATACCGGAATCATTACAAAAGTACTGTAAAGTAATAAAACTGAAGATACCATTTACATTTTTATCGTGTGTACTTCATATATGCATAAGCTATCTTTAAGATAATTTAAAATTCTTTCTTTTTTATCAGCTTAATGCTTGCACGTACGACAGGTATGCGACACGGGATATGACGTCAACTGCAAAGAAAATTACCTTGTTCTTGTTATTTGCCGAAAATTAAATAAATGTATATAGTTATTGTACGCAGTGAAAACTTTTAACAAAACGTAGCTTGACTCTGATATTTAATTTAAGTCCAACAAAATACGTAAACAAACTGATGTCACAGTCACTTATCAAGTTATCATAAACAATGAAACCTATTTGCGCCTAATTCTTGTAAATTATAATTAAAATTTACAGTTATAATTGCTACTAATAAAATGTGTTCAAATAACAAATTATAGATTTAAAAATGTAAATATATCAATGTTAATTGAAATAAAACTTATTATAACTATGTTTGTTTGCTTAAGTTCATTATAATTTTATAGATATTGATTTGACAAGTGTGGTAAGTTGGTAATTAAGGTAGAGGCTCAAATTTTCGCGAATAAAGCCGTAGGCGAGGGTGTTCATTTCGCCGATAGTAAAAATTTTCAATGCACGCGTGTATAATACTGTTTTTCAATACATTTGTTAATAAAACTCTACTAAACGCACTGAAAGCTAAAAGTAAATATATTTACGTGATTATTTTTATTATGACTGCTAAAGAAATAAAGTCGGGTAGAAATAACTTTTATCACCATACACAAAATAATGAAAATATTGCTTCATTTGTGATTATTAAAGATGAATTTATGACATTCGGTTTCACAAAATGATTTAGAAAAAAAGCACATTTTGATTTTAAAACATGTGAATTTTATTTAAACGATAATTTCCATAGAAAAAGCTAGTATATATTATCTCCGTGGATTGAACTCTAATGTCTGATTTGTGAAATATTTGGAGGCCCTCATCTTGGCGACTAGGTATCTATGTAATAATAAAATATTATTTACTGTATTGTACAGTAAAACAGCGTATGATATATTACAGATTATTACAGTTTACCTGAATCCATGGTAATGCATTACTTTGACATATAGATAACATAAGAGGAGCCAGTATTCGATCAAATGTATTGAAAAATATTATTCAAATTAGATTAGTTTTAAATAAAAACATCACTGCCTCATAAACATTTTCATAATATAACAGCCCCTATGTTTACATTTTTGGTCGTAATTTAAAAATCAGGGTCACATGTTTGTGTCAAATGTCTGTTTATATTTTATACTTTAGATTGATTATGTATGTAATTTTGTCGTTTGATTTTAAGATGAAACAATTTGTTCATTTTTGGTTGTATTCACATTGGCCGCGCGGTTGGAACGTGGCTCGTAAATTGTGGCAAGGCGCTTCTTTTTGTAAAGATAGACAAAGGCTGCTTTTACATGAAACGTAGCCTTTTCGATCAGAGCTTAGTGGTGAGGAGATTATTCCCATGCGTCAACAAACCTTGGTTATCATCTACACTATTTTATTACGTGCCCGACGTAATCAAATAGCAACAGCGACGTGCGAAAATGTTCGCCTTTGGGATATTCGTCTTTAACATACGTGGAATAGACTCATATTGACGGAGGATGCCTCCCTTTTACGTCAGATCCAAATTAGCTATTTAACCCGCGAATAAAGTTAGTGCGGCTGATTTGAATGCACCTTTAAATAGTTGTCCGGCTATAATTTCCAAGTCTCTATTCAATTTAAGTTGCAATATTTTATTAAGAAGATTAATTAATGTTTTTGTCCGTGGTTAATATTTAGATAGCTGGATTTATTTATGTAAGCATTAAAAGTGTGTCTGCGATACGGAGTAAACATTGTTAGTATTTTATAAAACTACAAACTGATTCTAAAATAAATTGCTTATCGATTTTATTATATTATTATTAAATATTAATAATAGCTACGCTGTCAAATATATAGTATCAATTAACGTATAGTATTATTTGCTTACGTAAGACGTGCTACACACTTAAGCGATTTGGCACTTATTGGGCGGTAAAATCGAATATAGTATAAAAGTATTGTGTAAAGGAAACATTACTAGCTGCCAACTTATGCCTTAGGGGTTTTGCCGATCGAAAACTGTAGCAATACAGTATGACCAAAAATATGGAGTGGCTTATAATCTGAATGGGTGCTGAATTGTGGCGATCCGATTAGATTGCCCAGCGCAGAAATTAAACCTATTCGATCACGTGAAACTTAACTTCAATTTGTATAGAATCGAAAGAGCGTCATCTTTCGCGTATTATATAGCAACCTTTCGTGTCCATTCATAAAGTTAACTCACATGAGATCGAATAAGTATAAATGTCGCACTATTCTAATAGGACTTCAACCTATTCGATCGTGAAAGTTAATTTGTATAGAATCGAAAGAGCGCCATCTATCGTGTAATAGATAGTCATCTTTCGATTCCGTACATAAAATTTATTCATGAGATCGAATAAGTAGGAATCTCGCACTGTACCGTTATATGACATTGCCGCTGCAACAAAAATTGCCGAATCGAATGCGTACTAGTAAGTGTGTAGCACGCACTTTTAAGCGCTTTATTCACAATCCATCCCAGCTGTACGTCAGCTCAAGGGCGAGGTGCTGGACATACAGAGTATCGTGTGCGCATCAAGTGAGCAGAATAAACCGAACGAATTAAATGAGACGTCACCTTGCAAAACAAGCTCTAAATGTTAAATCTGCTGTACAGCAAGTCTATACACGATCAAGCACGCACGGCGCATGACCGCTCTGGCGTACGTCCGTGTTATTCACTGTCTATCTGAACGACGTTCGCGGTGGTGGGGGCGCTCACTTGATGCAAAAATGGTCGTACAAATCCAGCAAAAAAATTATTATCGACGTACTAAAAGCCTATTTATGGTGTTTTTACATCGTGCATCGTGCATCACCTTGGCGGGACGTCCAGCAAGATGGACCGTGCATAAAGCGCTTCAGTTATTTCGCAGCGTAATACTTGTTACATCATAACTGGTTACCTTGATCTCAGAGTGTTAGATTTCTTCAATGTAGTTTTATAATTTAAAAGTTTGACACATTAACGAACATTTATATTATTATATTATTATTATATTATATAGTTGTATGTGGATTTTCGTTCTGTCTTATATGATTGGGGTGTTAGAATACAATAAGCCGATGGACTTTCGATGACTGAGTGAATAGTTGCGGAGTGCATCCTGCTTTAGTGTTCGTGATACCTTCTTATAACAACAGTCTGTTTCTTCTACCTGTCTTATAATCTGAACAATCTTTTCCCTACTGCTCAGACGTGCATATGATTAAAAATTAATAACAAAACAACATCTCTTTTTATTTTATTTGTAGATATTATTTAAATAATTGTTTTTATCCTATTTTAAGACTTAGCTTTAGACTAAAGAGATTTAAAATATACAAGCGTTTACATTATAAGACAGACACCTAAGAACTAAGAGCTATACAGTGATGCATACAAGTTTAAGACGTGTAAATATTGTAATATATACGCGACCGTTGTGTAGAGGTCGTTGTGAAAAAGTCTAGTGATATATACTAGTTAATATAAATGTTAGCTAGGTAATCTCGTCCCCAACTGTCCTTGAATTTAAGTTGGGTGTTTCACTGCCTTAAAATAATTAAATAAAAAAAACGATCTATGTAATAGTTACCTTAATTGCTTCAGATAAGGTCCAATATATTCAGATAAGGTCCTTATAGGTTTTTTTCTTTCGATAACGCGTCACTCTGTGATCACGTAATGTCGTTATAGTTTATACGTTGAACTCAAAATTTAGTTCATTCCTTTGCATTAGATGCTTGTTATTTGCAACTTAAATGTTGATATTATCAATTTCTTCAAATGCTATGTTTTAATGAATTCGATATTTAATGCTTGCTTTAATTGTTGTTAATTATAATATCGTTTCAACTAATTTGTGACGCAGTTAGATGAGCTAGTTACAACAATATTAAAATAAGGTAAACAAAGCTTCCCGACAAGAAGATCATAGCCAAATGGGCCAAAATATTAGATTAAGGTAAAATATTTTACTGGATTGAGTTGTGTGACGAATTCTGTGAAACAATGCTGCAATGCAAATCATTGATCTAATATTATAAAATAATATGATTAAGTCGACGTGATTATTGGTCTGATAACGTTCATAGGGGTATGGAAATTGAGAGAAACCACATGCGTTATAAACCAGTTAACTCAAAAACACTGGGAACAACGTAACTAAGCAACTATTATGAATCGAAACTTTCGACATGCTAGTGAGTTGGAGATTTACTTACCCCTAGAAATGGATCGTATTGTGTCAGATAATTAAATGCTTTACCAGAACATAATATTTTATATTAAATAAATAATATTTAATACTGTATATTTAGCATAGAAAGTTCATCGGCACCGAGAGCGCACCATAGATAGGTTTTTTTGGTACGAATCAGCAACTCCAATATAGTCATCCTATTGATATTGTATTAATAAAGAACCAAATTTAAATTAGTAATTAAGTAATTTATTATCCTAAACTAAATACTATACGCATGTTTTCACTATACCTACTGGTAAAATGGTTATGTACAATACGAAAGAGCTAATGTTTTATATATGAATTCTTGCTCGCCTGTAAAATTTTGCAGAATGGATCATATTATAAGATTGTACAATATGAATAAATGCAAAAAAAGACATTTCCTCGATAATATGTGTTATATTTCATTTCCAAATCTTCTTTGTTGCGTTCACAAGATAGTAAACATTTTATTCCATAGTTAATTCCATGGAGGTAATATAAATACTATTTTTTTCACTCCAATAGTAGGTACATCACTCAATTAAATTTCGCTTTTTTTTATTAAAATTTCTTAAAAAAATAGTAAAATATTAAGTATTATCATCATATTTTTGTATAATTTAAATGCAACTGTTAGCGGCAAAATATGAAACAGTATAATATATTTAAATGGAAAAATTAAATTCCTTTTCCATTCTCCAAAAACCTAAATTCTCCATAAAGGAACGGAAATATATTGAGTGATTTCTACCCATTTGGAATATTTAGAAGTTATAGGTTTAGATTACTTATATACTTAGTAAGGTATCTCACTCCAGAACATTTTGGGATTTAAGGAACTTGTGTACGATGCTGACCAAAAAGTTTTACCTATCACCATCAGTTGTAGGAAGAAGTGTTAAGCTGCCAAAGCATCTCAAATTAGAAGTTCAAGTTCCAACAGATTGACTTGTCTAAACCAACAGAATGGAAACTGTCATAAAATAAAACACAAAACAACAATACAATAATTTAATTAGAACACCAATTAATCTACAACCGAAACAAATCTATATAAATTACCACCTTCGTAAATTTAGGCGAAACGTTTCTTAACCCTGAATATGGTACGACTGTGGTTTGGGTAATCAAAAATTATCGGAATCAAGAGCATCAGTTTCAAGAGAACTAACATCCGCTTCAATATCACTCGCAATATTCACGGGGTTTATCAAACTCCTTGGCGTCCTACTTTGATTTGATGGGTTCTCTCCATTATTTTCTGTAAAGCATATTTTCATCAACTTTTCTTTTTTATATTAACATCGCAGGCAAACGAACAAACGGGTCTCCTGATATTAAGTGATTACCGTCGCCCCTGATCTTCTGCAATGGTAGGCCTGCAGATCCTCCTAATAGGTTTCTACTCGATATCATACTAAAACTTGGCGGTACTTCTGAGCCAGTAGGGTGGTTACCATTCGTGCCCGAAGCCACAATATCAGGAATTCAACTCAAGACCTACCTTTTTATAATGCAACAATGTCCTTATAATAACTATCTTCAATGTTCTTCTTTTGGGTAAAGGTTTCCACTCTAATAGAATAAGGGAGTTTAGAGCATAGAACTTCCAGAATGGTACTGTTAATTCCTGGCCCAATCCAAAAACCGAGTCCTGATCCTAGGAATCTGTAGGTTCACTTGCTAACCACTCGACAAACTAACAAACTAACGAGGAACTAATTTGGGGGAAATATATGAATGCATTCGCATTCATTTGTGTTTAGGTATACACGTACTTTTGTAAAAAAATACTTGACAAGATTTATTTATTTAAAAACCAGGATATCGCATCCTTTTGTCGTGGTGGAAAAGCTTTATGGCTACCTCAGTCCCTTGGGCAGGACGGAGGTTATGTGGGACACCCTCCTTTACCTTACCTTTGGGGTATTCCCGAACTAAAAACCACCACAGCATGTGCCACTCGCTGGATTTGCTAAACATCCGGGGAACCCATTGTAAACTTCCCGGAAGGATATCGCATCCTACTTTTTAAAATATCGTTTAATTTTTTCCGCTTTCTACATCGTACGTACCTTTTTCCAAATTTTCCAACGTTTGGTGCATCAATTACACCAGCAGTATGCAGAAAAGAATTTTGGACCGTTCATTTAGAAAGATTACACTAACCAAATTCTTCTTACCTTCATTGTTCGACACTGTAGAGGCATCCGGCCGGTTGGGTGGCCTATTCATAGGCTCACGCATCTGATCTACTTGTGCCATGAAATTTGATGGGTCTATTAAAACCGCCTGAAAGAATAGAGGACATTTGACCGTAAGAGCTGTGGTCTTATGGGAGGTCTCAGGATATATTTGGGTATTTTTCATAACATGAATAAACTAACGCAATTAACTAAAACTTTTATGGTTAAGCTTAAACCAAAGTGTTAGGCATAGTTGCCTATTGTCCCCAAATTCAAACAAAAGATGATTGTATATGAGGCGATATTCGCTACGCTACGGTATACTATGCTTAAGATCTCAAGATAGTATACAACAAATTAAGCTAGCATATTGTTTACCTCACTCTGTGGTCCAGACGAGATTTCGCTTGAACTAAGCGAAGTTCCACGTCCAGAGCTGTCTTGTGACTGATCACTATGCATGCCCCTTCCATCGCCAGCACCAGCACCCACGCCGATTCCTGGATCCATGACGTTACCGTTCATATCGAAGTCTGGCTCGACTATCGCCATCGGCAGCGGAAGATTTATCGTCTCCGCTTCAAATTCATCGACCTAAAATTGAGAATTATTTCAGTTATTTATTGTATAACAAACATGTATACGTTACAAACTGTAAGCAATTTGTGATAGCCATGTGGTTTAGGACGTCCGCCTCCTAGAGGTCGGGGGTTTGATCACGCAACTCTTAACTTTTCGGAGTTATGTGTGCATTTAAGCAATCTGTATATCACTTGCTTCAAAAGTGAAAGAAAACATCGTGAGGAAACCTGCTTGCCTGTTATTTCTCCATAATTTTCTCAAAGGCGAGTGAAGTCTGCCAATCCGCATTAGGCCACCATGGTGGACTATGAGGAGGATGAGACCCGTCGTCTGTATTGACCTTGCAATGGGTTGATAAGAATGATGATGATGATACGTTAAAAAATTTAGTATGAATAACTGAGCATCTATAACAAAGATGTAATGGCAAGTATATCATTCATGGACGTCTACGACTCATTGCTCTTTCGTAGGAATCTACAAACGCCATGGTCATATGTCGCGATGTGTGTGTGTGTGTATGTTTTGACGACGTCCGTGGCGCACAGTGCGTTCGCTGTCGCATTATAAAGTTGGCGGTCCTGGGTTCGAGTCCCAGCTCGATTCTGGTCTGGTGGGAGACTTTGGCCGTTGTTCGTTACCACCCTACCGACAAAGACGTGTTGCCAAGCGATTTAGCGTTCCGGCACAATGTCGCGTAGAAACCAATTAGGAGTGTGGGTTTACCATACCCCTTTCAGGTTAGCCCGCTACCATCCTAGACCGCATCATCACTTACCACCAGGTGAAATAACCGTTAAGGGTTAACTTGTAGCGTATAAAAATAAAAAATGTGTCCAGCCCGTCCATATAACATTTGAAGCTAGTCCACTATGTGATTTCTACGAATCAGTTAACAACCACTACGATACGCCTTATTCTGGACGAGCATAACTCTCTCCATCTCCTACTAAGTGATTCTGAAATCTGATATATCTGATTATCTTACTCAGATTTAACTTAGATAACTGCTTATTAATGTTTTGAAAACAAGCAAAATGTTACCGATTGCTGTTGACTAATCATATTGAACAACCAATAAGGAACATAGGCGTCATCTTCAACATAACATGATTCATAAGTGTCGGAAGATCTACCGGACACGAATATTTCTTCAGATGTCTAAAATTTTAAATGAGTTAACAAAATTTACAACACAATATCGCTTCTTGTTTTTACATGTATACATCTTTCATATATAGTCTAATGGGTCAGCTTCTCAACTAAAGATACTGGATTGTATTAGCTGGTCGGGCTAAAAGTCTCTTGATGTTGGATTAGGTATTTTGTCAATAAATTTTCAGTGCCAACCCGTAGTTCTGCGGTGAATCTGGGATCACCATATGCTGCCGTTCCCGTATATTATCTCTAACATGTGTAATATGGTAAACAATAGCTGCTGTAATAGACGTTTACCAGAATTAAAACAGCGTAAAGAATCAAGATTGCTTTAATTATAAATAATCTCACTTCATCCTATGTGATCAGAAATGGGATACCTATAGTCAGATGATGATATAATAAAGTTTTTCACACCACTCGCTCAATAATGCTTATCATAAGACCCGATATCTAAAGGACATAACACTTAGTAGGGTTGTATTGTCATACCGAAATCCATGGACCTATGTGCTATCTGTAGGGCATTAAATAAAAGCAATTTTTGCTCAATCTGAAGTTGCTTTCACGATTCAATTAATGACAGCGCCCCTTTCAATCGCTAGAGTCAGGCCATAGAGCGTAATATATTAAAACTCCCTCCAAAACTGATTTCCGAAACGTTATTTACGTTTTCAAAGGTGTGCGAAAAGCACAAAGTAGATGCAACCCAACCGAGAGCAACTTTGAAATCTCTCGTTTGTTTGGGATTTATTTCGGCGCACTATTTTAATAATCTACTTATAACCAATAACTTACAGCTTGCCTTGCCGATTCAAATGTAAAGCTTCCTGTTTCAGAATCTATTAAATTCACATAATCAGGCTGATCACCTGTAATGGTTTCATTAACTGAAAAACCACTAAAAGCTTGTATAGCTAACATGCCACCCATATTCTGCAAAGCATAATCATTACAGTTTTCAGGTAAGTTAATGACTGTAAGAGGTTGTACATAATATTAATTTAACTAAAAAAAAAGCAGTAATAGTCTGGAAGCTTAGACTTCTCTTTCTAGGCGACCAAGTTAAATCCCAGGCACGCCATCTAGCTTTACATAGTTGTGAGTTTTTAAATTGCTTTTAGCAATTTTAAATTAAATATCACATGCCTAAACGGCGAAATAAATCTTAAGGAAACATGCATAACTGATACTTCTGCATAATGTTATCAAAGGCGTGTGTAGTTTCACCAATCTTACTAATAACCAAGTATTGTCAATTACTACGCCAAGATACGCCATGCCCTGTTGTAGGCTAGTAATTTATTTATAATGATGATGAATTTACTAATTAGTTTATCGGCAGTATACTCATACTTCACTAGTCCACCTTTTCTGTACCTCGGAGAATACGTTACAGTTTCGTTTCGTTAGTAATATTTACCAAAAGTGTAGAATTCATTCATATTTAACGCTGAGATACATCTCCAAATAATAAAACCTTATTTAGATCACTGATATGATTAATACTTACAGGTATGGTATTTAGCTCTTTACGTTCAAATATATCTTGAATAGAGCTAATATTATTTGATTCATCAAGTTGTGGTATTGTTCTGTCTAATTCATTATCAGCTAAATAGTATTCAGAAAATTTTGATGTAGTCAAAGATGCAAAAGATTTTAATGATTGGGCATCAGATTCTGTACCTGGAGATTTCAAGTCTTCGGCATTATGTATTTTATAATTCTCATTTATCGGGCTAGGGCAATTAATTTGCAAGTTATTTAAATAAGAATCTGACTCGGTGGAACTTTGATTTACAGTACCAACAGTAGGCAAAACAGTAGATAGGTTGTTCTGTAACGTAACGTAATTCTCGTCTCTACTCAAAATAACTGTCTCAGAATCAGAATCATTACGATTAGAAATGTTTTCAGGAAAATTTAATTGATTTTCAATTAATATTCTTATAGCAGATATTATACCACTTTTTGTGCTATGGATAGATTGTTGACTATTCAAAGACATGTCGTCACAATCATTTGAGTTTTGACTAATATCACTTACAAAGCTGTTATTTAAGGATGATTCTTTAAACGTTTCATATATTAATACTTTGCTATCAGGGATAAAAGAAGAAGCCTCATCGCTTTCTTGATTTTTATTGTTTTGGTATATTGATGAGCTAGGTTGTCCTAATCTTTGGTCATCAAAATTACGAATGTTTACTAAATTCAGAGATTTGGTTAAAGGTTGCACTTCGGTTTTAGAAATATTAGTAGTTGTTAATGGCAGCGCAGATGTCTCCGTGGTCGTCTGTGCCATATAAATACTCTTGGCTTTTTCTAAAAATACACTTTTAGCTGTTTCGGTATCTCTGTTTCGCGAAATAGTATTTTTACATGATTGTGGAACATTTTCTTTGTCATCACACATCAAAGTCGATAAAGTTGGTGGTTTCTTACAAATCTTGCTTCGCCGAGAAAATTTCTTGTTTTTAGTTTCTGCTTCTAAAGTTCCAGAGCTACTTCTCGCTGATGATGTAGAAATTTTCCGGGTACATGTTACTCTATTTCGTGTAGATACAGCGCGAACAGTTGCTACACTATTGAGCGAAGAACAAGTGGAACTATGCTGCGATTGTGGGCTATGACTTCGGTCTAAGCTATCAGTTTTAATTATTTCTGTACCAAGTGGCTTTTGTACGTTAGAGTCATCATCGGTTCGAACATCATTTCGAAATATCATATAGTTCATTTTACGTACAAATGTTTTTTGAGGTATTTTAGTCAAATCGCTTAAGACTTTTCTAGTATTTTTAGGTTCAGTATTTACTTTATTTTCACTATTATTTTCATTGACATTATTTTTTATAATAGAAGACTGTATTTTCCTTCGTAAATACAAGGGTAAATATTTTTTATTCTTTTGATTTAATTTATCAAACTCTACTTTCACTGTAGGGTTTTCTTTAATGTTCACACTCGCGTGTTTTTTTGTTGTGTAAATGGTTTTCGTATTTTTAGCTATACGTGAACTGAAAAATCATAATATGTATATTAAAACGGCCAATAAACTGTTATTTAAACATTTTAATCCTCATGGTATTAGAAATATCACAATACTCTAATTCACACGTTTAAATTATTTTCTAGTTTAAACAATACTAGCTACTACTAATATCATTTAAGTGATGCCTGCAACATCATCCACATCGATTAAGGGATCTAATTTGTGAACCTTCTTTCAACTTCAAGGAAAATTAAAAAGATAATGAAACTCATTCATTCAGTCCGTCCGTTCCCAAGTTTTGCAGTTCGAAACACATAGGTATATTCATTTCCATTTAAATTATAAGATAGCATATTGCATAAATATGTTATATCTATATAGTTTTGCTAACCTTAAAAGAGTCTTCGAAGCAATCTGAAATATAATTTTAATTATAACTCAATATAATATAAGATTGAAGATGGAAATAGTAAACATTATTTGTCATACCTTTTTAACAGTATTGTTTTTCAAGGAGTTACTCGAGTATAGTTTTTTATTTGGAGTCAGTTTATTTAAAGCATCTTGCTTTTTAATAGTCGACTTCGGATTGGTTACTGCCTTTGGTTTCATGGTTATTTTTTTTGTATCATTTGCATTTAAGTTTTGGTCTAAACGTAACGTTTGCCGCTTAGGCAGTGTCAGGCTTTTTTTAATGAGAGAACTGCGTTTTTTGGTGGATATATGTTGTTTTTTTTGCCACTCACCCTGGTATACTACATCTTCTGAAACATATTTTTCCTTAAAACTGTGCACATGAATACCGCCGCATACTAAATTTGTTATATCGTGACTGGCTTGTGATATTTTTGTCACCACATTTTTTTCGGTACCGACATATTGAATTTGGGATTCATTAGTGTTTTTCAATGGTGTTGCTACTTGAGTCGGTGATTTAGCACAGCCTACACTTTCGCAAAACTCGGATCCTAAATCTTCAATTTTTAATGTGCTTGATACGGGTTGAAGTAGTTTCGTTTTTGATCGGGGTTCAAAATTAGAAAACTCATCCGCTTTATTATTAATTTGTGGTGTCGTTGTCATTGTGTTATCATAGATTGATTCTTCAATTTTTATTCCTATTGATTTTCTGCCATTTGCCACAGTACTATCGCAGAATTCTGTGTATGTACCAAAATCTTTAGTATTTATATTTGTATCAAGATTAGAGGGTTCTCCAATTTTTATTCCTTTTGTAAATAGGCGTTCCTTAGGCGTTTTTGTAAATGAATTTATTTGCGAGAACATGGGAGAAGCAATTTCCATGTCAGGACCGCACTGAACATCTGTACTTAAATGACGGATTCCTTTGGACGTACTAGGTTCATCTAAATCTAAAACAATATTTTATTTCGTCATTTATATTTCTTATACTTTCATTTTATTTTATTTATATTAAATATTTCTTACCATGTAAAAATATTATCTGCGATTGGACATTTTCCGTATTTATGATAGGTTTGCAATAAAAACTGTCATCTTGAGTTAAGTTTATGACTGGTTCTAATACGACTTCATTTTCTAATATCTCTAAATCTAATTCAGGTGATACTCCGATGTGCCTTCGCATTGCTATTGTTTCCTCACCCTCTTCTGTTACTATTCCAATAAACATAAATTCCGCAGTAGCTGCGATATCGATATTAGCTTGATATAGTTTGTTTGTATTGGTATTAGAAATCATAGAATTAAATTTTTCCAAATTTTTATTTGATCGTGAATTACATAGTTCGATCAAGCTGGCAGGAATCTGAAACAATTTTTTACTCGACAAAACTGAATCCAATTTTAGTTTTAATAGTTAGTAAGATTTATGTTTTTTTTTGTTTACCGGTCTCGATGTAGTTGATTGTAACATTTGATGATCCTTTGGCGTTTTTCGTTCTTTCAATTTGTATTTCATATATTCAAAAGAATCATATTTCAAAAGATTAAGATAACTTGGTCTTCTGCTAGAAACTTTTTTAATCATCTTTGTTCTAATGGTTTTATGTATATTATGTTTACTTCCAAAGGCTTTGCTACGTTTTTTTGGGAATGCTCGTTTGTGCTTTTTAACTGCTTCAGACTCATTTATTTTAAATATCTTATCTGATGAAATTTCACTATTGTCTTCAAGTTCATTTTGTTTTTTTCCGCCACCATTAGATGTACTACAGCTACTTTCACTAGAACTAATCAAGTCTGTTGCACTTCTATAACTGGGATACGGAACAAGGTCCAGATTACAGCGGCCCGTTTCTTCGAACTCTATTTTACGAACACCATGAAATTCTTTTGAGTCGATCATCATGGATTCTTGCAAACTTTTGTCACATTCTAGAAATATATTCATAATAATGAACTCCATTAAAAGACTATTATAATATAACAACATATAATATGTATAACAAAAAAATGTGTAATTTAATACATATCGAAATATACACACAGGACTTATAACCGTAAACCTGATGCAGTCCCAGGGATTTACATAAAATTATTAAAATGTAATTCCTTCGTCCCCGTTTGCCTATCCACATTAACGGGGATGAATTTTATTCAAATCCCACTGATTTTAATAAAATAGTTACTAAAATATGATGCCATCGTACGAATCGTGTATCATTTTTATGAGGACCATTACTTTAGGGCTGAACTCTTTGTATACGAAAAACTATCTCTACTAATCTACAATAAAATTCCTTACTTTCAGTGTTAGGTGCTTTATTTGTAACATATATACCTTCAAACTCATTGTTTGCAATGCTTATATTATAATCATCAAAATCAGAATCATATATTTGTAAGTCGCCATTGATTTCGAGATCTAAAAGAAAAATTACAAAGTATTACCTCGTTTGACTCATAAAACGATTAAACGTAAGTCACATTTTTAAAATATGTATACAAAAATTCACCATACCTGGTGGTAAGTCTAAATTTTGATATTTTGACACAATTTGATCGCTGAAAATATAAAGTAACATAAATATAACGCTAGTTACGGAATGCAATAAAATAAGTGTTACTAATATTAGTAATTTTTTTTCCAAAGATTAGGTACTTACCCTTTAAAATCTACCTTTATATCGTCAAGATTAGATATATCTTTATCTGAAATAAAAGTAGTTTTGAAAACTCTGGTTTGGTAACTGATGTTACTAGCTTAGGTTAACTACAGAAGAACCGTTTTTTGAACCTAACCAAAGGTAATGGAGAATATAAATAATACTGAATGTTACTAAAATAACTAAATGCCAAATTTTAATACGGCTCAATAGCTCCAACTTAAAACTTAACGGGTTATTAATAGTAAGTGTTATAAGAAAATGATTGTGACATTCTCACGGTATTCGATAGCTTTTAAGGAGAATCTTTGCAGTCTCCGTCTCTCGATAGCCTTTTCAGTGAGTGTAAGCAGGTCAAACAATTTGCACTGCATCCAACTTATGGGCGGTGGGTTTTGCCTGCCCTTACTCATGCAAAGGGACAGTTTCATCAGTCTGCACACTACTCGATCGAGCTCGATGGTAATGTCATTGTCAACGGTGAGTAATGTTCGAAGCTTGCGAACTTTTTGATCGATAGCCCGACGAAGACGATGGCCTGTGACAGTAAGTAGTAATTAGGTTCAGTAGAAATGGCGGCTCCTTCCTTATGCCCCAGCTTGGTAACAATTGACTGGAGCCACTGACAAGACGTAGAGTAAATTAAAGTAAAGTAATTAACAGATAGTATGTGACCTATTCAATATTATTTGATAATTGTTTTCGGTTTAAATTGAAATCGTTTAGCAAATTGATAAGATTTCTTGCAGCGTATTTATTTAATGAGCATTTAATAATTAAGCTGCTAGAAATCTTGTTTCGAATTTACTTTTTATTATTAAGGTATACTCATGTTTGGTGTATGAGAATTTGTAATAAGTTGTCTGTGTCCATTCAGCTGAATTACCCAGTAGCGCCATGATGAGATTGGTTATGCCTAGATAGCTGACCTAGCATAGGTAATGACCGCGAGAATAGTAGTCTGGAAGATTTGTATCATCATCATCATGATCAACCAATTGCCGGCTCACTACAGATCAAGGGTCCTCCTCTCAATATGAGAAGGGTTTGGCCATAAGCAACCACGCTGGCCATGTGCGGATTAGCAGGCACGCCTTTGAGAACATTATAGAGAACTCGCAAGAATGCAGGTTTCCTCACGATGTTTCCTTCGACGCTGAAGCTAGCAATATTTTAATTGCATAAAAACGCACACAACGCCGTGTATACTGTGCTTAATTTTTGTTTTATACTATGAACTACCGCAAAGTAAACGCTATGTGAAAATAAATAATGCAAACCATAGTTATCCGGTACGATCGTACTACCGTCTGAAAATGAAGTTGAACGTACATCCGTTGCATCCCACTGCAAAATTTTACAGTCAATTTACTATTTGGTTCACTCATAAAGTAAGAATATTATATTATTAAGAATATTAGTATTTATCGGGCGATTCCTTTAAATTCTTTCGCAGGGAGGAATTCTGAGACTGACTTATTTCCTCTCAGGTAACGGACCTGAGAGGAAAGGACGGATCTAGTCTATAAGGCAAAATGTAAAATGTTGGGTACATTTTACATTTTGCCTTATAGACTAGTGGGGTCTGATAGGTGAAATTTCGTCATTCAAAGAAGATATAAACACTTGTCATTATTACTCAAAGGGTCAAACGATGAAACATGACTCTTTTCTACTTTTGTGAGTTTATGTACTAACGATGAAGAATGATATATTAAAGATATTGCCTATTTATTCTGTGAAACATGGCGTCGACAATGTGTGTGGTCCACCTGAGTGGCAGAAAACAGTTTTCCTTAAAGATATCATATAAATAGGCTGTTTTTTCTCCCTAGTACTATTTTCTTATTTCGTTTTCTTGACTTTAATTTATTATCTATTTTTTAAAACAAGCATTGATCCATCGAAATTTATCGAAGAATCTATACATAGATGGATGGTATGGATGGTATGGATCATACTAGGATCAAAGAAATATTCATTATAAGATATCCGAGAGCTTTGTCATAAAAATTGTGTTGGAACTTTTTCAGCCGAATAAAAAAAACATAACTATGAAAGTAAGAGTATCATTTAATTATCGCGTTGGTATACAAAAATGAACAACCGAAATGGTTTAAAAAAATAATATGCTTTATGAAACAGAGCATACATAAAATAAAACCTTCTTGAGGGCAAATAAACAAAATTAGCTGACTTAACAGTATTTTTCTAATGAAATGGATCTTACATTAATGGACATACGATACATCACTTATTTCTTAAACTTATTTTAAGCATACATTACTTCTTATCTAAATTCAAGTTACAGTGAATCAAAATACCTAGGTAATAGTTTTTTAATTAATTATTATTAATGTTTAAAGTAATATGATTACTAACAAAATATTCAGTCTATTTAGTGCATTGAACGAATATGCAACAACTTTAGGCAATAATTACAAAAAGAGTATTGTATTTTTGGATGACAAAATAACTTAATAAAGACGACTAGACTAAACTACTCTAAATTAAATTAGTTTAATAAACCAAAAAAAAAAAAAACACATTTTGGCACTAGCAGTACACAGGGTGTTCGGAAATGGTAATAGATAAGCAGATTGTATCAATTACAAAATTCTGTAATCTCCAATATTTTCCGATTCCGCACTGGATTGAATTGGAAATCTGGTGGAACGCGGTGAAAGATTATTCATAAATATCTTTGTCGCGCTGTTTACCACTGCAGTTTAGTCCGATTGAGCTCATACGATTTCACATAGAAAATGTACCATAAATATCTAATTGCGTCAACTTTATATTCTTCTACCAACCCTTAACTTAAAAGTCACAATATATGGTAAACTGACGACCTCCGTGGCGCAGCGCGCGCGCTGTCGGATTATAAACTTGGAGGTCCTGGGTTCGATTCCCGGCTCGAGTCTGGTCTGGTGGGAGGCTTCGGCCGTGGCTAGTTACCACCCTACCGACAAAAGACGTGTCGCCAAGCGATTTAGCGTTCCGGCACGATGTCGCGTAGAAACCGATTAGGAGTGTGGGTTTTCCATACCCCTAACAGGTTAGCCCGCTACCATCTTAGACTGCATCATCACTTACCATCAGGTGGGATTGCAGTCAAGGGCTAACTTGTAGTGGATAAAAAAAAAAAAAAAACTTTGGTGCTACCGAAAAAAAGGCGAGTGAAAGAAACGTATAATAAATAATTTTACAATGATTACAATTTTCCGGCGTTACCCACACTCAGCAAGCTTGAATTGTGGTGCTTTTACAAGTAATTTTTTTATTATTTTTTTAATTAGCGTTTCATTCATCTCCATACAATGAACACTCAGACCTGGCTTCCTGCTTTATTACCATGCCCTGTTACAGCCTGTGCACGCCATAAATAACTGGTATCTATGTGATATCTAAACAATTTCAAATTGATTGTTTACATCAGATATGCTGTCATCTTGCCACTCGTCCTGCGATAGGTCCGACATGTTTTCCACTATCAGGCGAGAATGAACCACGAGATCACCTACTACTTCGTAGCCGTTCCATTCTAGAAGCTCTCTGAAAGAGACCATAGTATAGTTCAGTAACTTCCGTGGCACAGGGCGTGCGCTGTCGCAATATAAAGTTGGAGATCCTGGGTTCGATTCCCGGCTCGAGTCTGGTCTGGTGGGAGGCGTCATCTGTGGTTAGTTACCACCCTACCGACAAAGACGTGTCGCCAAGCGATTTAGCGTTGCGGCACGATGTCGCGTAGAAACCAATTAGGAGTGTGGGTTTACCATACCTCTAACAGACCCGCTACCATCCTAGACTGCATCATAACTTTGCTTTTACCACCAGGTGAGATAGCCGTCAAGGGCTAACTTGTAGTGTATAAAAAAAAAGTAAGCTGTTATACAGTGAAGGAAATCTAATTAATAAATAATATCAACTATTACGAGTTGTTCAAGGTCAAGGGCTAACTTGTAGTGTATAAAAAAATGTAATCTGTTATACAGTAAAGGAAATCTAATTAATAATACCAACAATTAGAACTTGTTTTTATAGTTTTCCGCACTACTAAGTCATCATCGTCATCATCATCACCACAACTAAGTGTCCAGTGACTTGTAACTCTATAACTTGCTTAGCGATACTAAGCGAATCGAAGAGTAAGATTTCACTTATTTTACAGTTTGTATGTCCTTGTTCCTTACCAATCGTACATAGTCCATCGTACCAGACAGAAGGATACAGCGCGTATCTGGACAATAATTCCTGGCGAAGATAGCCTTATCTTCGCCAGGAATTATTACTAACAAATATTTGTAGACGAAGCGGTGATAGCCCAGGGGTTAGGGCGTCAGCCTCCTAATCAGAGGTCGGCGGTTCGAATCCAGGCACGCACCTTTAACTTTTCGGAGTTACGAGTATGTGCGTTTTTAAACAATTAAAGATCACTTGCTTCAACGGTGAAGGAAAACATCGTGAGGAAACCTGCATGCCTGAGAGTTCTCCATAATGTTCTCGAAGGCGTGTGAAGTCTGCCAATCCGCATATGGCCAGCGTGGTGGACTATGGCCAAACCCTTCTCATATTGAGAGGAGACCCGTGCTCTGTAGTGAGCCGGTAATGGGTTGATCATGATTTGTACTCTTCGTGAGATCATTTAGTTTATAAGGTTACGAGTAGATATGGTTAACTTACTTAACTTGGTCTACATCGGTAGTAATATGTGCGACAACTCCCATCAATTGGTCAATAGGTATTTCTAATTTTTGCATGTCTAACGATATGTGCTCGTAATCGGCGTCTATAATTCTGTTTATTTCCTCTATTATTAAGTCTAAAATACGAGTTTCGTCGGTCTTAACCTGCAAGGTAATCATGTAGGTCATTAGGTAACTAATAAAAGTATATATTGTAGAAATTAACTAAAGGCAAGCTTTTGAAATGCAAACCTATCTCTCATTATAATAGGCATTTTGACATTAACACTGTTGAGAGATTCGACAAATTTATTCCTATAGGTTAAACGAATTGGCTATAGGACTTCACATACATTAATCGCCTATTATTTCATGCTTCATCATCATCATCATTAACAACCGATTGACGTCCACTATTGGGCATAAGTCTTTTGTAGGGAGTTCCAATGCTCACGGTCTTGGGCCGCTTGCTTCCAGCGGCTCCCTGCGACTCGTCTGATGTCGTCTGTCCACCTTGTTGGGGGTCGACCAACGCTACGTTTACCGGTGCGGGGTCGCCATTGCAGCACCTTGGGACCCCAACGTCCATCGATTCTCATATTAATTTCATGCTTAAAACAGATAAAAACTACCTTTTGGTTGCAAACGTTGGATCATTGGAGTTGTTTAAAGGAAGACAATGTGAATTAATATATTATCAAATGAAATCCCTATTTTAATGGATATTGTATAACATCAACTTTGTGGAACTTCTACGTCTAGCTTATATTACACTTAGTAATCCCAATGATAGTACTTATTGTGTAAACAATCTTTGCATTAACATCTCGTGTAAAGTAGGTTTTAAAAATATTAAAAAGCAATAAAAAATATTTTTTATAACAATATCCACAAGCTGTGATAGCTTAGTGGTTAGGGCGTCCGCCTCGTAATCAGAGGTCGGGGGTTCGAATCCGGGCACGCACATCTAACTTTTCAAAGTTTTGTGCGTTTTTCAGCAATTAAAATATCACTTGCTTCGACGGTGAAGGATAACATCGTGAGGAAACCTGCAAACCTGAGAGTTTATAATATTCTCAACGGCCTGTGAAGTCTGCCAATCCGCATTTGGCCAGCGTGGTGGACTATGGCCAAACCCTTTCATATTGGAAGGAGACCCGTGCTCTGTAGTGAGCCGGCAATGAGTTGATCATGAGGATATATATACAATTTTACACTATAACCGCTGTGAAATTATGCGTATTGTATAAAGGGTCCGAGATGGCACCTTTTATAAAAACCAATTTAATCTAGCAGCAGAAGCCACTGCAAAATTTTGATTTGGTCGAGAAGATATAGAAATAAAATTGAAGAGGCCAATAAATTTAGTTATAAAACGAATTACCTCAAACGGATAGGTATATTCCCTCACAATCCTATAATATTGGTTCCAGTAAGGAGCGTTCACACCCCAGTTAATATTACACCAGGTTCCTTCAAAATCTCGGGCCACATGATCTTTGTTAAAGTTGAGCATTTTTGCTAAATGCCTGATTTCGTTAACGACATCGCGCGTGTGTGCGAATGCCTCCATTTTGTTTTTTGCCATTAAACTTTGAGTTTTTTTCGAAAATTTCTTCATGTGAAACGTTGAACAATTTAATCTGTAATCAATATAAATCTCATTTTATTTGTTAGTATTTAGACAAAACGTCGGATAATGGGTGATGAATACCTAAAATGGAATTCAATTACTCAATAAAAATATTGTGGAATGTGTTTTACGAATAATTAACTAAATGAATTTCTTGTAGGTGACTGATTGACTAACGACCATCGATTTACAACCAACATTTTAAAAACGACTTACATAGTGAAATGTTAATTAGTGTATCTCGAAATGTATCTTAACCATTATCTCATTTGGGTTTTCAGATTTTTTCAGTAGGGTATACATTCAGGGTATAAACACAAGAGAATAGAAACCTTAATAAAAAGTTAACAATACTACGTGAAGCTGTAATAGCCCAGTGGTTAGGACGTGAGCCTCCCAATCAGAGGTCGGGAGTTCGACCTGGGCTCGCACCTATAACTCTTCGGAGTTATGTGCGTTTTTAAGAAATTAAAATATTACTTGCTTCAACGGTAAAGGAAAACATCGTGAGGAAACCTGCACGCCTGAGAGTTCTCCGTAATATTCTCGAAGGCGTGTGAATCCGCGCATGGCCAGCGTGATGGACTCTGGCCAAACCCTTCTCAACACAAGGGTGAGAGGAGACCCGTGCTCTGTAGTGAGCCAAGAATGGGTTGGTCATGACTACTTTAAATACAATACGTGTGGCAAAATATCAGAAGAAAATTAGCTAACGGTACATATAATTTTTAAGTCAATAAACCTGCTAGCCACGTCTTCGATCTCATAAATTCTACAATGCTTCTCCGGCCGAGGCATTACAATGTTAAAATACACTTCATCATCGAACATTAGGAAGTTCTTGCCGTACTCCGAATCCAGATTGCATTGTAATATCTTGTCCTGGTATTCCATAGAAATCAGGGACAGCGGAGCAGACGCTACGACGATAGTCATGCAGGAAGACTCTTCGTAATCCAGATCGGGATAAGATTCGACACTATTCAAAAATTTCTTTTATTCAAGTAGGTCCGGCAGAAGATGAGTACGACAGACTTCTGGTAAGACAGTGTGTTTCTGGTACGACAAGAGAGTTCTTGTCGTATCAGAAACATACTATCAACATAGTCAGCTGGTTTTTAAGATATAGCGAGATCCAAGAACGAAGAAGAAAGATAAAGAAAGAAAAATATGCGTATCAATACTGTCAAGAAAGAAATCCAACATTCTACTATGAACTAAAAAATGTGGTTAAAACGGTTGGCATTACAGCTCTCAGTACCAAACTTACTTTAGACACCTGTAAATACCTTAAATCAAGAATTAGTTTCCGAATATAAAATATTGAAGACCAATGCGTACCTGGGTAGTGCACATAACATATTGTTCTCCATCGTTGAATCAGGACTGTCCCAACTGCTTATTATATGACTTAAATCATTTGGGCTAGATCTTTCTGTAAAAAAATAAGTTTGTAATATTTTTAGTAAAATATAGTATATATTTAAGAAGTTTGTAATATAAATGTTTCGTAAAATTACTACAGTAAAAAGTTATTTTGAGATATTTTGGAATCAAATTCGAGCCAGTTGATGATTTTTAAGTATTCTTATAACAAAGTCAACCTATTGATGTTTCAGTGCTAGACACATGACATGTGTCTTCTCTTACATTGGATAGGTATTAAGAGCTTAGAACAACATCCATAAGTAACTCCATATTTGGTCTTGCCAACTTAAATTTGATATATAGTAACTTTTATATATAATCTTGCCATATATAGACAAATAGTACACATTTGTAATGTTTGAAGATAAAATGATAATTTTCAACAACTTACTAGCAACTAAAGCGAAGCTGTTAAGGTCCAAATCAAGCTGTTTAGTGTAATTCTTGGCCACAAAAAGTGCCAGTTGACTGCAACAACCCAAATGCAATGTATCAGGTGGACCAGGACCAATTCCTCTACAGGTCACTGTGTATTCTGGGTATCGGGCAACTATATTGCTACACCTGTAACATTAGTTATGGATACTTATTTATATGAAAGTTTATCTGTTTGTTGTTGGCCCTACCACTGCATCGATCTTGACAAAATAATTAGTGATAGTTTGCATCATGGAGATGAAAATATTTTAATAATTTTAAATTTATTATAAGGTATTCAATAAACTTTGAAGACTTATGAATAATTATTTAGCAAATCATTATCTGTAATAGCCTCTTAATATCCATCATGAAAGAAGAAACTAGAGCATTAAGTAATGGTGTACCAATGAAGAAACAATGCATTTAAAGTAATGCATAAGAAACAAAAAATAACAGAATAACCATCGATTTGAACAATAAAAAATTGATTTTTATTTGGATATTTTATTAAATTTATACACTGTACAAGGACTCCTTACATGATCCATATAAAACTGGAGTTAATTAAAAGAAAAGAATCAAGGTAATCTACATTCAGGCTGAATACAAAACATCTTTAATATGAAAAACGTGTCCTTACCAGTCATGGTACTGTTCACGAGTCCACTCAAACATATGATCCAATCTCCTTAGACCATTTTTCTCCAAAGCTTTGAACAGTACATTGAAATCCCCATTAGGTGTTGTAAAAATAGCTACCCAAGGTTTGATGAAACCAAAAACAGTGTGGATCAATCGCTCCAAATCATGTGGAAGCATGTGCTCTATCATTTCTATGGCTACTACTGCATCACAACCAATTAATCTGTAATCTGGATCTGCAGCATTTCCTTGAAATAGCTAAAAAGTTTAAAAGTTGAGTTTTGTAAATGCAGTATTCCTAAGAACTTTAATAATCATTACATATAGTAGGTATCATATTAACATAATCATAAAAATATTTATTTTGGCTAGCTTAGAACAATTACACACTTAACTTGGGTAAAAATATTGTGCGTAAATTGTATTGTGTGTAATAATTGATTTTGAATGAGACTATCAGAGGGTGACAACAAAAAGAATAAAGCTTGGTTTGTTGCTTTACTTACAAAGTAGCCCAACGTTGTAAGAAAAGTAACCTTCGTAGATTTAGTTTTAAGCACATTAATGTTGCTGGCACTTCATATAAAATGACAAATAGAGATAATCCTTCAAAGGCAGGCATTTTAGAACAAGTTTTGATTTAATAATTTGTTATTGAAAGACAGTTATAAATTAAAAATTAGATTAACAAAAAAAAATACTTTCGCTCTCAAAAGAAGCCAAACCTTTAACATCTTCAATACAGTCAAATAACTTGTTGAGTGATATTTATACCTAATAGAAATATGACAGTTAATTACTCACAGTAACTTTTAATGGATTTTCTCTTCTTGCAATATAGTTGTCACATCCCAGAAGATCTGAGGAACATTGTAAAGGTATTGTGTCGATATCCACTCCTAATATGTTTTTTATTCCTGGCACATCTTTAAGATACTTGATGAAACTCATATCATGGTATCCAAAATCCACTACCTGTTAAAATAATAATCATACAATTTTAACTACTACCTTGCAATTACTTTTAAATAAAAAACTTTTTTATATCATAAAAATGTTACATGTATTTCATGTACACACTCTTGTACTGCAGTAATAGCATTCCAAAAGCATTGTAAAGCAAAGATTTATAAAGTTTATTTAATTTTCAGAGGTACAGAATGAAACATATTGAGTACCTTCTCCAATTTGCCGCTCCAGCGTTCGTCCATGAGACAGTCGCTAACGGCGGCATACCTTTGCGCATACACCGGCGGATAAAACACAACTCCTTTATCATCATCGTACTCCGCAAACACATGTTCATCGGACTCTTCATCATCTGAATTTTCGTCATTTTTAAACCTCAAAGTTAGATTTTGGTAGTACGGCCTGAGGAATCGTTCAATCACGGTGAACAACTTTTCCCGAAAGAATAACAGAGCCTGCAGTGCTATAATCATTGTTCTGATTTGAACAGGTGATTTTCAAACCTCAATTTTCCCCGGACATCGAAATAGTATGTGCAGATAATTCTAAGATGTTCACATGTTTTGTTTTGAATGTTGTTGTTTTGTTTCGGTAAAATGTCACCACTTTGTTACATAGGTATTATATTGGTATGTCAATGTCAAAATTCAAATGTCTAGTGTCACTTGTCACATCGATCTGACTTCTGGGGTATAGACAAAGCCCTCAGACTGAGTAGTATAAGCCATGAAGCTTATACTTTAGAGTGTATAACCTCTTGAGATGAAGCCATAAAATATGGCTTCATCTCAAGAGGCTATATAGCTCATGATCATTGTGAAAGTAGGAAGCGTATATATGAATTGTGTAAGAAAATTGAGACAAAGCATCGTATCTCATGTCTCATGCAAATTTCAGCATTCCTTATTTTTGTCATCTGACATATTTAACAACCGGAACTAAACTTTATTTTTGACTTCAATTGATCTGCTTACAGTGTATACATATTGTGGCTATTTTTTTAATATTTGTTTAATATCACAGATACACACAGTATTCAACTTACTTTGTATTCACCCCTCAATTTTCATACTTTTTGATTTTATTTACTATTATTATTTTTGGAAATCATTGACCCAAAACATAATACACAATACGATTTTAGATTAAGGGATATAGAGCCATAGAAATACACAATAAAATACAATACGAACAAGTTGGCCAGGCCCATCTCGCTTCCAAATCACCATTGACAGTTACCTTCTTCGGGTTCAGTGAACCACACTATTGGCCTGATTTTCTATATATAATACTTGTATATATCCGCAGCCCGACCCGAGTGTTACCTTCCTATCAGAAGCGCCGAGAAGAATATTCTCACCGAAATACACCGTCGATTCCTCATTACTCATAGATTAAAATTAGCAGTAAAAGAGTACGTCGAGAAGTTGAATTGGAAACAATAGCAATACTTTACAACTTATTTCACTACCAGCTTATCGTATCTAAGAAGAAAGTCAATATTGATTGATTAGCAATAAAATATTTCCGTTTACGCACCAGTCATGAAATAGTTCATTAATCCTCAGTTTCTGAAAGGCTGTTAGATCTAATTATAATAGATTGCAAATTTGACAAGCGAACAATATTAATCAGGAGGTTGGTCGTCTAGAATTCCAACGCGAAAGTCGCGCAGCCAGCTTTATATTCATGGAAGATTTAGATAAAGAAAGAGAGTGCCTAAGACATGCCTAATGGTTTCTTGTTTGTTTTACCATCCTATAAATTGGTGGGCATTAATCAACTTCTAGCTAAAATACCATTATATTAAAATAATACCAACAATTTCTATATAAGCAATGTTCTTATATAGAACAATTTTATATAAGCACAATAGAAATTGTTGGTGTCTGGTATAAATAACAATCGTAACGAGTGAACACAAATGGTTAATTTCAATGGCGTATAGCATTTTAATAGGCGTTCATAAACTTAATTAGTAAATACTACTTTTACGAAGTCATTTGTACTCTATGAACATTACAAAAAAACCACTAAAAAAAGAGCGATGAAGAAGATTTACTTTGTAATGATCATTGCATCAACCGCAATAATAACTAGATCAGTTAACAAGACTTGAATAAGGATCAAAGTTTTAGAAACTGAGGCTCTGTAATATTAAGAATACCTAATATATAATTATCAACAAAAATTAATTTCAGCTCCGGAAAGAGAACGTGTTTATTTAAAATACCTTCCAAAAGAATATTACTTCCGCATCCGCATTATTGATACGAATACTTACCAACCTAATTGTCGCATAAATTTTATTCAAGAAAGTCTACCAGTGCGTACTATGTTGATTTATTTATTTTGTCCTAGAGATTTTACCTTTTAAATCAATGTTTTCAACAACCTGTTCTGTCTAGGTGTATTTATTTTCTGTATTGACGAACAAACAACGCTCTGAATAAGAAAATGATGGAATACTTAATTCATTATACTAAGACCTCACAACTGATCGCTTTATAAAATGGGAGTTCCTGGGTTCGAACCTGGTCTGGTGGGAGCCGTCGGTCTTGGCTAGTTAGCACCCTACCGACAAAGACGTGTCACCAAGCAATTTAACTTTCCGGCACGATGTCGCGTAGAAACCAATTAGGAGTGTGGGTTTAACATACCTCTAACAGGTTAGCCCGCTACCATCCTAGACTGCATCATCACTTACCACTAGGTGAGATAGCCGTCAAGGAATAACTTGTAGTGCATAAAAAAAGTTCGTTTTTTTTTCGCAGCAGATGATAATTTTTTAATAATACAAAATTCGCGTACTGCACCATCTACCTGATAAAAGTGAAACTTCTTTAATATACTATGATCACAAAATATTACTCTTAACACTTCCTACTTCATCTAGGTACTTATTGATAAATAACATTATTTATTCAATTGTAAAATGCGTGGTAGGTATCATCTGTTTATCAGACACCCGACGCAAAAGCCTTCTCTTGCGTGCGCGTGATTAATGTTAGATAACTATTATAGACTTATTTTTGCCTCCCGCTAACTTCTACCTTCTATGTTCTCTTGAAAAGTCCTTGAATGTTTATCCTCACAACTTGTCCAGAAAAAAAATCACCGTCTGGGTACTTTATAACGATTTTATATACTATCGATACAGTGAATTTAACTCGTTGACGGCTAACTATACAAGTTTTACAATGTTCACACACAGTAAAAGAGAAACTTTTAGACAACCAAACTTTGAGATATTTTTTTTATTTAATTATTCATTTTAGACAGGGTTACGTTGTTACGTTACATGTATAAGGGTTACTAAGCATGGTGTTGCAATAACGTCTGCAGTAGTGTAAACTGCACAACGATTATTAATTGGATGACTATCACTCATTTTCTTGCAGGAGAAATCCCGGAAAAGCTAGTGATTGTCTCCTTATGAAGGCTCTTTATTGCATCATAAGGTTTCAAATCACAAATATAGTAAAGTTTCCACTAATTATATGTGGAATGGTCATTTTTAGGTTTAAGTTTTTTCTGTTTTATTGTTTTATTGCACCTTTGTACTTAGCCGTAAGTATTTTGTTCCGAAAAGGTTTTAAATAAAGGGATTAAGAAAAATTCCCAAATAACAGATGTTAGATACCGAACAGATGTTATACCGATGCGGGGGTTGAGGAACCCAGGTAGTAAGTAAGAAATAATTGTAAGGGACTGAAGCAGGCAGTCCCTAACTAACTTTGATGTAAGACAGACCTCTCTGTCCTTTTATCTCTGCAATAGCATTCTGAATAAATACTCACTTAAATATTAACCGCCCCGTGATTCCTTAATAATAACATCTTAATTAATTTTAGTATCCTTCCTTAAAAAACGATACTACATTTTGGGGGCTCGTCCGGGATCACGGAAATCGGAAAATTAAGAAGTGTGTAAAAGACGTGTCGGTGTTGTGTGAAAGTTCATATAAGTGCGCGAGTTAGTAAGCCATGGAAGGTGTAATTGACCAGGTTGCAAGAGGTATTGCCGCGGCGGATTTGGAAGACGACCAACTTCCGCGACTGAGAGTCCCAGAGCTCAGAGAGGAGCTAAGGCGTCGGAATCTCCGGGTGACAGGTCGAAAACCAGAGTTACTGGCAAGGCTAAGAGCTGCACTGTTGGTGGAACGGGATCAGGTAGCCGACAATGATGAAGAAAATATTGCAGACCTTGTAGACGACGAAGAAGAAGACGATTTGGAAGACGCTCGAGCTGTCAATGCTGAGGGACTCCCAGGAAGAGGAAACCATGGTGTACGTCTCCGAAATCCTGTGAATGATGGCCGAGAATACAACGACGACGATGGCGCAAATAGTGAGCGTGCCAATCGTACTCCAGTGATTCGAAGACGTGAAGAATCACGAGTATTACTTACCTTTAAAGACGTTGAAGGTTCGTTAGAGAAATTCAGTGGGGATGACCACACAAATGTCCAGCAGTGGTTGGATGATTTTGAGGAAATGGCGGAGCTTTGCAAGTGGAACGAGATCCAGAAAATTGCATACGCCAAAAGGTTACTAGGCGGATCAGCAAAAATGTTCGTGAGCTATGAAAAGTGTGCGAAAACGTGGAAGAAGCTGAAACAATCCTTGAAAGATGAGTTCGAGGAAACTGTTGATTGTTTAAAGATTCATCGAGAGCTGAGTAAGAGAAAGAAGAAGACTGAGGAAACTCTGCAAGAATACGCATATAAAATGTTGCAGATTGCATCACCAGCGAAGCTAAAGGTACAAGATGTGATACAATACATAATAGAGGGTATTCTTGATGACGTGGTAAATAAAGCTGTGCTATATGGAGCTAAGGATTTTAAACAGCTTAAAGAGAAATTTGGACAGTACGAGAAAATGAAGCAGGAGATGTCCAAATCAAAAGCACGACCACCGGAGAAGAAGCTGGAGAAGACAGGACGACCACAGAGCTACAACCAAGGAAGAAGGGGAAGTCCAGGAGGTGTAGTTGCAACTTCAGGAAAGAAGACGAGTACGAAGTGTTTCAACTGCGGCGGAGATGACCACGTGAGTGCGATGTGTCCCGAAAAAGGAAAAGGGAAAAAGTGTTTTAAGTGCGGAGAATTTGGGCATATAGCCTCCGAGTGTCCGCCGAAGTCGAAAGAAGTGTATTTAGTGTCGCGTCCCGCTAAAGAAAAATATCAAAAAGAAATTACGATTAAAGACAGTAAGATTTTAGCATTAGTGGACACTGGTAGCGATTTAACGTTACTGAGTATGAAGGAGTATAAAAATCTAGGATCACCACCTTTGTGTAATAAACAGGTATGTTTTGAAGGTTTGGGAGCTGAGGTGACTGAGACGTTAGGTATGTTTACTACCAGCATGATGGCAGAAAATTATGAGTTTCATGTAGATTCTCATGTTGTACCTGACTCAATACTTAGACGTTCGGTTATATTGGGCACTGACTTTTTAGACCAGATAGAACTTAGAGTCAGACGAGGCGCAGTTACTTTTTTCAAATTAGACGCTGATGACAGTACAGACGAAGAGACAAAGCCGCACATTTATAAAATAAACACCTTAGACGAGACGAAAGAACTTGAATTATCACACATTAAAGAGGAGCATTATCGGGAAGAAATTACAAAGATCGTTTCAAATTATAAGCCGGAAGCTACGCGTGACGTGGGTATACGGGCAAAAATAATTTTGAAATCAGATAAACCAGTAGTATCACGACCGCGACGATTGGCTCCTTCAGAGCGGAAAGAAGTAAATAACTTAATGAGTTCATGGTTAGAAGAGGGTATTATTCGCCGCTCTACCTCGGAATATGCAAGTCCGATTGTTTTGATTAAAAAGAAGGACGGTACTCTTAGAATTTGTGTAGATTATCGGAAGATAAATGCTATTATGTTAAGACCTCTTTCTCCATTACCACTTATTGAAGACTCAATAGATGCTTTAGCCGAGGACGTTTGGTTTACATTAATAGATTTGAAAAATGGATTTTTCCATGTCTGGATGGACGAAGGTAGTATCAAGTATACAGCCTTCGTAACACCTGACGGTCAGTACGAGTTTGTTAGATTACCGTTTGGTTTATGCATTGGTCCAACTGTATTCCAAAGTTATATTAATTACATTTTTAAAGATTTAATACGTGACGGAATTGTAGTAGTGTATATGGATGACATTATTATTAAAGCCAAAACCTTGGAAGAGCATTTGAGAAGAGTAAAGTTAGTCATTAAAGACGCGGCTAAGTATGGGTTGATCATAAAGTGGGAGAAATGTCAATTTTTTAAGACGACGGTCGATTATTTAGGGTATGTAATATGCCGGGGGACTGTTCGCCCCTCAGAGACAAAAACATTAGCTGTACGAGATTTTCCCCGACCTACGACGGTAAAATCGGTTCAAAGTTTTTTGGGTCTTACAGGGTATTTTCGTAAATTTATACCTGGATATTCACTCATTGCCCGACCGTTGACTGATTTACTGAAAAAAGACGTTCAATTTGTATTTGGTATGAGAGAAATCGAAGCTTTCGAGAAATTAAAAGCTGCATTAGTGTGTGAGCCTGTTTTGAAATTGTATTGTCACGGTACAGAGACCGAGTTGCACACAGATGCATCTCGTTTAGGGTATGGTATGATATTGCTGCAAAAAGATTATAATGATGGCAAATTTCATCCTGTATATTATGCGAGTGGCAAAACGACGGATGCTGAATCTAGATATAGTAGTTATGAATTAGAAGTATTGGCTATTGTAAAAGCGCTAGAGAAATTTAGAGTGTATCTGATTAACATAGCGTTTAAGATTGTTACGGATTGTCAAGCTTTTACTGCTACTGTAAGTAAAGAGAAAGTATGTTTGCGAGTTGCGAGATGGGTAATTTTGCTTGCAGATTTTAATTATTCAATAGAGCATAGGCCAGGTAAGAATATGCCACATGTTGATGCGCTTAGTAGACATTCGTTACCGGAAGTATTGTACGTTTGTGAAAATGACGATGGTTTGATTGCGCGATTGAGAAGTGCACAAGACAAAGATGAATGTCTTAAGCAAAATATAGATGCCGCATCGCGCAATGAAGCCAACGGATATTTGTTAAGAAACCAATTACTGTATAGAAGTGTAGGTGGTGAATCCTTAGTAGTTGTACCGAAGAGTATGGAGGCACAGGTAATTAAAAGAGCACACGAGCGAGGACATTTTGCTGTTACCAAAACCGAAGCCATTGTGAAAAGGGATTTCTGGTTTAAAGAGATGCGTCCGAAGGTTGAGCAGGTAGTCGCAAACTGTATTGACTGTATATTAGCTGAAAGAAAACAAGGTAAAAAAGAGGGATTATTGCATCCTATTTATAAAGGTGATACTCCACTCGACACTTACCACATTGACCATGTTGGGCCAATGATTAATACACCTAAGAGATACAAACACATATTTGTGGTTGTAGATGCTTTTAGCAAATTTGTTTGGCTGTATCCAACTAAATCAACGGACACCGCTGAAGTGCTTCATCGACTGCGTAGTCAGTCTAGTATTTTTGGGAATCCTCGAAGAATCATCTCGGATCGAGGGACGGCTTTCACATCAAAAGATTTTCAGGAATACTGTGAAAGTGAAAAGATTGAACATTCGCTAATAGTAACGGGTATTCCAAGAGGAAACGGACAAGTCGAAAGAGTTAATCGAACTCTTATTCCGCTTCTCACAAAGATGGCCGCTCCAACGCCAGAAAATTGGTATAAACACGTGGAAAATGTGCAGAAGTTTCTTAACGCAACTCCAAGCCGCAGTACTGGACAAGCACCCTGCCAGTTGTTATTTGGAGTTAACATGCGACTCAAGGACGACTGGAATTTAAAAGAACTGCTAGAGAAAGAGTGGACCACGCAGTTCGAAGAAGACCGAAAAGAACTTCGAGAAAAAGCAAGAGAGAAGATACAAAAAACCCAAGAGGAAAATCGCCGAGGGTTTAATAAACATCGTAAACCAGCGCATGTTTACGAGGAAGGAGATTTAGTAGCTATTCAGCGAACGCAGTTTGGGCCAGGCTTAAAGCTTAAAGGAAAGTTTTTGGGTCCCTATCGTATTACTAAATTACTAAGGGGTGATCGCTACGTCGTTGAGAAGGTAGGCAAGCACGAAGGGCCTCAACATACATCCACAGCCGCCGACCATATGAAGCCATGGGGAATGGGTTCGGAGGAAAGCTACAAAATAACTGATGTAGTAGACGATGACAATTGAGGGCAATTGTCGATGCAGGATGGCCGAATGTGGAATGGTCATTTTTAGGTTTAAGTTTTTTCTGTTTTATTGTTTTATTGCACCTTTGTACTTAGCCGTAAGTATTTTGTTCCGAAAAGGTTTTAAATAAAGGGATTAAGAAAAATTCCCAAATAACAGATGTTAGATACCGAACAGATGTTATACCGATGCGGGGGTTGAGGAACCCAGGTAGTAAGTAAGAAATAATTGTAAGGGACTGAAGCAGGCAGTCCCTAACTAACTTTGATGTAAGACAGACCTCTCTGTCCTTTTATCTCTGCAATAGCATTCTGAATAAATACTCACTTAAATATTAACCGCCCCGTGATTCCTTAATAATAACATCTTAATTAATTTTAGTATCCTTCCTTAAAAAACGATACTACATTTATGACGCTTTTTGAAGTGAAAACTTCTTTAGCGGCGTTGAGCACTTTTTCTGTAATGGGTATAAAATCTTAAACTCGCGTCAGGACACGTGACCTGATCGAAAAAGCGTAAGACGGATGGAGAGTAGACAGCTATCCCCTCTCTACGGCGCGGCGAAAATGTATGCCTGGGCCTACTGTTTCGTTTAGGCAGCGCAGGGCGCTTGCGCGAATGTTCGTGTATGTTACAGCGTGCCACGCGCATCCATAGATGGTGACAGAAATAATTGTAATAGTTTTAAAGTGTTAAATTTTTAATGTAATATAAATTGTCATGTTTGTGTACAATAAATGAATATTGTATTCTACCACATAAATGATAGTACTTTTATACTGATAAAGCAATTGGTGCAAAATTATTCCCTAACCATTCCAAAATATCAAACATGCTCAACGTTAATAATCAAGTTTTCACTTCTGCCGGCACTCCCGGAGTGCAACCCGTCTTTTTTTCCTGAATTTTAGGCATATTACAATTATTGCAGTAAAGAGGTCTTCAGTTTGAAAAGCTTCTAAAGCCTATTAAATCGTCACTTGCAATTGTGATCGCTTAAACAATCATCTGACAGTATAATTTAGTTAAAGCATGCGGAAATGTTGATGTCAATTTATTTCCTGTGACAACCAGTTCAGTGAAAGTTACTACTTATTGTTGTATTGACAGCATTGTCCGTCATTTATCTTGATTCTGAATAACCAGTTGTAATGCAAATGAATTGCATGGCAATGTTTAGATAACATTTGTTTCACAGGCCTCCTGTCGCATAGATCTATCCTATAATAACATATCGAGATTAGACATCACATCCTCAATCCGTCCACTGCTCCACTTTCTGCGTTGTTTCAATATCGATTAACTGACATCTTAATGTGTTTTCTGAGATACCTATTGATACTAAGAAAAGTTTTATGTAAATCCCATTAAAATGTTAACCCGACTTCAAACCTACAGCAACTCAAAACTCGTGACCAAACATTGTAACCAATAATCCAACGAGAAAGTTGAAAACTTAGTATGCTCTCTTAAACATAAATGCACAGTAATTCGTTATATCTCATTTAATTATATCCATTATAAAAGTGACAGTGACTTATGTGCGGAGTTATGTGCGTTTTTGAGCCATTAAAATATCACTTGCTTAAACGGGGAAGGAGAACATCGTGAGGAAACCTGCACGCCTGAGAGTTCTCCACAGTGTTCTCAAAGGCGTGTGAAGTCTACCAATCCGCACAAGGCCAGCGTGGTGGACTATGGCCAAACCCTTCTCATATTGAGAGGAGACCCGTGCTCTGTAGTGAGCCGGCAATGGGTTGATTATGATGATGATTATAAAAGTGACAGTTGTTTCACCTTCACGCGAAAATTCATAAGTTACTGTTTCCATTATAAATTATTGTGTTACTTATTAATTATTGCTGTCGCATTTTTAAATTTTTCTCACATTTGACGTAGACGACGCGTGGGCAGAAACTAGCGTTGACTTGAATTTTAGATGAATCTGATAGTTCGGAGAAGAGTTTTTAAGCAATTAAAATATCACTTGCTTTAACGGTCAAGGAAAACATCATGAGGAAGTTTGAGACATAATTCACTTTGAATGTTAGACTACATAATATATCTAAGTTTCTTTAGCCAATACTTTAATTATAATACCTATCGCAACCTTATCACAGATGGAAGAACGGTTGGTACCTACACGTTGACCTTTGAGACACAGATGCGCTACGTGCGACCCACGTGTAACCGGAATCGACTACGACCTCCAAGTCGATTTAATATGACAGTAATTACTTTACTTTACGCAGAGAATTTAGAGAAGTATTTTTGTTTTTTATCTTTCAAAAGATAGTTATTCAGGTACAAAATAAACTATCTTCGGTTAGATAAAATATTGTTCAGGCAAATGAAAACATAGATGTACTTATAGAGGTGGTAGGTCGGTCGTCGTTACTCTATATTCTTTACTATGTACTGAAATCATACAAAGGATAGATTAGTTTCTTTCTATGTACTAGACTCTGTAACTTCTTAATCGATTTTAATAATTATTTCGCATTAGAAAGCTTCGACCCCGGGTACGCATATGGTATGTGTATTTTCAAGCAATTAAAATATCACTTGCTTTATCGGTGAAGGAAAACAACGTGAGGAATCCTGCATGCCTGAGGGTTCTCCGCAATGTTCTAAAAGGCGTGTGAAGTCAGCCTATCCGAACATGGCCAGCGTGGTGGACTATGGTCAAACCCTTCTCATACTGAAAGAAGACCCTCCCTCTGTAGTGAGCCGGCAATGACGATGATGATAATGATGATTTCATTTCATTTCAATTATGGATTTGCTAAAACCATAAATGAATTGTAGTTTTTGTATTTAAAAAGTGAGCTAAAAAAAACCCGTAATTGAGCTGATTTATCCGCGTGCAGGGTTCACAAAATGGTACGTCATATATAAATACTCTACTTATTAGATCTTAATAAAGCATGCGCATATAACTATTTCTTATAAATAAACTAAGCAAACGGTTTATATGTAAAAAAATAATGCATTTAAAAAGTATATTTATATTATATCAAAAATAATTTGTTTTTATATCTAATATTGAATAAAGTAATTACTTGAGATTAAATTGATTAAATATCAGATATTTCTCGTATAGATGATATAGATATAGATAAATTACAGTACGTAGGCATAGTTAAGCATAATATAATAAAAAATTAAGAAAATATTGCGTTACGGGGCGATACTCGTTGACCGTAAGGGTCTTGCGTAATTTTATTAAATGGAAATAATGTTTCTAACATTTTTGGTATCCTTATATTTTCCTGGTATATTATAATGTCTATTTATAAATATGTATGTTAGTTTGTTCATCTTTCACTCAAAAAAGGAGACCAATGGATTCTCGTAATTTTCTTGCATTTATAGTTATTTTATCCTGACTAAAATAACCTCGAAAGTTTTTATGAATAAATGTATGGATGCTTGTTACTCTTTCACGCAATAACTACTCAACCATGTTTACACCCTTTTTTTTTTTTTTTTTTTTAACGTGGGTAATCCTCATGGATACCCCGCGTCCGAGGAGACGCGGCGGTTATGTCAGACTCTTACTGACTAAACCCCCACGGTGCATATCCTTTCCCGCCGCCTGGTGGCCGGGTCACGGGTTTCGCTCGCGCACACAACCGCAACCAGGCCGGCAACCATGTTTACACCCTAGATTAATAAAATAGGCTACTTTGTATACCGGAAATTTAGATATAATTTATGAAGGAGATTATTACATTTAGATTTATAAAGGAAAAAGAAGGAGAGGAAATGGAATCGGAACGGTAACAGGAATGAGACATGGGATAATTTTCAATTAAAAACATTGCGTATTCCACAGAAAATAAAAATAAAAACCTTAATCTACGCAGAATAACATCAGCTGGTATTATATTAAACGTTAACGCATTATGGCAGTATGCAGAGATAATTTTCAAGCCTTATTTCTATTATCAGGAGGAGGGTTATTATACAGATGATGTGACGCAATGTTATCATCACTATGATAATAATGTTATGCGAATCTGTACGTCTTCGGTCCCGTCTGTGAATATAGCAAAGGTTAGTTTCGCAATAGTTATATGAACGCCAGTTGAACTTTGCAACTCATGTGAGGCTTCCATTGGTCTGGTCTGTCACAATGGTACATATCATTATTTTCTTATTTGCTTATATTGTTCAAGTGGTGTGATGATTGATGGGTGTGATTTTAAAGTCGAATGTCGCACACAATACCTAATGATATAAGTTGGATTTATAGAATTTAGACGTTTGTCAAAAGTCATACCATTTTAAACAGGTGAATGTAGTCAAAATTCATGAACTCTTAAAAGTTAAATTCCATGTTTACGGAAGGTACGAGAGCACCCGAAAAGTTGAAGAAAGGCAGCGTAGAGACAGGGGGTCGTTTCTTAAAAGGCAAAGTAAGATTGAGCAAAATTATGTGATCAAATAAAGAATTACCGAGGTGAAATTAATGTGACATTCTTTAAAAAAATTTGCTGCATAGAAATAAAAATGGTTTGCATCAGTATCTAACGGAAGTAATTTGAGGTTATTTTATCATTTTACAGGCATTCGTTGTTTTTTACTTTTCGATGCATTTTGGAGAGTTGAGGGGTAGTCATCTTTTTTAAGCCTATGACAGCAGGCGTATCAAATCCGCAACTGACGGGTTTCAAGAAGAGTTTGTCTTTCTGCGTGTCTTCGACATTTTAGCACTGACAAGGATAGCACCCCTCGTTTTGTGTGCTCCATTCAAATAATATTTTATGCAACTAGTTTACACTTGCAAAAAAAAATCATTTAGAATAAAAATAAGATTTAAGCAGAAATATAAGCGGTGAAAAAGCTTGGGTTTGAACGACTGCATTGCGATGGCAGTAACAAAATTTATACATGGCTAAGATTCTGTGGAAATCTTCTAAGAAGTTTTAGGCCATCGGAAATAATTAGAAGGAGGAGAAAGGAGTTATAAACGCTTTATAACAGCCGATAATAAACACAGGTTAATAATAACCATTAAATATGTATATTTAAACATAGAAGGCTTTCATTTAAATATAAGTTGTATATTCAATTAAAGTCCACTTGCCAAATAGAATATAAAACTTTGGTATGCTAATAAACGAAATGGACTTAAATATTGTTTGAACAGCATCGTCATTCCAAGCCAAATAATGTCCCAAAAATGGATACTCTTAAAAGAGAGAGAGTTAGTACTTAGATTTTGGGTGGATAGGAGAGCTTATTGCGAATATAAAACACTTCTATTAAAATCAACTACCTATATTAAATTAGTAGTAAAATATACAATATTAAAACTACATAGTTTGTACAACGGTGTAATTTTATTCATCCATAAATATAAAACATAAAAAAAATTACGCTCAGCACCAGACTGTTCGAATGTTGAATTTCATGGACCTAAATTTAAGAAACCTGTCAAAGTGAACGGTGCCGAGTCGGTTTCCATTCGGCCACGTGCATTGAAAAAAACATTTTTCAAACGTATGTAAGTAGAATAACTGAAGTATTATTATTCACGGCGTATCATAGAGTTTTTAGGATGTACAGTTAACCGCAAATACGTCGGAGTTAAGGGTCACATGAGAATTGTTTATTGTAACGTTATAATTTACGTCCTGCATACGGAAATATGTTACGCTCATATGAATGCAATTAGGGGGAATGGCTGCGGCAGCGATGGGTTTGGATAACTATTTGGATGGGTACTTCTCCAGGAATGCTATATTAAGCTAACGACATCACCAGCTGATGGTATTAATATGCAATTGCGGAAATTAGTATTGTTTCACTAATAGAATAATTTGTTAAATCACGCCTAAGTCTTCGTACCGGTTTTAGGCGCATACGCAGGTCAGGTGAAGAAAAAGCGCGAGCCACGCTTGCATTCGTCAGTCGCACCAGGGTCGCCAAAGGGGTCGGACCGCAATCTAGTCATTGTATTTTTAAAATATTTTAATCATATAATCAAAAAGGGCATCATGAAAGTGTTCATCGTTTTAGCAGCGGTAGCCACTCTTGCGAGTAAGTTTTATTTTATTGAATACTCGTAAATAAATAATTTAAATTAGCAATTAAATATCGTTATATATTTAAATATTATTAATACAACACTTTAATATATATTATTAATATTTCTATAAATATGATTTTCATAAATTATCCTACCACTATTACGAAACTAAAAATTAATTTAATTTATTTTTTTTAATTCAAAATAGCAGTTCCTGTTATATTTGTTAACTATTGAGATTGACACGAAAAGAACTTTGGAACTATGTCAATACTAAATCATTGTACTACATATTATAAGTACTTGTAAAAAATGTAGCAACGAATTCAGGTAACGCGTGTGTGGCTGAAATTTCATAATCCATTTTAACATTGAGGTACACTATTACATAGTAATTTTCATCGACAGGTTCTGTTTTCTATTTATCACTAATTCATTCATTATTATAACATTAATATGTACAAATGTGTTAAGCAAATTCATTCAAATGAAGTCACATCAGACCAACAGACGTTTTAATAGAGCCTGTAAAATAGACGTCATGAAGAAAAAAAAAACTGTACTTTTTTGTACGAGGACGTAGTAACTTACGACTTATTTAACAAATTACATTGCAATAAAGAATTTTATATCATAATTATTTAATTATATTTGTACCATGTGGTATGGAATCTTGTCGTCTTGGAAAATAAAAGCTAGTAATTGAATCGCCAGACGCTCTGTTTATAATGTTATTCTAAAATTGATATTCCATGGTTTAAAATTCAGTGCACACTGGACTGGACCACTGATTTAATAAAATCCCACGAGGTTTTATTAGTATTGTAGGTATATCTCTTTATTTTGTATTCGTATAGAGCATTTGCAAGCCACTTTGTATGCAGCTACATACTCGAAAGCTACATTAAGCTCTATTATAGTTCACAGTAAGAAAATAACAAAATAAAAAGCAAACGTTCTGAGACATGAAGGCCAATTATTAGATTACAAGAAAAATATAGTTACTTTCAAACATAGAATATAAATATCATCATCTTTCGTCTAATTAATCACTCACAGCTGGTCCACACAGATACCTTCTCTTATAGGTAAGGTCATATCTGCGTAGCGCAATTTGGGGTCTGCGGGTTTTGACAATCATTTGCAGGTCATACTGTTAAAACCCAAAATACAATATCTTCCAATGATTGGACAGTTCTCATTTTTAGTAAAAGTAAAAATACAATCAATATCTTACAATGATTGGACCGATCAATTTTGTTTTAAATTATCTTAACAAGCCATTTTATTTCTTTACTATTCCAATACTCTTTACTATTTAAAAAAATATATATATTTTACTGTAGCAATTTAATAATCTCGAATTGTAAGCAAAAGCCACTCTCACTTTAAAGTATTTCACAAAACTATTTGCGTATTCTATTCTAATATGAAACTATTACAATAAATAATTTGCCTAAAAACCAAATGTCAATGATGAAAATTTTGATGTAACAACACTAAAATACTTACTTCGTGTTTGAAAGGAAACGTGGCAAAAAATTACGCAGGAATTAGTTTCGCTACGGATTTTTATATTATTTTATTGTTAGCTCTATGTTGAAACTGTAAAACAACGTGAATTACTCATGAAAGGATCACGAATTTACTGGCTTTGATTCAAGGGTTAGGTCAGATTACCAGTCTGAAGTGAGCCATTGACCGGCTAGCTCTCTTTTTTCTTTTACTTTCTCCTGGCATAGCAGATCACTTAGAGTCTTTAATCCCAGATATTATCATTACAATGTGGCATATAACGACTTTAGAATAGATTTTATAGGGCCTTGAACTCTTATTCGATCTCTCCTACGAGAGAGATAAGTGTATGTGCCCAACGGCCAGACTGTGCCATTGTGGGTCACAATTATTATTAGGAGATATCCCGACCGGGAACAATATATATCCCAGAGTCTGGTTGCATTTATTTCCGACTCTAATAACCAAGCGTATCGCCAAACTAACAGTTGCCCTTGATTGCAATTTCCCCTCATGGTAATTGATCGCGCAGTCTTCGAAGGTAGTTGGCTAGTTTGTTTGGGGATGTGGCAGTTTAATTAAACTATGACTCCATCGATTTCTACGCGATGCCGTACTTGCATTATAGCTTGAAATGGATGCATGTTTTCGTAGGCAGAGTGGTAACTAGTAACGCAGAAGCGTCCTTAGCTACCATCAGACGAGACGACCAAATGATAGTAAAACAATTAAATAGCTATATTACATTGACTTAGGTTAATGCGATTCTTATATCAGCTAAGTTCTTATGAAAAAAAAAATTAAAAAGATCTATATTATCTATATAATATGTACGAGTATATATATATATATAAAACAATTTTGATTAAAAGTGTAACGTCCTTATTAATAAAACGGCTTCGAGATCGAGGACAGGTCAACGCATGCCTAAGACTGATCTTGAGAACCTGTAACCTAAAAGTAGAAATGAAGAAAATATTATAGTTAAGGTTAATTTTCAAATTTCAACCAAGTCAAGGGAACTAAAACAAATTTTTTATTTAATTTTCCTTAAATATTATATTATGAATATTTACACGTTGCGTGATTATCGTGTTGACATAGCTACATTAAATTTACGCAAAGTTGATAGTGGCTTTTGCAACCAGGCCACTTTACATAAGCAGCTGTAAACCTTTAGATAGTTTCAAGGAGATCAGACAAAACAAAATTGTAGCACGTGGTCAACGGTGTCAGATTCTGTAAAAAAAACTTTGTAAATTTAAAGAACGGATTTATAGGGTAATTATATTTTTGTTAGGAAAAAATATAAACTAGGCTAGATACTTGATGATCCTCTATATCCTATTGCTAAGTATGTACACATACACACATATCACAGCTGCTCGAATGTCTCCACTCTCAGTAAGAGAATGGTATAGCAACACGCTTCACTAGAGGACACGGTTAGAGGGCAAATATTGTTAAAATAATTTACTTAACATTTAAACATGTTAAATTGATTTAATCAAGTATCAATTAAATTTCGTTATAAACCTTTCATTATGGGCAATACATTAATTTATCTTAATTAATTTACATTTCGTGAAATCGCTATTTTTGTATATTTAAATTAATCTGAATTATGGAAATTACACAAACTTGACATTTAATTTTGTACGCCAGTCACTAAGTAAGTAAGGAAAACGTGACTAAGAGGAGTTGGTTTAGTTAAATTTAAATATTGACTTAAATAAACTATTCAATAGTCGCTTTACTCAAAGTATTTAATACATAGATGTACTTTTGTAAGTAAAAAATATTATTTACCTAAGAAGCAATTATAATATTATTTGAAATAATAATACTGCCTTTATTAATATCAAATATTAGATACTGTACTAATTTAAAAACTGCATTTTTAATTAGGAATCTTTTGCATAACTGCACACTGAACCGTTGATATTGATAATTATACTAAAAAGTCCAAAAGTGTTTGTTGTACGAGGTCTTAACCCTCCTCAGTCAGAATCGAACACAGAGTCGCTTGGAAGCAAGCTGCTACGCTTTCATCTCTTACAAGAACGAAAAATTATTGTTAAATTATAAAATGAGAAACTATATAAAAATTGGCAACTATATAAAAATGGGCAACTTCTGCAGTTCTAGCCGGCTTCTTCGTCTTCTCCGTAGAATCTGCCTTCCAAAATGAACATCAAGTCCGTATTTAGATTGACTTGATGCTTCAAAAGTATTTATTAATCTTACTTGAGATACAATAAATTTGATTCTTTGGAAACTTATCACTATCGACTGAAATAATTCGACCTTGAGTGTGACCGGTTCCATTTAATAAATTCACATTCTAAGGCTAAAGCTAAAGTTGATAGTTCACCGAGTTTTTCGGGTCACAAGGCAACCTGTGATGCATCCGAGCGATGCACCGCATGTCGCAAGCGAGTCGCTTTCACTTCTCGACTGGTTGCGTCACCGGTAGGTTGCGATACCGCGCGGGCGTATTTCAAACCCAGCATAGGTATTTATCCCACGTGGGCACACTGATAGACAGATACTGTCTTTACTCTGACGACAACCGCAAATAAGTAAAGGTATGATAATAAAAATATATAATAATAGAAGCTTTCCCCGCGATTTGATGCCTAATCCATTGATAAAAAGTATTATATTCGTGTCCAGGATACAAGCTATATTCAACACTTTGAAGAGTCAAAAGTGCGTGCCGAAGATCGAACCCTTATAGGGTGACGAGAATCTTAACAACTAGGTTATTTACTAATTAAAGCCTATGAGAAATTCTGTTCTCAGCACTGGAATAATTATAGTATATGATCTTATGAGCTATATGATCTTTGTCCGAATAATATTCTAACTAGATACGAAATCATTTTTTTGAATCCACCAAAAGCCACCCAAAAGTACAAATAAATAGGTATAGTAATAAAAAGTAAAAAAATCAGCTTAAGCAAATGTATCATCGTCTGACAAACTACTATGTAATTATTATCCATAAAAAAGGTTATTCAGATTATGTAACTCTAAATCAAGATTGACTATTGACATGCCAGCCCACAAAATTTACATAATATGTACATAATTATAAAATCATTCTCGATATGCTCTTGAGAATTGATTGAAATGGCCCTAAAGCTATATAGAAATAAGATAATTTTTTCTGTTCTATTTTAAATGACCTAGTGGAGACCTGTCTAAAAAAATAAAAAAATGGTATTAATTATTCTTTGCCTTATTTGCATGAAAAAATAATTCATGGAATCGGGTTTTCGCTTTCAGAGCCTTGACCGCTCGCGATTTGAAATGCATAAATTATCACGAGACATTTAACGAGAATTTGTGATAAATGTCGTGTTCTCACAATAATAGTCATTAAGATGGACACATTAACATTTCCGTGACCATAAATTCGTACTCAACGAGTTTTAAATCTATTCGTAATTTCTAAGAAGTGTTAAGGTATATTTAGGCTGTCAAACTCCATTGTTACTTACTACAATATCATTTACGAAACACAAATGTATTAGGCATTCAATTTATTCGCGTGATAGTATTGGAAACGTGCAATTTTGTTACAACACTGTGTGCAGACGCCTTTACGTGTTGTCGATCAATTAAGTGTTGCTGAAGTACGCATGAGAGCAAGTAACCCAATATTGTTTGTTGACGTTGACTATTGCATAATGGTACGTTGTTATGCAAGAAAAAAAATAGTGACCCGTTCAGTCTTCGAAGTATCAGACCACGGTCGGTCTGATTCTTTTCTTGATTGATTCGGCTTTCACTTTATCTTTGATTCGTTATTGTTGTTTGGTCCGATTGTTATCGCATAGGACTTTGTAATGGCATCTTGTAATGGTCAAAAACTGTACTACAAGCTACGGAGTGGAACCAATAACTGATTTGCACGAAAAATAATATATTACGGTATTACTTTGATTCGATAACAATACAATATGTTAGATAAGTAGACTAAAGAAAATGTTACTGTGACAAATAATCTTTAATATTATATTTAACAAAAAACTGATGTTATTATGATATAACTAGAGTTTAAGTTGAACAGTTAAATGGTATTTTAATTACTTTTATTATAAGCATCAGCTTAAAATACCTTTAGCAATTCCAGGATACTGTGCTTTGAAGCGGTGATAGCCCAGTGGTAAGGGCGTCAGCCTCCTAATGAGAGGTCGGCGTTTCGAATCCGGGCACGCACCTCTAACTTTTCGCAGTTATGTGCGTTTTTTAAATAATTAAAATATCACTTGCTTCAACGGTGAAGGAAAACATCGTAAGGAAACCTGCACGCCGGAGAGTTCTCCATAATGTTCCCAAACGCGTGTGAAGTCTGCCAATCCTCACATGGCCAGCGTGGTGGACTATGGCCAAACCCTTCTCATATTGAGAGGAGACCCGTGCTCTGTAGTGAGCCGGTAACAGGTTGATCATGATGCTTTGATGTTAAATTGGATCGTCAATCGATTCCGCAAATTTAAATCTATAGCAAAACTAAATATGTATTCTTCGCAGGTGCGCAATTCAAATGCCCGAACAAAGATGGCCAATACGAAGATGACAGGCAATGTGATAAATTCTATCAGTGCGTCGACGGCGTCGCCACAACTAAGCTGTGCCCAGACGGCCTTGTGTTTGACCCGACCATCAGGAAGATCAACAAATGCGACCAGCCCTTCAATGTAGACTGCGGTGACAGGACCGAACTTCGTGAGTATTTGCCGTTCACCAACATACTCAATACATACGCTTACATAGTTGATAAAATCCACATACGTAGTGCTGCGTAGGCTATATTTAACGTTTTATATTGAAGTCCGATAGATTCAATTTATAATTATTGTATTGTTCTTGTAACAGAACTAAAACTTCAATAGTTTTCAGTTATGTTTTAAATATTTAATTATCTATTTAGGTATATTTTTCACGTGTTGTGAAAAACGTGTGTTTTTTAACTTGTTCAAAATTTTTATTAAATCACGCCTCTGCGTTTTAACTTACTAAATATTTCTTATGAACTTGGACGCTAATCACACTAAGTAACAAGAGATTTTTTAAGTCATGACATTAAAATATATTTGCATTTGACCTTCTAATCAAAAATATGTGCATAAAATATAAAATTAACGTTTATTAAGGCTGTTATTATTTTTAATGCAACTTTTTAATTAATTTTATAAGCTAAAATAATATTCATTAAATTAGTTATAGCTGAATGCGAAGCAAAATCAAAGTGGTGCAAAATTATTATATTGTGAAGGTCATTCAACGCAACTATGCCACAAATGAAAGTATCCTGTCCACCTTTGACCACCCAGGTCACACCCTGATGGATTTGTAGGCCAATAAGCCGAGATTGTCACGTAATACTAACTACATAGCATTGTATAACATTGCTTTGGTATTACGCATCGGCTACTTTTTTTAAATCTATAATTGCCAACAAGAAATACAGACCCATGAACTGAGAAGACAGATTGTGCCATGAATCATTGCACAGACTTAAATAGAATAAAAACATTTGGTGGCGACTCTATTTAAAGATGAAAGGATTTTGTTTGTAGTTTTTATTTGCGTAGATTTTACCGCAGGCACCACGTGATGTGATTGCCTTACGCAGTCTTGCCTTTCGCGTAATACCAGTGTCAGATATTCGTCACGATAAAGTTCCAGATATTGTATGTCCGCCGGCATTTTAATGGGACGTGAAAGGAATTCGATACGAGACAAATAACTCGTTGAACCAAGGCGAATCGGTAGAGAACGGAACAATATAAAAATAGCGATCGGTGTTCAGTAATTACTCTTGTGCGTCGTATGGAAAGAAACTTTTTACTTCCTGCTCGTTATCACTGAACGGGTGACTAGATATACGACCTCATTCATCGAAAGCCTGCTTCAAGGTTTACTACATTTTATCCCCATTTCTATTCAGAAAGGCATATCGACTTTAAGATGATGCAACTGAAACATTTTTAGTAATAATACATTTTTAAAAGTTGTTTTTGACCGTTTGCCTTGATGCTTTTTCGTAATAAGTCTAGTTTTTAAATTTTACGTTTTCCTTGAACCGATCGACAGGAGGATTTGCGTTTATACAGTTGCTGCTATAAAAGAAAGCATATTTGAGTTTCATTTCATGTATTGGGAACAATCTTACCATCAATATTATGATTGCCTAGTATTGGATTCTATTCACTTAACTCTTCTGGGACCTTTATTTCAGATTCATTAAGTAGCATTCAGAGATTCAAATGGAATGTTAATTGTAATAACCATGATCTTCTAACTCGCCTCGGAGTATATTATGGTCATCAAGCTCAATTTATCCATTTATGTTTTGCATAGAACCCGCCAAGCCTACCAGCCAATGCCCCCGCCGCAACGGTTTCTTCGCTCACCCCGACCCCAGCGTCTGCAACATATTCTTCAACTGTATCGAAGGTGACGTCACAGAGGTTAAGTGTACCGCTGGTCTCCACTTCGATGAATACTCCGGTACCTGCGTGTGGCCCGATACCGCTGGCAGACAGGGATGCAATGTCCAAGAAAGTAAGCTAACGTTCCTGTGTACCCTGTGATTATAACCTATTTTGATTTTCCCTTTTGACTAGTAAGTTAAAAGAATTTGCTTATTAAAATCACAATAATAAATATGACTGTCTTTAAGTGCATGTTCTAATCTAAAAGTAACTATTAATTATGTGATAATAAAGTAGATTAGTGATAGAACAGAACTAAAACAAATTGATACAACACGATCTAGTAAATTCCGTGAGCATTATGTTCAGCCTCTCACTTAGTCATAGAACTAAGACGGCGTCCGCCATTTGCCCTTAATACACTAATCCGATCAATAACACAGCATTTTATATAGCAAAGTAAGAAAGTAGACACTTTATCGACTCTTAGAAGTTGATGTTATAAAAATCGATTACAACTTCCTACATTAAGCTTTTTTTTTTTTTATTCACCACAAGTTAGCCCTTGACTGCATCTCACCTGATGGTAAGTGATGATGCGGTCTAAGATGGTAGCGGGCTAACTTGTATGGTAAACCTCCTAATTGGTTTCTACACCACAGCGTGCCGGAACGCTAAATCGCTTGGCGACACGTCTTTGTCGGTAGGGTGGTAACCAGCCACGGCCGAAGCCTCCCACCTGACAAAAGCTTGCTATTAGAAACTTCAAAGCAAGGCTCTTTGGCAAATTTTAGACATTCATACGCTAGTAATGTAATAAATCGTTTACATCCAACAAGCTCGTGTTAAAAAAAATATATATACCTATAATATATATACCTTCTAGTGAGAACTGTAAAGTTCTGCGCATACCTAATCGTGTACTCCATTTTATAATGCCTAACACGTTGCTAGTAGATGCCATCAATACAAAATGCCCTTCTCCAAGTTGCATTCACTGTTTCTTATAACTTAATGATTCACCATTTATGTCTTTCGTAACCTTTGTGAATACGTTCTACTGTGGATCTTTATGCAATATAGGAATATATCTCTGTGTACGTATACACTTTGTAGAGGTTATACAAATGACTTTCTAACAACTGTTGATTTAGATACACGGATCTCTGTCTAATACACTTTACAAATTCACATATAACTCATAAGTGGGAAGAGTTTATATCAGAATTTCGTTTCGTACTATCCCACAGGAACTGATCTTTCCGGTGTAAAATATTTCACTATCCGAACCGTGAAGAATCGTTGTTTAAAAATCGCGTAAATTCGCTCCACTTTCTACTACGTGATTGGAAGGAGAAACCGATTAAAACTTCTTGGTCTTATATATTAGTAAGATCAGTGACAGATACATACCTATATCAAGAAAAGAATATACTCAAGACCGATATTAAGCATACATTTACTAGGACTTCAGAACCTAATGTTGGCTTGATATGATTTTATAAATGAGGACTATAGTTCGAATAGAGAAAATTTTGATTATTTTAAATATCAGATTCTCTCATTCACCATTTTCGGAACTAAGTGCTCAAGTAATTAATGATTATGAATTATTAAAATTCCAGCTAAACTTATATTTATTTGCAGAGAAGACCAAGGACGGTTTCGAGTGCCCCAAGGATCTGCCCATCGACCCAATGGGTCAGCCCATCGCCCACCCCAAATTCCCCCACCCTAACGATTGCCAACGATTCTACGTGTGCTTAAACGGTGTTGAACCCCGTGACCTCGGCTGCCAAGTTGGAGAGGTCTACAACGAGGAAACTCAAAGATGTGACGCACCTGAGAACGTCCGCGGATGGTAAGTTTGCAATCTTTAAAATAAGTTAAGACAAGAGTATCAGCATCATCTTATTCTTATTCTCAGCCTTATAATATCCCCCTGCAAAGCAAGGAGGTTCTCTCATAGGGAGAGGGGATTATTACTAGTATATGTGAGTATATGTACTCACATATACTAGTAATAAGATGAATTTTTTTTTTTTTTAATTTATTAAGTAAAATAAAGCCAATGTGAAATGCGATCAAAAATACGGCACGAACGGTACGGTTTCTAAGTATCTAATTCGCCATTTCGTATATATTCCAACTTTATTTGCAAAGTACAATATATTGACAACTATTAATTATATTGCAAAACTAATGTATTTTTGTTATTTCAGCGAGAACTGGTACGACACTGAAGATACCGCGTCTACCCCCAAGGCGAGATCTTAAGCTAGTGATAAATAGTTTAGTTACACCTAAGACTTGATAAGTTAATATACAATAAGATAAATAAAAAGAAGCGTATTTTATTTAACCTTTCCTAATATTCAATCATATCTATGATATATTGATTAGATGAATAATGTTGTTTTTCATAAAAAATATATATACTCGTATATACGGAATATATTTATATACGGATTGTTTAATAATGATGGCTTATAAAAAGTCAATAGCAATGGCACTTAGAGTGAAATAAGATAAAATTCAGGCATAAAATGCCTAAAACTTTTGACATTCAAAACATTTAACGAAGGGTAAGGGGAAGGCCAATATTTGGCATTATGAAATATCAAGTAAAAACACTAAAAATAAGTGTTTTTTGATGACCTTTTTTAATTTTCTGATTTGTTGTTATAGCAGCAATAACTAGTGGACTCTTGTGAAAATTATAACGCTCTACCTAATACGGCTCTGATCTGTCCGTTTTTTCGTCAGATTTTCCCATTATTCTGATTTAGATGATAGCCGCGACTTGCTCCGCGTTCTTTAAGGTTTTAAAGTAATCCCGTAGGAAATAATAAAATTTTCGGCGTGTGACTGACTACCTATTCTAAATCTGACTGAGGCGTGAAAATGTACTGTTGATGCAGTCTAAGATGGTGGCAGACTAACCTGTTGGGTTATGGAAAACAAATACGCCTAATCGGTTTCTACCCAACATCGTGCCGGAAAGCTAACTAGCGTCTTTGTCGGTAAGGTAGCTAGCCACGGCTGAAGCCTCAGACCAGACTCGAGTCGGGCATCGAACCCAGGACCTCCAACTTTGTGGTACTCTTCCAACTTTTGTATGCGACAGCGCATTCGCTGCGCCACGGAGGTCGTCAATATAATTAAGGAAACTAAGGTAATATACTAACACAGATACGAGTAAGTATGTAATAGTTAGCATCTATATAATCTATAGCTAAGTATCAGGTATATATTTACTTACTTATTATTGTTTTACTTGACGACGACTATTTTGAAAGCAAAAAGTACATCTTAAGGTGAACGCCCTCGTCAAATATCCACGAGTTATGCATCACTGCATTTTGTCAGCACTCAAAGTAAAAAAGGAAGAGTACTTAACTTATCATTACGAGAAGTTAAAAATGCGTTTCTTTAGAACGTAGAAAAAATAAACCAATGACAGTCAAAACTATAGTCAATCTAGAATTATAATAAAATTCGTCCTATTACACAGGACGAATTATGTACATTCAATATACATAATATATTGAAAATTTTGAATGGAGGATGGTTTATTATCGATACTGAGCCCAAAACATTTTTTTTTTCTATGTCTGTCTGTATGTTGGCCGCGCATCACGCCGAAAATACTGGATGGATTTGAATGAAATTTGGTATAAAAGTAGCTGATACTTTGATTCAACATATAGGATAGTTTTTGTCTCCAATTTTACTCATTCTTTTTTTGTTAGAAAGGAGATACTTCAATGTTTATGCTGTGATTATTTCAATGTCGTCGATTTAGTAATCCATTGCTTCGTGATTGGACCACTTTCACAGATTCTAACTCAACGCAGACGAAGTCGCGGGCATCAGCTGGTATTTATTAATGACGTGGCATTAATCGTGGCGTTTATCACTTTATCTCCCAATCTCTACAAGCCGAGGAAACGTCACCCCTGCATGTCTATATCAGGCTGTCCGCCAGCACAGAGAAATGGTAATGCTCGCTACGCGAAAATCTTCTGCCCGTAATGCGAATAGCTATCTTCATAATGACCACACAAAAAACAACCTCGGTGGCGTAGTGCGTGCGTGCGTCCTGGGTTCAAATCCCGGCTCGAGTCTAGTCTGGTGCGAGGTTTCGGCCATGGCCAGTTACCACCCTACCGACAAAGACGTGTCACAAAGCGAATTTAGCGTTCCGGCACGATGTCGCGTAGAAACCAATTAGGAGTGTTTTACCATAACAGGTTAGCCAGCTACCATTCTAGACTGCATCATCATTTACCACCAGGTAAGATAGCCGTCAAGGCCTTGTAGTGTGTAATAAAAAAACCACACCCAATCAAGTGACAAGAGTGATGAATCAAGATCTGCTGGTAAAAACAAATAATCTTACAACGACAGTATTTGCCATTCTCCGCTCGTTAGTGATTCAGTGGAAATGCAACTTTAGTGGTTACAGCAAAGTATGCGGATATAACTGATACAGATCTTGCGAAATTATAATTCAACAGGCGCTTACATTCTAGGAATGCTTATAAAACTATAGGTATTTTAAAATAATCGACTTTTTTATTTCTGATTTATCTAGATACAAGTTGAGTTATATTTTTACTATCTTATGACTCGCACACATTAGGACAGTTCGCAACACCAAAGCTTGGTATAGTATATAAGTTTTGTATGAATAATCGTACTACTGACATTGTACTATGCAATTTTGCATATACATTTGTAATAACTCTTACGAGCGAGGGCCTTCTTTTAGAGGCGTAAAGATACCACTGCACGGCTTTTAATTATTCTCATACAAAATAAAACCTCTAGGCCTTTTATAGGCCTCCATTTATGGGAACCCAGTAAAAAGCTTACATATCAATGCCGGGGCTGGCTTTGAATTGTATCAGCTCATGTTGCTTAAAATATTAAATATATATATTTATATAATATAATGTATATAACATAATATAATACCCTATTAATCTGGTTTATCATTTTTAATAAAGACTATTATTATTAAACCTCCATCAGACGAGTGAATTGTAAAGTAAAACCAAATTGCAGAGTTGAACACGCAAGCTTCGATTTTACAAGGTTGCAAGCAATCTGAAATAAATCCTTGAATATTTTGTAGTTAAGTTAAGATATGCAAAGAGAAGCTTCTAGAATGTGATATTAACATTTTTCATCTCTAGATTCTTTTAAACTACATAATAAAGTTCACTTCAGTTAACACTATGATGTTATCTAGTTTATGTTTAATTAGAAACACGCTTATAGTTCGCGCCTAATTAAAGACTTCAACGCGCACGAAGCGTAAATTGAAATTTATTTCATGTATCACTAATTTTAAATTGATTCACACAATTTTTATAAAACGTATTTATTATAAGTCAGTATAAAATATATGAAGCTGTGATAGCCTAGTGGTTAGGACGTCCGCCACCTAACCAGAGGTCGGGGGCCCGAACCTTCAAACTTTTCGAAGTAATGTGCGTTTTTAAGCAATTAAAATATCACTTGGTTCAATGGTGAAGGAAAAACATGCCTGAGAATTCTCCGTAATATTCTAGAAGGCGTGTGAAGTCTGCCAATCCGCACATGTCCAACGTGGTGGACTATGGCCAAACCCTTCTCATATTGAGATTAGACCCGTGCTCTGTAGTGAGCCGATAAATAATGGGTTGATCATGATGATAATGATATTAAAAAACATCGCTATTATAGCTATATGGAACACGGTAGTGAAGAGTAGAATTTTTATCTATTATTAAAATTCAAAGATTAATCAATTCAGCTTTATTTTTATAATGTATCGTATTAATACTAATCGTCTTATGTTTCAAAATTATGTGAGATGACGATGCAAGAAGAAAATTTACCCGGCTAAGATTTCTGCGGCTTTTTCTTAGACCAGAGCGCGTTAGGAACCCTCATAGTTTTAGTTATAATGTATGAAATTATCACCATCAACTCACTGCTATATTAGTTATTGACGCGTGAAAAGTGTCTTTTAAAGGATTATTTAAATAAAGTTTACTATTGATTGAATGATTGATTGATCAAGATCTATAATTATATTTTGACCCGTTGTATATCTACAAGATTAATTGTTGAACGGAAATTATGTTATTGATCCAAATTTGTCTCATGGGGTTAGAACCTGAGCGTAACTACCGTGTTCTATATTCTACCAGGGATCTAGTTATAAAAGATTTTAGTTACACTTCAAACAATACGTGGTATTTTGACAGCGTCTATTATTCGCTTATTTGTATGTATGTGTGTCAAAGACGATAAACTTTCATAAGTCAAGCATAATGACTTTTGTATTTTAAATACCTACAACTATGAACTTATTAGTTGCTGACTGCATTTCTTGCTCGTCAACATTGTGATTATATCAAATGTATCATAAAGTTTAATGTATGCACATAAACTTGATTGCTGAATATTCGATCACCGAAACTGATTTTGCTCTTTTAACAAACTCGGCTTTACTCCTTTGATAATATAATAATGGAATTATTGATCATAAATAATAATCAAACCATCCCGGTCATCATATCTGCGAATGGGTTGATCCCAGTTAGCCTCGCTCACCATCTGAGACGACTGGTGTTCCGTGGCAGTTCGCTTGCAGCCTGGATGCAAAAAGCGGTCTTGCTGGACTCGGTTAGCATAGTCCGGTGGTTTCTCATCCTGTCGCCCCGACCCCCGGCCTTTTGGTTTCCCCTGCCGGGGTGTAATTCTCCGCCCGGTGCAAATATGTATTTATGTGAACGTGTATGTAGGTTTATTTATTTTTATCTATTTAAGTATATTATATCTCTTTTGGCTTTTATCTATATTTATTTTGCACACGGGCATAAGAGTAATATAATGGTAATAATAATCACTTATTTTCAGGTTATAAATTTAATCCCTAAATGACATTAAAAGATACACAATAGCAATTGACAAAAGATGACAGATACATCTACAAAAATTACAATTGAAATCTAACAAATGATTTTAAAAAGTATACTTTCACAAATTACATTACCAAATTACAAGTCATTTACCAATGTATGTCTTTATGTAAACTTCATTTTATGTTTTTCCATAGCAAACAGCTTCATCTATATTATAATTGGATGAAAATAATAAAAGTGCATCAGTGTGAATAATGACACCTATCCCTTGTAACGTTGTGACCGTTCCAGTGCCAATTTGAATATAGCATATTTCGCAAAATAAATGATACGTATGATTGCATGTAGATTTTTTTGTAAATTCGCTTTTATATCCTGTACCATAAATACCAGATATACAACACCAAACCTGATTTACCTTCGCTATAAATTTACTACGAATAATGAATCCACTAACGCTATAAATCATTCTTGCATACAGAAACCCTGAAATTATTTTACCGATTATTTCCGGAAGTGGTTCGTCATAGTACTGGGACAAGAATTGAGTCATATGCGGAAAGAGTTGCTAACTTATTCACAATCTGTCACCCCATGGTATGAAGTAAGTTCGCACCTTCTGATAATACCACATAAAAACTCATTATGAGTTAAACAATAAAAAAATATTTATATTTTACAAATATTTTTTGATGACCTTCATAACGCAGCGCGTGCGTTGTCGTATTGAACAACGATAAAATAATGATTATGACTATTATACCCATAAAAATGATAAAAGGACAATCTGTTTATCTGATATTGGTATTACCGCGCGGCTGTCTGTTATTAATTTTATTAAAATAATAAAAGAATAGCTGCGTCGGTTGTGATCAACCAATATACATAATATTTGAGAATTTGAGTGACTCTGATTCTAATTTAGAAGATCGACAGACGGTCAGAAGAACGGATCTACAAAATACAATTTTAGCTTCCTCTAATTAACAGTTAAGGTGCATCAAGAGTTAATTTTATAACATGTTAAGATAAAAATTACAAGTGAAAACTATTTATTTTTTGCTTCAAATAAACAGTAATGTTTGAGAGAGATATTGTCTGTTTTAGCCTTGGCCCCCGCTGGGTGCTTTATGTACTAACAATCAGACAACTGAAACGGTACAATAGAAATTTATATAAACAATACGACAACGCGCTCAGACAATGAGTAATAATCTCTATTACATCTAATCAATATGTCGTATCAGTACTACAGTACTACGCCCACTTTCACATAAAAGTTAACAAATAAACCGGTCTAAATACTGTTGTAATTTGTTCAGTAGGCATGATATTTGGGCAATTATTCATCATCATATTGCCATTGCCGGCTCACTACAAACCATGAGTCTCCTCTCAATATGAGAAGGGTTTGGCCATAGTCCACCACGCTGGCCATGTGCGGATTGGCAAACTTCACACGCCTTTGAGGACATTATTGAGAATTTTCAGACATGCAGGTTTCCTCATGATGTTTTCCTTCAGTGTTGAAGCAAGTGATATTTTAATTGCTTAAAACGCACATCCTCTAACTCGGGGGTTCGATCCTTAATCTTCAAAATGCTACAGGATCGAACCCCCGACCTCTGGTTACGAGGCGGATGACCTAACCACTAAGCTATCACAGCTACCTTAATTTAATTAAAGGCAATTATTACATGTTAATAATACGTTTAATTCAAAGGCATTACATGACTGGCTGCTTCAACAAATTAATGTGATTACTCACGCCTTTTAACCACTCTTAAAAATCTACGCTCTCACAAATTAATTGGATTCAAAAGGCATTTAAACATATTACTATGTTTTACTCCTAACTTTTTTTTGAAATACACTTCTATCGATAATGTAATGACTATACTTGCCTGACCAAATATGAAACTAGTGTCATTTCTGGTATACTAAACCGAATAGACACGTCTTATAATAGTATTATTCTTTTTACTAAATTAATCCTGGAAAAGGATATCGCTATTTTTAGACTTGCCAGCCTTTTCAAATTAGAAACTCGAAAGACATATGCATAAAGCAAATTTAATAATAGCTTGCTATATGTAAGTAATATGACAAAAAACAAGAACGAATTTAATTATGAGTTAAACGAATTCAGTTTATTCAATTTAAACGCTTGTCAACTTAGATTTGAGCACAATTAGTAATCTAAAATCTTGGATAAAGCTAAATAAAAATTTAATATATAAAAAAGATACATACAACCAGACTTACTTTGGAATTAATGCGTAACTATGGAAGTATGGATTTTACCTACATTGATGTCTTGTCTCATTAGTATATTATGTTACATAATAACTTATTTAACACAATTAGTTACGACCTGGATATTATGTATTAGGCAATAGTGAAGTTGCCTTAGAAAGTTTATGAAAAATTATAGAATGAAAAATTTAACATAACATGTTTATTGCGTTCTATCAACAATATATCGTATAAGTTTATTTAAGGTCACTTAAAAAGTATTAAAGGTGTTATTTTAATCTTTACACATGTAATGCGTGCGTAATTTTTAATTACTATTGGACTGGGGATTCATTAAAAAACTTAAGCCCTTTCCTAGGTTGAGTCAAATTTTATTCTGGCTGTTATATAATATAAGGTTTTCAGTTAAATGCTCAATTAAAGGAAGTGTAAGGGTACACCCTAATGCTAAGGATATTATAAGCGTGAAATTTTTTATTAATAGAGACTTTCTTATCTCTTGCTTTTAGTTTCTGATCGCAAAATTTTATCTTCAGATTTGGGTCCAGAGTAAAATCATATAAAAGGATATAAAATATATGTTATAACTATATAATATGGATTTTGAAGTTTTTTAATACAAAATATAGTATTATTAATCATTCGCAGCAAAAGTTATGTCTATTCCAAATATCAGACAATTTATTCAGTCAGTGTTATCAAATATATACACTTTCTCATATAAACTTTCTCTATCATATTTCATAATAGCTTGCGACTCCAGCTCCAGAAATTCAGAAATCCAGCAAACGAAATGCTGGAAATTGGTTACCACCAGACCTTTAACAGGGTTAAAAGAAGAATGGAATCCACCATGAAATTATTGGTACACTAATATTATTGAAGATAAAAAAATTTAAAAGTTAGCTACTTCTTTTAAAGTTCTAACATTTCCAAGTAAAGAAAAAAGTTTACTTTAGGAACGCAATTAAACTTGGTTATTTGAAAAAGAAAGAAAAAAATAAGATTTACCTATCCAAAAAAATAAAAAAACGACTTGTTTATTTTGTGCCTAGTCTAAGTAAATTTTTCATTATCCTTTGTTAGTAAATTTTTCATTTAATTACGAACAATTATTTTCAGTCATATCGGTAATCCTATATATAATATTATATCGGACTACGTAAAAAAATTACGAACATTCATATTTATTAAATTTAACAAATAAATTGAGACAATAAAAACATTAAGTAAACTATACTTATTTAAATTTAAAAAAATGCGACGCAATAATTGCCAATACTTGCCAATTAACTTTAAAATGCTGCGTACTTAAGAAATTTATGTGATGTTTTTGAAAATAGGTGAGTGATTAAGTAAAAACCGAATAAATTATATGGAAATAAGTATTTAATATCGTTATTTTGCGTGTTATCGCACTAGAATTAACTATTTTAAACGCTTGTGTAGTAACTTTGTCTGGGATAGGCGAAATCGTGAGCCGAACACATGCAAGGTCAAATCCTGTGTCTAATTTACTTAAGTAAAGCCGAATATACATCGCAATTTGTCACTAAGCATGCAGGCCTTCAAGAATTAAATTGAGCCATTGGCCAGCTAATAATTTAGACAGTAGCTTACTTAGTATAACAACTTCCTAGACCCTAAAGGGATCTCTAGAAATAATAAAAGACAATAAGAAATAATAAAAAATAACTTTTTCTTGTCTGGTCAGGAAGGTGGCTTTTGGCTGGGACTAGTTACGTAACACAATCAACAACGATGCGCTGCCAAGCGATTTAACGTTCCAGTACGATATCGTGTTGAAACCAATAATGAGTTTGGATTTAATATCTTATCATAATGATTAACCAGCTAACCATCTCAAACCAGAATCATCACTTCAGTGAGATTACAGTTAAGGGCTTAGTTGTAGTAAATTTATATCTGTTCTTCCTTTACCTTTCATTGGGTTCACTAATGAAATTTTGACATATTATACATACATACGAACACACATGCATACATATACAATTATAAGCGAAAGCAGCAAATAGCTCGTTCCACTTAAAAATCAAACTCAGTTTCGAACCAACTATATATTTCGGATTAAACATATCAACAAAGACCCGTATGAAAGCTATTTTACAAAGATGTTTTTTGTTTACTACGTACTTACAACACTAACCTGTTATTGGTCATATTTTATTATTCTGTGGAATTTTCCATCGCCTGGTTTATTTGGATGTCTTAAAGCTGAGCATACCTATACTTCACAGATACAAATTAAATGGCAATCTAAAAACATAATCGAGTATTTCTGCATATATTCAAGGATGTAAAGAAGCGATAGTCTTATATTACACACGAAGTAGCTTTTGCTGAAAAATCCCATAGTATGACCCAGTTAAAGTATAACGGAATCTTACGTCAGCCAGTTTTCAAGGATAAATTATGTCTTATAAACTAAACCTAAGACCAGTTCGTGGCGCATTCGATTACCCAACCTTAATTGTTACTAAGTTGCCTAATTTGGTGATATCATAAGGTAATGTCTATATGATAACTTAAATAGTCATTTTAACATTCTTGAAAATAACTTCGAAGAAAAAGCACATGAAAGCACCGCCTGCATGCTTATCAATAATCTAAAGATCGCATTATTAATTCGTTGACTATATTAAAAACGAGTCAACATATGGCTCATTTTCTATGAAGTATATATACTTATATATAATTTCTTTCAGAAGATTAAAATCTTACAGAAATTTCGTATAAATAATAACATTCAATATAAAATCAAAATATTATTTATTATTCGTTAATTATACAAAATATCAACAATGATGCAAAATTTGTAATTTTAATGAGAATAAGTAAAATACATGTTTTATCACATAGTTTTCGTTAATATGGTAGGTTATCTGTACATGCATTAAATTAGTAAGAAAGCCAAATCGGTATTGAGACAAAACAGAATAAAATTCCAAATGTATTTATATTAAACTCTTCACATCTAAGCTTTTTTGACGAATAATCTTAAAGCAAGACCATTAAATATAATAAATAAACATTCAAATAGGCTTGACCAATAAAAAGTTGTGTGATGAAACATACAGGTTCAATTGAGAACATCCTCTTTCATTGAAGTCTCTTTAAAACGAAACTCGATGTCGAGGTACACATTATGTCACAGCACTACGTAAGAACTTAAACTTTTATTTGTCCATTATCCTGCACTTTATTATTCGAACCAACTACCTAAGTATTTATGTTAGACTAGCGGCTATATTCGACTTCGCTCACGCATAATTTATAAAAATATCCCATACCAAATTACCCATATTCTGCTTTATATTAAATATCACACAAATACCTAACTGTGCAAATTTTATTGTCTATGATTTGAAAAATAAGGTAACTTCAAGAAAAATTTCAACCACTATTTCACCCCTTTATCAAATCCACCCTCGATTTGATAAATCCATTACTCAATCCTACCATCATGTTATGTCTTGTAATTTGGTTGACATGGGACTTTCATACAATCTCCACCTCCATGTCAATCCCCCTAGACTTCGGAAAAAATAGCTTATATAACTCACTCTTACATAATGAATGATCCATTACATCGGTTCATCCAATCCAAATACTATTGTGATCGTATAGACTGAGAGTCGAAATATTATACGTGTTTTGTTAACCTATTACCTATACGTATACCAATTCAAATACACAAATGAGGCGGTTGTTATAAAATCACAGAAACACACACACACACACACACACACACACACACACACAAATCACAGAAGTTATTAATTTATATAGATATCTGAATTGTATCACAACGACGTAACATTATTGATTGGAACACTTTATTAAGTAGATCCAAAAATCCAAATATGTTACCAGATTATTGGCGACCAGTAATTAAAATATATTACCTGATTATTCGTAACCAGTAATTTTTTTTTTTAAATTAAATGCCTTGATAATAAAAACCAATTTTATTACGTACCAGCAGTTCACCGCAACTTCATCCGCATTAAAACTCTAATAAGTTCAGTTTACACAATACACGTCGACCCACTGCGTCACATCGCTTGCCCGCGCTATAACTTCGTTAACTCGGTTCCTAAGGGACATAGCATGATGTCAAATAGTCCATAACTCCCGCAGAAATTGGGAAATCGGGCTAAAAAAATAAAATCGTACCCATCTAGTGGTAAGCTAAAGATTTCCGCGATCTTTTTTATTAATATAAATCTTATGTATTAATGCTGATTGTTATGTAAATTATCTATACTCTATACAAATAAAGAAAAAGTAATGTCATTCAATAGTTTGAAATGACTTTTTCAGGTTGGTAAGCGAAGTAGATACTTTGGAAGGCCTTATTAATCTATCGAAGCTCTATTTACAAAGCTCATTACAAAAACAACATAAAAATAAAAAAAATAACTGCGTAAAGCTATGAAATAGTTATTGTGTTCATCTATAATAGAATTACTGAATATCATAGCTAAGCTAAAAGCTTACGCCCTTTACGCCGATTTACTTTGGGTTGGTACTATACTATTATGACATATTAGTAACAAAATCCGGGATCTAAATATTATATACGATAGTGAAATGAATAATGTTATATGTGAACGTGGAAGGGCAAAGGAGTAGAGGAAGACCAAAGAAGAGATGGTTTTTTTTTACATACTACAAGTTAACCCTTGACGGCTATCTCACCTGGTGGTAAGTGATGATGCAGTCTAGGATGGAAACCTGTTAGGTTTGCTGTTAGGTGCTGGATGGATTCTGTAATCCTCTATTACATATGCTTGTAAAAGGTATGGGTAGTGAGGTAACGGCTGACAGAAGTGAGTGGAAGAAGAAGACGTGTTGTGTAGCATAAGGGCAATAAAAAGAAAAAGAAGATATACGATATTTACAAAATATTCGCATATAAAGCAATGTTGGCCTTTGAGTACCGAATCCAGGATTTCGTCCACCGTATTCAAACATAATAAACACTAGATCAACGACGCAGTTGTACAAGGTCATACTTTCAAAACCTTCAGAAGACCAAAAAAGTTCTTCCTCATACGTAAATGTTATTTTTCGGTGTAATTAAAACATCATTTAAGTGATATATAAGTTATATGAAACAAAAAACCATAAAGTGTATTCCAAAAAATTATAGAGCGTAATCTGTTAACTTATTCCCATCGTTTAAAGCAATACTTTTTTAATATAGCGTTGGAATATAATTCAATATTAAAATAATATCTACTGCTTTTAGCGAAGATACTATTCTATGGTATCGGTAAACGTTAACATTCTTTAAAACATTCATTTCTTTAAGGTCTATTTTATTTTACGCTTTATTTATACACAGAAATGTTTGAGCTCATAACAATTAAGACATATGATAAATAAGCAGGATACTAAAGACTGCCTTATTGCTTAGCAGCAATCTCTGCCAGGCACCCTTAGGGTCAGGGAGTGTAAAAGAAAATACGTTACTGTTTTCGCCGAACTATCACAAACATACTTACAAATGACTAAATAATAATACATAAGATATCTTACACGTACAATAATAAATAAAAGCAAGAATAAAAATAAACAAATAATTGAAAAAGTAACTTTAACTGCCGTATGTTCATTGAGATAGCATTCCACAGTTCTATATAGCTCATACTGTAAATTAATGCTTATAAAATTTCTAAAAGAATTAAAGGTTATGCCTATATTTGGAGCGATTCACTTGTTATAAGCTGTATTACTGCAGTTCTATGCGACTGTATAATTCACATGTCGTTTTTAATAATCAAAATATTTGGAATGCAATTCTAAGTTATAATCAAAATATTGTCCAATTTATCATCATTATCTCAATCGATATAAATGCATTTATGGATATTCCACAAGTACCCAGTTGTGGCATATCCATCAATTTATATCGATTGAGATTTGTGGTTTTATATCTCTAGGGTAGACCTTAAAGAACGTCCACTTACGGTGTTTTATATCATATAACATAATATATCAAGTATTCTACCGCACCAGGGTTAGCTCCTATCAACTGATTCACATTACGTTCTTCTGGTAACAGGTAATTGTTTGATAAAAATATATATATTTATATATATCGTAGAAATAGTTGAATTACGTTGCCACTAACCACTTAAAAATTCTCTCGTATAAAAAAGCGGAATCCTTATAAGTTGAACGAAAAACTTTATAGCACAGCGCTTTACTAAACTTAGTGATATAGAACGGAATACAAAAGGTGTGGCTTATTGGAAACGTAGACTCTAGCAACTTACTTGCTTTCACAGAAACAATAATGGAAGTTAGACCACACGTGAACGTTTCTCCTACTAGGATATTATCACCTTTATGCACAATACATTAAGGGTGTATATCTTATGTCTAACTTTATAAGACGTGTTTCCTAATAAATTGTGCACCGAGATTGTAAGAGACATTAAAAAACAGAACACGCCGCGACCCGTTTAAGGAAATTGTAATATGTTCGCTTCTTGAAATTTCCTAATGAACAATTCGTTAAGAAACCTTATATCCATCTTTAATTATTGTTTTCTTAATATTGTTTTATACTGAGCATAACTTTTTCAAGAATTATTTGGTATCGATCATTCAGATTGGAATATCTATACCGTACATAGTAAGCGAGAAAGGATAAGGAAGTAAAACAAAAAACTATTATTAACTGTACTGGCCCGAAGCTTTAGTAGAACTTTACGGAACAAATTCAAATCTGCATTAAAACGTCAAACGTATTAATACTTTCTAGCATATCGAGTAAGGTAATAATCTAAATGGAAGCCCAAAACCACTTCACCATGAAATTGACCTTGACGATTCGAGGCGTGGTACTCTGTGGGTATTGGATTGTACCCGCGATCTTTCTGTTCAGTTGCATGCTGCGTGATTTTTACTGTCTACTCTTATTATACATCTGTTATACAGAGTAAAGTGATACTTCATTCGACCGTTAACAGTGCGTTCTTTGTCTTTACCAAGCTCTACTTATCGTCATGATATTATTAGGTCAAAATACAAATCAATATTTAGCACACGTTTAACAATCTCCCTATTAGCATTCACTTAACGATTCTAATAATTATTGTATTTAAAATCTGTTTATATGACAAATGTAACCATTAATTTAGGTTTATTGGTGGCTGGGCAATTGTGAAACATGCCCTCAATGTAATAAAAAAAACGTTCAAATACTTAGTAAACTTTAATGATGCCATAAAACAGCATTAATATGGCCTTTTTACAAAATGAGTTAATTAGCAAATGCAAAGATTCTTTCACAATTCCGCGAGCAAATTACTGGCACGTTAATTTACGTTTTGTTTTATGTTATTTTTATATAATTATATTTGAAACTCTCTTTTTATCCCAAGATATCATGGACTATCTTGGATACGAAAACAAAAATAAACAATAAACAATATCGGTAGTTTCCTCAGCGTGCGTGAAAGTGTAAGTCTTATATTTTTCAATTGATGAATTTTATAAATACGAAAATTTTTCTGTTTTCTTCTTTGTCACGTTTATTTAGCTCAAACACTGCACACACCTTGTCGAAATTTGTAAATTAAGATACTTTTATGGGGGATTTAAAAAAAGAAAGGAGAATGAGAGAAAAAGTTATTTATTTGGCGCGATATACATATTGCTCCTAACATAATTTGACCTTATGCTGATAGAGACCAAATAAAGACAACCCACTAAAGATCCCCTGGATTTTAGTACGAGCCTAAATATTGGTAAAATTAAAAATTTACAAATTGAATCAGTGAAATCAAAAACACCGAAGAATTTATTATCATCATCATCATGATCAACCCATTGCCGGCTCACTACGGAGCACGGGTCTCCTCTCAATATGAGAAGGGTTTGGCCATAGTCCACCACGCTGGCCATGTGTGGATTGGCAGACTTCACACACCTTTAAGAACATTATGAAGAACTCTCAGGCGTGCAGATTTCCTCACGATGTTTTCCTTCACCGTTGAAGCAAGTGATATTTAAATTTTTTTTTAAACGCACATTTTTTGGGAAAGTCAGAGGTGCGCGCCCGAATTCGAACCGCCGACCTCTGATTAAGAGGCTGACGCCCTAACCACTAGGCTATCACCGCTTCTAATAAAGAATTTATATATACGGCTAAATAGTATAATCGATGGAATATTCATTTCTTAGCAAGAGACATTGCATATGCAAGTTGCAGCGCATTTAAAAATTAAATATCAATCAGTCATAGTGGTTCCAAAATACCTACCCAAAAATTATTATAACTAGTTTTTGGGAAAGCAGCCTCATTCGCCGAACGGCTCGCAATGAAACTGCGCCGGCGCCGACCACAATGCGCCGTACGGGCAATACCGAGCAACCTTCGACGGGAACCGCACGCGTACCCGGGGCATATATATTATATAAATATTTTAATTTAATTTAGTTCGCACAAGCTCTTCCAACATGAGAAGTTTAATCGTCTTCGCTGCGCTCGCTTTTGGTAAGTGTATATTTATCTACTCTTTCATCTCTATCTTTACCAAATTCTAAATAATCTTTATTCAATTTGACCGCTATATTATTGGCGCTTTGCATGCGTGCATATAATTCCTTGCACTGGACTGAGAAGATGAAGATAACTAAATTCTATTTCATCTAAAAAGCTATGAGGGTCACAAACGTGATTAACTCTGATCTAAGAATAAGCTCCCAAATTAAACTACTTTTGTCTCAATTGTATATTCTGCCATAAATACCAGTGATGTCAAAATTTATACATATTATAGTTTATATATATTAAAGTGTTATTAATGAACTGTCATGAACGTAGTGTAAAGTATCAAGTTACAGTTGCAATATTTATTTCCGTTATTTAACGAATATAGTTTATGAAAGTATCCATTACATTTAGAATAAAATATAATTGGTGTTTTACATAATATTGTTTACCGAAGAAAGCCGTATTTTATTAGAAATATAATAATTTACTAGCCACGCTACGTTGTTGCTCAGTTCGATATATAAATGATTCGAAGTCTAGAAGTTAGAAATCTGGCTTACAGACGTGCAACGTTGTACTTTCATAATTTTGAGAACGTAGCTGTAAACGTTTAAAAAATAACTACTAACTACTTTTGTGTTGTACGGATAAAAAAGTACGGAAGCTGTATGGATAGACAGGTATATCCGTCTGAAGTTTTCAATAAAAAATGCGCTTTTCACTATTTAACGATTTCCTTTTTAAATACATTTCTAAGTATAATACTAATATTATAAATGTGAATGTAAGTTTGTATGTTTTCAAGCGAAAACTACAAAACCGATTACTATGAAACTTTGTACACATACTCTTGGAGGTATTAGAAATAACAAAGGATACTTTTTACTTAAAAAAAAAGTTTTTTTTTAGCAAAGATAAAAAATTTGATAATTCCAGCCAAGCAATTAAATGTAGTTATATTATTGATTCATTTCTAATGTAATGTTCTCTGACACTTATTTGATGGTTTCAATGCTAACCGCTAGTAAAAGCTAGTTATAATATAAATGGGAATATGAGCTCTTTTGTTGGTTTCGCTTTCACGACTAAACCAATAAAAAAAACAAATCACTTAATTGAAATTTAAAATGGAAATTTAAAATTTAAAAAAAAATGTTTTTTTTTAAATTTAATTGAAAAATTAATTATTCAAAAATGTTTTAACATAACATTTATCCGTTATTGGGACATCACACATATAGTGTTTATAAACATATAGTTATTATAATCGTACCTGACTATGGTTTCGGAGACTAGAACCTTCACCGGGTGTCGCGTAAGCTGTGTAAAGTAAAAGCTCTTATACTTATTGCGGCATTGCGGTTACAGTTGCGCCTTCTCACAAAATACCTAAGTGTTTTGTAAAACTATCCTTTCAATAAGAATTTGTTCACAAATGTTTATTTATAAGAATTTCTTCACAAAGGTTTATGAAAGTGGCTTTAAAGTTTCAAGGATGCTCGGAAATTGCCAGTTTGTGGTTAGCGTTTAAACGCTCGTAACAAATACAAAGAGAGTAAATCGAAGTCAAAAATAATAAAATATCGAGGTGTAACAGAAACAAAGCACAATTGTTTTAATTAAAAAAAAAACCTTTTTCGCATGCATTTTAACTTTTATCTTTTTACTCCTTTTTTTAGTTTTTAACACCATTTAATTTAAGTTTTACTATTCTAACTAAAATACTTATTGCCTTGTTTGAAGAGTTAAATGTAAATATGACATGAAACCGTTACAATAATTAAAGTTGATTATTCAACTTATGCCTATTCATCCAGTCTTTCTATTGAAATGTGATGGCGTAGCTTTCTATCGGTAAAATGAACGAATACGAACAATATATATATATATATATATATATATATATATATATATATATATATATATATATATATATGTATATTTATTTTATAATGTGGAGTACAAAAGCTTTGGACAATTTAATACACTGCAATGTAGCTACGAATGTAGAGCAAACCTAATGCTTTCTCTTTAAATTTACATTTGCAATGGGTTGTGCTATAAGGTCACCCAAGTAACTGCAAATTTAAATAAAATTAAGTTTGAATAGAAATTAGATAATTATAATATAGCTTTGGGCTTTTGACGACCTTAGTAGCGAAACCCGAGCGCTGTCTCATTTTGAAGTCAGAGGTCCTGGGTTCGATTCCCGGCTCGAGACTTGTCTGGGAGGCTTCAAGTGCTAGTTACCCTGGTGACAAAGACGTGCCGCAAAGTGATTTAGCGTTCCGGCACGATGTCGCGTAGAAACCAATTAGTTCTATGGGTTTACCATATTTACCCCTTAACATGTTAGCCCGCTACCATCTTAGATTGCTCTATCAGTTACACCAGACGAGATTGCCGTTAAGGACTAACTTAGAGTGAACAAAAAAAAGGCTTTGGGCATTAGAAGCAAGTTAAAATATTAGTTAAATTATACCGGAACTGTTCTGGTATGATACCGTGAAAGCAAATTGTAGTTTCTAATAACCTTTATTTTATCTGATCGTATCGGTAAAATGTCACCACGTGGTTACCACATAGTGCCAACCACTCAAGAATATAATAACCAATCAACAAAAAAGATAAATGTTTTCGATTTTTCTGTGTTACTTTTTTGTATTAAATTCGTCGCTGTTACAGTGTCGGCTTGTGCGTTTCTTTATTATATTGACGGCATTCTCGAATAAGTTCCATTAATTTTTTGGTTGACTTGATTTATTTAGTTTTTAGGTCTTTATAGGTACTTAAAACGTGCAATGGTGGCAAAATGCCGTAAAATAACGGCAAAACAAAAAATTCTAATTAACTTTGCACGCATACTTTTGTTTATTTCTTTGAAAATTCACGGGACAAGACCGCATAATTAAAATTTTTATATTGCATATATTTGTCACTTATTCAATCTATCATTATCTCATAATGGTAAGTACTATGATATAAAGGATTACATAACGAATATGAAACTTGGGTCAATTGATATAACGTATAATGTAATAGCTAATTATAATTAATTATTGTATATGTGAGATGGTGATTATAAAGGAAAGGTTTAGAGTTGTGAGCTTCATCTTAAACCCGGGCGCCTTTCGAAATTCTCAGGTTTTAGTTAATGGCTAGTTACCACCCTACCGACAAAGACTTGTCGCCAAGCAATTTAGCATTCCGACACAATGTCGCGTAGAAACCAATTAGGAACTTGGGTTTACCATACTCCTTAACAGGTTAGCCCGCTACCATCTTAGACTGCATCATCACTTACCATCAAGTGAGAATGCCGTCAAGGGTTAACTTGTAGTGGATAAAAATATATATATATATATATATATATATATATATATATTTTCAAGTTATAGAAGGTACGTGTCATCCTGTAAAGAAATAAAAAGCTTACAAAACACGCTAATACGAAAACACAAAACACACTTCGTCCTCCTTTCACCACGTCCTAACAATGTTCGGTGTAATTTCTTAATGCATGTGTTGCAAGGGCAATTTTACTATTGAACTCTGTCACGGCATATCGGATTTTCGAAACGTATAAGGTAGTTGTAATTATATTAGCGTACCGTGTGTAAGTACCGTGAATTGGGGCGAATTCGGCAATCGCGGTCGATATATTTATTCGTGTCAAAAATTCGACTCCGTGCGTTCATTAAGAGTCTAAACACACCACCTAGACAGAACAAAGCGTCGCCAAATGGCGTCTCATAGTAACTTCGGAATATTTTTAACGAAAGAACATCACGAGTAATATATAAATTATATACATTAAGGTCACGTGAGTACCTTTGAGATATAAATAAATAGGAATACTAATCAATATGTGCAGACTTTGTAAACAAAAATATAAGAAATAGGTTTATTTCTGTTAATAAAAACTATAATAATAAAGTTGGTAATTGTTATGACAGATGAGCTAACTACCGACGTCACAACGGTTCAAATAAACAGAAAAGTACAACAAGAATTACTAAATCCCTGCTTTTCACAATATCGCTTGCAAAAAGTCTGCAAAACAAACGAGGATCTATTAAATACAGTTTAGTATGATACCAAATTAGTTTCACCGGTTAAATGAAGATTAGTTAATTGTCGGGGCTATTACATTAAAATTGTAGGCGAAGCTGTACCTATTAATGAAACAAGCTTTGGTTTTTCTTGTACAGGATGTTGTTTCTAGCGTAAATAGTTCGACCTTTGAGTAATTAAGTACTCTGTCTGATGTCACGATGTAAAATGTTTTACCTACTAAGTTTGACAGTCTATTTAAATTAAATGATCCATAAATGTGACAGCCTAGTGGTTAGGGCGTCAGCTTCTTTATCAGAGGTCGGCGGTTCGAATCCGGGCACGCACCTCTTACTTTTCGGAGTTATGTGCGTTTTAAAACTATCACTTGCTTCAACGGTGAAGGAAACCATCGTGAGGAAACCTGCACGCCTGAGAGTTCTCAGTAATGTTCTCAAAGGCGTGTGAAGTCTGCCATCCGCACATGGCCATAGCCAAACCCTTCTCATATTGAGAGGAGACCCGTGCTCTGTAGTGAGCCAGTAATGGGTTGATGATGATGATCGATAAATCGATGAACATAACTTTGTTTAGCCTACCTTACTAGTCTATATATAAGACTATAATTAAATGTGATACAAAGTACAGGAGTCCAGACGTACAAACGTATGGAAAAAACCCTATGCCATAGGATATAGACATATTATCCTTCAGGTCAATGCCAACAAGTATTTTAAGGGCATCACTGTGAATATTTATGCAGTCATTTGGGCTTTGTGAGTGACGCAACTCAGAACGCAACCTGGAAGCAGACTGCTAGTATTTGCACATACCTTTTCAATAATATCCAAGAACATACGATGATTTGCATATTTATATGACACTAAACTCAGTGGCATTAAACCAGGGTAGAAATTAAATACACATGTAATATAAAATAGAAAAAGCCTTCTCCAATACAAGTTTTAAACGATGTGATATGTCTGAATAAATTCTAATTTGGTAGAACTTTAATAGCCTTGTCTATAAAAAGTCCTTTTACAGTTTCAGCACAAGACTTCGAGTGCCCCGACAAGAGCGGCTTCTACGCGGACCCGTACCAATGCGACCTTTATTACAGATGCAGCAAAGGTCAGTATCGTGTGTCGAAAGGTGTTCGTGTCATGCAAATGTCACTCACCTTCGTATGCGTGGTTGCACAAATATCTACGATACGTATTATAAATTATAACTACATTGCAATTTTAGGTATAGTTGCAAAAGACACTTCCGTTTCTAGCTTTAGCAACAATAATGCATTTAATATACTTAGGAACCTATATAAATAAAATTGAAATGTCTGTCTGTTATTTCTAAATAATTCCCACTAATGAGTGTTATTTGAACAATAGCATAAAGTCAAGAGTATATCAGTTTCTCTGATAAGTATATCTGTCTGTCTATTTGTCCATGGTAATTTCGAGCAACAGATTGTAAAGTAACAAACAGCAAGAGTAATTTACAAGGAGCGACCAAGTACTTCCTGAAGCTGTGATAGCCTAGTGGTTAGGGCGTCAGCCTCTTAATCAGAGGTCGGCGGTTGGAATCCGGGCACGCACCTCTAACTTTTCGGAGTTATGTGCGTTTTTAAACAATTAAAATATCACTTGCTTCAACGGTGACGGAAAACATCGTGAGGAAACCTGCACGCCTGAGAGTTCTCCATAATGTTCTCAAAGGCGTATGAAGTCTGCCAATCTGCACATGGCCAGCGTGGTGGACTATGGCCAAAACCCTTCTCATATTGGGAGGAGACCCGTGCTCTGTAGTGAGCCAGTAATGGGTTGATCATGATGACCAAGTACTTTTTTATTGATATAATGATCCTGTAAAGAAAAAGTTTTACCAATATCAAACCTTAATTGGCCATTGGAAGAATTAATGAAATATCTATTCAAGTATTTGAAGTTAGAGACACCAAAATTTGCGGTTACATATTTAGTTATTTATAAGCTACGTGAACGAGATAAAATAAAGGAGGTCAGTTAGCGTTAAAAATATACTGTATCAGAAATTGTTCGCGAAGGAAATAACGAGTAACCGCTTGATATATATGTATCATTGTTATTAGTTATTCAGGGCTGTCAAGTCTGTCGAACGCAGAGGTCAAAGAACCTGCTCACTGGGCCGGAGGTCGTGGGTTTTCATTCCTATCCTTAGTAAAGTATTCAAAGATTAATTACATTGATTGAGATATGTAATATATGTTGGTAGATAAACTCCAAGGTTTTTTTATTTAATGAGCCTTGCCCTTTACACGATCATTATAGTTTTTTTTATGGAACTTATCGTTTTACGAGCTTAAAAAGTAGGTCACTATGTCTGATGACATTAATGTTAATTTGCTATAATCTGCGAAACCAGGCAAATATAATTGCTTTAATCTTTATACACCTCGCTCAGTGAACGAAAATAACACCCCACCCCCTTGGTGCATAACCTACATTTAACGCGTATTTTGAAAGATTGATATTGTATATGAGGATTCAACAAAATTATAAATGTAACGAAGATTATAAAAAATCTAGCTGAACGTTTGTATTGCTTACTTAAGCAAAATAACGTATTCTTGTATACAATATCTTTGTTCATCCCTCCGTAATTAAATTCCAGTCGGCTTAAGTTAAGCATATCTCGATGCTGTTTCAGGCATAATTATATACCAAATATCATTAAAGTCAATGAATGGTTGATTATGTAGTGGTACTCACGCAATCTCAGTCGGCGACACTCAGGCCGTGAGTAATATACCGTACTTTGATTTTGCTTAGCAACAGTCAGTGTTAAAACGAGACAGACTTATCTCGGATACATAACGTTGTCTCGTTTTAACTTTTTCCTAAGTCTGAGGATAAACTTGCGAACTCATGGTTAAGAGCCCCGAATGGATTTTAAACTAGTCGGACATACTCTGACTTAAATTCGCAGGAATACAGGCATCACATCACAAATTATAAATAAATAAAAGGAATAGGTTCGGTAGTAAAAAATTATATACACGAGTGACCATGAATTTTTTTTTTTAATTATAGTTAAAAATTTGATAATACACAAAATAAACTCGCAAATGCCAGTAGCGAAAGTGAGGGTAATAAAAACTTTGTAAATACTTCTAAAGTAATACAAAGGTAGGTCATTGTTCTTGGCAGTGATATTGCAATAACTTTGTTCTAGGTTAGATGTTTTGCATAGATAAAGTAATTGTTCAGTGATACAATCGCATTAAAATTCTTGCATATTAAATTATTTTCCCTAAATAACTCGGCACAACGTTTTGTAACTGTTTTTTTATGCCTCACCATTGACAATTAAAATTGTATCATTTGATTTTAAGTATTGTATTACGTATAGAAAAGATCATCTATACTTTGATCGTTCCATCAATCTTCCTGCAAGCTTCATTTGCAATGAGAAACTTTAAAAAGGAGTAAGTAGAGAGAAACTTTCACAGAATGTGTATTTCTATAGGTTCAGATATAAAAAAAGAAACATGACACGTGTTTCTTTACGGTTGTTTAAGGTAACATAGTAAATATGTCGATACTATATAGTGTTTTATGTTTCCTTAGTACTGTACCCTACCTGAGCGAATCTAATACGCACTTACTCGGTTCTTAATGCGAACAAATAACGTCCTTTATAAGACCATGATCTCAAACAGTATAATATCTTAAACAAAATCATTGTTTATCAATATTTTTAACATCAATGATTGTTTTTTATCGTGACGTATTTCGCTTTATTTTACAGTTGTATTTAATACGCCATATTTAACAAAATTTCATTAGGATTTAACTTGACAGTTGTGTACAGATAATACAAAAGACATTTTTGTAAAACCCGTGCGAATGAATCCAAATAAATAGTCTATTATAAACTTTTCCAGGCAAGCTAATTATGTACCAAATTACATGCAGACCAGTACAGATTACACGGATATACTGTCATATTTAAAATAATATAACGCGTATGTCTGTTCCTATTTGTAGATGATTTTTAATATGCTTCCGCTTGCATTTCTAGGCCAAGCAGAACAGAAGCTCTGTCCGGACGGCCTTGTGTTTGCTGATGAAAACCCCCACAAAGAGCTCTGCGATATCCCTTCAAACGTCGACTGCGGAGACAGAAAAGAATTGCGTAAGTACTTTCTGCACTTACCTAACAAGCGAGTAATTGAGTAACTAAGCTATTTTATGCTTTAAAATTTGATTACACCACAAATAAGCAAGACGTTTAAATTAAAATAAAAAACATTGCTTTAAAAAATTGTGACTACTATTCAACAGGAACATAAGTATTAAAATATTATAGTGCGTTGAAAATAATGATTCCGTCTATTTTAAAAACAAAGAAAATAAATTAAACGACAAAAATACTGATATTTTGTTTTCTTTTTAGAGGAACCCAAACCCTCGAAAGGCTGCCCTCGTCAAAATGGATACTTCAAGCACCCAGATCCTCAGGTAATGTTATCCTCTGTAAAAAATTTGGACCAATCTGCAGGGCCAGTCACAAAATCATCACCATTACTCATATTAAAACCATAAGCTGTGACGTTCTTTTTTACTCCACTACTATTACCACGTAGTGAAGTTAAAAAATTCTAGTGGTGAGTGATGACGTAGTCTCAGAATTTATCCTTATCGGTGTAAACGTGGTATATTTGTAAAGTTAATAGGACAGATGATGATGGAAGGTAATTAAATTATTTCTAGGCATGCGACAAATTCTACTACTGCGCAGAGGGTGTTCCTAATGAACTGCCTTGCCCTCCCGGTCTGTACTTCGATGAGGAGACTTCGAACTGCGACTGGAAGGATTCCGTGGCACGCACGTGTGATCAGATCACCAAAGGTAAATAAACTGCTTAAAATGGTTGGCCATATAAATTATTGTTAGTTAGTTTGCTTGCTTCAACTTAGAAAACATCCAAGACAATTATCATAATACCTCTACATGTTTAAAAGAAATAAGATGCCTAGATCAACCAGGATTAACGACATAGTTCAACTAATCATGCAGCTATAGTGGGAATGACAGTTATTGGAGAACCAACATGTTAGAATAGCGACCATACGCTGGAATACGTAGCTTTAGTTGAACCCATAATAGTCACAAATGATACAGTCGGATAAGACCTATGTCTAGATTGCAATTGCAATCAATTATTTCAAGGCATCCGTCAGTTTATAAGGTGTAAAATTTAATATAAGAACCTTCGAGAAATCGAAGTTCAAAAATGTTATCATCGGAACGAAATGTCACCAAAAGTACTTTAACTACAACTGTAAATCTAAATTTCAAGGTTTGTTTATTCTTGAACAACTTGGTACCAACTTGGTACCAACTTGGTAACTCCATAACTTGATTTCCCAGTAGGAAACTTTTGCGTATATCGAGTATTTCATGATGTAATATATGTTCTGCATCTTACAGATGTCTTAGATGACGGATTTACTTGCCCCGATGGCGATGTCATGGGACCCAATGGCCGTGCGCTACCTCACCCAACATTCCCCCATCCCGAAGACTGCCAGAAATTCTACATCTGCCGCAACGGCGTTCAGCCACAGAAGGGCAGTTGTCCTTCAGGAAAAGTATATAACGAAGACACTTTCATGTGCGACGAACCAGCGAAAGTGCAAGGATGGTAAGATACTTTTGAATCTTTAACTATAACATGCTGAAGCACTTATATTTCCTATATTATGGACTGGCAATGCCCGAAGAAAAAAGTCCATACCTAGAAAATAATGAAATCAAATGTATAATTAAATATTATCTTTTTTTTTCAGTGAAAACTATTATGAAGGACAACCCACAGAGAAAAATAAATTACCGAAGAAGGCGTAAAAGTTAGCTAGTAAGATTTAGTAATAGTGTTAAAATTTTAATAAATAGTGTCATAGCTTTTTAAAAATACTCTTTTATTTAATTTATTTCCCACTTCCTGCATGATATACGAACTGAAAATTAATTAGAACTCAAATTTGATTAGAATGATGTCAATGAACGCAAAGCAGAGATATTTGAAATATGGTATATTAAGCGAACCTGGACCGACGACCTGAAAAGGATCGCTGGTGGCGAGTGGATGAGGAAGGCGGAGGACCATGTGTGATCTCACTGATAGTTTTAATACTGATGACTGTATACATAATGATGATGGCATGGCATGTGACGTTATTAGTCATGTTATTATAACTGTCGTATATGTAAAATAAGTTTTACAGAAGCTAGACGTAACCAAAGGATGTTTGGATGATATTCCGCCTTTTTTAACTCTAATGCTGATACTACTTGTAAGCCGCTGTCTCCTAAACAGTATGTGCCTTGAGCAAGAGACATTTCCAAATAAGTGGAACTGCACACAAATGGTGTTCAAAGAGACGTGAAAAACTACCGACCAATTTCAATACTTCTCGTGCTTTATTACTTATTCAAAATGTTGGTGCACGATTATATTTATTCTTCGCTACATCAAATCATCCTTACGCGATAGCACGTATTTGTACAAAGACGTTCAATAGTTTCTAATCTTCTTGTATTCTGTTCACAGTTATTTGAAAATTCAGAATACCAAACACAAAGTAATAGCATAACTTCCAAAAAGCATTTGATAGTGTGGATCATAAACTGGTGCTTGAAAAACTGGCCCACACGGGTATACGTGATCACTTGTGAGATGGTTCAAATAGTACATAACAAACTGACTCTAAAATAGTTATAAATGGGAACTCTGAAATGGTCACGATAACGTCTGGTGTTCCGCAAGGGACATTTCTTGGACTTTTATTTTTCATAACTTTATTTTTATTTTTTGTAAATTAAGTGTGTTCTATTTCATAGCAATCATGACCGATTATTTTACAATCCATTTTGAAATAATTAGGTTAATAAATAATTAGGTTCCTTCAAAATGTTTAAACAAGTATTGCATGAGTTGCATGCATTCAAAGTGTACGAGATATCGGCTGCTTCATTTTTACGAAGTTGGTCATAACCAACTTCGTAAAAAATATATTCTGCTCGACTTAAAGACTTAAAGTCATGACGTAAATAGCTAGAAGCCATATTCCCGTATGATCTATGTCACAAGAAGTACAACTGCATTACCTTAACTCACAAGCTATGCCAACTGCCTACTGTTTTCATCCACAAAATGCCTCTCTACTCTCTACTTTGATTGACACGGACATACAATGAATGCTCAGGGAACTACATATATAGATGCGAAAAGGTTGGTGAAAAACCTTAAATTAAAAATTCATATTCTTATTACTGATTAGTTTAAAATCTTTTGCATTGCCTTTACCATATTATACTCTTTCTGCTTATAAGTATGGGTCTTGCACCAGTTCTGAAATTTTTAGTAAATATTCCTAAGTTAATTTAGGTGACTGTTTGTTGTCCCATAATTAAATAAATGTCAAGACAATGATAATTTCTTATTGATTGTTTACTTTGAAGTACCTAAATTTAAAGAACGTGCAAGTTCATTGCTGGTCAAAATAAAGGAACATACAAGTTCATACGTAGACTCGCATATCTCCTTTCACCAATTTAGCTGATACTTGTTTAAAATTCCAAGTAATTAAAAATGTAATTAAACTAGTTCTAAAACAAACTAGGTACAAAATAGATAATACTTTAGGACTTATGACATAGCAAATACGAGTAATTGAGAAAATGATCTACTAATAAGCTAACGGAACGGTTATATGTTTTTTACCGTGCAATGTGAGATATATATAAATATTAATGTCAATATTAAGTCTCATAATATTTATGTTTTTACGGAAAAGTCGGCTACGGCAACACTTACGACTTTTTTTGATGACCTCAGTGGCGCATACGCTGTAGCAGTATAGAGTTGGAGTTCCTTGGTTCGATTCTCGGCTCGAGTCTGGTCTGGTGGGAGGCTTCGGCCGCGATCATGCGATTTTATGTTCCGGCACGATGTCGCGTAGAAACCATTTAGGAGTATGGGTACCATACCTCGTATAAAAATTAAGCCCCTATATTCTAATATAAGGTACAGTTTTGCAATACTATATTAAGCATACTTATATAATAATATATTTTACTAATTCTCTTACTCGCCTTAACTTAACTAGAAGGGTACATAAAGGAAGTAGCAGCACGGTAATGGAGAATGTTATAATATTATGGGTAACATCTATAACCCTAACTAGTTAAACTGCTATCATCTTAGACTCACAGTGACGGTGATGATGTGGTGTCACCAAGTGAGTCAACTTGTAGTGAAATAAAATAGAGTGAGTCATATACTCTAGTAGAAGAAGCGATGGACGCTGGAATCCCAAGTTTCTGGAATGGCACAACATACCAGTGCCAGCACTGCACCCAAAACTGGGTAGACAAACGACATCAAAAGTGTCGCAGGTTGCTTCTGAAACCAAGCGGTCCAGGTCGTTGAATTTGAAATGTATGTGTTAGTGGCATTCATTTATTGATTTCATTTAGCTTTATGTATACTTGGGAAAAAGATTTATTACTATTATTTATAATGAGAGGTTATCTCGTGATTTAAAATAATAATAATAGTAAAACTTATAGGGAAGGATATGGTTCAAGAGCGTTTCGATATCTGCCCTTAATTTCATAATTTCGCAAAGGATACGCAAGAGTAAAGGCCACCAAAGAAAAATTACTTTTACTTTCATTCATGCTTTAATTCAAACTGCAAGATATAAAAATTTCCCTTTCATTTAAATGTCGTACGTTGTTATGAGGTCAGCTGAAATAAATTGTGTTACTCGTACAAAAAAAAACCTGTTACCTAATAGGCTATTGTTAATTGTGTAATTATTTGACTTGTCGTTACGGTACAGTGCTTGGTAAGTATAAATATTAGGCCTTAGATTCCTTTCTTTATCCACTACAAGTTAGCCCTCGACGGCATTTTCACCTGATGATAAGTTGGTAAGATTCCATGCTGGAAATAGCAGTTTTTTTAGCGTTTAGTGAAATTCTTTCGGCGGATTACCGCCATAGCTGTACCTCCACGTGATAACTCTGAATTTTTGAAGCCACATTGGAATCGCTTGAAACAATAAAAATTTAGGAAATCTTTTACGAAAGGTATTTATGGCAGACTGCAAGAAGTTGCGAGACTGTCTTTGGGATTTTTTCACGGGTAGCCGTTATAAAATTAAAAAGTAGCAAGTTTAAAAAATAAGTTTTTAACCAAAGAATATTCAGGTATTGGTACCTGAACTTTGCCAACGAACCGTATTACTTCGCTGTCCACTCCCGTTCGTCCTTCTGTGCCATCATGTCCGTTAAATTCTTACCTATATACGTTCCCCTCTTTACCTATATACGTTGTATCTCTTAAAACGCATATAGGTAAAGAGGGTGAATATTTCACAGACTGCGTCTGTCTTATCTACTACTAGAACATCTAATAATAAAAATAAAATAAAGTTGAACTAAAATACAAAAAACCTTTTGTTTCGTTCTATTGCTCAATTTTAATAGCGCCCAATATTATATAGTATTCTTTATAGCAGCGTGTTACGGAAATCTTTGAGTTCAAGTGCAACTCACACTTAGCCTGTTTTTTATCATACGTTACGTTTAAGTACTAAACCGACGGTACACCAAATTCAATGAACATCTACAAAGATTTGTTTAATTTGCTAAAGAGAATTATGTATTTATTATTTTAAATCAATCAAAACAAGAATTGTTTAATTCATGTTAACCTAATACCAGCATCTATGAAGCGTTTATAAAATATATTTATCATTCTTTTCATCCGTAAGGTGACAATAATAAAAAAATACAAAGACCTTGGCTAAGGATTAGTTTAGCTATTTAAATAGGCAATGCTTCCAGTACTGGAAGGTATCGACGACATTTAATATTTAATTAGTTTAATTTAATAACAATAATATTTCTTTATTGAAAAAATTCATTCATTACAACTTTGTTTTTTTGAAACAGTTTACCATGATTTTGGCTTGCAATAGTCAAGTTACACCAAAAAAAAATTAGCGGTAATAACTACGACTGCAAGTAGAAAAATAAACACAATTAATTCATAAAAACCTAAGTAGAAGTATATCATAACGTTAGCTTAGTAAAAAAGACAGTTCTATAGTATTATGGATAAAACCCAGAAGGGTAAGAAGTTAGCTAGAAGGTAGCTAGATTTCATTCTACACAATAAATAAGTTACATTTAGTAATGTTTCATGTACGTTCCAGTACATCGGTGGGATATTGTCACACAAGGCACGCCCCGAGGTGCATGCCCGTTTTCGTAATAGGCAGTTCAAACTGCGATGCCGTATTCATAGTGCGATCTTGCTTTTCAAACACAGCACAGTTGCTTTAAAAACCACTGTACTTTGTATGAAAAGCAGGATCGAACAACTCGAGGTATTAATTTAAGTTTTTATGCTAACAAATATCATGAATCTACATCAGTGTAATAATTAGCTGTATTTGTTTGATAATTAAATTAACTGCTTGAATTGAATCGTATCAATGGTAATGGATTATGTTAAAAAACATACTTATTCAGTATCCATTCTTATTTATTTACAGGATTGTACACACCTTTTTGATAAAGAACACAACTCTTCAATATCTATTCTTGTTTATCTATAACATTTTACACACCTTTGTACAACCAGAACGTTGGGGACCATTTTTCGGTACCAACACTAACAAAAAGTAAACAAAAATGACCAACGTCTAACTAACTTATAAAAGGCTGATACGAACGTCATGTTTTCCGTTTAGCCTCATTCAAATCCGGTATCTTAAGAAAACAGTCAATTGAGATACTTTTCATTAAAATAGTCAAAAGTAAACCTAAATCATTTAAGTCAAATCACGTTCTTTAATTTTAAATTCTCATTTAATGATTATGTTATTATTTGTATGTAAATTAAAAGACACTAAAATCATGACAATTATTTCAATGGTTTTACGTAAATATTTTGAGAAAAATTCTGAACAGTGGCATAATCTACAGTTATATAAATCTTCTCTGTTTAGTTTTACTAATGATTTCTTAACATAAAGCACCTCACAATTTTTGTCCCACCCAGGAATCGACTCGACGATCTCTCTTTTATCGAAATTTCTGAAATTTCATACGATTTTTAAGAATAAAATGAGAGAATTAATAACTTTAGGCTTTAGGAACTCCGAAAAAAAAAATTAACACTAATCTAATCTCGCTTTAACTAGAAATACCAGGAAAATCTACATGGGTTGAGTATTTATAAGTGTTGATTAATATATTTTTTATTTCATCAAAATGTAGCCCCTGTAGATGCAATCTCGCGTGGGGCATACCCCCATATATATACATATATAGATACGGTGTAATAAAAATTATAATAGAATTTTTTAGAAATTAAATTAATTTAGTCTTGTTTAGTGACACACTAGTATATCTTATTTTATTGCAGAAAAATAATATATGTCTGTAACCCCGATCAGAAAGGATTATTAACAAGTATAATACACGTCGCTGATTTTCATTTGACGTTACCTGAGTGACGTTACAGCTAAAACAAAAATATGGAAAATTAAAAAAAAACTTGATAACTAAATAAACCAGCGTAGGTTGAATGTTCATTGAAAAAAAGGGTGCCCGCTCTAGGCATACCGCGCTGTTGGTGGTAGACGCGGCCGTTGTCTGCGCCCGCGCCAGTGCTGCCGGGCCAAGTAACACGCGCGGACGTCGTTACAGACAGACAACATGACCACAAGTGCGTTCACGATCTTAGCCCTCTGCGTTGCCTATGGTAAGAACAACACACAATTATAACTATCCTGTAACCGTTATCCCATTTTCACTATAAGAAAAATTATGATAAAAATATATAATTACTAACATTTTTGATTACTAAAGGTCATACAGTCGCTCCATTTAATACAGGAACTATTAATCCTATACGTTAATTACACTCGAGTAAGTCCTGACCCTGGTATTATAATGACGAAATCGTGTGGTAATTTCCTTAAACGGTTTTTTTAGGTTAGCAAATGCGACTAAGCTTCTTTATCTCAAACCTAATTTATTCATGTAATGTGAAAATAACTTGATGATGTGATGACGATAATGATATAATACAGAGGCTATTAATTCTATGCGAAAATTACGTTCCAGAGACCCTGATTACTTAATGATAAAATGAAACTTGTGGTATTTCCTAAAACAAAACAAAAGATTGTAGATACATCGTCGATCAGTCGTTATTTTTAAAATCTAAGAAGCATCGGTTAAGAAAATTATAATCAAGTTATATGTGAACGTCATATTTTCAAATCTTTATTTAAAGAACTTTTTCGAAGCCTGATATCTAAATGATAAACATAAAAGTGGTCATTTTGTAAAGAAAAACAAATGTTTTCTGTTGGCCTACGCCACTCAGTTACTCTATTTCACACTAAAGCTATTCATCCGTTACGAATATTACGTTAAGAGACAAGAGTGACCCTGATAACTTAATGATGAAATTTTTTTTTTATATTTTTAAGAAAACTAACTCATTCGATAACATTGAAGATGCTGCATTTGATTCAATCTTAACTAATGTATGTATATGATAGTATTCTGATTTGTTTTTTTTTTCAGCTTAATATCGTTATAACTTTAAAGACTTTAACAACTATGATGCGAGAAACAAACTTCTCTCTCTCTCTCTGACATGGGGCGTTGCCCAAAAATAATATAGTATTCTCCATTTGGGACTTAAAACTTGCTGAATTTGTTCTTGTTTTTTTGCCAAACCTTGTTTTATTAACCGACCAACTATACAGATTAACTTTTTAATTATTCTGACGACCTTTAAGCGTGCATTTTTGGTAAAGATTAGATCACCGATTAATTTCGTAGCTTCAACCTATTTTGTTCTTTTCGCCGTATTATACAGCGTCAGAATACCTTACATATACGCAGAACTAGTATTTCGTCAGTTTTATATAACTAAACTCGTATTACAAGATTAAAACTGGATGGTAGCATATTAAATGTCATTAAACATAAACACGATATATTTAAAATTGGCATTCGATTGATTCTTCATACGGATTTTATTTGTCAGTATTATACTCATGAATAATTAATTTAATTGTATAACAGTTGACTGTTGTAGCTTACATCAAGAACTGTTAATCTGGTGATTTTGTTAGTCGTGACAAGGTTATTGTAAAAGAAAACTAGAATTTAATAATTATCCTATCCTGGGCAAATTCCAATAGATGATAAGTCTTTCCATAGAGACCATTTTCATTAAGGCTATTCTCAATTAGTGACTCATTATTTTTTTGTTAGTGAGATACCTTACGGTTTCTATATTTAATTGTATTAAATTTATCTTTCCTTTTGTTTTTTATCAATAAATATGGCCGTTATATTTAGCCATGTTAATGCTTATAGTTTTGTTACAACTTAAGTTCGAACGAAATAGATACTAGTGAAGTATATACCAACACTAGAATTATCCTTCGTCGTTAGTTGCCCAAGATTGGAAAGGGTTTGCTATATTTATGTTCAAGTAGGGCAACAAATGGTTGACTTGGATTGCGCAAATTTAACGCCGCGCCTAGGTTTATTATGTCTCTTTAAATCTATTGTTAAAGATTTCTTTGAATAACAATATATAAAAAGTTGTATTTGAGATATCCATTTAAATTATTTCTTACACAAATAAAAAGATATTTACTATGATAAACCATGATACTGATCTTTTTCAAACACGAATCAAAAGCATTTAAATACATTAATAACATTCTCATATAATATTGGCAGTGCTTCTAATATTAGAAACAAATTAACTACAGAGTACTTGAAACTAATTACTTCCTTCGATTTCTACGACAATTAATTCAATGAAACAATGTTATTGAGGCTCCGTTCACAACAAAATAGTTCACGTACTAACAAGATAATTATAATTACTACAATTTTCATCATCATCAGTACTAACGATATAAGATTCGATAATCATCCTATTAAAATGTTACATCCTCCGAATTCATCCCCAGTTTTTCTTAAAATCCCATATGAAACTTACAAATACAATTAAATATTAAACTTAATTTTAATAATAGTTCAAAATAAAATAATTATTATTTTTATGGTCGTAAGTAAAACAGATTAATGCGAATTCGTTTTAAGATAGTATACCATATTTTTATTTTATTAAAAATAATTATAATCACAGCTAATGATTTCCTTCTTGTTGCCCAACCAGCCAAATTGGAAAGGGGGCCGGAATCGTTCACACTCAAGGTTCTGACCTGTCCGACTGGCCGGCCGACTAAAAATCATATTTGGAACAAAATTTTTATATGTTGTTATATAACTATATCAAACGTTACGCATTTGTATGTATCACGCATGAATCCTAATAAAAACATAAATATTGAAATAATCATATAAAGGCCATTTTTTGGACTTTAAAAAATATTCAAGTATTCACTAATTAAGGATGTTTATTACGTTTGAATAACGAACTTAAAATACACTGGTATAAACGACAGTTTTAGTACAATCATTTTTATATTTCCATGTTTCATTAATTGCATACATTTGCTGAATTATCAACTCGTATGTTAGTTAGTGAAGCGGTGATAGCCTAGTGGTTAGGGCGTCAGCCTCCTAATCAGAGGTCGGCGGTTCGAATCCGGGCACGCACCTCTTACTTTTCGGAGTTATGTGCGTTTTTAAAAAATTAGTATATCACTTGCTTCAACGGTGAAGGAAAACATCGTGAGGAAACCTGCACGCCTGAGAGTTCTCCGTAATGTTCTCAAAGGCGTGTGAAGTCTGCCAATCCGCACATGGCCAGTGCGGTGGACTATGGCCAAACCCTTCTCATATTGAGAGGAGACCCGTGCTCTGTAGTGAGCCGGTAATGGGTTGATCATGATGTTAGATTTTATTAACGACATAACTTATTCAATTACATCGTAAAGATACTTTCAAAATAATCGAGAAACCTTAGAGTTTTTCTATAGTATGAAGATTTTTGTTTTTTTCCCGCTGGGAAATGCGTTTGCGGAAGCGACGCAGGCAAGACTGTGTTGGGGTGGGTATGTCTCGACGGGGTGGAACTCCCCGACGGCCAGACTGGCGACCAGAATACCCACTAAAACCAAGCGATGCTCCTTCGCGTCGCATGGTGGCTGGGTCACGGGAGCACTTGTGCACTCGATCGTAACCCAGCCAGATAGTATGAGGATACGTATTTCACGTTCATAAATAATAACACATTGTGCATGGAGCTTGTTTAAGTCATGTCTTATTGTTTGAAGCGACTAATTGTGACAATAATTTCCCACCAATTAATTGCAAGAGGTGTCGATTAAGATGATAACACAGTTAGACATAAAATTTTTCCAGTATTCCTAATATTAATAACTAGGATAGTATTTGACTTCGTTATTAACAACACACTAAAGGACGGAGTAAGACAAATTTTGACCGCAGTTCACCATACTGGTCAAGCATTGATCGGTGGATTTCACACGCCTTTGAGAACAATATGGTGAGTTGTCAAGCATGCAAGTTTACGCGCGATGTTTACCTTCACCGTTAAAGCAAGCTATATTTATTTATTGCATATTTAAAACAACGCTTGTAACCATATTTCTTTTATTATTCTTTAAATTAAAATTAAAAATTTAACAATTTCTGCACAGTGTCACAAAAACTTTAAACCCTTCACTGGCGTTCCCCATGTACGATTTGGATCAACGTTTCTGAGTCTCACTCATGTGTGGAACTCCAGCATCTGTGTTTCCAGCCACGTATAACCTCAGTACCTTCAAGGCAAGAGCTAATAGGCATTTTCTGGGCAAGCGCGTTCAAACCTAAACGTCATCAGCGCTTTCATCGATTATCGTTAAGCGCAAACCTATCTCAAAATAAAAATAAAAACCTAAAATACTATATGTATGTATTTGTTTTATGTACTGTTTTACAGTACATAAAACAAATTTTTACAGCACATAAAACAATACATACATATAGTATCAAACGCAATATATTGAACGTAAGTCATACAATAAATGTGGGTAGTTTGAAATTATTACGATTACAGTGTGAGTACCTAAGCGCGAAATCGCACCTCCGAAAAGCAGGAAATTATTTATTTTACTGTCAGATACAGTATGACAGGTTAAGTTGTATGATGTTTAGCACAGACTATTTGTGTCACATTTCATTCAAATCCATTTAGCCGTTTATGCGTGATTTGCGTTTGCGTGCATCAACCAATAAACATCATACAAGAAAAATAGCATTTAAATTTATAAGTGTCACTAATTATCAGCCTATTAGAATAATTTACATACGTCAGTCGCGACACCATCTTGTTTTCGATGAAGTGAGGTGATAAATCAATAGGGTTTTTTTAATCCGCTACAAGTTAGTTCCTGACGCCAAGCTCACCTGTGAGGCGAATGTTAAACTCATATAGGAGTATTTGTTGTTTTTGGTTTGTACGTAACATTGTGCTGGAACACAAAATTACTTGGCGTTTTGGCGACACGTTTTTATCAGTCTTAATTAACCACGGCAGAAGGCTCCTACCAGACCAGACTCGAGTCGGGAATCGAACCCATAACCTCCCACTCAAAATACGGCAGCGGACACTGCGCTTCTATATCACTTAAAATGTTAAAAGGCGTATGTTTACTGCAACCCGCTGTCAGTGACAGTAGAGTGATGTATGCGGGGAGATTCAGTAACTTGTAATGAGCTACATCGTTTTCAACTAAACGAGGTCGACACTAAACTGCACGAGTGGTGATGGAACTAATGCGAGACAGTTTAAGTTAAAACAAGCATTACTTGTTTAAAGTATAATTATATTAACTGCTTTCATTACTGCGATCTTAAACCATTCATTTAGTCTAATAAATTAAAATATGATCTATTTAAGCATCAAAGCTATCACTAAAGTTAATGTTTAACAAGCGTAGTATTTATCAAGATATATACAGTTTGAGTGTAGAACCATAGGAATATAAATTCCTATTGATATATAACTAATATTTTACATTATACAATAAAATACTTCTAAATAACACTAAATTTAAAACTGATTAATTATGTGGTATATACACAACCATTGTTTTGTCTATAGAAAAGAGTTCAACGCGCATTTTCTTAATAACTGTTTTCTTAAATAACTTTCAATCATAGTAAGTATATTAGGATATTAATGATGAATATTTATAATTCCATGTTTTATATAGAGGTTTGTGTATTATTTTCATACTTTAGTGCCTAGACCTTAAGATTTCTGAAAAGTTGTTAAAATCAACACTCAAATATTATAGAGGTGACTTAATCAATTAATATCAGGTTAAAAAAAATGCAAATAATAAAGTCCTGTATAGCAAATTTATATTACTTTTGAGCTAATGATAATTTTAACGTAAATTAAATCAGTTCACACTGTTGTTGAACCAATCCATAAAATCAAGAAAAATTCTACCTAGTGCCAATTTTGTTGTACATACTAAGATAAGCCATTTTTTCACATGTTTTTTACATGGAAATGTTTTTAAATTAAAACTGTAGTATATTTTAGAGAGATGATGACAACAAAATTGACACCAACTGACTTAAGTATTAAGTAAATTTAATCTATTATATTTACTTAATACTTATATTATTATTAGTGGCTATTAAGCCACTAGTGATAAGTTATATAAATACTTCCAAATTTTTCTTCTCCTATTTTTACAATCCCACAAATATTTTCGAGGCAAAAGAAGTTTGCCGAAATAGACCGAATTTATCTTACATGCTTTTTAACTCTTAGATAAAAAGTAAACCAAATCAAGACAGCTGTAATTGTTCTGTAATTCGATGAGATTGCATATTTATAATTTATTTACATCAAATAAATAATAATTACGTGCACATTGAAAAAAGCATTCAAACCACGTACAAGTACTTGAATTGTATCGAAGTAACAGATTGCTTTGACGTGCAAAACATTTATAAAAACCTTTGAATTTTCCTTAAAGATACGAATGCATTTCTGTCATTGTAGCATCTTTCTTTCTGAGTACGCAAACAAAGCTTTCTCCCTACGGTTCGTTTAGAATAGACAATGATGTTTACTTCCTATTGTACAGAGTTGAATCATTATAAATTACGTGATTTACCTTCTCATTTGCATTGTATTTAGAATCTTATATAATTATCGTAATATGAATACTCGTCTGTATAATATACATTATATAGTTCTACATAAGATCAAGTACATATTTACAAACTATGAATATTTTCGCATTTTCTGCTAACAGCATAAACTTGCGCAACTAGTTAATAATAGTTATTATTAAATTAAACTACTTTTGCTTCGTTTTTTTTTTTTCAAACCTATTAAGAAATATTTTCTCCAATACATGCAATTTATAATGTTACCCTTACTATTATATTATATTATACTATTGCTGCTCGTGAAACGAAAGACCGTACATTAACTAAACTATTATTTAGTTTAGTTGACCGATCGACCCTCGATTAACCGGTTTCGGTCTTACCGGTTTTTTTTTTGTAGTCATTAATGATATATTTTGCAATCATACATTTAATTTCCATTTAATACAATTTGGTTATTGAAATCCAGTTATCGATTTCAAAGATCAAAGAACTGAAATAACGTAGTTAAACTTCAAAAATAAGACTTATTAAACTATTGTTAGTTCAGATAAGTTTTATGTATACGCAATGCATAATATAATAAACTAAAGGAGCTATATATTAAAACTATTCGTACTTTTGAATAAAATGATTTGCAAAATGATATTTTTGGAGCGATTAGAGAGTTTATTACATTTATGTATACAATATAAATTATATATATAAATTTGGAGTTCACGATTATATTATTATATATAAGATAGATTTAATATTCGTGGATGTGAAAATAAATGGGAAATAATTTCTAGAATCACTTCTGGTTGACCTGATAGTTCAAAATAAATATCTAAGCTTTTTGACGTAGTGTTCAATGTTTATTCTTAAAAAAACATAATCTAATCTAGGATAATGGATGTTTCCCCGGCATCACCGATTCGCCGCATCATTACATAAGCTTACGAGATTCGAACAGGTTTCTCTACGTCTTCCGCGCTTGTGTAACCGAATATCTTTGTCCGACTTAAAGCCTTATGTGTCAAACATGCGTCAATCTTTAAACAAGTCCAAAAATGTTAGTACTGGCGAAAGTTGTTATTTGCTTTTGTTGGAGGTTTGAATTATTTGTTTATATATTATTTATGTAACTTTTTTATGTTTTCTTAAATAATAATCTGTAAGCATCATTACTTACTATTATAGCAACACATTGCAGGTCTTCAGGACCTTTGCGCTTAGTAATATAAGTGTTCATTCAAAACAAGACGAGAACCTGAGGGTTACAGTCATCATGATCAACCCATTACTGGCTCACTATAGAGCACGGGTCTCCTCTCAATATCAGAAGGGCTTGGCTATAGTACACCACACTGGCCATGTGCGTGTTGGCAGACTTCACACTGCTTTGAAAACATTATGGAGAACTCTCAGGCGTGCAGGTTTCCTCACGATGTTTTCCTTCACCGTTGATGCAAGCGATATTTCTTTTTTTATTGCGGGTTACAGTGCGACTTATTAACCAATGAAAAATGAAATTTGTCTGGCGAGACATTATATTTTATATCAACGCAGTTAACCTAGTGGTTAAGATTCGGGAAGATCGCTATCTTAGATCTCGAGCACGAACTTTTAATTTTTCAGAATTATGTGCTAGTAAAACGAAACAATTGTAAGCTAGTCTATTAGCCAAAGTGTTATAAGCTTCCACGTTGGGCATTCTTGTGATAATTCTTTTACACTTTGAAATAATCTGCAATTGGCACACATTCGTTTTAGGCTATAATTAATAATGTACATAATTAATAATAGCCAGTACTTACTATAAATGGATATATATAATGAATACAAATGAAAACGTTCTAAATGTTATATTATTTTTTAATGCCAATTGTTTTTAGTTGCACAAAAAAAGTAGGCTCTACATCCTTTAAAGTAATTAAAGAATGTTCCGTAATGAAACAAGGATACAAAATGTATAGTTTTGCAATGGTTGAATACCGGAGTTTTTGGTTCTAATCAAACAAAAGAAAATCCAATGTTTTAAACATATTATCCGTATATATAAACGGAAAAAATCACCGACTGACTTACTGTAATATAAACAATTAGTCAGTCAGTAGATAAATAAAATATGCGGTTATTATTCTAAAATCTGTTATCTTATTCTAAATAGTTTCCTGTAAATTAAAAGCGGAAACGTGAATGTTAAGCAAGTGTCGAAATGCAGCAACTGGTTCGCAATTCGATTACACTGTTGAGAAATAGTCCTTTCAATTTCGTTGATACTCGTTTTAACTGAAGCTAACTGGTCCTGCATTTCATAATAAAGCTTAACGCTGAACTGTAAATGAATGTATAACTTTTAACTCATTGGCTGGCAAATGGTTGCCTGCAAGAGATCACTATTACTGACAAGGACGCTAATTGCTTTTTATTTTGTTATTTTCATGTATGTTACATCCTTTATAAGTATTATAATACAGTTATACCCAAAAAAATTTTTTTTCTGGTGGGGCTTCGGCCGTTCGGTAGTTACCGACAAAAACGTGTCTCTAAGCAATTAAGCGTTCCGGCACGATGTCACGTAGAAATCAATTAGGAGTGTGGGTTTATCATACCCCTAACAGGTTAGCCCGCTACCATCCTAGACTGCATCATCACTTACCACCAAGATAGAAAGATTTTTATTTCCATCTGTTGACTCTATATTATTCACGATTAAATTGCGATGTAATAATCAACGAAGCCGAAGCCTTGCACCAGACAAGACTCGAGTCGGGGATCAAATCCAGGATCCCAACTTTTAATGCGACATCGCATGCGCTGCGCTACGGAGGTCGTCAAAATATTAATCGATTTATTTCTTTATACTAAAACCTATATATAACTATACCGAGAAAGATGTGTCGCCAAGCGATTTAGCGTTCCGGCACAATGTCGCGTAGAAACCGATTAGGAGTATGGGCTTACCATACCCCCCTAACGGGTTAGCCCGCTACCATATTAGACTGAATCTTCACTTACCATCAGGTGAGATTGCCGTTAAGGGTGTTGTAGTGGATAAAAAAACTTTAGGTAGCATGTCGATACATTTTGCAATTGCATAAAACTAAACTGATAATATAAAAGTATCTAACGTGTAATCTGACAACGCTATCAGCCGGTCAGTTGCTTTTCAAGGCTGACCACTCGCTGGTACTACTTTCGCTCGCTCTACATGTATGGAACGCTAAGAACACGCTTTGTTGCTGCTTAATATTAATTAAGGTTGTATTACTTATCATTTTCAATACTTTTTTGCAGCTATCATATACTGTGTAGTTCACAAAGCGAGACATTTGCGCAACCTCAATATCTAAATAAAATTATGGAAGCTAAACATTAATCGGGGCTTAGAAAAATGTGATGAAATTAATTGGGTACTTGCCATTTTTCGAACGAATATATTTAGTTAATATTAGTTAGTTTACATGTAGGACTGCATCCAGTAACGAGTAGATAAAGGGCCTTTGAAATTTGAGCCTTTAGTCAAATTATAAAGTAATGTTTATAATTGAAGATTATTTGTCATATGTCTCATTCCTATTTTTTTTAACGCTGGGAAATGCGTTATACATCGCCTCCGGATGCGACGTATTCAGGCAGTATGTGGGAGTCCCCAGCGACCAGACTACCTACTAAAGCCCAGCTTTCTCATCATTCATTCATTCCTGCTTCCTTTCCCAAATTTTGAATCTAATTTCCAGGTAGTTTTCCATGTAAACAATAGCTATAGTTGTATTAAGTTTTTACAGGTTCGGCGGAAACAATGAATTTTTCCGAGATAAAAAGTAGCCTATGTTAATCGATGGCATAATCTACCTCCATTTCATTCCATATGCACGTACATGAAAAAAACGAATTTATAAAATTAGTTTAATAAAACGCACTTAAGAATAATTATTATAGATAATCAAATAGTTAGTTATTTATTTGTACCTTTAAACATCTATATTGCATATAAAGCATAAACAGAAAGACAAATGAAAAAAAAGCGTAAAAGCAAAAGATTGACTTATTAACTAAACACTAAACATTGGGATTACATTAATCTCTACTCATACAAATTACTCAATTACAATTAATTAATTTTACTGTATTCTGCTCTCAAAATAATGATACAAACACACAAAATAGAGTATATAAATATCTAATCTTAACAGAGCAATAAGCGGCATTTTATACATTTGTGCGTCACTGACAGATCGAGACATACCTTATATTAAGCATAGCAAGCAAATATATTACCTTATATTAAGCATAGCAAGGTCACGGCAATAATTGATTGGTAACAAGGTATCGTATTAACTTTCTCGCATTTCATATATAATTTTACGACAAAAACTGTGGTATGTTTTATATTGTTATATTATACGTATACGATAGAAAAATACATATTCAGTCTAAAGTAAAAAAAAACAACCAAACAGCATCAAGCTGAGGCAGAGCACTGTTCAGCCAATTTCTACACAAGAAACTTTCTATTTTTAGATGAGATGTATTTTAACAGGCCGAATAAACGCAATTTTGATTTTGATTTTGATATAGTTCAAAGTTTTGTAACATTACTAAAACGATTGAAGGTTAATTATTCCTAGACATCACTTAAGGAAGTGCTGGCCTTACTTGGTTTAAAAAAAGAACGTTAACCATATAAGTAGGTATTCCCATCCAATCTAGAAGCTCACATCGACATCATCAGCCAATAAGTATCTGACTACAAATTACGCGCTCGTCTTTTATAAGAAGGAGGAAATTAGAGTTTAGAACCGCACCATCAGCTCACCACTGCACCTCGAATGCGGGCATAAGAAGGGATATAATATCTGAACGGGATTTTATACTTGCATATAACGTTTTACAATCAATCTATTATAAAGTATATTCTGGAACAAAGATAACGTTCCACGTTACGTACGCAAAATGCACGTAGATTTGTGTTCTGTTATACGCAAACCTTTATACTGAAATATATTGACCGGTTTAGTAATAATCATTTATTTACCAAATTGTATGTCAGATTTTAGTCAACGATATTAGTCATTTTAGAAGCTCTAACATTCTACTAAAATAATAATGTGCAAAAACTTTAATACAAATTATGATAAATTAAATGTCCAACCAAATTAAACTAAACATAGAAAAATTATATGTCAACAAAGTAATAAAGTTTCGTACTAAATCTTAAGTTTTAACCATGGTTAAAGCCAAGGCGTGAAATAATTCTATCTGTTTTTACATGGACGTTTGTAAAAAAAGTGTCAGATATATATAACGGTAATTCTTTCATCTCTACGCGATATCAAAAAAAGCAGTGTCAAGATTTTACTGTCATTCTTAAATCTCGATCTCCCTTCTTTTGTGTGCTAATGACAAAATGTGACCGGTTAATTTAGAACTCAATTCTCGTCGAACAAAAATTAAAATTTACCTAAAAAGCCTCAGTTTAAAAAATACTCAGCTAAGAACGACTAAAACATTATGAACCATTGATATGTAGAACCGAGCCGAAGCCAAGAAAAATTCAAATCAAGTTAAAGAAGCCAGCAATTACCTAACTACGACTTTTGGTTATTTCGCTACAATACAATTCGTTACGTAATAGTTAAACTGTATCTGTCAGAATAAGAAGAAAAGTAAAAGTGAGTGTGTGCCGGCTGATATACACGTTATCGTGACTATGGTTCTACGTTCAAGAGAATGAGCACGAATAGAGTACTATTCACGAGAAAAGTGTTAAAATAAGTTATTAAATAATCAACTTTAGTAAGGTTAGCCTTCACTCTACTAGCCTGTGACAATATATCCGAAGATTTGGGAGATCAGGACCACGTTAATCAGAGCTATGCTTCACTTTATTTTCTTGCTACGAATATATTTTATGATACAATAAACATTAGACTTATTTCACTATAATTTTCGAATACCTAGCAAATCAGCATACAAATAAAGCTTAATATAAAATTTTATATAAGCACACTGAATTAAGTGCCGCATGCTTCTGTCAAATGTTATATTATATTCGATAAGATCTCAAAGTTATATTCATATGAAATATGGCGTGAAATAGTAGTAGTTATAAAACACGAGGTGAATCTAACAATTAACGCGAACATTGTTATAACACTAATACTAAATGTATTAAGGTTTTTTAAGACATTAAAATTAATTTAAAAAAACTAACTGATCTGACGTTTTTTTAACAGTTTTATTAAGTGCTTTAATTTTATTGGTACCCCATTTTAAAAATTGTAACCATTTTAAGAAAACACCAATCAGTTAACAATGTTATGTTTTTATATACTGTACTATTATGTATTTTGTTCCCAATAAATAAAATTAATAAATCACTTTTCTATAGGACTGTACAAAGATGAGGTCTATTTATATCGTTCGTATCTTTGACTGGAATTTATGATTAGATTTAAATTATAAGATGTGTTTAATTTGCTAGAGTTTAAGTATATTTCAGAGTGAGATACTGTTAGTGAAGAAAATTCATTACTTTTTGGTAATAGTTTTTAAAATTTAAATGTCTAAAATAATTCCATCTTGGAGAGCTAGACTAAGTTACAAATACGCAAACAAAAAATTGATAAATGATGTATCTCTATACGAGTATATATAAACCAGATATAAACCACTCATAATCTTACAGACTAGCGAAATCTGAGAAAGTATGCAGCAAAAAAAGTAAGAAAAGGAATTTTCAATAATTCTATCATTATGGTTTGGCATTCAACGTTGGCTGATGATCAGTACAAGAATTATTGAAAATCACTCTATTCAAATCTTTTGCTTTGATACAAACTACCCGCGTCGCGTAGATTAGAGGTTTTTGGAGGAAATTTCTGGAATAAGAACGTTTGTAATTGAAGGTTATCCCATGTCTGATTCTTGTTTCCGTACCTGTTTCCATTCCCAATCCTTTAGAAGTCTTGCATTTATAAAGTAAAAATACAATCATAACCAATTTTCGATCGTATGTTTGCTCATTTTTAACGTTCTCAAAAAGTAAGTATTTGGAATATAGTAACGAATAATACAAATTCTATTAAGCCAAACAATGGATTTATATCTGTTCTCTTTATCTAAAAAGGGACCTAGTAGTCATATTGAAAAACTTGCCTAACTTTGCCTTTTTTAAATTAATTTAGCAAATAAAGTACAACAAAAAATATATTTCACTGAATATTTTAAGCTCTATTAAGATAATTTACCAGAGTCCACTCAGGTTTGTATCAATCAGGTAACAATGAGTATATAACCAGTTGTTGAAAAATCGATAACGCTATTGTAATTTTAATTAAATAACAACTATAAAACAATTGCAATAATCTTTAAACCTGTTAGTACGATGTATTTCATTAAGCCCCGACTCACGCAAAAAGAAATCAAGCCCATTTAATTGACTAATGAAACAATTAATGGCCGCATTCGACCTCACATTATTGCCTAACCGTCATTCTCCACACATTATGTATAGGTACATTGAAATATAGTTGCAGGTTCTTAGACAGTCCTCTGGGAGAATTCTCGTAGCTTTTGAGAGAACAGGAAGTAACGTACACAGGGTTGGCATTAGGTAGACCGATAAGATATCATAACAATTACCTATTCTTTTATTTCTATCTGATAGAAGTTTAAAAAAATTTAGAATCTACAACTTTTTTCCAGTGACACAAGTCCGTATAATCTGGAAATCTCTTCACAGACTCTTGGTCCAGCAAACTTGGACGTACGGCTTTAAATTATTATGAATATTAATTCATATTTGTTTTGTTTTCAGCGCATGCAGGCATACTCCTTCAGAATGCACCAGCATGTCCTGAACCCTATGGAGTTCAGGTAATTTTTAATTTTTTTTAATTTGCATGTATAATTTTATGTATAAAATCTTTCTATAGATATGTTTAGATAATTTCTATGAACTAATAAGGCAAATCTTCAAAGTACAATTTAGAAAATACTCATTGTAAACAGAAGAAAAATGACTGAAATTTGAATGAAAACAATGTGCTACTTGAGTGTGCTCAAGTTCCTTAGCATAATCTTGTTGCCTTTTCCATCACATAACAGAACGAACAATGGTTGATATATAGACAATCCAAACGAAGCTTTTGCCATCCATTAGTCGTTTTGGATACATATCCACTAATGGATGATTCGATTCAATTCTGACTGATTTTGATTCCATGACTTACCTTAAAGAAAAAAGTGAATTAGCCTAGACAGACTCACCCCAATATAAACCTTCGCACAAGGCACGATAGCCGTTAATCTCATGAAGTCTATCTCACATTAAAAAGTATTTTTCCTTTTTTTAGGCATACGCACACCCGGAGCTCTGTGACCAGTTCTTCCTTTGCACAAATGGTACTCTAACTGTTGAGACGTGCGAGAACGGCCTGCTCTTCGATGGCAAGGGCGCCGTTCATAACCACTGCAACTACCACTGGGCTGTCGAGTGCGGAGAGAGGAAGGCTGATTGTAAGTACCTATAAGAACTAAACCTTGAATTTACTTATCTATCGGTCTATTTTACACTACTGCTAAATGTTATTGTATCTTCATTATCCGCTAATCTGTGTCATACAACGAGGACTTCGTCGTCAAAGGTATGTATGTATGTATGTAGCTCTGAAGCACCAAGCTTTTCCAGAAGTAACGTATTGCAATGTGTATGACCAGTTTTTCAAGAGACGGACAAAATCTTACACGGAATTTTAAGTTCCAAAGTTTTGCACACTCCAATGTTTTGTTTTTGTTTACCTATATTATGTTAATGATATTTACTAATGGTATTTAGAAAACCAGATCTTCTATATAATTATATCCATCGTACGGCTGGAATATCAAAAAAAAACCTTTAGTAGGAAATTACTTTCTCTCACTGAAGAAATACAAAAGAAATCACATGTTCAAATTTGAAAAACGTAATTTCCACAAGAAGTCTGTGTCTTGACTATCAAACAATCACAGTTCTGTTTATAATTTTAAATGTAATTAGTATTTCCTATGTTATTTATCTATTCTTCTTACTCTGGTATCAATAGAAAACGTAGTTGTTTTAAATAAATAAATAAATAAATAAATGTAATTAATATTTCCTACATTTACTCCGCTTAGTCTGGAAACGACAGCTCTCCTTCATAAACTTCCTTTTATTTCAAATTGCCTCTTTATATTTCCAGTGACCCCTTACTCGACTCCTGGCTGCGAGTACCAGTTCGGCATTTACCCTGACAGCGCGGAATGCTCCACCAGCTACATCAAGTGCGCCTTCGGAGTGCCCCACCAGGAGCCCTGCACGCCCGGTCTCGTATACGACGAGCGCACCCACGGATGCAACTGGCCCGATCTCCTTCAGCCCTTCTGCAACCCAGAAGGTAATACCGGACTTGATCATTATAAACTTGACTATAAAAGATCGTAAAAAAGGTCTGGAGGGTTCCTGACCTTTTTTACGATATCCCATTTCGATATATATTAATATAAGATAACAAAATGGTATAGCACCTAACTAAATAAGTCACATTGAACACGTTTGTAGATTTTTCAGCATATAAGGATCCTGTATTATACTACATTTCTTTAACCTTAAGTTAAAGAAGTTTATTACCAAATTTGATCAATATTCGTTTCTTTGATGAACTCCGTGGCGCAATGCGTTCACTGTTGCATTATAAAGTTGGAGGTTCTGGGTTCGATTCCCGGCTCGAGTCTGGTCTGGTGGGCTTCAGCCGTAGGTAGTTACCACTTCACTGACAATGACGTGTGTCGCCAAGCGATTTCGCGTTCCGGCATGATGTTGCGTTTGAACTTTTATTATGCGACAGCGTACGTACTGCGCCACGGAGGTCGTCAGTAACAAACAAAGGGACACTTTCTCATTCAAAATATTAAATAATTTAGAATTGTTAGTCTTCATTGAATTTATAAATAGTTACATTAGCTCAAATCTTACTACTATCTTACTATCTTTATTTTTTTTTATAGCTGTGGTCGGTTTCAAATGCCCAACGAAGGTGCCAGCGAATACACAATCAGCCAAATTCTGGCCGTTCCCTCGCTTCCCCGTACCCGGTGACTGCTACAGACTCATCACATGTGTGGAAGGCAACCCCCGTCTCATCACCTGTGAAGAAGGCAAGGTTTTCGACGACCAGAACCTCACTTGCGAAGACCCTGAGTTGGTGCCCCACTGTGCACATGCGTAATTTATACAACCATACAAATATTACTAAACGAAAACGAATATTAAAAATAATGTTTAACTACAAATAAATATATTATAAAAGATTAAAAAATTAATTACAACTTGGTATTTTGAAAACCAAAATTTTCTTGACAAACTCACTTCTTATGATGTTATTATAATTTTCAATACATCCGTAATTTTTTTTTTCACGAATGAAAATTTACACGTATCTAAAAATGATAATAAATTATCTCCTATTTATTGCATTATATCAACATCTATCAGTGTTACATATAATAATTAAAGTTAGGAAATAAAATCTTCGTTTTCGTTTTGTAATCAACTTCATTGTATTTACTTTTAAATCGCAGTTGGAAGTTTAATTCCACCGAATCCTATTTATTAATATGAAAATATTAAAACAACGTCTAATTATTCACATAAGTATCGCTACCAATCTTTACTAAAAACAAAAAAAACATGTTACCGTATAACCATAATTTGCGTGATATTAGTTACCATAGGGTTACCCTTTAATATGAATATTTGTATATATTTTTCGTAAAAACCATGTAAATAATAAAATAAAAATAAACAACAGTAAAAGTGTAAATAGAGAAATATTCTATATGTAAAAAAATAAAAGATTTAAAACGTTTATTATGTGTATTTATTGAAATTCTAAAATCTTATATATCTTGACAACCTCCGTGGCGCAGTGCGTGCGCTGTCGCATTATAATAAGTTGGATGTCCTGGGTTCGATTCCTGGTTCAAGTCTGGTTTGGTGGGAGGCTTCGGCCGTGGCTAGTTGCCACCCTACCGACAAAGATGTGTCATGTGCCAAGCGATTTAGCGTTCCGACACGATGTTATGTAGAAACCAAGTAGGAGTAGGCTTACCATACCCCTAACAGATTAGCCCGCTACCATCTTAAACCGCATCCTCACTTACCATCAGGTGAGATGCCGTCAAGCTAGCCCTTGTAGCCTTGTAGCCCTTGTAGGCTTGAATAAAAAAAATATATATACATCGACTTTTGATAAGCACAAACAAATGGCTCTCTCATTGCATTGTAATAAGGTAATTTAAGGTTATAACTGCACTTATAATATTAGTAGGGATTGTAAAAATAAATAAGCATATAGTTTAAAAACTTATCCTTTATTGAGCTAACTATTAATAATCACTACGATTCTTCGACCTCCACTTGTTTGCCTTTGCTGGGTCGGTTGGGCTTGCGGCGTGATCCTGAGCCGGAGGGTTTTGATTTGGGTGCGGGAGGGTTTTCCAGCGCATCTAACTCCGCATCTGTCAGCTGTCCCTTGTACCATTCAGCACTGAAAATAATTGATAACAGTGAGTCATCATCAACATCATCATGATCAACCCATTACCGGCTCACTACAGAGCACGGGTCTCCTCTCAATATGAGAAGGATTTGGCCATAGTCCACCACGCTGGCCATGTGCGCATTAGAAGACTTCACACGTCTTTGAGAACATTATGGAGAACACTGAGTATCTATCACTGTCTGTCTGATCTATCATCTTTGAATTTGTCCCATACATTTCGTCCATTTCGGTTTGGTCTGGCTTTGGCCATGAATAAGTCAGTTAACACAATTCATGACAGATTTAAAAAATAAAACATAATTTTTATTTTCGCTATCGATTTTTCGCGATTTCGCTATCCGGTACGATGCCCCATATTAATCAATTCGTGGTATAGATCATAGTAGCGGGATATATGGAGTACGGTATCGCAAGCGTACCCCATATAGCACGCTACTATTTTAGACGATATGAACGTCAACTAACCGTGGAATAAAGAATCCAGGTCCAACCATAACTCAAAAAATTACAGAATCCAGGCTCAGATGGTACGGGCATGTAATGCGTAGACCTGTCGATTACGTGGTGAAAAAGTGCCTTTCCATGGTTGCAGGAAAAAGGGGAAGGGGAAGACCCCAAACTACATGGTTGACAAATATAATATGAAATGCCTCGGCCTCAATGATGAGGATACGAAATTACGATTTACGTGGCGCCGGATAATAAGCAAAGCCGACCCCGCGTAACTAGATTATTTCTATTCGTGAAGTGATGATGATAACTATACTCGCCAACTTAAAACTATAGCTAAGAGGGTTCAAATCGCACCCAGGTCTACGAAGAAACCCACAACAAACTTAGCCTGGTGTTGATATCTTACACCCTTAATGGAGAACTTCATGAATGTCCTTTCAATATCATTGCCTAAACTTAAACACACGTAAAGTTAGACCTGCATATATCGGTTCGAACTTTGTCCGTGTGAATGCTTACACAACTAAGCAACAAGAGTTTAAATTTAAATTAAAAACACTACTTTTTAAAATTAATTTAGTAAAATTAACTGAATCAAAAATGAGTATTGTGAACCAACTCACCATTCAGGCACTTTCCTCGCCCATTCGCATTTCTTGCTTACATCGTCAAAGGCCTGTCCAAGCTTGCAGCCTGACCGACGAGGTGTGTTACCGTTTATGCACACGAAGAAGAACTGGCAATCGTCAGGGTCGGCGTACCGAGGATGGGTCAGGCCGAACGTTTCATTGACAGCCGGGCAGTTGAATTGGAATACATCTGCAAAACATTGAAAATAATTTATAATTTACACCACTTGCCTTACTATTTCAAATTATAAATAATAATAATGTATAAGGAATTGACACTCATTTATGAGACTGAGTTACAGCAAACCGAGGCTGGGTTCGGCTTGTTTATGGAACATATGGTTCATCATCATCATCATGATCAACCCATTACCGGCTCACTACAGAGCACGGGTCTCCTCTCAAAATGAGAAGGGTTTGGCCATAGTCCACCACACTGGCCATGTGCGGATTGGCAGACTTCACACGCCTTTTGAGAACATTATGGAGAACTCTCAGGCGTGCAGGTTTCCTCACGATGTTTTCCTTCACCGTTGCATCAAGTGATATATATATATTTTTTTTAAACGCACATAACTCTGAAAAGTTAGAGGTGCGTGCCGGGATTCGAACCGCCAACCTCTTATTAAGAGTATGACGCCCTAACCACTAGGCTATCACCGCTTCAACATAAGGTTACTAGACTAGAAATATCATAGTATTTAGGAAGCTTTTTCTAAGATCAAAACTTTAAGAGGTTAACTGTACATAGTTCTTACAAAGGAAATACGCGGTGACAACAATAACATCAGCTTTGTTAAATTGGTGATAACAACGGCAACAAATAAAGGTCCTCGGTAATATAAACAATTCACAAAGGTTTTTTCGCGCACATATGTAAAAGTGATGGAAAATTATTAGTTAGTTAGTTAGTTAGTTAGGGTTGTCAACTATTATTTTTTGCATATAAATTGAAATAGTATATCTATATTTTACTTTAAATTATAATTATTTCTTAAAATCAAATATAAGTGATACTTTGGAGGTGATTTACCTTTCCAAATGACCTCGTATATCTGAGCTAACAAATATACGTTTCAAAGGAAATTGTATTTTATTTTATAATAAATTACCTATTGATATCTCGAAGATGTCTATCAATAACTTCAAAGTTTTTATAAAACGAAAGCTTATAGAAAAATCATATTACGATGTTAAGGATTATATAAACGATAAAAAAGCTTGAGTATGAATTGCTCTATCTCCATAGATACTATAATTTATTATTTATTATGTGAGATGGTGATAACAAAAAAATAACCCGGCTAAGCTTTTTATGGGCTTCTTCTTAGACCAGGGCGCGTTTGGAACCCTCATAGCTTTAGTTTTAAGTTTACGAATGTAGTTATCACCATCAAATCACTACAATGTAAATTATTGACGCGTCAAAAGTGCCTTTTAAAGGACAATTTCAATAAAGATTATTAGAATTTGAATTTGAATTTTGAATTTACCAGCAGCTCCGCATCCCTTCTTCTTGGCTTCATCAGGCCAGGTGCAGATGCCGCTCTTGTCGTTGTACACGAGTCCGTTGGGGCACGTGATCATGTTAAACTTGCCGTCCACGCAGAAATAGAACTTGCCGCACTCGTTGGGGTCCTCGTGGGAGAAGTACCCATTTTGGCGGATGCAGTGCAGGGACGGAATTGGAGTCTCTGAAGGAGGGACAGCTTATTACAACCGCGGAACTATTAAAGTAAGATGACATCGCAGGTTAGAGCTACTCGATAGAAATGCTTGACGTTTCACAGGAAATAAAATCTAGGAGCTTCCCCACAAATTGTAGAAATATCACTTTGTCTTAATAATATATGATCATCATCATGATCAACCCATTGCCGGCTCACTACAAAGCATGGGTGTCCTCTCAATATGAGAAAGGTTTGGCCTTAGTCCACCACGCTGGCCATGTGTGGATTGGCAGACTTCACTCGCCTTTGAGAACGTTATGAAGAACTCTCGGGCAATTCTCACGCTGTTTTCCTTTACCGATGAAGCAATAATAATTGATAAAATATATAAATTCTTATAATTTTAAAGACTAACTTGACAGAATCTTTATGAATATATTTGTAAAGTTGTACTTTACAAAATACATTCTAGTTACTAATAAATGAAAACTGCAATGTCATAGAGATTAAAAAACCGGGTCTTGAGCAAGTCCTGAGTATAATCCGATGATAATAAAAGTAATATTTTTTAATTAGGGTACAAAAAGACATTCACAGAATAATAATGGATTTAAACATTATTAAAATAAATACGTCTTATACTGTTCTGTTGACTTAAAGTCTAGACACCTTAAGTCTTATAAAAATAGAATAGAATCCTTATAAAAATAGTAAGGGCTCGGTATTCGCCTACATTGCCTGCATAATAAAACATGAAATATATATAATACAAAACTAGTAGGCGTTCACAAAAGTAGCTCAGTTGCTTAAAAAAATAACAGACAAGACATTTTTCTTTAGCATATTCTTTTGTGTACGTTACTAAATTCACCCGACGACAAAAGGCGTTATTCAATGAATTCCGACTTCACCAAGGCCGTAGCTCCCTTGAGATTGGAAAGTTGTTCCGAGCAAAGTTAACCTTTAGCACAGAACGATCATTATAATACTGATGCCACTAACAAGTTGAAATGGCAAACACGTGGCATATTATATGATTAGTATTCATATTCACGTGGGTGTGACCTTTTGTAATCTACGGACTGACATATTTTACTCGGCATAATTAAATGTGTATGTGACTCTAAATATTGGATTGGATTGTAAGCGTTACTTTGCGAAAGTCTAGGAAACACAGCCAGAAAAATCTGCATAGTATTTTTATTAACACTTTGTACACTAGAATTCACAGGTTTCCCACGCCTGTTATACACGCCCTCAAAGCACGTTTCGCTCCAACACCGGAGCATCTTCAGGAGAATCAAAAGAAGCTCAATTTTTATTATGTTTTAAACCTATACCTTCTTTCACCATATACGCAAAATGTAACCTGTTTTAACAAATGGTGCTCAGGTGCTCTCTGGAGAGGAAACTAATAATTTAAATTTTCGTATTTCATCGCTATACGGGAAAACCAACAAAGATTTTCTTCTTTCACCAGTAACACATGAATAAGAGACCCGAATGGGTTCGAAACTCGGACGATAATTTACGAGATTTCAGTCGTGTATAATTTTAATAATAAAGATAGTGTTCGAATTCGATCGAATTTCGAATTGGGTTTTCAGAACAAAGACCTGCCACACCGCTTTAAACAGAGACAAACGAGTTTATTGTCTGATTTGAAATGGATTTTATGATTACTAAGATTTTGAGTAACAAATACATACGTAGTTTAGGTCGCTGCGAGCAATCAATGTTAAACGGTAAGTCACATTTCTCGTCATCCGAACTGTAGTCATTGAACACCATGCCATCGGGACACAACTTCTCGGTTATTTCACCATTACTGGAACATAAAATAGAGTTTCATTAAAGTAACATCTAAAATAACATGACTTGAGAAATACAAATGAGTAGACATTTTAAATCCTCGTATTCAAACTCGATAAATAAGGGAGAAACACTTAAATGAAGAGAGTAAACTCTATAATAATCAATCCCTGTAAAATAAAAATATTACATTTCAAGGGTTTTAACACTTAGCACAACTTATTTTAATGGATACGGAAAATTCCGTCAGCACATACTCGTATGAAAAAAATAAAATGCATTTACTTTTAGAATACAACGCATACATGAACTTTAAGCAAGTTTAGGTACTCAGTCTGATGTTTGGATACCTCGAGTGATTGTAAATATTCCTTTTGTAATGATTAAACAAGGATGAGTCTTATTTCTGCGTTCCTATATAAAAGTCTCACTCGCTCAGGCAGTTTTTTTTTTAATTTTTAATAAGGAAAAGTGCAAAATATTTTTGTACCAAATTGGATCAAGATGCCTGATAAATAAAATAATACGGCGTTTAAAAAACATACCGACTGATTTCTATCATAATAGTTTTGAGTAAGCTGAACCTTCTAATTAATATTCTCTGCACGTGACTAGATGTCGTAAAATGTAGAAGCTACTTGCGCACTTGGATATACATGCTGCTTAGTTCTTGCCAACTTTTTAAATAAGGCATATTTTTAAGGCACTGATACTTTAGTGAAACTGATTCTTCAAAAGCAATAAAACGTAATAGGCCTCTATAGGCATACTGATAATTATTTTGTCATAATTGAATAACAATCATCATCATCAGCCGATATTTATCCACTGCTGGACACAGGCCTCTTCGAAGCAGCGCCAACTCGTCCTGTCTCCAGTCTTTCGCATCCAGTTACTGAATAACCATACAATTAATTAATATTAATTAATTCAATTTTTCAATAACCTGCTACCAGAGACCGTATCGTAGGCTTTTTAAAAATGTATCCTTTTCATGGTTTTAGCAATATAAGAACCTTAGTAAGCAATTGGTTTTATTATTATATATTTATTTATATATAAGCACTTGTTTAAATAAATACTGTTCAGTATTCTAGTATCATCCGACAAGGGATCCAATGTGGGCTGGCAGCTTGTATAACATTATGTGTGATTGTGTATTTTGATGACGTGATCACCAACGATTGCGTGATGCATTCAAATGTACATTTTAAGTACTTTTAAGGTCCCGGGTTGGATACTTGGCTGGCTTTCTTTAAAAATTGAAAAAATAATTTTGATTAATTATACTATCAATTTATCTCTATATCTAATATATGTTTTGGTTTTAACATGTATTGATTTCAATCAATAATAAACTAGATTTCAGTATCAATAAAGTCCGGGCAAAATAGGAATATACTTGCAAATTTGGTGACTATTTGCGTTAGTTTGCTAGTTCTAAAAAATCTCTTAACGTCCGGATAGCAACAAAAGTAACAAAACATTAGTACGTAAGCAAATACATGAATCTAACTATCACTGTCGATAGGATATCAACAACGAAAATGTGCAGACCATTTCTAAGTGGTTCGATCGTAAAATTATAAGGGTATAGATCTGTGGGAATACAGGTGACCTTGCAATCGTGGATCCTGTTAGATATTACGTAGAAACCATAGAAATGTTTACGTTTAATACACTTTTTACACCGTATAGGTTAGCATTGTCTGCTTACGTGTTTATCGTTATTTTTTTATGAAGAGAGTTTGCAGACGCCATTAAACGAGATTCCAACGGTTCGAGTTCTTAAACACTCTCTCCGAAATTTATCTTGATATACTGGTGGCCTTGCGATCTTGGTTCCGGTTCGATATAACGTAGAAGTGTTTTTGTTTAATATATTTCTATGCGCCACTTTACGGTTTTTATACTGAGATATCATCATCATTTTCACCAATGGGCATCAACTGTCTGATGGCCTATTGTAGAGATTTCCATATTCCACTGATGTATGCAGTTTCTTATTAGTGTCTTAGTGCGCTTGTCGTAAGCTGAAGCGTCCACTATCATTGAAGTTTTTCTTTCTCCCACTTCTGTAATACGTCTTCAATCGGTCTTACGAGCATATGGAATCCAACCGTTAGCTTCACAATACATTCAGGTTTGCCGAATCTTAAATCGTTCAATGATTCAATTCATTTCTAATTGATCACTTAGAGATTCACTAACATACCCTAAATTACTTCTTGCCCTAAATATTTAAAAAACCTCTTATTTTAGTCTATTGACTTTTCAAGTTGTTAAGTTTATCCGATTTTAAGTTATTCAACGTATCAAATTATTTCTACATGATCATCTAGAGATATCCTTACTAACTGGATCACTTCTTGCATTGATTTAATTATAAAAACTTTTTGGTTTTTACCTGCACGCATAGTACTTGTCGCACTGTTCAGCGTCCGCGAAGAATCCGTCTTCGGGGCACGAGTTCGTGATCTCAGCATCGCGTTCGGCGTCCTCGGCAACACGTGCCGGAGGGTTTGCTGGTTTCCTCTTCGAGTTCTTTGGTACTGCTGATGAAGCTAATACTGCAATAGAAAAGTTATATTATAAGACTTGACATTGTATTTCAGCAATAAAATCGAATGAACTATCGAATCACAGCGATGTCTATCAATAAGTTTATAAAACGTAAGCGCATAAAAAATACTAAGGAAGAAAAATATTAAGGATTATGTAAACGATAAAAAAGTTTGGCTGTTCTTTAACTTCATAGCTACGAGTAATTATAACTTCTTAGGCTAAGATGGTTGTAGGATTCTTATACTAAGACCTGAGCGCGTTTGGAACCCACATAGCCTTAGTTTTAATTTGGCGAGTATAAATATCGCCGTAACCTCAAGAATTAAAATAATGAAAAATATATTACATAAGAACGTTTCTTAGATGCCTGCTATAGGTTTATATGAATAAAGTCATTATTTATTATATGATTGTCTCAAAATCATGATAAAACTTCGTCATTATCCACTATTTATTAATTTTTCACCCAAAAAGGATACACAAATGTAACGTAAAAAATTCGTACCACACTAGTGAACCAGTTTATTATGGCATGATTTATATATATTCCAATTGTAAAAAGGAAACGATAAAATCGTGGACGAAATTGGAAAAAATTAAATTAGAATTTTTATAGGAAAATAAAAATTTTGTTAAACAATAAATATACCACCGAAAAAACAAACGCACTCTGCTTTTGGTATCTAAATAATCCATCAAAATAACCACAATAAACAGTCATACGTAAAATATAACTTTTTAATTTAGTAGTTGTAATAAAAAATCAGAGGTCGTAATTAACGTTTAGGTAGGTGAATTATATAATTATTGCTAATTGACGGAGGTTTAACATTACGATAGTTGCACGACAAAGCAACATTTGATAAGTCGACTAACTACTTTCAAATTCCTATATTAAAGCGGGGCTGAAAAAATGCAATATACTAGCTATGCTTGCGGCTTCACCTGCGCGTAATGTTCTCGTTAGCTGTATTGTTACTTCCACAATAATGTTACAGATGCAAACCTTGCTGCGTGAAATAAGACCGAACGGGCAATCAGACTTTCGCAAATCAAATACTAGTACCTAAGTTTTACGGTTCAATGAAATTTCAAAATGATCATTATATCAAACACTAAAATACATTAAGCTATTATAACATTTATAGGCGATGAAAATACGATTTCATCATCATCAACATTATTAACCCATTGCCGACTCACTACAGAGTACTCAATATGAGAAGGGTTTTTTCCTTCACTGATAAAGAAAGTGATATTCTTATTGCTTAAAAACGCACATAACTCCGAAAAGAAATAGATGTGTGACCCGGATCGAACCCCCGACCTCTAATTAGGAGGCGGACGCCTTAACCAGTCATTTTCACATTAATAGGTGATGATAATACGATTTTCGATGTATAAATGATATCGTATTATAGAACAGTTTAAAAATTTCATAAAAAAAAGTGATATAACTATATGTCACTTTCTGGCGTTAACTATATCTATGCATAAAATCACGTAAATTTGTTGATCTGTTACTGTGCTAACGTGGGACAAACATAAAAACTATCAAACACTCTCATTTATAACATAAGTATGCATTACAATGAACAAAATGACATCTTACAAGCGATACATTGACATTGACTGCAAGCTAGTTTCAATGAGAAAAAATATATATAGTTAAATCTAGTACAATATATAGAATTCGTGAACGTTTATCAGACGTGTCTATGGGCAACATTTCCTGTCTTATAAGCATATTTTATTAAAGCAGTTTGCATTGGGTTGAGCGCAGACTTCCTATTTAAGTTCAATATCATGGAAAGGTCGTTATGCAATTTTCTTTGGAATAGTTCTACGTTATACCATAGACGATCATTGGTAAATCATTCTCTACATGATTTGATTTAGCTTACCATGATAATATGTGTAGGAGAAATATTGAAAGTAAATTGAATTTTAATACAATCATCATCCGCTCCAATGAATACCTATCTGTCTTCTTTTTTTTTTAATTTTTATGATTCGCCATTTATTGTCCGTTTGTACCAGAGCAATTTGAACAGGATGACAAATCAATACAATTTAAAGTACTATGAAAGGAATAGAGATATTTTGAAGTGGTTAACCATAGTGTATGGGAAAACCCATACTCCTAATTGGTTCCTACGCCGCAGGTTTAATATATATTTTTTTTTTATATTTGTTTACTATTTTGATTGAGCTTAAGTATGACTTGGAAGAGAGAAATTTGATACAAATAAAAAAAACATATAAGGTACACCTTATAATTTGCATCACGTGGTGATTCGTACATAAATAACAGAGGTTATCTGATATACACAATTGAATTAAGAACATCAGGACCCGATGTTAATAATTAATTTAATTGAATTAAAAGTAAATTTAATGCAATTATTTTTTATTATTATTATTTTTAATTGAAGATTGAATTATTTGCGAAAAGGAAAGCACAACCAAATTAAATCTGCTATCTGAAAATTTGGATTAGCTTGATTATTGATTTTTGCCATAGGTTAAGGTTTTAGCCCGTCAATTGAAAAACTAGAGTGCATCTAAAGTCTACATCTGTCTCGTCTATCAGTAAGAAGGCCTATGACCTCCTGTGGTTTATTTGGAAACCAAGGCGTACGGGTCTACCATACCCTTAACAAGTAAGCCCGCTACCATCTTAGACTGCATCATCACTATCAGGTGATATTGTCGTCAAGGGCTAACTTGAAGTGGAGAAAAAAAAACTTATATAATACCAGCCGTGGATAATACGTAAAGACAGTTTGGCCCAAGTTGTATCATCTAATTAATTTGATAACTAAATCCAGGTATTTTTTGTAAGAATAGATTATCATCAACTTTCACTTACATTATGATTAATTAGTGATGTGAATCATTATTGTTTAACTTTTTCATTAGCCATTTGCATCCCATTGTTTGGCATAGAGTGGGTTTAAAGCATTTACCCACCAAACTGAAACTTTATAAATAATTTTACAAAAGGCATAGACTTTTGGCTATACCACTCAACAGAATTAATTGCTCTTGAGATCTATTTTATAGGAACCATGCATTACTCCAAATTGAATAAGCTAGTTCATTCTTTGACCTATTAGGTCACAAAAACTAAAATTAATTGTATATATTATCATATCACCATAATCAACCCATTGCCGGCTCACTACAGACCACGGGTGTCCTCTCAATATGAGAAGGGTTTGGCCATAGTTTTAACATTATGGAAAACTCTCAAACATGCAGGTTTTCTTCACCGTTGAAGCAAGTGATATTTTAATTGCTTAAAAACGTAACTCCTAGAAGTTAGAGGTGCATGCCCGGATTCGATTATTATCACATATCACAGCTCTATTATTTTTATAAATTAACTTAAATAAATGAACTGAAATAAAATCAAACCAATCGATATCATGTATGAAAAAAACACAATCCGCCTTTTAAGAAGGCTTTAATTAAATCACTATAATAAGACTTTCGGTTTTTACGATCGCCGACTGCAAAAACTGAAGGTCAAAGTTGTTTTATTTATTTAGATATCATACTGAAAGTGAATAAAAAAGATAATATCTTATGTAGCAACGTTTATATTATCAGTTTCTCTATTACGTAATACCCAACCGTTTGAAAGCCACTCCGTTATTCGTATACAATAAACATATTGACATGACCTTAAAGCAAAATTTAAGAGTTTTCGCAAGTGGTTTTCTCCCCAATAAGACTTGACCAATATTGTCTACCTTAAAAATCCTTACTACTTTACCTGTACGGCCTGAAGTGAGAACGTATCTATAAAGCGTTTGAAAGAAAGTACCCACCTATACTTTATGGTACACGAAGAGACGCATTACAATAAATATATATAAAGTTGTATATTAATCAGCCTTATTTCTTAAAATATCAGCCAAACAACCAAGAAATAGAGGATGATATGACCAGTAAGAGTGCGAGTATGACGACCTCCGTGGCGCAATACATGCGCTGTTGCATTATAAAGTTGGTTCGATTCCCAGCTCGAGTCTGGTCTGGTGGGAGACTTTAGCCGTGGCTAGTTACCACCCTACCGACAAAGAAGTGTCGCAAAATAATTTAGCGTTCCAGCATGATGTCGCGTAGAAACCAATTAGGAGTGTAGGTTTCCCATACAGGTTAGCCCGCTACCATCCTAGACTGCATCATCACTTACCACCAGGTGAGATAGCCGTCAAGGGTTAACTTGTAGTGTATAAAAAAAAAAGTTACCGTATTTACAATAACATACGAGTAGATACATATGCAAATATACAATAAACATTTACCCGTCGCATTCACATTAAGGAACACGACAGGTCGGCTAGGAAGCAGATATCTAACCTCAAAATGACAATAGAGTACCATCTCACATATTCCCACTTCAATTATTTCTCACTGTCAACAAAGTGAACTAGCGGGACACTATTCCCCAAAAAATAAAACAATACTCTGAAATTATTTGAGTATCAATTTAATTCATCTATATGCAAATATAATATATTTATATTAATTTAATAATCCTGTAAATAGGTAGACTTTCAATTTAGTACAAGGTTTATATTGAAACTCTTTTAATCTAGAATGTTGATTCAATGTTTACGATTTCTCCATTACATGACTGTTGGGGCGATGCGAAAGGCTTGAGGCTCGTTTCGAACTCATTATATGTATAATGTTTTACTATATGTATAAAGTTACTGAATAATTGCGAAATTGTGACTGTATGTTTACATGTTACCCGTATTTTCTACTCAACCGCTGCACCAACCCTAATAAAATAAGCCACACATATAGGCTAAAAAATAAGCCTTATATATATATGACTACAGGCTCAAACAAAATTCCTTGGAAAAAAAACATTTGCTCTGTTATTTCCTCAATTAAAATCGATAGAACTAGTTAAAAAACGTAATAAATAATCCAAATAGGTACCTCGTCTGCTAACGTTATTTACGAAATCTCAACATCAACATAATATGATGATATATGTAACAAAATATGACCAATTTAAAATTTCATAACTTGATTTTATTTATAACATATTAACCTTTTAACAGGATATTACATACGATTAATGGACATCGGATAACACGAACGCGTATAAAAATACGCACATAAATTACTATTCTAAAAGGCATATGTTTGAATTTCAAATACCCGATACGGCGATTAGACATTTGGTGTCGTTAAATCAAGGTCAACGGATGATATGGTCAAGAAAATTAACTTTTATATAACTTGGAGTTTGTTTCTATGAGCTATTATAAAACGCGTAACAGAGTTCGTGCACGAAGAATAAAAATAAACATTGTTGCTATACACGTAATAACTGCAGGCGTAGACAGAAGGAAAGGCAATTGATATGCGAAGCATACACGAAGCTTAACGGAACGTGGATTCAGGGCAAACAGTTCAAACTTACCTACTAAGCACGCCAGAAAGACAACACCTACAGTCGACCTGAACGCCATCTTGCGTCCCTCCAAAATACTACCAAACAATCACTCAATAAAACGTCAAAATGTGACTTATCGATATCGGAACTAGATGCTCCCGCAGCGTTCTCTAGAGCACTGACAATAACAGTTTTTGTCCTCCGTTCTTACCAGCTGAACGCCTTAGCGAAAGGTTACGCTGCCTTGCCCATCTCCCTCCCACTTATTTATATTTACATGTATTCGCACTGCTCACTCACGAGTTCTTTGGAACCTTTGGATCCTGTTATAGATCTACGTGTTCTGCAAGAAATCGTTAGAATCCGGTAATCGTTAGTAAATGGCAAATCAATTAGAACGAATTAACACGATGTTGCAAACTTTTTTTTTTATATATTAATATATCCAATGACTTACAATTAATTATAGACTACATAAAATTTGTTTAAAAGGTATTTTTTTTATTAGTTAGCGTTAATTTATCATGTTGGATGTTTCAAAACATATTAAGAATGTGGGCCACTATATTAACAAAGTATGAATAATTAATCTAATTGCTGGAAATATTGGTCAAGTTATATGTGTCTATGCATACCTAATAACAATACTTAAGTCGACCTTGTAAATACCTACTTAGAAATTCAAATGTATTTCAGTAAATACAATATATATATACTCATGAATTAATTCTAACATTTAACTATATGTTAAAATAGCCCGAAGCAAAGCTATCCGTAATATGTGTGGGAAAGGTACCCAAAAAAAAATTGATCTATATCCATACAGATAAATAAAAGAAAGAAGTCCTAAATTCTCCAAGTCATTGTCATTTATTTAAGATCCCTGGTCTGAAAAGTCCTTTCAAATTAATTTCAATAGGTTAATAGGTTCTTTAAAGACTTTGATTTTACGACATACGTGGCGCGGCGCATGCTATTATAAAGTGGGAGATCCTGGGTTCGATGCCACACTGGCATTTAGTCTGGAGGTTTCGGCCGCGGTTTTGGCACCCTATTGGTAAATACAAACCACCAAGCGATTTAGCGTTCCGGTATGATGCGTTCAGCCGGCAGCACTTCGGTGGTTCCTCCGGTGCTGCTAGATGAGATGAGAGAAAAGATGTACATGGGCGACGTTAATAACTTAAAATCAGGTGACCCATCTACTTGTTTGCACATCTTGTAATATTAAAACTAGTTAAGCACAATACCACAGGATGAGATGAGATGAGATGAAAAAAGATGAGAATATGTGTATGTCATTAAATCCACTGAGAAATAAGTTGCATTATTTCGAAATCAGTTTTTCGTAAATTTACTAGATTTTTTAATAGTAAGTGTTGAACGAATATGGCTTCGTATCAAGTACTTATTTTGATATACCTGCCACTAGTACTGGATAACTACATTCGTAAACTTAAAACTAAAGCTATGAGGGTTCCAAACTCGTCCTGGTCTAAAAGCCCACAACAAATAGATTAATTATAAAACAAATAAATTATAGTACCTATGGAGATAGAGCAATTCACACCCCAGCTTTTTATCGTTTATATAATCCTTTAAAATCGTAATAGGATTTTTCTATAAGCTTTCGTTTTATAAAAACTTTGAACTTATTGATAGACGTCTCCAAGATATCAATAGGTAATCTTTTATAAAATAAAATACAATTTCCTTTGAATGAGTTACTAATTTTGTGCAGCCTACTAAACGGTACTACAAGTTTACTTTTACATCTGATGTTCAGTGCAGAACATTTTTTTCTTCAATTTATCAATATTTTTATGAACATACATTAAATTTTCATATATATATTGGCTATGCACTGTCATTATTTTATAATCTTTAAATTTAAATCTCTTAATGACTCTCTGGGACCTAATTTGTATATCGCACGAACAGCCCTCTTCTGCAAAACGATGTATATGTAAGGCAATCTATTATTATTTTTTTCATTTAAATTTAGTTTTTTCAACAGTATTATTACACCTGCTATCTTATTTGAATTTATAAAGATTTTTGCTGTAAGCAATCAAACTATTCAATCAAAAAAAATATATAATCGCACGTTCCTGTGCCCGAGTATCGTCGTCACAATGTGACAGCATCCATCAATGTAAAAAAACTAGCGTGCAAATCATAATATTAAAATCACTTTCTTAGCGTACATTCGCTAGAAAGTTTAGTTTTTGCAGAGTTTCACTCTTAGAACATTCATTTTACTCAATCATGAGGATGCTAAGATGACTTTTTAAACCAACAAAAGGAACGTATGGTTACTTAAGAGGGCCTCATATAAGAAATTACATGAGGCCCTCTTAAGTAACTTTACGTTACTTATTGACTTTTAGCTGTGAATAATATTCAGCTTAGTTTCAATATAACAAATCTTTATTAATTGAAGACCTCCTTTGTGCAGCGCGTGCGGTGTCACATTCTGAAGTTAGAGGTTCTGGATTCGATTCCTGTCTCGAGTCTGACGGATCGGATGGTTACCACCCTACCGACAAAGACGTGTCGCCAAGCGATTTAGCGTTCCGGACGATATCGCGCAGAAACCAATAGGACTATAGGTTTACCATATCTACCCCTAACAGATTAGCCCGCTTCCATCTTAGACGGCATCTATGCTAACTTCTAGCATATTTTTTTTTAAATTTTTTAAGAAATTAAAACGTTAATTTATTGTGTCCTTAAAGTGAACCTATTAATCTTTTTATGCTTTATAAGATATGATAACATAAATTCATAATTCAAGCATCATTCATGATTATATGATTTGATTTTTTTAACATTAGCATGTCAAAACTTTAAATCATAACTATATATATGATTTAACGTTTTGACATGCTAGTCCATTAAATTACGAAAACATAAAAAAAACTAATTCAAAAAAATAATCTTTATTCAAATAGTCCTTTAAAAGGCGCTTTTGACGCGTCAAATCATATAATAGTATATGATTTGATTTTTTTGATAGTAATGTCATAGAAACAAATATGTCAGACTTTAGAAATCACCTCCATCCCGATAAACTATTCATGCTTTTGACGACCTCAGTGGCGCAGCGCGCGCGCTTATATAAAGTTGGAGGTTCGATTCCCGGTTCGAGTCTGGTCTGGTAAGAGGCTTACCACCCTACCGACAAAGACGTGTCGCCAATCGATTTATAAAGTCCTAATTGGGAGTACGGGTTCACCATACCTCTAAAAGATTAGCCCACTAGTATCGTAGACCTCATCATCACTTACCATCAGTTGAGATGCCGTCAATGACTAAGTTATCATCATCATCATGATCAACCCATTACCGGCTCACTACAGAGCGCGGGTCTCCTCTCAATATGAGAAGGGTTCGGCCATAGTCCACCACGCTGGCCGTGTGCGGATTGGCAGACTTCACACGCCTTTGAGAACATTATGGAGAACTCTCAGGTGTGCAGGTTTCCTCACGATGTTTTCCTTCACCGTTGAAGCAAGTGATATTTTAATTGTTTTTTAAAAACGCACATAACTTCGAAAAGTTAGAGGTGCGTGCCGGGATTTGAACCGCTGACCTCTAATTAGGAGGCTGACGCCCTAACCACTGGGCTATCACCGCTTAGTTATGGTGTATAAAAAATAATAATAATAACTATTAGCAACAAAATCTCATTGGGTTTTACCGTATTGTGTGAACACACTCAATTGTTTACATAAGTGTTGGGAAACCGTTTAGGGAAAAACAACACATTGTGTCATTATCTTTATATAACTTTTTTCTATCCATTTTAGGTATGACAAATAAATGCAAGTGCCATAAACAAGCCATTGAGTACAAGACGCAATGCAAAAGACAGTCAGCCATAATGCCATAGATGGGCGTTATTTGCCATTGAACAGTCTGGCCATCGACATTTCAGATCCCGTGGAGAATTCAGTTCCTTTGGTTGTAATATGTTACGTATATTTAGTTAGGTAGTATAGTTTTTTTATAATATAACTAGTCGATACCCGCGACTTCGTCCGCGTAGATTAGGGGTTATAAAACAACTCGTATGGAATAAGCAAATAATAGCACACCGACGTGAAATTCAGTTTTTCATAAATCCCGCGGGAAATGTAACGGCATAAAAATTATCCTATATCCGTCTTCTAGTTATAAGCTACCTTCCCGCCGATTTTCAGTCAAATTGGTTCAGCCATTCTTGAGTTATAAATAGTGTAACTAACACGACTTTCTTTTATATACGAGTATATAGATAATGATAAAGGGCTTGAGCCAACTGCCAGTAATCTGAATCTGAATTAGTATAGAACCTTGTTTTCTTAGGTCTAGAGGAGTGCTATTTGCACTTTGAATCTGTATAAAACAAGGGGACAATTGCCATTAATGAATGCATGTGTAAATAAATTAAAGGATTAATTAAAATAGTTTTGTGTGGGCGGGTGGCGGACCGCGCATAATTAAGTAAACAAAACGTAATGCAAAAAATAAATCCCCTGGCAACTGGTGCCTACGCACTTCCAATAGCAATCTACGAAATGTATGAAGCAATGGCAAAAAGTGTTTAAAAGCACTTCATTGCACGCATAGCAAAAGCCTTTAGAAATAAAATCTCTCTTTCAATAACAAGATTCCACTAGCGCAACCTTATTCTGAGTTATTATTTTTGGGTGATATAGATACACTTCTACTATTTAAAAATAACTTTGAATTATTTAGTCAGCAATCAGAACAATGCGCGTTTGACAAATACTTGTTTTATCTTATATATAAAATTCTCGTGTCACAATGTTTGTTCCCATACTCCTCGGAAACGGCTCGACCGATTCTTATGAAATTTTTTATGCACATTCAGTAAGTCTGAGAATCGGCTTACTATCTATTTTTCAACCCACTAAGTGATAAGGGGTGTTCACCCAAAAAAAAATTTTTTTTTGGATATATTTTTTTACTTTATTTTTGTATTGAAAAATGCATTTAAAAATACATACATTCCAAAATTTTCACCCTTCTGTCGCCAACCCCCATTTTTTAATAGACGTTTTATTAATTTAATAATTTGTCATCCCGATCGATAGAACAATTATCGTCTTAATCAGCAAAGAATAATCAATGTTGGTGAATTGTCTAAACTGTTGCTGAGTCAGTAAATGTAATGGCGGCTTAAATTAATAGAACAAGTTGAAATAAATAGTGTACTTCATTTGACGCTTTCCTCGGAATATATAATATATACTACTGTAATAAACTACACTACACTCGAGTTAGTGTATATATCTCTCTATACTCGAATGTTCTAAAAAAGCCGAATTTGATTAATTAGAAGTCATCCAATTTTCCGTTGCCGAGTATAACTCGTTACGTGGCTTTACTTATAATTCTGCATTATTTTTTTCTTCAATTCAGGTTTTATGAGTATGCAGGGTTTCGGGTTCTGATTGGGTTGCGGCCGAGTGCGTTCCCTTGACTCATCTTCGCGAAGGAGCATCGCTGGGTTTTAGTAGGTATTCTGGTCGTCAGCCCGGCCGCCGTCACATAACCCGTCGGAAGTCTTTGCGAAGTCTTCCCTGCGTCGCTTCCGAAGGGAATGCGTAAACGAATTTCCCGGCGTTAAAAAAAAGGGGTTACGGGTTATGCATTGCACAAAATTGATTTCCGTAGTATTAAGAAATTCACCCATTTTGTACTTTTAGAAAATGTAAAACCCAGTCTCTGGAAACTTGAGCGTTATTGTATTTAAAGGTCCGACACCTGGAGACTTGACTTGAGAGAGTAAGGGGATGGTTGCGACAACTGGATCATATCCTTTAGTTAATAAGTATGTTAAACTGAACGACAATTACCAGTGGGAGCAGTAGTCAAAAAATAGACCAACATTTTAGTTGGCTATTGGGTGAAGTACGGTGAGCTAGGAATTAGGGATACTATATTATATTAATATATAGTTACTAGATTAGTTGCGATACTAGATTCATATAAACAATCAAATGATGGACGCATGCCGTTTTAAAACCTCATGTATTTAAAAATACAACAGACGATCTATCACAGCTAATGATAAAAACATGCATCTAACTCATTCCTTTCTTACAATGGAGTTGATTGACAATACATTCAGGGATGAAGGAGGAAGCGCGACATCAGATGGACAAACTCGTTTGAATAATGCAATGTACGGGAACAATGCCTGTCTAAACGGTGATGCGTACGCGCATTTAAATTTACGATTCAAACGCGCCGACTGGTCCGTCCATGGTGGTCTTCGATAAAACTTCCTACAAGTTTCGAAAAGCCTCATTGAGTGATTATAAAACAGTGTTTTTATATATTTTAATTTCAATGGCAAAAATCAAATAGATTGGCGAGAAAACATAGTATAGTTTGTAATTTGAATTTATTTATTAACTAGGTGACGCCCGCGAATTCGTCTGCGTTGAGTTAGTGTGTTTGTTTGTCTTTCAATCACGAAGCAATAGATTACTAACCCGTAGTACTTGAAATAATTACTAAACTAAAACAATTTCATCAGCGCCCGAGACGTGATGGCATAGGCGGTTGCATTCGCATGAGCTGCACGCGGTACTGGACAGTACTTGGACATTGCAACATTAAATTTTTTCTAAAATAAAAGTAGCCTAAGTTACCCCTTATTACATCAGCTACCTGTCAATAAAAGTCCCGTAAAAATCGGTTGAGCCATTTCAGAGATTAGCCGGAACAAACAGACAGACAGACAGACAAAAATTGTAAAAAATGTTATTTTGGTGTATGTACCGTATACATATTCATATGTATTTAGTAAAAACGATTATTTCAATATTACCAACAGACACTCCATTTTTTTTATTTGTATAGATTATACAGGTCATAAGTAAAAATTGGTGTATTATTAATTTTTTATTTTTTATTTGATACAATTAAATTTTCATTCCCGATACATGTTGTTAATATATATAGTTAAGATAGTTTGGTTAATATATATTTTTTACTGAACGTATGCAGTCTATAGTGACGCGATTGGACTACAATTATATTTGATCTTAATACACTAACTACTAGATTTATTTTTGTATCTATATTGACGACCTCCGTGGCGCAGCGCGCGCGCTGTTGCATTATAAAGTTGGAGGTCCTGGGTTCGATTCCCGGCTTCGAGTCTGGTCTGGTGGGAGGCTCCGGCCGTGGCTAGTTACCACCCTACCGACAAAGACGTGTCGCCAAGCGATTTAGCGTTCCGGCACGATGTCGTGTAGAAACCAATTAGCAGTATAGGTTTAACATACCCCTAACAGGTTAGCCCGCTACCATCTTATGGTGAGATTGCCGTCAAGGGCTAACTTGTAGTGGGTAAAAAAATATATATATTATGTTCATGACTTTCCTTCAAAATCCAACCAAGACGTTTTTTTTTTTTCGAAGCGACTTCGACGTCTCCCTTAATTAAATCTCACTTTGTTCCTACCTATTACCTACTACACTGCTAAGGCAGGGCCACAAGAAAGCCTTTGCGACTGTGTCTGCCGATGTCCGCTAAAGACACCCCTGGGACACTTGGCCAGATTCTTATTTCACAGAGATGTGCCCGAACAGCACTTCTGATTTTTGGAACTGTCGCTAATAAAGAATCCGTTTCCGTCACCCGAAGGCACCATGAGCAATACGTGAGGAGAAGATATATCTCGCCCCTGGCCTTCAACCACGCTGGTAAACGCAGCAAACGGTCGCCGTCCATCCCCACCCTCCAATCCCAGAACATGGAGTGGCCATTATTTACCAATGTGAGCAGTCCATCCGATACTGCCAACAACCAACAAGCTGTTACAACTTGGATCAGTTAAGTTACATCTCGATAACACTACCTTCGAGAGAAATACATTACAATTTTTATTAAGTGCCCACTAAGATACGGACAGCGAAAAAGAAAAATAAGATCTTAGGTGCACTTAATGTATTTTAGTACCACAATAGAATTGATTGACAGCATGCACACTTATCTGAGATGTGCCCGTATTATCAGTATGGAATTCACTTTACCTATTCATCTTTGAGCCGTATTGCAAAGTAAGCCTAGTGTAATGAAATGAGCAAGTCTTTGTTCGTTTATAGATGACTACATGTCCCCCGTGGTTTCACTCACTTCAACTAACTCACAATGTATAAAGGTTCTCTGCATAAACAGTATCATGTATCTATTGGATGCCAGATAACTCTGAGAGAAATTTCATTTAGATCCGACCATAAAAAAACAAAAGAAAAAACATGCACTCTAATACTATCACACTTATTTATATATTTGGGAAAGATAGTTTGCTTTCTTAAGCCTTAAGGATTGTTTGCTCAAGTCCAAGAATTCAAACAGTTTCCTCGGAATAAAAAAAAACAGACGAGATAATCAGCCAGTTTAGTTATATAACTGAGTCATCACCACCATGATCAACCCATTACCGGCTCACTACAGAGCACGGGTCTCCTGTCAATATGAGAAGGGTTTGGCCATAGTCCACCACGCTGGCCATGTGCGGATTGGCAGACTTCACACGCCTTTGAGAACATTATGGGGAATTCTCAGGCGTGCAGGTTTCCCCACGATGTTTTCCTTCACCGTTGAAGCAAGTGATATTTTAATATTTTTTTTTTATTTTTATAACTGAGTAGTTATACAAAACTGCATATAAATCGTAAACTTTCAATAACAAAAATAAATTAATATAACCCATTACTGCAAACTTACCTCTTTGTAAGTGTTGATGCAGTTTAAAATTGTAGAGAGCCTACCTTTTTCTAGGGGTATTTGTGCACTTTACCCACAAATTATCGTTACTGTTACAGCACGGTGTTACTACGCGTCATCGTACCGGAAATCAATCACCGGAAGTCAGTAAAATGGTAACCAACCATAGCCGGAATACATCTATGTAAGATTGTTACATTGCTATAACTGCCCAAAATAAGCTCAACTATACGGCGAGTATTCACGCAATATTATTATAAAACTTATTGTTTGAGCACAACAAAATGGGCATCCATAAAAGAAATAGCCAATAAAGATTTTTAACTCAACCATATATTCCGAGATACTAGTGTTTCATGCATATCCTTTTAGAATCATCTTTGGCGCTCTATGCGTATCCCACGTACGTACACTTAGTAGTTGTTTTGACCAAGCGCTGCTATAAAAGCTAGGATTTAGCTGCAGCCCTGACATTGCCCTTCAGAGCTTACTGGATACTCGTCGGAGGGACGATGTTTAAGGTTCTCGCTTTAGTAGTATTTGTGTGGGGGTGCAGCGTCTGGGCGGATGAGAGCGTCCTCATGAACAAGCTTGCTGAAAAAAGCGCAAGGCAAAAGAGGCTGCTATGTGAGTCACTCATTCTTTATATTCATTACTTTTACACCTAGGTTTTACTTATAACTATTTTTTCATTTAATTTGATAATCAGCATAAATTTGTGATATGAATTAAAATAAAAATGTACGAAAAAATCATATACATCCATTTAAACTTTTTGACAGATTTTTTTAGCCTTAATTTAGTTTTGTGTTATTATTTGGCTACCCCGATGGTTGGATGTTGTCTGGTCAAATGGGTCTATGGTTTCGAGTTCGTTAAAAAAACCCACTTAAAATGGGAACAGTGCCATTTTAAGCTGATAGCTTTTCCCTATTTTTTTTTAAATATCCTATCAAACTTCATCGAATTACAAAGAAATTACCGCTATATTTATGTTCCGCGCCTAATGCCAAAATATCAAAATTTTTGGATTTTTATTTATTTAGAAGACAGATAGATAAATTACCTCTCTTTTTAGTAAATCACATGGAAGACTAGATTATTCTTTTTGATAGGTTACTTTTTTATTTTTAAATACCAGACCAGTATTTGTAAAGCTAATGCTCTTTTTCCATGATTTTACGATAACCGGCGGCTATTTTTGACTACTATAATCCCTATATTTTTTCAACTGCTTTGTTTTTAAATTTAAGATTAAAAATAAGATAGGATGAATGAAAAATAGAATAAGGTTCTTAGTATTGAGTCATTTTCTAGAATATTTCTGTGTCTCTACATACCGCATAACTCTCGTAATTTGATATAATTTTACAATCTGTATAGCGATAACATTAGCGGATACTGGCTGCAATGCATCTTTCATGTTAACCAAGATATATTGCTTCGTAATGAACGCAGCGGCGACCTTTTCCGCTAGAAAATCTTTTTGCAAATCCACTGCGTAAATGTGCATCTGTATAAATTATTGCTTAGATTTTACTCTCGATACCAGTGTACGACGTCGAGCGTATATTGAATCGGTTCTATCGGAAGAATCTTAACACACTGCGTTCTTGGTGATTAATTACTGACCGCAAGATGCATAGTGCATTCGTTTTGGTCTTCAACCATAGTAATAAAAGGTTACATGCTCACGTTAACTTCCAAACACGATTTTGTACATTTCCAAATTGATCTTAAATCTAGTAGACATGTTCAAATCAGAAATGTCATATGAAAAAGAATGAGAGTTCTAAGGTGGCGAAACAGTTATCTTCAATGGAAAACAAATCGTCAGTAGACCGCCAATAAGTTGGGAAACAAAATACAACGGGTCAGGAAAATGCTGCACAAAAGAGTTCAATGCGGATCTCCTTACAGAAGACCTGTTCTTAAGTACATTTGTTGATATGATGAGGTTGCACTCAAATACTAATCTTACTAGTTTGTAAGACATTCTAGCTAAATTAATATTAATAAATTTTCATTACAGTTTACGACGGCCAAGGTCAGTTAGTGAACACTTACGGGAATTCCATTTACCACTACGGTCGAAATGAACAAGAAAACTTATTCCACTGGACTTTCTTGAACAACTTTTTGAGTCCTATTTTCGTAAGTTTTTTTTGCATAAATAACACTGAAAAATGTATATGTTTAGCTACCTAATTTGTCTTAGCATATTCAAATAGGGATCACGAGGATTTCAAATCATCATAAGAGTAGCATCATGCGACACCGAAATATACTAGGTTTTTCATGATAGAGCTCAGAGTAACTCAAAGGACAATCAAGCTCCAAGTACGTTTACGAATCAAAATCAAACATCAAGTGATGTAAGGGATATAGCTTAGAGAATTTTGCACAAAAAGGTAGGGTGCATAGGCAGAGAGCCGATGGCCCCCACTTAGCGACATCGAATGAGTCACTGGAAGCTGCTCGACTAAAGTGAAATTAAACCGTGGTGCATTAAAGATGCGTCCATTATCTCCTTATGATTAAATGATGTTCTTGGGGACATCTAGAACGTCTATCAATTGTATAGATTTGATTGATTACTCTGATGAAAAATACCCTATTAAAATATCATGAGTTTATAATTTCTGAAGTTTTCATAATAGCAGTAAACACAAGACATAAAAGTTATTTTAATTCTAGCCAACAGCATTAGGCAGAACCTCGATCGCATACATGGTGCCAGTATCAGATGCAGTGATACAGCAGATCAACCGAGACCCGGTGTACCAAAACAAACTCCTCATACTTACGTACAAGGACCCGTTAGTCGAAGTCAACCCTCTCTGTTCTGGAAGAAGAACTCAAATACCCTCGCCCAATCTATGCAGCAACTTCCTAAACTGCTGGGACGGTTGGGCGTTTGAACAGGAGTGTCCAGCTGGTCTGTTGTTTTCGAACGAAGGCTTTTGCGACTATCCTCATAACGTGAATTGCAACAACCGGAAGTTGAAGGGTAAGTTTTGTTTATTATTCGAAACGTGCTGGGTTCATACGAACAGAAATGAACTTTAGAGTAAAAATAAAAGTGAAATCAATTCACTTACTGAATAATCATAATTCATTCATATATTCGGAGTGCAAATAAGACATAAAAGTAAGCAACTACCACAGAAAACTTTCTTGATATAAATAATTCTTACATTCATTTAAAAGCATTTATTATGAAAACATTCTCCGTAATCTCTCTCTCTCTTAATACTTATTGAGAAAACAGATTTCGGAAAACGACAATGAGTGGCCTTATGGACTATATTATATATTTTTAATTATATGAATTTAAGTTAATCTATATTATTTTACTTCTCTTAATCCACCTTGTTGGACAATAAATGATGATACATTTAAAATTCTAAATCTTGTAAATGAAGTTAAATTAAAAGATCGTCATCACCAAGTTAAGGCTGTACTGACTTTTACTGGCTTATTTTCTTTAAACAATATTTTCACAACGCGGGTAAGCGAGCAGACAGGTCACATAATGTTAAGTGATTACCCTCGCCCATGAATATCTGCACACACACAACACAGGAGCCATTTTGTTGAATTATACTCATACCTAATGGATTTCTACCCGGCATGATACCGCATCCTTCAATCGCTTGTCGGTACGTCGTTGTAAATAGGATGGCACTGCCGCCGAACTCTCTCCAAACTCGAGGAATCCAAGTTCGGGAATCGAACCCAGGGCCTTGCGATTTATAATAAGACAGCGCAAGCGCAGTGCCACGGTCAAAAAAAATACTTAATGATACCGACCCTATTTATGTTAATGCTTATAAGGGCAACGCTCTGCTCGTGAACTGTATGACGCTGTTACAGCCAAAGATGGGCAGCAAATACCTTATACGATGGTAAGAGCCACACATAAAAATATAATGGGTTTATTTATATACGTATATTATGAACTTATATAAACGTAATATGTATTGTCAACCGATTCAGCATAATGAGAGGTTAGAATGTTTTCAATTCCTTTTTTTTATTGTTTTACCGGGTATATTGTTTTGCAATGAAGGCCTAATTTTAAAGATATTAATAGTGGTAGTAAAAAAGATTAATTTACTTGCCAATTTGTTGGACAGTTTGCATGTTTTTATCTTATTTTTATTATCGATAGCAAATAAATTGAAAATTTACTATAACTACTGATCCAATATAATCCCTAACTAAACTGACAGTTACAAAGGAAGAGCAGTTATTTTCCTTAATGCTTAAATTTTGTGTTGAGATTTGTGTAGTTGCAATAAAGGCTGAAGCATCGATTTTTAGGTATTATGTATGACATATCTACATACACATATATATATATATATATATATATATATATATATAGGCTAGTTACCAGTTTAGCGTTCCGGCACGATACGATAGGAGTATGAGTTTACCATATCCATAACAGGTTAGCCCGCTACCATCTTATACTGCATCATCACTTACCATCCAGGTGAGGTTGCCATCAAGGGCTAACTAGCAGTGGATAAAAAAAAATGCACGCACATAGGGAGCCAACTTAATTGTCGCGAAGGATGCCGACTGAACGCGGCGGTTCGGCCATGTCAACACATTATACTGTGCGCTAAATTTTTCTATATATTTCAGACCCTCCCAGTCTGACATGCAGCAAGGAATTTGAGGCTTTCCGGAACAAAGTTGACTGTAGTGAGTTTTTCGTGTGCGTGAATAGCCTTCCAGTCCGGTTCAAGTGCCCCGCCGACCTTGCCTACAGCGAGGTAAGATATCCTATTATAGGCATTTAATGAAGTTACCATAGTTTGAATGAATCAACTTGGTTGGAAGACGTATAAAAATGTTTATATAGTGCAGTTTATATAACGCTATAATTTGTTTAGTTATGTATAACTTTTTGGCAGAGGAACTGTATTTCCTCGAAATAATAAACCTATATCTACCATTATCCAAATTATAAAATCCAGTCATCCCTGATATCAGTATTGCCAATGCTTCAGTAATGCCAATACTTCCGCGCGTCAAGTTAAGTTGAAAGCCCGGTCTTTTTTTTACGAACAACATTAATTTTATATACTCTGTTATTTTTTCCAGGTTTTGGGTATTTGCGACTATCCCAGCAGAGTGGCTTGCAATATAACTCAACTAAATAATCCAATTCAAACAACTCAACTTTTCACTGAAGGAACCTCAACAGTAACTCCTATGGAATCCAGCTCGACTTCTGCTGTGACAGCGGAACCTGTATCAAACCTCAATGGTGATAAGAATCTAGTGATTAATAAATACGAATACAATACGCAAAGTGAGTACCTACTTATCGAGACTACTTACCCAAGTTAACCATTGTTACCATTAATCACATTTTATATTGAAAAATACTACCATTTTTCAACGATATTAATATAGATACAAAAAATTCTCAGTTCGTTGATTATATATTTAAGTATAACTTTTATTGGTGGAATCTATTTTGATTGGAATTTACTGTTTCCTTTTAGTGAATAAGTTATGATCCCGTGGATGTCCCATATAATAACTTGTTAAAATCATTTGGAAATTTATGAAGATACAAATATTATTCGAGGATTACAAGTTATAATTTTATTTATTTTTATATCTTGTATTCTTGCACTAAATTATAGCAACTAATTTATATTTAACTTATTTCATTAAAGAAATATAAAATACAATTAATTTAGATATTACTTATAAATCGAGTATGTTATTTTTTTTCGAGTGACATTTAGCATTTTCTACATTAACGTTGATTATTAAGATGTATAATAATGACAGTGGAACTATATATGAAAATTGAAATGAACCTTTACTTTAATTATAAGTAAGTTAACTCATTTCACGATACCACGTAACATGGTAGAAAAATATTGCTAATGTTAAAATTAGCAATATTTTTCTACCCTGTTACGTGGTAGAAGCGGGGCCGTCCATCACTCACGGTATGGTCCTCAAGTTGGCTGGTGTGCTGTTGTTCCGGCACATCTCTGACCGGCGATATTAGGCACGTTGTGCCCGAGGAGGGTCTGCTGCGGCGGACACCCGCTGGTGGAGTTGCGGTTGTATACGAAAGCCTTCCCGTGACTCCACCTTACAGCGGTGAGTAGGAACACGTGGGGGTTTTAGTCAGTAGGAGTCTGACATAACCTTTGTGCCTCCACGATAAAAAAAAAGTTCTAAAGACCTTGATATAGTCAATAAGTGTCCATGCAATAATATGAAATCACTAACGAATTTTGTTGTTTTCGTAATTTTGCTCCACATACAATGCAATAAATTATATTTTAAGTTAAGGCCAAAATGGCATGGCAAAAATCCAGTCGCCAGTTTTCTGCAAAATTTTGTATGACTATTTAAATTATTGGAAGCGGTGATAGCCCTGTGGTTAGGGCGTCAGCCTCCTAATCAGAGGTTGGCGGTTCGAAACCGGGCACGCACCTCTAACTTTTCGGAGTTATGTGCGTTTTTAAAAATTAAAATATCACTTGCTTCAACGGTGAAGGAAAACATCGTGAGGAAACATGCACGCCTGAGAGTTCTCCATAATGTTCTCAAAGGCGTGTGAAGTCTGCCAATCCGCACATGGCCAGCGTGGTGGACTATGGCCAAACTCTTCTCATATAGAGAGGAGACCCGTGCTCTGTAGTGAGCCGGTAATGGGTTGATCATGATGATGATGATGATTTAAATTATTCATCGAAGATTTCAACCTCTAACTATATTCTGCTTACAGGTTGGTCATCAACACACGTAGCTGTATCGAGACAAGATGCAATCCGTCAGTTGCAGCTGGGAAAAATCGCACAAATCAGTGTGGATAATTAATTTGTTTCATAGAAATTCCTCGAATGAGCTTGACCAGTATTGCTTGGTCCCAGTATTTTCGAACCCGCTATGGTAACTCGCACTATAAGGAAATGAAGTCGTAACACTTTTATATTCACAAAAAATAACTCGCTGTCACACATACGCTTTTATGGGATACTTGTTTGTACCTAATATTTTTTTAATATGCATTGAGTAGAGATAAAGAGATAAGTGAATAAATATTTATATGCATTGCATAATGTTTCATTTTTTACTTTAGATTTCACGATGACACTAATATTATAAATGCGATAGTTTATTATTCCTTCTCGCCGGAATTAGTGATCCAATTCAGCTAAATTTTAAATGAAGATAGATTATGAGCTGGAATAACACATATGCCCCATTTTATGCCTGGATATTCCATGGTTCCCGCGGAATTTGTAAAAAACGGAATTTCAAGACGATAAGCTACCACCATAGCAATAATTTACCATAGTAAATAATCGCGAAATGAGACGTATAGGTAAAAGGTAGCTGAAACGAGAACGGGAACAGTAATAAGACATGATCGAACTAATCTTCGATTACAAAGTTAGCTTATTCGACATACATTCTTAAAACCCTTATGCTCTAGGCAAAAGTAGTAGCGGGCATCAGTTGCTTTAATATAAAATAATATTTATTAAACGTCGGTCTAGTGGTCGGCCCATTTAACGCGGTCTTAAACAAATAATTGATAGACCGTATTTTTGTTTGTGTCGAGAAAAGTTAATCTCTTACTTGGGATTCAAGTAATCCCAATAATAAATATTCTTGGTGCTAACATCGAGTAAGAAATTGACTCCGACTCCGACTGCGAGTCATTCCTAGTATTATTATTACTGGCAACTGGTAAGGTAAAACCGCAAGAAGTAACCTAAGACAGCAACCCGTGTTAGATGAGCGCCGTGAGTCAAAACTTACCTAAAAACCTAAACTAAACCTAATTGATATGAGAATAATAATAATAATAAATTTATTAGTTTAAGTAGTGTTATAGCACATTTTACCCACTCACAAACAAGGTTTTACACAGTTAATATACCTAACTTAAACGTAAACTTCTAAAGGTACAGTATGGCCATTTGAGTGGGTGAATATTTATCGCCTTAGAAGATAACTCTGTTTAGGATGTCATAATAATAATAGAAGAATTCAAATTTTGTTATCATACACATCCGTGATTTTACCAAAATTCAGACACGAGCCGGGAATCGAATCCAGGACGTTCAACTTTAAAATGCAACAACGGACGCGGTGCATCACGGACGTCGCCAAAATACTGATTACTGATGCACACTGATTCTAAGTCCCTAAGCTTATAAATGAGTTTCATGAATTCCAGAAACCAATTAACAAACTTTTTTTTCGTATAATAAAGGGAAAATATAAAAACAACATTTTATTTTTAAAAACTTTATTTACACTAATCCATGAAAATTAACTTAACTGTATCCTAAAACTAAAGTTAAATGACTAAATTATTTCATTTCGACACAGCACCTACTGGTAGTGGTGCTATATCAAAGTAATTCAAAGTGATAGTTCATTAATTTTTTGGCAGCAATTAAATGGAATTTAATCTTTTGTCAAAAAAGGACTATAGTTTTCAGAGAGTACACAATGTTAAAGACTTTTGAAAAATAAAAGTCTTCGAACTAATAATTTTTGTCCAAATTATAGCGCCTCTTCAGACAGACCATGGAATCTAAAACAGAGTGTCACGGGAGCAATTTGTATGACACGGCATTTCTTTTACGTAATCTTTAGTTAATCAAATAAAAACTTTTAAACACTATTTATCAAATACGCAGAAAAGGACGTAGTAAGTCGATTTGTTTTAACTTGAAATACAATAGGAGATTCTAAATTCAGCCAGTACTTAGGCATTATTCAGTGATGTTTCATTTGGTGATTCGATAGTTCAGAACAGTTCTGTAAAAGTCTGATGAAATTTTTGTGAAAATGGCAACTAAGATAATAGTTATCAAAGAAAAAAATAGCATTATTTTATTTTTAGAATTATTAAAAACTCTTTGTTGAACGAGGCTCAATAGCAAGGACCGCATATTCATAAAAATAGTTTTTAATATTTCATTAATGATTGATCTTTCCTTTCTGTTCACGTTTATCATACCGTTCATCGCCTATTAAACGTAATAATCCATAATCTATGCGATTCACAGCAAACCGTTCTCGTGAAACTTCATGATATATTCTTAAACCACGCTGCATGATAAACGGACTGACTAAAAACCTTTTTTAATATAACATTTGAACATTTTTATAGTGTAATAAATATCATTAAATTAATGTTTTTCTTCAATAAGAGGCCTTCACTTTCTAAGCAAGTCGAAAGGGTTGAGCTTCAGTCTGTCTTTCGAGTCGCTCCTTGACATTCAGAATCCAAGCTTCTTGAGCGCCTTCAGATCCACGTCTCCATAGTAATCTTCGCTGTAACACAATATAAGAGGTCAGTATATATCCAGCTAACGATTAATATATGCACAGTAAATTTCTACAATAAATCTAGAATTATTCGAAAAGGGAAGAAATCCGAATACTGCCATCTAGTCAGACAAATTTCATACGTTTCAATGACTAGATTATAAAACAATGCATGTTTTCAAAAGTTTAAATTCCAATTATATTTACTATTTAATTAAATTTATTATATGGCAAATTTTGTCGTCTTAAGACCCGTTCAGGATACATGAGGCTCATTAACATTGTAATTAATTAATAAATCATAATTAAAACTAAAATAATATAAATTTGACGAATGAGAAACACTTCGCCGGAAATGCGAGTAAATTAGTTGGGCAGCTGTATCCGTTACTGTTAAATCAATCAAACATGTGTGTTTTTATTATGTTCCAAAAATTAAATTCGTTCAGCAGTTTCGAAAATGTAACTAATGTAATGAAATCGAACACTTTTAGAAATATTATTTAGAAATTTTGCTGGTGAGAGGCTTCGGCCGTGGCTAGTTACAATCCTATCGAAAAAGACGTGTTGCCAAGCGATTAAGCGTTCCGGCACGATGTCGCGTAGAAACCAATTAGAAGTGTGGGTTTACCATACCCCTAACAGGTTAGCCCGCTACCATCCTAGACTGCATCATCACTTACCACCAGGTGAGATAGCCGTCAAGGGCTAACTTGTAGTGTGTACAAAAAAAACTTTACATCGGGTTGATAAAAACCACCATGCTGATGAATAGACGAAAAAAAGTAAGTTAAACCATGAAACATGAAACAACAACAAAGAAATTAAAAGAGAAAAAACATGATAGTTACCTTCATTTAAGCCAAAGAATTCAATCGTTTTGGTTTCGGTGCAAAGACGCTGCCAGGTTATGGTTACTAAAGTTGATTATATACAATACAAGAGAACAAGAAATTACTGAAAGAGATAAGATAGTATTAAAATGTTATTAGAAAGTGAATGCAATAAAAATAGGAGACAGAGTGCTTGTGAAAGTAAAATTGTTACAGGGAGACATGACCGGGCATTGTGCAACTCTAGCAGATCGAAAATCACACAACAGTTCAATTTTTATATATTTTGTTTATTTTATAACTAAAATTAAAACTTAAGTATTACAGTTTCTATATCAAACAACAACACTCAGTCGTGAGCTAAGTCAGTACAGAAGATATTTACAAGGTCGTGGCTGTTGCAAACGGAATGTCGAATGGAATCATGTCCTGTCACATCGTTCAACATTGAAAATCTTATACATAAATGCAAACCTATCGTCAACATATTAGAATTCCGTTAAATGACAGTACCGTGGCAATTTTATCGGTCGTTACTACCTAGTCGTAATTAGAGGGCGCTACCAAATCTTATAACAAAATAAAGAAATAAATATATCTACCGCTGTTTTTTTTTTACTAACTCTCGTGAAAAGGCTACGAACGAGAAAAGTATTCGGCAATTGGAAATTAGTACAAACAAAATTGGCTTCACTCACTTAAAATAAATTTGAACCCGGAGTTAGGTCTGCGCACATCAAAAGCAATTTAACCTTCTGTTCAATTGATTACTTGTGTTGTGCGAAGTTAATGTTTAAGTTATGAGTATTAAGAGTTTAAGGGTGGGGGTGGAGTATTTAGTTTTCTTTTTGGGGGCGGGGTTTGAGCTTGTTGGGGGCGACGCGGGCCTGGCCGTTGCTCTGGAGTCCAGCTAACAGCTCGCTCTTGCGGATGGCCTTCAGATCCAAGTCCCCGTAGTAGTCTTCGCTGAAAATGTACGCGAACCTTACTACCTCGCTCTTCCACCGTCTAAATCGTTTTAAATCTAAACTTAATATTTAATACATGTATTTTCGCAAGCCGATATAAATGGATATCACAATTCCTAGCAACTTTTACTGCCTCGCTGTGACTAAGAGTATCATTAATTGTGTAACAAGAACTCGTTAACAACGCTCAATATCGACCGAACTGCCTTGAAATGGCAACAAGAATATTAAAACTTTGCCGCTCGATTTACCAAGAATTTAATTTATCTTTGCATTATTCAAGGTTTGGAAACGCTTTAGGAATCCAGTGAATTAAATGTAATATGGGAATACATTAAACATCAATTCAGTTGCAAATACATTTTTTGAAATCATTACATACAATGGCAAAAATGTTTTTGTTCAGTAACATAATACTGTCGGAAACGACAGTTAAAGCGACGAGCTGTCATTACCATATCCCGTTACATGTCAAAAATATATTGACCACAAAACGTGCATTTTAACAAGTACTGGTAATAGTTATGTAAAGTAATTTTTCACAGTTATGTAAATGAAAATATAAAACAAAGATTTCGTGACAGTTATATTGTGACTTCGAACCGCAAATTCTAATAGTAAATTCCTAATATTTAGCTTATAAAGTATTATAATAAACGCAATCTAAATCATAAAAATAAAAACGAAAATATTTGTAAAATTGACCTCTAAAGTGCAGATGGTTAGTCACAAGGAAACACATTTGGGTTACGGGACGTTATTAAAATTGAAAATGTTATTGACTAAGTAAACAGCACCGGCGGTTTGAGCTAGTGAGTTTAGAAGTAAACAGAGTCCAAGTTACATAGTCAAGACTGTTTTACTTGAACTAGAAGAATAGAGCCCATGATTGAAAGAGTTAAAAAAAACTTACCATCCGGGAACATCTTCGGGCTCTTCGCAGTTACCGGTGCCGTCGGAATCGCCGATTTTGAAGACAGTGCCGATGGGGCATCCGTATTCACGAGCCACTCCTTCTAAGCAGATGTAGTATTTGCGGCAGTCTTCAGGGTGGGCGTGACGGCTGAATGATCCAGCGTTGGAAACTTCTCCGGGAGCGGGGCAAGAGAAACCGTTCGCTACTTCTAGGAAAAACCAGAAAAAGTTACGTGAGTCATAAAGCTAGAGAAGGAGAAACGGAGCGTAAACAGCTGTGCAGTTGAAGAGCAGAATGAAGATGTAGATGTAGAGATCCAGATCTAGTGGTGCGTCGTCTTCGTTACAGTATTTTTCTTGTTCAGTGCCTTGATAATCATGTTTAGTTTAATTAAGATTAGTTTATATTATTATCATAATTACTATAACGTATGAAAGACACTTAATACATGTATTTATTTTATAATGTACATTGTAACTTTATAATTTTTTAATGTAATAAACACCTAGTAATGTCAAAAAGTGATAAACAACATGGTCTCCACGGTACAGGTCACCTAGTGTGGAGGCCACTGCAATTTGTTATAATTTTAAACTGTTTGGAAATAAAGTTATTTATTTATTATTTTATTTATTTATTTATCACGTTTTTTTTAAATAATGCAAACAGATTAAGATCAAAAGTAGCTTGTCCTTAATAAATTTAAGTCCTAATTTAGTGCATAGATTTATATTGTGTGCATTAAAAATTTCCACGTACCCTCGTTCTTGCACTCGGGAACTTGGTCGGCCCACATGCACACGCGCGCTTCTCTGTCGTAGGCAAGTCCGGGGCTGCATTGGTAGCGGGACGCTTCACCGTTCCAGCAGTTCCAGAAGACATCGCATTTAGCTTCATCGGCAAAGATACCATACAGCCTCGCGCAATGGGTAGTTCCAACTGGGGGTTCTGTTAAACAAATCATTTATGTAATATAACTCGATCGATCTATTACTATGACATGATAATGATCTAGGGGATCATTTTCCTATCTCTAGATTTCAAGATTCATCTAACATTTTACTATAAATATACTTCTTGTGAAGTTTTATAGTAATTTTCTCAATTATATAAATGCTTCAGGAAAAATTACTCTAAGCTAAGCTATCTTAGAGCTTAATTACACAGTTTTTTCTTGCAGTATTTCAAAAAGCTAATAAGAAAAACATATGGTATATTTCAATGTAATGCCCAAGTAGAGATAAAAAGGGAACCTAAATCATATTAAACACGGATTTTAACTATTTTTTTTTTATACACTACAAGTTAGCCCTTGACGGCTATCTAACCTGATGGTAAGTGATGATGCTGTCTAGGATGGTAGCGAGCTAACCTGTTAGGAGTATGGTAAACCCACGCTCTTAATTGGTTTCTACGCGACATCGTGCCGGAATGCTAAATCACTTGGCAACACGTCTTTGTCGGTAGGGTGGTAACTATCCACGGCCGAAGCCTCCCACCAGACAATAAATTCACTACATCTTACTTTACACCTTTACCTATGTGTACAATCGGTGTCCCCACACATATCTTAGAGGTCCCGTAATAAGATAAAATTATATCAAATTTACATACAATGATTAAACATTTACAATTTAACCTTTGCTTGTGCATAATTAGGTTACCTAATACAAATACAGCAATCGTTATTGTATAAGCTAGTCTCATGTATACTAATCAATCAAACCCGTTTTCAAATGCAATCACGAAGACATGTTCTTCAAATGCTAGTTCAAGGTTGATTATTTAATTTTTTGGCATTCCTAATAACGTTTACACGGTCTAACAAGTGTCGTTAATGTGTCGTGTTATCCATCAGCTTATATTATCTGAACGACCTCCAAACGTATCCTGGTAGATATACTACGAAAACTCAAATAGTATTAACATATAAAGTCTTTAACTTTGACCGCAGACAATTTATGAGATGTATGAATAAATTACTATAATAACACACAATACAGTAACATATTTGCATAATTTATTATCTTGAACTTTACAATATATCAAGTGCTTCCGCATTTCATTTAGGATCGAGCTTTGAAACTTACCTACATTTTAGTAAATCGGGATGTCATTATGTACAAAAATATCAGTGAATATTGTACAGGCGCCTAAACTAACAACAATAAAAGATAATGATAGTTTTTTTTCCTTTCTTTAACACAAATATATAACTCATACGTAAATAAAAAAACCTCATACATAACTCCTCTTTCATACGAGTAGTATAGTAAGGATTGCGTTTAATCTCCGTCTCCTGTAATGCAGTTTATCTTTTAAAATATAACTACTAAAATAATTTCTTTACTAGTAAGGCCAGCGTGAAATGATACCCATAGTGCCAACTGAGTTAACAATTCGCGTCGATTATTCACAAATAAACAATCCCTACCCTTACATAACCAGAAGATATAAATAGGTGCCGTTAGAATTGAATCTCTCTACTCACCAAGCTGTGTCCTTTCACCGCACTCTACATTGTGGAGGTAGTCGCAGTTCTCAGTCAAGTATTTGGAGTCGGTGGCGTCGAATGCAAGTCCGTTGCCGCAAGTCTTCAGTTCCGCGACACCGTTGTCACATTTCCAGTATTTGTCGCAAGAGATGTGGTGCGGGTAGAAGCCGAAGTCGTCGGGGCATTTGAAGGATTCTTGTGCGACCGCTAAACAAAAGAAACGAGAATTAATATCATTATAATTAGTTACATGATAAATCTGTTTCAATAAATATACACACAATACATGCAAAGTACATTTCACGATAAAATAAATGATGTCATATTCAATTTTTACCGAGAATCATGATCGCCTATGGACATGGTTTCAAAAACGCTGACGCCCCTGTAACCTGTTTTAATTATAAATTATTTACTATTTATATACTATTTAGGTAAGGTATTACTTAGGTGCGTTAAGATTTTTAGATCGCCAGAACTATGGACTAGATTTTGTCATGCAAAGTTTATAAAGTGCACAAACGAAACACTACCGATGTCTCGTCAACCTTCAACGGAAATGGGGCAAATTTACATTCAATGGCGACATGTGTTGGAGTTACTACTAGGCGATTTAAATAGAGGTGTCTTCTTGAATTACAAGTAAAATTTCAAAAGAAACTACCAAACGGTGATTATGGCACGCAATAATTTTGCAACATACCGGTCGCCGGTAGGACCGCTCTTTCTCTAAGGAATGCCATGCGACAAACTCGTGTTGGGCAACGCATGACTAGTTCAAGTTATCGGTTGCCTACTCTTTGTTACTCACAGCCTGTATTTTTAGATTTGCCTCGAAATTGCACGTGGCTGGACAAGAATTAGGCCATTAAAAGCTTAGAGCTGAATCAAGATTAAAATCTCTACACTTAAGACTCTCATTTATAAACTTATGAGGAGCTGATGAGTTTCTTAAGGACGAGTGTTTTAAAGTACGGTCAGTGATGGTTAGTATCGATAATGAAAACCTGAATATCATTCGATGTCGGTTGATATTCCAGTCTAAAATTAGTATTATTCTTGATACAAAGTTCTTTGTCGAAAATAATAGCACTTTTTTATTTTTATCATTTGATATCAAATATACGTACGAGTACAACCGAATTGGAATTGTTGGCTGTGCATAAATACATAAATTCACACACACAGTGATTTCATCTATTAAGGTAAATTTCATCTTTAAAGTTAAATGTTTAGCAACTATTAATTCTGATATGAAATAATTTAGACTATCTATCTATTTTAAATTTCAATGGTATACTGATAAACATGAAATCTTACGTCTTTATTCCAATTTTTCTTCCTTTCTAAAAACAGTTTATCCCATCTACCTAATAGGTGTCATTTTAGAAGATGATGTAGTAGTTTTAATACCTACCAAACAAATAACACGCACACACATTCACACACACACACACACACACACACGCACAAGAATTTACATTCATGTCATTTGTGAATAATATTTTGAAAATAGTGTGAATGAGTATAAAGACTATAAAAATAGAACGTGTTTCAACACTTGCAAAGTATCCACCTCGTTTGGATCTTATGTCATGTGTGTCACCGACCGCTCTCAGGTACCAGTTGACATTTGCGACTAACCAACCGAGAAGAACATCCTGGTTATTTTGTAATTTACTCTCACATCATCAAATCTTGCCGATTATCTTGAAGCGGAAATGATGGGAATTATTTTAGGTACTCACCAAGAAGCATGGTTTAATTTTTAAGGTTGATATGATTTATAGGAAATCAGCTGCCAAAAAGTTATGTTTTCCAGTGCGACGGAGACATTTTCGTAAACTAAATGATCCGTACCCAAGCGTATGTCCGTTTCTAAATCCAAGCTTGCGCTGTGCCAAATCGGACTCAGACAGACAGGTACAAATTCAAATTCAATGTTCGTATATTGGATTTGATATAGACATGGATGGATATATAGATATATAAATTATTTGTGCATCTCATTTAAAATTACGCACTGAATACAATACCTACGATAATTTTTCGTAGCCGAAGTTAATATCATCAAACCTTGACAAGGTTTGTGGTGCCCACACCCCTTGGACAGGATGCCCACGAGGTTTCCTGACCCAAAACTGGCATTGTGCCGCATATCAGGTACTTCTAGCATGTTATAAATGATGCTTACAATATTAATCACGCAGTTATTTATATTTAATGAAAATCTTCAGAGTAAGAAGAAAACCTTAATAAACAACAAATCATTCTGAATCTAAGCTACTGTACCTCAATCTCCAATCATCTGTAGTAGAATAGCAGATTGCAGATTATTTTCAAACATCTTTGACACATACACTTGATTATTTCGAATCACTATCGAATTGATATAAATTTATATCTGATATTATGTATTGTTTTTAATCTATATTATTTTACCTTTAATATATTCTAACACATAATTTTGTTTGTCACTAGCTGTAACTGGTATGCGTTACAATGCTATATAAAATATTAAAAATTAATTACTAGAACATGCCCATACCTTATCTCAATGTCATGATTTGGGAACGAATAAATGACAAACCGAGAAACATTAATTTTTATTTAAACAGTTTCATAATTTGTCTGTTTTTAGTAAAATTCGATTCTAACTCCCATTGTTCGAGTAAAATTAACCGGGTGTATATAAAAATTGCACGAGCAATTTTCATTGTTTCAGCCTATTCGAGCGAAAGCGTACCGTGACCCGTATTCCCAAGGTAAAAATTAGTAACGTAAGTGTAATTAGCAATCTCGTATGCGCGGTGAAGCTTTGCGCAAGCACCCGACACCGGAGCACTGGCGGGTCGTGCGTACACCAGTGTCTATTACCTAAGGGCCTAGAAAACGCTGGCCCAACATTTGGACCAACGTCTATTGGGCCACGTTTCCGTACACACGAATACCTAGTAATGGGCGTTGATCTAACACGATTGCCCAATTTATACTTAAGTCATAAAATAATTATAGGGCTCTAGCCCATGAAACGTTGTACTAAAGTAGCAGTTATTTTTATATATAAGTAGATAAAATAGTGTCCTCAAAATAAATGTTCTCTAAATCAAAATATCTCTTAGTTATTGGGCTCAAATATAAAAAGTAAATCATAGTGATAGTCTATCCGCCTCCTAATCAGAGATTGGGGGTTCGATCTCGGACACGCACCTCTAAATTTTCGGAGTTATGTGCGTTTCATCACTTGCAATAAAAAACCATTATAATTGCATTGTGTAAGATCGTCTACTAAAATATTGCTCTACTTAAGCGCCTATAAAACAAAACAGCAAAAACAATTTCTCTCAAATATCCACAACTCTTATTGTAAGACACGTCTCTAATATAGCATTATAATAATAGACTTTTAGGTTATTGGAACTAATTTAAAGAAATACGGCCTTCTGTATTATCAACAAAAGCGTTTTTGTTGGGTTTTCTAACATTACATAAATGTCTTTTCTTCGTAAAATGACAATGAAAAAATGTTTCGTAATCATATCGAGAGCAAAACAATCTTGCCAAATATGTTCGTACAAAACATATAGTATTACATAAAATCGGTTATTACGTAAATATTATTTAATATTAAGGTCGTAAACCGTGAAGTAATACAGGTGAAAGCCCAAAATTAACCTACCAAACGAGTTCGTGGGCGGGACTTTCGATTTCGTTAACACACTGCGCCTGCGCATCGCGTTAACGAATCTCCGATCACGATTGACCTTTAATCGAAATTTAAATAAGCCGACCGCTTATATAAAATGCCATCTGTTTAATATATGTAAATATATAAAATTTGGTTACCTCTATCAAAGTTCTATGCAAAATTGATAAATCGATTAGATATAAAAAAATAATAAAACTGGGCTGAGTGTTTGACCTCGGTATTTATGTGCACTTAAATAAATAAAATAAAAACTGTTATTTATTAACAGGCGACTCTAATTAAATAAAAAATTTGGTGATGCAAATATGCCCATACAATTCGAATAAGAGAACCGTAAGTTTTAAGCGAAATAAGTCTTTTAAGAGTCTTACTGTATTACAATACATAGTATGGTTCTATGACGGTCATGCTTTGCATTGGAATGTAATTAAGAGGGTGGCAGAGTTTGCAGTCTGTGCACGAACACTTCGATGCAGGATTTGGGTTTTTAGTAATATTAAAAGACGTTTTTATTGTTTACTACTTCTATGTTTTCTTTAAAACAATACTATATAATACTCAATAATTACGGTTCAACTATGCAGAAGAAACTTTTACTGATCCGTCTTTTCTTTAATTATTTATTACTGCACCAATTTTTCATGATACATACATACATATTAAAATATAAATTTATATCAACTATTTAGACAAAGATTCAAGGCAACAATCTGATATTTATGCACGGTTATGATGCAACATTTAAAATCTCATTAGATAACCAACGTTACAAACGAGATATCAGGTGAAAGTGAGATGTTTTCATCTATTTGCGTGAAAAGCAACGTTCAGCTATTCAAATGGAAATATATCTCATCTATCGACAGTGATTTATAAGAAACGAGTCTTATTTTTGCAGTTTCTTTAAAAAAAAAACTCTTGAAGTTAAATTGTTTTTGTTTACGATGAAATGATTGTAACCAGATAGTGTCTACTCAGATGAAGAAAAACTTATTGCAATTAATTATATCGAATATACGCCACATTGTTGTCTATAAATCGTAGTCTTTAACTTAAAGGTGACTAACTGACTAATCTATGAACACACACACACACAACTTTGCATACAGAACCGTTATATCTTAGACGTCCTTGAGGATGGAAAGGAAAGGATAATAGTGTTGTAAAATTTCTACGTTAAGTTTTATAGCAGGAAAAACGCAAAAGCTGTCATAATATAAAACATATTTTAATTTACTTAGTTTGCTGTCAAACCTCATATATTTTCGTCATATATTGTATTTGCGGTTCTAACCGTCCGTCTGTATTTACAGCTGTTTAATTTTTTTTCTCATTTATACGTACCTACTTGTTAGGCAAAGAGAAGATAACTTATTAGTTCGTATAATTTCTAATAATTAGGCAACTTAAGAATTCTTCTATTGAACGATATCACAATGGATCCTTCCCAGTGCGTATTACAACGCATACGATTTTTTTTCCATCTACTAAAAGACGCAAGTGTTCGCTTTAATATCTTTCGTAACTGTTACATCATGGTTAATTAATTTTATTCGCACATTTCGTAATATTAATATTCCACTTTAGATAAGAATCATATATATTAGTCAAAATTTCAGCTCATAAGATTAATTAACAATTCTATCTATTAATTAATAATTCAACACTAAGTTTACAAAACTTTCAGTTAATTAAATTGAAGTATGCTTTTATATTTAAAAAACACAAACAGATAGCAACATAGTTAGGCCTTTTGCTTTTATATTACGTTTTTTTTCTTTATCTGTTCTTTATGTGTTTTGTTATATATGCAATAAAGTTGCTTAAATAAACTAAATAGGTTTCAGCGCATTCTATCCCACATCGTACAACACCAGCGTCCAACACCAGCAGGGGTCAAATAATGCGCGTGAAATATAATAAAATGGAGTTTTTTATACACTACAAGTTAGCTTTTGACGTCTATTAAACCTGCTAGGGTTATGTTAAACCCACACTCCTAATTGGTTTCTACGCATCATCATGCCGGAACGCTAAATCTCCCACCAGACCAGACTCGAGCCGGGAATCGAACCCAGGACCTTCAACAACTGCGACAGTGCACGTACTACGCCACGGGAGTCAGTCAAAATAAGTATAAGTAAGAGTAATATCGAAAATGTTTTCGAAAATTCTATGTTAACCGGGATTCACTTCTTTAGAATTGCTTTTTTTTATACACTACAATATAGCCCTTGACGGCTATCTCACCTGGTGGTAAGTGATGATGCTGTCTAGGATGGTAGCGGGCTAACCTGTTAGGAGTATGGTAAGCCCACACTTCTAATTGGCTTCTACTTACCTTAAAACTAAAAACTAAGATTCAGTTTCTATTCATTTGACTACAAAAATTGCGTGTACTAATAAGGTAGGTACATAAAATTAAAAGCGTAGGTAGTTTAAACATCACACTATTATTTTTCCGCCTATCTGAATCTACATCGATTTTGCGTGGGTTTCCGTACATTCAGAAAACGCGTGGTGCATCTAGAGAATAAAAACAATACAATACATGGGCCAGTAAGGTTATTTATATCGTTGGTTGAAGGACAGACAATCTCCGTCGGAAAATGCCATGTTTAAGCTCGGGATACTTTTGTAATTTAATTATATTATAGATAGACGTGCATACGTGCTGCGATAACAAATAAAATGCGTCGTTTATATGACTTATTGATGGGCGGCGTTTACTTTATACAAAGACAGGGCTGGACCTATGCGAACTGTTTCGCGATGAGAAAGCCTCGCTACGTATAGGTAGGAAACCATTTACTATTGATGTATTAAGCTGTGATAGCCTAGTGGTTAGGGCGTCCGCTTAGTAATCAGAGGTCGGGGTTCGAATCCGGACACGCACCTCTAACTTTTCAAAGTTATGTGCGTTTTTAAGCAATTAAAAAATATCGCTTGCTTCAACGGTGAAGGAAAACATCGTGAGGAAACCTGCAAGCCTGAGAGATTATAACATTCTCAAAGGCGTGTGAAGTCTGCCAATCCGCATATGGACTATGGCCAAACCCTTTCATATTGGGAGGAGACCCGTGCTCTGTAGTGAGCCGGCTATGGATTGATCATGATCATTGATGTATTGTTAACCATTAAAAAAATACGATAATTCTCTATGCAACGAAAATTAGTTACCACAGATGCACTATGGGAGGTATTAGAAAAATTGTGCACCATGAAGATCCAATCGCTTCATAAACTAGCATTAAGATTCCACGGAAGTGTACTATGCAAAATGACACAGGTTAGTCATCATATAAAAAAAATTCTCATTCGAAACCTTCAAATGAGAATAGAATTCCAACAGCCACGATGCATTGTTGGACGCGGCTATCATTGTCGGAAACAATAAAAAATCGTTTGGACAACACAACAATCAAACTTCCGCCGCATTGTTTTGGTGTAAACGTGCTAATTACAAATCATTTCTTGTTATACAGATAATTAACGACGAGAGAAACACTAATAAGTTTCAGCCTCTATTACGGCATATTTAACAAAAATTCTAACAAATTTTCAGATTTGAACCACTCAGCATGATTGGCAGATTTTTTATTTAGACTTTTTTATTCAACCATAACTGCTAATCGCCTGCATTGTTTCATCAAAATTTATTATTCATTATGTGAGATGGTGTTAACGGAAAAAAAACCCCGGCTAAGTTTGTTGTGGGCTTCTTCTTAGACCGGGGCGCGTTTGGAACCTTTTAGCTTTAGTTTTAAGTTTACGAATATAGTTACCACCATGAAATAACTACTAAGTAAATTATTGACGCGTCAAAAGTGCCTTTTTAAGGACTATTTGAATAAAGATTATTTTGAATTTTGAAATCCTCTCCTGCATCATTACAATCCTCACGTAACACCCACACATCACATAGTATTATGTGTGTGTGTGTCTATATATATATAATTTTTTTTACGCAATATTCAATATTAGAGATGTATGACTCGATTTTCATCACACATAAGAACATCGTAAAAACTATTTTTTGAGTAGTCGCGAAAAACTGTAAGGATTTCAACGTACCGTTGGTCTAATAACGAATAACACAGAATTTCAAGGAAAAAGACTTAACAGCATTACGAAGATCAATGTTGTATGGATATCAGTGAAAAATAAGCTTATTTTGCAATAATAATTTACACAGTGCAATTCATAATCAATCTTTATAATCCACACCGCGCAGATCTTCCAAAAATGTGCAATCGACGCAAGTTTCAATCCGGCATCGGAGCATCCTCAAGAGATATTGAATACATACAAACATATGGACTATGTCTATTCACAATTATTAAAACGAGCGTCCGTTAGAACCTTTCGTTTGCAATTGTCGCGAAAGTACGAAGGAGTTTTCTAGAACATAATGTGTTTATTATGAGACTGCGCAAACAAGATAAACATAATATTCGATCGTCGTCTGCGCACTCAAGCAGTATGATTATTTTCACCGAGTTTTCTTTCTTCTTGAGAAATTCACACACGCACCTCGAGCCTGGATAATTGAATACCTTCACGCAATAATAACTTTATGAATATTTAATTGCTACGGTCGTAAAATTTCGCGATCATTTTAATTTGTTAACGCGTAGCCCAAATTGCCTTTGCGCTATTAATTGCGATTTATCTTTAAATCGATCTCTTAACTAAAATGCATTTGTGGCTACTGATGCAAAAGATATATTTTACTATCCGTGTGATATTTAAGTATACCTTTAATTAATACAGTGCATAATTTAAGAGTTTATATTTTTATGAGTTGAAACTCAAGATTTTTCTTTGGAATTTACAGCTGTTAAAAAAGCTATTTTAATAGTTATTTTTATCTGATAATAAAGTTAATACTCGACTGAACGTCCTGGTCTAATTACTCCAATTTAGTATCGTCATCCATGTAGATACCGATCAGGGTCAAATTTCACAAATTTACGTACCTATTACAAACGCAGTCATGAACTTAATAAGAATAAATACATTAACTTAAATACTTAACGTATGCTATCGTAACCCTAGAAAATCATTAAAAATTATCTACCATATCTTTTTTATATTTTATTATATTTTTTGCAATAAGAAGCTAAGGTTTTGCGCAACCTTACATAATTTGTTCGTGTGAACTGGGTACGTGATTCAAATGCACAAACAATAGTTAAAACTCTATAGTGTCTCTTACCGATGAAGGAACACCGTCCTGTTAAGACGAACGACAATTTGAATTCTATTACTGTTTCATAACAACTTTGCCTTGCATACCATTGTTTAGAATGAATGCAATTGCATTACAAAACTTAAGTAAAGTACAATGACATTGTTTAAGTATCGGACAAAATATATATTTGTCCTTTAAATACTTTAATTATGTACAAACATTTACTTTCTTTTTAGACGTAAAATTTTTGTATATGATACATTAAAAACTCTGAATTTACCAATCACCACGCTGACCATGTGCGAATTGGCAAACTTCACACACCTTTGAAAACATTATGGAGAATTCTCAGGCGTGCTTTTTTTCGTCACGATGTTTTCCTTCACTGTTGAAGCAAGTGATATTTTTTTTTTAAACGCACGTTACTCCGAAAAGTTACAGGTGCGTGCCCGGATTCGAACCGCCGACCTCTGATTAGGAGGCTGACGCCCTAACCACTAGGCTATCACCGCTTCTTAATTTGTATAAATGCAATCATCTAAATAATTATCAGTGACGTACGTTTAAAAGTAAAAAATAAAAAATCTGAAAGTTTAACTCAAAAATCTTATTAAAATACAAGTTGTAATTAATATTTACAACATAGTTTTTATTTTATTCATAAGTGAGTAATAAGTATATTAATGAATTTACAATAAGAAACTTCACACATTCATTGACGCTTCTAAAAAATTTATAAGCGAGTTTTAGTTCAATATCTGAATATCTTCGTGACTACGTTGACTTCGCAACAAATAACAGGAGCTAAAGATCTGTTGTGAAAATAACATAATTACCGATCAATACAACTTTCGCTTGAAATACGCTGAGTGGAAAATTGACTTTTCATAGACAAGTAAATGGTGGTAAATCCACTTGACAAGGTAATTATTTGATTTAATTGCTTGGCCCGATCAGGCAATTGATTAAGTATATATGCACCTCTTAGTCATTAGAAAACGATGAGTATCTAGATTAATTACGCAAAATTATTAGATTAATTTGCCAATGCCAAATAATTGGTTAAGGAAATCCATTGTTTTATGCATTGTTTTCGTTTCGTTTCATATACCCGATTAATTTAATTAATTAAATGAAAAATGCATTTGAATTATTTTTTGTTTTCATTAATCTAAATTAGTATTATTATTCCTAAAAGATGGAAAAGAATCAACTTTTAAGTCCGATCTTAATTCTAATTCTCCGATAAAATCAGAGAATTATAAGCATTTTACGCATCGCAGAAGATACGACAAAAATGTTTTTGACAGGCTATGATAAATCGAGATATTATTGCATATATGCTCACCCAATATTCGTTTTACGCAACTTAACATGTAGGTTAGAAAGCCAATGGGGGCATTAGCTTTAATTGCTACATTACGTCAACGTTGAGATGAAATGAAAATAAATATGTACATATTATTCTTCTTCATTAGCATAGTAAGCTAACTTATCGCATCTTGACATAATAATTCAAACTCGTATCTAAAAATGTTGGTTCTAAAATAAATGATCTAAGTAAAAGCTTCTATGATGACCCTTATTAATATTTTCAGCAAATACTGTACTTTAATACTTTATTAAAGATTTCGTTGGCAAGAATACATTTAGAAAAGGGTCAAAGTTTTTGGCACTTATATTTAATGTAATCAGAAATATTAAACTGGCAACTCTATATCGGTCTGGTATCGCAAAGTATTTGATAATTTAGGGTAAAGTTTAATCAAAAACATGAAACTAACTTCGATTGTATAAAAAGCGCTGATGTTTTAGAGTAAAATAGAGTTCATTTTATATAAATTAACCAAGTAAATAACTATCTTTCCCAATTTAAAGCATTATTTTAATGTATTTATAATAATGCCATACCCGTTATACTACCACTCAGGCAATCTTCTTAAATTTGTCAAAACTGTATGCAAGCATGAAAATTGTACTTTCAATATTTGTATTTATAAATAATAAACAGATTTATATCTGAAAGTGAAAGTGCTTCTCTTACGGAATTCTTACGAAGTTGTTTCTTTAAAAATAATGTTATACCCGGTTAAACTTTTATTTTGAATGTATAATAGGGGTGATTAGGCAAGGGCAAACTTATAAGTTAGATATCGTAATTAAAGAGTACCATACAAGTATTATAATAAAAATAACATATTTAAAAAGTTTTTACAATATATATATATGCAAAAATTAAACAAATTAAATTCAAGAGAACTATAAAATTTTTAAAGGAAATTTGATGGGTTTTAAAGTTTACTTTTTTACTAAGGATGTTTTATGAATAAGGATTAGTAACACCGCTACATAAAGCCAAAGGAAACACGTAAGTATGGCACTCCAAAAGAACGGATCATGGCAGCGAATTAACTGCAATTTCTATTCCCAGCACTTTCAGCGCAATGCAACCAGTGTGGAAACTTATATCGATAACACTCGGACAGCTTTCGCGCTCCATACCGACAGCATACTAACACAATGTACCAGATCCTTCACTACACTATAGAGGAATCCGTTTGCCTTGCCGCACCCTAAATATTTCAAATTCTACGTACCCACGCCGAGGGCGGCTGCTAGCACTAATAAACACCGTGAATTCATGGTTAAACAATAAGTCCTTGCACGAGAGTAGTGGACACTTTAACGTTCTAGCACACACTGCGAGCGGGTGAATGGGCGGTTGAGGCTTTTATATCGGGAAGCCGAATGCGGCGTACGGCCGGAGAAAAGCAACGTCAGCGCCCGCGCCGGCCCCGCGCTCCCCATACGCACCCGGTTTATGCTATCCTGGTACTCTAAAGCTTATTTTTGGAAATCTCAGTCGCTTTGTTTTCGCTTTATCTATCGCCTCGCGTGATTATTTTTTATTATAGTCTATTTTTTTTAATATGTAGTCCTATCACTAAACAAATAAATAAATAAATACCTTTGATTTGATATTATTCCAAATATCTATAAATATCTGCTCACAAAACTTATTTAGTTTATTTGTTAATTTATATCCATCTATATTTTAGTGCAGTCAGGGGCTGATTTTTATTATACGGAATGAAAACAGATTTTAAAAACATCTTTCAAATATTGACAATTGCAAAAATCGATTCTAGACGTTTTTTTTTTGTAATTTTTTATTGTTATTATTTTGGATTGAAACACTATTTTACCAACTTCCTATATTTAATATAACGACAAATTCAAATGAAAACTGTTTCATTAAAAATTCATAGTGCGTAAAATACGTTCATTTATTTTAATAACCATAAATTACGTTACCTACGCCGGTTGCGCATTTTACATTTTCATGAATTTCATTTCCTTAAATAACACTGCGTGCGCGTATTTAACCATGATTCATAATAAACCTTTGGGCAAGTGCAGGATACTTCAAAGGACACAACCTGACCGATGAAGGCGAAAGTGTCTTAATCGGGATAAATCAGTCATACCGCATATTAAATCATTGACCATCAGATTATAAGGCTTCTGTGGAATATGGTAACTTGTTTAAAGGAAGAACTTTTTATCGTTGTAATTGAGCCTCGAGATTGGAATGTATGAATAGAAGTTTTTGTCGAAATCATTAAAATAAATATACATGATTCACAGAAAATAATAAATGTCTGTATGCAATTTTTTTTAAAAAATCGTTATTCTTTGTGTGTTTTATCAAATAAAATTGCACTCTTAATTTATTTTTATTTTTTTCGTGTATTTTCCATTACGAAGTTCGAAACCCTCATAAAATTTATATTCTGTTATTCAAGTGTCGCAAATTAATTCGCTTAGCATAGTTCATCCGAATTGTAAATTTCACGACCTCGATATTCAACAGATGCTCTTAAGACTGCAATAAGCATATGAATATGTATATATATCAATATTTCAATATGGGAGGCATCGGCCGTGGCTTGTTACTCAAACCACCAAACCAAAAAAAGACATACCTCCAAGCGATTTAGCGTTCCCAAGCGTTCGCGTAGAAATCAATAAGTGGTATACATATAAAACTACCCTAAAACTAAAAGCTACTCGTACCAACCGCCCTCTACCAACATACACTGCATCATCACTTACCATCAAGTGACATTGAAGACAAAGACTGAAAAGATCTTGTAGTGGTATAAAACAAAGGATGCTAAAAAGAGTGTATATAAAAATGTCGCATTTTCTAGTAACCTGACGATATATTAACTTAGCGTGTTTAGGTCCAATTTATAGTATAAATTTAACATTGTTAATTCAATAAAATGCACAGTTGTTCTTAAGTCCATTTTAATGGCAGAGTTCATGACCTCGATTACAGACTTAAATAATGTCATCAAAATGCATACTCCTACTACGTAAAAAACGAGTTGTGTTTAAAAGCCAAATGTTTAATCCCAAAAAAACTTATATTCAGGCCAGTATACTATAATTATGTTAAAATTTTTACGAGAATGATATCAAGGTGTGGTATGAAATTACGCATTTGAATATTTAAATGCCAGTTCAACGTATTGTATAACCACATTTGCCTAAAAGTCGAACCTTTTTGTATATGTATGATATTTTATAACAAACCAAATAAAAGATTTCTCATGGATAGGTTACACAATCATGACAAAAGATATAAAAATACGGAAGGCCAAGATAACAATGCTTCCTGCAATATTGTAAATACAAAATTGTGTATTATCAATTCTTTCACGCAGCAACAGAATAACATTGACTTCATGATAGGCACGGCTTACCAGAAAATGAGCGGTTCCTATGTGATGGATCTATAGCGCATTTCTAACTTTCTAGTCAAAATGAAATCTGAAACTTATGGTGTCTCAAAATTATACACATGATAAACCTACTCGTATGTTTCCAAAATTCCTTTATAATATAGACTGACTGTTTGCACTCGTACTTCTTTCACCAGCAACTGTTTCATTTATAAAATTAGCATGCAAGTATGGATACATCATGATCAACCCATCACCGGCTCACTACAGAGCACGGGTCTCTTCTCAATATGAGAAGGATTTGGCCATAGTCCACCACGATAGCCATGTGCGCATTGACAGACTTCACACGAGTTTGAGAACATTATGGAGAACTCTCAGGCGTGCAGGTTTCCTCACGATGTTTTCCTTCACCGTTGAAGCAAGTTATAATTTTAATTTTTTTTAAACGCAACTCCGAAAAGTTACTGGTGCGTGCCCGGATTCGAACCACCGACCTCTGATTAGGAGGCTGACGCATTAACCACTAGGCTATCACCACTTCTAGCTTCAAGTATGGATACACTACATGAGAATAGATCACACGAGCGAATCCACGGGCAAATCTTGTATGTCATAATACATGACATGACACAAACAAGGATAGAATTTACAAACTGAGTTTGGACAAACACTTTTTTATATCATATTTTTATGGAGAATATATTTTTTAATTTATTTGTGTAGCGTACAGTTCAGCGTAAATAAGATAAATTAGCGTTTTAGAAGCATGGTTAGGTTTCACGTTTTGGCACGTTTCGTGGGATCATCTGTCTTATTTGATTGACGTTATACTGACGGCTCTTTGTTACATAAAGCTTAGATTTAACGGCTAGTCACGCTTAATCAAAAATATCATAAGTTTGATAAACAAAGCGACTTATCTTAAATTGTTATATGATGTCAAAGTAAACAAATACATTTGATATCGGTTGATTGCAAGGCTTGCTAATTTTTTGTGCAAATAACCAGCCTGGCTGCTCAGCAAAGGAATACAGCCGGCTTAGTTTGTTATGAAATTCTTCTTAGACCTGGGTGCGATTGGAACCCTCTTAGTTTTAGTTTTAAGTTGGCGAGTGGATTTATGGTCATCACTTCACGAATAGAAATAATGGAAAATGTGATATACATGAGCATAGATGCCTGTAATAGGTTTACATGAATAAAACTTTTTTGATTTTGATTTAATTTGATTATTTATTGCTACAACCATCCTTTTTTCTTAAATCCATTATCCTTAGGTTGACTAGAAGAGATCGTTAAGAGATAAGTCCACCTTTCTACGCCCATATTTATGATCACCTTTTTTTCCAGTATCTTATATTTTGTGTGTGCAATATAGATCTAAATTTAATATCAATCAATCGGAAATCATAAGCATGACGCACTGGATAAATATGTACATAACTATTAGCATTACGTTAACATTTTATTTCGCAATAGAATAACGAGCAAGTTTAATTACTAATCATCTGCTGTTAGCGAGTATGACGTGGTATTTTAGAGAAATCCCTCACTTAACGAACGACTTTATAATTACCCTAAGCACGACATTGGACAATTGATTCAAAGAAAAGAATGTTGTAAGTGGTATACTCGTAATGTAATGGGACTATGTAATACCTTTTGAACGGAAAATAAGTGGTTTGCATTGAATTCCTAATATATTTTATTAATCATTAAGTATAGGCTATTTTTTTTCTTGCGTAATCAAGCTTTTGCGCCGGCTACGTTGTTTTTTCCTAAATTAATTTGGCAATGAATGAGCCAGGTCTTTAAGCTATTTAAACCGGCTTAAGGTCAGGAATGTACTTTGAATAAGCAAAACATTGGTACTTCAATACCTATGGATATTTATTTGGTCAATCAAGAAGCAATGTTGAATTAATTCAATGTTGCTGCATTAAATAACTTATCTCAGAGATCTACTTATTTTGTAAGTATCTACCTATAAGCAAGGTTATACCTGTTTAACAACGAAGCCTGTGATAAAAAGATGAATAAAATATTTGACGACTTCCCGAGCGCAATGTTGGGTGCTGTGGTCTAATTATTGGGATGTCTCAGGTTTGATCCCCTACAGAAAAAAATTAGAAATGTTTAATTTCTGATACAGGCTTTTTGACCCTACCTGATGGATCCTAACCATTAGACCAATAAAGCAGTTAGCTTATGTATTCTATTTATGCTGTTCTTAGCTCAGCTTATGTATGTATTTAGTTCAAAGTTTCTGTTTTATTTATATATTTATTTATTACGGAAAACCAACTAATAAACCATCAGCTAACAATTTTTTTCATAACCATTTTTTACTTTTTTTATAAAAATTATTCATATACTTTATTTGTAACAAGTAACGCTAAGACCGCCAAATCGTTCTCTTTTTGTACTTTGATATGGTGTACTATATGTTTTCAGTCTCATTCATTATTTCATTCATTCTTTCCCTAGATTTCTCGTCTCGATTTTTTTTAGTTATTCCAATCTCTTTATCCTTTTAGGAATATAATTGATGGCTGAACATGATGTTATAATGTTTTTTAATGCAAAAGCGACTTCTATATTACAAAATTTTAAGATATATCTCACTGTAACTAAGAATTGGATCACCTTTATCAAACCAAACGGGATCCCACTGCCGTAAATAAGAACTCACTCAGAAATAAGCTCATCCTTTGTCAATTAACTTAACACCCAAGCAGTAAGCATACCCTAGTTTAGCTTCTTTTTTTGATTCAAGGTCGCAGAAGTTTATAAAAAGAATTAACTACTTTGTAAACCGATTCTGCGTGCGCCTTCTTTATAAGGATAATCATGTAGGAATAAATTGTAATACATGTAAACTAATTAGGGATGACTCCACTTATGTCAGCAGATGTAACTTCGTCGATGACTTAAAATAATCTCTTTTGCTATATCTTTAGTAAGTGATTTACTTTACTTCGTGTATATATAATACAAAAATCTAATTGAAATAACATGATTATAAGAATTTCGTTACGGTCGTTTTATAAAATATATTTTCCATTTATACTTATTGTAGCTGTGATAGCCTAGGAACTTATGATAGCCTAGTAGTTAGGACGTCCTGGAGACCCGTGAAAACGAGATACAATCATATAAATTAAATAGTAGGAAAAGTGCTTCTTATAACTAAAAAGCGATGTCTCCAGAAAACCTTAACGGACGAGTTCGTAAGCATTCTCGTGACTCAGCCAACAGGTGACGAGAAGGAGCATCGCTGGAATTTAGTGGGTATTCTGGTCGCCAATCCGGCTGCCAGGGATTCCCACATAAGTTCTGCCTGGGTCGCTTTTAGAGGGGATGCCTAAACACATTTCCCAGCATTAAAAAAAAGAGGCTAGGGAGACATTTAGGAGTCAAACGATTATAAAAAGTCAAACAATGCATTTTTATATATATGCTTACGGATTGCAATCGGTAACACTTAACATCAGGTGTTAAGAAATACCGTTGACAATGAAGATCTGAAGCACCAAGGTAAATGTCTATATTAATAATAAGGACTCTGATTTTTATTTGTTTCATTGAATACGCGAATTGTAAGCATTCGAAATGACATTTCTTGAGTAAGGTTACAGGTTATTTACATAAAGCTACGAATCTTACCACTCAATCAATCAATCTTTTTTTATACACTAGAAGTTAGCCCTTGACGGCTATCTCACCTGGTGGTAAGTGATTATGCTGTCTAGGCTGGTAGCAGACTAACATGTTAGGAGTCTGGTAACTACACTAATTGGTTTCTACGCGACATCGTACCAGAACACTAAATCGCTTGGCGACACGTCTTTGTCGGTAGTGTGGTAACTAGCCACGCACGAAGCCTCCTACCAGAATAGACTCTAGCCGGGATTCGAACCCAGGACCTCCAACTTTATAATGCGACAAAACACGCACTGCTCTACTTAGGTCGTCAAATCTTTATTAAAATAATCCTTTAAAATACACTCTAGACGCGCCAGTAACTTATATAAGTAAAAACTGATAGACACGTAAATTACTCAGGCGGCCGATGCGACGCAGAGTGTTGGGTTTATTGCGTGGTTATCGGGTAAAAATAAGAAGGTGTACCTACACGGATAATTTGCACGGATCGGCTTGTACATTATGAAATTATAAGCACCAGTCATTTGGCTATTGAACTCCTAAAGATTCTGCGTTTGGGATTGATAAACAATGCCACAGAATGTGAATTATTAAAATAGAGCAACTCACAGTAAGATTGTTGCATGTAATTAGTGTTGCGAGTACTTGTATAAGATTGCCGGAGGTATTTGGGGCAGGGTCTGAATGGATCGGAGTCGTCAACCGTCCGCGCCCGGCCTGAAGGCCTGCAGGTTTCACGGTTTGTGCAAAGATTGCGTATGCAGATGTGTCGATTCATAAAGTTGTATTTTGCAGCAACATAACGACGCATACTTACTAAAAAAATTCTAACGATTACTGTCTTCATCCAACATAACCTCACCTAACCTTTCTTTATTTAAATGTATTTAATTCAAGTCGATTCCCGCGACTTCGTCCGCGTAGGTAAGGAGTTTTTAAAAACTCCTATCGAATTAACTACCAATTCGAGGAAATGTCTGTGGCAAGCTGAAACTATAGTGATAACTATAGAAATTCACTTGTATTCAGAATGTAACGGGATAAAAAGTATCCATCTCCTGGTTCTAAGCTACCTCCCCGACGATTTTCAGCCAAATCGGTTCAGCCGTTCTTGAGTTATAAATAGTGTAACTAACACGACTTTCTTATATATAGATATAGATATTTATTCCCCATTCGTTATTATGGTAAATACTACAAAACTAAATCCCATAAAAGGTTGCTTACGATTGCGCACTCAAAGGTCAATGTCCGATTTTCCGCCTGCCCTTAAAACCGTAAGTGAATCTTAAAGCGCTTAACAAATTCAAATATTTTAAACACTTTATATTTTTGTTTTTGTTTTTTAAGTTTTTGTTGTTTTGTCAGCAAAATCTTAATGGTTTGTGCTTGTGCTAGGTAAGCAGCTTTATCAGATTCTGGTTTATATGTAAACCAGAATCTGATATAAATAGTTACTACAGGATATGAAAACTATTAAAATAATAACAGATAATAAAATGATGTAGCAAATAAGAACCCGTTGATGTCTTTTATATAGAAAAAACGTTCATTAGTAAAATACCACTGCAAGCAATGTACTTCGTAATAATAGTAATATTAACTTCAATATAGTTATTTCTTATCTTCTACATTAAAAACAATCTAAATAAGGCATTATTTTATTTTGACAATAATCTATGGCATTATTGGGTGTCACCGCAATTTTAGCTCACTGCGGCGACGGCTGGTATTCTCAGTATGCGGAAGACAAGCCCACAGCCTGCAATGTTTAACTATCTATAATATCGCTATGTTATATATAAGATTATTTTAGTTGTGTTTGTTGGTTTGTACTTCTTACACTTTGGCGTAGAGCACGCATTGTTAGGAACTCTCGCACAGAGATAATGTAAGGTATAGGATTATGAATGTCGAACGTCATGTAATGAAAAAGATGTTTATTCAAACACATTCTTTTATTATGATTGCAACATCTGTTTTAATCCTACACTAGTTATGGCTATACCTGCTGAACATTTAACATAGACTTAAAAGTTGTCGCTCTTAAAGGCTAATTTTTGATATCGAAAAATGTATGAGAATGTTAAGTAGATAAGAAGCAATTTTATGTATTAATGCTAAAATGGCTATACAGAATTTGATGTAATGTGTTGTGTTATCGAATTTAACTCTTGTTTTCCTCTTACATAGCATGTAGCAATACCAAATTGATTAAAAATTTATTTAAAACATTGCTTTGCAACTGACCCAAAAGATGTCATGCCCTGTATATTAAAAAAAAATTAGAACCCGATTAAACCTCTGCCTGGCAAATTCCATGGTCCAATTGTGTAATTAAACCAATTCAAACACTCTAATAAAAAATGTTATCAAAATCTGTCCATGCGTTTAAGCAGAGTTCATCGGGGTATACAAACGTACAAAAGAATACGTAAGAACACGTGTAAAGGTAAAACTAATGAATCATGGCTTAGGGATCCAGTAAAAGTGGCAAGTCCATCATAGCTTCGTCAGCTCCGGTCAAGGCTTTTAAGAGCAGTTCACTAGTGGCACACAAATGTGATAATAATATCCTCGCGGACGAAACCGTTGGCATAACTTGTTTAATATACATATTTATCAAGCGCCGACCTGGAAAGAGAAGGGTTATGCATTTGACCCGCAAATTCTCTGTTGATAGTGGAGAAATCTATTACCTACTGCGCAAGTCGGAAGCTGTACTAGATAAACGCGTTAAACTTGTAAACACAAATCTTGCTGGGCTAAGAAACTGCTTGCATCACAGAACAAAAGTTTCGATGAATGTTCATACGGTTACTTTAAATTTTTTTATTTAACTATATTCAAATTCAAATAATCTTTATTGAAATAGTCCTTTAAAAGGCGCTTTTGACGCGTCAATAATTTACATAGTAGTGATTGGTGAGTTGGTGATAACTACATTCGTAAACTTAAAACTAAATCTATGAGGGTTCCAAACGCGCCCCGGTCTAAGAAGAAGCCCACAACAAACTTAGCCAGGTAAAAGTATAAGTTAGACAGTGACAATGTTACGTGATACATTTAAGGTCACGTGATTATACAGTTAAGGATGGTAGCGGGCTAACCTCTTAGAGTTATGGTGAAACTATAATCCTAATTGTTTTCTATGCCACGTGATGCCGGAAAGCTAAACCGCTTAAGTAACATGCCACGAACCAAACCACCCCTCCTCTCCACAAAAGCATACCAGGGATAATACGAAAATGTAGTTTTTTTTACACTACTACAAGTTAGTTATTTCGGGTAAGTGAGGATGGTAGTTATACTAAACTACCGAACCGTTTCCATACGACAATTTACTTTAAGGCTAAATCGCTTGGCTCCAGAAAGAGAAAAATCATAAAATAAAAATTCCTAAATTTACAAAATCCCTTTTTTTTTATTCACTACAAGTTACAAGTAGCCCTTGACTGCTATCTCACCTGATGGTAAGTGATGATGCAGTCTAGGATGGTAGCGGGCTAACCTGTTAGGGGCATGGTAAACCCACACTCCTAATTGGTTTCTACACGACATCGTGCCGGAACGCTAAATCGCTTAGCGACACGTCTGTGTCGGTAGGCTGGTAACAAGCCATGGTCGAAGCCTCCCAACAGACCAAATCAAACTCTTATAATACTTTTCTTTTGAATGGAATATCGTATCTATTACATTTCTTAATCGAAGGTAGTTAAGATCTAGATTATTGCATCTAGAAGAAACAATTGTATGCAAATGTTGAACAATTGTTGAGTGAGAGTGATCAATTGTCTGTCTCTTCTGTGAACTAATAAAAAGTTATGAATTCATTACATAAGCGTCATAACTTTCGTGTGTAATTCCATTTAAAAATTCCCCGAAGACGTTCGAGAAAGAGAATCTCCGTAAGAGTTCACAGTAAATATTACTCATATAAATGAAACACTGAAGTGGTGATAGCCTAGTGGTTAGGGTGTCAGCCTCCTAATCAGAGGTCGGCGGTTAAAATCCGGGCACGCACCATTAACTTTACGGAGTTATGTGCGTTTTTAAAAATTAAAATATCATTTGCTTCAACGGTGAAGGAACACATCGTGAGGAAACCTGCACGCCTGTGAGTGCTCCATAATGTTCTCAAAGGCGTGTGAAGTCTGCCAATCCGCACATGGCCAGCGTGGTGGACTATGGCCAAACCCTTCTCATATTGAGAGGAGACCCGTGCTCTGTAGTGAGCCTGTAATGGGTTGATCATGATGATATAAATGAAATCTTATATAATTTTGAATAGGAGCAAAAGTTCTTTGTAGAATTCTTAATTATTAAGATTATTAATTGCTGTAATCAGCGTATAACAAGCAAATCTGTAGTGCAATTCATAATTACTTTGTCATCATCACACCAATCAAATGAAGAATTAATGAAAAAGTGGCAGGCCTTAGGAGTGATATGCGACCCACGAATGCCCCTTAAACTTAAGGGGAAAACTTATAAAAAGGTCGTAAGACCTGTCGTGTTGTATGGGTCAGAATATTGGTCGGGAAAAGGAACCAATGAAAGACGATTACATACGACCGAAATGCAAATGGATAAGATAAGAAAAAATATAAAAAGGTTAAGTTTAAAAGTAGCGCCAGTGGCGGAAAACAGAAACATCATCATAATCATGATCAACCCAATACCGGCTCACTACAGAGCACGGGTCTCCTCTCAATATGAGAAGGGTTTGGCCATAGTCCACCACGCTGGCCATGTGCGGATTGGCAAACTTCACACGCCTTTGAGAACATTATGGATAACTCTCAGGCGTGCAGGTTTCCTCAAAATGTTTTCCTTCACCGTTGAAGCAAGTGATATTTTAATTGTTTTTAAAAATGCAGATAACTCCGAAAAGTTAGAGGTGAGTGCCCAGATTCGAACCGCCGACCTCTTATTAGGAGGTTGACGCCCTAACCACTAGGCTATCACAGCTTCCAGACATAACAGAAACATAGCTAGAGTAAAATTATAATTGTTAACGGCCGCCAACCCATATCGGAGCATTTAGGTGATGGAATAGTAATGGCCAACTTGCGACACTCACAAGTTGTGGATAATGATTCTGTACCAAAAGTGTGAAATGAAATGGAATGCGCAAATTTTGCCTTACTGTTCGTTACCAAAGCTTGTATTTTTTTTTATGGATTCTTACTGACTTAAATTACTTAAATAAAATGTTTTTGCTACTTATTATAACTAATGAAAATAAATATTTATTATTTCTATTGCAAAAGAGGCCACAATGAAATTTCTAAGCGTTGAAATTTTAATGCAGTGTTCCAAGGTCAAGTGTCAATAAAAGAGTATCATATATTTTATACATTCTCTCGCCTATTGGTTGCTATCACTTGTAAGCTTTAAATTGGAAAATTTCTTAACAATACCATTTCCTCCTCACCGAAATATGCTAGTCAAATAGTCAAAATAGCTTTATTCATATAAACCTATTACAGGCATCTATGAATCGTTCATGTATATCACATTTTTCATTATTTCTATTCGTGAAGTGATGGTGATAACTACACTCACCAACACAAAACTAAAGCTAATAGGGTTCAAATCGCCCCCAGGTCTAAGAAGAAGGTATATTTCCAGCAGTGGATTACCATCGGTAGAAAGGCTTGGCATTGACCTACAATTTTAAAAGCGGGAGAAGTTTAAACTATATACCTACCACGCTGTCCCGATATACATAGTGACCCAGTAGTACGAGTAATAGGATAATAGTAGTAACTAAATTTGACCATAAATACTAACTAATGTTTTGGTTGCCACCAGATTTGTTTATTTGAATCAACCATTGGCAAAGCACCCCCTTATCCCCCAATAGTTTATTTTTAGTACCAGGTTCTTGAGCTTCAACGAATTTTAAAACATGTCGATGATAAAGCCGGGATCGCTTGAAATCATGATAAACATGAATTTCTTCTTATTGGTTGGTATACCATCAGTATACAGTAACAGCTCTAGTCTGGTCTAGGAAACTTCAGCCGTGGCTAGTTACAGACAAAGAATGAATGGAAACAGGCGTTACTTTGCGGAAGTCCATGATAAACAATAAACAGCCAGTATAATTTGCTATATTCCGCCGACAACCGGGAGATTTGTATAATATAACACCACACATAACCACTTCCACTAGAACCTCTACGCACGTTTCGACCCGACACCGGATCATCCTCAGGAGATGTTGACTTCACAAGCGAGAAAAGTAAAGACTTTACTTTTCTCCTCATTATTACATACATATTATACATACATATTTTTTAATTAATTCCTACATTAATATTTTGAATAAAACCAGACCATAAAATATTTATTTCCGAAATCTCTATCGTAGGCCTAGATCGCATCCTCTGTAATCATTAACGCCACGGACGGAAATACGGTATTCGTGAGTAAGTACGATACAATTTGTAACCTTGCAAGTCCAAGCAATATAACATTAAAAAACGAATGGGTAAGTTATCAAATAAATTTTTGAACGATTATAACTATAATAAATATAACTTATTAATATAATATTTATAACGAAAAGCTTATCCGATTGGTTAATACACTTCTACAAAACTAATTGTACGGCTAAAAATAAAACTCATTACAGAAAGATCGTGTATCAGAAGTTTACTTGCCGTATGAATGATAATGATGCAAAAAGGGATTTGTGGGGAGTAATTATGTTCTTATGAACATGGCCAGGATCGCAAACTGTTTTTATTGTTTACTAGCGATTGCCCGCGACTTCGTCTGCGTAGTATTGCCCTTATCCCTTGAGATTGAGCCTTGCTTGAAAATTTCGAAACTCTTTTTGATTTATTCACTTATTCAAACTATTTTGTATGAATTATATTATTTTATTAATAGATATTGGTAATTAACATAAATATATATATTGCATGGATTAATTTACGGAACAAGAGAGGTTCCGTAAATTTCCGTAAATTCTCCCAAATCCTAAGAATAGATTTGGGAGAATCGAATAAAAAATTAATATTATCGATATCCACTTAATATTATGTGAAGTATAAATTTACCGCAGTGAATTGCAGATTTTAGATAGGATTGAAATTCAACTTAATGTGTCTTAGTGTTCGTAAAAGTAAAGATGGATCAACATATAACATACACAGTATCTTTATTTGTACTTTTCAGAAAACAATGCATATTTAATAAATTTTGGGTTCCATTTAACCTGACTCAGCCAAAAAGCTAAAACAACTCGTGAACGGGCAAAAGTATTATATATTAGCCACTTAAGGCTGGTAGTGACACTGTAATAGATTTATTCGAAACCCCATTTTATTTGACAGTGCAAACAATAAGTGAAGTGTCGATATAGATAAATTAAACGGTACTGCTTGATTAGTATGCATAGGGCCAGCTGCGCGTGCGCATAAATTATTCGCCGCCTCTTACTTCCTATCAACATTCACTCTATACATCACACACATCGATTACACATCATAATAAATATTATAGCGACGATAGGCAACACATGAATCATTTATTAATAAGTCGTCTAACAAAATGGTTTTTCTTCAAAATGGAGAAGGGCAAATACTTGTTTGCTTTCCTAGGCATTAAGTTTTTCTGCAAATAAATTCTCAGTACCAAACCGAAGTAGGAAATTGGCGTTGCAACCATTACCAGCATATAATTGTAATCGTTAAAGCCTACCCACATTGGAACAGCGTGGTCGTCTATATTTAGTTAGCCCTTGACGGCTATCTCACCTGGTGGTAAGTGATGATGCTATCTAGGATGGTAGCGGGCTAACCTGTAAGGAGTATGGTAAACCCACGCTCCAGATTTATTTCTACGCGACACCGTGCCGGAACGCTAAATCGCTTGGCGACACGTCTTTGTCGGTAAGGTGGTAACTAGCCACGGGCGGAGCCTCCCACCAGACAACCTCTGCATTTAATTATGAGAATGATGCTGTAAGATGCTAGCTTTAGCTTTCTTGTACGTTAACTATTATTTGGTATATAAATTTAAAAGATGGCCGTCCAACGTTGCTCCGCAGAAGTGAAATATTATTGCAGATTTTATCGTTGGCTTCTTCTTAGACCAGGATGCGTTTGGAACCCACATAGTTTTAGTTTTACGTTTACGAATGTACTTATCATCATCCACTTACTGCTATGTAGTAAACGCTTCAAAAGTTCCTTTAAAATGATTATTTGGATAAAGTTTATGTTTGATTGATTAATTAACGTAGATGCCGCGTGACGGCACCATAGAGCGTTATACCGTTTGGCGTAACTACCTACTGCCGAGGCACTTCAATAGATATTATTAAAACTCTTTCATCTGACGCATACTAACTTTCAGTATTTGCAAATAATTGCTAAAGTTATTCCTCAATTATGCATCTGACATTTACTGAAGATGGACCCGTGAAAGGTTATGCGCTTTATGATGAAATGGTCAGCTCTAAACAAAATTTCTTAATATTTATAATAAGATTGGTAACCTTTCATATAATTTCTTTCGGCAACATGTGTGTTAACAGTATTTAAAAAGCTGATAGCATAATAAAGTCGAGCCAAACTAGCAAGCATTCATTGAAAGAAAATCTGGTGACGTCGTGTACCGATTAACGCATTCCCAGTGCTGGAAAATGTATTAATTGAAATATATATTATTATTATATATTTCAATTATATATATATTATTGAAAACAGCGTAAGGGAAATATCATAAAGGGACTTAGTAAATAGTCATCTTAGTAATTTATTGGGCACAGGTTAATTTGTAGGTGAGAAATTATAGAAATTAGCTTTTTAAACTGCCAAATTGGGCCTTACAGACTTCACACGACATTATGGAGAACTCTCAGGCATGTAGGTTTCTTCACGATGTTTTCCTTCGCCGTTGAAGTAAGTGATATTTTAATTGTTTAAAAATGCACATATTTCTGCCCGGGTTCGAACCCCCGACCTCTGATTAAGCGGTGGACATCCTAACCACTAGGCTATCACAGCTTCACTACTGTTCAAGAGGAATGTGGCTTCCTTAGTAGTCACAAACTTTATACTAACCGGATTATTGTGTCGTATATTTATAACTACACTACTAATATAAATATAATACCTAAATGATATTTTTTGTCCTGAGGTATGTCCATACTTGTGAGCTTTCAATGTCATTTTGCGTGTACCAAATAGAATCCGTCCACAGGATATAAAGACGCGTACAGCGTCTACACGCAAGACGCAATATCAGACACATGGTTTGATAAATATGTTATTGTTATATACAAATTAATATGTATGTGTTGTCCAAAGAAGTAAAAAATTCTTCGAATTGCGCTACCATATTTTATAGTGTTTATATTATCCTTGTCGCGGCATATTCACGCGGGCGAAGTAGCATGTGCTAACTCTTTTTAACTAGACGCATGTATAACAGAAAGAAGCAAAAAGATGGAAGATCACAACACACACCTATTTGGGTACAAATCATGATATTGATGAATTAAACCCGACCGAGAGGCGATAACAACAATCTTTGACATATTTCTTCTACAACATGAGAACCTCGTAATAGCAATAAATCATTTTTTGCTTACTGTGTTCCATTTATAAATTAACGATCCATTAATAATAAAAACTCAAATTGCGAAATGCCATTAGATTTGATATTAAAATCACAAGATCAAGATCACAAAAAACAGCAATAAAAATATTCAGATAAAAATTATTTTATTATTTACGAATGACTTCCGAAATAAAGCTCACTTCCGTAATTTTTTTAGTATACACTACAAGTTGATGGCAATCTCACCTGATGGTAAGTGATGATGCAGTCTATGATGATAGCGAGCTAACTTGTATGGTAAACCTCCTAAATGGTTTCTACACGACAGCGTGCCGGAACGCTAAATCGCTTGGCAACACGTCTTTCTCGGTAGTGTTACCTAACTGTGGCCGCAGCCTCACACCAAACCAGATTCGAGCCGGGAATCGAACCTAGGACCTCCAACTTTATAATGCGACAGCGCACGCACTACGCCACGGAGTTCACACAGAATAAGAGCCAAAAACTCTTCCCTTAGCTAAAATAAAAAAAATGTGTACCTCTATTTGTTTCACCAGTTATAAATATATAAGGGCTTGGGATATTATGGTAGAGACAAATTTGCACAATCTCACATTTAGCTTTTTGCAGCAGCTTAATTGGGCAAACTTTACATTGAAAATTGAACTTGAGTTGATACTGGGTCGCAAATGCATAACCAGATACATTCTCGCAAAATCATTTCCTGTTCTACTGCGTACTTGTGTATCTCTGAAGGTGGTCCGGTTAATTTAAGTTACGTCTTTTTAAACACGAAGATCTTGACAACTTTTTGCGGTCCGGTCGGTGCGAAATTGTCCCCGTGACCAAGCTATCGAAAACCAGCGGAATGCCAGCCCAAAGGAGACCAAGATAATATTAATGCCATAGTTTATCCCGATAGACCCATTTAAGTAGAACCTGTAAATGCATATTTAAAGGACACAATAAAAAATATTATACAGAACAGGAAATGTAGTATCCTAACACTAGATAAAATATAGTTGCAACCTGAACATCATAAACAACCCATTACCGGCTCACTACAGAGCACGGGTCTCCTCTCAATATGAGAAGGGTTTGGCCATAGTCCACCACGCTGGCCATGTGCGGATTGGCACGCCTTTGAGAACATTATGGAGAACTCTCAGGCGTGCAGGTTTCCTCACGATGTTTTCCTTCACCGTTGAAGCAAGTGATATTTTAATTGTTTAAAAACGCACATAACTCCGAAAAGTTAGAAGTGCGTGCCCGGATTCGAACCGCCGACCTCTGATTAGGAGGCTGACGCCCTTACCACTAGGCTATCACCGCTTCTCTAAATAACCTGAACATAATTGCATGTTTTTTTTCGAATTTTCAATGTTAATTAAAGGTTTAAAAAGCTGTATGTACTTGCACGTAATAAGTTAAACTTATTTGATTGTTAATCAAAAAATTGTAAAGCATTTAATTTAATAAATGAGTGAAATGACATCAATTAGAGCAAAATAATCTCACTTATCATAAGTCTAATACCACTATATAACTACCTAACCCGTCGATTTTCGTTTGTCCATCCTTGCATCGTTCGATCGGTCCATTTGCCAGCGAACTAGAGAACTAAATTATTATAACTAAATTTGCCGCCACCAGACCATCTGTGATAGCCTAGTGGTTAGGACGACCTCTAACTTTAACCGGAGTTATGTGCGTTTTAAAGAGATTAAAATATCACTCGCTTCAACGGTGAAGGAAAACATCGTGAGGAAACTTGCATGCCTGGGAGATCTCCATAATGTTCTCAAAGGCATGTGAAGTCTGCTAATCCGCACATGGCTAGCGTGGTGGCCTGTGGCCAAGCCCTTCTCATGTTGGAAGGAGACCCGTGCTCTGTAGTGAGTGGGCAATGACATATTGTCACCGTAACAACAAATAAACAACGGGGTCCCATAAGCTATTTAACTTAATGATCTTTGCCTAATCTTAATAATACCATTATTTAAATCACGATTTTTTTTCTTTCTCTTCGTTTTTTTTTGATTCTCATTTTTGACTAAACCACTATATTATTAAAAGAAACCGACAAAGACGTGTCGCCAAGCGATTTAGCGTTCCGGCACGATGTTGCGTAGAAACCAATAAGGTGTACAGATCTACCTAACAGGTTAGTCCGCTACAATCTTAGACTGCATCATCACTTATCATCAGGTGAGATTGCCTTCAAGGACTGACTTGTAGTGGACAAAAAAAAGAATTACATAAATTCAAATTCAAATAATCTTTATTCAAATAGTCCTTTAAAATGCAATTCAATTATTTACATAGTAGTGATTTGATGGTGATAACTAAATTTGTAAACTTAAAACTAAAGCTATGAGGGTCCCAAACGCGCCCTGGTCTAAGAAGAAGCCCACAACAAACTTAGCCGGGTTTATAATATATAAAATACAAAATAAATAAACATAGCATACAGCAAGCATATGGATGAATGTACAGTATAACAATTGACTGTTTATCTGACGTAGGGAACACCTTTGGAACATGTGCCCATGGACCATGGCCATAGACTTTTATATTTATTTACGTCTATACTTCGTTTGAGATAAGGTTTCGTTCAGACTAGCACCGCCACACGAATATAATATCATATAGCTACCATGTAGTTTTGATTCATATTAAATACAAAAAATAATAATATACCTCACGAGGTTTCCGACATGTGGCATGTGCAGTTTGCTGAAACCATCCCAATCGTCATATCTGCGAATGGGTTGATCCCAACCTCGCTCACCATCTGAGGCGACTGGGGTTTCGGGCAGTTCGCTTGCAGCCAGGATGTAAAAAGCGGTCTTGCTGAACTCGGCTAGGATAGTCCGGCGGTTGACCCCCGGCCGTTGGTCTCCCCTGCCGGGGTGTAATCCTCCGCCCGGTGCAAATATGTATCTATGTAATGTGTATGTAGGTTTATTTATTTTTATTTATTTAAGTTTATTATATTTCTTATGGTTTTAATATGTATTTATTTTGCACACGGGCTTGAGTGGCAGCATATAGTGATAATAATAAAAGTATTATTCCATCTTGTTGTTTACCTTTTGACCCTAACTGCAATCTACCTTGACATTACTGTTAAGGCTGCAGAATCATTACCTACAGATTAATCAGAAATGTTTTTACAGAGAAGTGCAATAGTTTACCTTTATGTACACAGGTTTATAATAATATAATTAAATAAAACAGGTTGCTAAGAATGCCTAGATACTGAGCAAAATACATATATTAGGAAAAAAAACAAAAATCAATCAGTATCTATTAAATAATACTTGGATACTTTTGTTTCATATTATCATGATTTCCTTAAGGCCTTAACACAGAGGTCACATCCGTATTATAAAACTGAGCAACAAAATATTACGAAATCATACCTGACTTGTACTTTATTGTGTTAACTGATGTGTTTTAATTAAAATGATTACGTTTGTTCTGACATTTTTCTATGTGCTTCACTCTACATATACAATACCCGCAAAGTGGCCGAGTAAATTTATTTCTCTCGGAGGGACAGAAGATAAACCAGTGAAACCCCCTTTGGGATACATCGAGGATACATATCTGAACTTCACAGAATTAGCCACAAAATATGGATACCCCTCGGAACAACATACCGTCATAACAGAGGATGGTTACCTTTTAACGGTTTTCAGAATACTTCCCAAGTGTTTACCAGCACGAGGATACCCCGTGATCCTCGGCCATGGAATCTACGACAGTTCAGATACCTGGATATTTACCGGCCCGAAAACAGGACTGGGATATATTTTGTCAAATAATTGCTACGATGCGTGGGCGGTCAACTATAGAGGCAACAATTACTCTCGCAAGCATGTACGCCTGGATCCGGAAAACGATCCTGCATTCTGGGAGTTCTCGTTCGATGAAAATGGCAATTATGATTTGCCAGCCGTGATAGATTACGTTTTGAATGTCACTCAGCAGAGCAGGGTTTACTATGTGGGTCATTCGCAAGGCTCGACAAATTTTTTCGTCATGGGCTCGCTAAGATCGGAATATAATGATAAAGTACATCTATCAATCCAACTAGCACCCGTCGCGTGGATGAAGAATATAAAAAACCCTATTCTAAAAATGTTATCGCGACAGTCGAAAGAAATTAGGTCTGCTCTGGAATACGTGGGGTACAATGAAGTTTTTGCGAAACATCAATTGGCGCATGTGCTGTCGGAATTTATATGCCAAATATCCCCAAATGGAGTGTGTGGCACCGTGTTAGCCCTAACAACAGGCTACAAATTGGGAACTATCACGTCATTAAATATAGCGATTGGCATTGGGCACATACTCGTCGGTGTTTCTGTCAAAAATCTGGCACATTTCGCGCAACTGATAGATTCTGGGCAGTTCCGGCGTTATGACGAAGGAAAATCAGGAAATATTAAGAAGTATGGTTCAACAGTGCCTCCAAAATACAACGTATCTCTTATTACGTCTCCGATAGCGCTGATAAATGCGGAAAACGACTGGTTATCAACACCAGAGGACCTAAATATTTTAACATCGCGGTTACCAAATTTAGTTGAAAACTATATTGTACCAGAACCTAATTGGAGTCACAACAATCATGTATGGGGAGTCAATGCGACGGAATTGGTGTTTGACAAAATTTTAAATGTTTTTCACAAGTTTAATACTAAGTGAACCGTGTAAATTAAAGTGTGTTCTATGAATATCTAAGAAAATAACAGCGTGAAAGAAACGTGTTTCGTATTCAGCGAAAGTAATTTGTTAAAATTTTAAGCCAAAGATGATTTAGTAAGTTATTAAAATATTTATTATACTTTGATTGTTAAATATAGAATAACTAGTTTTGGTAAGTAACTTGTGAGGTCAAAAACCAGATTTGACGAAAATTCTTTAGTTTTTAAGTAAGTAAAAGAGACGTGTCGGTGACAATTTTTTTAAGGTATTTGCTATTTTAATTACGCTTATCATTTATGTATTAATTAACTAATTAATGATGATGTTGATTATGATTGCTTGTATTATAGATAATATTCATAAACTATACTTATTACATTATAAATACAAAGACAATTGAAATGCATTTTTGAATGCTTTAAACAGCAGATATAAAGCTTTATTTAAAAATATATATATTTTTAAGGCAGTCTGATTATGAAGAAAGATGAATTCTTTTTTTTATTTTGGTACTTAATGGGTATTAACCACAGGGATCAGTCATTCTAGTTTGTAAATAAATTATTTTAGCTTTAGATAGCCAGGTTTATTTTGTATATACTTTTGAATTAAAAACCTTTAAAACAAAAGAGACCTTTAGAGTTAAATCGTAATCAACGGGCGTGACGTCTAACGCGTGCGTATAACGTGACGTTGGCCGAACGGGTTACGGCGAGATTTTGAACATGCTTCGATTGTAAACATGTTAATAACTCAAAAACTTGGGTTAACACATACCCTTCGACATAGTTATAGCGATAATACTCACATTTCAAAGATATTTTAATATAAATAACGATATTATAATACATATTATATATTTCAATTTAATTAACATTACGTAATTAATGTAGATTAAATTTAAATATTTATATATTTTCATGATTTTTATTGAATGTTTGTGTGATCAAGGTAGACTGTTAGATGCCTAATTTCATTATTAGCATAAAGTTTGCATTTTTTGTTCATTATTAAAAACCAATGAATTGTTTTACAGTAAACAAATAAAGTCTATCAATAATTTCGATAAAAAGAATCTATTTATGAATGCAAACAAGTATTTTTATATGAAACTTGTGTATCATCATGATAACCCATTACCGGCTCACTACAGAGCACGGGTCTCCTCTCAATATGAGAAGGATTTGGCCATAGTCCACCACGCTGGCCATGTGCGGATTGGCAGACTTCACACATTTTGAAAACATTATGGAGAACTCTCAGGCGTGCATGTAGTTTGTTTTTTCTTTAATATTCATTATTGAAAAGTTTAATAATTTTTTTTGCATTAAAAATGCCACGGACTAAGGAAAAAAGTGGTTTTCGCGTTGTGTCAAGACAATAAATGGTCAATTTTTTTTTGAGACAAAATCAAGTTCAAATCACATAGCCAGTAATTCCGCTTTTCTTTTTAAATATTCAGATGAACATTACGTTTGCATTACGATAGATAAAATTGAAAGTTATCAATTAAACAAAAATTATCTCAACTCTAACTAACCTCTCCATAAAGCCAATTAGATAATGCATTTCAATAAAACCTTTTGACGCGATATCACTTCAAACAAATCGACAATATTAGTCCGGTTGTACTTAAAATGCCTTGCTTTATAGCCATTAATAAAAAAAAGCCCAGGGTCACTAGCGGGCGATGGAGATTTTTCCTCCCGCCTTTACATGCATCCGGATACAGATTCCTTAGGGATGCAAGTCGTTTATCATTTAATTCCTCCATACTCGTATAAGGTAACTTTTTTTATTTACACAACTTAGCTCTTGACAGCTAACCCCCCCCCCCCCCCCTTTGGTAAGTGATGATGCAGTCTAGGATGGTTGCAGCCAATTCTGCTAGGGGTACGGTAAAACCACACTCATAATTGGTTTCTTCGTGACATCGTGCCGGAATCGCTTTTGTCGGTAGGGTGGTAACTAGCCACGGCCGAAGCCTCCTATCAGACCAGACTCGAGCCGGGAATCGAACCCAGGACCTCCAACTTTATAATGCGACAACGCACGCACTGCGCCAAGGAGGTCCTCAAACTACCTAACAGACAAATAAATGAAACATGTGAATTATATGGTAATAGTAATTCGGGTACGGGTATGGAAGCAGAGGCGAAGGGTACACCTACGTAATCAAATTTGTAATGAAGTATCTATAACAGTGTAAGAGAATCCGACATAGCGTAAAAAGTCGCTTGCTTGAAACACAAATGGATGGATTCCCAAAAAGCATCGACTGGAAAAGAAAGCGTTTACAGATGACCTTCAGAGTTTACTCACTCGCCTAACATTATAGAACCATAACATTATATGTTAACGATGTCAATAATTCTGACATACTAATATCTAATGTTTCAGAACATCTTGAAATAATATTGCTTAAAGATATAATAATTAATAGTTTTTAATACCAGTTGACTGCCTTCAAAACTTAGATGACATCACCAATAACTGTTTGTTATCGAATGTTTTGCATACACTTGCGCCGTTTATAATTCGACTGATACAGTTTCCGGACAGTAAGTTTTCTGCGCCTGGCCTCATAACGGCTTATGAGCATATCCAAGACATTGCATCATCTAGATTTCATCATCATTATCATGATGATTAACGCATTATCGGCTCAAAAAAAACACGGGTCTCCTCTCAATATGAGAATGGTTTGGCCATAGTCCACCACGCATTGGCAGACTTCACACGTCTTTGATAACATTATGGAGAACTCTTAGGCGTGCAGGTTTCCTCACGATATTTTCCTTCACCGTTGAAGCAACTGATATTTTAATTGTCAAAGTCATAGGTGTTATAGCGTGCCCGGGTTTGAACCCTCGACCTATGATGAGGAGGCTGGCGTCCTAAACACTAGGCTATCACAGCTTCACTTATGTTTACTGATTGTTAAATAGAGTGTTAATAAGTGCAGAACCCTTCTATATCGGTCATTAGATTACCGCGGTCGGTCACGAAACCGCAATCTTAGATCTGCAAAGAGATGTGACCTTCAGGGGAACAACAATAATATAATATGTCCGAATGATAAACGCCACACGTTATTGTGTTACGTACACCGCAGACAGCGAAGCTCATGACAGAACTAGGTATTGATAATGTAATTAGTGTAGTGTTATGACAGACAAGTGTCTCACCGTCACAAATTTGACATCCCATAGTAATAAATTTTATTCCAAGCATCCACGAGTACAGAACATATTTTGTTAATAAATACTTAGCCTATGTTAGTAAATTACCTTTTACAGGATATGCGAATCACCACCGCTCTAATCCATTTGAAATAGCACAGCAGTGATTCTCACATCTCTAGTCCAACCTGCTGGCGATCATCTTCAGGATGCTACTGGAGCTACCCCGCTACCTGTTCACCAGGGAGCCACATAAGCTGTGATAGCCAAGTGGTTACGACGGCAGCCTGTTAATCAGAGGTTGGTTCAATCCCGGACACGCTCCTCTAACTTTTCGGTGCTATGTGCGTTTTTAAGCAATTAAAATGTCTCTAGCTACAACGGTGAAGGAAAACATCGTGTGGAAACCTGCACGCCTGAGAGTTCTCCGTAACGTTCTCAAAGGTGCGTGAAGTCTGCCAATCCGCACATGGCCAGTGTGGTGGACTATGGCCAAACCCTTCTCATATTAAGAGGGGTCTCCTCTCAATATGAGAAGGGTTTGGCCGTCCGGTAGGGTGTCCCGTAGGCAACGCGTTGATCATGATGAAGTCGTTACGTGTTGCGAGTTATAAATACAAGTAACGGTGTTTTATCTATCTTTAATTATTTTCTTTTCTAGACAGGTGTAAAATATTACAACGATTGTAAGCCAAGTTACAAAGATCTCAAAACAATGCATATACGAGTATATATAACCTCAATAACATAATTTAGTAAAAAATTGTAGTAGGTCTTTAAATAAATAAATACCTACTATCATTTTTCAAATAATTAAAATATCACTTGCTTAAACGGTGAAGGAAGACATCGTGAGGAAACCTGCACGCCTGAGAGTTCTCCATAATGTTCTCAAAGGCGTGTGAAGTCTGCCAATCCGCACATGGCACGCGTGGTGGACTATGGCCAAACCCTTCTCATATTAAGAGGAAACCTTTGCCCTGTAGTGAGCCGGTAATGGGTTGATGATGATGATAGTAGGTAATGCCTTTTAATGGCGTAATTTTTTGTAAAATTGTGACTTTATAAGATCGAATAGCAAAAAAATGTAGTAAATACATTTTCGTTTTAATATATAGACTAGCAACAACAAGAAAAAAACACAAATTATGATCCAAAGAATTCCGAGAAACTTACATAAAAATATGTCGGTAAACATCAAATAGGATTTAAAAAAATCATATTTTATTTACCGAATTCTAAACGTTCGGAAATCTGTCGCAACTGTTCATAAATTCATCATTAACAAACCAGACTTGACTTCGTAACTCATTAAATGCCATCAGAATATTTCGATGAGCTAACGGCGCGGCGTCTGGCAACACACATTGAATCAAATTACCTCGCCCCACCTTTGTGAAATTCGAAACGGGTTGTTTAAATATTTATATACCGTTCAAGGTCCCATAAAATCGTCCTACATTCAACGAACATGTTCATGTTTGATGTTGCCGCTCCTGTGTGTAGTATAACCCTAATACCGATATATTTGCATAATCCTCAATGTCCCAGTCGTGGACTGAGGCCATCTTCTCATAGAAGCTTTAAAATTTTTTGCTTAGACCTCTCCCGCTCTAATTAAACTGCACTCCAAAATCCAGTTGGTCCAAGTATATAAGGCAAATTATACATTACGTTATACGAACAGTTCTGAAAAATTATTAACATTAATCTCTTAGAGCTAAATTAATTAATAAAGGTGAAAAAAACACTAAAGAAGTGTAACGAAACTAAACAGTTGTAAATTAATCATTGATCCTTGTGGCAATTGGTACGCAAAGTTTGAAAATAATCTAACGTTTTGAAGGGGGTGAAAATCATGTTTGAACTTTCCGTTATGCACGCATACCAATCTAATAAGAGAGTTTTAATGCATTGTCATTGGTTACAATTTGATCCGACGTTTCGAAGGGGTTGAAAATTACGTCAAAATACTTCCTTTACATACATAAATATATACGTACAAAGCTAATAAATCGTGATAAAAAAATTTGGTTAATACCGGCCTCTATGTTTTTTCTAAATATCCCGTATCATTGAGAATCGATTCGCAAAAAACCTTTCAGAGTGTAATGAATATTAATGGTAAATTATAATCAAAAAAACCCAAAAATTATGATATCCGAAAATGATGATTCCGGTTAAATATAACGAATACGAAGGAATATTAATATTTGTATTTAGTAGATAGATACCTACTAATTGTAACATACTTACCCACTTAAAAGCCTGAAGTAACGGTTGGCCCTAGGTACATATTAGGTAACACCTAATATGAGAGATGTACTTGTAACCTTCGGGCGATACGTGTAATTTATTATAATGCATAAGTATATCATATGATGCAAAAACTATCTTTTTTGTAGCTATAAAATATACGTCTAGACTAGAGAAGAGATAATAATGCAAAAAAGAGAACTCTTAATGAAAACATTTTTATGAAATGGTATGTAAGAAACTTGTTTTTTTCTCTGATATAGGAAATCCAATTAGAATTGTAGTCCATTAGGTACCTAAGGTAAACTTTGTTCATTCTTTTTTATTTTAAAACAGATACTTACATACTTAAGTCAGAGAAACGACTCCGGGATTTGGATATTAATGATAAAAATAAATATTTATGATTTCTAATTTAAATATTAATAAATAAATAAATAAAAAACGAAACATTTTTTAATCTTAAGTATGGGTTGCTTTTAAATACACAGTCAATCAATCAATCACTCATAATCTTTAATCAAATAGTCATTTAAAAGGCACTTTTTACGTGTCAATAATTTACATAGTAGTGAGTTGATGGTGGTAACTACATTCGTAAACTTAAAACTAAAGCTATGACCTATGAGGGTTCCGAACGCGCCCGGGTCTAAGAAGAAGCCCACAACAAACTTAGCCAGGTCAATTTTCCTTTTTTTATCTATCTATATAAGTATAGCTTATACTCTGTTGAAACTAGGTATTATATTATATCTATTGTTTCCTAGGTATGGCTCTCGTAAACATTCAAGAACAATAAGAAGAAACAGTTCAGTCGAGAAGCGTAAGGTCAACCTTTATGTTGTTGCCGTTAGAGCATATAAATAATGTTGTCTATTGTCCACCCATACCTAGCGTGTCCGTGTTAACTTGGCCCACAAATCGTGGCCCCGTTGGTACTTGGGATCCCGATGGGCAAAACTGTCACCAATATACCACAATAAGTGTAACGGAAGTCCGCGCGTGGTCCGCCTTCAATCGACGCCGTACAAACTTGACCTGGATAATATAAATACGAGTATATATACGATAATATACTGTAATGATAAACCCGATCCGTTAAAGATAATTGAAGTGCAAAAACCATAAGTCCATACTTGAGTCCTTAGAACAATTTATACCTGAATCTTGGAAATGTTAACTTTATATTCTTCTATACGGAAAACTAACAGCTAATATAATTTTTAATAACCATTTTTAACGCTGTGACCTAATTTTAAGCTTTTTACTGGTTTTCTGAAACGTTCACAAATAGTTTTGAAGTAAGAAACATTTTAAGCCATTAGCTTGATTCATATACAATATACACAGCCCGGTTACGTTGTGACAACCAATAGGGTTAGTACAGTTAATAGACAGTCAGAAAAAAAATACAATATGTTATAATAATAAAACTGAAATATAAAATAGGTCGAAAATTAAATAGAAACCTATCACATAATATATTAAATTTAAAACAATCAAGTCGAAAACTGGTAATTTATAAGTGTCAATTAGTACTATTCTAGAAAAATACAAAATTACTTTTAAATTTTTACATAATACTTGCACATTTTAGTAATAATAGTTGAATTTAAAGTTGTAGCTTCAAACTATTTACTGAAAGCTAGGCATTAAATAATAATAGCCAGTGTGATAATAATACGTTATACGCGATAAATTCTATTTACACACAGATAGGTATGGTAATAGGTTAGTGGTCAGTCTCATGGCAATATAGAATTTTCGTTACTAGCCGGATGCTTTGGGACGAAAATACATTATTATAATGTTAAATAGCGTTAAAGTTATTCCAATGTGACATTATGTAGTCATCATCTGCCACAGTTATCTGAATTATTTTAATGATTTATAAATGCTTAATAAAATAATAATGATAATAAACATTCCTTATTTCAAAAAAACAGTGATAGCCTAGTTAGTGCTTGAGACCCCGGCCTGATTTTGCGAAAGACCGTTTTCGATCTCGGGCGCGTACGCTCCTCTCTTCGGAGTTCTCAGCCTTTTCGGAGTCGTGTGCGTTTTAATTTAAGATTTTTTTTTTATCAATCACGTATCAATATAGAAATATATAATACTAGCTGTTGCCCGCAACTTCGTCTGCATAGAACTGCTGATTTCCCGTGATTGCCCTGATTCAGAAAATAAGCTACAGGCAAATGTCAAACTGTCGAATTTCGTGTTTCTAAATTAAAAAACATAGGATTTTCATACAAACTTCAAACCCCTATTTTACCCCCTTCAGGGTAGATTTGGATGAAACCAAATTCTAACCTAATACTTACGCCCTAAAAGAAACCTATTTTCTAAATTTCATGCTTGTAGGCTTCATAATAAAAAAATAAGCAAAAACTATCATCCCCTTTTTTAACACCCTTAACAGGTAATATTTAAAAAAATAATGATGTACATGTTTTTTATTTATTATTATGAATCTTAATGTAAATTTTTGTGTCTCTAACTCTAAAAACAAAGAATTTTCATAAAAACTTCCAACCCCTATTTTACCCCCTTAGGGGTGGAATTTCCAATTATCCTTTCTTAGCTGACATCTCTTAACTATTCAACTACCTACTTGCTAAATTATAGCTTTATACGTACAATAGTTTTTGAGATCTCGTGTTTAATCAGTATGTCAGTAAGTCAGTATGTAAGTATGTAAGTGACCTTTCGCTTTTATATATATAGATGAATTATATATTTCTATACTAAATTTTTGTTTGATTTGATTGTTTTTGGTAATCCTTAACTATGAAACCATTGAACTGATTTATAAATTCCTTGATATGCAGGTAAACGTGCACCGCGCGACATTGTTATGAAATAACATTATGTTACGATCCTTAGGTAATTCAGGTGGTCCTCCCATTACCTGAGTGAGTACAGCAAGTGTATAGTTATACATAAAGGCATCTAGTTATCTATTCTCTAGTCTCAATTCTAATTTATTCGTGATGACCACGACCGCTCTGCAAAGAGTGTAACGACGAAGAAGAAAGACATACCAAGCGACAAAACGTTCCCATAAGATATTTCAGTTTAACTGATAAGGGGTAAAAGGGTCAACAAACTCCAATACCCTTTTCTAGGTCAAAGTGCTGCAGTTTCAGATTGTATTACCATAAAATGGCAACGCAATCTAGGGCTTCTCCAAATGTAATCAAATAAAAAACACATTATGACTCTTGGCAGCAAATATACATTATAAGTTATTTGCGAAACCAAGTTGTCCGAAAAATAATGATCAATTGAACTTTAAACTTTAGCTCTACACATTTATAATTTCCACTATATGATATAGTGTTTTAGTAAAATATAGAGTTGATCAAAATGAGTCTCTTCACAAAAACTGGTATATTGGCACATATATGCAAAATTGTATAAGAATTTATTTACCTGTTGCGGATTCCACAATGTTCGGAACGTGTGGTTACGCAACGATTGGCCATCGTTGGCATTCTGAAGACATACGAATTGGCACCGTATCGAACATAACCAATGTAAAGAGGCGATAGCATCTCGCCCACGGAAACTCTACGAAAGTATTAGATGTAGTCTAATTATGGCTCTACGATCAGTATAAGATACGATCTACAGAAATCCTTATTTCTAAGTGTCATCATCATCATCATCATGCACTACAGAGCACGGGTCTCCTCTCAGTATGAGAAGGGTTTGGCCATAGTCCACCACGCTGGCCATGCGGATTGGTGGACTTCACACGGCTTTAAGAACATTATAGAGAACTCTCAGGCATGCAGGTTTCCTCACGATGTTTTCCTTCACCGTTGAAGCAAGTGATATTTTAAATGCTTAAAAAAGCACCTAACTCAGAAAAGTTAGAGGTCCGAGTTCGAACCCCCGACATCTGATTAGGAGGCAGACGCTCTAACCACTAGGCTTTTCTAAGTGTAATCGTATGCAAAATAATCATATCCATGATTGAATCTTCGTTGTATAATCGTTAAATCAGATTATATTTGATTCAAGTCAAATAAGCAAGTATCTGAAGCATTTGTTCGTTGCATGAAATAAATCGCTATAATTAAAGTTTATATAATAATAAAAGTGTATTCATTCATTCATTCAAACAAATGGGTGTACAACTTTTGAGTTGTGAAGAATAAAACAGAATGACAAACACAAACAAACAAATTGAATTATCGTTCTTCGTCGATAATTTAGCTTATGCCAATACTCAAAATATATGTAAATAACTATATTAACTAGTAGATATAGACTATGCATATTTCCGTATTGTAAGTGACATTTTGTTTTATTTACTTAATTGATATGATATTTGTGTATTCATAAACTTAATCGCTTATTTACCCAGTGCTTTTCTTTCTTCATACCAATTTTTTAAAAATTCAATAGAATTGTAGATCAAACACTTCATCATTTTGGTTAAGCTAAAATACTGTTCACGAAGTCAAGTTCGTGTAAAATAGATAATTTTATTTTTGCGTTTCAATCGTTTGACAAAATCGTATGCAGTAAAGATCTTGTCAAATACGCCAAAATGTGAGGGGTCGCCGACCGATCGGGCGGTATTTGTGCAGCGAACCCGTAACTTTGCGCATAACTCTGCACTTACATAATATAACTGCTAAGTAAACATTGTATATTTGAGAGTACATACGAGTACATTATGCTTCTATATCATTGGTTGTGTTGTGGGTTAAATACTGAAGGGCGATAGCCTAGTGGTTGACACCCCAGCCTCTCTTACAGTTCGATTCCCGTTACGCACCTCTAACCGACAAGTCCGGCAGGTGCGATTATAATTTAAGCAATTTTAAATTAAGTATCAGTAATTGAAATATCTTGAGGAAACATGCACAACTGACAGTTCCCCACAATGTTTTGAAATAAAAATAATATGTGCCCCTTCTATTAAAGCGGGTAAGGTTATATCTAATTTTCAACAAATTCTTATACATCATGAGAATAGTTTTGCGATAGTCCACCAAGCTGGCCATGTGCGGAATAGCAGACTTCACACGCCTTTGAGAACATTATAGAGAACTCTTAGGCATACAGGTTCCCTCGCGATGTTTTCCTTCACCGTTAAAGCAAGTGATATTTCAATTGCATAAAACGTATATAACTCCGAAAAGTTAGAGGTGCCCGGTATCGAACCCCTGACCTCTTATTAGGAGGCGGACGTCCTAACCACTAGGCTATCAGCTCTTTAAACATAATTCTAGTTAAAAATGCGAGGTTTGAAAACAATTAAAAGCTCTCAACCGTTACCAAAACTAAAGCATTTTCGAACGGTATCAAGACGCGGTTACGTCTCTCCAGATTCGTCACCCATGTTACGCCGGTGTGACAAACCGAGGCCCGATTTCACGCCCCTCTTCTCGCTCGTGAAACAAATGCGTACGGGTGCTTCTTCGAATACGTTGTGCGAGAAAGCTTCGCAGACAGCATGCTAAAATGACTTTACGCAACTCATCTGAACGCATTGCATCACCCGGGGAGCAACACGGAATATGTTTCGGCGATACAGCTCAGCTTTTTAACATTTCACACTGAATACGAGTATGTGATGAAATCCAGAGATGAATGACTTTATCTAAATCTGCTGTCACCAATTTACAACAAATAAAAAAAACATTTTTTAATTTATTTTGAAACTGCAGTTCTAATGGATCGTATTTCTCATATTTCGCTGCAACTGGACACGAGGATCCTGCAAAGAAAACAATAGACGGGATCTCGAGATCTATCTAAAGAGTAACCAAGTTAAAGGTTGGGAGTACAACATGGAATAAATAATTTTTTCAGCAACTCGCCATCAAACAGTGTCAATTTTCCGTGGCTCAAACTCGGATCCTGAGTAACTTCGAATACATATCCAGGCGCGATGACTATTCATTTGAAGGCTCTGAAACCATCGACATTCAAAGTAAAGTCTAATCTGAGAAAACGTTAAAAGTCAGACAAGTTTTTCAACCGAGACAATTCCTGACAGATTTGTCGTCAACTGCCCTGGTCTTCACTTATCCAGGTTGTTTGCTTTACAAACAGTCTCTTTCTTCCCCAACGGTTGTCTTTCTGGTGTTTCCGTTGTGGAGCTTCAGTCACAGGCTTCATTTGATCTATCGTTTTTTTTTATCCACTTCAACATAGCCCTTGACGGCAATCTCACCTGATGGTAAGTGGTGATGCAGTCTAAGATGGTAGCAGGCTAACCTGTTAGGGGCATGGTAAACTCACACTCATAATTGGTTTCTACGCGACATCGTGCCGGAACGCTAAATCGCTTGGCGTCACGTCTTTGTCGGTAGGGTGGTAACTAGCCACAGCCGAAGATTCCCACCGGACCAGACTCGAGCCGGGAATCGAACCCAGGACCTCCAACTTTATAATGCGACAGCGAAGTTGTCAAATCAGCAATCCTACGTGTGCTATGATTCTTTCAACTTTATCCTGAACTACAAGACGTTCAATGGATACGGCTACACCCCTATGTTACCATCTAGAATCCCTTAATCCTACTAACTTAATTTAGTTTAGTATTAGTTTTTTAACTTAATTCTTCTTGGAGTTAGCAGTCGTGATCGAGCACTCGAGCTTTAGCAATAGTCTTACCTAAGAAGGCAAAGAATAAATTCCGTTTCCTGGTATTTAGGTTCATCATGACACCAGTAATGAGTCGTCCCCACTAATTCTAGCTCCGACGCCCTTACGCCTAGTTTCGACAATCGCTTAATCTTTGTCACCTAGCGCTGCTTTCACCGCAGTAATTGCGGATGAAAAACTTCCATTCAACTATTGCATTATATTATTATTTGTTGCGGTCGAGTGACCCAGCCACCAAGCGACGCGAAGGAACATCGCTGGGTTTTAGTGGGTATTCCGGTCGCCAGTCTGACCGCCAGGGAGTCCCACATACCCCGTCGGAAACGGCGCAGTCTTGCCTGCATCGCTTCCGGAGGGGATGCGTAAACGCATTTACCAGAGGAAAAAAAATATATATATATATATATATATTATTATTTCATACAAAATCATAAACGCATTTATTTAACGAAAAAAAAACACATATATATCTTTAATCTTTTACATATACTTAGAACTGAAACAGAGAAATAAATAATGGAATATGGAGCTACTAGTATAACTGCATTTCTGATTTCTACTATAAATCTGTCACTATAGAAAGCGACAGCTAATATAAAATCCACTCGTTTTCTGATGATTATTTTTATTAATAAAAATCCTAAATGGGTACCTCGGTTTTTTAATATATTTGGGTTATGATTGTCGTAAATATATATATACACCCATAAAATCATTATATAATAACTATCCTCAGGCCATTATATGTCTCTCTGCCGGGCAGTGGCCTATTCTTTCATAAGAGACTATGCTGCTTCATATAGCATTAACGATTTTGTCCCATGACCCCAATATCCGAACTCCCAGCGACCTTTTTTTCATTAATGATAGCGAGCGGGTGCAAGCGGGTCTCCTGATGTTGAGTGATTACCGCCATCTATAAGCATCCACATTACTTACAAATAATCTGCCCATATTAGCCAGCTATTGAGTTTTCAACAATTTTCGACCCCACTCGGAATCGAACCTGCACCTTCCTTTTCTCACCTGTTAACCTATATAATTGAAGCGGTGATAGCCTAGTGGTTAGGGCGTCAGCCTCCTAATCAGAGGTCGGCGGTTCGAATCCGGGCACGCACCTCTAACTTTTCGGAATTATGTGCGTTTAAAAAAGATATATATCACTTGCTTCAGCGGTGAAGGAAAACATCGTGAGGAAACCGGCACGCCCGAGAGTTCTCCATAATGTTCTCAAAGGCGTGTGAAAACTGCCAAGCCGCACATGGCCAGCGTGGTGGACTATGGCCAAACCCTTCTCATATTGAGAGGAGACCCGTGCTCTGTAGTGAGCCGGTAATGGGTTGATCATAATGATGATGAACCTATATCATCGAGTATAAATAAACAACTTTTCAATATACATATATATATATTTGTTTTGTACCCACTTGGCAGTGACGAAGGCAAACTGCTCACAAATACTCCTAGAACAGTTAGATAATTATGTATTAACAGTTATTCAAACATTATTATATCAATAAAAAATTTCGTATGTGGGATAATCTCTAGCTCAATAGTAATTCTATCACCGCCTAAACTGATGACTAAATAATCCTTGAAGTGGATGCAAGTCCCGCATACATTATGCTTTGTAACATCTACACATCCGAATGGTGGCCAGAATTCTTTGATAAAACATGAGATTTCCGCCGGTATTCAGACGCAATAGAGCTGAGTTTCGCGTACATACAATTTGCAATTTTTACTCGTAGCATTTCGTTCACGAGTGATATTGCATAGATGCCACCATTGTTGAATCGAACAATGCATTTGTACACCCACGAACACTCTGTGTAAGCTAAGCGATTGCTTTGCCCTTGTGAGCTCCTCTGCTTGATATCATGACTAATTTTATCTATTTACGTTTGTGATATGGTTGTTTGCATTTTGTTTTTTTTTAATCTATTTTTTGGGGCTTTTGTCCGAAATGAACACGCCAGCCCCATTATCTCCTAAATAAATAACAAACAAAATTATAAAAAAAATAACTCCCAACAAACTTATAACTAAAACCAAAATTATAAAAAAATAACAAAATAAAAAGTATGAATACAAAAATGTAACAGACACAACCTACTTCTGCAAAAATATTTCAACAACAGATTTAAAACCTTCTGTGCATGTTTAGCTAAAAAAAATGTAATAACGACTTAGAAACCCTGTATATTTTTAAGTGTTCGGAATAGATTCATTCATCATGATCAACCTATTGCCGGCACACTACAGAACACGGGTCTCCTCTCAATATGAGATTAATGAGGCAATGGTTGGATCATGAGTGAATTAATTAATGTATTGCTGTCTATATAACTCTTCTGTCCTCTCCCCCAACCTAAGCACTCCTCTCTGAAAGAGGAGACCTAAACATATCCTTCATGACCCTGACGATCAGATGACTACTGCCAACATACTCGTACCACCTACCACACAATTATACGCTACACACCGTCTTCGCCGGCGAAGACGAGGTCCCCGCTATCATACGTCAACCGGACGTGGGCTCTATCCACGGCCTCGGAGACGTACGGACCACTCACCGTCCGACCCCCCCGTTATCCCAAACGACACCTATGCCGAGGTTCGGCCTCAAAGGAGGCACCCTTAGGCAGACGTTCCCTTAGTTTCTTCGAGCCCTAGGGCTCAAAATTTCTTCTGGCAGAGCTTCCTTCCGAAGCTCGCCAAACAGCCCGGTTACGCTGTGGCAACCAATATACGGCTATAGTGCAGCTAATAGACAGTCCGAAAAAATAAAATCTTTTGTCCTGCATCTTTGATCCTATTCATAAAATCACCATCGAATTTCAATTGACCTGAGAGCCTTTCAAACAGCTCCCATCCTTATCTAAGTTTAAATTTTCAAAAGTCCTGACTTAGCGCGTTCAGGAATTTTGGAAATTATGTATTTACCTACCTATCTGTATCCCAATGTTACGTTTATACGTTGAAAGATCTGATAGATCAATAATCTTTTCCTTTATATATATAAATAATGAACACGCCTGTACAGTACAGTATGTCATCGATTAGCAACAGTTCTGGTGTTTAATCAACGAGGACAGTCATAAATAATTTGAGTAGACCAACACGTCTAGACTTCGGGCTGAAATCTGTGTCAATGTGGAGTCATTGCACCTGGCCACAGGTAGCATATTAATAAGTCCGCTTGTGCGAGCGCCGCGTTTAATATTGGGCCATTCCTATAAATTAAATCATAGGAATGCTAAAGCAAATAAATTTTTAAATAATGAATAGAAGCAGGCGTTAATTTGCGGAAGTCCATGATATGATATAAAGACTTTGACTTTACTTTTCGCGCTTGTGAAGTCAACATCTCCTGAGGATGATCCGGTGTCGGGTCGAAACGTGCTTAGAGGTTCTAGTGGAAGATTTTGTGTGGTGTCATATTATACAAATCTCCCGGTTATCGACGGAATATAGCAAACTATACTTGCTGTTTATTGTTTAAACAGATTTTTATTTTATTACTAGCTTTTAGACTACGTCTACGTGGACTTCAGAATTGAGTATAAAGCTTCGTTAACAATTTTTAATCTTCCTACGGGAACTTTTTGAGAGATTGGTATAGAAAATACATGTCCTTTTCCATAGTATAGGTGACATGTATATTGTATTTGAAGCTGTCTGCCCGCGGCTTAGCTCGTAAACAATTTTTAATTTTCCCTCGGGAACTTCTTATGTTCTTTTCCATGTAAAGGCTACATGCCAAATGTTATTCAAATCCTTTTAGCCGTTTTTACGTGATTGAGTAACAAACATCCACACTTTCACATTTATAATATAAAATATAGGAATATAGATTTCATTGGATATAAAAACTAAATTTTAGAAGTTGATCAGCAGATGTTAAATCCTTCAATCAGGTTAATCAAATAAAATCAAAAAAATCAAATTTGTTTTTTCTTGTAAACGTAATACAGACAGTATTAGGTTCTCTCTCTCTCTCACCCTCTCTATGTAGCATGCGTTTAATATATTTTTCCGTATTTTAACTCGTAAGGTGATGGTGATAACTTCATAATATAAAGTGAGCAGGGTACCAAAGGTTATGTTTTTATTATCGCTATCTTTTTTGCAGATTAGAATAAAACATTAACATTGTACCACTTATTGTTTATCTTGTGTGAGATTAATTTATTTGCTTACAAGCAATCGTTTCATTACGAAATTAATTAAAGATAAATAAAGGCAACTTTTAAATTGTATTTTACAAAAAAAAACACAAAATACTAATTTTACAAATAGGGATGCTGAATAGTTAATATTACAGAGTGGAATACATCTGGACTTCTCGAAAAAAATATAATATTAATTATCACGGATGTCGGTAACAAAAAAAAAATACGCCTTCGATTTAACTTAACAAGCATCTCTGGTAATTTAATCTTAAAAAAAAAACTTTTGCATCCGTTATTAACTTAACATCATGTTTTTAAAAAAACACGTTATTTATCTGTAACCTTGAACAATGCCATTTTTTATCGTACGAAATGTTGCTGCACTTTATTATGCTTTGGGTATGTTGTTTATGATACTCGTACACTAATAACCATTTTTTTAACTCACTAGGTTCTTAGACACTCCATCTTGCTTCAATCTTCTTCTTAAACTAGGGCGCTCTTGGAACCCTCATTTACAGCATTAGTTTTAAACTTAAGTTTGTATTTATTAATCACCACCACCACATTAATTCACAAGAGCCTATAATGGCCATATTTCAAAAAATAACTTTTGATTTTGCAAAATAAAGCAGTTTACAGTTGAATGACAATTTATTTCAAGATTATTATTATATATGAGAAATATTTAAGTACAGCAGTCTTGTGTGAACGAAACCAGAAACTGTTAACGGGTTATTAAATTTCCTCGCATAAAACAATACCTCTGCACATATACCTATACGGTACGGCATTCGGTAATAAAAATTAAAAAAGCATAATCGAACCCGAAATAGTTATCGTAGCGAAAAATAAACATATTGAGTATCAATAAAAAGGTCAACTAGTCTCGGGTATGAAGAATTTTTATGTGTGATTAATAAAATTACCTCGTTACCTTCGTCAAGTGTTTTTAAAACCTTCCAAAATGACTGAAAATGCTCAAATATCATCAAAATTCACAAGCACATCCATCGCTTTTCTATGCTATAGCTAAGTGCTGCGAAAACGTCTTTTCTCTCATAGGATAACAGAAAATATAGATCTTAGAACTTGCACGCGACGGTATTACGTTGGTGCGTATTAACGATTATTTTTAGATACTTATAAACTCTCTCTCTCTCTCTCTCTCTCTCTCTCTCTCTCTCTCTCTCTCTCCCTCTCTCCCTCTCTCTCTCTCCCTCTCTCTCTCTCTCTCTCTCTCTCTCTCTGAAAGTGTGTGTTATAATTTAACGGCAATCTCACTTAATTTGATGGCAAGTGCTGTAGAAGTCTAAGATGGTAGCGGGATGACCTGTTAGGGGGGACCTATGGTAAACCCACGTAATTGGTTTCTACGCGACATCGTGCCGGGACGCTAAATCGCTTGGCGACATTATGTTGTTAGAAACCAGAACTAGTCACGGCTGACTAACTAGGCCGGCAATCGAACCCAGGAGGACCTCAATCTTTATACCTTATTTGACTACCGCCCTGGTACTGAATAAAGTCGTAGCGTAAATTGTTCAAAATGTTCAAAAACTCGGAAATATCTCTAAGGATAATTAAGTGTCATAACCAGAGGTCCCTAGTGCAACTTATCCAGTTACCAAACGTCACGTACAAGTTAACGTTAGTTAATCTGTCATATTGTCCTTGTTGGGTCCTTTTTATTTCTTTTTAAGGCTTTACGTAGATTAGCCGATGTCAAGTTTATAGTAATGAAAGTTAGTGAAAAAGAGCGGGAAACCTCGCACTGGGCGGACGCGGCTCCCTCAAACCTTTGCCAAATTAATAACTTTTAACCATTCAAAAAACTAGCCACTACATAAAGGACACTAAAACTATAATAAACACAACCAACGCCAATCCTTTTCAAAATTAGCCAACAAACATTAATTCAAGAAAAGCATGAAAAACCGCGCGCGCCAAATACGAAGCCTCCAAACTTTTTCCCGTTGGGTACTATGTATGAAATGTCAATTTAATGTTATTTTTATTTGACGGGAGTTTACATGAAAACTTATACTAAGGCTACAGAATACTTGCAGTAAATTCTTTTAATATTGATTTAGCTTTGCTGCTATTAAGTAATTAGATACGTTTAATTAAATTGTGTTTAGTAACTTCTAAGCTGATAGCAGAAATACTTTGTAGCGTTAATTTCAATGAACGTCCGCCACGTATAGTCCAATTTGTCCGTCAAATTAAAATTCGGGCTGAGTCCCTTAGGATCCTCATTGTCCAAATAACGGTAACTCGGTACCACCAATAGTGGTCTTGCATTATAATATTCCCATTACCTCTACCGACATAAGTGACCCGAACATTCCCAATTTCGGTGATGGTAAATGTTTGATGCTAATTCGACGTCAGCTATAGGTATGTCAATGGAATAAATGCTTCTGATTCACATAAATATTTAATACATATATAGTTCAAGAGAGTAAGTTAATAAGCAAGTAACATATTCACTGACCACTAAGTAGTTAATGGATAAATATAATTATTATATTATTATTAATTTACAGAATTTGTGAAAATCTCTCTCGAAAAATGTAAAAAGAAATTGTTGATCAGGGTCTAAGTACAAAAAAACTATTGAACTCTCCTCGTAAATATTAAGTACCTACTATTTCTTGCAACCATAATTTTACTGTCAGTTTTTAAACTGACATTTTTCTTGCCTATCAGAAAATAATCATATCATAATGACAGTGCATAGCCAATATATATATGAAAATTTAATGTATGTTCATGAAAATATTGATAAATTAAAAAAAAAATGGAATGTAATACACTGAACATCAGAAGTAAAAGTAAACTTGTAGTACCGTTTAGTAGGCTGCCCAAAATTAGTAACTCATTCAAAGGAAATTGTATTTTATTTTATAATAAATTACCTATTGATATATTGGAGATGTCTATCAATAAGTTCAAAGTTTTTATAAAACGAAACCTTGTAGAAAAATCATATTACGATATAAACGATAAAAAAGCTTGGGTGTGAATTGCTCTATCTCCATAGGTATTATAATTTATTATTGATTATGTGAGATGGTGATAACGAATAAAAAACCCGGCTAAGTTTGTTGTAGGCTTCTTCTTAGACCGGGGCGCGTTTGGAACCCTCATAGCTTTAGTTTTAAGTTTACGAATATAGTTATCACCATGAAATAACTACTATGTAAATTATTGACGCATCAAAAGTGCCTTTTAAAGGACTATTTGAATAAACATAATTTTGAATTTGAATTTATCTGGAAGTAAGTTCTTCGCTGCACCGAATAAGCAACAAAAAAAATTGTAAAATGCAACTTTATGTATACCCAGGAATACCCTAAAAAAATCGCATACTATAACAACGATATTGATAACAAAGCTCGTATTTACCCGTGGCGACATCCCACATCTAGTTAGTCATTCTCATGTTTCAACTACTAAATTGACAGACTTTAATACTACAGTAGTATATTAGCTATCGCTATATTGAAGCGGTGATAGCCTAGTGGTTAGGGCGTCAGCCTCCTAATCAGAGGTCGGCGGTTCGAATCCGGGCATATAACCGAATAAAACCGAATAAAATATAACTTGCTTCATCGGTGATGGAAAATATCGTGAGGAAACCTGCATGCCTGAGAGTTCTCCATAATGTTCTCAAAGGCGTGTGAAGTCTGCCCATCCGCTCATGGCCAGCGTGGTGGACTATGGCCAAACCCTTCTAATATTGAGAGGAGACCCGTGCTCTGTAGTGAGCTGGTAATGGGTTGTTCATGATGACGATATTAGCTATCTATGGTACCAAATTTATGCCTGATCCATCCAGTGGTTTAATCTGTGCATTGCTTGGTCAGCCAGTCAGTTAATCAACTTTTCACAGACAAAGCGCATATGTTATCTAGGGAATTGGTCTAGCGTTATGCCTTGTCTCTGCATCCTGGTCGACTATGATTCAAACCAAGACAATACAAGGTTAAGACTAACGATTCTTTCAGATACTAGATTTTACGTAAAAAACTAATTGAATTTTTCCGGTATAATATTATGTCGATAATTACATACCGGAAGTTTATTGAATAACTTATAAGAATTCACCTTCCTTTTGCTCCGCAAAACTCAAAAATATTCAATGGAAAAATTATAGTTTTAACATTTTTGACGACCTCCGTGGCGCAGTGCGTTGTCACATTTTAAAATTGGAGGTCCTGGGTTCGATTCCCGGCTTCGGCCGTGGCTAGTTACCACCCTACCGACAAAGACGTGTCGCCAAGCGATTTAGCGTTCCGGCACGATGTCGCGTAGAAAACAATTAGGAGTGTGGGTTTACCATACCCCTAACAGGTTAGCCCGCTACCATCTTCGACTGCAAAATCACTTACCATCAAATGAGGTTGCCGTCAAGGGCTAACTTGTGTTGGATAAATAAATACATAAAGTTGCATTTATAACAAAATGATTTGCTTAAGCCACTGCTAAACATGCTAGGATTCAGCTAATTACATTACATAATCGAAAAATACGAGACAATTTCCTAAAGAATAGGATGTCTTCACGCTCGTATGTTGCTTGTGGGTTAAGGTACTTCATGCAGCGTAAAGTATTTAACACCAACTGAATATACAAATGACGTCACAAAATCAACTGTGGAACGTATGACCTTGACATCTCCTCTGGGCCAGCCATAGACCCAAATCAGACATGACTGTGTCAGTTAATGCAACGGTATATTGTGTTGGTAAGTGATGATTCAGTCTAGGATGGTAGCGGGCTAACCTGTTAGGAGTATGGTAAACCCACGATTCTAATTGATTTTTACGCGACATCATGCCGGAACGCTAAATCGCTTGGCAACACGTCTTTGTCGATAGGGTGGTAACTAGCCACGGCCGAAGCCTCCCACCAAACCAGACTCGAGCCGGGAATCTAACTCAGGACCTCCAATTTTATAACGCGACAGTGCGCCACGGCGGTCTTCAAATTAACACTTAACACAGATAATTAATCATTGAAGATATCAAAGATAAAAAATTAAACAAAATTACATTATGAAAATTAGATATCAAATAGTTAATAGCAGAAAATATATTGTTCACGACTAAAGTGACCAACATTAGGATGGTTATATATATTTCGTGAACATGAACAGCTTTTAAGATTTATTGATAACAGACTTTTGATAGAAAGAATTCACAGCCACAAGTTGTAGTTCTCGTAATTTGTGATAGTTTCACAATAAAAATGTTATTGAACTCCAAATAATCACGTTCACACATACGAATGGTACGATTGCGTGATATCTGTATTAATGATCGAATTACGAGTTCACAAAGCACGTAATGAGATTTCGATCAGTAAGACCTTTAATACATCATCGATGTAAATGAATAGACACTCCCGCAGAATTAAGAAACACTGGAAAATAACAAGCCGTTGCGTCTTGCACTATTGCAATAGGCATATTTCAAAATATAAATTCAAATAATCTTTATTCAAATAGTCCTTTAAAAGGCACTCTTGACGCGTCAATAATTTAAGTAGTAGTGATTTGATGGTGATAACTACATTCGTAAACTTAAAACTAAAGCTATGAGGGTTCCAAACGCTTTAGAAACGGTTCTAAGAACAAGTCTCCAAAAAACTTAGCCGGGTCAATTTTCTTTTTGTTTTCACTATCTCACATGTCACTGAAAATAAGGATTATCATTATTCAGAGCTGTCAATTTGAAATAACTCACCGCTAGCTGGTTGCACGCTATTAAATTCGTGGAGATTTTTTGTATCGATTCGTCATATTTTTTTTTTTATTATCTTTATTTATTATTAAGGACTTTTATATAATGAAATATATATGACATTCCTATCTTATCTTACTATACACTTATATCTACGACAATTCTATATATATTTTATTATGTACAGCAGCATAATGAGTCTAAGCTCGCAAACCTAATCTGTTATGATAAAGAGGAAATAGCTTCCACTCTAGGACACATGGTACATATGAGGATATTTTTTTTAATCTATTTTTTTAAGGTTTGAAAAATCCGGTAGGAACTGTGTAATTTTCTGAGATAAAAAAATAATGCGAAACATCCAAATCGGTTAGGTGATTCAAATGTGAAAAGGTAACAGCCAAACATTCATACACTTGTATGGTGAAACTATATCTCTTTATAGTTAGCAACATATAAAGCATTCGCTGATTGAATTCCATTTTGCGATGCCCCTCACAACCAAGCTTTCGCGAACTGTAAGCATTAGCAGTTAAGTATGGAGCCTTTCCCGCTGGCGACGGAAGCCCATCATTCAATTCAACCATAAAATGCACTCTATCCTACTCACGATATATCTATAACAATAAATTAGACGTTTAGTAGAGTTATAATTCATGAAGGCGGCCTATTCGATTATAATGAGTAACTGGATAATATACAAGCATATCACATTTACCTTTGATTTCACGTTTCACTCTCTCTAAATGTGTCAGTTGTACCTATGGTCTTCAGAACGCCAAAATTGACATTGTCGTCTTACGACATTTAGGAAATTCCAGTATGAGCCTTCTCGAACATTCGATCATTCCAGATGTACCTACTACACTACTAGTCTTTCTCAAATTTAGTTCTCGAGTTTAGTTTTTAGATACCCATAGTCACAGGAATCTCGTGGAAATTGTTTGATAAAAGGCCTTGAAAAAAACTAACTTGCCTTCGTATAAGATTTGCACACTCGCAATCATGGAGTTGCTTTCGTGCATTGAAACACCGTAACGTCAAAGTAAAATGGACGTTATAGTTTGAAAATAGAGGCGCAATTTCCGTACTTTCTATTTTTATTTTACAATATTGTGATGACTAAGTGTGGGCTAATTTGAGTTTTAAGATTTTTTTGTAGTGTCTACGTTAGTGTTTTCCACATGTGCCAAGTATAAAAAATGTTTACACCCTTTAGAGAGCAACCATTCTTAATGGATTGTTGTTTCGAATAGTCTAAATCTGATAGAAAAATACATGAGTACCAAATTGGGAGAATGTCCACCTAAGGGCACCTCATGTTAGGCTTAGACGTGAAACTCCGAGTCCCTACGCCCCTGTGACCACAAATGAGACCCATGTCCGGATGACGTCAGAAGTCGGTGCCTTGGTCTTCGCCAGCGAATGGTTTGTGTTTATAACTGAAAATCGTATCATATTATGCTGTACCGACAAAAATGTATTATAAGATATTTATGTGTATCCCATGACCGTTGCGTTCTTATGTCGCCGCATCAGGACGTAAAGACCCTCGGTCGCCGGAAATGCGTGATGCAATCTCGCCGTTTCCGGCCGGCATTGACTCCAAGCTTCATTTGTAGCGAGGCCGACCAGACTTGTCTTGTCACTTTCGACGTTCACCGTCAAATAGACCTTAAGCACTAGGAAGAAAATTACCGTTTATTAATAAGCATTGCTCGTAGTAATAGCCTAAGGAGCTAAGCTTATTTCACGTTACACAGTTGAAAAGTTCTTACTAGTAGCTGATGCCCGCGACTTCGTCTGCGTTGAGTTAGTGTGTGTGAAAGTGTGTTTGTCTGTCTTCCAATCACGAAGCAATAGATTACTCAACCGACAACCTTGAAATCATTACAGGATAAACTATCTACAAAAAAAAGCAAAAGGAAAGGATGACTGTCTGAACTGAATATTCATTTTGACTTTCATCCCCTCTCCCAAGGGAACCGTGCTGAATTCTGGGATCAAAGTTCTCCTATACCAACGACCTTGAAATAATTACAGGATAATCTGTGATAACCTTTCTAACAAAAAAAGAATGAATGAAATCGGAGTACGCTTTAATGAATTACAAATAAATATACATTTTGACTTTCATCCCCTCTCTCAAGGCAACCATGCTGAATTCTCGAACAAAAACTATCCTATATGTTGAACCGGAGTATCAGCTACTCCTATACCAAATTTCTGTACCAAATTTTATTCAAATCCATCTAGTAGTTTCGGCGTGATGCGCGGCCAAGATACAGGCGGAAATGACAGACAGATAAAAAAAAAATTCAAAATATATTTTATGTACGTCCTGTTACAGTTTTATTATATTATAGATAATATAATTTATCCTATTTTATATGCTTTTCTCCGGCTTTCATTTAAAGTCGTACCTCCTATGTTACTTACTTATTACCCACAGTGGGTTGACTTCAAGCTGATCTTAAAAATATAACAGAACGAAATAGTCTTCAAGTTATAGGAAGTCATGTATTTCAATCCCACATAGCGTGGAATACGTGCGAGGAGGATAAGACTTAGTACAAGTAGTGATACCAAAAAAAAACTCGGTTAAGTTTGTCGTGGGTTTCTTCTTAGACCTGGGCGCGATTTGAACCCTCTTAGCTTTAGTTTTAAGTAGTCGGTTGTAGTCTTTATCACCATCACTTCACAAATAGAAATAATGAAATGAACTGCATGCATTTATAAATCATGCCTGTAATAGGTTTATGTGAATAAAGCTATTTTTGATTTGTTTTGATTTTGATTTACTGTATGTTTAGTTTAACCTTGCAATGTATTGAATAGCATAACTGACAAATTAGGGAAACATTAATCTTGTTTTTATACCGATCAAGGTTTATCCGTCTAGTTTATGTTGAAGTTTACCATGGAAATGACATTCATGAGAACTAAACACGTCGGTCAAATGAGCAGTTTGAGCTAATAATAAGTCATTTGCCATTTTTATTAGGAATTGGTAATAAAATTCTTAAATGTCTTGCTATACTTCAATCTCCCTATGTGAGTTCAGCACTAAACGTTTTCTTCTTCCACTGACTTTTATCAGCCTTCACTTCGCTTCTCTACTTAGGTATTCCTCTGCACCTTTGCCTTTGACATCACATCACATCATCACGATCAACCCATTCTCGGCTCACTACAGAGCACGGGTCTCCTCTCAATACGAGAAGGGTTTGGCCATAGTCCACCACGCTGGCCATGTGCGGATTGGCAGACTTCACACGCCTTTAAGAACATTATGGGAAACTCTCAGGCATGCAGGTTTCCTCACGATGTTTTCCTTCACCGTTGAAGCAAGTGATATTTTAATTGCTTAAAAACGCACATAACTCCGAAAAGTTGTAGGTGCGTACCCGGGTTCGAACTCCCGACCACTGATTAGTAGGCTGACGTCCGAACCACTAGGCTATCACAGCCTTTTACATACTATATATATATAAATATATTGCTAACTTATGGTATCATTACTTTCTTCCTTCCGTATTACATGACCATTTATATTTCTAGCTAGCTAGCCTATTACTCCTCAGTTTTTCTGTCACTAGCGCTGCTTTTAAACTTTCCCTTTTATATATAATAAAATCAAGAAACTTACTCATTAAAATATAAATTATTTTCAACGTGGCAACACCGGCATGTCGAATAAAATATATTGGCGAAATGAAAATATGTTCTAATTGATTTATTTAACTGTATTTCACAGTTAAATCCCTTTGCGTTAAAGTCGATAATATTTCACAGTTACAGATACAATGCCCCAATACCTTGGATACCACCAGAAATGAAGAGACGATGTAGTCTTGGGATATCATAGTTTCTCAATTGCTGATAGTTACTGGCACTGAGTCAAAAAGGAAAAATGTTTACACGTATTAAGAAAATACGTTACGCAACATTTTAGTATTGCGTCAAGCATCCTAACTTATTTATAGCAAATGGGTCCCCCATGCAAGAAACGTGATGCTCGATACTCGATCTTAAGAATATCAATACTATGAAGTATTTCATATTGCACCTTGATAAGGGTCACTCAGAGTATCAATCCAAGTGGCACTTTGCCGGTTTATTATTTATTTAGTGATTTATGTAAGCAAAATATTCATATATCATAGTTAACCAAGTCATAAACAGCTACTATAAAATTATTTTTGAAACAAGTCTTAAAACGTGGGGAGGCCACAAAAGAGTTATATGTTGTATTTCGGACATCTAAATATATCCCGTATGGTCTAGTGGCTAGGATACCTGGCTTTCACCCAGGAGGCTCGGGTTCGATTCCCGGTACGGGAAAAATGTTTTTTTTTCTGTTATTTTTTAACAATGACAATTTTATTGCAAATTGAATTTGATAACATTTAATACTAATTTATTTACTAATAATTTATGTAAATAATAATCCGATAATTATTAGCAAAGTGATATTTTAGAATGTGGTGCAGTAATAAACCGTAATTCAAATGTTAGTAGCGTACTTAACAGGATACTGCGTTTGAGACGAGGAAGTGGACTTTTGTATATACGTAATAGGCATCGCGATACAGTTGCAGATGCAACTGCGTTGAATTTCAATGAAAACTGCAGTTTAAGTCACAAATGACAACGCCTGATAAATTTGCAGCAGCAATGTTCTTTTGACTAGTTACTTAGTTATTATTTTTATCTATTTTTCCACACCAAAACTGTTCTGTAGAGTTATTTAAAATTTTATTTTACCTACCAAACCTAGCCTAATAAGTCTACCAAACGTTTAGTGTTTATCTAATATCATCATCATCATTTCAACCGATTGACGTCCACTGCTGGACATAGGTCTTTTGTAGGGAGTTCCAATGGCCACGGTCTTGGGCCGCTTGTATCCAGCGGCTCCCTGCGACTCGTTTGATGTCGTCTGTCCACCTTGTTGGGGGTCGACCAACGCTACGCTACCTATACCGGTTTATCTAATGTTAATACATCCATTTTACTATACTAGGTATTTTAAAACGTATCAACACTAACTGTAGTTGTACTGTTGTAGTTGTTCTTTGCAAATAACACAGGAATCATAAATTTATCCGAGATTAAAAGTAGCCTATGTGATATTCGGTGAAGCGGTGATAGCCTAGTCGTTAGGTTAGTTCCTAATCAGAGGTCGGCGGTTCGAATCCGGGCACGCACCTCTAACTTTTCGGAGTTATGTGCGTTTTTAAACAATTAAAATATCACTTGCTTCAACGGTGAAGGAAAACATCGTGAGGAATCCTGCACGCCTGAGAGTTCTCCATAATGTTCTCAAAGGCATGTGAAGTCTGCCAATCCACACATGGCAAGACCCTTATCATATTGAGAGGAGACCCGTGCTCTATAGTGAGCCGGTAATGGGTTGATTATGATGATGATGATGATGTGGCGTATAATGAAGCTACATTCCAAATTTCGTAACAAAACATACAAACTTTAACGTTAACATATTAGTAAGGAGGGATTATCGAACTTATAACGTACGTAACGAAACGCCGAGGTTTATACAATAATATTACTACAAAGCACGTATGGTACGTACATTCAGGTTTGACGAAGGTACACTGCGGTGTAAAAAATGTGATGATGTTGAACATCTTGGTCTGAAGTGTTCATCATTCTAAGCTGAGATTAGGTACAACAACAAGTATTACAAAAAGGTAGTTAAATAAGATCTACATACTAAGTATAACCTGAGATGATTCATCAACGTTCACCGAAACAATGACATTTCATGGTACCCACCTTCGTAGTAAATAGGTACAAAGCTCAAGATATCCGCAACTACTCGCACTATAATCAGCATTCATGATCGATTACTCATTAATTGCTGGTCATAAAATATTTGTAACATGACCAACATATTGTCAAGGCCTTGTTTTTTTTGGATTTATGTATCTGGATCGATTTGAAAACCAAGGTCGGTTATATGTAACACCAATAATGGTGATTCAGTATGCGCTATAAAAAACTATTTATGAAACGTAATATATTAAATTTTTATAAGTACTTACATGTGGTAATTACTACAGCAGATTTGACGACCTTCGTGGCGCAGTGCGTGCGCTGTCGCATTATAAAGTTGGATGTCCTGGGTTCGATTCCTACCTCAAGTCTGGTCTGGTGAGAGACTTCGGCCGTGGTTAGTTACCACCCTACCGACAAAGACGTGTCGCCAAGCGATTTTGCGTTCCGGCACGTCGCGTAGAAACCAATTAGGAGCGTGGGCTTACCATACTCCTAACAGGCTAGCCCGCTACCATCCTAGACAGCATCATCACTTACCATCAGGTGAGATAGCCGTCAAGGGCTAACTTGTAGTGTATAAAAAAAAACCTTCACCATAGTTGGACAATCGACTGGAAATAAGCTTTAAGCTCTTTGGTAACTGACATAAATTTTAAGAGTGTAAATGAATAAATACCCAGATTTTAAGAGAAACTCACTATCAAAGCTAGGTAGGTTTAGATACTGAGTTAGAGATAAGTCTTTCTGTAATATTCCTAGTTTGCGCGAACGACTTTCTCCGTTTATACCAACTCTCTAACTTGTTTTTGGATAACGTTTGGATGTTTTTGGATTATGAGCTTGAGAAATATCCATTAATTGTGGATAAGAGATTTGTGTGCAATAGATTCGGTAATGTCTATTTACCTTTTTTTTTAATATCCACTACAAGCCCTTGACGGCAATCTCACCAGATGGTAAGTGACGATGCAGTCTAAGATGGTAGTGGGCTAACCTGTTAGGGGTATGGTAAACCAATACTCCTAATTGGTTTCTTCACGACATCGTGCCGAAACGCTTGGCGACACGCCTTTGTCGGTAGGGTAGTAACTAGCCACGGCCGCAGCCTTCCGCAGACCAGACTCGAGCCAGGAATCGAACCCAGGACCTCCAACTTTATTATGCGACAGCGCGCGCGCTGATCCACGGAGGTCGTCAAAGCCTACGTCTATAATAAAATCAATCTTTTCAGATTGTATGTTCAGACTAATATCTCACTAATGCTGATGTACGAAATCTAGGTACTCACTGACAACAGACAACAATATTAGAGATTGCCACGGTAACTTGTGAAACGTATACCATAGTACAAATGGGTTTTTTAGTAAAAATGCAGAGATCAAAATGAGTAATATCAATTTCCGTGTATATACAAACAAAATAAACATATACTATATAGAAACATTATGGTGCAATTGGGTCACCAATCCGAACAGCGTGCTGGCTTTCCTCTTTAACCCTTCCTTGGATACGCAGCCTTTGCTCTGGGAGTAAATTGGATGATAATGATGGGGTCACGTTTATGAACATTATGGTCCTAGGTCTTAAAACATAATTCACACACGCATTCATGCGCACAACGAGTTTACAGTGTTTTATCGAGTGACAAAGTCACTTCAATATAGAAATTCAAATCCAATTCCTTTCATCCTTTAAAAAGCACTTTTGACGCGTCAATAATTTACATAGTAGTGATTTGATGGTGATAATTACATTCGTAAACTTAAAACTAAAGCTATGAGGGTTCCAAACGCGCCCTTGTCTAAGAAGAAGCCCACAACTTAGCCAGGTTTTTTGTTGTTATCACCAGCTCACATAATCAATAGTAAATTATAGTACCTATTGAGATAGAGCAATTCACACCCAAGCTTTTTTATCGTTTACATAATCCTTAATATCGTAATATGATTTTTATATAAGCTTTCGTTTTTCAAAAACTTTGAACTTATTGATATGCATCTCCAAGATATCAATAGGTAATTTATTATAAAATAAAATACAATTTCCTTTGAATGAGTTACTAATTTTGTGCAGCCTACTAAACGGTACTACAAGTTTACTTTTACTTCTGATCTTCAGTGCGTTAATATATACTTGTGTTTGTTTTTTAGATTAGGCTAGTTCTTGAATTATAATAACAATGAACAATGCGTTACTCATTTATTTACCTATATATTGGATATATATGATAATAAAACACACTAGTTTTGATAGGCAGACTACATACGACTACTCCAAAAGCTGTCGGCAATACAATTATAGGATACTATCTCTGCTATCTCACGTAATAAACGATAATGTAATACTTTGTTGTTTTGAGTCGATAAGAAGTAACTAAAAAATTAATTCTGTACCTAATTGGCATTATGATGAATGAAATTGTTTCCATGAACCGAAGCCGTGAATTCTAATCGACTAATCCCATAGGGTGAAATCAATTGAATGCGTCACAATCAATTACTAGCATAAATCGCGATATCCAATCAAATTTTTAGCAGAAAAGTTTTAGACTGCAATTTTACAAACATATTATTTTGTTAATTTACGAAGCTGTCACCCTGATTTGATATTTTATGTAGGTTTATATATATAGTTGGTGTTGTTTTGTTGTTCCTGGAATCAGTATTTTTAGAACACACACAGTTTCAGGTACATAATAATATTACAGCAATTTACTCACACATCCACACGCACGCTCATCATCATCAAGTTTTTTGTCTGGTGGGAGGCTTCGGTCGTGGCTAGTTATCACCCTACCGTATCGTAGCCGCCAAGGGCTAACGTGTAGGGTAGTCATTTTTTTACTCCAAATAATCTTTTTTTTTTAATTCTCTTTACGGCCAGTTAATCTTACTTTTACAGTTTACATTTTGCTTCTTTAATTTATAGTCAGTTTATAATATATGGTGTATTAATGAGCCTTTCTATAGGTAGTGTTTCTAATGTATTAGTAAATCATTTAAGAACTATGGCAATGAATTGGGCAAAATAATGTTTTCGAAGTGAATGCAATAAAAGGCGTCTGCTCCCGGATAAAAACGCCTGTTATAAAAGTAAAAGCAAAACTCGCCCGGTACAAATATTTGTAAATGTGACTTCTATATATTAAATATACTATATTTTTTTTTCCCCGCTGGGAAATGCGTTTACGCATCCCCTCCGGAAGCGACGCAGTCTTGACGGCGTCGCTCCCGATGGGGTATATGGGACTCGCCGGCAGCCGGATTGGCGACCAGAATACCCACTAAAACCCAGCGATGCTCCTACGCGTCGCCTGGTGGCGGGTCACGGGAACACCCGCGCACTCGACCGCAAAATATACTATATTTGATATTTCTTACGGCTTTTATCCAACCCCCAATCTTCAAAAAATTACATGTAGAGCGGGAAATGTCGGGTGGTTAATTTAATGTTTAATTTAATTTCAATTTTTATGTTTCGTATTTTCTAGTGTAGGTATTGTATCATATTGTAAAGGTAAATTGTGCCTAGTTGCCATAATAAAGATATTGTATTATTATATGTTTTTATTCTGAACACGGAGAGCACGCATCAGAGTACTTTTACTATATAATTATAATTTATAATTACATAGTAAAAGTATAATTATATAGTAAAAGTCGTATACTTTTATAATTTTATATATATTTTTTTTCAAAATAAGGAACAACAAAGATATCACAATTTAGTTATTTTAACTTTACGCAATGAATTATACGTGTTTAACATACTTACGCATACGTCTTTAACATACTCGTAGCTAAAGTGGTATGTGGGATACCACTTTAGCTCTTCTCGATCAACTTCCCCGCCCAAATATCATATATGTGGCTCACCATTTATTTGAATATAAAGTAGGTATTTTTTTTAATTTATTTCAATAATACTCTTCTATAATAAATCTAACTGCAGCCGTCAACGCCACTACAGCTACCCCAGTCGTGTGTACGTTGCATTCCTCTGGCGGAAGGTTGTCGAATCTTTGCACCTTTTTCCAAAAGATGGAACGTCGTCTGGTCTGTACTTTCACCGAGTAACAGCCATCTCGCGTTTGGAATTTCAAAATATTGTCCAGCCAATGGCGTTTAAGGAACTGCGCGTGTCCGTCGACTGTGCATATACCAACTGGAAAATTGATTTTGTAGTATAAAAAGGGGCAGATAATACATGTAGTTTTTTGCACGCACAACTATTAATAGGTAAATATTACACAAAATATGTACAGTAAATTATAAATAAAAGCGTCCTTAGCTAGGACACGGTAATATTATGTCCTAGGATAATTTAATTATTGCAGTAAAAAAGCGTGGCTGACAATAACCCTAACTGGCCCTAACTGCCTTTTGTCGCATTCAAGTTATAACATGCATATTCTGTGTAACAAACGGCAAGTTTGCTTTATTTGGAAATAGAGATTAGAGAAAATAAAAATAAATAAGCTCACTAACTAGTAGTTAACCCAAAAAAAGCTTTAGCGACTTTTTCTCGATTCAAATTATAATACATGTAAGGTACACCTTATTTTGATTGGGACATGTCGGATTTCAAACAAAAAGTTTTCAAATCTCTCTTGTGCACGTATTTAACGTTCATATATGTAGGTACCTATATTTTTTACAATTGTGGAAGTGGTGTTAACAACATATATATAGAGATAGTCGAGGGATCAAAGAGTATAGATTAGTTTCGTGATAGGAAAAACGAATAACTAACAAAAGACGTATATTCAATGGGAGCGTAAAAGTAATGCTTACTTATTTCCATTAACAGATCAGGAAGTCCAAAGTGATTCTCCGCAATATATTCTGCTTCGGCGTGGGAATAAGAACATAGCTTTTTCACCAGTGCCCTATCTTCCTTTTCAGAGAAAAAGGTGCACCCGCGTCCGAACCGAGCCATCAGCAAAATAAAGATCCTGGAATGAAAAGACAGGTCTGTACTAAAACTAACTGTAGTAAAACTTGTAAACCGTAATACGAGAAACACATACTACAAGTTAGCCCTTGACGGCTATCTCACCTGGTGGTAAGTGATGATGCAGCAGACGGTAGCGGGCTAACCTGTTAGGGGTATGTTAAACCCACAAACTCCTTTTGGTTTTGACACAACATCGTGCCAGAACGCTAAATCGCTTGGCGACACGTCTTTGTCGGTAGGGCAATTATCCACGGTATAATATAGGTAATTAGCAACAGCCGAAGCCTCCTACCAGACCAGTCTCAAGCCGGGAATCGAACCCAGAACCTCCAACTTTATAATGCGACAGCGCACGCACTGCGCCACGGAGGTCGTCAAGACCTATGTTACGTTATGGGTAAAATTAATTTAAGGTCGAGAAAAATCTAGGGTACAAAATAATATAATACATAAACAGGTATCAAAACTGTATATAACCAGACTTCAGCACAGGGATTTTTATTCAAAAAAACTAATTTGGTGCGTAAATAAAAATAAATAATGTAATAATGTGATATGTGTGTTATGTTTAATTATAATTGGGTTATTTATTTTCTTTACATTTTATAAGCAGAACGGTACAAGTATGCAGATGTATTTTAATGAAAGAACTAGAACAGCTTTTATGCAAAGCCATTTCTGTAGCTTGACAGCTGAATCATCGTTATATCACGGAAATTTACCTACCTGATTAACGATATAAGATTTTAAGATCTACGTAACGCACGTAAGTAAAAGATACTAACAGCACAAATGTATGTTTTACGTTTTTTTACACACCACAGGTTATTTGTATATAAGATATAGCAAATAAAATATAGTATTGTAATTCTTTTATTGTGTTTTTCTTTTTGTGGAATGGCCGTTCTATTAAACCCTACTTATCTACGCGGCATCATACCGGAACGCTTGGCGGCACGTCCTTGTCGGTTTAACATTGTAGACGATCACGGCCGAAGCCACCATCACCTTTTATTCTTCGCCTTACCTGTGGGTAAGAGAGTAACCGAAATTCGTCCCTCGTTTCACGATATCGTGACAGAAATCAGCGATGCGACATCTCCGTGAAGAATGGCCTCTATGTATCGGATTTTCGGACAGAGCAATCAGGCAAGCATCTAGAATATTCATAAGAGTCATTAACACAGCTAGATTCTCACTGCTGGGCATAGGCCTCAGTCCTCATAGGACAAAGACCCACCGCGTTACTCTAGTGCAGATGTGATGGACTCTACACTTTGAAGAAGGGGTAGACACACAACTTATATATATTATATATATATATATATATATATATATATATATATATTAGTATTGCTTAGACCAAGGACCGATTTCAATGTAGCTTTTGGTATTGCGTAGATATTATTTGTGAGCAAAATTTGTTATAGAATAATTCATTTTTCAATGATCACATTATTTTTTGTAACAAAACTCCGTGACGCGGCGTGTAAAATCGACACGTTAGGAAAAAAGGTTATGCCGCCAGCCGCGCACTCGCAGGCGTTCGGAAATTATTAACAGGCGCTTATGCCCTCTTTCTAACAGAGCTTAGAAACAAACTTTACTTTTTAGAGCATGTTATCTAGACATAAAGTCTAGTAGGTAATGCTAAATTAAAAAGTAATAATAAGGGATGGGAGTAACATGTACGTAACCGTGCACCGCGCAGCATTGTTATGTTACAACATTGCGTTACGACCCTTTGTTGACTCAGTGTAAACCGCGGGTAACATCTAGTAATAGATGATGAGATACTCTTAATGCTATCAATTGTATGGTCATAAATCCATTACCAAATAAATTGACTTACCAGAACTATCTGGACTCGGAACCCATTTAAATACATCATACACTTTATTCATGTGCTGATTAAAAGGAGAGTACATATCTCCGTGTTCACCAAGTTTGTATGGTTTCTCCTCAGTGTAAACAAATTTCTCCAATTTCTCCTCCCAGTACGATACATTGTTAAAGAGTTTTGAACATTCCAAAACTGAAATTTTAGTAACAACCAAATACGGATTAGCAATTAAAATACCCAACACCACCCACTTCTAAAATTGATCATTATAACAAGTTCGTTTAACGAGGCTGATAGACTAGGAACAGTAAATCTAAATACGCCTTTGATCCTTTTGAAGATAATTTACCCCTGGTTTCGGCGGTCCTGTCTTAAATTCCAGTTCAGTAAATTAACGAAACAATTATTAATAAGTAGTCCGTTTTTACAATACCGTTTTCTCGCTATACAATCTCTGCATGACTTTTTAGTGAGTTTTTTATTTTTTATCCACTACAAGTTAGCCCTTGAGGGCAATCTCACCTAATAGTAAGTGATGATGCAGTCTAACATTGTAGCGGGCTAACCTGTTAGGGGTATGATAAACCCATTATCCTAATTGGTTTCTACGCGACATCGTGCCGGAAAGCTTAATCGCTTGGCGGAACGTCTATGTCGGTAGGATGGTAACTAGCTACGGCCGGAGCCTCCCACCAGACCAGACTCGAACCAGGAATTGAACCCAGGACCTCCAACTTTATAATATGACAGCGCGCGCGCTGCGCCACTGAGGTCGTCTAAAAGTGTGTTTAAAGTCAAGTAAAAAATGTATAAAACTTTGTAAGTAATGACGATGATGACCTAGATTAGCTTATTATACGTCTCAACACACATTAATAAAGTAAGTTAATAAATGAAATAAGTACTTGTAGCGTTGTGTTCATGTATATTAGATTGTTTGAAGAGTTTCAGGATTCCATCGTTTTCCACTATGATGTTCATAATTTTTTTCTTAACATTTATCGGAAGCGATCCTTCTTTTATTTTAAGAGCGTGAACCATATTTACTGTAAAATAGAAAAACAGAAATTATTTCTTGTTATATGAATCTATTTAGTTAATTTTAAAATGTTGCCATCAGCCTAAATAAGTCCTGCACTTCTATATTATACAGAGACCTCAAAAACTATTATACTATAATAAAATCAAAATAGCTTTTTTGTTCACAATAGCGAGTACTCTGCTAGTAAAGTTTTTCTCAATAATCGAAGATACATCATTCAAAGCTTTTTAACCAGCAAGCGCTTTTCGCGGAATTGGTCATCAAATCAGTAGTAAAGAATTTGTCACTCGTAAGCAAATAAGGTCAATGTTACTTTGACGTTAATTTGTTTTGTACTCGTAACCGAATCAAACGCCAAAAAAATATAAGTGTGAAATAAAGATAAAATACATTTATCGCAACGTCTGAAGAACTTTGAACTTTAACCACGTGACGCGGGGAAGAAGGTGACATAATAATAACGATATTTAACTATTTGCCATACATTTCCATAGTTGTGAGGGCATTTGGAATGGGGGTCATTACTGGATGTGTCCGCGTACTAATTCCAAACCTACTACAACTAATCACTCCTCTCTGAAAGAGGAGGCCTAAACACACGCTTGCATAAATAATAAACAGCAAGTATAGGTTCTAAACGTGCGTAGAGGTTCTAGTGGAGTATTTTGTGTGGTGTTATACTATACTAATCTCCCGATTGTCGGCGGAATATAGCAAATTATACTTGCTGTTTATTGTTTATCATGGACTTCCGCAAAGTAACGCCTGCTTCTATTCATTACACGCTTGCATGTTTGGCAGCGATGCAAGAGAGTAAACTGTGGGAAAAGTTGCGTATGGAAACAAAATAGTGATTGGCACAGTATCGCTAAAAATCTCTTATCGACAAACGACTATATCATATATTTTGACGACCTCCGTGGCGCAGCGTGCGCGCTGTCAGATTATAAAAAAAAAAGTTTCAGGTCCTGGGTTCGATTCCCGGCTCAAGTCTGGTCTGGTGGGAGGCTTCGGCCGTGGCTAGTTACCACCCTACCGACAAAGACGTGTCGCCAAGCGATTTAGCGTTCCGGCACGATGTCGCGTAGAAACCAAAAGGAGTATGGGTTTACCATACCCCTAACAGGTTAGCTCGCTACCATCTTAGACTGTATCATCACTTACCATCAGGTGAGATTGCTGTCAAGGGCTAACTTGTAGTGGATAAAAAAAAAAAAAAACGCGATAATCACACTACCAAAGTATAACATATTAGTTAAAGCCTAAAGTGTTGCATCCATTTTTTATGTAATCGAAGGTTAAATAATTATTACATTATCCTAATCGGCATATTACCGACTCAAATACCAAACTTTCCCTGTCAATTTTACTAAATTTGCTTGGCCGACTGCGACTATATTTTAATATGCGATAATTTATATTTTCTTCACATCTTTATACAAGACCATATCTTCCAGAATGCGCCCTCCAAGGACTTGCTGGGACACTCGACGGCGGTGCATACTCAGGATGTATTGACTGCTAAACTTGCAATTACTTAGAAGCTTGTTTAATTACACCGCACTACTTTTCGAGGATTATAGCAAATTAAGCTTCTGCAAAGTAACGCTATTATTATCCAATATTTGAAGCTTTTCTTGTAAATACAGTTAATGACTGAAGTCTACTAGGCTCAACCCCATTCATTATCTTTTTTGTTGCCTGTTAAGATGCTTATGATCTGTCATCATACGAAATCGTGATGAGCATACTGAATGTAAATATACAACCAATTGAAATCTAACTAGCAATGTTTTTGGTTTAAATTAGATGGTGAAGCAAGCCGCAGTATTCGATGGATATAAGCTTCACTAAGCCACAAAACCGACAGGGAAACATTAGGGAAAAATCGACCAATTGCGATTCATACTCGCCTAATGAGAGTTACGGATCATGAAAATTATGTGGTAAAGATTTGTGTCCAAAACACGACACCGCATAACTTTGTTCGTAAAGGATTACTCTAAATTGCTATATCTTACTTGTACTGGATTTATATACATCTATTGCTTTTCTCTTACGGATAATAAAAGTGTATAATTTCGTCATTCATTTATTCCTTCATAATTGCTTACCTTGGCTTTTTCGTTAATCGGTATAAAAGAAAGGTATAAATATTTTTAAGTGTAAAGTGATAATTTAAAACCATTAGGAATTTTAGAATGTGCCAATGATATGAATTAATTTTTATAATTATTAATTTAAAAGAAGGCTGAGGTCCTTTGAAGCATACCTTCCTACTTAGGTTTATTCAGGCTTTGATTTTTTTTTTTTCAAAAAATTATCCCTTGACTGGAATCTCATCTAATGTTAAGTAGTGATGCACTATGATGGAAGCGGGCTAACCTGTTAGAGGTATGGTAATTCTTTTAATTAGTTTCTACGCGGTATCGTCTCTCTCTGGCGTTACTGAACGCCTGGGGACCCGTTGTATCCTTCCCGGCTGTCCAAGGGAATCGAAACCTGGACTATTTATAAGCTTACAGCACTCACCGCTTGGCAAGTCATCAAAATCTTTTTAACTACTCTAAATAGTCGATATCAATTAACTAGTCGTTCATCATCATCATCATGATCAACCCGTCTCACTACAGAGCACGGGTCTCCTCTCAATATGAGAAGGGTTTGGCCGTTGTCCACCACGCTGGCCATGTGCGGATTGGCAGACTTCACACGCCTTTGAGAACATTATGGAGAACTCTCAGGCGAGCAGGTTTCCTCACGATGTTTTCCTTCACCGTTGAAGCAAGTGATATTTAAATTTTTTAAAACGCACATAACTGCGAAAAGTTAGAGGTGCGTGCCCGGATTCGAACCGCCGACCTCTGATTAGGAGGCTGACGCCCTAACCACTAGGCTATCACCGCTTCACTAGTCACTAGTCGTTAGTTGTGAAAGATTGCTATAATACCGCTAAAGGGTTTTATTTTATGGAAACGTTTTGACGGAATCATCTAACATAAAAAAACATCAACTCTATAATTTTCTATTTTACAGTTACTACTATATACTATACTTACCATTCGCCAAAAATAAACCGAACGCTAAATTAAGATCTGTATTTTCTCTATGTCTGACGCTGTACCCAGAGATACTTTGAACAGCGCCCAAATACTTATGCAGCTGCTTCTGGGTGGGCAAATCCCACTGGGGGTCAAATTTATTAGCACTTGTAACATAAAAAGACAAGACATAACATTGAATAATTATAAAAACGTAAAAGCTTAAACACGACATCCTAAAGAAATAAATCTAAACGTCTTCATCGAAAAACTGAGTTCAACTGGCGGTTTTTCTCAAATTGGATCGGTTTTTATCCGCTGCGATGAAAGCAAAGGGCTCTCGCGCACTACGCAGCCGAATCCGCAGCTAGCAGCCGCACCGCATCGCCCAGATCAAGCATCTTGTCATGAATAGTGCGCTTGGCTGTAACTACTAAGTATGCGTACTGCGCGAGCTGCTGCTATTCGACAAGTCGTTGTGACCTAATTTTATCCATACTTTTACATAGGAGCAACGTAATGGTCAATCCTCTAAAACCGACATCTATAAGGCGAGTTTAGTCTTACCTATGACTTAAGACAGTTAAATCTAAGACTGAGATTATAATGAATAGAAGCAGGCGTTACTTTGCGGAAGTCCATGATAAACAATAAACAGCAAGTATAATTTGCTATATTCTGCCGACAATCGGGAGGTTTGTATATAACACCACGCAAAATCTTCCACTAGAACCTCTACGCAATTACCTCTAGCAAATTATACTTGCTGTGTATTGTTTACTGAGATTATAAAGGATATATAGGGATTATAAACGATATATAGGGAACGTGTTTGCTTGGTTTATTTAGAATTATATAACGATGAGATTGGGTTCACCAGATGTTGCAATGAAACTTCTTTGACAACGTCGGCTCAAATTTATCGTATGCTTAAATTTTTTGAGTTGCTCTCGAATAAAGTTTCACTTGATTCGGTTGAACAATTTTTGTATGTTACTATCTAAAGTTATTAGTGTTATTATTTTGTTAACTTGAGCTTTGTTGCTCTGAGGTCGGCTCGAAGATAACCTTATAAATACTAACATCATCTTAATACTTTGAGTTGAGTTAAAAAGATTTTAATTCAGAGGCGGGCTGTACTAAGTGGTGTGTGATTAACAGCACGGAACATTTGCAAACTAAGGGGTCAACGATCAATCGTAGACAGATTCAGTAGTGCGTTAGGTACCACATGGAATACCTACTGCGACCAGCTGAAGATGAATAAACTATAATATTGTAACATGGAGATGGAGATTTCTTTATTAAGGAAGACAATTTTCTTTTAACTTGTCAAATTAGTTCTGCTTCTGCGAGTTGCTTTAACCGTCCGACCCTCCCGTTATCCCAAACGGCGCCTAAGCCGAGGTTCGGCCTCACAGGAGGCGCTCTTAGGCAGACGTTCCCCTAGTTTCTTCGAGCCCTGCGGCTCAAAAATTCTTCTGGCAGCCGAACTAAAAACAGCCCGGCTACGCTGTCGCAACCAATAGGGTTAGCACAGCTAATAGTCAGTCCGAAAAAAAAGAAAAGCTTTATTAAACTTAGTCTTTTTGCAGGTAGAAATATAGAATGTACCTAATGAATTGCTAGAAGTGAAAACGTGGGAAACCAAAAAAACCTAATTGAGATCCACCTTTTATGAAGCTGGTTATTAAACACTTAACCTAATCCGTAATATTAATTAACGCCTGTATGAAATATGCAAAATCAACCACAAAATTAATTATTACTTCTGCTAGTTAGACTTGTTGCCTATTAGGTACCTTTAACTCAGTAAGCGTAAAAATTATTTTGATTATCAACATTTTTAAGTGGAATCCCTACTAATATTATACATAAATTGTATTGTCCTTCTTTTGCGCAGTATTTTGAGTAATTAAATACATAATTATAATAAAGTTAAGCCAGTAAGCGGTGATAGCCCAGTAAGCGGTGATAGCCCAGTGGTTAGGGCGTCAGCCTTCTAATTAGAGGTCGGCGGTTCGAATCCTGGCACGCACCTCTAACTTTTCGGAGTTATGTGCGTTTTTAAGCAATTAAAATATCACTTGCTTCAACGGTGAAGGAAAACATCGTGAGGAAACCTGCACGCCTGAGAGTTCTCCATAATGTTCTCAAAGGCGTGTGAAGTTCGCCAATCCGCACATGGCCAGCGTGGTGGACTATGGCCAAACCCTTCTCATATTGAGAGGAGACCCGTGCTCTGTAGTGAGCCGATAATGGGTTTAACATGATGACATGATGATGAATAAAGTTAATGAAGTATTGATACAGTGCAGGCAGGTAAGTTTAATACGAGGAAAAAGTTTCTCCATGGGTTGTATGTGATGTGTGGAGATCGGCAAATCAATGAGATGGAACTCACTGCATTGCTGATCTCCACTGATAAACATGTTCAACAACAGATGACGAGGTCCAAGGATTGAGTCCCGGCTTGTTCAATATTGGATTTTTCTGTTAAACATTTTGACTAGGTACCAAACGGAGTTAGCAAAATTTACCACGTGGATATTCAGAATCAATTCCCTATCTCCCAGCGAGTACCTCCGAGAGCACATTAAGCTATCGGTCCCTATTAAAGACAGGATGAGCAGTTATAGCCGCCAACCACAATGGAGCAAAGTGGTCGCTCTATGCTCTCAAACTCACTCCAATATTCGGCACAAAATAAAAACTCTTAATGTTTATAAAGGGTAAATCTGGAATAATTCTGTCTGGTGGGATAAAGGCTTCGGCCGTGGCTAGTTGCCACCCTACTTACTTAAACGTGCCGTCGGAAATTTATCATCAACAAGTTTACCCGAAACCATCTTAGACTGCATCATCACTACCAGAAGGAGATTGAGATTTCCGTCAAGAGCTAACCTGTAGTGGAATAAAAAAAATATTGGCCTTTTTGTATAGGTTGTTATGAGTCTCGGACGTGTATACCACTCCCCTTGAGCTAATAGTCATCCCTGAGTCACAAGAAATCTTAATAGCGTATACCTATTAAATAGTTCTAGTTAGTGAATTCTGAGCATAGCAGGAAACTCAATTGGCTTCCCATTACACTACGGCGTAATCTTCATGTCCTTTCTAACCTCTTTTCAATTCTTTTTCATCCCTGGTCTCCACCTTACCTCAAAGAGTGTTTTAAATTCCTCTCGGCTTGCACATCTCAGAGCTCCCAGCGTTCCTTGAGGGAAAATGTTGTGACGTAACTCTCAGAGCTATTCGATGTCCTTTACTTTGAAAGCAGCTAAGCTATGGAATGCTCTGTCAGATTAAAATCGGCGCTCTCAATCATGAGTTTTTAAAAATCGCACTAAGAAGCATATGTCAATTTAATTAATATTTATTTCCACCTAATTTTTGTATATGTAGATATATATTATAGAAAATAATTACTACTCTCAATCTTGCTAATATGTAATTATTAGTATATTTATAGGTATGTATAACTTTTGCGATCGTCCGCTTTCATATATCTCTCGGAATCTTTTGATCAGGTCGTCCTTTACTTTCATATTTTTTTTACTTTGCTTCTATTTAGCTTTTATATTATGCAATAAATATATTTCAATGAATAAATCCTTGCGAAAACGTACAACAGAGTCGATAGATATATTTCGTTTATTTCCTATAAACAAAATATATCTATCGACTTCCAGTGATCCACTACCCAAAAATATTCCACTATTAATTTGCGTCACAGCGTGTTTTAATAGGTCTGAGCAAACCACTAGAATATAATATACTTATGTACCTACCTAAAAGGCATTCTCCATTCCTAAATAAACTCTAACCTATAAATCTAAAATTACAATAATAGGTGTGGACCGAACAGGCTTTATTTAGAAAAATAGGAGGTGATTTACACGGCTCAACATAAATAATTGCGGAGATAAGTCGCGCTGCAGGCGATTTCAGCGTTGTCCTCCGCAGTGTAATCTTAGTCAATTTGTTTGAAATCAAAACCATTTGCCCAGGATAAAAATATAATCAAAGATCAAAGTAAATCAAGTACCTACTGTAGGTTTTACTTTAATTATTTTCTTGCTTTACTTTAATTATTTTGTATTAGCTTTATATTTCTCTATAAACTAAACAAGTCAAATAAAAAATAAAACTGGGTAATAGACGGTGATAGTGGTTAAGAATTCAGCGTCTCTTTCGGTGGTTCGGAGTCATGAGCGTTTTTAATTTATTTTCAACAATTTTGAATTAAATATCACTCTATTTAAGGGTGAAGGAAAACATCATGAGCAAATTCGTATGCCTGAAAGTTATTTATAATATTTTAAAAGGCATGTGAAGTCCACCAATCTATTCTAATATTCACAGTGTGAGTTCAGAGTGGCTTCGGCCACACCGCTTCTCATGCTGATTACAGACACGCGCCCTATACCCTGTACCGTACACGCCCGCTCCTTTTAATTGATAATACTCAATCAAGATTACAATAAATATCCTAAATAAAGTTGTGGCAATCGGATAAGATCGCATCACGAGTGTTAATTTTTACGATATTGAAAAAAAAATACATGAAATAAGAAAAACAAGCAAAAGTAACTATTTTTCCAAGATGCAAAGATATTGGAGAAGTGTACAGCGGTGATTATACACAACTATATTATAAATGTAAAGGGGATAATTATAATATATTCTCTTTGACCCTGTCCCCTATTCAGTAATTTCCCAAAAGTTGATTCTTGTTAAATATACGTTTTATGTGTAACTATAACGTAGTTTTTGTGTGGCTGCCGAGATACTTATTAGATCTGCAGCTCATAAAGCAACAATTAATAATTTAATGTTCATATGGTATACTCCTCGCCCTGGAATTGCTTAATCTGTGCCAGTAGCCAAAGTTTCATAAAGACTAGAGCTTAGAGCTAATATTATATGTATAACTAGTTTTAAAACAAATGTGTCAACCATTTTGAAATTTGAAGTATCATCATTGTTGTCGTTTCTGTTTTGTGTTAAATTAATTAGAAATAATTAAAAAATGGGTGCAACAGTGATCGAAAATGAAGCTCATTTTCAATCAGAGATGGCTAATGCCGGCACAAAGTTGGTTGTTATAGACTTTACAGCGACATGGTAACTATAACCTGGCTCTCCTCAAGTTTTTGAATGATAGCCGTACGCATATTTTACAGAATGATGTTAAACTTTTCAAGGTGTCCACCATGTCAGCGTGTTGCGCCGTTTTTCGAGCAGCTACCGGCCAAGTTTCCTCGCGCTGTGTTCCTCAAAGTAGATGTAGATAGGTGCGCCGAAACAGCTAGTGCTCAGGGAATAAGTGCTATGCCCACATTCATTTTCTTCAGAAACAGGGTAAGTTTGTGCATCATATGTATTTTTGAAGTATAACATAATGAATGCCGCAGAAAATAGTTCATAAAAGGAAAAATGAAATATAAAAGTCTAGACTAACTGAATATATGAATTAGAGCAGTACACAGCAGATCCAATCTAACCTTGTATTTAATATTTAGTTAGCAGCTTTTGCTAATTACACTGTAACCCCTTTTTATTTTGTAGACACGGATTGACCGTCTACAAGGTGCAGATACTGCAGCTCTAGAGAATAAAGTAAGACAGTATTATGGTACTGAAGAATCTGGAGATGATGACAACTCTGTCGCTGGGCATGTAAGTAGTGTATAACTAGCAAACGAAAGACTTCATAATTACTGTACAAATAATAAACCAAATTGTACCTACATACATGTAATAGAATTTTAAAATAATAATAAAGCAGTTCTTCGCAATAATAATATATCTCAAAAATTGTTTTATCAAATTAAAAAAGGAGATTTGGAAGTTCAAACCATAAAACATAATTCTTCAGCTTTAATATCAGTAAGAATGCCATTCCTAACAATCAATTCACTGATGAAACAATCGGCTAATACACCTACAAAAATTATATAGAAATCTAAACATCCTCTTAGTACGGTTAAATATCTTAGTATCTTTTCTAGATGGACCTAACAACATTCATCACTAAAAGTGAATGTGAATGTCTCAATGAAGCAGATGATCATCCTCTAGGACATGCACTGACGAGTGGAGGAGGTTACCTGGCCAGTGACTGTGATGAGCAACTTATTATAAATATTTCCTTCAATCAGGTAACTATCCATGTCAAAAATCACATAAGATCTGTAGCTTGGATAATGAAAGTATAAAAAAAAATTTCATTTATTGTTTTTTTATTACTGCAAAATATGGAAAAGTATTTTTTATAAAAATAATCACTCTGGGTTTGATTAGATCACAAAACATTTTTTTTATAGCTGGTAAAAATACACTCGGTGAAGATAAAGGCCCCTAGTGACAAAGGTCCTAAGTTTGTGAAGCTGTTTATAAATCAGCCAAGAACACTGGATTTTGATCAGGCATCTGGAAATGCATCAATTCAAGATTTGGAGTAAGTAAACTTCTGATGGTTTTTCTATCTATTATGGGATGGTTGACCATTCGTATCATTTTAATCAGAAAAGGAATAGAATTTTGAGGAATGATTAGGATTAAGAGCTGTTTGTAGTGTGTTACAGCCTTCCTCCAAGATTAATAGACTGATTTTGTTAATATTTCTTGCTTATAAGATTGCCCATTCATAGTTTGTACTTTCACCATAAGATCTTTTAATTTCATATTTATTTTTTAAATTAACCTACCTAACAATTTGGACTCCTGTAAAGAGACTGAAAATATCTCTTTTTGATCCCCGACAGACATCAAGATTAATTTTTTTTTTTTTTTCAAGTTTATTTACAGTGGAATATTTTATATTACAGATTCTCTCCAAGTGACTTGGAGGGAAACCCAGTACCTGTCAAGTTTGTAAAATTCCAGAGTGTTCAAAACATTCAGCTGTTTATAAAGGATAATCAGTCAGGTGGTGATGTGACACAAATTGACCACCTTGTATTGTATGGCTCACCCATCTCAACCACGAATATGGGTGAATTCAAACGGGTGGCAGGCAAAAGAGGTGAAAGCCACTAGCCCAGACTTTTGCAGTGTTGTCGTTAGTTCAATTGGATTCAATGTGAAAGTGCAATTTTATTTTGGACATGATTAATTTTGATACTTTCATTTTGCTTACTTTTTTTTACAAAATCTAATTGCTCCACTATCCAAAGTACTATGACAACATGTTGCAAAAACAAAGTGAAAGACTACTACAAAGTGTGGTACGTTAATCTTTAAGGCTAAGTGAACTATATAATATGTGTTTAGAATAATTTATGTACACATAATATATGCATATTACTCTGTATTGTCTGTAATATATAACATAATTATTATTCAATGTCAAATAAAAGTGTGTTTATAATATTTTTCTTATTATCAAGTTAACAATTATTCATTGTAAAAGTAATGGGTGTTAGAGAAATTATTATAATAAAGGAGAAACTCCTGAACATTAGAAAATTTGTATGTTATAATTAAACATGTAATATACATATTTGCTTTATTTAAATTAACATCAGTCCTGCTTTAATTCATATATTTGTATGTATGCTTCTGTAAGTGTGATCATCTGTGGTAGAATACTTGTCACATGTAAATCTTGCATTTCATACCTGGAACAAATAAATGAGGAGTAACAGATCAAAGTGTATTAACTCCACCTACCGAATTATTCTAATACAGAACGGATTTTTTATCTATTTCAAACCTTGAAAACTTATGTCAAATTATGACGCATCAAACTGTATTACTTTTTATTATAAAAAAGAACCAAAAGTAGTCACCGTTTCAAACGATATTAGATCCAGGTTCGTTGCCATATCCAAGTGTATTAAATTTTGTCGCTAGAACAAAGTGTGTTACATCCATAGACATCAAGTACAAGTCATTTCTGAACGCAACAAACTATATTGTTTGTGGTCACTTGTCACTCGATGTCAATATGACAGGAAACATTGGCGGTTATGTTGTCACTGTTGTTGTGTTAATGTTTTTTGAATAATAAAATAGATTTGTTATTATTTTATGGTAATAATCGTATGTAAATATGGAAGAATCAATATTTGTTGGAGAACATTCGGATGGTTCACGAAAACGGCCACGTAATAAAAACCTAAGAGCTCGGCGTAAAGAAGCAAGGTAAGTGTTGTTCGCACTTGTGTATTTTATCACAGCATTTATAGTAATTTATTTTAATGGGTTATTTGCCTGTTTTTGTTTATGTCATAATGTTTATTGTTTCAGATACCGTGATAGTGATCCGGCTTTGTTAGCCTTTAATCCACCATGTACACATACGACAAAACGGTATTCTTGCTGTTTGATTTCTATGAATTACCTGATTTATGCGAAACAAAAAATGTATGACGCCCATACGAAAATTGAGCAGGATAGGCGATTGTCATACATGTTAAGGGTTTCAGGCACTAAACGATCTAGGCCAGTAGCAAAGCCTAAAACTAAGTCCAGAAATGCTAAGAAATTCTCCGTTAAGTATTACATTCCTGTCAAACAAGGGAAAATGATGCCTGTTTGTGCAAAGTTTTTTCAAAAGTTGTTTAATGTTTCTCAAACCAGAATCAACTCAATTGCAAAGGGTGTTTTTAGTGGTGAAGGAGTTCATGAACGGAGAGGTGGAAATCACAAGGCACATCTGTATGTGTGACTGTTTGGAAGAGGAGGATGAAATAAGTAAATTTTAGTTCAGTGTGTAATAGTCTTCACACCCATGTCAAACTGTATTAAATCCCAAATGTGCCACATCAAACAGTATTATTTTATGGTTAATGCATCAATATGTATTAAATCCAAAAAAATATGTAAAATTTTATTGATAATTAATAATAAGAAGTATGTGGATTTCAGTTTTATTTGCTGATTTGACTTCCAATAAACCCTATTACAATACAAAGTTGTTTGTTTTTGTCCTCTCTTAAAAATATTATGGATTATGCTTTTATCTCAAAAGTTACATTAACGGAGTTAAAACACTTTGATCTGTTGCTCCTCAAATGTCTTTTAATGAAAAATTGTCTACAAAAATTTGAAACTTTTAGTTGAGCATTGAGTGACGACTGCAAATTGCTTGTAACATAGGCTTCACAGTTAACAAAAAGGGTCAAATTTTCGAGTTATCCACACATTGGAGATAACATTAGCTTTCTTTATCTAAAACAAATGTGGAACTGATGTTTATAAGTTGCTGCAAATGCTTTTACAATACTAAGTGCATATGAGGTCAAAAATTGGCTATAGTGATCAAGTCTGACAGAAGTGTGTGAACCAATCTTTTCCAATACACAAGGTGGGAAAGTCATCATCATCATGATCAACCCATTACCGGCTCACTACAAAGCACGGGGCTCCTCTCAATATGAGAAGGGTTTGGCCATAGTCCACCATGCTGGCTATGTGCGGATTGGCAGACTTCACACGCCTTTGAAAACATGGAGAACTCTCAGGCGTGCAGGTTTCCTTACGATGTTTTCCTTCACTGTTTAAGCAAGTGATATTTTAATTTTTATGAACGCACATAACTCTGAAAAGTTATAGGTGCGCGCCCGGATTCGAACCGCCGACTTCTGATTAGGATGCTGACGCCGTAACCACTAGGCTATCACCGCGTTGGGAAAGTGAAGGGGGCAAAAATGACCTAAGAGTAAGATCAGCTTACCATTGCTGTGTAGGGGTGTGAAGCACATGGGCTCTGTATGTCCCCTTTTCTGGAGTTCCATCGTGAACTATGTTTCCAACTAACTCGTATATTGTCTTCCCATTGTGCTTTGCTTTAATTTCTGGAGTGAGGATGTCACCAAAGTCAACATTCCTGTCAAAACATACAAAATATAATTTACAGTTTGTGTAGTTGTCAAAATAATATAGTTAGCTTGTGATGACATTGGGCATTGATAACGAAACATTCATTCGGCATTTATTTTAATGGCGATTGAAGCGAGCATCAAGACGTAAGCTTTAACAGTCGGCCATATAAAATTTATGGTGACGTCACATACATTTTAAACACGATTTATACTTACTTGACGGGAAAGTTAACTACTGTGGGATTTTTCTCCACGAAGAACGTGTTCTTCGTAAACCGTTTTATATACAATATTAAATATGGCGGCAACTGTGTTATTTCGAACCTCTTCAAAAAGTTCTCCTTGTAAGTCTTATATTCTTTTGACGTTTGACCATTGAATTTTGATAGAAGTTGGTATAAATTTGCCTAGAACAGGAAAAAATTAAGTAAAAATATTAACACCAACAAGTACCAATACACACTAATGAATTAATGTAGTAGTGTATGGCTTGCAACCTAAACCGTGTCTTGTGAGATGTATTTTAGTGTGCAAACCTATCTATGTTCCTGATTAAACAACCTAATGGTCCAGGAGACAGAACAGACTGCTATCGGTCTGAAAACACTATTATATATTATATATAATCTGTAAATGCATAAGTACTATAATTTCATTATGATTTCACATGAAAAAAAAACATTTTCTAAATCGATTAAACCTGGAAAAGCAATTATTTTAGTACACCTTAAAGGCACAATAATGGAGGGTTTTACCCTTATTCTTTGTGTGTCCAGTGGATGGATTTACCTGAGGTATAATATTTTCCCTGAATTCATCAGTAAACAATGGTGTTGGTGGTAGATCGCAAGTCAAATAAAGGAATGGCGATTCCGTTATCATTTCACTATACTCTTCGCTGCTTAAGTCTACTTTGGCTGCGTCGTCTGCATCAGGTGGTGGTAATTTTCTAAAAGGACACCCAATTTATTAAGTTCAGTTGAGAACTAAAATATCATTAAATAATACTATTACATATACTTGGTAAAAAGCATTTGTGTATAAGCTTCATATAAGATATAAGAAGAGTCGAGTAATGGAGAAAGAAAGCTATGCTCGAAATCAGGCGAAATAGTAAAATGCGTATGCGTAAAATAATTTAAAAAATCATTCCACTTATTTAAATAACTGAGTTACACAAATCAAATCAACATAGCTTTATTCATGGAGTTAGTTGTTCACATATAAATACATTTTCCATTATTTTAATCGTGAAGTCATGGTAATAACTACTCTCGTCAACTTAAAACTAAAGCTAAGAGGGTTCCAATCCAGCCTAGGTCTAAGCAGCCCACAAGAAACTTAGCCGGCTATTGATATAGCTCAACGAATTGCAAAACTGAAGTAGCAAAATACAGGACAAGTAGCACAGAGGACAATGGACATTGGATCCCAAGGCGCTTTATTGGCGACCTAGTACCAGTACAAGACAATGGAGTGTAAAACTTAAAAGAGCGCTTATTTATCTATATAGCGCTTAAACCAGTTTTTTATATGCTACAAGTTAACCCTTAATGGCAATCTCACCTGATGGCAATTGATTATGCAGTCTAGGATGTTAGAGGTATGGCCAGCCCAAACTCCTAATTTGTTTCTACGCGAAATCGTACCGAGCATACCCAAAAATAACTTCTGTACCTTCTGCAGATAATAGCTGGCTATGCCGTATGGATGCACAGTGTACAAAACTGATCTACGTGTTGTTACTTCAGACTGGACTTCTTATTTTGCAAGTACTATACTGACCTTGTGTATATCCTCATATGTCCCAGAAAGGATTTGTATATTATGGAACTATTGGGCTTTTTTGTACCATTTAGTGCCAAGTGTAATGAATTCAGGAACCATGACATAAAATCAATTGGGTCATCTGTGAAAAATAATTGATGAAAACACCTTAATAAAATATTAAGAAAAGAGAAAGATAATTTAATAAGTAGATAACTAAGGAATATAACCATGCCAGATTAAATTCTGTAAAAGTGAGCAATTTACTGCATTTTATCTACTCATCATGGCAAAGATCAAAGTCTTCTAGACACTAAATATACGTTACTATCTTTCAAATAAATAAAGAACCATCAATCGGATCGCATAAGGTGGTGACAACCCTATAAGTTGCCCTTTTGCTAATAACATATTGTTGCCTGCATAACAAGATGGTTGAGTAAAAGTCATAACCTGTAGACTTGTTAAAACAGCAATTTACACAAATTTGCTTACCCACATTCACAAATTTAACTGATTTAAACTCAAATTTAATTGAAACACAAACAAAAAAGACTAAAATAAAATCAATCATATAAAGACATGTAAAATCAATCATATAAAGACATGGAAAAAGGTACTAAAAAGCTACCCAAATCTTTAATTTTGTTCAGAGCAAGCAACTGCTGCAATCTATAATAGTTCTCGGAGACACTTCGATTATAAAATATTATTAGATATGACTATGTCACATATAATTATATAATACCCCAGACTTTTATAATTATGGTGAGTACACAAATACTGAAATGAACTCAATTTCTAAAATTGTTGGGTTCTCCTTTTGACTAAAAGCAGATACACTTCACACACTTGATCAGTGATCATTTAAATTTTTTTGAAAATATTAATAGGTTTGCCTTAATTAGTTAGCTTTAAGCCTTGGATTATACGTACTTTGTTTTATAAACTGAAATCTCTTCTTGGACCACAGCACAACAGCTTGCAGCATCTCATGTGGTGATACGTGAGCTTTGAATGCCCTAGGGTTCCACAGCTTACGTATAAGTTCACCGAATCTTTGCACTAACAAGAATGAAGAATCACCTGGCGGTCGTTTCACATGGGCGTAATTCTCTTCTCGAAGGAAATAGTTACGAAGAGGCCTCACCTGTGATAAACACTACAAGACAAATATAATTTTCAAAATAATGTTCTAACTAAAGGCGATTTTAGTTCATTGCAGCATATTACCATAAGGCAAATATCATAATTTGTTACTCAAAAAATCATATTTCATATTCATATTCTATAATAGCTTCGTAAATAAATAAATAAATAAGATTAACAAATATCACATATCATATATATCATATACAGTCATCACATAAATTTGGAGTTTCATTAAGGTATAACCATAAACAACAAATACGTCATATCACTATTAATATATAACTTCTAAGTTACTGGCTTTTCCTAAGCTTACAAGGCTTACAGAATTTACAGCATTGTAGGATCTTTCTAATGAAGAATTAATTAAGGGAACAGAGAATTTCTGTCCATAAATGTTCTGATATGCTAAATATTACTTTATGGCCTTTTGTTTGGGAACAGCTAATTACTGAAATGGCGTGCAATGACTGTACTAATTATTTTCATAGAGGTCATCAAAATTGATAGATCATGTTTTACTTAAAAGAAAAAGCCATTATTCAGGAACTGTCATCCTTTTTCTTGTTGGAGTGGCAGACCAAGGTAAAGAAATTGAGTTACATAAATATGACCACATCTTATTGAACAGATTGTACCAAAAAAATAACAAATACAATTTTCTTACCTGTAATATTACATTACAGTAATCATTAGCCTTGATGTTGTTTAGCCCCACAATACCTGGCATGTACATTGTACCGTCAATGGCTCTGGACATTTTTGTATTTTCATCTAACTGTTTTATTTGTTCTGGTGTAAAAATCGGGTTAAGAACATATTTGATGTCATTAAGTGAGGAATCTAAAATGAGAAAACAATTGCAAGTCAACAATTACACTCATTGATAAATTTATGGCCAAACAATAATAAATGATTATCTTCAAAAGATTATCTTAATTTAACCAATAGTCTGTCACAGAAAAGGAATTTTTAAACCAAACCTCTGACAACATCAACTTGGTTTAAAACTTGAACAATAATAAAGCTTTGGAATGAGAGCTTTGTTTTCTTACAAACTAACTATAGTCTGCAGCATTGTTCATAATATGCTTGATTTTTTTCTGACACTTTCTTATACACTACAAGTTAGCCCTTGAAAGCTATCAAGCAAGCTATCTCTCCTGGTGATAATGCGGTCTAAGATGGTTGTTGGGTAACCTGTTAGGGGTATGATAAGCCCACACTTCTAATTGTGGCACATATTTGTCTATAGAGTGATGCAAAAGCCAATTTCTGTAGATAAACCTCTAGAACCCCTTGACAAAATAATCAATCTCATCAATCTATGAACCTATAATTAAATATTACAAATAATAAATGTAAGGATAGCACTAGAACAGAAGTTAAATACATTACCAATGACTTCATAATTATCTGGCAGACAGTAGAATTTCAATGTAAGCAGGTTTAGGAAGACATGATGGCTCTCAGCCACTGAATGTGTATAAGCATGCGTGTTAGTTCCTCTTCCCTGAAAACAAGTGTCATTCATTATAACAAGGGAAAGTATATGCAGGTACAGTATAAGTTCCTTATTCGCGTTTCCTTCATTCACATTTTCACTATTCGCAGATTTAAATTTTCTTTATTTGCAGATCTAATAAGTACATACATAGTAACAAAATAAATACATAAAATAAAATAAAGGATTCCAATAGGTATCCAACCCAATATTCTTTGTAAATGCTCTGTTTTTGAAAATGTAAACAAATAGAATGAAAGCAATCTTATTGATTAAAATATTAAATGTTAATTCACAGTCCATTGAAGAAGATGCTTCAACAAGCACTGGAAACATGTTATTTAAATTGAAAAATCTTAATGAAGATTTAAGAATGATGGCAAATGAACTTTGCAATTTTTTTATGAACATTGAAACTAAGTCTAATTTTAAGAGGCAAGTTGCTAATGCAACTCTTGCATATCAGTCTGAGCATAAGGAGCTATTAAAAAATGCAAAGCAAGAGAAAAATACAAAAATCTTCAAACCATTGCCTAAGCCTTATAATAATTAATCAAAATGTTTTAAAACTTTTATATTATTTTTTTTCCCAATATAAATTAACATTGTGTATTCATGTACATATACACCACGATTAAAGAGCTTTTACTATAGCAAAGTTTTACATTACTAAATAAATAAATAAAATGCTTATTTTTTTTTTAGCACCAGTGCAGTAAGTATCTCGAATAGGCTGAAGATACTGGTCAGGACACAAGAATTTATAATAATTGAGACATTAAGTATAACATTTCTGCATAATTTTTAGGCCAGGGAGTACAACAAATAGAAGAATATATACATTTTTTGTTGCATAACTACCTGAAAGTATTTTCCACACACCAAGCAAGCATACACATTTATTCTTGTCAATGAAACCGAACATAACTTTTCAAAGTCAAAATCCAATACATGTCGGTTAATCGTATCCAGATAAGGGCATTGTATTAGAGGAGTTCTTGGATGTTTTACCGCTGACACTGTAAACGAAATATGTATTATTTAATTATAACAGATTTTTGTACATAAATAGGTTGTTTCAGGACAGTTACATTCAATACATTTATAGTGTAATGACTAGTAGAATAAGGATTTCGAGGCGATTTGATGGATACTTATAATTTTACACTATTGCTCCAGTGCTGTGATGAAATATATTTGTTAAATAATGATTGCTAATCAATTCAAAAGTTAGTTAAAAACTTTAAGAGGTTATAAGCTTATTTACCTGAGGTTTCAGTGCCATTTTGGTCTGTTATTTTCCGTTTTTTACGCATTTCGTCATTCATTTTTTGATTTGTAGTGTAATAACCATGAAACACGATTTTTACAATACGAAATGCATAGATCTATAATACAAAATTAACAAAGTAGCTACCTAACTACAAATCAAAACTGCTTTATTTATTGTCTATAATTTTTATTTTTCATGAACAATGGTCAGTGGTCGGTAGTCTGTGCCATAGACATAAATTCACTACATAATACGTTATGGTTTTAGTATATTTATAGTTTATAGGAGTCACGCCAAGCAACATTTATACTCTAGGGAGAGTCTCGCGCATTGATATGCACGCGTTGGGATGTAATCTGCAATGCATAATGGAAGAATCGTCTTAATTTAAAATTTATTTTACAAAAAATAAAATCTTGAATCGATAAATTACGACCGTTGTCATGATCCAATGGGCGATGTGATTAGAACTGGCATTATAAATTAAAAATAACTATTTCTATTGATCATGGCATTAGCAAGAGAAAAATTATGCCAATGCCATTCTTTATATTGATAAAGAATAATAGAACCTTTAAAAAATATTCGACATCGGTTAACATTTTTATAGGTATTTTCCAATTTTACCAGTCCCAATTAAATAATCCGTCCATCTTTTTCCCTCTGACATCGATCTTCAAACTCAAAATGTTTACAATATTATAGAGAAATAATTTATTGGGCATTGTACAAGAACGAATTATTTCGTTAATTATATACTAACTCGTATCGTATATCTTTAATTATCGCTTCACTCAGCTTTAGTAAAACCGAGTAAAATCAGGCTTTCGTTTGTTTTCAGAAATCTAAAGCCGCTATAACGTGATTGGCGAGACCTATAGGTAGCTGAATGGCCAAGACCGACGTGATATTTATTATTTTAATTATAGGTGTGAACCAATTTGGAACATAAATTTTGCTCTACCCAGAGCAGTAAAGCTAGTTATTAAAAAAAAACTTTGGTAAGAACTCTGAAGTGTCATGTATTTTGACATATCACGAAAGGTCATTCTCGAAAATGGCCGCATCGGGAGGAAATATAGAGTGGTCTACTACAGTTAAACCTATATTAACGGCACTTTACGGGCCATTTTTCGACAAAAATGACCCCGTAGAAATAATACAAGCCGTCATCCAATGGTTCGTACACAATTTATAATTTTGAATTATTGTTAGTCATCCTTCCATTATTCTTTATATTTATTTATTTGTAACTTGCTATTTATTAATAAGCTAAAAGAACGTCTTTGATTAAAAAATTTTAAGACAGATCGACTGTTTTTTTATGAGGTTATATATATAGTTAGTGTGCATATAGTTTTCCGTTTTCACAATATTTTTCTTACAATATATATTATTTTGGGTGGCCTAATTTTATATTCTACCCTCTATTTATCGTTATTACTATTTTATGGAAGCATATTTATCATGTAAAACATTGAAGTAAGTACTCTGAGGCTGCTTATCTTCTGCCAGCCAAGACATTTCTACTGTTTTGGGGCCAACCAGTTGTGGTAGGGTACTATAAATATTAAGATCTAATGGATAGTTTGTCACATTGTTGCTACCTTAATTATAAGAAAAAATATTACTGTAAAGGACTGCTCTTGTGAAAATATATTAGACTGGCCAAATTAGTAAAGATACATAGCAAAATTAGCCCCAGTAGTATAGGCAATATGAAAAGTGTATGCTGCTATACTTTACATATTGAATTCAAATTCAAAATAATCTTTATTCAAATAGTCCTTAAAAAGGCACTTTTGACGCGTCAATAATTTACACAGTAGTTATTTCATGGTGATAACTATATTCGTAAACTTAAAACTAAAGCTATGAGGGTTCCAAACGCGCCCCGGTCTAAGAAGAAGCCCACAACAAACTTAGCCGGGGTTTTTCTTTTTTTTTCGTTATCACCATCTCACATAATGAATAAAATTAATAATAAACTATAGTACCTATGGAGATAGAGCAATTCACACCCAAGCTTTTTTATCGTTTATATAATCCTTAATATTGTAATATGATTTTTCTACAAGCTTTTTTTTTTATAAAAACTTTGAACTTATTGATAGACATCTCCAAGATATCAATAGGTAATTTATTATAGAATAAAATACAATTTCCTTTGAATGAGTTACTAATTTTATGCAGCCTACTAAACGGTACTACAAGCTTACTTTTACTTCTAATGTTCAGTGCGTTACAGTCCATTTTTTTCTTGAATTTATCAATATTTTTATGAACATACATTAAATTTTCATATATATATTGGCTATGCACTGTCATTATTTTATAATCTTTAAATTTATCTCTTAATGACTCTCTGGGACCTAATTTATATATCGCACGAACAGCCCTGTTCTGCAAAACGAATATAGTGTCAATATCAGCAGCATTACCCCATAATAAAATACCATATGACATAATGCTGTGAAAGTAGCTAAAATATACAAGTCTGGCAGTCTCTATATCCGTCAAATGACGGATCTTTTTTACTGCGTAAGCAGCAGAGCTAAGTCTGTGCGATAAATTATTGCACAATATATATAAAGTTTATTTAAAGTTACTACTAAAATAAGAAATACTACAGCATTTTAATAATAATATTTCATTTCCATTCGATTAACAGTGAGAACGAGTTTCAAAACCATGATGATGCAAATGATTTATTCTACACATGCTTTGCATGTCTCTCAGCACATTTTATCAGCATCAATGCAAATAATTGTAAGTACTGTATGATTTTAGTTAAAATCTAAATGGAATGTAAGTGAAATCTCATGGACATTACCAATGAGCCTGCTTCAATGCATTAGTTGTAATGTTTCCCCTTTAGCAATAATGTATTTAATTACAGTTTAAGTTAAATTAAAAATCTTAATTTTTGAATCCTAATAATGAGGTCTAGCAAATTATAGCAATTTTTTCTGTATCAGTTATTATCCCAGTTTTGACCTTTATGGTATTAATTTTTTTAAATATAATAGCTAACCTATGCAACAATTTTAGGCCCAGTCTAGCAAAGAGTCCATGACCTTGCAATTCCATAGTATAATATGATATTTGGCATATTATGGCCAAATAGGCAATTATTTGTCATCTGGTTATTAAATGAATTTAATCAAAATGGGTTGCATATTTCCCAAACAGAATTTCCACATGTCTTTAATTATATAATCCAAAATATTAAATTATGTGAATAAACTTTTTTGACTTGAAAGTTGATGTATAATCAACTTTCAAGTCAAATTTATATCATATAAATAGTGCACAATGTTTTACAATAATAAACTTGTTTGTGATTGTTACAATGATTTTTTAAAATTATTTTGCAATTCTATGGACAGCTAGACACTATGCTGTGGTTGCAAAATTATTAAAAAGGTTTTAATGCTTTAGGATATAATTAAATTATAATTGAAGTGCTTACATATATTAGAGTGTGGCAGCAATTGCAACATGTAACTATGTTCAAAATCTTTATAAACAGGAATATTTCAATGTGTAAAAATGTTTTAACTAAAATTCAAAGGTGGCCATTAAAGGCAAAATTAATCTTTACAGTATTAAGGGTTGTGTTTTACACCAAAAAAACACATACATAACAAACAATACATAACAAACAATACATGTGTATAGACATGTACCATTTTTTAATGCACACTGATATAGCCTCTTCAAAATCTCAAACTGCATTCAACACAAAGTAAACCTTAATGTAATCTTATAATGTAATTGCTCAGTGCCAGCTGACCAACTCAGCACAGCTCGTGATGCAGTTAGGATTATACTTGGTCAAATTATTAAGAAGCTCTCTGAAGCCGGTTTGAGTTATGATGATTCAGCTAATACCAACACAGTTGCCCCAAATGTTTCTGTTAAGCAGGTATGATATTTTTATTTATTTTGTATCTAGTTTGTGATTTGAAAATTTGCTTCAGCAAAAAATGAAAACAATGAAATCATACATTACAAAACAAATTAAAACAAATAATTTGGAAATGAGAATGTAGTGGACGGATATTTATTCCGAAGTACATACTTAAAAAAAGCTGTGATAGCCTAGTGGTTAGGGCGTCAGCCTCCTAACCAGAGGTTGGCGGTTCGAATCCGGCACGCACCTCTAACTTTTCCGAGTTATGTGCATTTTTAAACAATTAAAATATCACTTGCCTCAATGGTGAAGGAAAGCAAAGTGAGGAAACTTGCATGCCTGAGAGTTCTCCATAATGTTCTCAAAGACGTGTGAAGTCTGCCAATCCGCACATGGCCAGCGTGGTGGACTATGGCCAAGCCCTTCACATATTGAGAGGAGACCCGTGCTCTGTAGTGAGCCGGTAATGGGTTGATCATGATGATGACATACGTACTTGTTTGTTATACTTGTATTTTCCGATACAAGTTTTTTAGGTTAGCACCTCAATTGCTTCATTGTTCTCAATACTATCATAACCCTTTGTGTAAGAGTCCAACTCATACTTTTTCAGTTTTATAAAAATTTTTGATAAAATTTGCAATAGCAAACACATTCTGTGAAAATTTGAACCCCATATTATGAGATATAGCAGTGGGACGTACATGTACCCATATCTTTATTGTACCTATTAAAAATATTGAATTATTTCAGCTTCTCCTACCAATGGTTGGCTTGTGTGGAATTGATGGTGGAGGACTCACCCAATCTGACCTTGTTATATTGACATCTCTACTTAAAAGTGCAAAGTTGCCCACCAGTGTTAATGTAGGAGGTAATTATATTTGATTAAATATTTAAATAATTATCTTACAGTGTGTATAAAATTCTTTACTAGCTCTGCAGAATCAACAATGTTACTTATCTTTTGGAGCGTGATAGATATTATAGTACAAGCTTTGGGCTTTAGTATATAGTTTAAATAACTAAAATGCTTATACTCATCAAATCTTCCGAACCAAAAATTATGACATAACTGGGCAAAGTAGAAATTTTGTAAAATAATGTGAGACCTTATTGTGTTGAATTTTACTATGATGTAATGTTTATTAAAAATTTTAGAAACGCAAGCCACAAAATCTTCTATACAAAGCCCCATAACTTCGCTGTCATCTCAAACAACTACCACAGAAAAACAAGCACCGTCAAATGCCCAGCGAAGATCAGATGCATTACTGGAACAATTGACTATGCCCTTGAGGAATCCAGTATCGTCAACAGCTCAAACACACCCAGTAGCAGGTGTCATGACACCCGGAAGCAAAGATAGTTTGGAAAGCGCAAAGGACGGGAATGCCTCTCAACAGGCTTCCATTGATATGAAGGTATTAAGGAATCAAATAATAATTATGTTTCTAATAATCACATATTATGCATTGTCATTGTAGTGAATTGATGTGGATAATTACCCATATTTAATTTAAAACTAGAGTTACAAGGGTTCCAAACACTCTCTGTTCTATGAAGAAGTCTTAAACAAACTTGGCTGGGTAAAATTGTTTATCATGACAGAATAAAGTTAATTTATCTGATAATGATGATGAGCATGTTTATTCAAATTCAAAATAATCTTTATTCAAATAGTCCTAAAAAAGGCACTTTTGACGCGTCGATAATTTACATTGTAGTTATTTCATGGTGATAACTATATTCGTAAACTTAAAACTAAAGCGGGTTCCAAACGCGCCCCGGTCTAAGAAGAAGCACACAACAAACTTAGCCGGGGTTTTTCTTTTTTTTCGTTATCACCATCTGACATAATGAATATAATGAAAACTAAACTATAGTACCTATAGAGATAGAGCAATTCACTCCAAGCTTTTTTATCGTTTATATAATCCTTAATATCGTAATATGATTTTTCTACAGGCTTTCGTTTTATAAAACCTTTGAACTTATTGATAGACATTTCCAAGATATCAATAGGTAATTTATTATAAAATAAAACACAATTTCCTTTGAATGAGTTACTAATTTTGTGCAGCCTACTAAACAGTTTAAATATATATTTGCAGAAGTGGATGGCATCTACGTGTGCATCTCTACTAATGGAGCTAAGAGCAGGCTCCGTGGTGCTCAAGGTTTGCTCCTCCCTGCCCTGCCTACGGAGATATCTCAATCGCTGGCAGAATGCAAAGGAGAGTGCTATATCACCACAGTTTAACTCTGATGTCACACTGTGAGTATTATAAATTCTCAACTTTAATGAAGTATGACTTGTATTGTACACAATTGTTCATTACTAAGTGGTACATTAGCTAATCTGTGTAAAGTCGTAAGGAGAATATACATGATCAAACCATTTTCGGCTCCCTACAGAGCACGGGTCTCCTCTCAATATGAGAAGGGTTTGGCCATAGTCCACTACGCTGGCCGTGTGCGAATTGGCAGACTTCACACGCTTTTGAGAACATTATGGAGAACTCTCAGGATTGCAGGTTTTCTCACGATGTTTTCCTTCACCGTTGAAGCAAGTGATATTTTAATTGCTTAAAAAACGCTAATAACTCCGAAAAGTTAGAGTTGCGTGCCCGGGTTCAAACCTCTGATTAGAAGGCGGACGGCTTAACCACTAGGCTGTCACAGCTTCGTAAGGAGAATAAAAAGAAATAAACACTAATGAAATTGTTTCAGCCTTCATTTTCTGGTGAATGAAGTGTACGTGTGCCGTCTCGCGCTGTCGCTCCCCTGCCTCGAGCCGTTCACGCCGGAGCGAATCACCGTGCTCAGTGACGTCGCGACCGCTTGGCTTATATGCTGCGCCACAGCGCAGGTACATATCACACGTGATAAGCACGGGTCTCCTCTTAATATGAGAAGGGTTTGGCCATAGCCCACCACGCTGGCCATGTGCGGATTGGCTGACTTCACACGCCTTTGAGAACATTATGGAGAACTCTCAGGCGTGCAGGTTTCCTCACGATGTTTTCCTTCACCGTTGAAGCAAGTGATATTTTAATTGTTTTAAAAACCCACATAACTCCGAAAAGTTAGAGGTGCGTGCCCGGATTCGAACCGTCGACCTCTGGTTAGGAGGCTGACGCCCTAACCACTAGGCTATCACCGCTATACTAATTACTTACACGTAAACGCTTATAACACTTACTTAAAAGCTAAATTTATTTATTCAAAGCGCCACCAAAAGAATTATATGTAAAAGAAATAAACATTTTAAAAACTTAAGTGCTAGGATATACGTATAAATCAATTTAGAGGTAACTACAGCCTAATATCTTAAGTCGATGCTAATAATATGTCGCTAATAATATAATATGCAAAATTTTAGATTAACAAACAGCAAATAACAAAAAACACAAAAAAGAACTTATTACAATAGAACCGAAAAGTAACCTTGTGTTATACCGAATTCATATCTTTTTTTAAATAAATGTAGTTTTAATGTTTTTATTATTATTTAATGTGTTGGTACACTGTTTACAAATTTTTCGCATTTTGCCTTAATAAAGTCAAACTTTGTATCTAATTTTGGTCCGCTTCCGCTATTGAATACATCTGCGGACCACAAGTTAAGAGGTAGACACAGAGGTAACTGAACATCCTAAGGAAATGTTCATTTTTCTACTTTTGTTAGTTGTACTGTAAATTTAATGTTTCTTTTTTTTCTGTTAAGATATCCCTCCACTCAAAAGACGAGGAGAGTGAGCAACAGACGGCGGCACTAGTGGAGAGTTCACTTAGTCTTTACAACACAGTTGGGGAGACATTCAAACAGTCTACGCGCGCAGGTGGCTATGTAAGTACAGGGTTTGCCTGAAACCAAAATAAAAAAAAATCATCATCTTCATCATCATGAACCACCCATTGCCGGCTCACTACAGAGCACGGGTCTCCTCTCAATATGAGAAGGGTTCGGCCATAGTCCGCCACGCTGGCCATGTGCGGATTGGCAGGCTTCACACGCCTTTGAGAATATTATAAACTCTCAGGCGTGCAGGTTTCCTCACGATTTTTTCCTTCACCGTTGAAGCAAGTGATATTTTTATTGCTTAAAAACGCACATAACTTTGAAAAGTTGGAGGTGCGTGCCCGGATTCGAACCGCCGACCTCTGATTAGGAGGCGGACGTCCTAACCACTAGGCTATCACAGCTTTATGTCCTTCTAGGTCTGGAGTCTAGAGTATCGTGTCAGATAAAATCATTGATATAACAAGTTTGATGATATTTAACCTTGGGCTGCAGGTAGAGCTCATATTCCTTGAGCGCATGGAGCTTGTCTCCGTCTTGGTTTTTGAAATAGTACTATTAATGGATTAAACTGCTTTGTATTTATTTTGGACGAGAATTGAAAATATATCTACAAGGATTCCCTACGTCTACTCTTTTCTTGGTCTCGGTAAACTCACACGTACAAGTGTTAATGTTATGTCAAGTCATATTGACTTGGGTTGTCTTTTTTGGGTCACTTATATTAAAGCTATATGTTTATTGTGATAATTATAATCATTTCTCTAATCCCTTTATTCAGCTAAAATTTTAGTTAGTATGTAGCTAGTTAGAAAGACAGATTCCAATGTCTAGAGATCAAACCTGATCAAATCAAATCAAACCTACAAATGAATTTACTTTCAGTAAAGGTAAAACTGCCCAAACTTCGTAGTGTCTTGTGTGTGAGATATAAATTTAAGACATGTATATACTGTAGGATTTAATCTACGATCTTGAGATGATGCTGATGCTGATAGTAGAGATGCTAGGCGGATATGCGATAAGGTGCGGCTAGTGAAAAAAGGTTCACCGCTGATATATTTTAATTTAATGCGCACATTGATAATGATTACAAAACTTATTTACTAAGTAAATTGATGAAATAAGCAACAAAAATACCTTGTACAGACTGGACATATACTAAACCAATTCACAAAAAAACAAAAAAAAATGGAAGTGCATGCAAGTATTACACGTAAGAAGATGGAAATAATGCGTTGTTGAATGTGCAGGTATATCAGAACCACCTGATGATCGGCGCCTGGATGCTGCTCTGCGGCTTGCACCAAGCGCTGACCGGAGCGCCCGGCCCTGCCACGCCCAACAGCCCCGCCAAACTGCCCTCCAGACCCTACAACCTCACTAAGATGTATGTTTCCATATCTCTATTACTAAGCCCCTTAATAAGCCCGAAGCGTCCTTAGCAAGCCTCTTTTACTAATCCCTAAGGTTCATTATTAAGCCTCTATTAAAAAGCCCGAAGCTTCATTATTAATCTTCTATTACTAAGCTCTAATCTTCATTACTGGGCCCGAAGCTGCATCACTAAGCCCGATGCTCTATTACTAAGTCTAAACCTTCGCCACTAAGCCTCTATTATTAAACCTGAAGCTTCATTAGTAAGCCCGAAGCTGCCTTACTAAGCCTCTTTTACTAATCCCGAAGGTTCATTACTAAGCCTCTATTAAAAAGCCCGAAGCTCTGTTATTAAGGCCAAGCTTCATTATTAAGCTTCTATTACTAAGCTCTAATCTTCATTACTGAGCCCAAAGCTTCATCACTAAGCCCTATGCTCTATTACTAAGGCTAAAGCTTCGCCACTAAGCCTCTATTATTAAACCTGAAGCTTCATTATTAAGCCCGAAGATACATCACTAAGTCGAAGCACGAAGCTTCACTAAGCCTCTATTACCTGGATACGTTTGTTGTGGGCTTCTTCTTAGACCGGGGCGTGTTTGGAACCCTCATAGCTTTAGTTTTAGTTTACGAATGTAGTTATCACCATCAAATCACTACTATGTAAATTATTGACGCGTCAAAGTGCCTTTTAAAGGACTATTTCAATTTATTACTAAGGCTAAAACTTCATTACTAATGCCCGAAGAAACATGTTCTTTTATCGTGTTTTTGCACTCTACTTTTAAAATGTGTATATCATGTAGCGTTTCGTATTGCACCTTGGTACGTCACCTTTCCGTTAAGTAACCGCAACAAGGCGTTTTAATTACCTCTACAGGCAACAAGGTCTGAGTGTGGTTTGGGTGGCGCTAGGCGGCCGATGCCTCGCCTGGACAGGCGTGCTGCTCTCGGACGCGCGTCTGGAAGCGTTAAGCACGTCGAATATTTCGACGTCTGGTTCCGCGATGCCCGCCCCTCTGCAGATCCTAGCCCACCACACCGCACACCAGAGGGAGCTGCGGCTTGCAGCTGCGGCACCATTGCATCAGGTAATGAGAACTTCTCTACTACGGGCGATTCCAGACCAAGTTGCAACACCCAAATTGGGTGTGTGTAAATATTGTTTACACATACGCAATTTGGGTATTCTAGGTATTCTACAACGCAACGAAATAAATAAATAAAAAAAATAATTAAACTTGAGGACGTCCTACTGTATTTTACCCATAAGCATTAGCGCGTGTAAAAAGCGATATGTCGAGCCGTTAGAACCTTCCATTTTTATTTATGAGGACGTGGTTATAGATTGTACATTAGTCCAACATCTTTATATCTAAAAGTGTTCTTACACTACGAAATAATAAAATATTAGATACGATATCAAATATATGATACAACATATTTACTTGACATACTTTTAACTTACCAAGCATTTCATACCATCATCATCATCATGATCAACCTATTACCGGCTCACTACAGAGCACGGGTCTCAAAAGGGTTTGGCCATAGTCCACCACACTGGCCATGTGCGGATTGGCAGACTTCACACTGCTTTGAGAACATTATGGAGAACTCTCAGGCGTGCAGGTTTCTTTACGATGTTTTCCTTCACCGTTGAAGCAAGTGATATATATATGTTATATTTTTTTTATTCGCACATAACTCCGAAAAGTTAGAGGTGCGTGCCCGGATTAGAACCGCCGACCTTGGATTAGGAGGCTGACGCCCTAACCACTAGGCTATCACCGCTTCAGCATTTTACATCGCCATAGTATTAATATGTCATTGGCTTCTATACTTTTAATACTTGGAGTAAGAGTAACTTTTCGATAAAGCCAAAAAGTACAAATATGGTACTCCAATGTCCTCAGTTGCTGATGGCGTTAGGCGTGGTGTGTTACCGCAAAGCGACGCACCTGAAGCGCGCGGTGGTCCAGAAGCAGCACCAGGATGCCGACCCAGACCGATCGGACTCCACCGTTTACTTCCAGGACATGATACTCTGTTCCGAGGATTCCGAAACTGATGACGGTAACTTTTACTGGTTTAAGTACCGTTACTTAGCTTAGTGTTTTAAACTTGAGCAATAAGGTTTGTTATTTATAAGATCTATTAACGACCGGTATTTTTATAGTACATAGTACAACTCATGAGGTTTTGACGACCTCCGTGGCGTAACGCGTGCGCTGTAGCATTTTAAAGTTGGAGGTCCTGGGTTCGATTCCCGGCTCGAGTCTGGCCTGGTGGGAGCCTTCGGCCGTGGCTAGTTACCACCCTACCGACAAAGACGTGTCGCCAAGCGATTTAGCAGTGCGTTCCGGCACGATGTGTAGAAACCAATTAGGAGTATGGGTTAACCCATACCCCTAACGGGTTAGCCCGCTACTATCTTAGACTACATCATCACTTACCATCAGTAGATGCAGGCAAGGGCTAACTTGTGGTGTATAAAAAAAAAAAAGGATAAACTGGTTTTTCTTCTGGACTGTTTTCCAAATACCTTCTTAGGTTGTAATTTATGATTAAAATAAAATTAATAACGTTTGTTACTAAGACATAAAAAGCTTTCTAATGGTAAAATATGTATCGTTTATCGGTCCAGTGGATTCTATGTTGTTTTCTATAGTTTTTAGTGTTTTAAGTTGTTACCGTTTTAGTTTAATTGAGTACATTTCATTCTGTTAGAAGATAGCGAACCACTTTTTGGGCTGTGGTTTGAATCAACGCTGGTCGCGCCAGACGCTCTTGACAATTGCTTGACTCGAGCTGGAGCTAACGAAAATAATGATGCGAATGACAACAACACACGACCCAATCAGAACATCGTGCCGGACAAATCTGAACCTTATTCTGTAAGTATCAAGGCTGGAAATTTTGTTCACGCAAAGGGTTAAGGTTGATCTATTTTTCATTACACTGTCCCTTGTTATTAGGGACTAAAAGTTAATAATAGCTTGCGACATCTAAAAGTAGATATTAAGTAGACAAGTAAACAATCGAATACTCGGATATTTCCCTCAATACTTTACCAATTCGCAACTTTCCACTTTAAGGTTTTCTCAGTAAAAATATATATGCCATAGATAAGGGTATTAAAGCCAACGTATATTGTGACTGGTCTACATTGCGAGCGAAACGAAATCAATTGTGATAGTTAGTAGCCTCAGCTATTCAGGACTACGTATTTAACTAAGATTCGAAGGGTGTTCTAAAACCTTGAACTTAAAAGGTATTTGGTCTCACCAGAGTTATCAGGCATAATAAATCCAAAGCATCAAAACCTATTATCTTTATATCTATTATAGAGTGATTTAAAGTCAATTTTATCTATTCCTGCGGGTAAAATTTGCAAATATATTACCGTAGTTTCGATAGTAACTGCGCTGCTTTTTTGCGAATTAATAATAAACCAAAAAAATTAACGTAAATAAATGCAAAGAATATTTTCTTTCAAGTTATAATTAACCAAGTATTATTGTTTCCAGTACATAATATTAGCTACCGATGTATTCAACCTTTTGACCGAGGAGATTATTAACGAAGAATCTGAGAGGCTAGGGCCTTCTGCTCAGCAACTTCACGAAGCCCATACTGCGTTGCTTGCAGCACTTGCTAAAGACTTGGATAGAGAGACTGCTAGAACTGACACTGGTGAGAGTTTCTTTTTTATAAAGTTTAATACCCATATATTATACTTATGATTCAGTTACCTTGCGTTTGATAAGGGATTTTAAGTCTTATTATAAGCGACACAAAGTGTAAAATTAATTCTAACGTAGGGGTGACCTTTACATTGTAAGATTAATAAATATCTCTTAATTAAATTTTTAGAGGTTAACATTTTTAAAGTCGTACGATATGTTACTTATATATGTTCATGAACAGTACAGAACTAGAACATTATTGGTGCAACAAATCATTATGCGTATGCATTCCTGTAGAAACAAGAATTCCTCATTGGTAAATTTAACTCGCCAAACTTCACAGCTATTTATCTTTTATTATATTATCATTGATGTTATCTGGGATGTTTATCACGTTTTAGTTTATCGTGTCTGTAATGAATGGAAAGCCGCTCGTTAAGTACTTTGAAACCTATTTGCTAGAATTGGATATGTGTAAATTATCTGGCCTATCATCAAATAGATTTGTAGGCAGGCAGTTATATATCATGATACAGTTCCAGTAAGGGCATTATATTAAGGACTGAAGATACATAAGAAAGTTTGAGCACTGTATTTCAACAAACACTATTTTCTCTTACCAGGTACAATCTCTTCATGTTTTGGACCACGCTTGGGCTCACTTTATGCATCATTTAGCTCTGCCCTCGTGCGATACTTGCATAACTTATGCGGCGCGCCCGCATTTGCGTCTCTACAGCTTGCGTTACAGCAACATTTGCTCGCTACCGGTTCCGAGAGAAACAATACCTCGAGTTATTCATCACCGCTACAGGTAAGTGGCTGTATTAATTTGGATTTGACAGATAGATAGAAATCAATTAGATGCTCCACAGTATTTCATTCAGGTCTTTGGGTATAGATAAGCTTTTCCTTTGTTTACATATTTTCTTGTTAATAATTATGAAGACTTGTCGAATTTGATACTGTACGCTCATAGACATTATTAGCTATTTATCTAGATACGTAACGTACGTACAAAAATAAATTATTTAATAAATTTCCACTTAGTAATTCTTTTTCTTTTGTCGTGGTGGAAATGTCTTTAATGCTTCCTCCGTCCATTGGGCAGGACGGAGTTTATGTGTGACTTCCCCCCGGGGTATATTGAACTAAATACCACCACGGTATATCCTTCTCGCTGGTTTAAATTTAATAAATTTAATTTTAATTTTTGGTAATGCCTGTTACCAAGTAATGTCTGCTTTTATCTTATATTTGTTTAGATTGGACCACGCGTGGTCAAATTACTCGGCAGCATGGTTCTCAGCAAGGCTGCAGCGGACCGCGAAAACAGTATATTAGTAATGTGGCACAAAATCGTTAATACGCTGCAAGAGTGTGCTCTCCAGCCTCAGCCTAGCCAGGATCACGATTATGAAGGTATGAAATATCTTAATCCACAGATTTCTAAATATTAAATCCAAAGTATATTAAAAAAAAATAAAACACTGATATAATTCGGCACTTTCGAATATTATTCTACTTAAATTTCCGGAGCGGTGATGGAAACCACCGCTGCTAGAGTGTTAGTTTTTAACATAGCATAAAGACTACATTTTGGGTAAGGGTTTTTCATGTCTCGGTTATGAAAAAAAAGTGAAATTTGGTTGCAGATCTCAATGTTGAACATGCACAACTCCTTGTGTATTTATTCCATTCTTTAACTTTGATGCAGAAGAAGTCTGTACTGCTTTTAACAGCAAATGCTATAGTTAAGGTAAGTGGTGTACGTTTTTATAAGAAAAATGTTATCACCGTACCGTGATATTTAACGTGTAAATAATTACTATTAAAACGCCTCGGAAACGCTAAACCGAATGGCCAAGTTTATTTGTATTGCTTTTTACGATATCTTTATTATAATATTCCCTTAGTCGAAGTCCCGTCCCGTTGCGAAATCAGTGTTTTCAACTTTATTAGGTTATTTGACTTGCTCATTTTGTTCCATATTTGTAATAAAAAATAACATTTGCAGTAATGCTTGCCTGTTATATTTTAGGTAGTGGACACACTTGGCATAAGTGACAGAAAACGTGCAATGAATTTAGCACCACATCAACTGATGTTGACTACTAGAATTATGCTCTTGCTGGAGTACCTCATGAGGCATCTGTACGACGCTCCGCAAACTTTGTTACAACAGGTACGGATAATTCAATTACCATCATCCAAATCCACAACTCATCCTATTGGTGTGCTTCAATAGCCTTTAGGCTATTTCTATACAAGAGAGAAGAAAACCCATTGTATTACTATATTATTTTTCGTTAAAAGGGTTTATCAGGGTCATTTGCCTCCCAATCCTGTGGTATTGGAACATGTGACTTAACTTGTGTTATTGTTTTATAAAAAAAAAAATATATTTTTAAGTATCATAGTTAACAGTGGCATTATCGATTGCTTGCTATCAAAATAAGTTTATAAGCAATATTGTCTTCTTTTGAATCTTAAAAAAAAAATAACTTTGGAATCTTCTTGCTACAATTAAAACGTTTCGTTTACTTATACCTGTAATTGTTTTACATTTGTATTTGTTACCTGTTGTATTAATTATGTTACAAGCGTTAAAAGAGTACCACGATGGACGCGCGATGAATGTATATGTATTGCCAACTTAAGAACTGGATTAAACTGAATACAAAAACGCGACCTCAGCTGTTAGTCCGTAGAGTTGTGATATAGCAGTATTATTATTTCGTAATTAAATAGCCAAACGAAGTGATTTATTCGTGTTTCATACGTAATATACACAAACAACGACTTTGAATAAAATTCAGTATATTCAAAACTGAGTTTTTCACGTCTCCACACTCGTTTTTGCATTTTCAACTCTGCATTCAAGTGGAAGTTCTCATATTATAAAGAAAAGGGCATCGGTGTGTCGTCCAAGAACAGTTAATCTCAATCTCTATAGGAGATTAAATAATAAAAATTCTTTTATTTTGGCAGATTGAATGGAATTTGGTGATAGCTCCAGGATTGGCCCAACCATCGCCAGATACGAACAACACAGGAGTAAAAACAACGACAGATAACGGAGAGATAAAGTCGCGCATCTATTGCGAGGTACCATACATAGAGGAGGCTTACAGGCGACTCTCTCAAGATGATTCCTCGATGCGACCTAAGTTCTACGCTCTCACCAATGCTGAGATTAACAACCAGGTAGGTAGATTCATTTCTAAAGATATAATCATCACCTTTTTAACCTATTATTTATCAGGTATTTGACGATTAATAGGATTTCCGACTTTTATCACTTACCTGTGCAAGCCACGGAAACCAATGTGACTTTTAAATGTTCTTTAATAATACCAGGTTATTACCAAAAACATCTTGACTTTAATACCACAGATTAATAATTGATATATGTATTTTTTGGAACAAAGTTTGGTAATAGCTGTCACGCTAACAAAACCCAATCTATTACTGTATTTAAATTTTTGTATTCACTATTTATAAAGAATCTATTGATAATTCAATAATATACAAAATGTATCAATAAGTTTGTCTTGAAGATTATCGCATTTACTCGTAAAACACGAGAAAAAACAACAAAATATCCATATCAAATTAAATTCGGAGTGAAAAACGTGAGAACTTACTTCTTTGATCGCAGACTTTTTATTTATTTAACACGTTTCTCAGGAAAATCCAAAACTTGACGGACTGGCCAGCAACTTTGTTTTGGGTACACCCCATAAACTGAAATATCCATTATTGCTGGACGCCCTACTCTCGCTACTGAACTCCGCCTGCCTTTGCGACAACCCTCAATACAATTCCTCCACGCCTGCGCTCGCGGCTGCGCATTATTGCTTCCAAACAGCTTGGCGGTAAGTAGAATAAATAACGTATTACCTATAAGTACGTGCCAATATAGTAGAATGTGTGAAATAGAAAATAGTATATAGAAAAACGTATAACGTCAGGCTAGCTGTTGGCTACGGTAGGGCCCTCTCTTAAGGATAGAATTGGACTATGCCGATACGAGGAGAAGGTTTACCAGAGTTCAATATATTTAGAGAAATAATTATACTGTAAAAAATAAGCGATGACAACCATTAACTGTGTTACGTTCGAAGTCATAAGAGTTCATGGATCCTAGATAGTATTAAAACAATAATTCAACCACCATTAACACACACACACACACACACATTGAACATACTCCTGTACTAATAGTGCAAGTTTTTTTCAAGGTTATTATTTTATGAACACTGAAACATATGTAACTCTACTGTTTCATCAGATCACGGAACGGATTATAGGAAATTATGCTTACTTTCAAATGACTTTCGCAAATTAACATTATCTATGATTTCTTTCCTTTTGATGATAGACTATTTTCTTTTACATAGGTTGGTGATAAGCATGCCTCCCGCTACACCACATATGGACAAATTGCAAGCGGGAATTGCCGCAGAGCTTCCATCTCCTTTGCCTCTGCACGCACTCATATGGGCGCCGCGTGCTGACAACAAGAAAGTGTTCAACCCGTGGCTAAAGGATGCGCTCGTTAAACAGGGAATGTATACACAGGTTTGTGATAATGGATTTAAAGAAAGAAAACCAAAGTTAAACTGTATTCATAACATTAAACAATAAAGTAATAATTTAAATAATTAACATTCCAGTACGCAGAAAACCTACTAGCTGGAGTAAGTGCGTCGTGTAACAATATAAAATACACGGCCTGGCTCGCTTCCGAGACTATCAAACATTTGAAACAAAACATCAACGGTAATAATAATAAATACTTGAATAAATTAAGTTAGGACATGGTTATTTTGTTTAATTATTTGTGTACTTGATGTACACAAATCGTAAAACAAAATTCTGAGTGATAATGTACCAGAAAACGAAACGTTCCAAAATTATGGTGCTGTGGTGCAATCCATTGGGCTGCAATTTACAAGTGTGGTCTGAAATTTGTTGTTGATGAAAGATGAACCAGCAATCGTCAATTTTGAATCTCGAGACACACTAACGTCATAGTAAATCGAAGCGTATCCAACTACTTTAAAGACTCAAAACAAATTCATCCATAATTCCATACCTGCACAAGTATGTACAAAACAAAGGTACGGAAATTGCAACTCTGATTGAGCATATATAGTTCATTTTACTTTGAAGTTATAATGCTTTGATAATCGAAAGCGACTTTTGCGAGTGTGCAAATCATATCCTGAGGCTACTACTAACAGTTCTTAAACACTACGAATAACTCTAGTTAGTAATAGAATAAACAAATTTTATGATTCACATTTTATGATCACTAGGTGACCATTTTCGGGTGCATTGATTTTGTTGGACATGACTGCTTTCAGACATATTTTAATATTACTACATAGACTTCAAGAGATATTATACAATTGACATACGCTTGATAATATTATTTACTTATTGTTTATTTTGCAGCAAACGGCCTACCCTCTCTCATTGACGTCATTTCTTGTGACTCAGCTTTAGTGCGATTGAAAGTGTGCCTTGTAGACTCCACGACTGGTTCCGAGGCGCATCAATTTATGCCAGATTTACTGGAACTGCTTGAGACCGTACTGGACTGTTGCCGGTAAGTTTGGAAATGGTCCATTATCAACATCATTGAAATACAAGCTCTATGCAAATTTCACATACATTTTGTTTCAGAAGTTAGGACTTGATCCAGATAACATAGTAATAGCTGAAATTGATATGTCTTAATCTAATAGGAAATCTAATAGGAATCCAAATTGGCAATTAACCATAGTGGTTTACTTAGTTTTTTTGGGAAGTTTTCTAAATCACTTGGTGTTGAAGGGACAAAAATGATATAAAATCGATCGAGATTTTTACCTACTAAGTTACCAAAGTTAAGTTAAGCGGCCCAAGACCGTGGCCGTTGGAACTCCTTACAAAAGACCTATGTCCAGCAGTGGACGTCTATCGGTTGAAATGATGATGATGATGAAGTTACCAAATGACACATTAAAGTCAATTTTATCCGCCGGTGTTGTTAATTTTGAAGTTGGCTTTGCAGTAATTTAAATATGTGACCGTTATATATGAAAACTTCACTAAAGCCACTGAATGTTTCACAATCATTCGACAAACTTTAAGTACTGAATAAATTAAACATGTTTACAGATTTCATATTCAAATTTGTCCTTCACAATCCTTCGATAAATTTTAAATACCAAGTAGATTTGACATCTTCACAGATTTCATATATAAATTTATCCAATAGTTTAACCGATTAACAGAGTGAGTATGTATTGATGAATGCCATATTCTTTTGACCGTCAAATTAACATCGTAAAGTTTCCGATGTGACTTTAGCTTATTGTTGTTTTTTTTGTTACTTGGACTGTTGTTTTTTCCAGTTTAAGCGCCAGTATGGAACTAGACATGGAGAGTTCAGTCAACCCGTCCGACAGCGCGGTCGCCACTGTTCAGCTACAAGTTTGCGCCACCATGGGTCCAGCGCTGGCCATTGGCTCCGATGACGCGCCCCCTGTACTGGGGACATTGCTGAAGGCGCAGCTACCGTCTAACATAGCTACAGTGATTACGATATTTTCACCTGCGCCACTCGCGTGTATTGACCAGGTAAAGCCGGATACATACTTTTATACATAGCCCCAGTAAATAGAAATCCCAAAGGTCGATTTATATCCCACCCGTTGCACTATTGTCGTAGCCGCACCTTGAAAATGTTTCACCGAGTCGTAGTGTGTTAAAAGTATGTTTCCGACCTAATTGTTAAATATCTAACTAGCTCTCACCCACCCTGTATAGAGAATCGTTGTTTTGTGTCTATTATATATCTCCTATTGAATATGTAAGCTATCTCTGTGCGAAGTTTCTTCAAAATCGGATTAGCTGCTAGGATATAGTCTCTAGTAGAAAAGATTGTTTTCCTGCGGGAGTTAGTTTGGTAAACTGTAATTTTTAACAGAACTGTTAAAAATGAACTGAACTATTTCTTTTTAGAACTGTTCCATACTAGATATCAATGTCCAAAGTTTGAAGTAAATTTTGTGTTCAGTGTATTTTTATTGTTTCAGTCGTTCTATACGACCCACATAATACCGTCGGAGAGTGCAGTGCTGACACTTATAAATTCCCACTGCGAGCTCATGAGTAGTATGCGTCGATATTCCATGGGAACATCGCTTATGATGCTCGCGTACTCGGCTGCGAAACTTCTAGAAGTCGGATCAGGCAAGCTGGCAGATTGCCCGACGCTTACGCAGAAAGCTTTGGACTTAATTGTACCGGCGTTGGTAAGTGCATCTTATTGCCAATTGTTTGTAGATAAATACGAAAAAATTTTGATGTCTGGTCCAGAGGAAGGCTCCGGCTGCTAATTACTACCCTACTAGCACAGACGTATGTCTTACTTACTTGGCTAGTAGTAGTAGCTAAGTAGAAAGACATATGTAGGATGGGTCGAGCCAAAATTGATGGCTCGTCTAGGGCTGGTTCATGAGTGACAGTGACCATATATATTATTATCACTTAACAGACATTAGTTTATACATTTGACTGTTTAGTGAAAACTATACAAGTACCGATTGAATGGGGGCCCCAATGTTCTGAAAGGGGTGACCCTCCGGGTGCTGGTATTCCGGTAGACAGCCTACATCAAGCGAATCGCAGGGAATTATTGGGCTCGAGCTGAGAGCAGACCACGAGGTGTGGTATTGAGGATTGGGGCCATGGATGTCCTTACAAATGCCTTATTTCTAGTGTGGTGGGCACGCTAGAAAATGATGGGAAAACTGGGGATATGGCTATCCCCCGTTATATACCAGAGAACTGACAAAAAGGCTTGTGTAGTAATGATTAACCCATTGCCGGCTATACTAGAGCACGGGTCTCCTCGCAATATAAGAAGGGTTTGGCCATAGTCCACCACGCTGGCCGTGTGCGGATTGGTAGACTTCACACGCCTTTGAGAATATTGTGGAGAACTCTCAGGCGTGCAGGTTTCCTCACGATGTTTTCCTTCACCGTTGAAGCAAGTGATATTTTAATTGTTTAAAAACGCACATAACTCCGAAAAGTTAGAGGTGCGTGCCCGGATTCGAACCGCCGACCTCTGATTAGGAGGCTGGCGCCCTAACCACTAGGCTATCACAGCCTCTAATCGTGTATAATACTTTAAAACATGTTTGTGTAGACGGACGGTCGTCTCGAATTCCTCGTGGAGCCACTTAGCGAAACTATAGTCGCGCTGGTGCCGCAGTCGAACAAAGCGGAGCAGCTCATACACGAACATATACTGAAGACGACGTACACCGTGCTCGTCGACCATCTGCAACCTTCAACGGAGAAGATCTTACGGCAAATGGTAAGATTATTGTAATATATTGTAGGATGTGAAACTAATTGAAAGACTAAATTACATAGTACAGTTATTGGTACTGATTTTGTTGAACATTAATCTCTCATATAGTTAAAAGTAATGCTGTCCTTCTTACACTATACTCTGAGAAAGGTAACTTTGACTACCTCCGTGGCGCAGTGCGTGCGCTGTCGCATTATAAATTTGGAGGTCTTGGGTTCCCGGCTCGAGTATGGTCTGGTGGGAGGCTTCGGCCGTGGCTAGTTACCGCCCTACCGACAAAGACGTGTCGCCAAGCGATTTAGCGTTCCGGCACGATGTCGCGTATAAACCAATTAGGGAGTGTGGCTTTACCATATCCCTAACAGGTTATCCCACTACGCTAGTCTATTATGCAATATAAAGATTTTTAAATTCTTGTACAGGTGAAATACTGGGAGAAAATCCTAGATCGACCAGCGGGACGAGCCGCGTACGAAAACGTATTCGCCGACAACACTGGATATGCACTAGGAAAGATATTACTGTCTGCGCCGAATGCAAGAACTAGTTATACAGAGCGAGTTATCAAGTAAGATTTTAAAACATTAAAAAAAGTATATTTACATAAAGAAATCCAAGAGCGTCCAGTCTAAAAAACATCTATTTATTTATAAGACAACAATAAAATACCCATAAAAAAGGAAGTGAAGCCCTGTATCAATTTCGACTGTAGTCGAGTTTTCGTTATCCAGTCATTCCTTCGTCTTTTACTAAAAGTTTAACAAATGAATAGATCAGTTATATTAAGGATATAATAAGGTTATTATTGATTTAGCGCCAAGAAATACTGCATAGCAAGTGCAAACGACTTCGCGTTATATCGTTCTTGTCACTAGATCTAATTGATAAAACATTCAAATATGTAGTTAATTCAAGCAGCAGTTTCAAATACACAAATTTTTTTGTTTTTTTTTCTGTTTTTTCGGACTGACTATTAGTTGTGCTAAGCCTATTGGTTGCGACAGCGTAACCGGGCTGTACACAACTTTATGTTTCTTGTCACCAGTGTAGAAAGTTTTGGAGATACATACTCGTATATATAAGTCAGTTACATACAATGATCCGACGATCACGTTATCAATTATATTATACTAGCTGTTGCCCGCGACTTCGTCTGCGTAGAATTGCTGATTTCCCTTGAGATTGAGGTTACCCGGACGGCCAATGCCCTGCTTCCCCTATTTTACCCCCTTAGGGGTGGAATTTCTAGATATCCTTTCTTAGCTGACATCTCTTAACTATTAACTACCTACTTGCTAAATTATAGCTTTATACGTACAATAGTTTTTGAGATCTCGTGTTTAATCAGTAAGTATGTAAGTGATCTTTCGCTTTTATATATATAGATTACAGTATTGTTTTCCTGCGTAGGCTATTTATCAAGATTTTCTCCGGTTGTGACGAATCTGATCAGAGCAGCCCTCTCTGCGTGTCTGTTTGCACGTTCCTTGGAGTGGCCGATCAACAGAGATTGCTGAAGCTGCTTGCTCATATTTGCTTGGTTACACCAGGTAAGCGAACCCTTGTTTATTTCATATATTTATTTGCAGACACTATAATATTAGCATAGCAATTGGGCTATAAAAAAATGTTTGTTAAATGAAATATGATTACGATAAAAATGTCTTTTTCACTCTCGCTAACGTTAAAAAAGATGTGCTTACAATGGTGCTCTTTTTATGTTTTCGCACCAATGAGTCTAGTGCCATATGGTTGGTAAAATGACCCGGGCATTACACAGTAATAAGTAAGTCTATGAGGATAACTTGTTTGTTTTAATGTCTCAGAACAGTAACATAGTTTTTTTAAATGTTCTATAGAGATAATTTAATGTTCTCTAAAGATACTTTGAAAGCTGTGATAGCCTAGTGGTTAGGACGTCCGCCTCCTAATTAGAGGTCGGGGGTTCGAACCCGGGCACGCACCTCTAACTTTTCGTAATTATGTGCGTTTTTAAGCAATTAAAATATCAACGGTGAAGGAAACATTGTCAGGAAACCTGTATGCCTGAGAGTTCTCCATAATGTTCTTAAAGGCCTGTGAAGTCTGCCAATCCGCACATGGCCAGCGTGGCGGACTGTGGCCAAACCCTTCTCACATTGAGAGGAGACCCGTGCTCTGTAGTGAGCCGGCAATGGGTTGATTATGACGATGATTATGATGAAAGATACTTTATAGAAGAGTTAAAAATTATCAAGTACATATTAATTATTTTCTAGCAACGTCAACAAACGGTAACGTGGCAACTGCTAACGGTTCTCCGACGGAAACGGAACTCCCAACACCAACTACGTCAGCACCAGAGGCTGGAGCCAACCCTGCGTCGCTTGCTTTAAGGAACGCGTTGCGGTCTGTCTTCCGTACTGACAACGAAGCCGCCAGGAACGATAACGCGAACCGTAATGAACAGGATCTACCCGTGTTTGATGCCCCGTAAGTACTTTTTTTTTATTTATTTTTTATTGGATCATTAAACTAGTCACAATCTATATAAAAACAAAAGAAAAACATTTAAGAAGAACAAACACGAGATAGTGACTTTCTAGAAATGACCACAATACTTGCTAACAATAACTCCTTAGTGGGATTATATATTAGTTCTAGAAAAACTGAATGATCCAAATTAGTAAAGTAGCTTATCCTATACCTCCAATTCGCCATTAGTGGGCGCTGTCGATGATTTTATGTAATTTAATATTATTATATTATTATTATTGTGATAAACACCAACATTTTCATCTGCAGGTCACCAGCACCTAGAGCTCAGACCGAATCTATGCAAGCAACCAACGGAAACTCAGGTAAAGGTAACTTTATCAACTTTTGACAATTTAAAATAATATAATAATGAAAGAAACATATATGACGGCGAGACTGATGCCAAATTGTTTTTTAAAATGATCATATCTTAACTATTATCATTGCTCTGCATAGCGTCAGTAATCAAACTATAGTAGTAGCCTGAAATATCTTTTATAAGATGAATTACAATAATAATTCAGAGCTGCGCACTGTTCGGCTAATAGTGCCGAAATTCCAGGAGCTTTGACGACCCCGTGGCGAAGCGAGCGCCCTAAGAGCATTGTAAAGTTGGAGGCCCTGGGTTAGATTCCCGCCTCGAGTCTGGTCTGGTGGCAGGCTTCGGCCGTGGCTAGTTATCACCCTACCGACAAAAACGTGTTGCTAAGCGATTTAGCGTAAATCGCGTAGCGGAATTACGGATGATCCCGGGCATTCAAAGGAGCTCGCGCACCTCGTATATGGTCGGGATGGTATCTGCAGCTGCGCGAACATCAGCATCAGGCATTTAATTATTAAATTTTGAATTATGTTCCATATAATTAATATGGGCTCGCGACTTGTAACATTTAAGTGACCATTAAAGTCACAATTATGTTGAAGAAAATACCTTTGTTATATAATTGCGTTTGCAGTAGTAATAAATAAAATATGTTTTTATCTATTCTTAAATCAAATAACTGTTTTACGGTATTTACTTCCTCTTTAACAACACCGACAGCACCAATGTGCTTCTGTGTAAACTCCAATGAATACTGACATTGATAATAAAATAAAAATCACGTACATACAATTGAGAAATTCACAGAATCATTAACGAAAGATTTTCCAACCTAAGAAACAATAATAAAAGTAACGTACAATACAATCGAGGGATTCCCCATAAAACATAAACGAAAAGGGTTGGCGATTTGGAAGAAGATCGAAAGAATCTAATTCCCTCGCTTCTTATTAAAATAAAATAAAATATGTAACGCGTTGTTAATTACTCCCTCTCCCGCTCTTGTAACGCACTGTAACGTTTTACTAGACTACCTCCCCCATTCCCCCAAATTGTGTTACGTAATACTAAATGCTCCCTTGGTGCAATGCATCTAAAAAAAAACTATCAATTAATTATATTATCCTCGCAGAGACGTGCAGCTGGTCGGACGGCAGCAAAGAGAACGGCGCTGCCCAGCCTCCCGTTCTCGATAACATTAACACTTCTTCGCTAGGGGACACTAGCAACGATAATGCCAATTTGCTTACTTTGCTTTGCAAGCACATTGTTCATCATGGGTAAGTTTCAGCAACCTTTATCTGATAGCAGAAACATTCCGTTAACTAATGTTACAACTGTGGAATATTTCTTGTAGTAAACATCATCTTCATCATTATTTTATTCAATACAAGTCCATTGCTGGACAACATACCTCATTGGGAGCAGCTCTCTTTGAATCTTTCGATGTTGTCTTTCTACTTGGTTGGGGGACTACCAACGCAGCGTTTGTATACGGTGTCGCAATTCCAGCACTGGATCACACTGACCTTGAGTTGTCTGTGCGTATGGTATGATATTTTCGCAGGATATGGGATCTCATGTCTGATATAGTTCGAGCAGAGAAACTCCGATCGCCGACTGATTGGCTCGGGGCTCTCTCATGGTGGTCAGTTAGTGGTAGGAGTTAGGTTTATTAATTATGAATAAATATTGTTCGCAGAGGTGAGAAGGTATGCGAGCGTATGGTGGGAGCACTGATCAGCGTTAGCGGTGACACGTGCAATCCGCTATTATTGCGTGAGCTATGTCGCTTGGCCGACGCGCACTCGGGATTAGATCACCGCCATCTCTTCCCTGCCGCTATAAACTGGCTATCTACATGGTATATATATAAATCTATACCTATAAAACAGTACTCTGCCTGACGGAGTGATTTGTAAGTTAAATTTCGAGTATTGTAACACTACAACTTCGAAGTAAAATGGAACTTATTTACTAAGAAACAAAGATGAAATCAGTGCAAGTTATGTACGCTTATCAAAATCCAAAGAAATAGTACAGAAAGTCTAGCACGAGCAACAAAGGATATTTTAATATTATAGGTTCACTAAATTGATTGCGATCACAGATTGTTGCAATGCAATGTTGCGTGCAAATCTTGTAGAAAAATCCTTCTTTGTTGATCAACAGACAGTGAAAATGATTGTTTAGCCCTTAGAACATTGTAATCGTTTGTAGTTTGTATGAGAGTTTTATTGAGAATTCTAATTTTACTTAATGCCCTTGAAGTGAGTGGCTACAAATCCGTTGAATTGTTATTTTAACAATTTGAATCTTATAACAATATTTCTCAACAGTGTGGAGAACTTGAGCAGTGCTGACGTATTGGAGAAGCTAGAAGAAGGACACTTGGATAGCAATCTAACATCACAGATTGAATCGGCATGCGTCCTTCTTTCTTATCTCACCGACGCGTTGCACGCTATTGGAACTGCGCAACCACACAGTTAGTAAAAATATTATGTGCTACAACTAAAACTAAAAAAAAAATTGTCGCCGAATATGTGCACCAAGCCAACGAAAGTTTATAACTAATATTATCTTGAAGTAAAAGTTATCAATGTTTTGTTGTAGCTTGGCGATCTGTGAGCCCAACTTGGGAGGCGCCATCTGACCTTGGATTCGATTTTGACTACACAGATGAACAACAAGATGATGACGATACAAGCGCTGATGATTCTGTGAGTAGCATTTCAAAAATGATTTAATTCAATCGGTATAATCTTGTATCTAATTTAAAAAAAAAAAAGAAATTCCAACTGGTGGAGAAAGCGTTCTCAAAAGATAGCTCATTTACAACTTTTAATCAGCGCAAAGCAAGCATTGTGTTCCACCTATAATAATCAAGTATCTATAATAATGTAAAGAAATATAAAACTCAATTAGTTTTAAAGACATGATCATCAAACATGCCTTTAATACCTTACAAGAAAACATGATCAAAACAAAACAGCGTTAATTATCCAGAAGGCTATTTCATTGATAATAATTAATACAATTTTATGACCTTAGGTAAAGCGTAAAGCGATTGGATTAACTATTTCGCTATTCAAGTAAATTCAAATTCAAATTCAAATTCAAAATAATCTTTATTCAAATAGTCCTTAAAAAGGCACTTTTGACGCGTCAATAATTTACATAGTAGTTATTTCATGGTGATAACTATATTCGTAAACTTAAAACTAAAGCTATGAGGGTTCCAAACGCGCCCCGGTCTAAGAAGAAGCCCACAACAAACTTAGCCGGGGTTTTTCTTTTTTTCGTTATCACCATAAAGTAAGTATCAGTAAAAGAAAAGAATAAATAATCCAATATATTTATATAGGACGAGGATGCGATGCTGCAATACAGACTGTGCACATTCACCGTGACTCAGCGTGAATTCATGAACCAACATTGGTATCATTGCCACACGTGCAAAATGGTGGACGGTGTCGGCGTGTGCACGGTTTGCGCTCGCGTCTGCCACCGCGGCCACGACGTCTCATACGCAAAGTTCGGCAATTTCTTCTGTGACTGTGGCGCAAAGCCTGATTCAAGGTAATCCAAGCTATAAACAATATTTTTGTCCCGCTGCCTCAGCAATGAGACAAAATTCTTTTAAGTGTTTGACATTCAATCAACTATCATAAGTTATTAGGGTTTTAATTAGCAATATAATCCTTTCAAACAAACTTTAACAAATAACTATTTATGTTTTTTTCCTACTGTGATACTGATCTAATATTATTGTGGATATAGAGTAATGATTAGGAGAAATAAACCCTTAGTTTATCTAAACGTTTGCATTTATTGTGCATTTATTACGATGACCAGGCGTGTCATTTACCCATTTTTTATGTATGGTCACTGTATTTATTTTAATAATAAAATTATGTTATCTCTAGCTGTCAAGCGCTTGTGAAACGCTCTGTTACGCTCGGTGGGGTTCGCGGTGCTACAGGAGGGGCAGAGGAAGCTCCTCCCGCGCCCTCTATTCGTCGTCGCCCATCGAGCCCAACCCCGCCAGCGTTGCTGGCACCTCCACGTCGACCCGTATTGGCGCATAACATTCAAGGTGGATTGAAATAAAGAATATACGCAGTTCCAACCATCATTGGCAATTAAAAGTTCCACTTGATTTAATCAATATCCAGTACAAGTAAACATTCAATCTTTAGCCTTGGTAAATTCTTCCTCGATCTGTTACGATCGGACTCCTGTTGCCAAGAAAAGTCCCTTTGAACTTATGACTTTGATTTTCTAACATGATAAAAATTCCCGTCTCCGTCTTATCTGTATCTATTTAAATTTCTTGACTCGTAATGAAGATTGCACATTATAACTTATATAAAAGATTGCGGTTTTTTGTTATTTGCAAGATGTATGTATATATTTATTATATCGCAACGTATTATCTCTGTACAGGATGCCGCTCGTTCCTACTTTCGTACAATAACTGGGGTCCATGTCTTGAACGCGTGAGACGTTTATTAGCGGCATTAGCGGGCCCGGTTCGTGCGGCGTGTGAGCGCGGTGCGGCCGTCGGGGCGCACGGACGTGCTCAACGTGCGCTCGCTCAGTTACACCTGGGCGAGAAGCGCTTTACTCATATAGACACGCTCATGGTTCCTACTTTGGGTGAGTAACACTGATATTATCATAATATGACAACTTTATACGTCCATAGGAAGCGGTGATAGCCTAGTGGTTAGGACGTCAGCCTCCTAATCAGAGGTCGGCGGTTCGAATCTGGGCACGCACCTCTGACTTTTCGGAGTTATGTGCGTTTTCAAAAAAAAATTAAATATCACTTGCTTCAACGGTGACGGAAAACATCGTGAGGAAACCTGCACGCCTGAGAGTTCTCCATAATGTTCTCAAAGGCGTGTGAAGTCTGCCAATCCGCACATAGTAGTAGTAGTCTGTAGTGAGCCGGTAATGGGTTGATCATGATGATACGTCCATAAATGTTTGTCGCTTTAGCTGGCCCTTACGTATGGTGTCCGAGTGTTATATAATTTTATGACTTAAATTAATTATCGCAAAACTACAACTGTTCACAAATTGTCAGAGTACAAATGGAGCAGTCCAAGGCCGACTATCCAAGGTTAATATCTAATGAACCAATTACATCTTGATGTTAAGCCATTTACACATACCAAGTCACTCATTCTAAAACTAAGTCACATATTGCCTTTGCTGGGTATATTACTTAGGTCAGAAATATTCTAGTCTTGGATACACACACTAATAAGTTTCACGAAAGGAAGAGAACTACTATCTCCAAAACTTTTGCTGAACAATTAGCGGAATATCATCATCATATCATATCAATACCCGATGGCTTATAACTGATACTCATTCATTATTTCTACTGGTTTTCGTTAGTGAATAGAAATTTATAACACTGATTTGTTTTCTCAATATGCTTATATTAATTACCCAGGTTCCCAAGAAGGCGCATTTGAGAACGTGCGCATGTCGTACACCGGTGAGAACGGACAGACGATCAGGCAACTGATGTCCGCGCACAAACTACGTCGCGTCGCCATGTGCTGCCTCGCGTCACCCCAAGGCAGAAGGCAACACCTTGCTGTATCACACGAAAAAGGTATTTTTATAACGTTTATGCGTGATTCTATCCACAAAGTTAAATTTAATAGTTCTACGATCTTTTATCTGAAACTGTATATTTCACATTGTACTGAGTTTATTGATCGGTTCAATTGATATATTGTTATTATACATAGAGGGAATTAGGTGTTATCTTCTAAGCTGCTACAATTACCAAAAAAAAAAACTGCTTAGCGCGATTCCCGAGGCACAGTGGTTATCGCCAGGTTCGAATTGATTGAGGTACATATGTCTTGACAGGATAAGTCCTGGCACGACCCACGAATAGATTTCGTGGTTTCTAGTCGTATACATCAAATATTTGAAAGACGGTTGGATAAACTGAAATATCTTTTTTCTAGGAAAAATCACGGTACTCCAGCTTTCTACGTTACTCAAGCAGGCTGACTCATCGAAGCACAAACTCACTCTAACGAGGCTGTCGTCCGCACCCATCCCATTCACTGTACTGAGCCTTAGCGGTAACCCCTGGAACGAGGATCTACTGGCTGTGTGCGGCTTGAAAGAGTGCCATGTTCTTACATTTAACAGCGGTGGTGAGTATTGCGCCAAATTATAATTACTACACACTTTAAATCTTCTTAATTTTATTACTGCCCATGTTACGATATCTTCGCCAATCTTTTTTTTATGACGTTTTATTTTCACTTTAGAAAATCTCATATTCTCAATCCTACCAGATTCTCAGCATTGTTAAAACTTCACATTACGTGCGGAATTTACAAAAAAAAACATGTTTTTTTTTGCTAAGTAAAGTATATCTACACATTCCAGATGATAAACAAGAAATAATTTATTATACATTAAACATTTTACAAAAACTTAAAACAAAACTTAGATTAACCTAAAACTAAAAATCTTAAAAAATTAATAAATATATAACATCATAACTAAAATATATTATTAAAAGGAGTCCCTTTAGGCAAGGTTCCGAAGATACTGGCAGCGTTCCCCCTTTGAATTGCTAGACTAATTCTTTATCCGAGGTAGCTGGCAGCTCTTCGGTCCCCTGTGATGTCGACTAACCTTTTTGCTATTTCCTTAAAAAGCCTGAGTGCGCTAGGACCCCACGGACCAAGGGTCTCGACACCGAATGGGACAAAATCATATTCGGAGCCTAGACCCCTGTATTTGCATGCTTTAGCTTTTTCAGCCGCTTCACAAGCCGCACCTACTCTATTGTTGGTTCCATGTAGATGGGAAGGGGCCAGCGAGTCTGTACAGGTTGCATCCCATACCAGCACCCGGCCCCTCTTCCATGGAATCAAACTCATACCGTCCGGTCTCATGCCATCGTCTCTTGCAATACCAGTCGGCTCAAGTAGACTTGGCACGTTGACGGTGGCAAGGGACTGGCGTATGATATCGTTAAGTGCAGCATGTCTCGAGAAACGGCCTGCACTTTTTTGGCATGACAGTCCGTGATGCCCTAGCTTGTCGACATCACTGCCACAGGGACATTTATGAGGAGCGCAGACCGGAACCCCAAGCCATAGACAGGTTTCATTTAGAAAATTAACGTTAGTTGAATGAAGTGGGTTTAGTTTTTTTTTAATCCTCACTACAGGTGCTGTAGCCGACCACTTAGTGCTGAACGCTGCCCTGGAGGCAAACAACTACGTAATTAAAGCGATTTGGCTACCGGGATCACAAACGCAGTTGGCGCTCGTTACATCTGACTTCGTCAAGATATTCGACCTCAGCAAGGACCTTAACAATCCAATGCACTATTTCCTTGTGCCCAGCGGAAAGGTAAAATCATCAAAAAACACTTTGATTCTATAATATTTAAATAATACTGCTTTATGCGATTGTATGAAAGCCTTAGACGTTATTATCTCTTGAATAATTTGATTTCTGTAACAACTTATCTGATTTTATAACACTCATTTAGTCTTAACTAAACTTTGTGAGTATACTTTTTTTTACATTGTGACTATATTCAAGGTCCGAGATGTAACGTTCGTGAATCAGGAAGACGTAATGCACATGCTGTGTATGAGCTCCGCCGGACACATTTATTGGCAGCCCATGACCGAAGAGTCGCGAGCCACCTTGGGCACATTCTATGTGACAAACACGCTTGAAGTTCTACACCCTGAGATACAGGTGTGTATTTTATCTATACAAAAATATTAAATTGTGTTTTTCATTCAAATCTGCCGAGTTTGGGTGAAATATTGGAAAGTTTTTCTTATCGTAGTTGTACACGAAAGTTGTTTTGGGCGATCGTTACTTAGCTATTAATCATAAAATAGTTCCAAAAATTTAGAATGGCCTTAATTATTTAGCAATATCCCAATAATTAAAGCCTTTTGTATTATATGCTTCTATCCTTCTGATATTTCCTTAACATGTTCTGGTGTCCAAATAAGGAGTCTAATTAAGAAAATAATATATTTTTTGTTTTTGTAGGATGTTGCCGGTTTAGTTGGCAGTGGTGGAGTATCTATATACTATTCGCACACACTTAAAATCTTGTTCTTCTCGTACGCTCAAGGCAAGAGCTTCCTCGCACCACTGAACACTGTTGAAGATAGCGTGAAAGGTATGAAGTCATCCAATTCATGTAAAATAAATAGAAATTCATATATTTTAAGTCTGCTTTCTCTGCCATGGGTTTGCGCGCAAATAGAAGAGGAGCAAAGTTTTGCAAAAAAAATTATCCTTAAGAAATTAATTTATTGACATTATCAATATCTTAAGTACAGGCTACACAAAAAAAGACATCATTTTCTAGTTACGATTCAGCACTATTGAGTTTCTTATGGTTATAACGGTTTTCAAATCTAATACTGATTTACATATTTTTTTAATTAAAAAAATACTTTTCCCGATTGCCGTATTCTAATTCGTGATTTTAAAATCCTTGAGTTAATCTCACAATTACACTATATATATATTTTTTATACTCTGGTGGAGCGAGACCCTGTGACCGTTGGCACATTTTATTGAAAATCAGCTCGTCTCTGATATGGTACGAAAGTGCAAAACGTTTTTCCACATGTGTTTCCTGCCATGTATAATTTGGGGCAAGTGTTAATAAGCAGTTTCTAGAGTGCCCCCAGATGAAAAGCAGCTTTTCATCTGGAATATTAGTCGTCAAACGCAAGTCTGAACTCATGAAAAAAAAAGTTGAGACAATCTATCTCACATTCAGGTACGGCTATGATAACCCTTTCGGCGACTGCTACTCAGAAGGAAGGCGGACGTGGTAAACAAGGCGTTCAGTCGTTGTGCCAATGGGCAGAAGTACCTGGACACCCTGGCCTTGTCACCGCAGTGATGCAGGCATCTAACAATCCCGTCGTACTCATGCTGACCCCTAATAACATTCACGTGCAAGAAATCAAGGTGAGACCAAAGAAAAATTGTATAGCTAAGGTAAGCATACTTATTACCGCCAACCCACCAATTAATTATGCTTATAAACTTCAATATCTTATCGTTCGTATTTGCCGCTTTAATTATGACCTTATATTGATTTTTATATTGACTTTATACTGATTTTTATTTGACCTTTGTTACCTTGTTTCAAGTGTTGACATTTAAAAAAAGGAGATAAATATTTAAAAAAAACATATTAATAATCATTACTGCATGTATTCTTTAGGTTTTTAAACTCCATTCTCCTAGCTTTTTATCTTGTTTGATGCAATTTAGTTTTTTTAAAGTTTCATATTGTGTACGCATACTTCGTGATTTAGATTTCAATTTGAATTTTGAATTCAAAACTTGTTGTTATTTTTATTAAATATAATAAAATCATTACCTGTTTGTATAATAAATAAATTATGCACCCTGCAATAGTAAATTAGACATCCAAATAAAACTTGTAAAGTCAAAACCTTTCAGGTATTGGTAAGTTTTAGATCACCTCTAACACTCACCTATCGCTGATTGGGGAAATTGGCTTATTTTTCCTGTGTAAAATGATAATTTCATGCATTAATAGTGTAATTAGTTTATACTTTAATAATTAAAAAATCATACAGGCGTTGCATTGCATAAACCTAATACAGCATAGGCAAACAATATAAAGTGGCTTGCTTATTAAAGTGCCAAGAATTGTATTTTGCCCTATTTAGAATTTCATATTTAATATTTAATAATTACTGAATGAAATAATTATAATAGCTTGCATCCTTGGGACAGACATACTATAATTTTTGGCCCCGAAATATAAAACTGTTTCCGCGGGATATAAAAAATAAAAAAAATCACAACTATGCGATATGATAAATGCTTCATTGATATTAAAGCATATACGAAGAGCTCTTTCAATCTTTAAAGGTGGTACCAGCAAAAGCCAAGATAACCGACATGGTAGCAGTTCGGCACTGGTGCGGCGGAGGTGGTGAACAAAAGAGCACGCTCATTCTGCTGTGTGAGGACGGTAGCCTCCGCATGTACGCGGCCAGCGCTGAGCAGACCGGCTACTGGCTCTCCCCCGCCATCCAACCGGTGCACGCGCCCAGACGTAGGCCGAGACTGATGACCCATCATTCAAAAGGAAAAGCGCAACAGGTTTGTTTGGATTCATTATTTATTCACTCGTGTTCTCAAAGGCGTGTGAAGTCTGTCAATCCAAACATGGCCAGCGTGGTGGACTATGGCCAAACCCTTCTCATATTGAGAGGAGACCCGTGCTCTGTAGTGAGCCGGTAATGGGTTGATCATGATGATGATGATGAAGTAAAGTATATCTACGTGTGCGAAATTTAAAGCCCAGAGGTATCATCTACCAGTCGACACTTCAGTAAGGTTATAGTGGTGTAAGAAGCACGTTTTTTTGACGTTACTGTTTGCATGGAGATATTTTATGCACAATTACAAGAGATTCCTCATTCTCTTAAAACATCTTCTCTCGTATCATAATTCCTAAAACGCAATTATGACAAATGTAACATGACATCGAAGCAGCTGACATTTGTAGCGTTCAATAATTTGTAAATAACTAAAGATTAATTTACAGGCGGTAACAAAATCAAACTCGAACGGAATGCCACAGTTCCCCATCGACTTTTTCGAGCATTGTGTCGCAATGAGCGATATAGAGTTCGGTGGCAACGACTTGCTTCAAGTATACAACACAGCCCAGATTAAACACAGGCTCAACACAACCAGTAAGTAAACAATTATATATATATATATATGTATCCTAAGCTCCCTCAAACTAATTGCGTCGACGCACTATATTAACGTATATACTTGATAATTCACTAACTCGGGCAGGTCGAAGATTACTCACACTGGCGTGGCTCAGTTGACGGCACAGGCGTAATGTTTTTCTTATTCTAGCACTATATTCTTTCGGTGTGTGCTCGGGAACTTGAAAATCCTGTTTGTTCTTCATTATTACATTTACCACAAAACAGCGAGACGCCGTGGTTTACATCCAATACACACACGACGCGTTCTCTTATCTCAATTTCTAATATGAACCCCTAAAGTGTTAAAGGCTGCCATGCACACTAAGTAAGCGCGAAAAACCTAGACCCTTATAATTACTTACCTCATGGTATAACTTAACTACTTGACTTTAATTTTTAATAAATCATAATCACTGATCTTGATCCTACATCGCGCGATTAATGTGTTCAAATCTAGTTGGTGAATTCAGTATTTGATTTTTATGTAATGATTGTTTGCTCTTTGTCATGTCTGTTACTTCTTGCTTGTAGGTTTATACGTGGTTTCTACCAAGATGAGTGGCTTTTCAATGGAAATATCAAACTCTGATCCTAACATGGTGATATGCGGTATTCGAGTATTGCTCGGAAGTCAGGATGTGGCTAGAACACCTAGTTATGTAGAGGTAAGTTTCTCTAAGATTTTGTTAGTTTGGGGAATGTCTAAAACTTATTACTATTAATTATATTAAAATATGTCTAATTTTGTTATTATATTTTTTTTACATAGATATATGGAAGATCAATTCAAACGAATGTGACCAGAAATCGTTGGTTTGATATACCGCTAACTCGCGAGGAATCGCTGCAGTCTGATAAGAAACTCGTCATCAATTTTGGTCCTTCTCAGGACCCCGATGGAGTTACTATGGTTGATTCTGTGAAAGTAAGTTACCGTTTCAACCATTAGCAAAATTTTCTATAGCTTGACAACTGATATTCTAAGTAATATATTTCTTTAGGTTTATGGGAAAAATAAGGAACACTTTGGATGGCCGGAAGAAAATGAAGATCCTTCAGCTTGCCCATCTTCAAGCAAAGTTGCACAGGTAAACCACATACTTTAAATTCGTTGAATTAATAATTCCTTAAAACAATAACATTATACAAATTTGAATTTTTTTGGAAAAAATTATGAAACAACATTATTTAAGAAAACGTAAGAGCGTTTTTATGTCTTAAATTTTCCAGTCTGATGAAACAGTATATATATACTTTTAAACTACTTAATATACTTTTAAATTATGGATTTAACTAAACGGTTTCTTGTCAAAAACGCTAATTTTTTAATTTACAAAATAAGTTAAAAGTACTTACGTAACTCGTACTGTCGAGTCGTACTTACTAAAAGCTAGAGTTTAACCAATTATAATATGCATTCTTTTGTATCTCATAAGGAGTCGGATAGCAGCGGTGGTGCTTGGAAACCAAGCTCTCTGGAGCGCCTAGCGTGCTCCGCTCTAGAAGCACTAGAGCTGGGCGCCAACGCACCATCAAATACAGGTGCGGCAGTTGGTGCTGAGGCGGGTACCGAGGCCGCGCGCAAGTTGTTATGCGCGCCCTCATCTGCGCACTTGCACGCACGCGCCCAATGTTTACTGCGTGCAGTGTACCAATCTCAATACCATCAGTTCAAGGTCAGACATTTTCTATTGTAGAAAAAAACCTCATTTATTTTTGTCATCTTGTCATAAGCTGTCTCGCACAGTAATGCTTTGCGAACTAGCACCCACATGCCTAATTATACTGCATGCAGTATCAATCTCCATACAATAAGTTCAAGGCCAGTCAGTGCATTCTTTTTAGTGTAAAAATATGTTTATATTTATGAGACCGCATTCAATTTACCGCGTGTGCGTGCACATGCACGCACGGGCATTAAATTTACTAAACGATATTTTGGTACTAAAAGAACCTCATAAGTATACAATTTGTTTACCATTTTTTTTTACATTTCTTGCCCTGAAAATTGCAATGCTTGCGGTTCGTTTCGTACGCTTGTAATAATTGTTTGGGACTAAGAATATAAAGGTTTATTTATTTGATATCTTAATATTAACTTTGATAACATATTATGAGCTATTATGAGCTAATATGTAATAATCTTTTCTGTAGTTCTGTATGCAATGACGGTGCAAGTTGTACAATTAATTTGTTTGGGTGATGTTACAATCACTGCCTCTGCATTATGTTCTACCCCATTGAGGCTAAAGTCGCAATAAATTTGCAAAGGAATTCTAAATGACTTTTTTTAGTGACTCACATTGCATTATTGTACTTGGATATATTAGGTTAATGGATTTATCAATAAATAAATCAATTCTTTTGTAGGACCAAGCTATTCTTAAATACGTATGTACATCACTGCGCGAGTTGCGCGATACGACAGATGCCCGCAACATCGACCCTGAAGCATACTTCCGACTGGTGTTATTAGCGCGCGGCGTTGCCGTTGCGCGACCACAACATCTTGTGAAGTTCAGCGCAGCCACGCCTTCTAAACCAGCCAATGGTAAAATCCGTTATATCGTCGTTCATTATAAATGTCAAAATATAATCAAAAAATAAAACCTCATAATCATTATTTAATTATTTGTTTGGTCTACCCTACTTGCCCACTAATTTTATTAATGAAATAGCTGCGTGAAAAGGCAATCAAACAAACTCACTTGCTCATTAATTGTTATATTTTGTTTTTCGAAATAAAACTATTCTGTTATTTAGGTCTGAATAGAAAGTTTTTACCTTGATTCCAAATTTTCGTTCTGGTTAGCCATTTTAACATGAAAGTACTCTACGCTCTAATGATCTTTAATTAAGCTTTTAAGTTTTGCTTTAAGATATCATAAGCTATTGGTCATTCACTACGATTGACCAATAACCTTATGATATCTTAAATTATGGTATCCTCTGCTTTTTCAAATGATTACCTTGAATATTATCTCTTCAGTTTCATAAACAACTATGTCAGCAATAAAATTCTTGTTCTATAAAGTCTAAAGTTGTTATTTAAAACTTAATAGGTGACTGGTCTGTGCTCTGGAAAGGCGATAATCAAGATGAACCAGACAAGGAGCCTCACTTATGTGCCTTATTGGTCAGTGTGTTATGGAAATTGGCGGCTTGCCGTAGCCAAACAGCCGGTCCTCCTGGGATCCTATCATACGGTTTGCGTCACGTGGAGCACACATTGCACGCACTTGCCGATACCATTCATGCGTTTCAGCTGAATTCCGACTCTGATTGTGTAAGTACTGTTTTGCCATTTTATACCTACATTTATAACCACGCCAAAGAACGTTTTTAATATAGCTTGTCTGTAAAAGAAACCTATTCGGTATTTGATACACGAGCTGAATTGAAGACAGGATGCGTGTGAATCAAAAAATAAAATAGCATAGTAACAGTTTTGGTAACCAAAAAGCATTTCGCCGCAATCTCTTATCTCTTAATCACAAGATTGCTAAAAAGCAGTTAGCTTTCATATATTATCTATCTATTGTACTAACTGTGTAATAAAATTATTATAATTATTTGTTGTAGATCGATTTTGGCAATCAAATCTATCTATCGCTGCTGTTAGCAGAAGATCAGATCATTAGCTTTGGTGCCAAGGGAGCGTTGATGAGAGTCTTGCGACCGCGAGTCAAAAGGCGACGTGTTTACATACCATCACCTCCGAATACTCCAGGTAATCACATTGGCTTCATAATATTCTCTGCACGACCTTATCTTGGAGATTTCTTCATCGTTACACTCTTAACAGAGTGATCGTGGTCATCATGAAGCAATGTCTTTTAGGACAGATGTTATACGCCTCACGAGCATCCGCCACTTTTCTCTGCTGGCCGAAAACATGCACTCGTACAAAGGACCGCCCACAGCAAACTTTATCTGATCGGTCCATCGCATGGGTGACCTTCCTCGACCTCTAGTGCTCTTAGAGATTTGCATAACTGCAAATGTTACTCATACAACACAAATTATTTATGGTTGCATGCGGTTACAGTCGTCTAATGGGTAATACATGAACATGTACGGCTTGCGTATTCTGTTCTATATATACTTCTGGCTTAGTGCGAGTAGCGCAATATGAAAAGCTACAGAGTATTACTATTAAAATGGAACAAAAATCCTAATATGAACTTTAATATACTTAATATACTTAGTGTATACAAAAAGAACCGTTTTTATCTAAGTCAGGCCTTTTATTCTTTGAAAAGCACTTTTATAATTCCGTCGCTCGAATATAAGTAAAGATGAACGGTAGCGGTAGTGGATAACATTTTATTGGGGCCCTCGCGGCAGTTCGGGTTTGGGATTATCGAGCCAATTTGTTATGACGGTGTTCCTGTTTTGTGACAACCACCCCGAAAGAGGGCTAGTATACTAAGTCATTGAAATAGGGGCTACTGGGACAACATCAATAGAATGTAAAATTCCGAGCGATGATTATGACTAATATGAGGAGCCTTACAAATTTATGCCATTCTAAAAATAAACTTTTATAACTTTTCTCTTTTGCTGCTACTCGGCAGGCTATGTTATTATGATTAGTTGAGTTATAAGTTGTGTTGTTGTAGGACAACGTTTCCTTTAGTGCAACAAGTGACTGTAAAAATGAGCTTTATTTCCTCTTTGTTAGTAAGCAATTACTCACCAAGAATGTTTCTTTTTATTTATAATTGAAATTTGAAGTTTTTTTAATAACTCATTATAAATGTAGTCTGAGGAGAGTGTATATATTTGTTATGTTCACTTTTCATTTTCGGTCACTACGTGCAATAAGACTTTTATCTATCTCTATTTAGTTCTTAGCCATTATGAAGGGGGAAGGTCGCTGATGCCTATAGCGCAGGATCACCTAAATTAGACCGCAGAGACTGTCCATACTTATTTAGTACATTATTTTTAATGTAATGTAACGTTGCTACAATAAAAACTTAATTTTTATAGATCTATCTCAAGAGATGTGTGACAAATCTTTTAATCCATTTTAGGCGCTGGATCGTCAGTTACAACTGCACAACCAGCGGGCTCTGTCACAGAAGCCGCCGTTTCGGAATCTGACCTAAGTGCTAATCGCGAAGAGCAACAAGAACAATACATGGATGTGGATGACTCTCTTGAACCTATGGTGTTGCTAGCGCCCGATGGAGGTAGGCCTCAACTACTTCGGGACTGGAGTTATTAATCAGTCGTATTCATACAAAATGTATAATTTCATAACAACAGTAGTGTCCTTCGCTTCTGAAATAATTTCATTAATGGAAATTGGATTTACCTATATTTAGTCTTACTATCAACTACAACTATTAATATTTCAATATTCAAGGTTATAAAGATTCTGTTAAATAATAAGATTTATTATATAAAACTTATAGTGAATTGAAGAGCAGGGCTAAAATCGGTTTCGTTAAATTTTGTTTTAAAACGATATCAGGGAACGAAATCCATTAACCGGTGCTTGTAAAAAGGTCGAAAAGGTTCATCTACCGTGTCATCATACTCACACATAGAAGCGCGACACACATAGGAGCGCACGTGTAAGGATGCAGTGTACATTGCAAGATTCCGGTTAACGATTATCTAATGAACCCGTTTAAATAAATATCGAATATATCATAATGTTCAAATAAATATAAATCTGCCACAGGTCTCGAAGCTCTATTAGACATACCAGCAGACGCAGATGATGAAACAATGGTGGAGTTAGCGATCGCCTTGTCCTTACAAGAGCAGGGAAGAAGGGCTCCCCACGCGCCTGCGCCTCCTCCCCCCTCACAGCCGCAGCCGCCTGCGCACTCATCACACTCCGCGCCAGCATATAGTGACGCGACCGCTTCTCCGAATGGGTAAGTCGTTACAGAAAAGTGTTTTCACACACACTGACACGCATACAGTATATTATAAACATGAACTCCGCTCTCCAATATTTGACCTAGGTTTTATACTAAGATAACCCATTTCTATTCACCATATAGATTGATAGCCCTCTTGTTTTAAGTACCGATTCACTTTTGAGCGATTTCACTGTCTCACTTGAAATCGATGATTTTTCTTTGTATAAACAAGAAACTATTTACAGAAATACTCGAAATATCCACCAGCTACAATATCATTAGTAAATTTGATGTTATATTTTTTCTTCTTAAAATCGAAGTTTTCAGTCTACTCTTAAGTTACTAAACAAATAACCTTTCGATTGTCGACATAACCTAATATGAAATTTATAAAAAATATTACGCAATATAAAAAACAAAAGATATTTTGAACTAATTACCTTTTGTTTCTAAAAGCAGTATTCATTTCCTTTATAATTAAAAATAAATCCAAATCACCCTAACTTCCATGTATTTTCTTTAGGTCTGACGACGAAGGCAGCACGGCAGCCACAGATGGAAGTACTCTGCGTACGTCACCGGCCGAAGCGGGCGGTTCTGCCGCTTCCGACAGTGGTGGATCAGCCGCAGAAAGCATTGGCGGTGTTTCCGGTCGCAGCAGTGCTTACGGTAAGCTCATTAGAACTCCTTTTTATTCTTACCTCAAATTTTTATATCATTAATATCAATATTAACCCATTATCGAATGCGGAGAACAGGTCTCCTCTCAGCGTGAGAAGGTGCTTGGCCGTTGGCTGTGCGAGTGCTTTTACTCTCTCTCAAGCACGCAGGTTTCCTCTCGATGTTTTCCTTCACTGTTTAAGCAATTATTAGTGATTGAAAAGAGTTTATTCTAAATTTGTTTTACATAAAACGTACATTCTAGGTCTGTTACCTAGTCTAAACAAATCGCTTTCATCACCTGCAAAATCTATTGTTAAATGATGCTTTTGAAAAAGAGCTATTTCTGTGTTGGTTGCCGGCTTTTTTTTTCAGAGGTGGAACCTTGACGACAGACAAACTTGACGTTTAAAAAAGTACTTGTTAAGAAAATATTAAAATTATGAAATTTTGAATTTGAATTCATAAGGAGCAAAATAATATCAGTATAATAAAATTTTAATCTGAAAAAACTTACGTAAGCCAACCGACATTTTAGTTCGGGTTACTTCAGGTAGAAGGAAACAGTATATTTAAATTTTATTCAGCTTACTGAAAATAATACATTTCCACTGAGGGAATAAAAATAAAACACTCATTGGTAAACTTTATGAGATTGAGGCACAAGATTAAGCGTAACGATTTATAGTTTAATTATCAATCTAGTTAGCTGTACCGGGCAAGCTTTGCAATGCCACGTTAACATAATAATCAGTTATACATAGATTTATTGGGCTAGGAACACTCGCCGGCGTCCCTAGAAATACCCTCCCAAAGTTGCAAAACTGATTCATCGGTTAACGGTTTGGAAACGGACAAACATTCTTTCTTATTTATATAATTAAACTATTGTAAATACGAGTAATGTTTATCAAATTATAATTATATAATTACAATAATATTACAACGTTGATATAAAAAATAGCACATTTGAAATGGGATACACGTTTTTTGTGATGCTCAACTTCTGTGACAGTAAAAGTGTTCTATCTACCTCATTTTTAAGAAACAAAAAAACTTTTGTAGCTAACTCTTGGTAGTATTTGTGAGCATAGTGTGTGTTGTAGGCGAGGTGTCAGCGCCGACCGGTACAGCCTGCACCACCGCCATGGAATTATCCTCAGCTGTTGCAGGCTAGTATTACCCACTATGGTTTGTTATTATAGCTTGACATGCAGGAAATCTGTCATCGACATCCGTATTTTCTCGTATGATCACCATTTTTGGCTAAATTTGTAGCTAACTAAAAGGGATTTATTTCAACTTCATCACGCGTCATCTTTGCAATCGATGGTTTAACGAATCGTGTAAATGAGACCGAATCCCACTACGACAGTGACGAAATGGTCCGTGGAAGACCTTTTTGAAAGAGCTAGTAGCTATTTATTTGGAGTCAAGCTATTTAACAATCTATAAGTTAATGTATGTTTAATCCATCCATCTATGTGTCTCTCAAAGATCAATCTCTGTAGCAAGTGACTTTACGATTTCGAGTATGTAAAATTTCTCATTGTCATAAGAATTTTTCGGAGTATCAGAATTTTTCATTATGACAGCAATCTTTTGAAACAAGGTTATCACAATCATGCAAAAATCAATGAATGTTTCATAATTCTGTGAAAGGCCTGTCAGAATTGATGTTAGTATGAATGATGACTCTTTAAGATTTTATTGAAATGCGTTATGATAAAGTCACCAAAATTAGTGTGGCTTGGCTGTAATGTGCAATTAGCTTTACAGCTTATACCAAAATCACCCATTCACGTTGTATTCATCATCACTATCATTAACCGAATGCTGTCTAACATAATAAATAAATCTCACACCTGTTACACCGTGTTACTAGTCTTTAAATAACAGTAAGTGTAAATCCTCTCAACACAACATATTCCTCGCAACTGTGAAATTATACGTTTTGTATATACTTATTTGGGCGAAATAGGAGCAAACCAACGAGTGATTTGTGAACTTACCTACAAGGAAGTCGATTATAGTTGCATTATTTTTTTTGTATTACACGCCCCGTAAGAGTAACTCTTTCTCTTCCTCTTCTCCGGTACTTCATACAGTTAGTTGGCTATTTCGGGTCAAAAGATTAGGTGTATAACATATGTGACCGTTAACACCTTAGTCGTCCGTCCTTTATGGATTTTAGGACAGACTTGATAGACAGAGCTTTGCAATACTGAAAATTAAGGTCAAAATCTTTTAAACTGGGTATCTGTGTGAGATTGCCGTCAAGGGCTACCTTATAGAAGAATAAACAAAAACACCTATCTTCTTGAGTCAACGTTTTTCAACCAGGGCTACTAACTAATAACCTTTCGCAACTAAGTCAAATTACTAGATTTGGGTACAGTACCTCTACGTACGATCTATGTTTGTATAGTTTCGTGTAGAGTAAAATTTGCACTCTAAACAACGTTTTGTTCAATTCGAATTAGTGTGTCATGCGTCTGTTTTTTTATAATTCATCAGCTCAAATATTTTTTAAGGCACTCGCTGGCTTTTTTGGAAACCATATAAAAAAAAAATCGACACTATTAAACCATATATTTCAATAATGATAAAACGGAAAATTTTAAATATTAAATACGATCATCTCGAATTCTCTGAAACTCGTGTGATAGTTATATTATATCGCTGTGAGAAGCATCATGCACTATTATAAAGCGCGGGAGTACATCAAGTGCCGAGTCTGAAGAAGCCGACGCTGCCATTCGAGCCGCATTCTGTCGGCCTACTGAAGGGTGGAAACCGTTTGAGCTAACAAACACATATCTTAAAAAAGCCAACTTCTGTAGTTTCAGTATAACACAAATATAATGCTAAAATCGTACGTTCTTTTGGCAACAGCAGGTCCATCAGGATCTTCACAACCTGTGCCATCGACGTCCCGCACGATCGAAGTAGAAAACGAGACACGTAAACTTCACTCGTTACGTCTGACCTTGCTATCGGCAGCGCTCGATGCGTTGCCAACTTTGAGGACGTTGCCTGGTGTACGTGCTATACCGTTTGTACAGGTCAGTATTACTTCTGTTGGTCGTCCAATAATATTGAAAATCCCTCTTATTTAGTTGGATTTACTTATTTCTTCTTCATCCTGCTCTTATCCCATAGTAAGTGGGGTCGGCACTACATGTTTGCACATTTTTATTAAAATCATATAAAATGGACAAATGTTTTGGTGAAGGCGCATCGACCGCTCGCTTTCAGAATTTTATTGGGAAGTCTTATTATGAATAAGTTGAGTAAAACTTTACAATTTAAAAAATCTCACATTGATTTTCGTCCGGATAAAAAGAAGCATATGTGTATAAGCTCTCTTATATTTATTTAAAATTTTAGCAAAATTGGTTTTTTATGTCTAGCGTGAATGAGTGGCAAACATTCATACATAGACACATAAACACTTACATACAATCTTTCCTATTTAAAAAATTTGTGTGATCAAAGAGCACGTTTTTATCTTTAAAATCTAACAGGTTGTACTAATGCTCGCTGGTGACTTGGACTCAAGCGTCGAAGCCGACCGATTGGTACTCGAGCGTCTACTGGACGTGCTAGTAGATGAACTGGACATCCAACCCGAAGAGGGTTCAAGTAGCGAGAGCGCGGAGCGGCGGGAGTTGCAACTAGCGATCATGAGGCTCGAACTTTTGGTTTCCGAATTGGACGCCCAAGCCGAAGAACATTCACCGCCTGTACATGAGCGCACCAACAGGAGGGAGCTGCAACTTGTTATCATGCGTCTCCTCAGTAAGTATTAACATGCTGGTACTTTTACTCCAAACGGTCGTCCAAAAGTATCAGTGAAAAATAAGATACAATTTGGTGGCTATTTACATTAGTTTGCTTGTGTAAAAGCCAATGTGCACTTGTTTTACGGCAAATGTAATTTTAGGTAAGAAAATAAATATTTTAAACAATCAACATTAAATAGGAAAAACCGACCACTTTATGCATATTTTTGTATGGTACTGCACATATAATACTAATAAACTTTATTCGGCATTGAATAAGATGTTATGTTCGTTATCGCTAGGTATTTTGTCAGTCAGTGTCCTGACAAAGTAATATCTCAACAACGGTGACTTACTTTTGTTCGTTTGTTAATGAGAAAATCAATATGGCCTAAAGTCTGAGAAAGCTATGTGTCTTATTTTAAGAAAGATCAGAAGTATTTATCTCAGAAATATTAGTTATCATCAGTATTTCTTTAAATTATGATATTGTTATTATAATTATGTATAGTACATTGGTCGAAGGATCAATTTCCTTGTTAGCAAGTTCAACATTACCTCGAACAGTACTCCAATAACGTTATGTTGTCCACAGGCGTACTAATGGCCCGTTGGAAGAATGGCAGCTCGAGTAGTTCGAGCAATACCGCGAACCGCGGGGAATCTTCTGGATCCGGATGTGCTGCGCAAGTGTCGCGTCTGGCTGCAGCCGCACTGGTCAAAGCCGCTGCGCCGAAGCATTGCTACAATGTTCTCGCCGCACTACTGCCATACTGGAAGGAGAAGACTGCCAGTGAGTTGTAATGCATAAACAATAAATAGCTATAGAAATTTGACACTTTATAAACAACGTCAGTGAGCTTTTTAATTTCCTTTGTTACTGAGTGTTTCGTTTTGTTACTTGCTCTTTTGCCGCCAAGCGATTTAGCTTCACACACAACACAATGTCGCGTGGAATCCAATTATATGTTTATCTAATGCCTAAACGGTTAGCCCGCCTACCATCTAAGACTACATTATCACTTACTGCCTGGTGAGGTTACCTACCTTGTGGTATAATGAAAAAGAAAACATTTGACGAAATTTCACAATATACCAGCCATGCTCGGTGTGACGGATAAGCTACAAGTTTAAACATACCGTAAGATGTGCATTATTTCGCTAATGCACTTCTTACTGTTGTGAGAAATACTTCTCAATAAGGGAATTGAAAAAAAAAAATTGCGCCTAGCCTAGCTATTAATTCGCATTTATAAACAATAAAATAATCGATGTTTGGCTAATGTGGTGTTTTAATTTGAAGGTACTGGAACTACTACGACAGGACAGCAATTGCTGAAACCTCAGCCGCCGCAACCTTTGCCGGACATGCAACCGTTCTTTGTTAAGGAATATGTTAAAAGTACGTTGTTTACAATGTTCGTCATAGTACAGTTAAGGCTATATAGTAGTCTTGTTTGTATTTAATGGATTGATTCTATATGCTTAATTATTGATGTTTAATTAAATATTTCACTTTGACAGGCCACGCTCTGGATGTTTTTGACAACTATCCTCAACTGGTTATGGAGATGGCACTGCGTCTGCCCTGCCAGATCTATAAGCACTGTGACCCGAAACACTTCGATGACAACTGGCGTACTTTGCTATGCGAGTATATGATGAATCAGCAGACGCCACTAAGGTACCTTATACTTAAACTTGTCAAATTTTAACCATCCGTTGCTCTCTTGTATTATATCTTGTAATATTTATTTAAGAGTGGTAATACCGGTAATGTAATATGAGTGTATAATAAAATATTTGAATCATATAGTAACATCATGGTGATAACAAAAAAATAAATAAAACCCGGCTAAGTTTGTTGTAGGCTTCTTCTTAGACCGGGGCGCGTTTGGTACCTTTATAGCTCTAGTTTTAAGTTTACAAATGTAGTTATCACCATCGCTATTATTGGCTTTTAAAGTACTATTTGAATAAAGATTATTTGAATTTGAATTTGAAAGTATATAGTAATAACTACGTTACTATTAAGAGTCTTTAGTTACGAATCCAGTGAGTTCCCTAATGACTTTCACTTTCACTGGTTAATTTTATTCCAAAAAGAGATGATTATTGACAATGTTTATATAATCCACGTTAAACTTTGTTAGGAAACAAGTTCGCAAATTGCTATTGCTGCTCTGTGGCACGCGCGACCGTTACCGCCAACTACGAGACGTGCACGCACTCGACACGAATCTGAACGCTGCACGCGCGCTGCTCGGCACTGATCCAGCTTATGATAAGCTGGTGCGACTTATGGATCATCTGAAGGTAATTTTATTTTAATACAGGAATTACATTAAAGATTTCAAAAAAGGCGTGAAAGTTAGTCACAAGATAGAAACAATTATGGGGTGTTAGAAGTGGTCCACTTTCCTAATGTCTTTCATATTATGATTTTATGATGTGTATGATCATTTGAAACACGAAACATTTATCACCTTTTAAGCTTGTATAAATGTTTTATATTTCCTAGATCGTAGATCTTTCTTTTAGAGCTTTTGGGGATATTTTTTTCTAAATTGAATCTGGGTTCAATTGTCTTAGTCTTTTCTTTTTTATTCCTGCACATTGTGTTAAGTCACAGTTTTAGGGCCAGCAACGCATTGGCGGTTCCTCTCGTGCCGCAAATGTTCATGGGCGGCGGTAATCACTTACCATCAGGTGATCCGCCTGCTCGTTTGCTCGCTTTGTATATATAAAAAAAAAGTCACGCTTGGCGTCCATAGAATTTCTTAAATTTTACTAAAATCTCAAAATGCCCTATCGTAGGCGTGCGCGGAGATTGTGTCAGCGCGGACTGGCAACTGGCAGCACACATGCTGCACGGAGCGTCGCGAGACACTCGGCTGGCTGGTGAAGTCTGCCCGCCGCTTGCACCCGCACGTGGCTCCCACCGTACTGCAGTTGCTGCAGGCTGCGTTGTGTACGCCATCGCCGAATCCCCCGACCGCACAGCCTTCCACTACTCCCCCGACGCCCGCGCCACAAAAGCCTGCACAGGAGAAGGTGAGTTGAAAGATAGAGGGCACAAGTGTAACACCCGAACGCTGTTAACATACTGCACATAATAAACAAGTTTATATATATATATTTTATACACCACAAGTTAGCCCTTGACGTCATCTCACCTGATGGTATGTGATGATGCGGTCTAAGATGGTAGCGGGCTAACCTGTTAGGGTTACGGTAAACCCATACTCCTAATTGGTTTCTACACGACATCGTGCCGGAAATCGCTTGGCGACACGTCTTTGTCGGTTTATATGGCTTAAAAGTACTACATCACACCCTCTTACAAGAAAAAAAATACAATGTAGGTTTTTTCTTTTGTTTACAATTAAAGGTTAATACTCAAATATAATAATAAAACTTAATCTAATAAATACAATCGATACTCGAGTCATTAAAATATAGTATACATACGTATGAATATGCGCACTTACTGGTCAAATTCGGTAAAGGTGCTTTGTAGTTTTTACGACCAGATCAGATTCTAGCGGGTATTCGAACCTAGCGCTCACACTGCGCCACGGAGTTATTTGTAGGATTTCCAAATTCCTCTGTCTTGTGCCTAGCGACTCCCTGCGACTCATTTACTGTTGTCCTGTGAAGTACGGGGTCGCCACTCCAGCACTTAAAAGCCCAAACTTTGTGTCCCGCTCATTATTGTCACAGCTCGGCTACTTACTGCACTATGCCGTATATAAAATTCTCGTAAATATTTGTTGAGACATTTGTACACACAAGTGTAAATTTATAGTAAATTTTTATATGTTTTGTTATAAATGTGTTATCCTGATTTATAAGCTATATAATGGTAAAGTTTCATAAAAATCCATTCAGTAGTTTTTACGCGAAAGAGAAATGAACATCCATCCATACAAACTTTCGCGTTTATAATATTAGTAGGATCTTAATTATTCTACTGTAATTTCTTTTATATACTCCCAGAACTCTTCTGAGTGGCCGGAACGCGAACGAAGCACTGAAAGCGACTTAGCTTCAGACATCTCCAAGTTCCAGGAGCAGAGAGTGCCGCAACTTGTGCAGCAAATACTCCAACAGGTAGAAGATGCTCAATGATAAAATAACTTTATATCATAATATGCTGCAAGCATTACTTATGTTGTATTGTTTTATTTCAAGGTGTCCCAGGAGGAATTGAATTTGTTCGTAAAAGCTTTCCTTCTTGAGACTAATTCAACGGCAGTCCGCTGGCAAGCACACGCCCTGCTTCTCGCTATTTACAAGTAAGTACCCATAACTTCAAATAATTTCCTAACATTATCGACCTAGTCCCTAGTCAGTCACAAGCTAATTTATCTCTTAAATTAAAGATAAATCCTACTTATATATACACTATACTAGGTATAACTGTATAGTATCCTAAAAGACGGGCAATAAAAAATATAAATGGCTAATACGCGCTTGTTTGATTCTAGCAACTGTTCGCCAACCGAGCAAGCTGAGCTGGTATCACTTTTGTGGGGCTTATGGCCTACATTGCCGCAGTATGGTCGCAAGGCCGCGCAATTTGTAGACCTACTTGGCTACTTCACACTTAAAACGCCTAACATTGAGACTGAGGTAAGCTACTTCTAAATATTTTGCCCATCTTTACAATTTGACCATTTACCTTTTTCTAGCAGATTTTCTTCGTATTTAACATTTTTTATATTTTATTATTATGTAATAGAATCGTCTTGAATCACTGCACGAAAACTTTGCTTATTATTCATACTCATGTTAAAAAAGGAAGCATAACTTTACCCTTAAGATGTCTTCTTATTGCCTTTCCAAGCCTATGGTACAGATTAATCAAGGAATTATCTCAACACAAGCTGACTAGTTTTATCATCATCATCATGATCAACCCATTACCGGCTCACTACAGAGCACAGGTCTCCTCTCAATATTACTATTAGCCAATAGTGGAAGAATTAATTGGGAAGCATTGCGATCTCCATATTGTCATAGTTGATTTACGGCACTCGATGATTTGGTCGATCGCAAAATTTGTAATTGTATCATATCGCAGTTATCGTAATAGTTTTTTTTAATGGAATTTTTCGTAATTTCTAATTAAAATTGCGTATGCGTACGGAATGATTAACCTAGTTTTATATTCCTATAGAATTACATTGGCAGCGCAGTGGAACTTCTGCGTAATCAGAACCAACTCCTTTCATCTCATGGCAATGCCGCCTTGTACGCTGCACTCGGGGCGTATATCGAACTGGATGGGTACTATCTGGAATCCGAGCCGTGCCTCGTTTGCAACAACCCTGAAGTTCCCATGACGTCAATCAAGCTGCCCACTATAAAGGTTTGTCGTCGCTGAAATTCGATTCGATAAAATAATTGGGGGAAGTACAGCACAGTTAAGATTTTATTTTAAAAAAATAATTGTAAAATATTTGATAGATTTAAGCGAAATGGTCGTATCTTCAAACGTATTAACATTTTTTTTATTAACTTGTTAAAATGGTATTAACCTAATTATATTGTATGGACTATTTACTCATGATGTTTTAGATCTTAAAAAATTTACTGACAAGGGTGTATGCAATATGTTGTTAGTTATAACGTATTTGCAAGGTCTTCAAAATCCATATAGATTGTCCAACTTATCTGGTTACAATCGCGTGGCCCTTTTTAATAAGATTTTTTAAATTAGTTAAGTTTTAGACAAATGGCTTTGGCCCGACCACATAAGAGCTAATCGCATATAACTGCCGCAGATCGACTCGAAGTTCACGACGACGACTCAGATCGTCAAGTTGGTCAACAGTCACATGATCAGCCGCATCAACCTGCGTATCGGAGACATCAAGCGAGGCAAGATGGTGCGCACCATCAACTTCTACTACAACAATAGAACCGTACAAGCGGTTCAAGAGCTTAAGAACAAGCCTGGTGAGATTCCACATTATATGAATAGTTTTAGTGGACTGACATCGGGATTCAAAATTAAGATTAGGATCGAAAAATATAAACCTAACGACTTTATTTGAGAAATAACACCACTGTATAGAACTGAATCTATGTTTTTTGAATATTATATTTTCTACAACTGCATTACTTAAATGAAGTTAAAAATGTTTGCATACTTTGTTTGCTTTATTCGCCATATTGGATATGTGATAACGTAATCAACCATAAAATCATTTTACATAATATATATAGTGATTTCATTCAAATCAACAATCACTAACTGCTCAAATCAATTCCGTTGTTGGATTAGTATACATTACCTATGTAGATAACGAGCAGTGAATTCAATGCAATTAGTTATTTTTATCTATCGCTGCTTTAGATATAGGCGTACGTTTGCTTAAGTAAAAGTAAATTTCAAACAGAGTAAACGTAATAAAGTTAAAAGGTCATATTCGTGACTGTGTCGGAATAAATTCGATGGTAAAAAAAAACTAATTTTTATTTAAACTAAAAATGAACACATTGGTATATATTTTTAGTCACTTTTCTAGTTATATGCATAGTATTAATTATTATGATGTACAGGCATGTGGCATAAAGCCAAACGCGTCCAGCTACAATCTGGACAATCGGAAGTACGAGTCGAGTTCCCACTACCGATCGTCGCCTGTAACCTCATGATGGAATATGCGGATTTCTATGAAAATCAACAAGCTACAGGTAAAAGTTCAAACATTATGGATTATGATGATGAAAAAACGAACTCACTGACTATACGGCTAGTGGCCGATGGTTTTTTAAATTCAGGATTTAAAAATTTAAATCAATTTAGTTATTTATTTATTAACCAATATCGTTATTTCTCATTCTTAGGAGAATCTTTGCAATGCCCACGTTGCTCTCAGTCGGTACCGGCGAATCCTGGTGTTTGCGCCAACTGTGGTGAAAACGTGTTCCAATGCCACAAGTGCCGGTGAGTTTGGTTACACTTTATACTACCTACATGACGCGCAAAAAGTAAATTGATCATCGATGATCTCTGGCGCACTTTATATTCTTTCGTTATGTATAGACTAATTGCATTGTTGAGCAAATTTAGTAGTCTTAATTCCTCCTATTAAAAAAACTAGAATAAATTAAATGAAAACCAATTTAAATCCTTTTAATGCATACATGTTTTGGACTACATTTCGTTGTTGTTTCTCGCGGAACATCCTCGGAATATCCTGAGAATATAATCTGTTCATCTCTGGAAGCTATCTTAGTATTTAATAGTAATTATTACTTTTTATTAGTTCAGAAACAGCTGAACTAAATAGTAACAATATGCGGTTTGGAAATATTTGAAATAAATTTATATTTCTGTTCCTTAGGGCCATAAATTACGATGAAAAAGATCCTTTCCTATGCCACTCGTGCGGTTTCTGCAAGTACGCCAAGTTCGACTACACGTTGTTGGCTCGGCCTTGCTGCGCGGTCGATACAATTGAGAACGACGAGGAACGGAAGAAGATGGTGCAGACGATCGGTGCGCTACTGGATAAAGCTGATCGGGTCTATCGGCAGCTGATCGCGAGCAAACCTGTGCTGGAGGTATGTATTTTCTCTAATCTACTACTACTAGTTGTCTATCGGCGCACTGTACGATTCTGGCTTATGAGGTACTACTGGGTGACCTTCAATCGTAGAAGACGTGATGGTGCTACTTTACACTTGTTTGTCATCCACTGTCAATGCCATTGAACGATGAAGAACTTAGTCACCGTGTAGACTATCTGTTGGTGCAATGCTCGATAAGACTAATTCTAGCTTAAAAGGCCTTTTGCTAACTCATCTAGAGTGTGCTTAGTTTCATTACACATTGGTGACTAGGCGCAGTGGTTGCGATTTCGAGGTCAAGGATTAGATTCTATAAGGTTTGATAACCTATAAGCAAAGTAAGGAACTGTAAATGTTTATTAAGTACTTTATGTTTTGCTTAGAAGTAGGCGATGTTTTAAGGCAATTACGCATTCATTTCGTCAATATGTATGCAATTACTAGTTGCTTTATTCAGCAATCTTTAACTTGATCCAATCCAATTTTTAACTTGACTATTATGTGTTTAGCAGTGTTTTAGATGGACAAAGGTACCTAATTTATTTTAAATTTTTTGATATCAAGATTGAATAAGTACGAAACTAATATTCCCTTCACAGTCACTAGTGCACAAAATCAGTGAGCACAGAGCCGAAGGCCGTCCGGATGAAAACAGCAATGGAGGAGGCGGAGCGTTCGGCGGCGCACAGATAAATCGAGTCATACAGACGCTCGCGCATAAGTACTGCGTTGAGAGTAAAGGGCATTTCGAGGACCTATCGAAGATCATACAGAAAGTATTGGCTTGCAGGTAAATATGGATAATTCAGTATGAGCTAATTAAGATTCGGCGATCAAGCATGAATATCGGTTTCCGACAAAATAGTTGCGTTTCCGGGTCACGTGATACGACAACTGTCTAATCGTCATGGCACGCCTCTCGATTCCTACTCACAAACATTGCAATAACAATTTATTGCGATTGTAAGCATCGTTACTATCCTTACTATCCTTTCTAGTGAACGTCATTAATTATCATTACGAAAACTATATGAAATCAGTTTAATAACTTATCTGCATATATTAATGATGGACTGGCTGATCTATCAACCCCTAAGTCGAACAACTGAACAGTGCTGAAATTTGGCATATAACACGAATATAACGGAGGTTTCTACTAAGGATCAATTTTAAAATCCTTTCATGATCATTCATTTCTTAAAGAGGTAAAATAGGAATTTTAAATTTGTATGAGAGTCTTAGTCTAATCTTAGAAAGAGGAGAACGACGAACTTAGGGAGAGAGAAACCGCAGGCTAAAGCTTGTTCAAAAATTAATAATATTTGCATGGAAGAAGTTGGAGCATAATATTTTAGGACGTATTTAGGACATGATTAAGTTGCTTCGAACATCAAAAACTAAGAAATAAATACAAAAACAGTGGAATTGTAGCTTCAGCAGTTTTATTATTAACGTAGATAGCATTGGCGATGCAATTGTTTACTTAAGAGTTTAATATTCAATATTTGTTCGCAGGAAAGAATTAGTGGCGTACGACAGGTCACAGAGTGAACAACACAAAGGAGATGCTTTACCTGTTTATGCTGGCATTCTTCAGAATTACGATGGTGACGTTACTAAAGGTAAGCTCTCGAGGGTATTATTTAGCGTCTTAAGTAGTGATACTATAACGATGTCGTAAATAAGAGGAGGTTTTAATATAAAGTTGTCTTGTTTTTAGAATAATTCTCTAGAGCATTGATTTTTCATTGTATTTACACTGTTAGTTAACGATTATGGAGAAGTATATCTTTTAAGTAGTGATGTCGTAAATAAGGGGGGGGGGGGGGTATTAATATAAAGTTGTCTTATTTTCAGAATAATTCTCTAGAGCATTGACTGTTTACTGTGTTATTATACAATGTTAGTTAACGATGAAAGATGGAGTATATCTTTATGATTCTCTACAGATAGTGGCGGAACTTGCTACGGGTGTTCGTTGGCATGCGCAGAGCAATGCCTTACGCTACTGCGGGCTCTGGCATCGCAACGCGAGCATCGCGCGCGTCTCTGCCACTTCGGACTTGTCCACGAACTCGTGCATCACAACCTACATCGCGGTACTCCACAGGTATTGAACTTGATATCAGAAGTGAGATAACCTTTAGTATAACGATATGATTCTTGTTTAATATAATGTATTATTTTAGACTTTGGTTTTCGTTTTATCAGCTAAGAGGTCGTAACATTATGTTTTTTAGCATAATATGAGTCATTATTTAATACTTAAAAAATGAATACTGCAAACACCTATATACATACATAAAGTGATTGTAGTAGCTCCGTGATCATTCTAAATATGAGTGTTGAGTTTTTACGATGTTCCCTGAGGAATGTGATAAGCCTTTAATACTTTTGGACCAGCCAATTAAGTTCAGTTCATAAGTTTAGTTCTGCAAAGAACTAGGTAGCTTTATTACTTAAGTCTTTGTAAAATTGTTTTAGTGCCAAGAAGAGGTCCGCTCCCTAATCTGCTTGGTGACTCGTGACAACCTGCCGGAGACTGAACATTTGTGCAACCTACTGTCGCAGAGAATAACTTTGTCGCTTATGGGCCACGCAGCATCGCAGGACCATAATAATTCCGTACGTTACGTCAGTTACATCTTCAAATTATCTATATTGCAATTTATAACTTTAAAACACCCTATAACAACCATGCCAACGAAGCGATGTGGTACGGTGGTAGTAATTGATACTTGTAAAACTTAACATTGTTGTGTAACTTTAACAGTTATTCACGCATATGCATTTTAATTCTTACTTATATCATAAGATTTTGATATCGCCTAACTAATTAAGCTTGATTAAAGATAAGCTATTAAAAGGAAGGCTAGGTAGCCCCCCCAATTGAAAAGCTCATTCAATTTTCCTAACTCTCCCTCGTTACATAATCCACACCTCTCTATGGAAAGTCAGCCTTCATTTTAAGGTTTTAATGTTTATCAACCTTAAATTACTTTTCGCTAACCATCGTTTTAGATGATCAACCATGGATGATTAAGCGTCAAAGTTTGACAACGTCGTGACAATTTGACATATTAGGGGTCAGTTAAGTTTAATGTTACACTAGGTTCTGATGATGAGGTTACGTAACTTAAGATATCAATTTCAGGTACGGCCCCTTGTACTGCTTCTGGGCTCGCTAGTCAGAGTTCAAGATTCAATTGAATGTTGGGAAGTTCGTTTGCGCTGTACTGTGAAGTTATGGGTTTGGTAAGTGTAGTATGTCGCTAGTCATGGTATATCTATAATCGCAGTTATAAGTAAATTATTAATTTGAAACAACTCCTTTTGTATAGGTGCTGTCCTCAGTTGACTGAAGTGGTGGGCATACCACCGGCAGCTAATGCCATTCTAAGACCTGAAGTGTTGGAAGGTATTCCTGGCATCAATACTTCTTCACCAAATTGTAAGTATACCAAGTATTTTCTACAACTTGTTCAGAAAACTATTACTTTTTTTTTTGTAATTCAATTCAACTGTGCCTCGATTTAACTGAACATAGTGCATTTTCAAGAAAAATACTACATCTTTTACTTTTTCAATAATTTAATCAATTCATTCCTGTATTGAGTAAGGTTTGTTTCTAAAAGAAAATAATACTAAAAACATAAGTAAAAAAGAAAATCTATCTTCATTTTACAATCTTTTCTATTCATAAAACAAAATAACCACTAAGAAATAAATAAAAAACATACATGTTAATAACTCAAGGTCAGCTATACAAAGAGATTATGATATAAATAGTTTGGAAGCTATATTGTGTTGTTTGCGTCCAGCCCACCAGTTCGCACTACAGCAAGTGGCATTGCCATGCCTAAACTACATGCAAGACCTTATATGGCCGACAACCCCCGCTGTCCCCGCGCCCGTGCTCGTCATCCCCGCACCGTCTAATGAAGAACAGGCCAAGGACGCTAAGGTATGTCTATCGCTTAGATCTAAAGAGCTTACTTTGCTCAGCCAAAGTTACTGTTAAAACAAAACAGACTTATTATATTATATTAGACACATCATCGTCATCATCATCATCATCATCATCATCATTTCAACCGAAAGACGTCCACTGCTGGACATAGGTCTTTTGTAGGGAGTTCCAATGGCCATTACAAACATAACGTTGTCTTATTTAAATGGTGTCTTATGTCATAGATAAGGCTCATTTCAGCTCGCTTTATTGATATCGGCCTGAGTAAACAGGTTTTTTTTATTTATCTATGAACTAATAAAACAATAGTTTTATGTCTGCAATACGTTCCGAAACCAAAGATCAGACTAAGGAAAAACTTTTGTTAGTGTGTTTGGTAGTGTTCTGACTGACTTTGAACCCCGCGAGGGTTCCTGACCAAAAAAATTTGCATACATATGGTTTTTTCCCCTTAGACGATATTGCTCATATGCCGGAAACACGCCTGTATAATTATATTGAACTTGCTTAAATGCATTATATTAGTTTATTTTTATAATCCATTAACCTTTTGGAATACTCTTTAGAGATAAAATTTTCTTATACAGGTCCGATGTACTTTTCCTTAAGTCATATTTTGTTCTGGTAATGAATAAATTAATTAATGAGTTAATAAATAGTGAGCTTCAAGGGGTCTAATATGTTTTCTATAGTTCTTTTTTATTGTATTAAAAAGGTGTGACTATGACTTTATAAGGTACCTTTCATAATAATTCGTTAAAATCTTTAGCGCTTGACTGTGATTATATCTGATACGATTACTAGCGATGTAGAATAATATTGTCGTAAGCTTACCTAGATATTTAGTGGCAGTTAAATTCCATTATTATAGTAGCCTATGTTGGTCACAAGAAGTATACACTTTCACATTTATAATATTAGTATTACTTTATAATTTCATAGCAAGAGACTGCGCCGACGACACCACCTGCGCCAACCGTCCCGCTTTCCACCACTGCTAACATAGTGGTGGACCTATCTGCCTGGCTCGCGGGCAAAGTACCGCACAAGCAGTGGAGGAAACTGGTCGCCAGGACTGAGACACCACCCGCTGACACGACGCTACCGCCGCGCGACCTCCATCTCGCGCACAAGTACGTCGGCAAGTGGAAGGAAAAGGTAAGTTTATATAATTGTTTCATTACTTACAGGTTACAGATAACAGAGGATACAAAGGCTATGTAAAATATTGAACTTAATTATGATTTATAAAAACTAAACGTAAATATGTAAAAACATAATTTTTCCATTCCTACTAACAATTCAGAATACAGGCGTTGCGGTTACATTAGATTCCACAATATTCAGCCGAGTCAGATGTTAATGGTGCGATACTATGACCTTGAAATGTTACAATCATTTATGAAATAAGTTAAAGCAAATAAATATGTTTCTGTGTTGTTCTGATAAAAAAATAAATTTAAAATCTGAATATTTTTGGACAAATTAAAACATTACCATTATATTAAATATTATTATCACCTATTACCTGCTAGTGCCATGTTGTAGCCTAATAAAAAGGAGAACATCTTTCACTATTTTCAAAAATAAAAGAAATATTTTCTTGCAGATGCTTCTGGCTAATGGCATGCGCCCGTTGGCACTAGACGAGGGGGGATGGCTGCGTCCCGTCATGTTCGATCCGAGCTCGCGCATCGCTCGGTTCACTGCTTGCCAAATGGTCAAGTGTCTTTGTAACACCTACGAGAGAACTAAGGCGGTAAGTTGAAGCTTTAATTAAACAGCCAAAAAAAAATATTAACAATACAAAGCAACTTTTACATACTTATTTAATCATTATTTTCTTTTAATACTACTTGCTTCAAATTATTTTAATTTTCCTTTAAAAATAGTTAAAATAGAAAACATTAAATGGGGCGCTTTATTATTGTCTGTGGGCATATGCAATCTTACCAGTTAGTTAGTTTTAAGTTCATATACTTACTAAAATTTTGACACTTCTTCATAAAAGGGAATCCTTGTTGGTAATTTTTTGGAATAATTATTATATATGTTGTGTTCAGGTACTGATTTTACTGACGAGTTTCTTGCCAGAAGTTGGAGCCGCTGGGGAGGCTAGCGAGCAGTTCCTCGAATTATATCAAAGTACGTACCAAAAGGTTTTGTACCTTTGAGATCTATATAAAGAGTGTAGTAAATTGATTCTGCTTTATTGAATTCGTGGTGACGTCACCATGTTATTTCTTACGTATTAATAGTTATGGATTATTTATTTGCAGGTTTAGCTTCAGAAGCGCCATGGAAGCAATTCCTTGCGTTGCGTGGAGTGCTGCAACAAATAGCCGATCTAATGACCAAAGAAATCGATCAGTTACATCATCTAGAAGAAACTACACTTACGTCCGATTTAGCCCAAGGTAAAATAAATACTATATTTGCTATAGAGGCTGTTTATAGGTGACGTTAAGTGATTTTTTTCCTTATGATTGTACCTTAGGAGATATTGACTTCACAAGCGAGAAAAGTAAAGTCCTTGTCCAGTCGCTTGTGAAGTCAACATCTCCTGAGGAAGATTCGGTGTCCGGTCGAAACGTGCATAGAGGTTCTAGTGGAAGATTTTGTGTGGTGTTATATTATACAAATCTCCCGGTTGTCGGCGGAATATAGCAAATTAAACTTGCTGTTTGTTTATCATGGACTTCCGCAAAGTAACGCCTGCTTCTATTCATTATTTGCACCTTGAGTACAACTCTTTGAAACTTTTATTGAAACAATTATTTTACTGATTAATTACCTTGTACTCTAGATTTTACATGAATAAAACTATTTTTAAAATTTTCGAGAAAATGGTTTAACATTTGTCAACATAACAGTACATGTTTGTGTACTAAATAATTGGTAAATTAAGTAATATAATTTCATAAAAAAGGACATATGATTTCAAATCTCTTGAATATTTCTCAGGCTACGCAATGAAGCGTCTCACAGAACTACTGACGATGTTCTTAGAAGATGTACCAGGCGCCCGTCGAGCGTACAAGGGTCGACTTGTAGGTGCCGTACTGGGCGGGTATTTGTCTTTACGACGGCTTGTGGTTCAACGTACTCGTCTTACTGACGACACCCAGGAGAAACTCTTGGAGTTACTTGAAGAAATGACCACTGGTAAGAATCAGTTCAAATTATATTAGTAATGAATAAGCTATACTATATGATATATTATGTATACGTAAAATATACATTCATCATCATCATCATCATGACAACCCATTACCGGCTCACTACAGAGCTCGGGTCTCCTCTCAATATGAGAAGGGTTTGGCCATAGTCCACCACGCTGGCCATGTGCGGATTGGCAGACTTCACACGCCTTTGAGAAGATTATGGAGAACTCTCAGGCGTGCAGGTTTCCTCATGATGTTCTTCTTCACCGTTGAAGCAAGTGATATATTTTTTTTAAAACGCAAATAACTCCGAAAACTTAGAGGTGCCTGCCCGGATTCGAACCGCCGACTTCTAATTAGGAGGCTGACGCCCTAAACACTAGGCTATCACCGCTGCATTAAAAATAGCAAATAGCAATACAGATAAGGTCGAAAAATCTATTTTAGTAGTAGTATGTAGTATTGGTAAACGTGTTGAGCACTCCGTTTGGTTTAAATGCTAGGCCAAGGTATTGAATTTTTTTACTTCTGACTTAGAAACCGGTAAAACCGAGACAAAGTTATATGTCAGACATATGTCTGACTCATTTTAACACTAACTTTGACTGAGTTTGACTAAGTCAGTAACCTCATATGATGAAATAATAATTTGGAATAAAGATACCGTACTTTTATGATAATTATACTATGATATGATATGATAATATACTTTTAATTTAGGCACGGAAACAGAGACTGCCGAGTTTATGGCTGTATGCATCGAGACAGTTAAGAAGTATCCATTACACGACTACCGCACGCCTGTATTTATATTCGAGCGGCTCTGTTCCATCATTTATCCGGAGGAGAATGACGTCGGCGAATTCTTCTTGACGCTCGAAAAGGATCCACAACAGGAGGACTTCTTGCAGGTAATCGATAAAACTGTTGCTAATCACCGTAAGAAAGTAACTGTTAAAGTTTAATTTTACTTTTTTAGGCCTGGAGTGTAATTTTTGTAGCTAAAACGCTTTATGTCAAATAAGAATATTTTTCCTAACATTTCATGTATATAAATGACCGCCAAACCTTAGTTAAATTATTCCACAACGGAAAGAATACATTATAAACATTTGTAAGAATGTAATTTTCTTGCAAATGTATACCACGTTTATTCATTGAACCCACAGGGTCGCATGTTGGGCAACCCGTACTCTTCACTGGAGCCGGGCATGGGCCCGCTGATGCGTGACGTGAAGAACAAGATCTGCACGGACTGCGAGCTCGTTGCACTGTTGGAAGACGACAATGGCATGGAACTTCTCGTCTGCAATAAGATCATGTCTCTCGATCTGCCCGTCAAGGAAGTTTATAAGAAGGTATATCAAACATCCAATGTGATCAAAAATAAAAAAATTGCACCTTACACAAGATAGAAGTGAAAAATTATTTTTTAAATAATATTTGTATTTTATATACAGTAATTGTATAGTTTGCATTCTATTTTCGCTGCTCTTATATCTTTCTTCTTACTCAAAGAACACACAATCATGACATGACAACGAAATGTGTCTAAAGGAAAGATTTTTGTGTCATTTCTCAGGTATGGTGCACATCCGGTGAGGGTGTCGACGCTATGCGCGTTGTATATCGTATGCGCGGTCTTTTGGGAGACGCTACCGAAGAGTTTGTGGAAACACTTAGCCAGACCAATGCCGAGACCCTTGATGACGAACAAGTTTATCGAATGGCCAACGTTCTTGCTGATTGTGGTAAGTCCCCAGTTAAAAACTGGGAGTTCGAAGGAAGCTAAAATAACAGTCTATCCTTTTTTACTTATCATGTTATACAGTCTAGTCCCCCTGTAGATACCTATCCAGTAATCTTGATAAGTATCTACAGGGGGACTAGACTTAATCACAACCACGGCGCAGACACTGTCCGCGTTGACCTAGACTTTATAATTTTCACCGAGTGTTCTCTTACAAATTGCATTCTTTTCTAGTTTAAGTTAAACAAACTAATGCAATCAGGTCGATTGCATTCGTTATTTACTTATTAGATGGAGCAAATACTAAACCAAAGCGTCTCACGTCTACATCGGTGGTCGTGTGTAAATTCGGCCTTAGAGTGCGACCAATGGCAAAGCCGCTTGTTCAAATCGACACATCTTGTGATTGGTAGTAATCAAGATAAAAATGCAATATATCAGTATTTTTCATAAATTGTATAATTTTCTGCAGGTGGTCTAGAAGTGATGTTGCAACGCTTGGCAGCGATCGGACGAGTTGGTGGCGCACGTGCGCTAGCGGGCACGCTTCTGCGATTGCTGTCGCTTTGCGCACGAGTGCGTCGTTGCGTTCGCGTACTAACCCAGCCTTCGGCGCGTGCTCTACCAGTGCTGTTACACGCTTTGAGTCTCGCCGCCACAGACGAGAAGGAAATGCAGCGCGCACCTCTCGTATACCAACTGCTCGAGGTACGTTATGACGTTGCAATTTCGCAAGTTTAATGCACTATTTGGTCTGCTATTTCGATTGTATCATTGCATATTGACTGGGTTTTTTCAAGTCCATATAATGTAATAAGCGACTGATCAGTAGTGTGTAAGATTTTATGTTACCTTTTTTTTTTCAGATAATGGAACGCATTCTATCTATTGCTTCAAGTGAAAGTTTGGAATCGTTCCTGCAATTCTCACTTACGTTTGGCGGGCCAGAACACGTTCAAGCACTTCTTAATTCAACTGAATGTCCAGGTACATTACATCTTCCTTATATTATAAGAACTGATTACGAATACAATACTTTTCCTGATTAATTGACAGATTTTTTCATAAAGATTATATCGCAGAAGTCTACTAAAAAGGATTTTTCATATTACTCCCCTCAAGTTGCAAAATAAAGGTTTGAAGTTGGTATGAAATTTCAACCGCTTGCAACAGTTAGTTTTGCATAAATAACACAAAATTCACATTTATTTTTGTTGGCATGTGCGTCACGGCAAACGCACCGCCTTCATTTGTTTTCGGCCAACATTACGCAACAAGCTTATACCAAAAAATAAAACAGAAATAATCAATGAAGAAGATAGATGGGGTGTTCTTCTCTTCATCATGTGCTTGGTATAATCACTTGTTATTTGCTTACAGGTGTTCGTAACAACTCAGTGGCTCTAGGACATCTCACTCGTGTGTTGGCTGCACTAGTGTATGGTAATGATCTCAAGATGGCGATGCTGGTAGACCACTTTAAGCCAGTACTGGACTTCGACCGGTTGGACTCTGAACAGTGGACTGAGGAAGAATTCCGTATGGAGCTTTTCTGCGTTCTCTGTGCGAACATAGAGAGGAATTCCATCGGAGGAACACTGAAGGACTATTTGATATCGCTTGGAGTTGTTCGGGATGCCTTGGAGTATATTGTGGTGAGTATTTTGTATGTAACCTATGATACTGCGGGAGAGTTTTTAGTATTGAATTATTTAACTTATTTGGTCGAAAGAAAAACATTGTAAAGCTAATAAACAGTATAATTGACGTAATAGTTTATGGGTGTGCTTTGTTAGTGCAGAACGACTGAAATGAGTGTTTTGGTGTTATAAATGTGAGGACTAAGGATCCCCGATCGATCCTTAGTCATTTAAAAACTTATAATTTCCAGAGTTTTCTCTGTTCTGGTAAGGTGCCCACCTTTTTTGGCTTCGGCCGTGACTCGTTTTAGCGATCCGGTACGTCTCCTTTTAGAAACCTATAAGGTTTAATATAATGATATTGCTTAACATACTTGCCTAAGTTAATAAAAATTTTAGCTAATATGATTGGCGCGTATGTATATATGTAATGACTTTTAGTTTACTTTTGGATTCTCAGTGATTTTATTTAACATTTAAATTTGAATTGTGTTTCCCACAGAAACACGCGCCGTGCGTCAAGCCGACGTTAGTGTGTACAGATTCGGACGAGCTAAAAGAGTTCATAAGCCGGCCTGCGCTCAAGTACATACTGCGCTTCCTTACTGGCCTCGCTGCAGAACACGAGCCTACACAGGTATAAATACCGTTCTCAGTATTCTAGCTCAATTTATTTATAGGATGACTACGGGGCGGGGGCGTGTCTTCATCGGTAATTTGGGTAGTTTCGGGCAAAGATACCAGATACTTTTGGTAGAACAGAATTACAGAATTACAATTGTAAGTATGGTAATTTATAAGGAGCAGACTATACGCTCCACCAAGTACGACTATGCACTACCGCGACTCGACCACCGATCAATGCAATGCGTCGTCGCGTCTGCGTAGGTGCGACTTATAAGAACCTGCATAACCCACTTAATGTTGCGTAAAGAGAGGGGGCGATCCCACTCTCTTGTATGTCGTACATGGTTTTAAAACTAGATGGCGCTGTTCTCTGACTGCCGTTATATTTAAATTTTATATTCAAATATACCATAAAATAATAAAAGCAATAGATATTTGCAGGAATCCTCAATTATTACCTTGTTTACACTTAATTAATTAAAGAGAGGGGTACAATTTAGTAATTTTTATCAAATAACATGACCTTGAGATTGATATACAATTTCGATGAACTGTCTTTTAAATAGACATTATATAAAATATATGTAGTACATTTTGTAAATACAACATAAAATAAGTTTTAAAATGATTATATTATTTTAGATGCTAGTTTGTGAGAAAGTGATACCGATCGTGCATCGGTTGGAGCAAGTTTCATCGGGCGAGCACGTCGGTTCTTTAGCTGAAAACTTACTAGAAGCGTTGAGATCTCAACCGCAATGTGCCGCCAAAGTGCAACAAGTGCGGGACTTTACTAGACAGGTGAGACTGTTAATTTATACATAGACAAAGTATATTTTCTTAGTTATCGTATTAAAAGTAACGAAAAGCATACCTATAATTAATTCAAGATAATTAATTTCGTTAAAGAAAGGTGAATGAATAAACTACGTAAGATGCTGAATAAAATCATCGCAAAACCTACAAACTACTTATATTGTATCAGGTTTCAGGGAACTTACATCAGACTCACACATTCAAAATCACAAAAATTGAAGTAATTGGGACACGTTTAATCCCTTTCTCACTCCTATAAAGCGCCCCTCTCACTCACTCCTATAAAGTGCCTAGTAGTGGGGCAATAGTGGTGGAATGCATTCTTACAAACTTTATACCTAAGCATTATATTAAAAAATAAGCACTGTAGCAATAGAAATATGCTCTATATTAATTCCACTTCGCTAAAAGAAAACGTTGGAGTTAAGTTCTGAAACCTTAAGAACCTATCAACTTACCAACTAACTAACTTCTTAACTACACTTGGTAACTTGTCAACTGCTTATGTATAAGTCTGCATGACCCTAGAATTAAGGTGATCTACCTTATACAGTGACCCTCCTGATTCGGTCTCTGTTTTTTTTTTGACATATTCACTCTTTGAGCATGCTGATTTTATTTGTTCTATGGTAAAAAAATATATATTAATTTTGAATGTGGACGCTTTAGTTCTAAGGGTACGTATTAGTACGAGTATGTTGTTGATCGAATGTCGAAATATCGCAACGTGTTTTCTTGTCGCTTATAGGAAAAGAAACGTTTGGCCATGGCTGTACGTGAGCGGCAACTTGGCGCGCTGGGCATGCGAAGCAACGAGCGCGGTCAGGTGACGGCGCAGTGCTCGCTCACGCAGCAGGTGGCCGACCTTGCCGAAGAAGCCGGCGCCGTTTGCTGCATCTGCCGCGAGGGTTACAAATACCAGCCTACCAAGGTACCGTGCAAAGTTCTGAAACGCTGCTCAGTGTTTTTTATTATTCCACTACTAATTAGACAATGACGGCAATCTCACCTGGTGGTAAGTGATGATGCGGTCTGAAATGATAGCGGGCTTACCTGTTGGCGGTATTGTAAATCCATACTCCTAATAGGTTTATACCTGACGTCGCGTCTTCAACTTTCACGACGCATGCTGTATAGGTTTGGAAGTAAAAAAAAACTACTACTACTTTGCCGTCACGTGAAATGTCATAACGCTCAGTTGTGCTATAATTCCCCTTTAACGTAAATTATTCCGGTGATTGCCAACTTTTTTTTCTGTTGTCCTCCTAGGTTCTTGGCATTTACACATTCACGAAAAGGTGCCCTGTGGAAGAATACGAAGTGCGCGCGCGCAAAACATTGGGCTACACGACCGTTTCGCACTATAACATTGTGCACGTGGAGTGTCACATGGCTGCAGTTAGACTCGCTAGGGCGAGGTAGGTCTCGTTTGATTTTTTAAATATTATTACGGTGATCGAGTTGTAATGAAGCCCCTGAAGCTTTTTTATCTTAGTTAATTGAATATTGAGAGGTTAATTACATTCACTAGACTAACTGCCTCATTTCTAGTGTCATCAAGTAAAACAACAGACTACGATATCTTGAGTTCAATTCACAGGTTGAGCCGGGAATTTATTCCGTAAAAATGAAATAAATAAATCCTGTTCAGAGCTAAAAAAAAAAAATCATTAACATAAATATATTATAGCATTATCGTTGTAACTGTTCACCCACATTGCATCTTCTTGGTTGTTTAGGTGGAAGTCTTAGCTCTTAAATCATCTTCTTCTAAGAGAGAATAGACTTATACGATAAACAGCATATAATTTGAATAATAATTATGAATTACAGACTGAAATCCTTAGTGAATCGGTTTTTACGGTTAACTTAACAAGATTTAAATTTGAAGGGACGAATGGGAGAGTGCAGCACTACAAAACGCGTCCACTCGATGCAACGGACTTCTACCACTGTGGGGACCGCATGTACCGGAATCGGCATTCGCTTCATGCCTCGCTCGACATACTACTTATCTGCAGGTAAACGAGAGCATCAAGAACTTCATTATGATAAAAATCCATTAGGAATCCCTTTTTGATCAAATATGCTTTTTAAGACCTGCGCTTCTGAAATAATAGTGGCCAAAAAGGCCCAACTGTAGAACAAAATGGGAGTCATAATTACGTCCTGACAATTTTAATACTACAGATATTCTATGGCCGAACGTTCTGTGCGTACAACAAAATGTCTGAATGTCTGAATGCCCATATATCTTTTGAAATCCTTTTACGATAGTTTCGACCATTATAACATCTCCTACCTCGCAATAGCCAGTCTCAAGGTTAAACTCAACGAAAAGGCACCTGAGACCTCGCACTTGGGCCTCGAACCGTTTGTTAGTAATATATCTGTCGTATACAGGAGTGGAGTGGCTAGGACGTCCGCCTCCTAATCAGAGGTCGAGGGTTCGATCCCCGGGCACCTCTAACTTTTCGGAGTTATGAGCGTTTTTAAGCAGTTAAAATATCACTTGCTTTAACGGTGAAGGAAAACATCGTGAGGAAACCTACACGCCTAAGAGTTCTCTACAATGATCTTATATGCGTGTGAAGTCTGCCAATCCGCACATGGCCAGCGTGATGGACTATGGCCAAACCCTTCTCATGCTCTATAGTGAGTCGGCAATGGTTTGATCATGATGATGATGTTGATACAGGAGTGCACCGGCCACCGCGATATCGGCCACTCTTGCACGGTGCACGATCTCAAGCTGTTGTTGATGAGGTTCGCACGCGAGCGCACCTTCCACGACGACACCGGCGGCGGCGGCCCGCTGTCCAACATGCAGCTGGTGCCTGCGCTCGCGCACATGGCCCTATACGTTATCAACACGTGAGTCAATTACTGTTACACTTCATTCTATGTATTGTGAATGCATTGTTTACTTATAATATATGTACAGGACCTTGATTTTTCGGGAAATAATTCGAATGAAAAAGCGGGGAACTTTAACGTATTCTGCTCCGTGTAAATGTTACTGACAATATCGGAAAGTCTAATGTGCTTTATAAGACAAAAGGATGTCGAATTCGCACATTAATAGGGATAAAAAAAGATCATACAGACTAAAAAAACCCGAACCTAAATTATTTATTAAATAAGAAGTCAACATTGAATTCGCGGGCACCAACTAGTAGATAATAACTTTAAAATAACTGTATGTATACTCCAAGTACAAACAGTAATATACACATTTTAGAGTATCTTAAAAGATATCGACGTCAGGGCTGGATATGGCTGGCGTAAGTATTGGCTAGTCCAGTATTAATTGGAGAGAAGAAAAGGAAGCGAGACGAAACATAAGTTAATATGATTCAACAAGTCAGGAGCTTCTAAAGTATTATGTTTTGTACAGTTTTATGATTATATCATACATATAATGTGTATATCTCGGTTGGTGAAATAAAAACTAATTTGTGTTGTTCTGCAAAGAAAGAACTTTTATTGTAACTCTCTGCATTAGAAGGTATGTACAAGGTTTAACATTTAACCAAAACTCACCTGAAAAGAAAAACAACAAATAAAGCCACTCTCACTACAATAACATTATTTCAACTTTTAACTATATTTTTCACCGGTTCAATCAATAACGCTCTTATAACCTTGAATCTGACCTTCCACTTTCGACCCAATGACAGCCACAGATAAGAAAAGCATCAATGAACGATGATGGGGCTTCATTTACATACATTTGAGGATGATTGTGAGTATCTCATGTTTTATAGTTCAGTTTAAGCATTTCACGTTCATTCGCAGGACACGCGTCGCCGCTCGGGAAATGACCGCGCTGGAGGCGAGCTTGGCGTGGGGGGCGCCGCGTGTAATGGAGTCTGCACACGACGCCGAGGGTCCCCTCTACTTCCTCACGCTGATGCTGCTCCTCTATCCGCACGCCAGGCGAGTATCTTGCGACAATACACAGTGCTACGTACGCAGTGCGCAGGTGTACTGGAACTTGCTGCGCGAACTTCTTTCCTAAAACCTACCGTCCGATCCCCCCGTTATCCCAAACGTCGTCTAAGCCGAGGTTCGGCCTCAAAGGAGGCGCCCTTAGGCAGTCGTTCCCTTAGTTTCTTCGAGCCCTAGGGCTCAAAATTTCTTCTGGCAGAGCTTCTTTCCAAAGCTCGCCAAACAGCCCGGTTACGCTGTGGCAACCAATAGGGTTTGTACAGCTAATAGACAGTCCGAAAAAAAAAAATCTTTCCTAAAACATTTTTAATCATTGGAGATGGGCACATGGAATTCTTATAGGTTCACGGATAGCCATATTGTCCGTCCTTGTACAAAGGCGTTTTTCTCCGCAACGGCTTGAGGTCTCCAATTCAAGGTTACGTTATAATGGATCACTTTGTCTGACCCACGCGACCAAACTATCGTGAGCGCTAGTTCAAGGTTAGGGTTTTGTTTTCTTTAGAAGGCCATCATAACGAACGAACTACTACAACAATTTTTTTTAACTATTGCCACTACATCTTAACTATTGCCCTTTCCTTGTAAATTGTTCCTTTCAAAAAATGATTTTTTTTATACATTACAAGTTTGCCCTTGACTGCTCACCTGGTAAGTGATGATGCTGTCTAGGATGGTAACGGGCTAACCTGTTAGGAGCATAGTAAACCCACGCTCCTAATTGGTTTCTACGCGACATCGTGCTGGAACGCTAAATCGCTTGGCGACACGTCTCTGTCGGTAGGGTGGTTACTAGCCACGGTGGAAGCCTCCTACCAGACCAGACTCGAGCCGTATATGCCAGCGCACACTCTGCGCCACGGAGGTAGCCAAGGTTGTCTGGAGGAGATCGCTTTAAGCGATAAGACCGCCTTATATGTTTATTATCTACTTTTTTGTTTTAGATTCTAAGTTTATAGTGCAATAAAGCCTTATCTATCTATCTATCTAACGAAGGATAAAAGGAACTTCTTAATAGGTTTAGCCATTACTGACACATTGTTTTCGTAACACAGGTGGCGCGCCGTTCGTTTGGACATGCTGTCGCGCCTCATCATGATCGGACACGTGCGTGCAGTTGCGCCGGTGGGCCCCGCAATTCGCGCGCTGCCAGCGGAGCACCGCGCGCCTAGACCGTGGGCTGACTACAAGCCCTACGTGGTGTTCGTGGCCCTCATACACCAGCTGTACACGGTCATGTTTAAGGTCAGTACTCAGTCCAGTACTCAGGTCAGTTCATCATCATCATCATCATCATGATCAACCCATTACCGGCTCACTACAGAGCACGGGTCTCCTCTCAATATGAGAAGGGTTTGGCCATAGTCCACCACGATGGCCATGTGCGGATTGGCCGACTTCACACGCCTTTGAGAACATTATGGAGAACTCTCAGGCGTGCAGGTTTCCTCACGATGTTTTCCTTCACCGTTGAAGCAAGTGATATTTTAATTATTTAAAAACACACATAACTCCGAAAAGTTGGGGTGCGTGCCCGGATTCCAACCGCCGACCTCTGATTAGGAGGCTGACGCCCTAACCACTAGGCTATCACCGCTTTCAGGTCAGTTATCTTCACACAAAACGCAAAATTTCACAAAGATCAGTTTTATTATCAAAATAAACTTAAGTAGGTAAACATTGCCCTATGCTATGCTATTATTGCTATTGGTCGTACAGTTAAGAAGATCATAAAATCTTAAATTAAAAAATGCTAGCTCACGTCTATGGCAATGAAGTACGTTAAATGATTGAAACTGGTTAATACATTCACATTTATAATTAACACTGGTCTCTTAATAATAGTAAAATTATCTCATCACAGAACGTGATGCCAACACCGACGACCGAGCAATGGCCGATCAAGCTGGCCGGGTACATCCGCTACAACGACGAGACCAACGCCAAAGCCGCGGAACGCATCGTCGTCACCCTGTACGACGAACTGCTCCCGTGCGCTTCCTTCGCCGAGTTCTGTGACGCCGCCGGCTTTCTCGAAGAGATCCCAGACCCGGACGCCTTCCTGAAGAATGTCATCGACCAGCTACCTTGAGAAAGGCCCTTCGCGCCCTATTGCCTCAGCTACAACGGGTGCATGGCCTGTTGATTAGATGGCGCCTATTACTATACTGATTTTGTTTGTGAAACCCTTAGAACTCTTAACAAAACAAACCTATAGTGTGTAGTTGTAACTTGTTTGTAATTCAATTGATAAAACGTTCGTAATATTAGTTATTCCACTTCCTATTTTATCCGTATAATGCACTTGACATTTTACAAATTTATGGCGCTTAAAATGTACCCCGCTTGTTGTTGCTTTAATAAATTTATTCCCTTCTATTCTTTGTTTCATTTAAATGAATGAATGAAGGAACAAACTAATTTACTTTATTGTTCCACTACTCGGAAGTACAGAAAATAGAAACCTCGTATACATTTTAGCGGGCACAACTGACTGGCTGAAAAAAGCAGGGTCGCTAGGCAACCAAACACGTATAAAAACATATATCACATATACACATAAATAGGAAATAAATATCTAATAATTTTCTCTATGTATATACAGACAGTGAAATTCCATAGAAAAAAAAACCATAACTGCAATATGATAATTACAAGTTTTGCAATCAACCCATCAAGTGTTGTAAATCGACTAACAATAATAATATAATAATAATAAATTTCTTTATTTAGGCAACTAGGGTCCACTTTCGTCGGTACAGCTTAAATGTTAGTATAAATTGTTAACAAATTAAATTAAATCAAATCAAATTAAAATAAATTACATTAAATGAAATCAAAATTAATTAAAGCTTGGCTCACCGAACCAGCACCGACATAAAATGCTGTAAAATCGGTGAAACGATCGGTCAACCTTTCCCGCTAACATAATTTATGGCATCACAGACTTGTTTTGCTGTGAAACAATATGGAGATCGCAATGCTTCCCAATTGATTCTTCCACAATGCTTCCCAAAAGATTCTTTCATAATATATCAAATTATATTAAATCACTACTACGTAAATTATTGACGCGTCAAAAGTGCCTTTTAAAGAACTATTTGAATAAAGATTATTTGAATTTATCATAGACTGCATCATCACATTAGTACATTGCATTTAGCGGTGATAGCCTAGTGGTTAGGGCGTCAGCCTCCTAATCAGAGGTCAGCGGTTCGAATCCGGGCACACACCTCTAACTTTTAGGAGTTATGTGCGTTTTTAAAAATTAAAATATCACTTGTTTCAACGGTAATAATAATAATGTTCAGTAACGGTATAATGTTCTCAAAGACGTGTGAAGTCTGCCAATCCGCACATGGCCAGCGTGGTGGACTATGGCCAAACCCTTCTCATATTGAGAGGAGACCCGTGATCTGTAGTGAGCCGGTAATGGGTTGATCAGGCATCATCACATACACCATGTCAGATTGCCGTCAAGGGCTTACTAATAGGGAATTAAAAAAAAGGACATTTTGCAAATAAGCCTGCTTAATAAGCATTATGATCATTGTATGTATCAGACTTTCTACAAAGTAGCACCTGCTATCTAACTAACAAAATCCGACCGGATTAAAAAAATCTGAACTACTGTGAAAGCGATTTGCAGTCGAATTTGCTAACTACTAACAGCAAAGCAGGACCTTGACATAAGCGACACATTTTTAATAGGTTCTGCGAAGGAGTTGGCGGGCGATATGTCGCGCTTGATTAGAGCGCGGCAGTCACGACTCTTGCGCAATGTATTGCAGATTGTGACGCGTCGTGATGAGATATTGTCAGATAACTATTGAACTGGGTCTAGGTAATAGGTGCTTCGTCTATACTGTAACGGCCGATCCACACGATGCTGGTAGGAGTGCGGTGCTGCTGCGACGTTATACCTAGAAAAATATGGCTTTCATAGGGCGAAATTGGTAGCGTAATTTACGTAGAGTGATACCACTCTTGATTAGGTGATTCACATCCATGGAATTTAACGCAGTTCAATCCAGCGCACGGTTTCAGGACTCGAAACCGACGAGAGAGGGTGGAAAATGGGTGTTCCGTTTCCGTTCTTTGCCCATAAGAAGTTGAAACATTGCGGTGCCGCACTGCAACTTTGACCGCTAATGCAACAATAATATAACGCATCATGTTTACTTTCTACTACGGCAATAGATTTTTATACGAAGTGAGGCTTATATATGTATATTAATAATGCTCAAATAAAATAAAAAATTAAGAAGTCTTCATGGTTGCCATGTCGCGTGTGCAATCTGCAGACAAAGTTACAAGGTAAGTGCCTAGTCGCCGGCTGGGTTGTGGTCGAGTGCACAAGTGTTCCCGTGAGCCAGCCACTAGGCGACGCGAAGGAGCGTCACTGATTTTAGTGGGTATTCAGGTCGCCAGTCTGGCCGCCCGGGAGACCCACATACCTCGTCGGAAGCGGCGCACTTAAGCGGTTTTTACGAATATTTGGAATTTAAGTGCAAACAAATAACAAACGAACTAGTAACTCGGCTGCTCTCGTTTTTAAGCTCACATTTCTTTGTGATGTACCGACGTAGACCAGTCTACATGTAAATATAAGCGATTTGAATGTAAGTTGGTTAACTACTGGTACAATGTATCATAAATAACCATTGCCGCATTACAATTAACTTTGCGAAATATATTAATTCTCAACAATGACAATTGTATGCAATATGGTTTAATATTAAATAACAGACACAATTCGCTGAACGAATACATAATATGTAATACAACAAAATTACACTTGTAAATGAGACATTCCCAAGCTCAATTACAGGTATAGCAAAGCTGTGTGGGTTGGGAGCTATCCGATTGCGTTATCAGTTCAAATAAATCTTTACAATTGATATAGTACGAAGATCTCGAGCGGTGGATCCAGAGGGTAGCTGACCTCGAGATGTGGAAGGTCCTTCCAGGTTTGGGCCCGGCATTCCAGGAGTGATCTCAAATTGTTAGCTGCTGAATACCCCTAACGTCGGTGGTCCAACTCTAGTTAGGCGGCCCATCTATAAAAAGCAACCAGTATCCAACTGATGCTTAAAATTATGCACTTTGTATGTAGACTGTTTATTGGACGAGACACTGAATCGAGCTGCAGCACTTTTGGGTGATTGGGTGGTATGTAAATATGGTCAGATCGAAAAAATGTCGCGTATTTCCAGCAGGTAGGAGGTAGGGGGTAATTGAAAGATGGACTGACTGCTTCTACTAGGAGGTTGTGACCCGGCCAGTCCACGTGTCGGGTCTAGTGAAGCAGGTCAGCGAACGTTCGCTGTGCAGTATTTTGTTCAACTAAAGGCACCTTGTGAATACTAATTTTTAATTAATTTTTTTTAACAGTCGCATTATGACGTTAGATAGGCATGAGGAACTCGTAATTACTAAAACTAAATTCGTAATACCTATAATAAGTATGTTATTAAGTAAGTAGTTATGTACTGTACTGTACTGTATCTGCAATTCCAAATTTACGAAACATGCTGGCTTTCTTTGATATTTTATGAAAACGGATATTAAATTTGGATGCTTCCAGGACCAGTTGATTGTCCGAATTTCTTTTCAGTAATGTTGCCATTAGGTACAAAATATATTTTACAAGTGCCAATTTGCATAACAGATCATATAGATTACAGATCGCCACCCATTGACGACTTTGAAAAAAAAAGCAGCAGGGGTCCGTTATGATATAGCCGTTATCATAGTAGGTAGTGAATGTAAGAATAAAAACATACAGCGGTTGTATTATTTATTTCGCTATAAACAAATCGTGAGTGTTATGTTTTACATACAAATTCCACCTCACGTCAAACCAGACATTCGTTATATTGAATTCATTCTTAACTTATGCATACATTATTTATTCACATAGCATAAATAGACTTAATACTTTTGTAAACCCTATCTTAAATAACTAAATAATATAACTTATCTCATAATCAATCATCGGGGTTTTTGCGTAAAGTTTATTAATAAGGCACAAGGATGTTAGACTTTATTCTTTAAATGCCTTACACGGTTTAACAATAACCAAGGCTTGTTGAGTCGATTTGACTATGAATTTTGTCGTCATTAAAGACAGTTTCAGTAAGAAATGTCAAATTCGATATCAAACATATAATCGTAGTTACGGCTAAACATCTTACAGGCTTAGTTTGACCTTATTAAATTTGCCTTTGTGCAATAATTTTGACACTCAATACATCGAATTTGGAATATATAATCATATTATCATATACTCAGTAATCGTATAAAAATAACATAAGCCCATTAATAAACCTTATTATATAAAATGAATCTATGATTATATATAACAACGCATAAAATAAGTTTGTATCAATGAGCTTATAATGGGACTGAATCTCGTGTAAATATTAAAGTATGTTATGTTATGTTATGCTATTTAGGTAATAGTGCTAAAACACATACATTGTAGATGTGGGTCTTTAAATAATGCTTTTATAACTTAATTTAAACCATATACATTTCATATAGGCTCTACTTATTTAGTTCCTATTGGCTATTTATTGGTTACGAAATTGACAAGAGTAATAAAGTACCAGAACCAATCTGCATTCACTAGAAATAGAAAAAATTATAATTTTAAGCACCATTTGTATATCATTTAGAGAACCCCACTTTTGTTTTAATTAATAAAGAGAATTTTAATTTATTGAAATTGTAAAAATTATCTTCTAAAAAGTCTGCAATCTAACCCAAGTAAGCGATGATACAGTTTGGGAGGCTTTTATAAGCCTAAAGTTATCTTTAGGGGTACGGCAATGATATCAAAACTATATCCTAGATCGGTTTCATTGCGGTACTGTGTAGCAACTGTCGTTTTCAGTATAGTGGTAACAAGACCAGACCAGAGAAATCGTCGATTTGCCCCTGCCAGGAATCGAACCCGGAACCTACCACTTGCTACTAATAAGACCATAAGGCTGAACACTGAGCCAGCGAGGTGCAAATTTGCAGTGTCGCGTTTACATTCGACCACTTTGACAAACTCCCTTACATCCTACAAGGTATGTGTATTTAGCTCTGTATATTTCGCAAATCTATGATCAAGACGGACCACGGCCGAAGCGTATCTCCGTACAAAACCCACCTTTAATAATCTATACACACAAACTATAGCATATTACACGAGAAACAGTATAAATAAGGCACATGGTGTGTTTATGCGTGGGGTTTAGTAACTTATTTATAAATCGTAAGATCCACTGTCGCCAGCCTTGCCGATGCGCAGAATGAACCTGTATACTAGCCCCGCGATTACGCCGCCTGCGATCGGTCCAACCCAGTATACCTGGAAAGAGAATTCATATTTATTAATACACATCTTTTTAAATGCATACAAATGTTTTCTCCAAATTGGTACTACCGACCGAATGTACTATGGACCTTTGAATAGTAGATTGAAACTCTCCTACTAGATGTCTCTGCAGTCGCTATAAGACTGGTGAAAGGCGTACATTAATTTCAGCGATTAAGTTCGTGCTGTTTGTTTTGTTTAGCTTTGTTTATGAAAACAGATTATGTATGTTTAAATGTGGGTTAGCTTACCAATTAAACTTAGTTAAAAATACAATTATTTCTTTTATTATAAGCGAGATCTTAGTGGGAAGCTTTATTATCGAAATAATCAAGATCACATTTTATTTATCTCTTAACATGCAAACATTTATTTGTCTAACGTTGCTTATTCCAACTCATTTTAAAGAAACCTTTATCAACATGGATGAAGTAGTTGCAGGTATCAGCTTGTATAATGTATTTATCATATAAAAGTTTGAAAATTCTAATAGCTTAATCTGACTAACATCATTTCTAACTTTAACTACATATATGCATTTATGTATCTCAGTTAGGTCATATCATGAAATGATTAATTATACCTATTACCTTTATAAATATACATATTACGCTTTCGTAGTAAAAGAAATAACGAAACTAATTAATCACAAAGTAAAAACATACGTGAAGCGAATGGGAAGCAATAAAACGTATGAAGTCCAGTTAATCTAATCTTTAACCTGTTACTGACCATCACTTTCACCGCGTCACGTGTCGACGAACAGATTATGTTGTCGAGATAATTACAAGTAAACAAGTCGTGCTGTATTATATTTTATGCAGTGCAGCATTGTTAGTACAGACGTATCATTTTATTATTACATAAGGCTTGTACAATTTGCAATTGTATAGTATTTATTGTGTAGAACTGTACCACTAGTATAAGATTTCTTTACTCACAATCGTAAAACAGATTAACGTCGCAGTAAATTGAAACGTAACTACCTAGTTTTAAAACTAAAATTCGTCAACACTTCAACCGTCGGCACAAGATTGTAAAATAAAAATAAGTACCCTAGTACGGAAATTACGACTTTAATAAAAAAACATAAGTTCCAATTGAGATATATATATATATAATTAATAAAGGTTAAGACGTCCGCCTCCTTATCAGACTTTAGTTCGATACCGGGCACGCGCTTCAAACTTTTAAGTGAGTTAAGTGCGTTTTTAGCATGACCCCTTCCCGTAAAATGACATTTTTCCTTGAGTTGGAAGTGTTAATTTGATTCGGTCCCCGGGTCAGGTAATAAAAGGTTCTGCTTTCAAGAAATTCTAATGCCTACCCTGGAGTTCGACCTCTGCCAAAGCTCGTACATAGGTACTTTAGACATTCAGAAGCGCTTTTTTTTTAAGTCAACATCTGGAGTCGCTACTATATAAATGCGGAACGTGCATTGAGGGTGTTTTGTGGATTATAGTTTGAGTTCACAGAGAAAGCTCGATCTACGAGGAAACTTATCTTGAAGTTCCTTTACAGATCAGATCATTTTATTAATTATGCCGTGTCGTGTAAACATTTTATTTTAAGACTAACAAAATTTTGTTTGCTTGCTGCAAAGCTTGCTGCTTTTTTTCAGTGCATTTTGTTTTTTTCGCATCGCTCATGCGCAGGGTGTGGGGGAGGACCAACTTCATGGTGAGGGTGGTTATTGCTAAGCCTGACTGCTCCATACTGAGGCATTGGATACACACAAACGTGCACGTAGCTAGTACTAAGCAAGAAAAGTGCTAAAGAAAATAATTAATCCTTTAAGAATATTAACATTGTTTTAAGAACTGTATACTAACATTTTATGGGCTACTAATTTTTTATTCTATGGGTTCATAGCCATATAAACAGTTTTTTTTCTGTGGTATACAGTAAAAAAGTTTTTATGCAAATCAAGGCGTAATTCGCGAACATTCGCAAAGTGTCCAACCTCCATAAATGTCTATGCTATATGCACTGCTCGTTATATAAACTGATGTAATAAACCTGTATCTAGTAAGATCGCCCATGTAATTTGTGCTAGACCGTGACAGTGAGAATTGGTGCGAGGCCAGGAAATTTCCACTAAATAAATATTGTACAAATTGCTTAAACAACAATGTATATTAGTTTATCCCATTAGGTTCAGTTTGTTCGCAAATAATTCGGAAGGTCACATTTGTTAGCGTCGATTTAGTTGTATCATACATTTTTTGTACGTGAGTAGACAAATATATATGATAGCTAGAGCGGTTGCCTGCGATCTATCTCACGGAATCCGTACTATTTTTCCGAGATTAATAATATAAGCTCATGGGCTATCTCTCAGCCAAATTTCTTCTAGATGCATAATGCCGTTCCAGCGTGATTGAGTAACAAATATTTACAAATAAAATTTTCACATTAATAATAGAATAGGAACTAGCTGCGCCCCGCTGTTTTATTAGCTTAGTTCCCGTTCCCGTGGGAATGCGGCGATAAAATGTAGCTTATATTACTCTCTGATAATGTAGCTTTCTATTGGGGACCAAATTTTTTAAAATGGGCTTGATAGTACGATAAGACCGAGTTTTTATAAGACGGGCTTAACGTGACGCCTGGGACTTCATCAGAGATTTTTTTTTACTTCTTTCACTTTAGTTTTCCGTAATTAAAAGCATTCTATATCTGTCATCATGAAGCAATCTTATATATATATATTTGTAGTAATCTGTTATAATATGACAGGTGAATACATACCCAATGTGAAGTCCACACACCCATGACGAGAGCTGGGCCGAAAGATCGCGCTGGGTTCATGCTCGAGCCGGTGAAAGGAATCTGTTGAATAACACATAATATAAGGATTATATCATATGGAACAACAAGAATGCGCTGCGATTAGAAAGAGAGAGGTGGAAAAGAAAATAGACTACATGACTCTACCATGTTATCCTAAGATGAGATCCTTTTTATCGTAGAGCTCGATTGTCTTAGGACACTATTGTCAATGCATAATATAACATAATAAATTGTTTTTTAATTGCGATTTCAAATTCATATATTAAGTCCATATTATTATGTTAAACCAAATATGTAGTACAAGATTCAAGCCTGCCTCTTTATGCCTGAAGATTGAATTCAAACTCAAGTATAAACTCACTCCAAACGTTTTTCTTCCGCCTTTCTTATACGAGTACGATTGGCTAAGGTGTAAGACGGTCCTTTCTTTATTGGTATCACCTGACTCGTATTACTTTGCTTTGTTTCCTTACTTAGCCGTCATTATTGCTTTTGATTTTAGTCAAGGCTTGCTGCTTGGATTAGTAACCCAGCGCTGTTTGTGCTCTACCTATTGCCATAAGCGTTGTACGCCATGACACCTTTAAGATAATGGGTTGACACATCTAGCGCACTAAATTACATTTTTTTTTATTCGGACTGTCTATTAGCTGTACAAACCCTATTGGTTGCCACAGCGTAACCGGGCTGTTTGGTGAGCTTTGGAAAGAAGCTCTGCCAGAAGAAATTTTGAGCCCTAGGGCTCGAAGAAACTAAGGGAACGACTGCCTAAGGGCGCCTCCTTTGAGGCCGAACCTTGGCTTAGGCGACGTTTGGGATAACGTGGGGGTCGGACGGTGCTAAAGTACATAAGGATAAGTGCAATTCTGCAGCACAACATAGCTACTTACGCAAGCAGCGTGGCAGGCGGTGATGCTTAGGCCGATGGCGAGCGGCGCAGATCCCTTGATGTCGTTGCGGCGTGCGTCGCACACGCCCTGCACCACTAGCACTAGCACAAATGTGATCAGAGCTTCCACTAGCACAGCCTGCAATGAAATATACATTATAATATACTGAAGTAAGATCAGTTGCGCATATACTGTTTTTAGAAATTCATTATATGACATTCGCAAGTACAAGGTTCGTTTCGCAGAACCAACTTCAACCCGTTGCAGAATGAGTGTGCGAACTGTCCAGGCCTGAAGTACGAGTAAAGCTTAGACGGTCGAGTAATGTTGGAATAATAAAGTGATTTTAAAAGATTTTTTTCCGTTATTTTTTCACTAAATTAGGCCGGTTAGTTACTAGCTATTTTGGATGACACATTACAGGGTTTTTCTCTAAATTAAAAATTAATTTGATCTAATTAATTCCAGAAACAATTGTTTAACAAGAAATGTGGATTTACTCAATACAAAGTTGTGTCAATAACATCGTAAATTATCCAACAACCTTTTCTTAATGCTCAAACAGAAAAGTTCCTCGTTTTGTTACGTACAGTATACTTCACGTAAAATCACCCGACTCAACGAATTCTTGGCAGTCCAGATTTTAGTCCAACATCAATTGAGTATTTTTTGTGGTAGTTCAAACTAAACCACAGGTACACGTTAAGCAATTCAAAAGTCGATGTAAAAAAACGATTTCCACAATTCAATTCAAGTCAATTTTAGGACCACCGAGGTGGGCAATTAAAGGGCTTTATCTTAGATAGACATATTTTCATTTATCGCATTTAATAAAAATTGCTAGTTATCATTCACGTACCTGTCCATCAGACACTCCAGTTCCTGGAAGGGTCATTCCAAATGAAAGCACTCTATTTTCTGGTACGGCCAACTGTAACAAAAATACAAAAGTGAGGTCAGGAAAAATTAGGGCTAGGTAGCCTTTGACAGGGACCGCAAAATTATCTATATTTTATCAGCAAACGTGATATCACTGTCAGTGATAGTTCAAAAAGTTTTAGTTCATATTTTTTTAAATGGGGTTTTTATTATATTTGTGTTTTCATGATGGTGGTACTACGCGTGTAGTACCACCATTTTGATTGCCGTTTTGCGTTCGATTACAGAAGTGTGTGTAAGTGTTTATATCCTCATTGCAAAATGTAAAGCGATCAATGGAATTGTGCCACTTTTTATGGCAAGTAAGAGCTTTTTTTACAACATATGTAATGCAATACGTGAAGACATTTTCAAAAGGTGGTCTAACCGCTTGCCAAAACTTATTTGAAATCCATACTTTTTAGCAGTTTTGGGCTCAATTATACCTTAATAGGTATACCTATACCTGGTACTTTATTATAGCATACCTACATACAGTTTAGGTGTATTTTGTACGATATGTGTTGTTAGGAATTTTATATATGCTACCATTCGCTGGACAGGTCACGATAAGAGACTGCAATGGCGAAATCGTTTAAACCATATAAGGGAATTTGGATTAACCCACTCGAAGCTTACGAATAGAAATTAAGTGAACTGTGAGTAACTATATTATTATTCTGTTGACTAGCAATGCATGTGAGTAAAACGGTCTACATTACCTACTCATAAGCACGCACCAAGGTTTCATAGTTATGTATTCATCCATAATCCATAAAAAAAAGAAAGAAAATGTTTATTTATTCCAGCAAAACATACATATAGGTTTACAACAGAAGTAGTATAACTGAAATTGTCTAATAGTACACTACCATTATGCACCTGTTTTCCGAACTAGTTAAGACTGTATCTCGGGAAACAGGGCCACCAGAGTCACAGATCAGAAGACAATTACAAGCGTCTGTAAAAGGGGTAAAGTAATAAGGGGTTTAAAGATAATTATTTCCATAAAAGACACACGTCACTTCATGGAAACAATACCTTTTAAACAATATCCAATACCACCATATAACCACCACATATCTCTTGATTGTGACATTTTTAAGGCGAAAATTTAAATTGGAACCTTTTATTTATTTCATGAAGCGGTGATAGCCTAGTGGTTAGGGCGTCAGCCTCCTAATCAGAGGTGGGTGGTTCGAATCCGGGCATACACCTCTAACTTTTCGGAGTTAATAAAATTAAAATATCATTTGCTTAAACGGTGAAGGAAAACATGCACGCCTAAGAGTTCTCCATAATGTTCTTAAAGGCGTGTGAAGTCTGCCAATCCGCACATGGCCAGCGTGGTGGACTATGGCCAAACTTCTCATATTGATAGGAGACCCGTGCTCTGTAGTGAGCCGGTAATGGGTTGATCATGACGATTTATTTCATGAAGAGACATCATCATTTTAACCAATAAACGTCCACTGCTGGTCCCTACATAGGTCTTTTGTAGGAAGTTCCAAAGTCTACAGTCCTAAGTTACTTGCTTCTAGCCTGTCGCCTGCCGTTTTTTTTACTCTTGACGGCAATCTCACCTGGTGGTAAGTGATCATGCCGTCTAGGATGGTAGCGGGCTAACCTGTTATGAGTATGGTAAACCCAAGCTCTCAATTGGTTTCTACACGACGTCGTGCCGGAACGCTAAATCGCTTGGCGACACGTCTTTGTCGGTAGAGTGGTAAATAGCCACGGCCGAAGCTTCCCACCAGACCAGACCGGAGCCGGGAATCGAACCCAGAACCTCCGACTTTATAATGCAACAGCGTCAGGTCGCTTATGTGGGGGTCGACTATAAACGATCATACATAGTCATAAATAAACATAAATGCCCGAGAAACGTTAATACACGGTTAAAGATAGTAGTTTAAATTGTTAACACATTTACATTCGTAATTATAATTGAACGTTACTCGCACACATCGTGATGTGCTAAGTCTATGATCTTTGCAATTAAAATGTCGCATCTGGAACACCTAGATGTAAGGTCATCATGCAAATACTAAGGTAACAATTTAACACCTATCTCAAGGAACACTAGAGATTCCTTTCCCTCATTCATTTGTTATGAATTTTCAAACACACTGGCCTGATTAATCTCGGTTCACTGTTCACTTCACTCACTACAGAGCGCGGGTCTTCTCTCAATATGAGAAGGGTTTGGCCATAGTCCACCACGCTGGCCATGTGCGGATTGGCAGACTTCACACGCCTTTGAGAACATTATGGAGAACTCTCAGGCGTGCAGGTTTCCTCACGGTGTTTTCCTTCACCGTTGAAGCAATTGATATTTTAATTGCTAAAAAAAAAACGCACATAACTCCGAAAAGTAAGAGTTGCGTGCCCGGGTTCGAATCCCCGACCTCTGATTAGGAGGCGGACGTCCTATCCACTAGGCTATCACAGCTTTTTACTGTTCACTTATTCTGACCAAATTACCAAAAATGTAATGATAAGTTTATTATAAGACTAATACGAAAGTGGTAACCACTGCTCATCAGTAATTAATAATTTATAAGCATATTATGACCAAATAAGTTTTCAATGTACAAAAAATAAATTCAAATTTACAAAAGTAAATCAATTCATTAAAATGCGAAATATGTCAAATCGGTCTCCCGTACCAGATGTATTAAGTATTGTCATTTCAGAAAGTTTAATTGAAGAGTAGTACATTATTACTTTGTTGTCAAATAAAGTGAATTTAGTAGTTAGTAAGATGAAATTTGTATGAAATTATATGATAACAGATAACAAATAAACATCCCGGCTAAGTTTGTTGTGGGTTTCTTCTTAGACTTGGGCGCGATTTGAACCCTCTTAGCTTTAGTTTTAAGTTGTCGAGTGTAGTTATCACCATCACTTAACGAATATAAATAATAAAATTAACGATTCATAGATGCCTCTAATAGGTTTAAAGCAAAAAAAATACATTGCAAGTAAGTTACCCAGATAACACAATTTTTATTACGTACTCCAGTGTTTAATTTGCGTTTCCAAACATATTTGTACCTAAATTAGGTTTCCATAAGCACCATAATAGTTTGCTAATTTGTAGAACTAGGTATAACCAGTGTTTCAAGGCAACGTTTATGTAGGCTCTATATAATGAAGAAAGCTCATTCGCTCAGCTGACGTTAGAGAAAGTAAAGCTTACATGATTAAATCGGAATTGAGAGTAAGTACAAGAGTATTTTACCGACGTTGATCAATGATCTGCGAAGTTGAACGGTAATATGCCGAGGTAAATGCACTTGGCTTGAAGGACTGTTGTAAACGGGGTTCTCAAGGAATTTTATATATTTATTTATTCTGGAAATAACAGTCGTATTATAAAAAAAACATACACAAAAATAGTTTCTGATATTTAATTATAACTAATAAACCATTATGCTTATATAGAGTTTAGTATCATTGTATCAGAAGTGGGATTTCCGGGGTTCGAACCTTGGTGGTAAATTTGTCTGAATTTTCTCTGGTCTGGTCTAGTGGCTGTAACTAGTTACGACCATTTCAAAAAAGATGTGCCACCAGAGATTTAGTGTCCCGGTACGTTGCCGCTATAAACTACTCTACCAATAACAGGTTAGCCCGCTATCGTCATAGATTGCATCATCGCTTACTACCAGGTGAGATTCTAGATCAAGGGCCAGCTTGTAATGGAATGCAAAAAAAAAGCGCTCATGTATACCTACAGTAAGTGGTGTGTAGACTGCAAGCGAGTTGCTAAAAGCCTTTAAGTTCAAGGAGTGCAAGACCGTATAAATCAAGAAAACCCTAAAAGATGGTCCAGTTCCATCAGACAACGTCCATTGGTAGATACAATGATTATAATATTAATATGCAATTATCTTAAATGGATAATTGATAACCATTCATTGCTATTAAAGTTCATAATTGCAGCGTGTTTAAACTTTAATGATCATTCTCAAGGTAATTATAAAATTGGTCAGAACGTTATTAAAAACGAGCCAATAGCAACGACCGAAATTATGATTTACATTACATGTTAATTAATCACTTTTGATCCATAATTTTTAATTATAGGTTATGTTATTCCGTTTTTTATACAGTCTGTGAAGACACCTGAAAGGTACAGGAGTGTTAGCATTGTAGGTTTTATATGAAGGAAAACTTTTTTTTTTTTATTATACGGACTACGTTTGTCCTAGATCTCACATATTAAAGTATTTATTTAAAGATAGATAGATAGATACTCTTTATTGCACAGAAATTTTAAAGAAACAATAACATGGAACACTAAACACATGAGTATGCAAAGGCGGTCTTATTGCTTAAGCAATTTCTTCCAGACAACCCTTGGGGAAAGAAATAAATAATAGATGACTATGTTATACGTCTACCTGCTTTAAAAAATCCCAAGGGAGATAAGGCAGCTTAGTTTTATTAATTTCAATAGTCGTGCATTAATTATTTTCTAGTCAGCTTATCAGAAATAAAATATAATCCTAAATTAAATATAATCCCAAAATATCTATCTAACCATATATATATATATATATATATATATATATATATATATATATATATATATATATATACCTACCAGATTTTACTAGATTGCCAGTTAAAATCAACTCAATCTGAGTTTTGGTTTATTAGATCTGGAACCTTGCTAAAATATTATTGACGCAAATATCAGATAAAGTACCTAATCTTAAATATTGAAAGATATACTTACACCTACCATGGACCTAATCACAGATATCGCTTCACTAAACAATAGTGTCCTGGTAAAATCCAGCACTAAAATCTACCTGGCTGGTAAGTGCTGACGTGTCTAATCAAATTTTGTTGTTGTGAGTGTAAGGCCACACATCCAACGTTTATCGTGACGTAACATAATGGGTTATTGTCATAATTTTTGACTGTACATCTAGAGCAATGAGATTGCACATCTCATGTAGTAAACGCATCACAATTGATTATTAGAGGCAGCGATACATTTGTAGACTAATATATAAAAGGCGGTCAACGGTGAAGGAAAACATCGTGAGGAAACCTGCACGCCTGAGAGTTCTCCATTTTGTTCTCAAAGGCGTGTGAAGTCTGCCAATCCGCACATGACCAGCGCGGTGGACTATGGCCAAACCCTTCTCATGTTGAGAGGAGACCCGTGCACTGTAGTGAGCCGGCAACGGGTTGATCATGACGATGATATAAAAGACTCACTTTTTCAGCTATAAGAATATTTTCGGAATCGGCGGGTTTTGAACCCACATCTCTCCGGCGATAGCAGCCTGAATTTTTTGCCAACCAAGCAAAGGTCCACATACCACAGACACCGATTTTAAATTTTTTAATTCAATCTTTCCTCCCTACCTTGACTTATAATAAAGGTTTTACGTTACGCCATGCCAAGCGAAGTCACGGGCGATTAGCTATAGTTACCGAAAACGTGAGACTCTCTCGCCAGCGAAGGTTGCTCCAGTTATTCCTTTATTCTAAGATCATCAGTGTCAGGGCGAGCGGCAATTTTTCATGTCATCACAAGTGAGCTTGATTGACCGACCGCTTTAGTTGGCTATTAGAATGTCGACGTCTTGCCGTATTTGGATGGGAAATGTTTAATTATAATGTGTTGCTGTCATGTACGGAACCGTTTAAACTTGCGTTTTATGTAATGACTGTTGATAATCAAGTGGTAGGTAATCTGAACGTTGGAAATTCTCGAATACGTCATTGGCATCCATTTTCTTCGTACCACTACAAGTTAGCCTGCGACTTCAATCTGATCAGAGTGACGAGAATTTCTACTTATTCGACCGTGTGAAAGTAAACTTCAAATTGTATACAAGAGAAAGAGAAGAAGTGATCTACTACACAATAGATGGCGCTTCTTTGATTCCATATAAATTGCAGTTAACTTTCACGTGAACGAACAAGTAGGAAATTTATATTTAACTATTTATTTAATATACCTACCTTTTATAGTCAATCAATCAATCAATCAAATTGATTGATGACCTTTTATAGTAGTGTTTTATATTGGGCCGCAGAATTGCAGAATTTCTACTTATTCGATCGCGTGAAAGTAAACTTCAATTTGTATAGAAGCGAAAGAGTTTCATCTATTGCACAATAGATGGCGCTCCTTTGATTCCATATAAATAGCAGTTAACTTTCACGTGAACGAACAAGTAAGAAATATATATTTAAGTATATCTATTTGTCTGCTTAATTATTTATTGAATATACCTTTTGTTGTATATTGCGTCGCTACCTTTTAATATCTTCGATTACTTCATTGCAGAGTTTAGGTGCAACGTATTGGTGCCGGCTCAAAAACTGCAGATGTTCATGTACTATTCACTTCATATAAGGTGAGCCATCTGCTCATTTGTCCACGATATAAATACAAAAAAGCATAATGAACTTACCCGAATGAAAGCAGCGCCAGCGGTTGCTCCAAGGGCTTGCACCACGATGTAGAAGATGGCTTTTAAGAGCTTGACGTCTCCTGCCGCAAACAATCCGCACGTCACCGCCGGGTTAATGTGACCGCCTGACACATGACCGATGCCCTGTAACAAATAAAATAAGTATCAATCTTTCTACCATATAATTAGCTGATGGAATAAAATTGCTTTATGCCCCCATATTGGTTTTACCTAATAGTGAGTAATAAAATTTGTTGGCAGCAATAATTTTTTTTTTTAGTGTACTATTTGCAGTATGTATATATTGCGAAGCTACTCTTTACAATATTTCATTGTTTTTCCCAAGCTTTGTCTGCCTTGTGACAATAAAAATAAATATCAATTAGAGGATTGGTCTATATCATATAATTAGCTGCTAGAAACAAAATGCTTTATGTTCCCATATTCTTTTAACCTAATAGTAACAGAATTTGTTGCCAGCAATATATTTTTCTTCCAGTGTACTATTTGCAGTATGTGTTGTGTATTGCGAAATGTAAAGAGTGTGTACAAACCAAACAAAGCTATCATAACTTTGCCCCAAAGGTTGACTGCCCTATGGCAAAGAAAATAAATAGCAATCTTAAGGATTCGTCTATATTATTTAACTAGCTGATGCCAGCGACTTTGTCTGCGTAGTTGTAATTGATGTTTATCCTATGTTTCATTTCCGTTATCAACCTATAAATCTTATTTCGAGGACATTTGGTATGGCCAAATATATAGCTATAAACTCTTGCTCATCTGCGTGAAATTCAGCTTTTCTATGGATTTTCCCGGGATAAAAAATATCAGCCTATGTGTCAACGTAGGGTATAATCAATGTGGGGCAAGTACTACAAGTGCATCGGCTCTGCGATTTCAATAGTTTAAATATTTATCTATAGAATCTGTAAACAATATGTCCAAGTTGAGTAAATAAACGCAGCCGGCTCGAACAAACAAAGATGAATATAAATCAATCTGCAGTCAGTCCTAATCTCATACAAGACGCATACCTAAATCACCTCGCCGACATAAAGGGCGGCTCGCAGAACTTCAGAAGCAATTAAATCTGCTGTCAATGGACAAACGGAGGTGATGCTGAGTGTAAAACCGTGTCAGCTTAACTCATGACTCCTCTCGTTAATCTATTAATGGATCGAGCTAATGTCCTATTGAAATTGGAAACATTTTGATTGATTGTTTAATTACCACTCGCTATTTGAATTCAATATACTTGAGCGGAGGTAATACCATCATCATAATCAAACCTAGAAGCGAAAATAGCATAAAATGCATTGACTTGGTTAATCCGACACCCCAACCCTCTCGTAGTTGCGGCTTCTGTTTACTCCCCCGACCTAAGCGCTCCTCTCCGAAAGAGGAGACCTAAACATATCCTTCACGATCCTGACAATCAGATAACTACTGACAACATACTCGTACCACCTATCACACAATCATACGCTACACACCGTCTTCGCCGGCGAAGACGAGGTCACCGCTTTCTTAAGTCATCCGGATGTGGGCTTCATCCACGGCCTCGGAGACGTACGGACCACTCACCGTCCGACCCCCCCGTTATCCCAAACGTCGCCTAAGCCGAGGTTCGGCATCACAGGATGCGCCCTTAGGTAGACGTTCCCTTAGTTTGTTCGAGCCCTAGGGCTCAAAATTTCTTCTGGCAGAGCTTCTTTCCGAAGCTCGCCAAACAGCCCGGTTACGCTGTCGCAACCAACCAATAGGGTTAGCAAAGCTAATAGTCAGTCCGAAAAAAAAATTGACTTGGATTAAAGAAAAACATATTCTTCGGAAATAGTGGAGCGTCTGATCCTAAGCATTTAATTTAGTAACACTGGTATGTGGGTTTTGTACCACATCACCATTTACCCACTTTATGTAGATTAATTAAACATCATTAACGTAATCTACATAAGATGGGTTAAGTAGAAAATGATAAATAATGTATACACAGAGATTTCTCAATTATCTACTTTAGATATTAGAGATAGTTTCGCTTAGTAATCCATATAATTCTAATTACATAAAAATATTAACATCGTGGTCCAAATTGACTATCTCATAATTTGCAATAAATATTATTATTAAGTCAGTAAGTAGATATTTCAAATTTAATGATCACTTTTGTTTTAATTAGCTACTCTTGAATTACTTGCGTTTGAAGATTGCTTACTCGATTTGCGTATCCGTTTTCGGTCAAACCAACGCTTTTGAGTAAAATTCCTTCCGTAAATACGAAACGCAATAATTATCTTTTTCTTTACAAGATGATCGACTAGTTACCTCTTTATACAGCTTAGGCCTTTTAATGATACCTATTTATGCCCACTATTGGGTAAAAGCCTACTCTGACTGCTTCAGTGTTTGACTGGTGGGTAATCATAAGCATTACTCGCAGGACGAATTTCCTTCCACAGTATATTCTTGGCGATAACCCATCACTTATCATATAAGCAAAACAGTTCGGCTTCAGGATTTTATTAGATAAAGCCTTTTTAGATTTCATGTAAAATTATATATATAACGCAATAAAAATTATATTATTTATGTTATGTATTACGTTTTATACCATACGTTGATATTATAATTACTGTATCCCTTCTTTGCATTCACCCTTGCTTTTTTTCTCACAATCAAGGGCTCCCAGAGGAAAACTTTTAAAGATGAACTGGTCCAGTCCTTGTTTACTCGTAATGTACTGTTTAAACTGCGATACTAAGTGAATAATTTAATAGGCTTAGGAGATACACATATTAAAGTTTAATTTTATAATTAAAAGGGCATTATTATATACTTGGTAATAAAAATGTTCACATATGACAAATCATGATACACCCAGCGTTGCTGGATCGTGACTCAGAAGCTCGATGAGCGACACCGCACCTCTGACTTCCTTTGTAATGCTATGTCATAGGTCGGTGCTGAGAATGATTGTATCATCATTAAAATAAGGACAATATTATGCAGGATGTTAGGCGAACCTTTAGATAACGGTCCCAGTACCAATAATCGTTCAAAATTGTGATCGTGTCAGATGTTTACACCAAGTGCAGCATTCTCACGCATAGGCACCGAATATGTTTTAGATTATCAACATGATCAACCCGGTTCCGGCTCACTAGAGAGAGCACGGGTCTCCTCTCAATATGAGAAGATGAGGTTTGGCCATATTTTTTTTTCGGACTGTCTATTAGCTGTACTAACCCTATTGCTTGCCACAGCGTAACCGGGCTGTTTGGCGAGCTTCGGAAAGAAGCTCTGCCATAAGAAATTTTGAGCCCTAGGGCTCGAAGAAACTAAGGGAATGACTGCCTAAGGGTGCCTCCTGTGAGGCCGAATCTCGGCTTAGGCGACGTTTGGGATAACGGAGGGTCGGACGGTGTTGGTTTGGCCATAGCCCACCACGCTAGCTATGTGCAGATTATGGTGCAGGGTGTGGTAATCCCGCACTTCTAATTGGTTTCTACGCGACATCGTGCAGGAACGCTAAATCGCTTTGCGACACATCTTTGTCGGTATGGTGATAACTAGCTAAGACCAGACTCGAGCCGGGAATCGAACCCAGGACCTCCAACTTCATAATGCGACAGCGCACGCACTGCGCCACGGAGGTCGTTAAATTAATGAAATCGGCATTAATTGTAAATACTATTCAATTAATGACAGCATTAATTAATTATTAACATTTAACGATTTCAATCGTTTCGTATATTTAATGGGACTCGGAAATAATAAAGATATTGGGAGCAATTAATACCGATATCAAACATTGACCTGTCAAGCGCACCGCTATGCAATATGAATGATACAGGTACATTGAAATGAGACAAGACAGACCCAGACATACGTTATTTACAACTCAAGTAATATTTGTTAATTAGTCCAAGAGCCCACGTTCAATGTACTGCCATCCGGAAATCTCCTTGTTGAGGTAAGTGCGCGAAACGAACGAGTTTTCATACTACACTCGAAATGTTTTTTTTATAAGCGGCATTTTTATATACAAGACTAGCGCTTTCCCGAGATCAGTTGTTGTCATCAAACAAACGTTTTATAAGATATGGTACATATTGCATCAAGATTTATTAATTTAAAAACAATATGGGGAAACCCAAAAGAATACTCACATGAAGGAATATAATGTTTCGTTAATAGAATAGTTACGATCAGTGAAAATTTTTTGTCTTATTTCGATGCGAACTACCAGTAATGATGTTGTTTTACTTCAGAATATAGTTCGTGGGGGAAGCTTTAAATAATTACTATACCTATAAAACTAAAAGTTATAATAATTAAACACGATTACACTATAGTAGATAATGGTAAGAATATCTCTAAATAAAAAAAAATTACATGGACACTATTCGGACCCAATCGAAACCACTAGTTATATTTAAAAATGTCAAATATCACTATAAAATAAACTGAAATGGACTTTTGAAGGTATAAAATTACTGCTATTCAAGCAGTATTTAAGTATTTATTCGAACGTCATAGTAAAAAAAATCTAATGTCTTCGTATTAGAAGGGCTATTTCCGTACCATTTATTTTTATTAATGAAACTTTTGCTGGTATAGAAGTATGGACGAATTTAAATTTAAAAACTAGATGCGTCCCTTTCAATTTACTATGATGTCAGTGTGTTTAGATTGTGAACTAACCAATCCTTTATTAACGGATCGTAAGTATTTCAAAGTGATATGAGACAAAGTTATAATAATACTATTACGGTACCAATTCTAATAATTAAAAAATCTGTATACTAAAATAAAGTTTATAATCAATGATAGTCCAAATTGAGTCCAAATAGGTTCAAATGGAGACCTGATTAGTTCAGCCACAATTGTACACCAGAATCGGTGTTGTCTAGCAATTTATGAGGATCATAGTTCCATATGATGGGCTCTTCGATTATAATTCATTCTGCTTTACGACAATATACTAAAGATCAATGACACCGCGGAGGTGAACAGTTAATCTAACCGTGACACTGGTAATGCGAATTATATAATACGTTTCGAATAAATTAGACATTAAACAAATTAACATAGTAATTAAAAGGTAGAAGTGAGCCTTCAATAATGTTAATTCGCTATTCAAAGTTTCTATTTTTATTTATATTTAGAACTAGCTGTTGCCCGCGACTTCGTCTGCGTAGAATTGCGGATTTCCCGTGAGGTTGAGGTTTTCCGTGCGGCCAATGCCCTGCTTCAGAAAGTATGTTACAGGCAAATGTCGAATTGCCGATTTTCGTGTCTCTTAATTAAAAAACATAGGACTTACATACAAACTTCAAACCCCTATTTTATGCCCTTCAGGGTAGATTTTGAGGAAAGAAAAATCTAACCTGATACTAAAGCCCTAAAAGAAACCTATTTTCAAAATTTCAAGCTTGTAGACTTAATGATAAAAAAATTCAGCAAAAACTATGAGCCCCTATTTTACCACCCTTATTCAAAAAAATGTTGATGTACATGTTTTTATTTATTATTATTAATCTTAATGCGAATTTTTGTGTCTCTAACTCCAAAAACAAAGGAATTTCATACAAACTTCTTACCCCAGTTTTACCCCCTCAGTGGTAAAATTTCCAGATATCCTTTCTTAGCTGACATCCCTTAACTGCCTACTTGCTAAATTATAGCTTTATACGGACAATAGTTTTTGAGACCTCGTGTTTAATCAGTAAGTGACCTTTCGCTTTTATAAGGTAACCATAAAGATGTCAAATTTGATTAAGTAGGTCACAACTTCACACACATAGTAACAAGCGAATAGGTTTGTATGTTGACTGATAAAAAAATGAAATAAAAGTATGAAAGGTTCGCCAACGGATCGTTATCAAATCTCATATGTAATAAATTGCGTGGTAACGTAACGGGTTCTCATGGTACAGCTACCATACACCATGCGTACTCATATGCCGCGGTCACCGTACGATCAAGGGCGTCTACAATCCCTTACTTGAAGCGGTTCAAGTTAAAGGCGGGTAGAGGTGAAATTCATATAAGAAAATTATAATATAAAAATTCAACAAGGATAGATCGCAAATAGGATACTTTTGAGCAACACCAAACAGATGAGATCCGCGATTAACTGCGATTTAATTGGAAAAGTTGCCAGCGTTTAATTGGAAAATATCAGAAATAAAGTTTTCAAGAGCTTTTTTTGTTGAGGTTTTGTATGCACTAACTTGGATAGGCGTAATTCTTTGTTGTTTATTTAATATTTTAAAACATCTCGTATAGTTTTCGTATACGCTCGTGATGACCGATACATTTTACACACTTTTTTATGTAGCGAATACATACAATATTTACGTAAATAACCTAACCTAGTAGACCTACCCATCCTACTTTTATTATAAACTGTCTACTAAACTAAACTTTTATTATAAATAAGTGAACTGAAAGATACTTTCTATAAAGTTAATTCGCTTTATAATTAGTAAGTTTCGGTAGTTTCGCTGTCTACCTATTTTCTTGTTTTTTCTTTGCCTGCCTGCCTCTGTTTGTGTTCTATTCAACTAAAGAAAGGAGGGAAACTGTATGAGAACATTTTCATAAAGAAGTATTCCACTTTCCACTTATTTTCTATCCATCTTCCATCTCATTTCATCTTTATTTTTTATTACGTGAATAATTAGTACAAAAAATTAAATGGGGCACACCAAGTCTTATAACTTGTGACCCAAGGCAACGGTAACACGTATTCCACGCCCGCGTTGGTCTCCATGTATCCGACACGCGCCGGATGTATTTATCACTTTTTGCCGATATGAGAATATATATACTTATATACACTATAATTGCATTACATCATTGTGAACAATACTATGAAAGCTTACTTACGCAAAAATTATCGCATTAAAGAAAGATTCCTCTTTCTTTGACTCGTCCTTATGCCGCATTATGTGGGGTCAGCGCAACATGTTTTCTTCTTCCACTCACTTCTATCAACCTCACTATCCACACCTTTTACACGCATATCCATCCATCTCTTTGGTCTCCCTTTACTCCTTTTCCCTCCCACATTCATATATGTATAACAATCTTAGCTTACCATTAAAGAAAAATTACGTTTTTCTGTGCTGTGAAGCTGTGATAGCAATCTCATCTGATGGTAATGATGCAGTCTAAGATGATAGTGGGCTAATCTGTTAGGGGTAAGTTAAACCCATACTCCTAATTAGTTTCTACGCGTCATCGTACCGGAACGCTAAATCGTTTAGAGACACGGCTTTGTCAGTAAACCGTAACTAGGTAGTTGCCACGACTGAAACCTCTTTCCAGAACAAACTCGACCCGTGAATCGAACCCACGGCCTCCAACTTAATAATGCGACAGCGCACGCTGCGTCATGGAGGTCGTCAAAATTGCCATTAATTAATGAAGATTAATTTTATATTGACCCAAATTTTTGTTTTCAATTTCATAATTGGAACATTTCGATACGGAACCCAAAGTTACGTATAAATTTAGGCATTTTTTCTTGGAATAAGAAAATCTACGTAAAGGATGAGAAGCTGTTATTTTTACCCTAGAATTAGATCATTTATTATTAAAAAATATTTAAAGAGAGACATCAAACTCCTTTTTAGGCTTATACTGCGAATAAAGGAGTGTAAGAAGTGGCTTACTTATAAACTAACTTTAATAAAATATATCGGTCGTATTCTGACCATTAGGCGACTAGTTTTAATTATACAATACAAAAAATGACACATACACACACACATGACTCTGTTCATATACCTGCTAACGTGCAAGGCTTCGTGTCACATAGTTAATTAGCATCAGTAACCAGTAAGTGTTTCTAATATAATTCGCATTGCTTTAGAAAAAAACTAGATCGGTGAATTTAGACGCAAACGTGCGTGAGAAGCTAAATGTATGCTGTCATTACGTTTTACAGTTAATCGTTCAATCTACAGGTACCGTTACATTGATGTTCCACATTTTGACCCCAAGCTGAACGCACGTACTTTGATATATTATATATTTTTTGTCAAAGCCTTTAGTTGCATATATTATCAAGTAACGGTATTTTGATTTACGTACACGTAAATATTTCGTACTAAGGAGGTCTGAGGGAGTTTGGACGATAATATATCACGGAGAACGATGTCATGCCGAACAAGATTCGGCGGTTCGCCTCTTTCTCGAAATTGGACGTACACTACTCGGCTATAGTCCTCCAATTACGGGTGCATAGCTTTTAACGGTTATTGGGCCTTTGCTCATGTGCCTGAATACCAAACTCTTCGACAAGCACGTCATGACTTCTGGCTCTGAAAAGTGACCAGTTAAATATGGTAATATCGACCCAATAAAAAGGCGATGGTGAGAGCTCGAGCTACGTGATCCAAAAACTCCTAAGGACGTTCCTAACGTTTCTAGACCGCCAATTAGATGGACAGATAACCAATCAGATGGGCAGACAACAAACAATAGACATAGGTGGAATACGGAACTCCCTACAAAAACCTTTTGCGAATAGTAGATGTATATCGGTTGATGTGGCGGCGGTAATTGTGTCCGCAGCTCTGCCTGCATAAACTTTTAATTCGCATGTTCTGCATTTCTATAGATTCCTTTTTAGGTAAGAAAATGCGTTACAATTTGCATTAAAGAAGGGCCAAAAGAAAAATTACTTTCAAATTTATATATTTTCACTAATGACAAATTGCCAGCTAACTAAAATGGTTTTTAACAACAGTGTATGTAACTTTTTTTTTTAATTTAATTTCTTTGTAGGAAAGTCTGAAGTCAGTCTAGGGAGACTGAATTGTCGATTAAACGGGGATTATAATTTTAGCCTTTTGAACCATTTCATTTATTTTACCAGAGAAATCATTCCCAGAAAGGAAACAAAGGAGGCGCCCACTCGTAAACATATTCTTAAAACCCCCAACAAAATGTCTTCAGGTTTAAATAAAATATTTAAAAACATAACGTGTCGACTTCACTTAGCAGGGAATAGAGACAAGCAGAACAAATCTTACTTAATATTAAAGAAACTGTCTGTATATCAACAGTAAAGACAAATCTGTATAAAATAGAAAGCATTGCAAAACCATGTATTAATCTTTTACATTACGCTGTAATCATATCAAAGTTATGTAAGCAGAGCTTTAGATCCATAGCAAACATTCTGCCTATCAAACGCAATTCGATATTTATTTATTTATTTATTAGGAAGCCCACGTTGTATACAATGTGAATGCTATAGTACAATTTTTAACATAATATCTTTTACTGACATTGTATACCCCATTTAAGGGCTAACTCAGCATGTTATAACAACCTTATTTTCACTTAGACGACTATTTTATTTATAAACTATAAACTATAAAACAAAACTATAAAAAAAACATAACACAGAAGAAAAGGTTCTACTAAATCTTACAATTAAAAAACTATGAAATATATGATATATAACTTCACCCATCAGTAATGCAATTTTAATAACTTTTGTTCAAATTTTATAACTATATCTTCTTATATTTTCCATAAAAAACGTTCCAGTCAATTTAGATGGCTTAAGTTTAATAGCATCATTGTGTCATTGGCTTTAATTATTACGGTGACACTAACCCAGTGTAAAGTGAGTTGAATGAATTAGCATCGCCAACGGTTAATTAACTGAGTTATAGGCTTGCGTCCTTTGATGTATCACAATATATTTATGCGTAGATTAGAGAATAGTGCAAATTATTAAACTTTTTAATGAATAGAAGCAGGCGTTACTTTGCGGAAGTCCATGATAAACAATAAACAGCAAGTGTAATTTGCTATACAAAATCAGATTTGCTATACAAATCTCCCGGTTGTCGGCGGAATATAGCAAATTACAATTGCTGTTTATTGTTTTATTAAACTTTTTATTTTAAGAGATTCTCTCTACATATTGTCGTACAATATTTAATGAAAATTTAAATTGCCTTCTACATGAGATACTTTTACAACGTGAGGCTTTGATCCACATCTTTTTAACTCCTACACATCGAGATCATTCTATCTAGAACTCAAATAAACCCGTAGGATAATTTATGCTGCAATTTCAGTTATCAGTGATCATACGGTATGGTAGTTTTGCTAAGCCCATGATCCTGTCGGTTACTACGCGAAATCGTACCGGTACGCTTAATCGCTAGGCTACCCGACTTTATGGTAAATACGAAGGTGGTAACCAGATCCAACCAGACCAGAACAAAAAAAAATTGAAAACTGAAAACCGAACCTGAGACCTCTTACTTTAAACTCGACATTGCTCTCTGGTCCTAAAAACTGTAAAGAAGCGCTTGTCTTGTATTGAATATCTAAATGTTAATTCGGTATAAGTTTCGAAGTCATATATTCTTCAATCTACAATCTGACCTATGGCATAACTCTGCTATAATAATCACATGTTAGAGCAGAGTTTATAGGGCTGATGCTTAATACCAACACAGTATATTACAGCTCGTTACGGATCTAATTGATAAATAACTCGCATACAGTACATAGCAAATCTTGCGCCCTTTGACATCTAACATCATATACCAGTGGATCTCTACCATGGTCATCTTGCGACATGGTCGTGGGAGACACGAGTTTTCCTTTGTATACTTCCTGGTATTTTACTTTAGGTATTGTTTACTAATTTTTAAAAATTAAAATATCACTTGCTTCAACGGTGCAGAAAAACATCGTGAGGAAACCTGCACGCCTGCGAGTTCTCCATGATGTTCTCAAAGGCGTGTGAAGTCTGCCAATCCGCACATGGCCAGCGTGGTGGACTATAGCCAAACCCTTCTCATATTGAGAGGAGACCCGGGCTCTGTAGTGAGCCGGCAATGGGTTGATCATGATGCTGATGATGATTGTTTACTAAGATGTCACTGCGCCGGTCTCTATGTCTTGGTCTAGATTGTATTTTTTTATTATCCACTACTTTTTTTATCCTGGTCCCCGTGATCCCGATTTATATCACGTGACTTCGTAATTCGTAGACGACCTCCGTGACGCAGCGCGTGCGCTGTGCATTTTAAAGTTGGAGGTCCTGGGTTCGATTCCCAGGTCAATTCTGGTCTGGTGGGAAGCTTCGGCCGTGGCTAGTTGCCACCCTAACGACAAAGATGTGTCGCCAACCGATTTAGCGTTCCGGCAGGATGTCGCGTAGAAATCAACAGGTTAGCCCGCTACCATCTTAGACTGCATTATCACTTACCATCAGGTGAGATTGCCGTCAAGGGCTAACTTGTATTGTATATAAAAAAAAAAGTAAGGACTAAGGATTGCCGAGAATATGAGTTCAATTTCTTTCACAGAAGAGATCACTAGCTGTGGCCCGCAATGTAAGCATTTGTTACAGGGTTTTCTTTTATTGAGCAAAGAGTATCCTTTCTCAGTATGCAAGCTATCTTTATGCAAAACATCACCAAGATCGCTCAATAGTTGAGTCATATCAAGTAAAAATTCTATCCTTATAAGTCCCTTCATAACGGAATGGTATAAACTATCTACGGCTTAAAGTTCAAGTATTTATTTAAACCGCTTAATGAGATGAATCGTCAAATTATTTTCTTATCTTTTCTAAAAACTATCGTATACCGACACACCCGTAGAGCCGTTTTAATGTATTAGTATGATTGTGCCAGTGACTCCGTGTGGATCGTAACTAATGGTGTAAGGTTATCGGCTATTAGACGTGGCTCGTAAATCCAGTCTACTACTCGTACACCTACGACTTGGTCCAGTGTATTTACATATTGACGTAAACTATCGAGTTAATGCACTGCATATGCGCCAACATGTTTATATATAATATAATTTCTTTATTATGGCAACTAGGCCCAATTTACAATAACAATTATATATAAATGATCACAGATAAGAATTAAGTAATATGATCGGATTGTTTTTTTCTTATTTGATATCCTTATATAAGCCAGACATTAAATAAAATGTCATCGTTACATCATGATCAACCCATTGTCGGCACTACAGAGAACGGGTCTCCTCTCAATATGAGAAGGGTTTGGCCATAGTCCACCACGCTGGCCATGTGCGGATTGGCAGACTTCACACGCCTTTGAGAACATAATGGAGAACTCTCAGGCGTGCAGATTTCCTCACGGACCTTTTCTTTCACCGTTGAAGCAAGTGATATTTTAATTTTTTAAAAACGCTCATCACTCCGAAAAGTTAGAGGTGCGTGCCCGGATTCGAACCGCCGACCTCAAATTAGGAGGCTGACGCCCTAAACACTAGGCTATCACCGCTTCTATAGGATATATAACACGTAAATTGTATAAAGTAAATTAAAATTAATCATGTTATGATATAACCTACAAATATGTAGATAGGTAGTGATTTTATTTCTCCAAATGGGTCGAAGTTTCTATAGTACGAGTAATTTTATATGTTTACAACAACCATTTATAAGTTCATTGGCTTACTTAATAAATTTTACGATAAACGATGAAATAAAACAACCATAAAATGGAGAATGTCGTCGTTTTTATATCAATCTTCATTCAGAGAATTTTATGCACTTGTAACTGTATATTTATCTATCGTCTTTCTTGCTTCGTATGGTATGTTTATAAAAAACATTTTTGTCTGGTGGGAGGCTTCGGCCGTGGCTAGTTACCACTCTACCGACAAAGACGTGCCAAGCGATTTATCGTTTGGCACGATGTCGCTTACAAACCAATTAGGATTTTAACCAAGGGTTAATTTGTATCATATTAAAAAAAAAAAACACACTTGAATGACACACGTGAATTCTGAAAATCACCGATCCAAAAACCGAGAAATTAAAAATATATAATTCACGTATTCATGAACTACTACCTAGGGAGCAACAACTAAACCTAGGGTGATCGTTTTAGCCTAAAACCCTACATAAGTAGCGTAATAAACAAAGGTTTATGACATCCGAACATCTTTACTTAAATACAAATTCAATGATCACTTGAAACAGAATACCAAACAAAAGGTCGACCCAATAATGTTTTGTGCAAACATCGACGGTAAAATTTATTCGGGATAGAAAACAACTTTAGTGCATTATTTCAATATTGCTTACATAACAAAAGGTCAACGTATGCCATCCAAAATACAATCTACATAAAATTCCAAAGAATTTTGGCTAAAGGATAAGTTAAACATTTATGTGGCTAATTTTTTGACGACCTCCGTGGCGCAACGCGTGCGCTGTGTCATTTTAAAATTGGAGGTCCTGGGTTCGATTCCCGGGTTGAATCTTGTCTGGTGGGAGGCTTCGGCCGTAGCTAGTTTAGTTACCACCCTAATGACAAAGACGTATCGCCAAGCGATTTAGCGTTTCGCGTAGAAAACCCATTAGTAGTGTGAGTTTACCATACCCTAACAGATTAGCCCGATCCTAGAATACTACTACTAGCACTATTGTGAAGATAAAGCTCTTCAAATACCTGCATAATATAAATGTATGGAGGCATAATCGAAGCACGGGTTCAGTGCGCTCTACACAGCCATTATTCTGAAGAAAGCATTCTTTAAATACCTACATAATTTGAATGTATGAATGCATAATCGAAGCAAGGCTTAAGTGTGCTTAACACCGCCATTATTCTAAAGATCATCATCATCATCAGCCAACATTTATCCACTGCTGGACATAGGCCTCTTTCAAGTAGCGCCAACTCATCCTGTCTCCGGCCTTTCGCATCCAGTCGATGCCTGCCACTTTTCGGAGGTCATCACTCCACCTGGCCGGAGGACGGCCCACACACCGTTTGCTGAGACGTGGTCTCCACTCAAGGTCCTTCTGACTCCACCGTCCGTCGGTTCTCCGACAAACGTGACCAGCCCACTGCCACTTCAGCGTGCAAGCCCTTCGAGCTATGTCGGTTACACTTGTTTTTTGCCGAATTACCTCATTACGGATTTTATCTCTCAAAGAGATTCCAAGCATAGCTCTTTCCATGGCACGCTGAGCGACTTGAAGTTTGTGGACTAGCCTCGCTGTCAGTGTCCACGTTTCGGCACCGTAAGTCATGACGGGTAGGACGCATTGATCAAAGACTTTTGTCTTTAGACATTGTGGTATGGATGAAGCGAAGACTCGGCGGAGTTTGCCAAACGCTGCCCAGCCTAGCTGCACCCTCCTATCAATCTCTTTCTCGAAACAGTTTTTTCCTAACTGGAGAATTTGTCCAAGGTATGTATATTCTTGAACAGTTTCGAGAAGAGACTGACAGACAGTGATCGGCCCCGGGACAACCAGATCATTGAACATAACCTTAGTCTTGTCATAATTCATCCGGAGTCCGACACGCTGGGAAACATTATGAAGGTCATTGAGCATCTGTTGAAGTTCCTGCAGCGAACTTGCAATGATAACGATATCATCAGCAAAACGGAGGTGTGAAATAAGCTCACCATTTATGTTGATACCCTGTCCTTTCCAGTCAAGCGTTTTAAAGACATCTTCCAAAGCATTAGAAAACAGTTTCGGAGACAAAACATCGCCCTGTCTCACCCCTCGATGCAATTGGATCGGTCTTGTAGACGCACCTTGTAACTGGACAGACATAAACGCTGAGCTGTACAAGCATTTCAACACTTTGATGTATCGCCAATCTACTTGGCATCGCTGGAGGGACTCCAGAACAGCCCAGGTTTCAATGGAGTCAAACGCTTTCTCATAATCCACGAATGCAAGACACAGAGGCTGTTTGTACTCATTGGACTTCTGTACAATCTGCCTCAATGTGTGTATGTGGTCTATGGTGCTGTAGCCGCTCCGAAACCCTGCCTGCTCCGGTGGCTGGAAATCATCGAGTCTTCGTGATAGACGGTTCGTGATGACCCTTGAAAACAACTTATAAATGTGACTAAGGAGCGAAATAGGACGATAGTTTTTTAAAAGAGTTTTGTCACCCTTTTTAAAAAACAAAACCACTATGCTTCTATTCCACGCCTTCGGAGTTCTCCCATTCTGAATAACAGAATCAAATAGCCTCTGTAGCTCCTTCAGTATTGGTATACCTCCAGCTTTTAGAAGCTCTGAGGTGATCCCGTCTTCACCAGGGGCTTTTCCATTTTTTAGTTGTTTCAGGGCCAACGCAATCTCATCCATACTTACCTCCGGAAGATCTTCAGTAAAGTGGCGGGCTAGCTTAGCTCGGAGGTCTTGGTCGCTGGCCTCAGGCTGAGGAACTTGCGACTCATATAGCTGACCGTAGAAGTCTGCTATCTCGGCGAGTATCTCGGGCTTTGTGCTAACAATTCTACTACTTGAGGTCTTAAGCTTAGTAATATTGCTTCTTCCAAGATTTTGAGTGAACACCTTGGTGCCTCTGTTTGCCTCTATAGCTTTCATGATATTTCGTGTATTGAGGCACCGAAGGTCTCGGCGTATCGATTTTTTGACCTTTTTGTTCATGGCTTGTTGTTCTGCCACATTAGAAAGAACATTTTCGCGCCTCTCTTTCATGAGTTGTAGAGTCTCGCCTGTGAATTTAGACTTTCTGCCAACAGATCTCCTTTCACAGAACCTGCCACCTTCTTCTCTGATGATTTTTGCCACGGTTTCAAAATCCTCGTCAATATCAATTGAAGGTTCCAAAGCTTCAAACCTGTTTTTAAGTTCCATCTGGAAACGTTCCGAGCCAGCGTTGGTCTGAAGCATTGTAGGCCGGAGCGTAGACTTCATCATTCGTTTTCTTTCTACCTTGTAATTTAAATTAAGAGTGCCCCGAACAAGTCTGTGATCACTTCCTGTGTTTAATCTGTTAATTACAGAGACATCCTTAAATATGTAGCGCTTATCTGTCATAATGAAGTCTATTTCATTTTTTGTTTTATTGTCTGGGCTTTTCCAAGTCCACTTCCTTTGAGGACTCTTCTTGAAAAACGAGTTCATCAGGTAAAAGCCCTTCATCTCAAGGAAATTTACTAGCATCTGGCCCCTGTGGTTTCTGGTACCATATCCATGCTGCCCTAAAACCGATTCAGAACCGCTCCGCATACCAACCTTCGCATTGAAGTCCCCCATGACAACGTTGAAGTGGGTCTTAGTGGTGTTGTTTAAGGCTGTACCAATGTCGTCATACATCATTTCGACTTCAGTATCCGAGTATGATGATGTTGGTGCGTATACTTGGATGACCTTCAATAAGTATCTTTTGGTCAGTCTTATTATAAGATACGCAACACGCGATGACACACTAGATATTTCGACAACGTTGTTAGTGACGATTCTGTTGACGAGGAATCCGATTCCACCTTGTGATGAGCTGTCTCCTTGCCGATGGTAGAAAAGGTGTCCGGATTCTAAAGTTGTAATATCCTCTCCTTCTCTACGGACTTCGCTTAATCCCAGGACATGCCATTTCACGTTATCCAACTCTTCCTCGAGTTCTGCGATGCTTTCATCGAGTCTTAGTGTCCGTCCGTTATACGTCGCCAAGGTCAGTTGATTTAGGTAGCCTGCCGTCACCCGGAGATTCTTAGCACCCCCCGCCCCACAATCTCCTCGACCGCTACCAAAGCCGAAAGAAGTGGGGCTACCGGGAACTAGGGGCCTTTTTGTTGTTATGCTACTCATAAGGATTTTGCCCTAATCGCCACGCTGGGCAGGCGGGTTGGCGATCGCAGGACTAAACCTGACTTACACTGGTATCGCTGCTGCCCGACACCAGCCATTGCCATTTCTTTTTCAAGTTTAGCTAGTTTTAGAATGGTTATCCCGCCATTCATCGGTCGCCAGAGCCTCGTTCGTCAATCAGCAGGTGGTACCGCGAGCAGGTGAGGTTGGCTTTTGGAGTGCTATGATGGAAGTGCCCTCCCTTACCTCCCTATTCTAAATTCTATTCTAAAGATAACGCTCTTCAAATACCTTCATAAAATAAATGTATGGAGGCATAATCGAATCTAGGGTTAAGTGCGCTTTACACAGCCATTATTCTGAAGAAAAATTCTTCAAATACCTGCATAATATAAATGTATGGAGGCATAAGCGAAGTAATTTTAAAACCACATATATGCATATGCAACCGTTCAGGTTTCGCCCTCAGCCAGCTTGACGCCTTTCTGCAATGCATTGTGCAATATTTGAAGTAATTCTGCGTTAAACAGGTCTACTACACATGTGTTCTACTTATGTAGAGCAATTTTATTATGCATTAGAGAACTAAATAGGCGATAAAGTTATATATTTATCGATTAAATTAACAAGTTTGGAACAAAATTGTTCGTTTGAATTATTTTGGAAAGAGTATAAACGAGTTAGTCTGGTTTATTATTTAAGCGTTAGCTATTGACTAATGAGCAGACGGGTCACTTTTGTTAAGTGATTACCATTTTCTTTGAACATCTTCTGTACCAGAGGAGCCACGGACGCGTTGCCTGATGCTAAATCACTAGGCGATATGTATTTGCTAGTAGGGCCGCGTCCGAAGCCTTCTGACTCCAGCTTTTTTTTATACGATACAAGTTTGGCAACACGTCTTTGTCGGTAGGGTGGCCACAAGCCACGGGCGAAGCCTCCCACCAGACCAGACTCGAGCCGGAAATCGAACCCAGGACCTCCAACTTTATAAACAAACAAAAATGGAAATGAAATTGAAATTGAAATGCATTTCAATATCGTTATCGACAACAAAGCCACGTGTCATAACACAAACAGTTACTGGCACGATAAATTGAATTGAAGATCATCATGATCAACCCATTACCGGCTCACTACAGAGCACAGGTTTCCTCTCAATATGAGAAGGATTTGGCCATAGTCCACCACGCTGGCCATGTGCAGATTGGCTGACTTCACACGACTTTGAGAACATTATGGAGAACTCTCGGGCGTGCAGGTTTCCTCACGATGTTTTCCTTCACCGTTGAAGCAAGTGATATTTAAATTGTTTAAAAACGCACATAACTCCGAAGTTGAATCAAGTGATATATTTTTTTTAAACGCACATAACTCTAAAAATTAGAGGCGCGTACCCGGATTCGAACCGCCGACCTCTGATTAGGAGGCTGACGCCCTAACCACTAGGCTATCACCGCTTCAATTGAAGATCACGTAGGTTTTTTCCACAAAGAAACTTACAAAGTGTGAATTTCCAACTGAATAAATGTAGTGTGGATTTTACTAAAAGATATAATATAAAAAATATAAATATAAACAACACCAAAACCAATACAATAACAAATATAAAAACAAATAAACGATATTAAATAAGTGATAAAATTCTTTTCATAACATGTAATAACACTGGCTAATGTTTTTTTTATTTTCTGATGTTAAATGTTTCACATTTTTTAATACACATATTTTTGTGTTTTAATGTAATTAACACGAACAGTATTTAATACCATCAAATTGAAATTGAAATGAAATTGATATGCACTGCAATCTGTTACGACTAAAAAGCCACATGTCACAAACAGTTACAGGCATAAATGAGGGAAGGTCACGGTCGCTGGGATGAACTTTATCAAGTGTGAATCTATATATTATGTGTATAAAACACAAATATTGTGTCTGCCTTTCTTTTTATATACTACAAGTTAGCCCGTGACGACAATCTCACCTGGTGGTAAGTGATGTTGCTGTCTAGGATACTAGCGGACTAACCTGTTAGAAGTATGGTAAACCCACGCTCCAAATTGGTTTCTACGCGACATCGTGCCGGAACGCTTAATCGCTTGGCAACACGTCTTTATCGGTAGGGTGGTAACTAGCCGCGGCCGAAGCCTCCCACCAGACTAGACTCGAGCCGGGAATCGAACCCAGGAACCCCAACTTTATAATGAGACAGCGCACGCGCTGTGCCACGGAGGTCGTCACATGTCTGTGTTCGGACACAGATATAGTTGAAGTTGAAGGTCCTGGGTTCGATTCCCGGCTCGAGTCTGGTCTGGTGGGAGCCTTCGGCCGCGGCCAGTTACCACCCTACCGACATATAGGCTTTGAAAACGGTTTCATTAGAAACTCAATAATTCGAAGTTGGTTTTAGACCCAAAGTTGGTCAGTAAATGGGTGAGTAATGAAATATGAAACGTTCACCCAACCATTCGCGACTGCAGTTTTGGAATAAAATCCAAGAAATTCAGCATTATTATTTTATGTGATTAGTTTATGATAAATTTAACGACCTATCTTTCATATTATAGTTTCATTATTAATATATATAATAAAATGACTCCAGAGACGTATCTTATTTTGAAACTATTTGTGAACGTACGGAAACCTGTAAAAAGTTAAATTCCCATTAGCTCACAACGTGAAACAATGGTTATGAAAAAAAATATTAGATGTTGGTTTTCCGTAATAGAAATAATAAATTGGCGTGTCTTATGATTTATTCCAATAATAGTAGCTGTGCTTTTAAAACGCAATATATCATAAATTCATATTTTCAGCGATAAAGCATGAAAACTCTTAAAATCTTAGCTAGATCTAAAAATAAAATTTTACCTCAATAAACATGTGTTTAAAAAGTCGAAAATAACGTCCAATAAGTCTAGACTATGTGTAACATTCGAGTAGGTGTAAAAAGAAGAGATGATAAATAAGTTGTATTACTTGATTCTTTTATTCCTATCAAACAATAGACTGCTCAGAATTTCATAAATGATTTTTTTTTGTCTGGTTCCCACGGCCGCTTCGGCCGTGGCTAGTTACAACCCTACCGACAAAGACGTGTCGTTAAGCGATTTAGCGTTCCGGCACGATGTCGCGTAGAAACAAATTAGGAGTATCGGTTTACCATACCCCTAACAGGTTAGCCCGCTACCATCTTAGACTGCATCATCACTTACCACCAGGTGAGATAGCAATCAAGGGCCAACTTGTAGAGTATATAATAAAAAAAAGAATTCTTAATGAAAATGAACTAAACTATAACTTAAACCGTATTCGAAGCGGTAACTATCGCTGGAGTAAAAACCCCATCAGTGTCTCAGTTAGGTTCAATTTTATAATCTATCATCTTTATATTTAACTTAATTGTATACAACTAGCTATCAATTAATCATATGCCCAAGAAGTTATCATCAGCATTGGTTATAAATATATTCTATAAATGCTTAATAGTTAACGCTTATTTATAGGCCTAGCACATAGAAGATGTCCTTCATGACCCTGACGATCAGATGACTACTGACAACACACTCGTACCACCTACCACACAATCATACGCTACACACCGTCTTCACCGGCGAAGACGAGGTCCCCGCTATCTTACGTCATCCGGACGTGGGCTCCATCCACGGCCTCGGAGACGTACGGACCGGACCACTCACCGTCCGACCCCCCGTTATCCCAAACGTCGCCTAAGCCGAGGTTCGGCCTCAAAGGAGGCGCCCTTAGGCAGTCGTTCCCTTAGTTTCTTCGAGCCCTAGGGCTCAAAATTTCTTCTGGCAGAGCTTCTTTCCAAAGCTCGCCAAACAGCCCGGTTACGCTGTGGCAACCAATAGAGTTTGTACAGCTAATAGACAGCCCGAAAAAAAAAAACAGAAGATGGATAAAATAATTACGTAAATGTTACCGTGATATACCGTTGGTCGTGATATTTCTATATTATATTATTTATAGACATGATTATTAAATAATTAACTCATTTATATTAAGATGTTAGTGAAAATTTCCTTCCCAGATATTTGATTAAAGAGATTTCTAACAAAAATCTTAATTTGTTTTCAATGCTTATCTTAAGACAATAGAAGAAAGAACACGGAAAACCTGATACATAATCAATATGTAGGATTATAGAAAACTAAAACAATTATTTGTAATCTGTAGTCATCCGATTATAAACCGGATCTGATTATTAGTACGTGTTATATATAAATAGGAGTTTTACTTCTATTTCCGTTCATTACATAGCAAACCCAACGTGGTTGATTATATAATATTCATAATAATTTATTATTAGGTTTGTCTGTGCGGAGGCTTTGGCCGTGACTAGTACCGACACAAATGTCGCTAAGCGATTCAGCGTTCCAGCACGATGTCGCCTAGAAACCAATGGGGAGGATGGGTTTACTATACCCCTAACAGGATAGCCCGCTACCATCTTAGACTGCATCATCACTTACCATCGGATGAGATTGCCGTCAACTTGTTAAAAAAAAGGTAAGAAATTATAATCTTTTTGAATACAATAATTCAATTATCCAACACTTTAGATATATATTTAAACCGTCATTAAAAAATTAAATGTAAAATGATATCATGAAATATTATTACTAGTTTGATGATGATATCATATTTGTTCAAGAGCGTGTGAACCTTTGCACTTTATTTAAAACATACTAATATTATAAATATTAATTAATGTAAATGTAAGTTTGTTTCTTGCGCTTTCACGCAAACACGACTTAACCGATCATAATGAAACTTTATACACATATTTTTGCAGGTACGAGTATAAGAAGTAACATAGGATATATTGTGTAAAAACCCAAAATTTTTTCAAAATTATTTTTCTCTGATACTTAAGCGAAGCGGAGCCTCAGTTACAAGCTAGTCTTGTTATAAATACACAATGTTTTGAGTCAAAATGAAAATACAAAAGTGAATGAAAATGAAAAAATGATAAATATTTATTTTACCAAAAACACCGTTTATACAATTTTACAGTATTCCGATGGTACCTACACTCGGTAATCTATCTCGTGTTTACCTTATTCGCTTTAACAGTTGCAATACTGACGCTCGGTTGACATAACTATATTTTTGTTGCAAAAAAAAAATCTCGATAACAAGTGTCAAACAGAGGACGCGCCCTTATGCTAAATGCACGAAAAAAAGTGATTGTATATTAGACTGTACTCGTAGATAATTACTCTCTAATCATTTTTGTGCTTGATTGATTACTTTAGACATTCTTGATATTAAACATATGAAGGTAGCAGTTTAGTGTGCTATTAGGAAGGTTAAAACTTGATTAATTTGACACAAGCCTAATTAATATCTCGGAAGGAGGAATAATTATCAGAAATGATTATTTTGAAGTACTTAGAGCCAATCAAATTTGCCTTTTAGCCCTGTGATGATAAAATTTCAAGAAATTCAACCTCCTGTTGACATTAAATCATTTAAAGCGGTATTTTTTGTAAATTATTTTTTAAACGGAAATAAAGTAAAACGTACGCTACGTAAGCATAAGGAATAAATTCATCATCATCATCATGATCATTCTCAGCTCACTACAGAGCACGGATCTCCTCTCAATATGAGAAGGGTTTGGCCATAGTCCAACACGCTGGCCATGTACGGATTAGCAGACTTCACACACCTTTGAGAACATTATGGAGAACTTTCAGGCGTGCAGGTTTCCTCACGATGTTTTCCTTCAACGTTGAAGCAAGTGATATTTTAATTGCTTTAAAGACAATATCTCCGAAAAGTTATAGGTGCGGGTTTGAACCCCCAACCTCTGATTAGGAGGCTGACGTCCTAACCACTAGGCAATCACAGCTTAAAAAAAAAAAAAAAAATAGCAACGCAAAGCATAGATTTCGTATGGCTTGAACTGCTGGTTATGTTATATTAGCTTACACCAAAGCTGATAGAGACAATATTGTCAGCGAGCATAGAAATCTATTAGGATCGAATCATTGATTTACCACTAGCCGTAGATCGATCATTAACGATTTTATTAATGTTACGGAAAAGTAGTGCACAAATAGCGACGTGTGCACTCCTTTCCCCCAGTGTGTGACGAGGCTAGACGAAAGTCACCAAACACTCGAGCAGTATAATCCGAATGAATTACAAAGCACTACGCGACGCTATAGATAATATTACGGCCAGATGTCCAGTGTATTAGACAGGTAATACATCGATATACCGAAATGTAGGAATGTATAGTTAATTGGTGACCATTTCTCCTTGTTTGCCTTGTTTTTGTATGACGCTCTCTATCTACGGCTAGTGGTAAATCAATGGATCGAATCGATGAACAATGTTTTCCGCGTGAAACGATCGCCGATACAAATCATTTACATATAAATCTGCTGATTGTTCTCGCCCACCGGGTGGTGCATGTGTAACGATTTCTAAGTGTTGTTTTATATGGATTGTAGTTTTAATTCTTTAGATAACAATCAAGGACCTTGACGCACTAAACAAATAATTGAAACTTAACTTCATCATGAACAACCCATTACCGGCTTACTACAGAGCTCGGGTCTCCTCTCAATATGAGAAGGGTTTGGCCATAGTCCACCACGCTGGCCATGTGCGGATTGGCAGACTTCACACACCTTTGAGAACATTATGGAGAACTCTCTCAGAAACGTGCAGGTTTCCTCACGATGTTTTCCTTCATCGTTGAAGCAAGTGATATTTTTTTTTTAAACATAACTCCGAAAAGTTAGATGCGTGCCCGGATTCGAACCGCCGACCTCTGATTAGGAGGCTGACGCTCTAACCACTAGGCTATCACCGCTTCCAAAATTTAACTTGATAAATCGTAATATTTATCAAAGAAAAGAGTATATTTTAGACCCGCCGTACTCGTATATATTTTATCGGCGGTAATATCTGAATCATTGGATTTTTTTATACACTCTAAGTTAGCCCTCGACGACAGTCTCGCCTAATGGTAATTGGTAATGCAGTCTAAGATGGTAGCGGGATAACCTGTTTAACCCAATTAGGAGTACGGGTCTTCCATACCCTTAACAAGATAACCCGCTTCCATCTTAGACTGCATCATCAATTGGTGAGATTGCCGTCAATGGCTAACTTATAGTGGATTAAAACCCAAATCTACATGACTTAGAACTTTATCACTTTATCTTTAGGAACGGCATTATATGAATACTACTGCTTTCAAATGAGTTTATTATAAAGTTGTGTTCTTACTATGTTCTATATTGATATGTGTAAAGCAATAGAGCATGAAAAACACACGATCTCTTGCGCGTACGCCCACCATCTCCGTTCCGCGTCGTGAGTAAAAACGAGTCTGAAAATTATCCGAACGGAACACTGCGACAGTTAGATTTAGACGGAGAAAGTGCACGAATATCACTTTCACTGCAATAAAAGTTTAAAGTCTGTTGTTTTTTATCTGTAGCTAATAAAAAAGAGTGGGGTCACTTGATGGCAATAGGAAGAGATCGGTTTCGGCTAGTTGTGCAGACCGGTCCCATGTGGGTCAAGTGTATTATCGCGGCGGTTTGTCTGAGATTACGTCATGCGCTCCGTGCTTTAATTTTTAAAAATGGAATAAGTAAATAAATTATAAAATAAGCCTTTTTTTATTGTAACGTAATTATAATTTCATTCATTAAGTTTTTTTTTTAATTTTTATAAAAAGATCGCGGGTAACCGAACAAAAAGGTTAGGTATCAGAGAATCCACGGATGATTTGCCGACTGAAGACATCCTACTAAACGGTTTATATGCCGTTCTCTGGTGGGAGGCTTCGGCCGTGGCCAGTTACCAGCCCACCGACAAAGACGTGTCGCAAAGCGATTTAGCGTTCCGGCACGATGTCAAATTGATGTAATTTAAATTTAATTATAATAATTATTGCGTTTAAAAATCTTATAGTATAATGATTATTTTTGTATAATAATATCTTTATTTACTAAGATTCTTATATACTCTTCATACAACTGATAATATTATCTCTCTCTCATTTCGAAATAGCCAAACGTTTGCACTCTCGTATTAGAAACTTATAACATTACGGATGGGACAATTTACCCTCCTTTAACAATCTACCTTCTATTGAAACGTAAATAGAACATAAAAAAAAACATATATTTATATATTTCTTTAATCGCAGGAAACAACAAAACAAACACCTTAAAATTCGACTTTTCAATTGAACAAAAAGTACTGAATCTTCATTGCAGTCACGCAACAGTAATCGGTAGTTGTTTTGTTCCCAAATAAAAGTAAACTTACGTTTATTGCATTTCGCAAGTGCCTCTTTAAGCTTCTTAAGCCTATTGTAAAGCGCCGGCGGCTCACAATTGCAATATCTGATGATATTTATAAATACATTTAATCAAGGCTGAAATTATATAATTGGCGAGCGTAAACTCAATTAATTATTTTATTTATTTATTTATTGTATTATATAAAATATAAATACAAAATATTATGAAAAATGTGGGAAGTCTGCCAATCCGCACATGACCAGCGTGGTGGACTTTGTCAAACCCTTCTCATATTGAGAGGAGACCCGTGCTCTGTAGTGAGCCGGTAATGGGTTGATCGTGATGTTTTATTTTATGGCCATTTCTTACCGTTGTGAGCTAATGTGATTGTTTATCTTTTTACAGGTTTTCGCCACGTTCACATATACCGCATATAAAAAAAGATCGCAATATAATTAACTACAAAGGTAAGAATCAAAAACTAGTCACCAGATATAATAATAATAGATACATGATCAAACCATTACCGGCTTACTACAGAGCACGGGTCTCCTCTCAATATGAGAAGGGTTTGGCCATAGTCCACCACGCTGGCCATGTGCGGATTGGCAGACTACACACGCCTCTGAGAACATTATGGAGAACTCTCCGGCGTGCAGGTTTCCTCACGACGTTTTCCTTCACCGTTGAAGCAAGTGATATTTTTTTATTATTTTGAAGTGAAAACTTCTTTAGCGGCGTTGAGCACTTTTTCTGTAATGGGTATAAAATCATAAACTCGCGTCAGGACACGTGACCTGATCGAAAAAGCGTAAGACGGATGGAGAGTAGACAGCTATCCCCTCTCTACGGCGCGGCGAAAATGTATGCCTGGGCCTACTGTTTCGTTTAGGCAGCGCAGGGCGCTTGCGCGAATGTTCGTGTATGTTACAGCGTGCCACGCGCATCCATGGATAGTTCTGGTAATGATGATGGTGAAAAAGTCGTTGAAATTATGAATAATGTCGGATGAAAGTTGATTTTTCGGAGAGATAAACTTTTTAATGTAAAATAATTGTAATAGTTTTAAAGTGTTAAATTTTTAATGTAATATAAATTGTCATGTTTGTGTACGATAGCGCAATAAATGAATATTGTATTCTACCACATAAATGATAGTACTTTTATACTGATAAAGCAATTGGTGCAAAATTATTCCCTAACCATTCCAAAATATCAAACATGCTCAACGTTAATAATCAAGTTTTCACTTCTGCCGGCACTCCCGGAGTGCAACCCGTCTTTTTTTTTAAAAACGCACATAACTCCGAAAAGTTAGAGGTGCGTGCCCGGATTCGAACCGCCGACCTCTGATTAGGAGGCTGACGTCCTAACCACTAGGCTATCACCGCTTCATAATACTAAAATAATAGTCCCCGGCTAAGTTTGTTGTGAGCTTCTTCTTAGACCGGGGCGCGTTTGGAACCCTCATAGCTTTATTTTAAATTTACGAATATAGTTATCACCATGAAATAACTACTATGTAAATTATTGACGCGTCAAAAGTGCCTTTTTAAGGACTATTTGAATAAAGATTATTTTGAATTTGAATTTAAAATTTTTGAATTTAATAGATAACTAGATATAATTATGAATTAGATTGGACATTTCTAGAGACGAGAAGAGTCGAACTTTACACCGCAAATGCTAATGAGTTCCGAAATTGGGCTTTTGATCGATGTGTACGCTGAGCCTTCACCTGTACCACCAATTTACGTTATGTTATGTACATATATAAACATGAAATGCAAGTGAGCTGTTATTGAATATAAAGTATTCTTATATCTTTGATAGACCGCCTGATTATAATCGCTAAAAGTAATTGAATGCGGCAAAGTAATTTAAGGGCCTTTCTAAGCTTGTTTATTTTTTTTAAATCAAGGTTTTATTTTCGAAAATACCTACGTGTTTTTGTTATTTATTCACCAGTTTCCACGTCAATTATTAAAATTCTCGTGTCACAGTGTTCGTTCCCATACTCCTCCGAAACAGATCGACCGATTTTTATGATTTTTTTATGCATATTCAGTTTTATGTCAAACTTCCAAAATTTAAGGCTTTGCAGTTCTTGCTAAGCTCTCTAATGCGTTGGTTGGCAAATATACAACAAACAACAGCATACTAAAAGTAACTTGAATGTTTTACATTTGCGGAACATCCCGCTATGGCCATATATATATAGTTAGCCCTTGACGCCAACCTCACCTGATGGTAAATGATGATGCAGTCTAAGATGGTAGCAGGCTAACCTGTTAGGGGTATGGATAACCCATACTCCTAATTGGTTTCTACGCGACAGCGCTTAGCAACACGTCTTTTTCGGTAGGGTGGTAACTAGCCACGGCCGAAGCCTCCCACCAGATCAGACTCGAGCCAGGAATCGAACACAGGACCTCCAACTTTTTAATGTGACAGAGCGCGCGCTGCGCCACGGAGGTCGTCAAAACAAAGGTCGTTTTATTTATTAATATACCTACATTAATACAAAACTTTCTCGTCTATTCGATCTCGATATGAATGTGTTATAGTTAAAACGCTATAGTTCGTATGTAACGAGCGCTGTTGCCAACTCGCATACAAGAAAGGAACGAAGGTGTTCTTTTATTTCGCTCGCAAGGTGGGCCCTTAAGATTAAACGTGTTAGAATCATAATGTAGAAAAAGTGACAACGTAGGAATAGTAATTTGCGTGTGGTAATGACGCTATAGATTGATCACCTTCATCAATCTTACTACCTATCAAGTTCTTTGGAAGTAATATCGATTATATCCCCATTGGTGAAGAGCTCCAGGAGGCATCTTCAGAGTTCTAAGGTTCCATTCCGGTAGGGTGCTTCTTCTTTATTAACCCATTGCCGGTTCACTACAGAGCATGGGTCTCCTCTCAATATGAGAAGGGTTTGGCCATAGTCCACCACGCTGGCCATGTGCGGATTGGCAGACTTCACACGCCTTCGAGAACATTATGGAGAACTCTGAGGCGTGCAGGTTTTCTCACATTGTTTTTCTTTACCGTTATGGTTATTGATGATGCAGTCTAAAATGGTAGCGGGCTAACCTGTTAGGGAGATGGTAAACCCATACTCCTAATTGGTTTTTACGCGACATCGTGCCGGTACGATAAATCGCTTAGCGACACGTCTTGGCGGTATCCCCTATTTTATAAAAAAATACACTTGTGGGATATTTATATATGATATTAATTATGCAAACATTTATTTATTTACACACTTTTATTGTACACCACGAAAAAGGAAAAATAAAAAAAAAAAGACAGAAAAATAACAAAAACAGTAGTATACAATTTGCCGGTCTTATCGCTACATATGCGATCTCTTCCAGGCAACCAAATATATAGAAGTTATAGAGATACGGAAAGAGGATTTTATTTATTATGATATGACATTCAGTAATTAAATGGTTTCGCATTTCTCAACTAATGTTATGTAATGGAGGGCTTGGACGATATGCGCGATGTTAATAATGAATCTAATCCAAAAACTCCAGATCTAAGATAGAAGATAGCAGCGCCATCCTTATCGACAATGAAGAGTATGAAAAGGATAGCAATACTAAATTCAATCTTCTGTCTGTAGATATTGTATTAGATTATTAATGTCCAATAGTTGTTGTAGGTACTGAAGGATGTATAAAAAAAAATAACTATCAATCAACGTTTCACGCCTGACCGGCTCACCGTAACTAATTACTGGCATACTCTACGCGTCGGTCTGTTAGAGTTGGAAGGGGGCAACCCTGACTTTCAATTCAGTTCCATTAGCTAGAGGATTAGTGGACTTCGCCTTTTTTAGAAGTCTCTCGCTAAATGAACGACTATTTATATGAACTTTGTGTGACCCCGTTTGCTAACTTTATCGTTAATGCCTTATGCGGACACCAATTAGTGTTGTTTTCATATGAAAAAATAAAATTTAATTGATTCTATTTTTATTTTTCATCATCATCATGATCAACCTATTACCGGCTCACTACAGAGCTCCTCTCAATATGAGAACGGTTTGGCCATAGTGGCCACGCTGGCCATGTGCGGATCGGCAGACTTCACACGCCTTTGAGAACATTATGGAGAACTCTCAGGCGTGCAGGTTTCCTCACGATGTTTTCCTTCAACGTTGAAGCAAATTATACTTTAATTTTTAAAAACGCACATAACTCCGAAAAGAGGTGCGCGCCCGGAATCGAACCGCCGACCTCTGATTAGGAGGCTGACGCCCTAACCACTAGGCTATCACCGCTTAACATTTTTATATTTATTTATTGCTTATTGCAATGTTTTCAATCTATTTATATCATAAGCATGTTAATTTGTTAACCTAAAATAATTAACGTCATTTAGTTAAGTATTGTATATGCTTTGAACTTTGTTTCTTTTCTGAAGCTAAGCGAACGTCTAAGAAACCCATTACCCCGATTTCGCAACCAATAATTTTCGTAAGTTTTCGTTCTCCTCCAAACGTCACTTTTTATATATATATCACGTAAATCCTTAATATTTCTCTATTTTATTTTTGTTTACAATACTCAAATTAAAGTTTATTTCTTTTCTTTTCTATGTCATCTAAGGGACGATCGGACGATGTCGATTCTTTACAAATTGAAGTCAACTTTCCCATGAGCGAATAAGTAGAACGTCTCGTACTCAGACACTTTTCTGTAACTATTTCGTGAAGTCCCTCCGAATTCCCTACTCAAGAGTGGTTGCGGCCTGCTCATATCCATCGTTGAGGAGATGCCGGAAAGCTGTCCGTGAAAGGACCTTTTCGAACGAAAGAATTATTTCTTGAAATTGCGATGCCAGCCACAGCTGCTGCGATAACAGTCGCATCCTTCCGTGATGTATTAAGCCACATTTTCGAACGAAAGAATTATTTTTTGAAATTGTGATGCCAGCCACAGCAGCTGCGACAACAGTCGCATCCTTCCGTGATGTATTAAGCCACATTTTCGAACGAAAGAATTTGTTTTTGAAATTGCGATGCCAGCCACAGCAGCTGCGACAACAGTCGCATCCTTCCGTGATGCATTAAGCCACCTTTTCGAACGAAAGAATTTGTTTTTGAAATTGCGATGCCAGCCACAGCAGCTGCGACAACAGTCGCATCCTTCCGTGATGCATTAAGCCACATTTTCGAACGAAAGAATTATTTTTTGAAATTGCGATGCCAGCCATAGCAGCTGCGACAACAGTCGCATTCTCCCGTGATGCATTAAGCCACATTTTCGAACGAAAGAATCATTTTTTGAAATTGCGATGCCAGCCACAGCAGCTGCGACAACAGTCGCATCCTTCCGTGATGCATTAAGCCACCTTTTCGAACGAAAGAATTTGTTTTTGAAATTGCGATGCCAGCCACAGCTGCTGCGACAACAGTCGCATCCTTCCGTGATGCATTAAGCCACATTTTCGATCGAAATAATTTGTTTTTGAAATTGCGATGCCAGCCACAGCAGCTGCGACAAAAGTCGCATCCATCCGTGATGCATTAAGCCACCTTTTCGAACGAAATAATTTGTTTTTGAAATTGCGATGCCAGCCACAGCAGCTGCGATAAAAGTCGCATCCATCCGTGATGTATTAAGCCACATTTTCGAACGAAAGTATTATTTTTTGAAATTGCGGTTTCAAAGAAGATATGTACATTACGTAATTTTTTTTAACTACTAATCGAATTTCTAAACTGCAAAGTTAAAATGTTAACGAGGCGATAAAATTAGTTACACCCAACGAATGCACTCAAGTAATCGATTGGAGATAAAGTCTGCACCCATTTTAACTGTTATGTAACACGACATTTCCGTATGTGATCTAGGCTATAACATAACTTTTATTGTTTGGTGGTGAAATGAAAATGTAAATATAATTTATTGTATACCCTAAAAAAACAAGTTATACATAAACATACATAAAAGGAAAAGAGAGGTAGGTACAAGAGGCGGCCATATCGCAAAAAAAACTATTTTTATTAGCATATAAATTTGGCACAATCATTGTAGATAATTTATCTATATATCTTTTATCTAAAAGAGATATATAGATACCTTCTATTATATCTTCTAAACCTGTGTTACAACTAACAATAAAGCTACAGTTTTTTTTCGGTTTGTAGTAATCTCTGGAATTAGCAAATTCTGCATTAGATTGTCAAATCTCAAGGTAAGCTATAAGCCACTTAATTTACCTGCGCTACCATCCTAAGGAACCGAGGAATAGAAGAAATATGTGGTAGTACGACGCGGTGGGTCTGAGTGACTCTATAATCTCTTTATTTTATTCAGTACTAGTATTTACGTATGTAATATAACTAATATTTACGAGGTGTAGAGGAACACGAAAGAGTCATCACAATCTGATGAAAGTGTATTATGCACATAGGTTATTGTATTTTATATATTTCATACATTCAATATAAACGGCGTATATTATCGTCTTTTAGTAGTTAAGAATAAAATGCCCCAAGATTACACATGATTATCTACTATTAAATACTTTATTGGATTTAACATAAAAGCTAACCTGTTAGGGGCATGGTAAACCCACACGAGAGTTGAGATAGTAAAAAAAGAGAATATCGGCCGGCGTTTTTTATCTCCCGTAATAATAATGGAAACACGTTGATAACGATCGATTGACAATATATATAAGACGATTGGGCATTAGCGGCGATAAGTTTTGAGTGTGGGATATTGTGCTCTAAGATTACAGTTCGTAATATGAGTGATATTGATGAGAGTTCAATACAAAATTGATGTTTCAAATTAGTTAGATATCTACTCGTATCTACAAGTGACTTAGCTTAATACCATTGTTAAAAAAAGTTTATTGTAACAGTAAATAAAGCGATCAGTTGTCAAAAGACGGACCAATAAATTACAACGCGGGGATGAGTTGCAATCCGGTTACGCTGTGGCCACCAATAGGGTTAGTACAGCTAATACTACTACGAAAAAAAAAATATATATATCAAAACTTTTCTTACTTAGTAACATTTCACACTTTTTATTAATACCTTAATTCACTACTATTTCGCTGGTTTGTCAGGTCGTTTAAATATGTGTGACCATGTACGAGTAAGCTGTGATGGCCTAGTGGTTAGGGCGTCCGCCTCCTAATCAGAGGTCGGGGGTTCGAATCCGGGCACGCAACTCCAACTTTTCAAAGTTATGTGTATTTTTAAGCAATTAAAATATCACTTGCTTCAACGGTGAAGGAAAATGTCGTGAGGAAACCTGCACGCCTGAGAGCTCTCCATAATGTTCTCAAAGCCGTGTGAAGTCTGCCAATCCGCACATGGCCAGCGTGGTGGACTATGGCCAAACCCTTTAATATTGGGAGGAGACCCGCGCTCTGTAGTGAGCCGGCCAAGGGTCGATCATGATGATGTACGAGTATATTGTGACTTAACTAAGCTTTACGCTGTCTAATTTTGTAACTTTATTGTACCTTCAATGGCATAGAATAATAAAATGTGCCGATTAAAAAATAAACAAAACTGGTACAAAATCCACAATGTTGGAAGTAATTCGTATAAATGCTCTTTACGAAGAGAACGTCAACAGCTATTTACTTTAAAAAGCTCGACCCGCAAACCGGTCAAGAACTCAGTCAAGCTTTAATTTACACGTGCGCAGGCGCATACCTCACCGCAGGTTGACAAATCAAGACATTACCGCAGTTGACAATGGCGATGTTTACGTTGTACGGCGATCGTAACGAGAGATGTTTATGCGCAAATTATTTTAGCCCGCGGCTTTACCCGCCTGTACCCGTACTGTATTCACACACCAATGTCATAAAAGCGAATATTGCTGCGTGAAAGGAATCCAAACACGCTTATGCAATAATAACGAGTATATTTGTATAGGAGTATATTTAAACCATGATAGCCTAATGGTGAGGACTTCGGAAATGCTTTCGTACGACCGGAGTTAACTTTCTGGAGTTATTTACAGTGCGTTAATTTAATGTTTAATTTAAAGAGATCTTCGTATAGATCCATTGATTTACCACTAGCCGTAGATAGAGCGCGTCATACAAAAACAAGGCGAGAATTTGTCACCAACTAACTATACATTCCTACATGTATATCGATGTATTACAACCCGTCTAATACACTAGACATCTGGGGAAAGGACGCGACGTCTGCACGCGTCGCTATTTGTGCACTACTTTTCTGTCCCATTTTTTGAGCGTTAATGATCGATCTACGGCTAGTGGTAAATCAATGTATAGATCTCAAAGGCGTGTGCAGAGGGGTGGACTACGGCCATAACCTTTCTTATGCTAAGAAGAGACCCGGGCTTTGTGGTTGGTCGGAAATAGATGATGATGATAATATTATTTGTAGGTTTTTCGGATTAAAGTATCCTGTGTTTTTTATTATATTACAAGTGAGTCCTTGACAGCAATCTCACCTGATGGTAAGTGATGATGCAGTCTAAGATTGTCGCGGGCTAACTTGGCGGGACGATAAATCGCTTGGCGATTGGCTTTATGGTTTGGGTGGAAATTAGCCTCGACCGGAGCATCCCACCAGACCAGGCTCGAGCCGGGAATCGAACTCAACACCACCAACTTTATAATGCAATAGCGCATAGCGATGCGCCACAGAGGTCGTCAAAATCGTGTATTAAACTAAGTCCCACTAGGTATTGTAAAAACTTACGCCAATTAAATTGAAACCTTTCTTCTACAAATATCACTAAACGTCTAGCAATGTCCTCGTGGTATCCATACGATAAAACGTATTTTAACGATAAAAAACGATAAAAAGTATTTTTTTTATTATTTTTAACGCTCCCGAAAACAAAAGTATTTATTTCGGGCGATTCTTTGCGTTTGTTTTGTGTTTTTTTTTCTCTAATCTTAATTCATTAAACGAACTGAGGATCTGGTGATCAGTAGTCATATGCAAACCGCTAAACCAACGTGGTTGTTATTATTTAAAACATAAGTAACTGTGTCGCAAGCGTCGATTTATTTATCTCACACGTCCAAAGGCTTGTTAATTTAAAGATATAGGTACGACGGTGAGTAAAAGAGGGCCTGATTTGCAAGCAATCATTAAGATGGTGACGAAACCGGGGCGCTATAGGGTTTAATAATAATATGCGAATTTAAAACTTCATTTTTACGAAGGAATCTTGCGAAAGGTGGAAAAATGTCACGGTCAGTTATCAAAATTATTCGGCAGCAAGGTGCATACGTACAAAAGGGCATTTTGTATGCATTACTTACTATATTTTATCTTGCGAGATTTTTTTTGATATACCTCCTTACATCCTACATATGTGTGCTTTGCCTGGGTAGTTACCCTAACGATGCGTGCCGTGAAGCAATTACGCGTAGAATCTCGAATCGAAACCGATGGGGTAAGGGTTTAACATAGCTACTGGGCTAACTACCCTTCATTGCACGAGTCTCTTTAGTGTCTGGGGAGGATCAAGCTGTCCTGATCCTGTCCTCTCTCTTTTAGAGCGAGAGTCCTGTTGCTAAGGCTGGGGCGGCTGGTGGATGTCTGGGAAGCATACAATGGGTTCCCCGGGTGTTCAGCAAATCCAGCGAGTGGGATATGCTGTGGTGGTTTTTAGTTCGGGTATACCCCAACGATAAGGGGGGGGGGGGAGTCCCTCATAACCTCCGTCCTGCCCAACGGACGCATTTAACATAACTGTTATCTAATTTTTTTTCTGGTCTGCTCTGTTGATAGACTTTTTTTTATACACTACAAGTTAGCCCTTGACGGACCAACTGGTGGTAAGTGATGATGCTGTCAAGAATGGTAGCAAGCTAACCTTGACGTGGCTAGTTAGCTTACCGACAAACATTTGTTATGGGTTAGCTCGCTATCATTTTAGACTGCATTATCCTATGTATATGGGATTAAACTTGAAGTGAATGAAAATAAAAACCTTTATATAAAGTTAAACATATGGATCGTCGTATGAGATTTCGGTATAACTCTGTTACTAAGCTCATATTATACAATAATACTTAGCATAACTAAAAAATTGATTTAAGAATTTAGTTCATTATTAACGCGACTTAAGTTTTCAAGGTAGGTGTAAAGATACTGTATACAAAATAACTGTAGGTATTTTACACTAGTGTAGCACAAGGTTCTGATAATCACTGTAACATTAGAACCTAGTTCTTTTTGGAAAATACTAGTTCCTATCCGTAGATGATACTGATTTGATTGAAGTTTTGACGACCTCCGTGGCGCAGCGCGTACGCTGTTGCATTTTAAAGTTGGAGGTCCTGGGTTCGATTCCCGGCTCGAGTCTGGTCTGGTGGGAGACTTTCGCCGTGGCTAGTAACCGACAAAGAGGTGTCGCCAAGCGATTTAGCGTTCCGGCATGATGTCGCGTAGAAACCAATTAGGAATGTGGGTTTACCATGCCCCTAACAGGTTAGCCCGCTACCATCTAAGATTGCATCATCACTTACCATCAGGTGAAATTGCCGTCAAGGGCTTACAGTGGTGGTGGCGTTAGCTTGTAGTGGATAAAAAAAAAAGTCTAAATAAACATTTTTTTTTCCTATGTTCATGAGGAGTTCGCCAAAGAGTTACAGATAAAACAATTGCATAGGTTCACGAAATTATTTTCTCTATTTAATTTCAACTCATATAATTGTTAGAAGGACGAAAGCAAATGTCAAGTACGTACCTAAGTGAGCAAAGTTTATTGGGCCAAATTGCATCTCATAACTTAACAGTCTGATCATAATTAGGTATTCATGTGTCACGATTCCTATGCTCTCAGTTGTAATAATACATTCAAGGTAGATCTCAGAGATAACTTAATATTGAATCGTTAATTAATATGATTGATATCTTCTCTATGAATGAAGTTTGCTATTTTAACAGACTGCGTGGAGCCTCCACGTTCGAGTGCGCTTGCGTTATGGCGCAATTTTTCATCGAACCACTTCGCATTTAATTAACCGGATGGTGGACGATTCAAAATAAGTTAAATGTTTTTATATTTAATATCGATCAAATCAAAAATAAGTTTATTCATGTAAACCTATTACAAGTATCTATAAAACGTTTATATACGATTAAATATATTTTGCAACTTTTAATTCGTTACGTGATGGTGATAACTACACTCCCCAATTCAAAACTAAGGCTAGAAGGGTACCAAACTGACCCAGGTCATAAAAGAAACCCACAACTAACTTAGTTGCAGATTGCGATATCGTCATCTTACCAGACGACCTTTGACGACCTCCGTGGCGCAGCGCGTGCGCTGTTGCATTTTAAAAGTTGGAGGTCCTAGGTTCGATTCCCGGATCGAGTTTGGTCTGGTGGGAGGCTTCGGCCGTGGCTAATTACCACCCTACCGACAAAGACGTGTCGCCAAGCGATTTAGTGTTCCGGCACGATGTCGTGTAGAAACCAATTATGAGTATGGGTTTAGCATATCCCTAACAGGTTAGTCCGCTACCATCTAAGACCGTAACATCACTTACCATCAGGTGAGATGCCGTCAAGGGCTGACTTGTGGTGTATACAAAAAAAAAGACTTTTAGAGACTTTGTTTTGCCAAACACTCAATTGCGAATGTCACGGAGATATGCTGATCTCAAGATACAGCGTAATCCGGACAGGCAAAGCCGTTTCTAGCAATAATAAACTGATTGATATTAAAGATAAAAATGAAAACACAAAGGTCGTTTATATGTTTTGGAAGGTAATACTTTTTTTTTCGAAATAATTCACACGTTTAACAGTCACGAAACTATGTAGAACAAGTTGCGTCTGGTTAAATGCAATCAGAGTCAAGGTCGCCGTGATCGGAGACCTTATCGACAACGATCTATTAATGCGTATGTGGAACAATCGTACCGAACAGATGTGAAAAATTACTTCAATAACTTCATTATTATTTCCTTAGTTATGTGCGTTTTTAAGCAATTAAAATATCACTTGTTTCAACGGTAAAGGAAAACATCGTGAGAAAGCCTGCATGCCTGAGAATTCCATCAGGTGAGATGCCGTCAAGGGCTAACTTGTGGTATATATATATATATATAAAGGCTAGGACGTCCGCCTCCATAATGTTCTCAAAAGCGTGTGAAGTCTGCCAATCCGCACATGGCCAGCGTGGTGGACTATGGTCAAATCCTTCTCATAACGAGAGGAGACCCGTGCTCTGGAGTGAGCCGAGAATGGGTTGATTATGATTCTATTCTTAGCACACGTGCAAGTAAATTTCAACAGATACGAATGAAGCGGCACGTCTATTTGGTTATAGTGACATTATCAGCTTACATAAGTTGTTTTCATTTAATCCTTTTTATTTCCATATTGAGAGGATACCCGTGCTCTGTAGTGAGCCGGCAATGGGTAGATCATTATTATCATTATCATAATATCAAACGACTGACATCCACTGCTGGACATAGCTCTTTTGTAGGGAGAGATTAGAAAACAATAAGGTACAGCCACAACCAACCTGTTTGATCAGACTCCAACATGATTAGGTTACGAAATACCCCAAAGTGAACGTATACCAAATTTCACGACATTTACAGCACAAAATAAGTATGTTCTTAGGTAGTACCACAAGGCATAATATTTCTTTCAATGTACAGTATCAAAGGAAGCTAAATAAGAATCATAAGTAAAATAGTATCTTCTCAAACCTCTGAAGTTAATTTCTTAGCATTTTTAACGTTCTAAGAAATCTGAAAAAAGAGAAGATAAATCTTTAAATATTAAAAATGCTAAGAAATCGACATTCACAGCTATGCATACTTTTCAATTCATCCAGTAACCCTGTAACTAACCAGTATTCTAAACTTCTTTTCTAACACAGCCTTATTTATGTGCTATATTTTGGGCATTCGAATCTGTTTAACAATTTAGGCAGGTTTGCGGCGGGTGTAGAAAAAAAAACTGAAATTGGATGAAAATGCTTTGTAGATTTGTACTTAGTTTGAAGTAAATTCGATTCGTTTGAATTCAAACACAAGGTGTTTGAAATAGTTACTTTAGGTACCTTTGTAATATGATATTATATTTTGCTTCATATTAGTGTGCTAACTAAATTAATAGTACTGAATTACGTACATCTACGACAGTTTGTGAAGCAGTATTAATACATCTGTGCAAATATATTATTTGGATTATAGGGAGTGCGTTGGCGCTGTTGTGTCATAAAAAAGTACATAGAAACAGCTCCAGTTAAATCTTACTACTTAAGTGTGTCAGTAAAAGCCATACTTTAATTTTGTAACAGAGCGCGATCTTCTCCTACCGGGTACAATGTGCGGTGAGGGCAATAGAGAATATCATATATATAATTTTTTTTTCGGACTGACTATTAGCTGTACTAACCCTATTGGTTGCGACAGTAAAACCGGGCTGTTTGGCGAGCTTCGGAAAGAAGCTCTGCCAGAAGAAATTTTGAGCCCTAGAACTCGAAGAAACTAAGGGAACGTCTGCTTAAGGCGCTGTGTATAGTGAAATTGAGTCGAATGAGTATCATTTCCTGCAAAATCTATAGCTCATAACATTATGAAAAAAAATATGGTTACACTTGATCGTATTTCTGACGTGATGGCCGATTTAGAAACACGATTTAACAAAGTTTACTAGATAAAAAAAAATTGCAATCGCACCTCTGAAATTACTTAAATACAAATTTTTCTCAGTTATGCCTAAATTGATCAGGGTGAAATTAAGTACAATTATTGGTGATATATTAATAAAGTAATTGGCCGATTTACATTTTGCATAAAACGTATATTATAATTTTAATAATTTTTATTACGATTTGGCACTTAGGTCCTTTGCATCCAAGTATCGGCGTCCTTGTTACTCGTACGCAAACCGACAGTGATCGCTGAGGCGCGTTGCTAGGTGGACCTGTGACCAGCTGCGATCGCCCGTCATTCAAACATTATTTCCGATTACATTAATTAAAAATTTGTTACAGGAATTTATTTCGTTTATATTAATTCATTTAAACATAGTGTCTGTACTAAAAGGTGTAAATACGTGTGTTTATAAATAGTTCAGTTAATCTAATCATATTATCACAGTAAAATCAAATTGCTTAAGGTAATGAATAATGTACCTTAATTTCACCCTTACTTTAATAAGTACCGTGGCTCAGTTGAATCACGATCACATGTGATGCATTAGTTAAGCGGGAGTTCGGATCCTAGTAGGTTTCAATAACTTTTTTTCCGTAAATATTTTTATATTTTTTATTATTTTCGTAATTTTGTATATTTGATTATTTTTTTTATTTTAATATATTAATTTTGAACAGCTAAAGTTGCTTGAAGATTGATTCTGATGAACCGTCAATCGTCATTGTTTTACAAGAGTGAGGATAATTATTTGCTTGACCTGAGTAATAATCAAAAATACCGCCGCTATCAATTCGGCGTATGCTGCCTACTTTAGATTTAAATACGCCGACTTCTTTGAAGGTACGCCGAATACTTTAGAGGTTTGCTGTCTATTTTTATCAGTCAGCATGCGTAGTAGTATTTTAGTGGGTTCATTAGAGTTTCCCGTGGTTAGATTTTGAGATTGTTTCAATAGTAAAATAAAATAAAAAAAGCCATTTATTCTACTACCAAGTCAATAAAAATAATAAATTATGTCAATGTTTTTTTTTTTCTTACAAGTTTCAGTCAAATTTTATATTGTAATATCACAAGTGTGTGGTAGAAGTCGCCTCTCTGGCGTAGGCCTTCCCCAGCTCTTTCCAAGTCTTCCTTTCCTTAGCTTCTCTGGTCCATAGCGGGCCACTGACGCGAAGGAATAAGTCTTCTTGGCCTTCCTCTTTTCCTTTTGCTACTACGCGGAATCCATTCTGTGGCAATTTTTCTCCATTTTGTATCTGTCATCCTGCAGATGTGACCAGCCCATTTAAATTTAAGCAATCGTATTTGGCTGATGACATCTTTGACCTTGGTTTTTTTTCCGAATATTTATGTTGCTCACCTTGTCAGATAGTTTGATACCCAGCATGCTATTCTCCATTTTTTTTTTATCCAGCAGTTGCAAATGATATCCGGCCATAATTCTTTATAAAATAGTAATTACACACATATGCCACTTGTCTAAATATAAGTTTTGATTTAATTTGTGTACACATGACTTTTTCATTATAAGTTATCTCGTTTATAAATATTTCCCATTGGATATATTAATATTTTTGTTAGAATGGTCAAGCTCCAAGATTCCTCTTGTCTTTTTTCACTTTAGGCAGTCTGGTACAGTTAAATGAACTGCTAACGGATTTGGATGTTGTAGCCGCAATTTGTAGTTTATACTAGAATGTTGGATTTCCTGCTTCACATTATAGTGATACATCTGCGTTCATGGATCTCGCTATTTCGTAAAAACCATAATGCGTTGGCTTTTTGTTTGAGTATGTAATCCTCTGCCCGTTGTATCACTTTGATATCAGAGTCACATGCGGAGCCCCAGAGCGGGATTCCAAATTGCCAGATTGGTCTGAGTAAAGCCTTGTAGATGAGAAGTTAGTTGTCAGTTGTGAGCTTTGCGTTTCTTGAGAGTAACCAATACAAACCAGTGTACTTAAGTTTTAGTTCGACCTTTTTTGCTACAATATTTTGTCGGCAAGTCATCTTTCTATCCACAAGAAAGTGTGACAAGAAAGGTTCCACAAGAAAGTGTGACAACCACCGGACTTTGGCTTTAATCTCCCACGCTAGCAAATCGCCACTTTAATCAAAAATCAAAAGGCAAATCCCTGAAGAACAGGCAGGCTTTGTTAAGGGGTACCCGCGAACAGATAGTCAACATCAGACTAATTATAGAGAAAAGCTACGAATTTGACAATTACCTCAGCATCTTGTGGCACTGCTACAAACCTGATACAATAACAGCCAAGGTTCCGTCAGATTAGATAAGACCATGACAAGCTCATTTCACTTCCAAAAAGGTGTGCGCCAGGGATGCATTTTGTCACCCATACTTTTTAATGTTTATGTTTAGATCATAATCCGTCGCGACTTGTGAATCTTAGGATGGGGGCATAAACATTGAAGGCACCACAATTACTTACTTGCGGTACGCTGATGACACTACACTTTTGGCATCCAATGAAGCAGAAATGGTGACTCTCCTTAGTAAGTTGGAAAATGTAAGCAAGGAACTTGGTCTTTCCATTAATCCATCTAAATCAAAGATCATGGATGTGGATCGAAGTGGCAAATTTAATCTCACGGGTGCACTCAAGTTAGAAGTGGTGGATAACTTTATTTATCTAGGCTCATGTATAACAAACAATGGATCTTGTGAACAGGAAGTGCGCAGGCGAATTGGTATGGCAAAGTTATCCAAGATCTGGAATAGCAAGAGCATATCAATTCGCACCAAGCAAAGACTAGTAAATGCTCTGGTTATTTTCCATATTTCTATACGGTTCTAAAACATGGACTCTTCGGGCTACAGATCGCAAACGCACTGATGCTTTCGAGATGTGGTGCTGGAGGAAGATACTAAAGATACCCTGGACTGCATTCAGGACCAACGCATCTATCCTGAAAGGGCTGAAAATTACAGCAAAGCTGAAAACTATATGTATCAAGCGCACCTTGGAATACTTCAGACACAGCCCTGGGAATTTAGGAAACTACTCGTAACGGGCAAAGTGGATTGAAGAAGGCCAAGAGGACGTAGCCCCATGCGTTGGTCTGATCAGATCAGCACTGCACTCGGTACATCATTCCACGCCGCACCACATAAAGCCGGAAACAGAACCATCTGGAGAAACATCATACGGAAGAAGATGATCCATGCTAAGGATCGCGACCCTCAGTAATGAGGATGACGATGCAAAGAGACATCTTTCTATGGAAGACGATTGTGGGGTAGTTATTTGGTGCTAAGCCTAACTGGAGGGCAGTCACCTGATCTCAGAGTGAACGTTATGTGCTGTGATTTCAAAGCAATAGCTAGAATTTTCTATTTATCATGGATGGACAAATGTCTGAGTTTCTTGGAGGCTTTTTTGTAGCATTTCAGATGCTTTTGCAGGTTTCTCGTAAGAAGCAAGTAATGTAGTATCATCAGCGAAGGTTGCTACAGATACTCTACAAGTTTTTGGTAGGTCGACTATAAATAATGTGTATAGGATTGGACCTAACACTGAGCCATGAGGTACTCTAGCTTTAATATAGTAGAATCTAGAGGTACTTTCACCTTCTGTGACCTTAAAAATTTAAACTAGTAAAGCAAAGTAGGTGCCAAACTTTTTCAGGCTTGTAGTATATCAAAGAAAACATACAGTTTTCACATTTTCATGTGCTTTTCTTATGATTAGACATACTCGGTGAACTTGTTCAATAGTTGCAGTTTGTCAATAGGTCTCTTCTAAAACCGAATTGGTGGTCAGGCAGTATTTTTCTGTCAGAGATTACATGCAGTAGACTATTTAGCATTATCTTTTCAAATGGTTTGGATAACGGTGGCAGCAAACTTATAGGTCTGTCTATAAGACGTAACTTTACTAGAAGATTTACCAGGTTAGCAGATCAGAGATTTGAGGGATTTCCACAACAGTGGAAAATAACCAATTCTAATTATGCTGTTCGAATGGATAGTACGATACATAAAGCCTTTTCAGGAGGTTCTTTCATTACTCTTTTGTCTATTAGGTCAAATCCTGGAGCTTTCTTGTCTTTGAGAGTTGCGACTGCCTTTCGAATCTCCTTCGGTGCGACACACTTAAGAGGTAGATCAAGCTGGAAGTCCTGATCCAATATCTTATCAATGTCAGATTCATCTGCATTTGCTAATTCCGTATTTGGTGCGAATAGTATTACAAATATAAGTATTATAATCTTCAATAGAAGAGGTAGAAACAGCAGGTCGAGTAATATTTATAATTCCTTTCATAGAGAATATCTACGGGCTTTAGTAGGAGAGAGCGATTCAATGCTAGTTTTATTTGTATCATCCTCAGCTTCTACAATCACATATTTTAAGGAATGTCCATTAGGACATGAATATATCCTTATACTTTTATGTTATGTATTTTTTCCACTTTTCTTTTTTGTCCTTATATTATGCAATTAAGTTGGTTAAAATAAATAAAAAATAAAATAGCTAGATAATTTTCTTTTCGCTTGGTGGCCATCGCTTTCTATTGCCATGGATAAATATATAGAATAAGTGTAATGGGCATGAGTCGAAATGCCCACATAAAAAAAGCTGATTTTTTCACCAGGTACCCTCCCCAAAACACCTCACTAAACTTTCATCACATATTCTAGGAACACGGCAAAGGACAAGGCATATCAACATTCTTTTTTTATTTATATAAAAAGGTGGATCGTTTACTCCCAATCATATAAGTAGGTAGTAGGAAGAAATACCTATTTTCCAAATTTGAAATCTTGATTGAATTTGAAATCCGATGTTTATCAACGAAAATTTAATTTTTATGTACGAAAATTATTGTAAACAATATAAAAACATAAATAAGATTAAAAAAATAAAAATAGTATATTTTGTTTAAGATGCGAACAATTCGAATTCTAGTTTTATTAGTCCAGAAGACCATTTAAGCAAGTGACGAAATTAAGGTAACGTATCTATACCTATAGTTGATAAGCCTTGTCGCGAGCCGTTTATTGCAACTTTTATGGCGAGCTGCACTAAGTTTTGCGCGAGGTGGGCGGGGCTAACCGTCCGCTACTGCCGCTGCTTCACCCCCTCAAATACCTAAAATTCGTCTGTTCATAGCGCCTTAAGGCGACTATATCCGAGCACTTTAGGCATTTGTCGCTCACTCAGACACGTGCTACGATACCTACCGATCATTGCCGTGAGTCGCGCAGTTCAAATGAACTCCGTGACCTTATCGAGCCTGTTATGGAAAAACATCGTAACCGACAGAATGCACGTTTTTCGTTAACGTAAGCTGTAGGTAAAATAATTTAAACCCTAGTGCAAAAACCTTTAAACTGATATTTGCATAAACTGCAAAGTTACAACTCGAAATTAATTATATCGTAAATGACAAAAGTAAAACTTTTATAAATTAGCAAAGAAACTATTATCGTAACCGACTTATCGTAAGTAACCTTCATCACTTACGATAAAATACTATAGTTTTGACAATTCAAATGTAAAATCTGTTTTGAGTTTTTTTACAATATTTGAATATTTAACAATATTCAAATTTTTATATATCAATATTTTAATATTTAACAATATTCAAATATTGATATATAAAAATACCATGAGATTTCTATTTATTGAAATGAAACATTGGGGTAATTAGCTAGTTAAGATAGGAAGGAATATACACGAACTTTATTGGGGTTTAGGCAGTTCTGTCAGGCAACGCGACTGGCATTAATTATTGGCATTAACTGAGGAGACAAATGTTCGCCGGCGATGAGTAGAAAGTGGCAGTAGGCGATCAGTCTCATACCGTTACTTCCTTCCTTCGGGAAATGGAAGTAAAAAAAAGTTTGTCACCAATTTCTATTAAAAACGTTAGGGATATCACAGATGACATTAACATATACTCTTAAGAACGTAAGAGCTTTAAATGTTTCTAAACCAGATGAAAGAGGTAAATCAACTCCCTTTATATTTGTAACATCCAGCTGTCAAGTCTAATGAGACTTCAAGCTAAATATAATTTATTTCCTTTATTCCGGCAATAATGATTGCCGGAATAAAGGAAATAAATTATATTTACCTTCTGCATCTAGAAATTTGTCCTTTCTCTATAATAATTGTTATCTTCAAGATGATACTATTAAAGAGGTTCAGTGCTGGGAGAACTTTCAAAAACATTTTTAGAAATGAGTACAACATAGGGTTCAATCTACCGAAAAATACGGATAAATGTGAAATATGTGAGCGCATAAAACTCTAGATAGTACTAGTAAAAATGATGCCATGCATAAGGAGGAATACAAAAATCACATTCAGGAAAAAATGCAGCAAAAGAAAAACCTGCATGCAGTTTAAAGGATCAAGCTCGCAGAAAAAATTACGCTCATGTTTTGTGTGCTAGTTTTGATCTAGAAAAGGTCCTGACTACTCCGCACGGAGACAATATTAATTTATACTATACAAGAAAATTGGTTTATTACAATGAAACTTTTACGAAAGTGGAACCACGAATGGATACTGTTATTTATGGCATGAGTCTGAAGCTAAATGAGGCTGTAATGAAATATGTACAATTGTTTTCAAATATTTAAAAATTGTTGACGAGAAAGGCGAACATTCTTTTTTAGCTTTGTACTGTGATAGTTGTTGCGGGCAGAATAAAATTTTTTTTAAATTATAACCTGTTAAGGGTGGTAAAAAAGGGGATGATAATTTTTGCTTATTTTTTTATTATGAAGTCTACAAGCTTGAAATTTTGAAAATAGGTTTCTTTTAGGACGTAAGTATAAGTTAGAATTTTTTTTCATCAAAATCTACCCCGAAGGTTGTAAAATAGGGGTTTGAAGTTTGTATGAAAGTCCTGTTTTTTAATTGAGAAACACGAAAATCGGCAATTTGACATTTGCCTGTAGCTTACTTTCTGAAGCAGGGCATTAGCCGCACGGGAAACCTCAATCTCAAGGGAAATCAGCAATTCTACGCAGACGAAGTCGCGGGCAACAGCCAGTTATTTATAAAGAATGAAAATTGATTTATGTGTGTTCGTGTATTGTTAGGAGTTGAGAGAGGGCTTATAGATGAGAAAACTCAGCCAAATGCTTCAGTTTTGTGTATTCAGTAACTTAACTAATCTAGAAAAATAATAGCGTAAGTAACAATTTTTGAAAAAGCATAGTTATCATGAACTTTATCTTAAGCGACAAATATAATCATTATGTAACTCTTTCATAGTTTATTGTCATAGTTTAATTAATTAGGTGCAAAGAATTACGTATACTGCAATGTATACAAAAGTCGGGGACATATAAGTAATACATAGAAAATTATCAAAAAAATTCATTTCCTGTAAAATATCATTCTTGTCGCTTACGATGTTTTTCCATAGTAGGCTCGTAATATCATAAATATTTGCGTCATTTTATTTCCCATTTTAAATAAAAATCACAAGCAAAGAAACACTATATTTACAGGCTAACTAAAACTATTTTAATTTTATCACTAAATGTAGCAAAAGAATTTATTTACAAATAATTAAAAAATAAATAATTTTGGTGCGAAAGGAGCGTGAGTCGTGAAAACTTGCGCAGGTCCTTCTCGTATAGAGGCTCGTGAGCCACTGACATCCACTGAGTACATCGCTTATTCGATGCGTTAGATCATTTTATGACTTCTGTTAGGCGAAATTTTGCAGCAATTTTTTTATTTAAAATCTGTCTGTCCAATGTATAGGTAATACAATGAGCTTAATTTACGTATAATTTTTATGAAATTTAGTCTAAAGCTTTGGAAATGCCATTAGAAAAATGAAATAAAACAACCTGTTTTCAAAAATTTTAATGATCGAGGCAAGTTTAACTTATCGTGTTTTCATGAGTCCATTAAAGAGATAAGGCATGTATGTTTAATATGTATTTTTAACAGTGAAAAAAAACAATTTTTTCATGACTTTGAATTGGTTTGAAAAGTGGCGTAGTCGCTAAAAACCGGGATAATGGGCCGTTAAGGGCGCCTCCTGTGAGGCCGAACCTCGGCTTAGGCGACGTTTGGGATAACGGGGGGGTCGGAAGGTGAGTGGTCCGTACGTCTCCGAAGCCGTGGATGGAGCCCACGTCCGGATAACGTAAGATAGCGGGGACGTAGTCTTCGCAGGCGAAGATGGTGTGGGATATGATAAATGGTTTGATTCAGCTATGCATGAAAGTGGTAAATAATGGAAAATAATCGAAAATACTGCAACAAATAGGCGAACTTATGACATCAAAAAAATAAAGGTACCGTTAAGATAAATGTAATGCAAGAGTCCCTAAAATACGCCTAATTTCAGATGTAGGCCTCTATGGGTTTAGATATCGAGCGTACGTTGAAGATTTTTTCTAATAAGACAGAGTTCTTCTCGTTTAATTAGTGTTAGATTTATAATTATTTATAAGTAATAAATATATATTATGCAATTACTAATAAGTACCTAATAAAAAAAATGTGTTTTAAACATTTTATTAAGTAATCGCTGCTTTACGTTTTAGTATAGTTTCTTTCAGAAAATAACAGGTGTGTCAAAAAAAAAAATCAGATATTTTTAATTGTACGTGTGTACATGTTTTTCTTTTGATTGATGACAACAAGTAGTACAAAGGACCAAAAAGTTGTGAAAAAATTATTTAAATTATGAGACAATTTGATAAAAATTACTTTAGGTACACTAAGAAATTATACTTATCATCCGTAATGACATTTTTTATGAAGAGCGAAATTTGTCGAGTGAGTTAAGCAATGGCTGACATCAAGCAATACAATAACACTAGTTTCCTAATTCACTCTCATTTTGATAACGTGCCAAACGAATTACGTTATTGAGTTCTCTGAAATTATATATATATATGTATATATACATATATGAATCAGATAGCTTTTATCTCTCAATATATATTCTACAGCTGTGCATTACGTATTTGCATCTCGTAAACGACGAAGTATTGCTGACAATTGTTTGAAATACACTAAAACCTTTGCATTTATAAGCTCGCTGACTTAGAACCATACACTTATAGACGGTGAGTTAAGTATAACACCCCATTAATGATCATCATGATCAAACCATTGCTGGCGGACTACAGAGCACGGGTCTCCTCTAAATATGAGAAGGGTTTGGCCATAGTCCACCACGCTGTCTATGTGCGGATTGACAGACTTCACAAGCCTTTGAGAACATTATGGAGAACTCTTAGGCATGCAGGTATCGAACTAAACTCTGATAAAGAGGCGGCCTAGCCTTTATATATATATATATATACACCACAAGTTAGTCCTTGACGGCATCTCACCTGATGTGATGATGCAGTCTAAGATGGTAACAGGCTAACCTGTTCGATGTATGGTAAACCCACACTCTTAATTGTTTTCTACACGACATCGTGCCGGAACGCTAAATCGCTTGGCGATACGTCTTTGTTGATAGGGTGGTAACTAGCCACGGCCGAAGCCTCCCACCAGTCCAGAGCCGAGCCGGAACCGAACCCAGTACGTCCAACTTTATAATGCGACAGCGCTCGCTGCGCCACGGAGGTCGTCAAAACCTCTAGGCTATCACGGCTTTTTAGTCAAAGTGAATTAAGTCTACGGCACGTATTATTGTGTATTTTGTCCGAGCCGTCATTACGGGTACATGACCTGAAGCTTTTTTCCCACATTCATTTGTTTAAGGCACCGTTACGAGACGGCCGTGTGTCACAGCCACCGATGCGGTGTAGGCGTCATAAAAAATGCAAACACTCAAATTAAATTAATAAACAGGAAAACCTGAATGGAACGACCGCTGTATCCGATTTTATTTTGCACGCACGTCTGCCTGTATTTGTTTTACGTAAAATCCAAGAACATCTTCTTGGCCTGAACCGGAAATCGAACCCGAAACGACCTCCGTGGCTCAGCGCGCGCTTGCTGTCGCTTTATAAAGTTGGAGGTCCTGGGTTCGATTCCCGGCTCGAGTCTGGTCTGGTGGGAGGCTGCGGCCGTGGCTAGTTTCCACCCTACCGACAAAGACGTGTCGCCAAGCGATTTAGCGTTCCGGCACGATGTCGTGTAGAAACCAATAAGGAGTATGGGTTTTCCATACCCCTAGCAAGTTAGCCCGCTACCATCTTAGACTGCATCATCACTTACCATCAGGTGAAATTGCCGTCAAGGGCTAACTTGTAATGGATAAAGAAAAAAAAAACAATTTCATATGTATTCAACTACTGGTCGCTAACTATTTGTTCAACTAGGCAGTCTGACTGCCTTGTTGTTCATTTGGTTTACTTTCGGTAGATTTTGGGTGCTGCACTAAGAATTCACTAAGAAGTAAGCTGTGATAGCCCAGTGGTTAGGACGTCCGCCTCCTTATCAGAGGTCGGGGGTTCGATCCGGGCAACCACCTCTAACTTTTCAAAGTTATGTGCCTTTTGTTAAGCCATTAAAATATCACTTGTTTTAACGGTGAAGGAAAACATCGTGAGCAAACCAGCACGCCTGAGAGTTCTCTGTAATGTTCTCAAAAGCGTGTGAAGTCTGCCAATCCGCACATGGCCAGCGTGATGGACTTTGGCCAAACCCTTCTCATATTGAGAGGAGACCCGTGCTCTGTAGTGAGCCGGTAATGGGTTGATCATGACTAAGAGTTCTACGCATAATTTATATTTAGGTTGCTTTAATTAAAGCCGTATTGTGTAAAACCGAAATGTATACCTTTAGTGGCGGTGAACTAGACTTCCATAAATTTGAATATATTACATAAACACGGAAAGTGAGACGGCTCTGTTGTTATATAAATTTTATTGTAAAAGAATTAATTGGCTTGAATACCATAAACTACGAGTGGATACTCTGCTGTCGCATAATTTGCCACATCTTTCTTTTATCCACTACTTTACTTTGTACTAACAAAGAGGTGTCAGTGAAAAAACGTGCCCGCTAAATACGAAGTCTCCCGCCTTTCTCTACAGACATATTATATTATATCTTCGAGATCGACTATTGCCACACACTAAAAATCATCCTTTTTTGTACGCATCCCCTCCGGAAGCGACGCAGGACGTATTTTTCAGAGTGACGACCGGAATGACCACCAGGACCCAGCGCGTGTTCTTTCGCGTCGCCTGGTGGCTGGGTGCGGGTAACTCATCCGCAACCACACTAAAAATCAACCTAGCACTGGACTACATCATATCCAATTCTTAAGAATACATGAAGTCGTTCACAAAAATCTTTTTTCTAAAGATTGCATTTTTTTGGGGTTGCATTTTTTTTTAAATTGTCTTTTATAAAAAACTATATCTAATGGTCGCTGCGTGCTGCAATTTTTATTAAACCCGTACGCCTACGTGAATCTAGCTCATAGATACAGTACTGGTTTTCAGCGATCCCAATAAGATGTCTTAGAACCTACCTAATTCATCTTAGTGTTGTGATATTCAAATCGAAACCTATGCCTAACATGTGTGACACAATAAACTCGTAGGAGTCGGTGACATTGGCTGTATCGACTAGGGCTGCCACCTTGATTTACTATGCCTATTAAATCTACATTGAATGACACTAAAATTATAAAATAAAGTCAAATTAAAAACTTTACTACAACGAGATATAACAGACATGCTGTAACCAGTATATTTGGTAGTACTGAAAACTTAATCTGTATCTTTAAATGAGGGTTCAAAATGCGCGTAAAGATGCTCGCCAACATTTCTTTTCTTATTTCTGTAGTAGTATGCGATAAAATGGTAGATGTCATTACCTCGTGACGCAAATGTTAGCCCAACTAATCTTTTTTTAATTCCACTACAAGTGTCTCACATTATAAAACTTTAGGTTCTGAATTCGATTCCCGGTTCGAGCCTGGTCTGATGGAAGTCTTCGACCGTGGCTAGTTACCACCTTATAGGCATGTCGCCAACGATTTAGCGTTCCGAAACGATGTCACGTAGAAACCAACTAGGAGTATGGGTTTACCATAACCCTTCCAGATTTGCCCGATACCATCTTAGACTGCATCATCACTTGTTTGAACGTTATGATAGAGGTGAGATTGCCATCAAGAGCTAACTTGTTGTGCAATAGAAAAAAATTCCAACGATGATTTTTTCGCATCTAGACACATTAGTGTTACTAAAATATGCAGAAAAGATTGAATTTAGTAGTGTCCTCTTTATTTTTTCTCCACTATATGTTAGCCCTTGACGGAAATCCCACCTGATTGTAAGAGATGATGTAGTTTAAGATGGTAGCGGGCTAACCTGTTAAGGGTATGGTGAACCCATACTCCTAATTGGTTTCTACGCCACAACGTGTGGGTACGCTAAATCGCTTGGCGACACGTCTTTGTCGGTAGGGTGGTAACTAGCCACAGTCGAAGCCTCCCACTAGACCAGACTCGGGCTGGGAATCAAACCCAGAACCTCCAACTTTAAAATGCGATAGTATGCGCAATGCGTCACGGAGGTCGTCAAAACTTTCTACTCCTCCCTATCGATAAGGATATACCAAATTCACTAGGCTATCTGAAGTTTTTAATTAGATTAACTATTGACATCGGGCCCAAGTGGGCGTCGCTAACCCTATCGTGGGCGAACAGCACGCACGACAAATGCCATTTATTCGGATCGCACCATTGTCATGTTAATCCCTGACTGACAGCTTATTCTGTTGCGCAAGCTCAACAGTGTATAACTGACGCAATTTGATTTGTCTCGGAAACACACTGAACCAGAATAATATGGATGAAACGCTTGAAATCGCACCATGGCCGCTTTTTGTACGATGGCGTGCCTCCGTAACAACATAACAATAATGTTATGTTTCTTGTTTATGGAAATTGTCTTGTTATGTCGTTTATTTCGACTCAATTTTTTCCGTAATAAAAGTTAACTCTCTTGTAAGCAACAAGACACGTTACAAACACGTTACGAATGAGCATTATTTGTTGCAACTCATTCTGGAGTGCTATGTTTTGAATGAAAGTAGTTGTTCAATATTTTCTCGGGTTGGGTTATTATGAACTTCGAAACTGGTAAATTTATAATTAGATGTATTTTTAATTATATTAAAATATTCCTTTCGCACTTTTATTAATTAACATTTGAAAACTTGCATTCCCTTCTAAAGTATGCTACTAGATCACCTATAATTAACTGTACAGAAGATTGTTTTGATAATAAAATAACATTATTTTTCTCTTCACGATGTCACGTAAAAACCATTTAGGTAGTATGGCTTTACCATACCCCTAGTAGGTAAGCCGGCTACCATCTTAGCCTGCACCATCACTTACAACCACGTGAGTTTGTCAACTAGTGGAATACAAAAAATGCAAACAAATCTTTCCTCTTATAATATAAGAAGGTATATCTTTATTTTTTTTTTTTTTTTTGAGATAGGTTTGCGCTTGACAATAATCGGTACCAGAAGGCACTGATGAAGTCTAGGTTGGAACGCGCTTGCCTAGAAAATGTCTATTCACTCTTCCCTTGAAGGAGCTAAGGTTATACTTGGCTGGAAACACAGATGCTGGATGTGATATCAGATCTATCTACGCTCAAATTCAAATATATTGGACGGAACGAGCTGTACAACAATAATATAATGTAAAAACGCGGTCGCTGAGAAACGATTTTTGATAATTCATATGTCGGTTACGTAGTTATAAACACAAGAACGAGCAATGTAATGCGAACAAAGTTGAGAGGAAAAGCTAGTGAAATATTATATATATATATAAATATATAATATATGAATAATATTTATTCTTATAATATTTATATATTTGTTATATATATGGTATATGTGTTTATTTTGTACCACCTACCAAGTATCTATAGCATTTTATTTTTTCGCGCTTGGTTGCCTGGAAGAAATCGCTTTTTAGCATTAAGGCAAATGCGCAAAATAGTACCTTCTATCCAACGGGTGTACTGTTAGCATTTTATATAATTATATTTTGTGTACAATAAAAGTGTATTCATTCACTCACTCACTCATTCATCTTCACAACCGTTGTGTTTGAACTTAAACCAACTGACCTTGACGGCTATTAGTCTCTTAACCAACATGAACTTATTCGGGCCAAGAGCTTTTCATAATGAAGGGTTCGGTTACAATTTATATGCATTTGATAATTTTAGAACCGTTTGGCAATCCTATATCGAAACTGATTAACGCACCTACTAATATATATGTACGATGTACCTTTGTACCTTTATTTTGAGGTCGTCTTGCAAAATGGATTTGTTTCATTAGTAATAACACTAATATGATAAATGTAAAATATTGTACGATACGTAATAAGTTTTTTATTTTTATTTTAATATAAGTTTATATGTAAGTTAATAAATTGTTTAAATTTAGCATATTATATTATTAGCGTTATATTAGAGCTTTTATTTATTTATTTATTTATCTGCTCTTATTCTAGCTAATTAATTTTATTTTATTTAACGCTGGGAAATGCGTTTACACATCCTTTCCGGAAGCGACGCAGAATAGCGATCTTTGATCTACCGACCATTTATATTTTAATTTAATATACTATGTCGAGTGTTGGATATTACTGCGACAAAAAAAAATGAAAAATTTGTCTAACCAAAAAAAACGATAAAAGATAGAGAGAAGACAAAACGCAACTTCTAGTGTTTTAACTCGTTTTAAGTCATTTAAAATAGAGCAAAAGTAGGTAATAGTAATTTTGTATCCGGACATCTAACTCTCATTCGCATTCATAAGAAAAATATTTATTTCTCATTGACTATGTGAGATGGTGATATCAAATAAGTAAAACCCGGCTGTGTTTGTAGTGGATTTCTGCTTGGGCCTGGGCGCGTTTGTAACCCTTCTAGCCTTAGTAGGCGAGTACCAAAATTGTGAAGAATATCATCGTGATCAACCCATTATCGGCTCACTATAGAGCATGGGTCTCCTCTCAATATGAGAGGGGTTTGGCCATAGTCCACCACGCTGGCCATGGACGGATTGGCAGACTTTACACGCCTTTGAGAACATTATAGAGAACTCTCAGGCGTGCAGGTTTCCTCACGATGTTTTCCTTCACCGTTGAAACAAGTGATATTTTAATGTTTTAAAAAGTCACATAACTCCGAAAAGTTAGAGGTGCGTTTCTACGATTCGAACCGCCGACCTCTGATTTACCGACTGCTTACTGGGCTATCACCGCTTTTGAAGAATATATTTTACTGTATATGAACGCTTCATAGATGCCTGTAACAGGTTTGCAGCTAATCTTATTAGAAAAATACTTTCCATCAATATCTTTAAATCAAACTTGAACCAAATACGAGTATATATGTATCACAAAACAATCCGAAGCCTTAAAACATAAATAAAAACAACAATCAAATTAACAAACTAAGGCCTGCCAATGAGTCAGCGTATCAGATAAGATAACAGAGATTGAAGCGATTAATTGGCATACGGTCCAGCGAGCTACGTCGCTACGTCGATAAAATCGCTAGAACATGACACAAGATATCTACATAAACTAATATATAAATATACTTAAAGTTGGGCCATTTGTTGCTTTGAATATGTGTTATTAATTATTAAAAGACGAGTAACTAGATCCGTGCCTATTTCATTATAAAGTTTAATAATTAAGACAAGAGAGGTGAAAATGTGTTTATTTTTAAATGCAACGGAATCATTTTTTTTTTATATATACATAGCGAGCAAACGAGCAGGCGGGTCACCTGATGGTAAGAGATTACCGCCGCCCATGAACATTTGCAGCACCAGAGGAACCGCCAATGCGTTGCTGGCCCTTGAGCAATTTGTTAATCCGTTCTTTGAAGGTCCCCATATTATAACCATTAGGGAACACAGAAGATGAAAGCTAGTTCCACAATTTGCAGGTTCAATGCAATTAATAATCTATATAAACTTTAATTACTGCAACAATGACAATGACAATGTGTGAAATTAAATCTTAAGATTAACCGGTAGATTTAGGCGCGATTGGAACCCTCATATCTTTAGTTTCAAGTTTACGAATGTAGTTATCACCATCAACTCACTACTATGTAAGTTATTGATCAAAAGTGCCTTTTAAAGGATTATCTGATTGAAGATTATGATTGACAAAATGGCGCTCTTTCTATTCCATACAAATTTAATTAATAACTTAATAACTCTCATTGCTATTTTTCTATAACTGGTACTATTTGTTAGTTTGGAGGTGGACAATAATGGTTGCGCCACAGTTTACACTACTACACCATTATTGCTACACCATGCTTTGTTTTGTTCATATGTATTGTATTGTTAATTAGATTTAATACAATAAAATAATAAAACAAAAAATTGAAGTTAACTCAAACGCGATCGAATAAGTAAAAAATCTCACACTCGACACCGTTACGAAAACGAATTTTATTCCACGGACGTAGTCGCGCGTATCACTCCGTCACGTCGTAATGTTAATTTGATAACATCTTAGGCATGTGTATTCAGCTTAATAGTGAGATATTGATTGTCACGTCGCATTTGTTTGTTCATTAATAACACTGATTGGCCCGTTGCGTTATTTTCACGGCTTGATTGACTACTACAACGGTATTGGGAAACAAATGCAATCTTATTTTGGACAGTTACATTTTACTACTAGACTGCACACAGCAAGAGTTGGTAATAAATTCATTATCATCATCGATCGGACGAAGCGAGGTCTTAAAGTTTACTACTGATATAAAATTATTTTCATCTGTCAATCTATCTCTGTTCGTCTATTTGATAGCTAACGATACATATCGAATGGATATCATCATCATCATCATTTCAATCTATAGACCTCCACTGCTGGACATAGGTCTTTTGTAAGGAGTTCCAATGGCCACGGTCTTGGGCCGCTTGTATCCAGCGGCTCCCTGCGACTCGTTTGATGTCGTCTGTCTACCTTGTTGGGGGTCGACCAACGCTACGTTTACCGGTGCGAGGTCGCATTCCAGCACCTTGGGACCCCAACGTCCATCGGTTCTCCGAGCTATGTGCCGCGCCCATTGCCACTTCAACTTCGCAACTCGCTGAGCTATGTCGGTAACTCTGGTCCTTCTACGGATCTCTTCATTTCTGATTTGATCAAGTAGAGATACTCCTAGCCTAGCTCTCTCCATTGCTCGCGAATGGATATGTTGGTACATTATTAGTGTAATATTTTCCGTACGTATGTTTTCGTTTACTAGTTATAAACTTAACCTTTCCAAATTTAACACATCTCTTCATCACGAATGATACATAACCAGACATTTGCTACTTATTAAAAATGTGCTAACATAAAAGTCTGCCAAAGATTTGATTGATTCGCCTTTAAACTAAATATATTTAGCCATTAATTTCATGGCAATTATGAATGTTGAATTCCATCTCAAATTTTGACAGGCCTATCTACAATTATTACGGATGGTTATTTCGCTAAATACTGGGCACAATAAGGATTTATTGGAGATTAAGACACTTTTATATCGAGTGGTAAAGACATCGGTTGCAAGAGTACAATCGGAACTTTCGGAACTAACTTTTTTTCGGAGCTAACTTTCGGAATTTAATTTAAGCAATTTTGAGTTAAACTACATTTATTTTAAAGATAGAGGGTTATGGAGCATAGAGCTTGCGTTTTAGTAACGTGGGCAGGTTAGGGGCATGGTAAACTCACACTCCTAATTGGTTTGTAAGCGACATAGTGCCAGAACGCACTAAATCACTTGGCGACACGTCTTTGTCAGGTTTTTTTTTTCGGACTGTCTATTAGCTGTACAAACCCTATTGGTTGCTTCAGCGTAACCGGGCTGTTTGGCGAGCTTTGGAAAGAAGCTCTGCCAGAAGAAATTTTGAGCCCTACGGCTCGAAGAAACTAAAGGAACGACTGCCTAAGGGCGCCTCCTGTGAGGCCGAACCTCGGCTTAGGCGACGTTTGGGATAACGGGGGGGGTCGGATGGTGTCTTTGTCAGTAGGGTGGAAACTAGCCACGGCTGAAGCCTCCCACCAGACCAGACTCGAGCCAAGAATCGAACCCAGGACCTCCAACTTTATAATGCAACATATAATGCGCCACAGAGGTCGTCAATTTGCTTATTGTCACTGAAACTTAAATAGGTTACGTATGAACTAGAAATTAATAAGGAAAATGTCATGAGCTAGAATATCGTAATTCACATAGAACTGTGAAGGATATCAAGGGATTTCCAAGAACAAGATGGTTCAATGCGCATTATTAAAATGTCGAGATCCCAAACATCGATTGCCTGCACCCAATATGATTAATGAGAAGTCGTGAATGGCCTAATCAACTTGTTAACGTGTGCTCTGTGGATTTCACACGAAACCTATAGTAATTATTTACTATTGGGTATCACGCGACCATATCCAAACAGCTTTTATTAACGACCTATCTTCTGTCAATTTCAATAAATTGTCTGACATATTTCAATCAATCAATCAATAAACTTCATTCAAATAATCCTTTAAAAGGCATTCTCAATAATTTACATAGTTTAAAATACACTTTTGATGCGTCAACTACATAGTAGTGAGTTGATGGTGATAACTACATTCGTAAACTTAAAACTAAAGCTATGATGATTGCAAACGCGCCTTGATCTAAGAAGCACTTTTGATGCGTCAACTACATAGTAGTGAGTTGATGGTGATAACCACATTCGTAAACTTAAAATGATGATGGTTTTAAACATGCCTTGCTCTAAGAAGCCCACTACAAACTTGGCCGCGTAAATGTTCTTATTACTATCACCATATCTCATGCCACTTTTAAATATATAAGAGCTATCTTACAACAGCAATATTTAATACTCAAGCTTGTTTATCATTTACATAATCCCTTACACTATAATAGGACTATTCTAGAAGCTTACTTATTGATTTTACAAGCTCTCGTTTACATAACCTACTTTTAAAGTTCCTACTCGCAGTTCTTAAATCAAACACTTTTCCTGCGTCCATAACAAAATAAAACTTCAATAGCGTTGCAAAAACAAATATTTGTAGTATTAAAACTAATTTTATTGGGTGGGAGCTATCGGGCAAAAATCGTCACGCATAGGAAAAACATAGTACATTTTCCGTTCCGTTCCCTCGTATACTAGCGAATATTCTTATAGGCATGTTAAATTAGAGAACGTACAGAACTTCATTTGTCTTTGGCGTATTCAAATTCAACAAATATTTTCCCATAATAGACGTTAAAATTTAATTTGAACGATTTTGTTAATTTGACGACTGACTTCGGGGTAGATGATCTCAAATATAAATAAGAGCCAAATCTTGGTACAATTTTAGGGACATGACTAATTAATAATATCAAGTCAGATGATCTTACTCCCTAAGCTAAAACATCACCTGACATTCTTTAAGCAGTAATGAAAACGTCGACGATCCTTTAACAGTAAAATCAAGAAATGTCCTCGTGGCGTCCATTATTGCTATTTGGTGTGGATCACTTGCTAGTGAAGCTGTGATAGTCTAGTGGTTAGGACGGCAGCCTCCTAATCAGAGGTCGGGGGTTCGAACCTGGGCACGCACCAATAACTTTGCAGCGTTATGTGCATTTTTAAGCAATTAAAATATCACTTACTACAACGATAAAGGAAAACATCGTGAGGAAAACTGCATGCCTGAGAGTTCTCCATAATGTTCTCAAAAGCGTGTGAAGTCTGCCAATCCGCACATGGCCAGCGTGGTGGACTATGGCCAAACCCTTCTTATATTGAGATGAGACCCGTGTTCTGTAGTGAGCCGGCAATGGGTTCATGAAAGTTTTCTTACATTTTTCTTTAATTTTTAAAAAATAAAGTTTTCTTTAATTAAAGTTTTAAAATATTTTTTTTTCCACTTGTTACATTCGAAGTTTCGAATTTCACGCATCATCTATGACAACACACTTGTTATATGCGCGTCCTTAATAGTTATCCGTAATTTGATCGACAGAAATTTCGCAACATCTCGTCACTGGGATTGTTCGTGTTGTATGCAGATATTTACTTCCCTTGACTTTTAGATAAAGAAAAAACACTAATAAGACAAAAGTGGAACACGCTGACGCCCATAGTTGCTAAATAGATATACAAAATTGGCTATGATGTACCCACTAATAGATCTATTTGCGTAGACTTTCGTAGAATCGCTGATCCATACTAACTCGAGTATTCTGCGCCCACGGTCAAAGAGTTATCAAATAACGGTATTATTTTATGAACAAACATTGCTCTTCACTGCCTTCACCCAAAAACAAATCACAGTAATATTATAAGGCGAAAGCTTTTATGTACAAGTGTGTAGGTATATTTGTTACTCCTTCACGTCAGAACTGGTTGAAATTTTGTATGGAGATAAATTATATAATGGATTAACTTATAGGCTTACATTTTATCCCGGGAAAATACTAAAACCCCAGTTTAGTCTGTTTGTTCACAATAGAAGTCACATTTCGCGCGTGTGTGTTGTGCGTGTTTGGATCATTGTATACTTGTCCAATAATGAAAGTTACGCAACCGTGACGTGTAAACCGATTACGCCTTAATTAAATCAATTTACATTAACTTCGGATATGCTGTAGTTATCTAACTTCATGAAAACAATATTTTTCACTACATTAAAAATCCATCATAAAAAATAAAACACCGAAATTGTCTTTGAATTTTATTGATTAAATGTTTTTTTAGTCACATGTTGATAAAAAAATCATCATTACCGGCTCACTACAGAGCGCGGGTCTCCCCTCAATATGAGAAGGGTTTGGCCATAGTCCACCACGCTGGCCATGTGCGGATTGGCAGACTTCACACGCCTTTGAGAACATTATGGAGAACTCTCAGGCGTGCAGGTTTCCTCACGATGTTTTACTTCACCGCTGAAGCAAGTGATATTTTAAATTTTTTAAAACGCACATAACTCCGAAAAGTTAGAGGTACGCACCTCTACGCCCGGATTCGAACCGCCGACCTCTGATTAGGAGGCTGACGCCCTAACCACTAGGCTATCACCGCTTCATTAGACTATCACCGCTTATTCATAAAAAAAAAAACACTGAAATTGTCTTTGAATTTAATTAATTAAATGTTTTTTTTTTGTCACAGATCGCTAAAATCGTGATTTGAATGATCTTTAAACTGTTTACAATCAGAAAATTACTGCATGAACTGTTTGTCTTTCAACCGATGCGTGAGTGTTTCAAAGTCAATCTCAAAACGTTTGTAAACAATATCGAGAATTCAAGATATTCGTCGCACAGTTGCATAAATATTTATTTACAGTTATAGCCCTATAATAATAACACTTAGCATGTTGTGAGTAGCAGTTGTATCTAACATCCGATCAATTTGCATAACGTCCGGGCTGAGCACGAGTGAATGACGTTCTGATGCTTTATTCGTGACCATTTTTGACGACCTCCGTGGCGCAGTGTGTGCGCTGTCGCATTCGATGTCGGGTTCGATCCCGGCTTGATTCTGGTCTGGTGGGAGGCTTCGGCCGTGGCTATTTACCAACCTACCGACAAAGACGTGTCGCAATTTAGCGTTCCGGCACGATGTCGTGTAGAAACCAAAGGAAGTGTGGGTTTACCATACTCTGAACAGGTCTCCCGCTACCATCTTAGACTGCATCATCACTTACCATCAGGTGAAAAAAATTATGTCTTAACTAGCTTCTGCTCGCGACTTCGTCTGCGTGGACTTTCGAATTGGGTCTAAAGCTTCGCTCGTTAAAAATTTGTAATCTTCCCACTGGACCTCTTTGAGATATCGGTATAGAAAATACATGTCTTTTTCCATAGCATAGGTGATATGTATACCAAATTTTAAAGCTGTCTGCCCGCGGCATAGCTCTTAAACAATTTTCAATTTTCTCTCGGGAAATACTTAAGGAATCGGGATAAAAGGTAACCTATGTTCTTTGCCATGTCAAAGGCTATATGCATGCCAAATTTCATCCAAATCCGTTCAGCCGTTTTTGCTTGATTGAGTAACAAATATGCACACTTTCACATTTATTATATTAAAATATATAGGATCATTTTCCGTTTACTGTTTGACTTAAAGGGTTTAATACCTCCGATAATATAAGTAGTGTAACAGTAAGGATTTATCAATAAGGTTCCTCGGAATTGATAATAGATGGCGCCACTTGTATTTTGCATCGCGCTATCGTTTGTCCTTACTAAAATGTATAAAGGTTTGGAACAAATTATTGTATATATATTTAGTTTTTTGTTAAACGAGTTCTCTCACTCTTAGGGCATTATAGCAACGGAGCTGACGACTACCACAGACGGCACTCCCGAGCTTGTAACTACCAAGAGTATCTACCTAGCGTTGCGGACGACTCCCACAGACGGCCCATCGCTATCTAGACCGCTGGTAGTCTCCTTCTCTCCCACTTGTATTGTAGGGTTCAGTGATAATATAACTGTTACCCCGTCACTCGGCGTTTCATTAGTCCGCTGTCCCCCCCCGCGCGCTCCGCCACGTTACAGTAGCTAAATTCGAAGAACCAAAATATTATCAAAATATATTACTGAGACGTTTAAACGTTTGAACTCACATTTTGGCCAAAGTACGCCCTAGTTATAAACCTGTCTGGGGTATATTCATGAACTTGTTCGTACCACGCGATATTCAGCCTTATGAAAATAAAACTATACTATTTTGTCATTCATTTAAATTTCTATTAAATCATGTCTATAGTTATTTATAGCAATAAACTTTGTATCACGAATTTACGTCTTAAGCAAGAAAAGATAGAATCGACAGACTTACTAGAAATGTTTATAAACTAATCCTTATATCGTTTGTTCAAATGATAGTTTTAAAAGGTCTTTCCATCGTATATGTTTATAAAAAATGTAGAACATTCATGGGAGCGAACGCTTTCACTTTAAACTACATACGAGATTTAATAAAGTAAATTATTTACGCTTAAAATGCGCAACGGATGATTTTCTCGCCGGCTTGTCAGTAGAAACTGCATTTCAACACAAAATTTCTTCCTAAAATGATCTACGAATATACGAGTAAAAGAAGAAATAAAAACATTACCTACTAGTCCTACTTTTTAAGTAACAAACAATAATAATTAATTAAACTGGCAATTAATGTCGGAAGGCGTACCTAGTCTTATCTCATTTTACAAACCTGGGTAGTTTTCTTATGCTAGTGGTTAATATTGTTTCATATAAACATGTTTGTACAAATAAATAAATAAAATAATAAAAATAAAATAAAAGCCTACTTGAAGTAAAAATACTTTGAACATTGAAAAAATATATATTTATATTTGCATAACATATATATTTAAAAAAAACATGCATGAATCGCTTCTTCGGAAGCCGGTTTATAGCTGATATTGCTATTATGTACATTTAAATCATTGCTTACAGTGAGGAACAAACTTTTACGGCTCAGTAATTCATTACGAGTATAGCCCATTTTATTATACTATATACATTTTATGTTTTAAATGTATGGTTCCACGATTAGCATGATTCCATGATGAGATAGCATGGGTATGAAATATTCCTTTAATAAAGATAGCTCTTAACATTTACCTGGCTAAGTTTGTTGTGGGCTTCTTCTTAGACCGGGGCGCGTTTGGAACCCTCCTAGCTTTAGTTTTAAGTTTACGAATGTAGTTATCATCATCAAATCACTACTATGTAAATATTGACGCGTCAAAAGTGCCTTTTAAAGGACTATTTGAATAAAGATTATTTGAGAATTTGAATTTGACTGGTCGATTTTAATGATAAGATTAAAAAATAAACACTTTATCATATGACAGTATTCTGACACACGTAATAATTATATTGTCAATAAACAGTAACCATACCTGTCGGTTGTATTCACCTCCATTAGTGGAAAGTGGTATCGTACTATTATCGTGTGCCAAGGTTCACTAATTCATCTATTTGCATATTGGCCTTTTAATGATATTGAACGGAACATGTGTAATACATTTAACACATGAGCGACCACGGGTCCGAGACTTCGTGGGAAAGGCCGGACATTGATTAAATTGTCCCATTCTGTTGTATTGATAGCTGCATTAATTGAAGCGAGTTATTTATTTTATTGAAAAAATGTAGGTCGCGTGTTGAGACTCGTTAACTCGAAAGATAATATTTTGAATACTTCAAATGCCACTTTTAAAAAAAAGGTATAATAAACCTATTTAAAAGTATATATGTATAGTGTAATTTATGTAAGTTAAATGTATTAAACTAAAACCCGATAAATACCCAATTATCAACCTAAACACTATAACGTTTTGCTCTTGGATTTAGAATTAAGAGAGCGTCGATACTCGTCACCATGCCCCAGTTCGAGTTAGCGGGCTTTGAAGAATAATTTTATGTATAATACTACGTCTAAAAATGACAACACCTTCTCCTGGTCCCGACCTACAGAGCTCTGCCTGACAAAAAAGCCCTAAAAACATTGCTTTGAACCAAACGCTATTACTCAGTCGAAATACCGACTTTTATACCAACAAACCAGGTTAATTAGTATATATATATAATACTGCTTATCCACGCTTATGAAAGTGCTATCACGAAATAACGATTAATATTTTTTTATGAATATGGAAAATGAATAATGAAAATCTTGTATCTGGAATCTACTAATAACAGAATACGCTACCTTACATATCGATATTAGCTTATACGATTATTATCACATGTTTTATCTTAAGTAGTTTTGACTGTCATATCCGCTTTAATATATTTGCAATGAAGGTTTTGACATTCGGAGCTCTGAAGGAATGCCATCGAAATCGCCACGGCAGACTCTGCCGTTTGCGACGATGCTGTCAGTATATGCGTCGAAATCGGGTTATAACAATAGGTAGGAAATTAGTTGCAGAAATATAATTAAAAAAACGTGTCGAAATCGGTTAATAAGAATAGATAGCACATTGGGTGTAGAAATATAATAAAAACAACGTGTTGACTTGGTCACTTACTCCGAAGAAGCGAATGAAAAATATATTAGCCAAATAAACAGTGATCTACAAGGCAGGAAAGTCGAAATCCTATCACAGTTTGAGTATGACTAAAGAGAGATGGCGCTGTTCTGTTACTTCACTAAAATATGTATTTTAAATGAAAAAAATACTGTTTTTTGTACATTTATTCATCATGATCAACCCATTACCGGCTCACTACAGAGCACGGGTCTCCTCTCAATTTGAGAAGGGTTTGGCCATAGTCCACCACGCTGGCCATGTGCGGATTGTCAGACTCCACACGCTTTTGAGAACATTATGGAGAACTCTCCGGCGTGCAGGTTTCCTCACGATGTTTTCCTTCACCTTTGAAACAAGTGATATTTTTTTTTTAAACGCACATAACTCCGAAAAGTTAGAGGTGTGTGCCTGAATTCGAACTGCTGACCTCTGATTAGGAGGCTGACGCCCTATCCACTAGGCTATCACCGTTTTAATACAATACATTTATTAAATGAGATTAATTTTTGCAAATGTACCTACGATTTTTTTAACTTGATTTAACATAAGAAACTCCAGCGGGAGGTCCTACGTTTTCCAACTTACATACTTACTTACGTCGTATTATTAAGTAGATCTCCTCAGCTCTTAAATGTAACCTCAATTACCAGCGCAAGTTTTAATTTGCCGTTTGACCTCAGCAATGTATCAAGGGTGAACCAGTAGCGAGTTTGTAAAAATACACAATTAATAACTGATCGATACGAGCATGTTTGTATTTAAACGTTATATACGTTACGTATTGAGACGTAATAATAGACTAGCAAATTGAACAATCATAGCTTAGCTGTCATTATCCCTGAAGTTTTGCGTGTTCCGTACCCTAAAGTTGCTAACAGCAGTACGGTACGGTATCGGGCAAATATGTCGTACTACATGAAAATTCCAACTCATATAGTAACTATAACTCATATAGTAATTAACTCATATAGCCATATTATATGAGTTGGAATTTTCATGTAGTGTGCACTGCTTACTCCCTTACAACAACAAATTATAAAAAAAAAAACAATCAATCAATCATCTTTATTCAAATAGGTAGTCCTTTAAAAGGCACTTGTTACGCGTCAATAATTTACATAGTAGTGGTAATAATTACATACGTAAACTTAAAACTAAAGCTATGAGGGTTCCAAACGCGCCCTTGTCTAAGAAGAAGCCCACAACAAACTTAGCCAGGTAATTTTGATTTTTTTATCACCATCTCACATGCCACTTAAAATAACTGAAGAGCTATATTACTAGAGCAATATTTCATACCCATGCATGTTTATCATTTACATAATCCTTTACACTAGTAGGACTTTTCTATAAGCTTACGTTTTATATGAACTTTGAACTTATTGAGAGACATCACAGAAATTTAATTCGGTAATTTGTTATAAAATTGTATACCTTTGAATTAAAATGAAAGGTTTGCAAGAAAAGAAGCATGGCCGACTTCTAATCATGAGGACCAAGTAACGTTCTTCACGTAAGCTGCTAAAGCTCTTAACGTCTTAATTCTCTCTCATACGCGAATGGAGGCTTGTTCCTAGATATGAGATATTTATATATAGGCTAATGACGAAAATTAATTGTATAATTGCATACCATAATATATAGATACCAATCCTCCATATTATGGTACACGGGTAATAAAATGACAGGTACGATTTAGCTTTTGTTAGTTAACAACTGCACCCAACTTGTTGAACGCAACCTGCATTTGAAGCACAAAAGATAAATATATACCGGAGGAATAATCGTCAATAGTCTAGCGAGTTAACGGCTAGAAAGGCCCTTCACGACGTGTGATATCTTCGGTTCCTTTAGTACGTAAAAATCTCATCGCGTAATTCGTAAGCATTTACGACTTTCAAGTAGCAAAACATTTAAAATTTACAAGTTAATAATAATACGAAGAGTTTTAAAAGATGATTCTTATCTTCTATACTAAGTACGGTTTTTTTTTTTATTTTAGATAAAAACCAGCTGTTGTTTTTACACGACCTCTGTGGCGCAGTGCGTGCGCCGTCGCTTTATAAAATTGGAGGTCCTGGGTTCGATTCCTGGCACGAGTCTGGTCTGGCGGGAGGCTTCAGCCGTGGCTAGTTACCACTCTACCGACAAAGACGTGTCGCCAAGCGATTTAGCGTTCCGGCACGATGTCACTGCTGCACAAAATTAGTAACTCTTTCAAAGGAAATTGTATTTTATCTTATAATAAATTAATTACCTATTGATATCTTGGAGATGCCTATCAATAAATTCAAAGTTTTTATAAAACGAGAGCTTATAGAAAAATCATATTACAGTATTAACGATTAAATAAACGCTAAAAAAATTTTGGGTGTGAATTGCTCTATTTCCATAGGTACCATAAATTTATTTATGATTATGAGATATGGTGAGAACAAAAAAAACTGGCTAAGTTTGTTGCGAGTTTCTTAGAGCTGGACGCGATTTGAACCCTCTTTGCTTTAGTTTTAAGTTAGCGAGTGTAGTTATCACAATCACTAATACAAATAATGAATTTTTTTATATATATTTGAACGCTTCATAGATACCTGTAATAGTTTATATTAATAAAGCTATTTTTGATTTGTTTAAGTGAGAGGACCTAGTTTCCAGTGGAAACAGTGTTCCTAGTAAAAGGCTTCGGCTTATCCTAACACCCTACTGATACAGACGTGCCTTGGTCAATGGCGAAAGCAAATTTAGCTTTCAGTAATGATGCCGCGTAATGCAATTCGGTTTTGGTTCGGTCAGACGAATGATACAGCTCAAAGATCACGTACCTGCACAATAGAACCGACGAGTAGACCGAAACACAACGCGATGCTGGTAACTTTCGGTGCATCAGCATTCTCGATGGCGATGCATGAAGCCACACCGATGGACGTCAGCAGGAAGGTCCCGAGCAGTTCTGCCACCAACTGCCTCCAGAACAGTTTGTTGTCTGTCACGTCGGATAATCCGACGAGTGAGCTTGTTCCTGGAAAAAAAAAAATATGTCAAATTGGTTTCTTAACGGAATTTTGAAGTAATGAACTTAAAAGAACGATGAATTTTAAAAACCATCTCCTTCTTTTGAAGTAAGACGACCTTCGTGGCGCAGCGCGTGCGCTGCTGCATTTTAAAAGTTGGAGGTCCTGGGTTCTATTTCCGGCTCAAGTCTGGTCTGGTGGGAAGCTTCGGCCGTGGCTAATTACCACCCTACCGACATAGACGTGTCGCCAAGCGATTTAGCGTTTCGGCACGATGTCGCTTAGAAACCAATAAGGGGTGTGGGTTTACCATGCCCCTAACAGGTAAGCCCGCTACCATCTTAGACTGCATCATCACTTACCATCAGGTGAGATTGCCGTCAAGGGCTAAAAAAAGAAGAAAAGATAGTTCTGTAAAATAAGAATTCGTTTACTCGCGACTCGTTTTATAAAAACGAGTTTCCTTAAATAATAATGCACCCTTTACGACATTTAAGAACGGCTTAATATTTTTTTCATATTTATTATTAATTTAGTAAGATAATATCTTATTGAAAATTAAGAATTTGTTTCAATAGTTATTTATTACTTCTTCGTATTACAACATTATAAAACAATTATTTTTTATATTAATATTAATGGAACACTTAAAGCAAGATAAAGAAATTAAAACTTGTGTTAACTGTTCAATATTTATGTTTTTAATAGCTTCATAATTACATTTAGGATGCCAATTGTAAATAGTGTAGCGCAATGCAATTTTATTTCGAAATAAATATGTTTATTGGTTCTAGCAATTACTCGTATGTACTATATTAATTATTAATTATGTCTGTGTTATGCTGCAAAGATAATATCGTTCTGTGGACTTTAATATTATTCTGTGACATAACTATGCGAACTTCTCCAAGAGCATACTTCTATAATTTATTATATTCTAACTCTCACGCCCGTGTGCAAAATAAATACATATAAAACCAAAACAGATATAATATACTCAAATAGATAAAAATAAATAAACCTAGACACATTCATCATTCATGAACAACCCTTTCTCGGCTCTGATTGTATAATTGTTTAACAAGTCTATTTTTCATTTTAATTACAATTTTACTGTATGTAAAAATGTCAGTGATCGACCGTTGAGACAGATTGTGGCGCCGGGTTTGTCCGTCAAAGTTACTTTGAAGATTACAAACTTTCACAACTTTTAAAAACTTATTACAAGTTAGAAATAATAATCTTATTTCTAACTTGTAATACGTTTTTAAAAGGTATAATTTTTCTCATTTATTTTTCTAGAATTTTTGATGTCAAAAAGCAACAATCGCAAATGTAGTTGTAAATTCAGAAACAAATATCTAGAAACGATGTCTAAATAATAAACGATCTTCTGAGTCACTTTGATAACAAAACAAGTTTCTCTAACGTTTCCAATACCACTTTTCTTTTCTTTGCACACCAACTTCGATCGGATGTTTATCGGTCGCATTTTTTGCATATACATAGTTCCCGGTATAAACTATAATACTGAGTTCCATCGTCATGATCAACCCATTACCGGCTCACTACAGAGCACGGGTCTCCTCTTAATATGAGAAGGGTTTGGCCATAGTCCACCACGCTGGCCATGTGCGGATTGGCAGACTTCACACGCCTTTGAGAACATTATGCGTGCAGTTTCCTCGATGGATTGAAGCAAGTGATATTTTAAATGTGTAAAAACGCACATAACTCCGAAAAGTTAGAGGTGCGTGCTCGGATTGGAACCGCCAACCTCTGATTAGGAGGCTGACGCCCTAACCACTAGGCTATTACCGCTTCAGAGTTCCATATGCTATATTTATGCCAGAAAAACAGATTCACTTGAATATACAACCAAAAACTATGTTTCGAATAAGGCACTTTTTATGCCTCTAGTAGTGAGTTGATGGTGATAGCTACATTCGTAAACTTGAAACTAAAGCTATGAGGTTTCCAATTACGCCCTGGTCTAAGAAGCAGCCCATATCAAACTTAGCCGGATAACTTATCTTTTTGTAACGTAATGTCTATAACTTAGAGTGATTTTTTGTTAACTTATAGTTTGTATAAGTTAACTCATAGTGTTAACAATATACGTAAGTTTAAAACTTTAGTTACGAGGCTCGAGGGTTACAAACGTGCCACAGTCTAACAAAAAGCCTTACTATGGGCTTTTTGTGGATGGATGGATTTCACCCGGTTAAGTTTACTATAGGATTTGTTACTACTAGGGCACGTCCGTTTCCGTGAGCCAGCCACCAGGCGACAGGAAGGTGTATCACTGGGTTTTGTGGGTATTCTGGTCGTTGCCTGACTGCCGGTGAGTACTACATAGTCCCGGAAGCGGCGCAGTTCTGCCTGCGTCGCTTCCAGAGGAGATGCGTAAGCGCATTAAAAAAGCGTAAAGGTACAAATTTAGGTAATAGAAAAACCGTTAATTTTTATATGTCACAAAAAATTCATTCCCTATAAGTAGTGCCTACAGGTTTTTGAGACCTATTTATGTTTAAAGGTACTAAAAGTATGGTTTAACATATCGAGGTTCAGTGATATTTATAAAAAGTGTTCTCTATATCTCGGGTTAATGTGAGTCAAGCAAATATTATTGGTAGTTGTCGACCAAAGTGACTGACTAATCGTGCTAAAAATTGCGCTAAAAAAATCGCCTTCGTGATACAGATTTAAGAGTGCAAAATAGACTGTTCATACCTGTCGTTTACAAAAACAAATTAGTTTTACCAGCTTTTTCAGACGTTTTAATTTTTAAAACAAATCTATATTTCTCAGGGATGGCTTTTTTCTTTATTCGTTCAGTATTCACTTGCTGAGAATGAATAATAAAAGGAAACAATCAAATAAACCAAAATACCATATCAATAAGAACAAACTGATTATTAACCAGCTGCCCCAGAAACAAATGGTTATTTTATTAATAATACAGTTGACGACCTCCGTGGCGCAGTGCATGCGCTGTCGCTTTATAAAGTTGGAGGTCCTGGGTTCGATTCCCGGTTCGTTTCTGGTCTGGCTAGTTATCACCCTACCGACAAAGACGTGACGCTAAGCGATTTAGCGTTCCGGCACGATGTCGCGTAAAAACCAATTAGGAATATGAGTTTACCATATTGCTTTATATTGTGACATGCCCGCTACCATCTTAAACTGCATCATCACTTACGAGTACCATCAGGTGAGATTGCCATCAAGAGCTAACAGGTAGTGGATAAAAAAATATATATATTATAAGATCTTTATTTATTTTGCTGAAATCAGGTGGTCGTGGTGTCTTAGAACTATTTTTATTCTCGTTAATTATATATTTTGCATCTATCATCAAATGGATTGTTCTATAGTTACCATTTCCGCAATAAAAACACAACATTTACACATCGCTTTATATTGTGTTATTATTATCACCTCTGTATTGTGTTATTATTATCACAAGATATCATCTCCGTATATCAAATAAAATATATTTAACTACTGATTATTTAACTAACTCGTGAATATTAATACGTAAAATATATGTGCATATTTACAATATTTTTTATAATTTTCTTAATCTAACACAATCATTCATTATAAAATCCATTTTATGCCATGGCGTCATTTTATTATCATTTAATAATCTTTACTAATGTTATAAAGAGGTTAAAGTTTCTATGTTTGGGTATAGAAGGTAATCTTAGTACCTTCTTAATATTGGTGCAAAAAACTTGCCTTTTGTTAATTCATTAATGGACTAACAGGGTGGATGGGTAATGGGTGTCATAGATACCAATTCTTCAAGTGTATAAACCCACAAGTTAAATGTATTTCATAAGAAAGATTTTCATGTTAGTGAAGCAAACTTGGAGAGACAAGTAAAATAGTGCGTGAAGATTTTGTGTTCAAGTAAATTCATAAATAGATATATCTTTATGCAGACGAAACCGCTGGGTACATTTAATTTTAATAATAAAACTTGTGAGTGAACCTATTTGGATAAAAAATATTTTTTCTTCGCTACGTAGACAAAAACTTATTGTAGGTATATTGCTTACTTTATAATATAAAGTTGAATCAAGCACCTCATATTAGAAAAAGGGATTAATAGTAGGATGACTTTGTCGTATGTCCTCGTGCAAAAAATAAACTATCCAGTGTTTACTTATACTGAACATAAAATTCAATAAAAAAGACTTCAGTTGCTATTTTTTTAGCTCAATGAAAACGGAATAAAACGTATTTTGGTTTACTAGATTTCCCGCTAACTGATTGATTATAAAATCCTACGGGATACTTGATGATCTTAAATCTTAAATTGCACACGAAGGTAGGTAAGTTTTTAGGGCTGTTTGAAAAGAAATATCTGAAAATCAAATATTTCAGTTCCAATGTCGAATTATAATGAAACCAACTTATATTGTATGGCCACAGAATTAAGACTGATTGCATTATCAAAACATATTTATATTACGGTTAGAGTAAGCCAAGAAAAAAAGTGCATTTTCAATCGAGTCAAAAACTGTTATTTCCTCTAAAAAAAGGTTTTTATTAAAGTTTCCTGATAACTAAAGCAAAAAATAAATATTAAAGTGTCTTTCTAAGCTACGGAACCGGTAAAACTCGCACTAAGTCCGTTTTATTAATGTATGTACTAACGTTAGATACAATTTGAATCATTAATTTTTCAATTATTAATTTCTTAAATTATAAAAAGATCACTATTGATCGAAGAAAAAGGCATTATTGGAGAAAACACCATCATAAATCGCAATATGCAATTAAAATTTTATTACACTAATAAAAGTACTTAGTTAATATTTATTAACTAATTAAATAAAGCAATAAAGGCTCTACCTTAAAAGTAGTTAGGTATGCCTGTTTATTATATAAAAATCAATATATTCGACTCGTATACTTAATATCGTTACAACTTCTATGTTAATATGAAATACTAGCTAATGCGTGATATCCACTTTTGTTTTTGTTTTGGAGAAATGTTTTCCCGGGATAATAACCTATTGTGCGTCTCCAAGGTTCAAGGTAGCAAAGTCTATTTTTTAAATCCTACAGAATTAATTCGCAGGAAATTTCCAGGATAAATATATCCTTTATGGATAAATATATCCTTTATTTACTACCTCGATGCGAGGCTATAAAAGTTCCAAATGTCATATAAGTAAGTGTATCGGTTAGGCCGAATTTCGGTCACAAACAAATAAGAAAACATACACACTTTCTGACTGTCGTGAGTTCTCTCGGATTTAAGATTACTTTTACTCATTTACTGCATGTACCACTCTTGCGGGACCGGTCAGCCTCTGAGAGGTAATAAAATATGCTGTTCATTTATTGCTAGAATTAACTATCTTCCATAAAATTACCTACTGCCGGAGTAGTGCAATTTACGTCATTAGAAATCATTGCTTTCTACGAAAACCGATCTCTACATTTTACATGACGATTTACCGAGTAAATGCCTATTAATAGAATTTACAACGTTTACCTTTTAAAATAATCACATGTCCCGTATCATCATCATTTATTATTTACTAATTAAAATGTTACAAGGGCGTGATTATAATTGATAAACTAACCCAAATAAAAAATTCTAGATTATTTATATTAAGTTTTTTTTAAACATCAATTGCTAACTACAATTGTTATATCAGTGATTTATTGTAAACACACTTACTTTAATATTACAAAGAATAATTACAGATAATAAAATTTTTAATCATATCGTTTACGATTATTTCTTTTCCATCGCCGAGATAAAACTTATCAAAACCGCACAAGAAACGAAAGTTTCGAAAACACGTACGAAGAAAATTTTCATTGAACAGATGATTACATCGGAGTCATTCATTCATGTATATCGAATTAATACTTACTCTTATGCATTTCATCCATAGGATAATCCGTCTTCATTTTGTCAACACTGTATACAGTCCGATATCACGATACCCGCACCGCACCGTTGCGATATCACCGCAAGTTATTTAATTTTAATTGAAAAATTCCTCGGTAGTTGAGTCGAGAGGAAATTTATCGAGTGTCGTCGCATGAACCGTGCACGCACTACCTGTCTGCAACGCTTCGTATCTGAGTGTGAGGCGGGCGCCTGCCGGGGATGACAGCGGACCATTCGTTGCATTTTACTTTTTATTCCGAATGTTAGCTGTTCTTGTTATGTTTACAAGTTAAGCGACGGTTGGAAATCCGTCCGGCGTCGGTGTTTCCGATGTCAGGAAATTAAATCACCTCCCAGCATATCATTATAATTATCTATGGGCATGGGCATATCTTTGAAGCTCGCTACCAAAATTACCCCCTTGCACGATCCCGTTTTTACGTATCGTAATTCTACTATCAAAGATATATTGGAGTTAATTTAATCTTGCTCATTAAGTGAAGTAAAATTATTATAGCCGAGTGATTAGGACGCTCGCATTCTAATCAGAGTTCGGGGGTTCGAACACGGGCACGCACCTCTAACTTTTCGGAGTTATGTGCGTTAATTAAAATATCACTTGGACTATCATAAATGAAAACATCGTGAGGAAACCTGCATGCCTGAGAGTTCTCCATAATGTTCACAAATTGTGAGGTGACCCGTGCTCTCTGGTGAGATTCAATTGATTATGATGATGATGATGAATATTTCTTGTTTTTAAAGTTGTAAAATACCTAACAATCAGCCACTAATAAGCCGATTTTGACCTCAGTTTCGTCTTTCTCAATAATTTAAACGCCAACCTTGTCTCCTTAGGGTAACATTTTACGTAAAAATTTCTTAGTGGATACGTAATTCGTTATAGCAATTTTTATACCCAAAGTAAAGAAAAGTTATCCGGCTAAGTTCTTCTTAGACCAGGGTGCGTTTGGAAACATAGTTTTAGTTTTAAGTTTACGAATGTAGTTATCGCCATCAAATCACTACTATGTAAGTTATACGAGTAATATGTAAGTACGCATCAAAAGTGCCCTTTAACGGATTGTTTGAATAAATTTTATGAATATATTGATAGATTGATAGAAACTTCAGCCAATCAATGATTGCAGCTATGCATTAACGCAGTCAGTCAGTCACTCTTTCATAGACATACAGATAATGGAAAATGTATGGGGGCAAATACTGTGAACTAAAATGACTAAGTCTTAACCTTGGCCCTCTAATCGGAGAAAAACTCTACACAATATAAAGCCTTTCCCATCTCAGCAATTACAAGAACGTATAAGGAAAAAGGTTAGCTAGGAGAGAAAGAGAAAAAACAACGACCCTGCGGACCTTTATATAGAATACTGGGATCAAAGCTATGAGCTTAAGTTTAAAACAGGTTCCTATTACAGTCTTGGGGATAAAATGGAATGTACAGCGCATCTGTACACGTGAGTAGATGACAATGCATTATAACATATGACATTAGATTTAAAAATAATTTCAATTCAAATATTAGGTTTTTTCATTATTTCTCTATTATCTATGTAACAGTTATGATTAAGTGACTTCAGTTAAAATATTTTGGATGCCTGTAAAAGCAAAACATGTTTCCATAAATGTATCGTATAACTATATTTGTTACCCTTTACCCATGTTTAAAGCAAATAAATGAATTTATTACTATAAAAATTTCAGAGATTCGTAACCCTGTGGTTATAATCAACGACTTTAATTTATTATAACGCTTCATTAATATGGATCACCAGTCGATAGTTTTTGACACATCTCGGAGAAAAATAATTTAGTAAGTTAACATCTAACTGATAAGTTTTTTTTTTTTATTAAAACTCGTGGAATAAGTTATTTTTGTAATTGAAGATTATCTCATGTCATATTCCTGTTTCCGTTTCTGCTCCCTTACTCAAGATAGTAATCTTATTTCATCATCAAAACTCATCAAAGTGCAAATTTCACTTTAAATAACACCGGATGGATTGTCCCAGGCTAAAATGTAACCTTTGTGATAAAGTTTCAGCAAATTCGGTTCATAGTTTCTGGCGTGAAGGCGTAATAAACATAAACTCATTAACATTGGCAAATAAACTTTCGCATTTGATATATTAGTGTGATAAATTGGAAGCCACTTGGATGCAAAATGCATTGGGATGGGACTAACTTTCGCATCTCTAATATTAGTGTGAGAAATTGGAAAACACTATTTTACATTGAGATGGAAGTCAAAAAAAAAGTTGTAAGGTGTTTTTATAATCATCATCATCATTTCAACCGATAGACGTCCACTGCTGGACATAGGTCTTTTGTAGGGAGTTCCAATGGTCACGGTCCTGGGCCGCTTGTATCCAGCGGCTCCCTGCGACTCATTTGATGTCGTCTGTCCACGTAGTTGGGGGTCGATCAACGCTACGTTTACCGGTGCGGGGTCGCCATTCCAACACCTTGGGACCCCAACGTCCATCGGTTCTCCGAGCTAGTGTTTCTCAGAGCTCAGTGTTTTTTATGTGGTAGCCAAATTATATTATAATAGCTATTAGTATGTCGAAGTATCTTTAAACACGATTCATCTAGTGATATGAGCTGTGGTTTAATAGATCGATATCTGTCAATCAGTCACCTTTCCTATTTCGTATAAGGAACTCTTAATACGTAATATACTTCTTATAGTTTTTTTTTTTACCATATAAAATTATGGTATAGAAAAGATTAAAACATAGAAGGTCGAATTCTGAGTAAAGTGCGTAAGAATAAAAGTCGATGTGGAGAAAGGAAGTAGAATGAACGCAGAATATTGTGAATGGAAATAAACCCACTACCTAGAATATTGAAGCGGAATGCTTTTGAACTCGACATAGACAGTGTAAAGTAAAGCCTGAATCACGTTTATAAGAACTTTGCGTTGTTGGAAAAACCCTAACAATTCAGGCACATTATATCTATTAAAAGAATGTATGTTATATTTAATAACGGGTGAAAACTATACATACATAATATATGATGTAGAATGTAAACACAAAATTTGTCATAGCCAAAGAAGAAATAATTTATCGATATATATAAATAAATTGTCGATATGGTGAAATACTAGAACCAGGAATATATACTTTTACTGCCTTCAAACATAATTTTTTTTTATACACTACAAGTTAGCCAAATTCACCCGATGGTATGTGATAAGATGGCAGCGGGCTAACCTGTTAGGGGTATGGTAAACCCACTATCCTAATTGATTTCTACACAACATCACCGCCGTTAAATCGCTTGTCAAACGTCGTCACACGTCTTTGACTAGCCATGGCCGAAGTCTCCCACCAGACCAGACTCGAGCCGGGATTCGATCCCAGGACCTCCAACTTCATAAAGCGCCAGCGCACGCACTGCGCCACGGAGGTCATAAAAAATGTGTTTAAAATGGCAGAGTTCCAGCCGTTTAAATATATACAACATGGTAAATGTAACATGTTATTTGATATAAAAATTTAACATATCTGACACGTTAAATTCAATAGTTATCCGACATGTAAATGCAACATATCTGAATCGTTTAACACAACTTACACGAACAGACGAAGCGAGTCCCACGCTGGTGAGTTCCATCGAAAAATAAACGAAAGACATCACGTATTTTCTTCATCTAGATAAAGAAGAATCTCGGTAAAACCTTCGCAAAATGTGCCTAACCCTATTCAAACCGCTAATGTTGTTTGCAATGCCAAATGCTTTCTCTGGTCCTTAAATTACAATATCTCTTGAAGTTACGAAAATGTGGTTTCTGTGCGGAGAATATTAAGTAAGAAAAGGTATGTAGGATGCATCTTCTAGTCTCGTAGAATATAAACTATTATTTAAATATAAAACGCCTGGAATCTTTACGTCACTAACAATCTTTTTACCACAAGCAATGTATTTTATTAGTCATAAAATGGGACACCTTATCAAGTTAAAACGTGTATAATTTTTAAAACAATTGACCGAAGAAAATATTATGAATAAATGAAAACATTTTTGACGACCTCCGTGGCGCAGCGCGTGCGCTGTTGCATTTTAAAGTTGGAGGTCCTGGGTTCGATTCCCGGCTCGAGTCTGGTCTGGTGGGAGGCTTCGGCCGTGGCTAGTTACCACCCTACCGACAAAGACGTGTCGCCATGTCGCGTAGCAACCAATTAGGAGTGTGGGTTTACCATGCCCAGGTTACAGGTTAGCCCGCTACCATCTAAGACTGCATCATCACTTACCATCAGGTGAAATTCCCGTCAAGGGCTTACTTGTAGCGGATAAAAAAAAAAAATTGTGCAATTCTAGCATTAATGTTCATTCAATGACTTCCGAAGATCAATATTTATCTAAATATAAACATATTTAATGAGCATATCTGTTCATATCTGTTTGGTTTGTAACATTGTCCTATTTTTTGCGATTGCTAAATATTTACGAGATACTTATCACAATCGTTATTTAATAAGTATTATCTACTATTTGATTTTTTACAAGCTTGTTCTGTATCAAATTAAAACGCTAGAGCAAACATCAGCAAAAAATGTAAGCCAAAAAAATCACCTTTATTGGCATTATAACTTTAAACCGTTAATGTTTTTTGTAACTCTCTTAATGAAGTGTGCGGAACAAGTTAATAAATAATATAATATGTTTTTTTATTATTATTTAATTAAGGGCAACCAACAGGCTACAGAACACTAAAAACTATAAAAATACATATGAAGAGGTAAAGATAAATATATGTATAACAATTCTGCAGACCCACTTAGAGTTTGCCATAATATGCAACTACTTAGAGAAAAAGAACGCATACAAAAACATACTATATATAAAAACAAACAAAAACTTTAAAACTTGTATCAAATAGAATAAGAATCTAATTGAATTAGCCTTATTAGACAAGACGTGCTTTATTATTATTTTTTTTAATTTCGGCAAATTATCACAAATTATCATAATATTTATATTATTAGATAGTATTAGAAATAATTAAGAGTTACGGATTAGATGTTAGTTTAAAAATGTATAGTTTACTTATTGAACTGATGTTGTTTAATATTTAATTTTAATTTATACTTAATGTACTATAATGATAGTTAAATAGTATAGCTGTCGATTTTAGAGCAGAGCTAGTACTCGGTCCCTTTTCGATTTCGTTTGTTTAGAACCTGCCTTACGAGCCTTTAGTAAAATCTCTTAACAAGCAGAAATAATTGACTTTTCAAGGTAACATCTTCCGTATTGAAAGTCAATATATTATGACGAATTTAATTACAAAATCCCCTATGCTGGTACGTGTCGTATTAAAACCCTGAAGTTGGTTGAAAGGAGTGAAAAAATAACATCTGTTAATATACAATTAAATGACTAACAAAAGCAAGCATATAAATTATTAAGGCGTGAAGGTCCACACATATTTTTCGAGCGTGCCGTGAAGTGGCTGGATAATTTATTCAGCTCTTATCGGTAGTAAAAATACAGTAGTTGTAGCGCGAGATAAGCCTACAGGCATTGTTTCAACCTCGCGTACGGAGACTGTGTTTGTCTGACACACTTTATCGTTAACTGTTTGCCAAATGTTTGTTTAGAGATGAATATACGGAATAGCGGGTGTAATAACCAATGTTGTTTGTTTTTTTTTTATCTCACATGGTGGTAAGTCATGATGCAGCCTAAGATCGTATTTTAATTCGTTTAAAGGTAATTGTAAACAATTTTATAACCAATTGCCAAATGAAATTTATGGGATGTCTCTCAATAAGTTCAAAGTTTATACAAAACGTAAGCTTGTAGAAAAGTCCTACTATAGTGCAAAGGATTATGTAAATGATAAACAAGCATGGGTGTGAAATTTTGCTCTAATAAGATAGCTCTTAATATAATTTTAAGTGGCATGTGAGATGGTGATAACAAAAAGAATATGTACCTGGCTAATTTTGTTGTGGGCGTCTTCTTAGACCGGGATGCGTTTGGAACCCTCATAGCTTTAGTTTTAAGTTTACGAATGTAGTTATCACCATCAAATCACTAGTATGTAAATTATTGACGCATCAAAAGTGCCTTTTAAAGGACTATTTGAATAAAGATTATTTGAATATTTGAATATCGCGTTGGTCTAACCTGCTAAGGGTATGTAAACCCATACTAATTGATTTTTACGAAACATCCTACCGGAACGCTAAATCGTTTGGCTACACGTCCTTGCCGGTAAGGGTGGTAACTATTTTATTAACCACAAGATGGCCCATGACGGAACTCTGTCTTCCCTAAAGTGACGCCGAAATATTAACCCAGTTATAGGACCTTAATAGTCTTTGTTATGTATGTCTAATATGGTCCGAAATGTTTAATATGTTATCTACTAATTGTATGCAGATTTAACCCAGGCCAGAAATCATTTCTGCATTATTAATCGTGTCTGAAGTTTTTGAAGTGTTGTATTTTAATTAGAATTCTATTAATAAACAGGTGCATACCTATAAATATAGTAACCTGGAAAAAGTGAGCAAACAAGTGCGTTGCTCGAATAATGGAAACAGGTTTTTGAATTCTCGTAAGCGCCGAACGTGCCGAGTAATCAGCCTCAATTTCTTTCTTGTAATACAAGTTTATTGGCATGACGATTTGCATTGTGAACCGAAATGACGTAGGTATCATAAGAAAGTTTTATATTTGAGAACTAAATACGAAATCATTTACTTATAGATTATTACGGACTTCCAGAATATCAAGTCAATTTGCAGTGACTCTACTAGTTTCTAGGTTTAGATATTGTATCTCGAAAGTGCTATTCATCATATTAAAACATTGTGAGGAAAATTGCACGCCTGAGAGTTATCTTCTTCCTGAGAGTTTTTTTCTTTAAAGCCAAGTCGTTCTGTTCAACTGCTTGGGATTCTACTGAGAAGCAGTCGGCAGCTCAGCCGTTGTTTTTTATAGCCGCAAAACATACGTATTAACTGATCCTATACGGCTATCCTAATCCGATTGCCGTTTATATATAATATATAGACGGCAATCAGAGAACAGCGCCATCTAGTTTTTAAATCATGTACGACAGACAAGAGAGTGGGATCGGCCCCTCTCTTTACGCAATACTGGGTGGGTTATGCAGGTTCTTAAAGACACACCGGCGCAGGATACATTGCATTCATTGCATTGATCGGTGGTCGAGACGCGGTAGTGCATAGTCTTACTTGGTGGAACGTATAGTCTGCTCTTTATAAATTACGATACTTGTAATTTAATTCTGTTCTACCAAGAGTATCTGGTCTCTTTGCCTTACCAACGACGCCCCCGCCCCCGTTCATCCTATATAATATCATGAAAATCCGCAGCCGACACAGTCCTACCGGATATCTCTATTCCTACGTGAATAAAAAATATGACCTTCACAGCTATAATTGTTAGGGTATCAAGCCTTCAATGTGGTGCTTGCTTAGTATATGTCTTAATTTACCAAGTTTTTTCAGACCGTTCATGAGTAATTTATCTATTGTTTACTGTTCCCACGTTATAATTGAAAACACAAATCGTTATGGGTCTTATATCAGACTTCCTTGCAACTCATGTATTTTTAATAGGCAGGCAGATAGGCACTTCCCGAATATAATTATTGTAATAACAGCAATAATTATTAATTAACTAGTTAATATGGTTTGTAGTCACATGCGTTTTTAAACAATTAAAATATCACTTGCTTCAACGGTGAAGGAAAACATCGTGAGGAAACCTGCACGCCTGAGAGTTCTCCATAATGTTCTCAAAGGTGTGTGAAGTCTGCCAATCCGCACATGGGGCCAGCGTGGTGGACTAAAGCTAAACCCTTCTCATATTGAAAGGAGACCCGTGCTCTGTAGTGAGCCGATAATGGGTTGATCATGATGATGATGATAATGAAAATGGTTTCATTATGCTGATGGGTTCATTTAATAAATTACATTCATTCCAAATATGCTAAAAAATACGAAGAACAGCCTATAGGAACTTATTTAAAGTCCGACATTATTACCTTCATACTCTAAGCTAAGCATATTTAATTTAGCCACACCATTTATACTAGGACCTTAGAATATATCATAAACAATTTAAGATCCTAGTATTGCAGGATTGTCTGAATAGAAAATCCAGCTCGACTACCAAAAGAAAGAAAATATAGAAAGAAAGAAAATGTTTTTTTATCCACTACAAGTTAGCCCTTGACGGCAATCTCACCTGATGGTAAGCTAACTAGCACTTTAAAATTAAAATTTATTTATTTATTTCCTCTTAATTCTAGCCTTACAGGATTATAAACCTAATTTGCCAAATTATTATAAGTTTTATGATCATAAATCTGTATGCTTTTTATATTAGGCTGAATCGGCTGAATAGCCTAATATAAAAAGTATAAAAATTTATGATCTTAAAACTTATAAACATATAAAAACTGCTTAAATTTACATATCCCGGTGACATATAATCCATGATGCCACTCTTGTGAGTTTACTCAGATTGCAACTGAATAGGTCCAGCCCCAAAAAAAATTATGCGTATTCCTTCGAGCCGGTAAAAATTCGGAAGTCACAACCGAGAAAAAACCGGCAAGGAAGTATGCATTCGCTCTTTTCCAGCAAAAAATATTACATAAGGTATCTTGTGAGATATGATAGCGGAGCAAACTCGGCATAGCATATTAAATGAATTTCCTAACCTTATGCAATATATTGCATACTTTTAACGTTGTTGTTTCGGATTGTCAGTTGCATGTAACCATATTAGTTATTACTGCGTCACCGGGGGTTTATGGCGAGCATGAAGCTCAGACCGTGAGAAGAGCACTTGGGCTCGACGACATCTGGGGAACGTCCCCCTAAGGGCGTCTAATGTGAGACGCGGACCTTGACTTAGGGTGACGTTGGGACTTGTCGAGTTTGTTGGACTGGTGTATCAGTCCGAACGCCGCCGTGATCGTGGATGTGGGTCTCATCCACAGTCCGGTAATTTTTTTTTTTTTAATTTATTTGGTTCGCCAACAGCCAAAACATTTTTACAAGTTTCAGTACCTTGCACTGAGGTACAGCACAAAAATGTTTAGCCACTTACAGGCAAACACCGCATGCAATTACAGGTAATGTAAAAAATGATGATGATAATGATGACGTCAGATATCGGGGTCCTCGTCTTCGCCGGCGAAGAGGCTGTGTTCTGTTGTGTCATGTGTGTGTATGACCTACTTGGAAGCGTTGTCTATAGTCAGTTGGTCGTCAGGTTTGTCAAGAACGTTCTTCGGTTTCCTCTTTATGAGTGGTGCGTTAGGGTTGGGGGTATAGTTGGACGCTTCAACCACTAGAGGGTTGGGGTGTCAGGCTGCACTTTTAACGTGCATCTATTTTAGCCTATATCATGATATGCTTACTAGATTTTATTAATAGCTAGAGCTAACTTAGAATTACCTTTTTAAAATTATCTCTTAATGGTAATCTTGGACTTTCAATGCCAAACTCGAATGGACTCATCCAGCTTTCGAAACTGTAGCCTATTCAGCCGTAAAACCGTTCGCTGTGAATGCCTAATCATGGGTTATTTCCAAAAAATAGTGCCCCTTATCTAAATGTCCGTCCATATAACATTAACTACCGAAAACTGGTGTTATCAGTAAGCTGTAAAAGGCAATGATAAGAGCAATTTGCTACCACAACCATTAGCGCTACTCTGGTAGATTCAAGTGTGTCAAGTTTACAAAACAGTGCGGGATGAAATAGGTAAATTATTTTAGGAGGCTAACCTTTATGGTAATTTATTAGTACCCGCAACTTTTTGCATAGATTCTATGACAGAATAAATTAAATTGTCTATGTTTTTCATTCGTTTCAATTTTAGAGATTGTTCCATGTGTGTTTGATGACAACAAGTTAAGGACTTCTTAATTGTCATAAATAACCAATAATTAGTTAATTTATTATAACAATAATAGTTAAGTAAGCAATGGAAGTTACAACACTACAGTACCTACTGTATTTATCAATTCTAAAAACAGAATGAAATTATCTAAAATACATTTTTTTTAAATGTACCAATATATTATTGGAGCATCATCATCATGATCAACCCATTACCGGCTCACTACAGAGCACGGGGTCTTCTCTCAATATGAGAAGGGTTTGGCCATAGTCCACCACGCTGGCCATGTGCGGATTGGCAGACTTCACACGCCTTTGAGAACATTATGGAGAACTCTCAGGCGTGCAGGTTTCCTCGCGATGTTTTCCTTCACCGTTGAAGCAAATGATGTTTTAATTGTGTAAAAACGCACATAACTCCGAAAAGTTGTAGTTGCGTGCCCGGATTGGAACCGCTGACCTCTGAGGAGGCTGACGCCCTATCCACTAAGCTATCACCGCTTTTACTGTTGGTTGATAAATAAATTTAAATCGTCAATATGTATATTGACGATTTCAATGCCTTTTCCTTTGTCCAAAATTAATGTAAGTTGAATTTTAAAAAATCCGTTTTTTTAATAATGAAAATGATTTAGTACCAAATGCAGTGGTCAGTTTTCCATTGCTGGTACAGATATTACATCATTTATCTTAGTACGAAGTTATTGTATTACACGAACAAGCTATCAAGTTAATAAAATGGACCGTAGACTGCAGACAAAACGTTCGGAATAAAACGACGCAAAAAGTTCCGCTGAATGAACTATATTATTGAAGTACACTTCATGCATGCTTAGAAGCAGTACATAGCCCAGAAGCCTCTGGAGGAATGGAAACTATACTACTAACTATATAACTAACTATTAGTGAGAAGAGAACGGAAACATATTATTCAACCTCTGCGGCGCAGCGCGGCGCTGTCGCATTATAAAATTGGAGGTCCCGGGTTCGATTCGCGGCTCGAGTGTGGTCTGGCGAGAGACTTCAGCTGTGGCTAGTTACGGCCCTACCGACAAAGACGTGCCGCCGAGCGGTTTAGCGTTCCGGCACGATGTCGCATAGAAGCCAATTAGGATTAGGTTTACCATATTCCTAAATAAATTATTCCTCTACCATCTTAGCCCGAATCATCACTTGCCATCAGGTGAGAACAGGCTAACAAGGCTAGTCAAGGGCTAACTTGTAAAAAAAAATGACGACACCAACATAATATATAAGAATTATCTATACTATAATATACCCTGAGCAACGTTGCTGATTATATTAAATACAAATCTCTATGTAAACCAAAAAGAAAACTTATTTATCTAAAATACACCTAGGCAATTCGTAGGGAAATTAAAACAAGACATGCTAATTCAGTTTAAAAAATGGCTATACAAATTAATCGACACAACTGTCTATGGGAATTTAGACGCGAGTCTGAGGAAACCTGTTGCATATTGACCATGCATAGTCAAGAAGTTGACGGAACAAATTGCTACCTTACATTTATTGAGATGCGTCACTCATTGTTTACTAGCAGAGCTAAAATAAGCCGGCGCTTACCTGCGTCTCATATAACGCGTTATAAATTATTTAAATTGCATATACCTATTTGCCATTGTATTGCGCATATCTAACAAATGGATGGCAATATATAATTCTCACGTAATTTACGTGGGTAGATAAATATATTCAACATAATTAGTTCGTCTTCCTTTTTTACATTAATAGAGTTATGTTGCAAATGTATTTCAAAAATAAAAATGACAGCATTATTATAGCCAATAAATTGGCACTCCTAAGCAAATGTCTTAACGGAAGGGAATTAGATTTATTTGGAATGTATTAATATTGGTCTTACAATTATGTGTAATTCCGAAACATTACAGAACTTAAACCATAAATGGAAATCCTGTGCCAAGTTTCAGCCATCTAGAGTATTATTACTAAGCAAAGAAGAGTCCAAGTCGTAGCAGCGTTCGAGTTCTGCGATCCGCCAATCACAGGACTTGAACAAAGAGCGCGTCTTCTGATTGGTCGCATGATCGTACCTGATGTTTTTCATATAAAAATAGTAACTTTGTCATCTTTTGTTTAAGGAAAATTTAGACAAATATTACCCAAGTGTAATGTTTCAGCTGAAATATGTCAACCGTGAAGCAGTTAAGCAAATAATCCGTGGAAATTATTGACAGCCGTGACAATGTCGAGACTACGCTAAATTGCTAAATTAATGTATCATATATCGCCCGACGTTCATTTACTTTAGCTGGTTGACTTGCCCCGAGCTCACGCTTTTTGTTCATCATCCTCATCTCCATTATCGGCCTTTAGAAAAGGTTTTAGAGCATATAGACCAAGGCGGGTTTGCTTTAGCTTTCAAATTATCGAAAGTATAACACTAATATTATATATATGCGAAAGTTTGTATGTGTGTATTTGTGTGTGAGTGTGTGTGTGTTTATGTGTATATGTTTCTTACTACCTTACACCGTAACTAATGATACAATGTAACTGAAATGGATATACCTTAGACGAAATTTATTTAAAAAACGTGTTTGGGGCATATCGATTTTATAGTTTCAAAGTCTTACAAGACTTACTGACTTATTATTTTTATTTCAATCATTAATATTATTTATTATATTTTTTAATAATATGTAATTATTAGTATGTATATATGTATAAGTGCTGATATTTCCCGCTTTTATATATCTGTCGGCTTCTTTCAAAAAGGTGGCCTGGAAGAGATCGCTTTTAGTGATAAAGTCGCCTTTTGCTTTAATATCATGTATTTTTTTTTGTTTCCACTTTTCTTTTGTTTCAATGTGAATTAAACTTGTTTAAATAAATAAATAATATTGTCTATAGTCTGTTCTATAAAGGATTTAATATACCTAATTTACTTAACATTTCCAGATTGGCAGTGTTTTTGTGTAGAGATGCATTAATAAATTATTGTGAAACAAGTTGTTTTAAACGTATTCCGGGGAATTTGTTATTGTTATTCGGTTAAAAAAGCAAAAAACTAGGTACTTAAGTGATACAATCTAGAACATTCGGATAAATTATTGACATCCTGTTGTTATTGTATTTTTGTAAAAAATATAATATCATAAAACACGGAACAGTGCGTCATGCGATTATTTCTAGATTTTATACCTAGGAAATTTACGTGAGACCTATGGACGTATAAATAGTACCTAAAGTTGTCCGAATAATTATTCCACTGAGTTGATTAACTCATACCGGTGGTAGTTTATCTTATATAAATATCTTATACATATAGCATAGTTTTAACGTTTCAAAAATACCTATAAACTGTACTCAAAATTAATGATAGCTGAATTTGTTTTTTTTTTAATTTGAATGAATGATAATTATCATCTTCATTGCCGACTCACTACAAAGCACGGGTTTCCTCTCAAGATGAGAAGGATTTGGCCAAACTCAACCACGCTGGCCATGTGTGTATTGGCAGACTTCCCACACCTTTGAGAACATAATGGAGAACTCTCAGGCATGCGTATAACTTCACGATGGTTTTCTTAACCGATGAAGCAAGTGATAGATATATGATGAAGCGTGTTTGAAACCCTCATAGCTTTAGTTTTAAGTTTACGAATATAGTTACCACCATGAAATAACTACTATGTCTACTGCATTTTTAAGGACTATTTGAATAAAGATTATTTTTCAATTTGAAATTTGAAAATTTGATATTTAATAGCTTAAAAACGCATATGAAACCCCGACCTCTGATTAGAAGGCGGATGCCCTAACCACTATCACAGCTTCAGTCTTCTGTCAGGTATTAAGACGTAGATATCTAAGAACGTCAAGTTAAAGACGTTGTAAAGTTATGATAGTTAGATAATGAATGCATAGGAGTACCAAAAATATGAATAATATATTTATAAACAACTCATTTTTATGTTTTTTTAGTGCGAACGTATGCCAAGAGTTGAGACGTAACCTAAACCTTCAAGGCGGTGTCCGTGCGTGTCAAACGTACAATTACACAGCCTTGAATAGTGTCGTCACTCTCCAAGACACAAGCTGTAACGATTGGTTGATATTATACAAATATATCTCATAATATCCTTTTCTATATGATTAACCTAGATCATTGTTTCCCAATTGGTGGTACAAGTACCCCCAGGGGTACGTAAAGTTGCATCAAGGGGTACGCGCGGCTATCAGTAAAAACAATTATCATCATCGTAAAAGCTCGGAGCACCGGGCACCCGCGCCATAATTTCAAGAGCTGCGCAAAAAAAACGTGCACATTTGTCACATTAACGTCTTCGCCGATACATCACATTTTGATTTTCACTATAGTTCTGTAATTTGAAGGTAATATTTAAATTTATTTTATAATGTTATTTAAACTGACTTTTTTTTTATATATCATTGCTACAATAAGGGGTACGCAGGTTTGAGGTCTTTTTTGAAGTGGTACGCAGCAAAAACTAAAAGGAACCACTGACTAGATATTACATATAATTTTTTACCAATAAATTTTTCAAAATAAATTTCAGTTAACTATTAATGTTGAATTTATGTTGTACCAGTGTACAAGTATTATGATTTTGTAAGTTAATTCTTAGATAGAGATAGTAATGATTTAATATGTTATCGTCCGCGTAGATTAAGGTATATAAAGAATTATATGAGAACAGGCAACGTTAATTCAAGTCAGTAGATCAACTTAGGTGGTTTTCATCACATCTTACGATGGTTTAATTGTCTAATGGAGATAGATAAAAACAATTTATGTATTTTATGTATATTGATAGATAGGTAATACATAAAAATAAATGTACTCTCTGGCTGATCAATGAACCACGCTACGCATAACCGAAATATTTGGCATATAGTAGTAATAATGCCGTATAGTTTTTATACCGAAATATGCCAAATATTTCGGTATAAAAACTATACGGCCACTTTTGATGCGGACATACAATTTATGTGTGTGAGTGAGGAGATGATGATAATTACATTAGTTATCCAGTTAGTTAGCTATGAGGGTTCTAATCTTTGTCTTATAAGAGGCCTACAACAAATGTAGCCAGGTAATCGATTTAGTCAATCAAGATAAAAAAAATTATTACTGACTTTTCTTTAATTAGCGATATTCAAATAGATTTTTCTATTTCGGTCATAGAGTGGAGTGTATATTATTTTCTTGACACAAAATAAAAAATATGAAACCATTTTGCTGAGTATTCATCTATCAAGTCCGTAGTACGTTATCCGTCATAATATACAACTCGTCTATGTCACACTTGTGATATCGATATGATTCGCATGTGACCCTATTATATAAAAATATTTAATTACACATCATAGAATAAGCCCAATATTTGAACGAATAAAACATCTAAACAAATATAAACTGCAAAATGTCCCTCCTATATATTCAACTCGATAAAAATATCGATGAAAATAAACGCTGGCGCTCATGCATCACACCATAATATTGTAATATTCGTACATTACATTAGCGATAAAGAGTATACAATATGCGTAGAGAATCACACTCACATCACGTCTTGTTACGTGAGTAAAGGATACACCTTTACCATCATATATCACCTTTACCAGACCTCGTGGGTCTGGTGGTTAGCAAGTTTGACTCAGACTACCTCCGTGGCGCAGGGAGCGCGCTGTCACATTATAAAGTTGGAGGTCCAGGGTTCGATTCCTGGCTCGAGTCTGGTCTGTTGAGAGGATGCAGCCGTGGCTAGTTACCACCCTACCGACAAAGACGTGTCGCAAAGCGATTTAGCGTTGCGGCACGATGTCGCGTAGAAACCAATTAGGAGTATGGGTTTACCATACCCCTCACCTCCCCCGCCCCCCCCCCCCCCCATGTCAGGTTAGCCTGCTACCATCTTAGACTGCATCATCACTTACCATCAGGTGAGGTTGCCGGCAAGGGCTAACTTGTAGTTCATAAAAAAATAAAAAGACTACGTAGTCTACAAATCAACCGAATTCGGTATTCCATCCAGGTAATTACTTAGATTAACGTTGCTTAACCAGCGCATTCGATTAGTTTAAGCTGTCGTAACCCAGCCACGCCACACTATCATCATTGCAGGGTAATCGGTATTACCACAAATATTAAGTTTCCATCTGACCCAAAAAGAGCTATTTATTTTTATTGCTCCGCGCTTAATAGTAAAATCATATTGCATCAAAACTCAAAACTGTAAAAGAAGTCGAGACGTTAATATGCTAACTAGCATTTTTAGGGGTTCGTACAAAAATGGTAAAAACGAAACCTGCTAATAAGTCCATCTTTTGCAACCTTATAGTTCAGTTTACTCTTGCAGTTTATACCGGCATTGCGACGTTTCAACTGAGAAATTCAAAAAAGAAAAAATCGACTTGAAATAAGAAATAATTATGTTGAATTTAAATGGAAAAAATCGTCGAAAAATAATTAATACCACTTTAATTGCACTATGTAAAACGACTGTGTTATCGTTTTAGAAATTTTTAGAATAACATTTAAAGGTACATAATATGTGACTTACCACGAAAAATATTTGCGATAAAATAAACTCATGAACATGAGTAGGTCTATTTCTACAGTCGTTCCTTCATTACTAATACTTCGTACTGATACTGGTGGTCTGCCCATCTGGTTGGTGAACTGCCTCTCGATTTTTTGCCGCCTGTATTGCCTGTCACAATAAGCTGTCCCAAGCTATCAGGAGAGTGATGGCGAAATGTCCGCATGTGTCCGATATTAGAGAGCAGGCCAATATGAGTAAGTATATATATAGGATTATGGTAAAAACCACACTCCTGATTGGTTTCTACGCGACACCGTGCCGGAAAGCGAAATCGCTTGGTAACACATCTTTGTCGGTAGGGTGGTAACTAGCCACGGCCGAAGCCTACCACCAGACCAGCCTCGAGCTGGAAATCGAACCCAGGAACTCCAACATTAAAATGCGACAGCGAACGCTCTGCGCCACGGAGGTCGACAAAATATTATTAGTATTCGTTACCTCTTTAAGTACGGAACCCTCGGAGCGCTAGTCTAAAACGTACTTAGCGGTTTTTTTTATATAAACACCGGCAATTTAGTAACAATACTGACATCTTAAATTACCGAAGACGCGATCGCATTTGCATATGATTGCTATTCCGGGCCGTGTACCGTCAAACAATGGAACGTCTTCTACGACAAAATAAAACAATGACATTGCGGTGGGTATTAATGACTCTCAGATGAATCAAGTGTGAAAGCTGAAACAGTTGTCACGAAAAAAGTCTATACCTTCTTGCTTATCTAACTAAAAACCGTTCATTTCCGACTGGTGGTTCCAGAAAAGCAAATGCTTTTTTAGATTTTTTTAGACGACCTCCGTGGCGCAATACAAAAAACCTTTTCTTTTTTATACACCACAAATTAGCCCTTGACGACATCTCACCTGATGGTAAGTGATGATGTATAAGATGGTAGCTGGCTAACCTGTTAGGAGTATGGTAAACCCATACACCTAATGGGTTTCTACGTGACATTGTGCCGGAACGCTAAACCGCTTTGTGATACGTCTTTGTTGGTAGGGTGGTAACTAGCCACGGCCGAAGCCTTCCACCAGACCAGACTCGAGCCGGGAATCGAACCCAGGACCTCCAATTTTTCAAATGCGCACGAGCTGCGCCACGGAGATCGTCAAAACCTACCTAACCTAGTAATTTTATAAATTAAATTCATTCCTGTGACTTAAATAAATGACAAACTTGAGGTAAAATACACGTAAAACTTGCAAAATCTTAACAATATTAAGCGTCGAAAACATTTTAACGATTCATTGCTCTAATTGTAGTCTATTAAAGCGATCTAGTTGACAATTTATGTAGTACATTGGTACATTTTAATTCGAGTCACGTTTAATATTACATTCGCCAAAAAATAAAACAACATGACCTCTACACGCTTCGCAGTACTCATTCGTCAGAGCAATACCTAGATACGTACTATAAGTAAAAGATCTGTTTGTTTGTTCGTTGATTTCAAAAGATCATCGGGTTGAAGCGCTTTTTGGTTAAGTTTAGAGATCGTGTAAAATTAAAAAAAACTGTATTCTGTATTTATTATTATAATGATTAACTACAACACAGTAGTAATTAATTATTAACTATACATTATTCTAATTACTATTCATGAACTCAAACGCAATTCTGGTAAGATACGTCTTCATGTTAAAAGGCTAACCGGTCCTGATTAAAATAGGTTTCGTCTTGTAATATTTACTAAAGAAATATTGTCGTCATTTTAATTAAGGTTGGTTAATTCTTTATTTTTTATTTGTGGTAATTTATTTCAGTTTTTATTAATGCGAGTTAAGTATTACCTACAATTTTATTTTTAATTGTTACGTCTGTGATTTTACCTATTATCAGGCTTCTACTAAGCCAGCGTTGCAGCGTTACTTTTATTTAGTCGGTATCAGAATAAGGTAGATTACGTCAAATTATTTATATATTTCTTATCAGTAAATAAAACCTTTTTCTTTCATTCTTTTTTGTCTTTCTTTCTTTATTTCATTCTTTCTTAAATACAGAAAAACCTACTAAAATTAATTTCGTTATTCACGATATATCTTTTGCAGTTAGATATTAGTTAACAAATAAAAAACAATCGTCATCATGAACAACCCATTGCCGGCTCACGGATCTCTCTCAATATGAGAAGGTTTTGGCCATAGACCACCACGCTGGCCATGTGCGAATTGGCAGATTGATTTGAGAACATTATGGAGAACTCTCAGGCATGCAGGTTACCTCAAGATGTTTTCTTTCACCTTTAAAACAAGTGATATTTTAATTGCTTAAAAACGCACATAACTAAGAAAAGTTCGAGTTTCATGCCCGGGATCGAACCGCTGACCACTGATTAGTAGGCGGATATCCTAACCACTAGACTATCACAGCTAAAAAACATTATAAGGAGGCAAAGCCTCGGGTGCATCTAGATTACTAGATAGAAATAAAGATTGGTAAAAAACGTAGTTTAGCGCAAAGCAACTGTCACAGTGCTACGTCGTCCCAAGAGTTCCCAGAATCTTTCTCACTGATGTTTTTTGTAAAACCACATGTTGTTTCGCAACGTATTCTAAAATACTAATGTGTGTTTAAGTACAAACATTTAAATGCCTTATTACAAAACACTTAAGGTTCATTTTGCAATTATTTTGTCCACACACCTAAAGAATATTAGTGTCTGGTGATTTGAACGAGATAAAACTTGGCACGATATTTCGGCGTTACCCTTCTGGTTACACACAATTTTTGTGAGTCATAAGAAAAGCCATCAGCGATGTGAAACTTTAAGAATGGGAAAAATCTTATGAAAGAAAAATATAAAAAGGAAAATATTACACGTATAAATTTTTGACAACCTTAATCAAAATCAAATCAAAAATAGCTTTATTCAAATAAACCTATTACAGACGTCTATGAATCGTTCATTTCATTATTTCTATTCATGGAGTGATGGTGATAACTACAATCGGCAAATTAAAACTAAAGCGTTAAGAGGGTTCAAATCGCGCCCAGTTCTAAAGAGACACCCACAACAAACTTAGCCGGTTTTTTTTTGTTATGACCATCTCACATAATCAATAATAAATTATAGTGCCTTAGCAGCTTGTGAGCTGTCATATTATAAATTGGGAGGTCCTGGATTCGATTCGCGGCTCAAATTTGTTCTGGTGAGAGGTTTCGACTGTGGCTAAGAATCACCCAACTGGCCATGACACACCGCCAAGTGACTTAGGTATTGCCAAGTAGAAACGCATAGTTACTTCCCCTAATGCTGCAGATGTTAATGGGAGACGGTAATCACTTAACATCAGGTGATAGGCCTCGTTTACATTCGATGAAAAAAGGAACTCAATTTTGAAAGGGCGTGTAAAAAACGTGCAACTTGCGTGACGTCATGCCCTCCCACTCGCATGTAAGAAAATTAATCTAAAGCAAATAAAAGGACCTGTTAGCATCAATGCTACACAGCCAATCCCTAAAACCTGACTCGCAACATAACTTTGGTCAAGATTTTATAAACGGCTTACACATTACGCAAAATAAACATTTTAAAGACGTTTTTGTTTGCTTTTCCAGTTACCAATGGTGAATGAGCTAAGTGTTTTGTAATGGTTTTATGTGCTGTTTAATCTACTCTGCCAAATAAACAATCCAAATCCACAAACTTAACAGGTGCGAGCAATTAAATCTTTACAAAATATTTTCCTATTAACCTTTCACTAGCGTTATATGCAGTAGCAATGGTTCGCCGTATTACATCGCATAAGACAATGGGCAGTTAAAAGATAAGCTTTAAACATCTGATGATCAATCCATCATTATTACGTGTCGGAGGTGATCTAACTCCTTACGGTAACATTTGCTCGGTAACTTGTTACGTTAAAGAAAAAAAAGTTTCAAAATGTTTCAAACAAAAACAAAAACAACTTATGTCCATCAAATAGAGAGCTATTTCCTTTCTATATAAAACGAATCATTAGATTCGATCTACCCAGGTTTAATGATAAATATAGCCTCTCTGTTATGAATGAAAGTACTACGACATTCTTCTTTAGAAACAGCTAATACTTATTCAAAGCTTCATCTAGTATTTCTTAAGTATATAAAATGTGATCTTTAGAAACTTAGTTGAAAAACTATTTACATCAAATTTAAATTTCGTCAAGTTTTTTCTTGATATATGTTATTGTTATATATGTTGATTATATGTTTATATAAAATGCGATATTCAGAAATTCTGTTGAAAAAATTTTTACTTCAAATATAAGTTTCGTCAAGTTTTTACGTTGTATTTCATATATAAAATGCGATAATTAGGAACTTAGTTAAAAAAAAAATTCTACGTAAAATAAAATGCGATCTCATTAAGAATCGATCCAATAATATTTCAATCGATCGATACATTTAATATTAATCAAACTTTATAAATATTAAACATGAAGACTAAATTTCCTTTAAAACATGTCATACTGGATAAACTAATTTGAACCATGCAATTGGTAATAATTGGTAATTAAAAAGTGTTTCCATACACCCATATTTGACTAGTACCGTGGCACAGTGCGTGCGCTGCAATAATATAAAGTAGAAGGTCCTGGGATTTACTCCCGATACGAGTCTTGTCTGGTGAAAGGCTTCGGCTGCATCTAGTCACCACTCTACCGGCAACGACATGCCGTCAAGCGATTTAGCGTTCCCGCATTATATAACGTAAAAACTGATTAGGACGATGGATTCAACCAGCAACGCATAATTGGCTCTTCTTTTCCAGATGTTCATAGACGATGACGAGAATCACTTAATATCAGGTGACCCCTATGATTTTATTTCCGCGATGTATATATAAAAAAGAAATAATACGTAAAGATATTCTCTTTTAAACATTTTTAAAAACAAGGTTTCTATGGCGCGATTATCCTTATCCTGAACCAAAAATACAAATATAAATATAGTCAAATCTGACTAGCAAAGGGCAGATATATAATATACTATAATATACTATATAAAAAAACATAATGTATCAAAAGTCTCCATCAGACCTACTCATAGTAACACGATATCATTTCATTGCCACCGGTTATAAAGGCCGAATTTCACGTCAATTGGTGAACAACGCGTGCTCAAACAGAACAAAGAAAGTTGAACAAAATAAAGCTGGTACAAACGCTATAAAGCTAACTTTCATGCAGATGAAGACATAATAACATACGAGTGGGTACATGGCCCGTAGAAAGCTTTTATCCTAACGTGCAATTATCTCCAGACACGAGGCGACGGTAAGCAGAAACGTCGAGGGATTGCTAAAATAGCGATCGATGGGTTAGTATGGAAAACATCCACGAGAGGGCATTGGCATTGTTTTTGCACTCCACACAGGGTTACCATATCGACCTTATATATTTAAAAGTCCTACAGATTTATATTATAATTGATCTGTTGCACTTTATTTTTATAGATGAACTGTGTTTTCGATGATTTAAAAGGTTTTGAATATGAACAGTTTGTTGTGTTGTAATGGACGGTGTATGTAGTTTTTAGACGACCTCCGTGGCGCAGTGCGTGCGCTGTCGCATTTTAAAGTTGGAGGTCCTGGGTTCGATTCCCGGCTCGAGTCTGGTCTGGTGGGAGGCTTCGGCCAAGCGATTTAGCGTTCCGGCACGATGTCGCGTAGAAACCAACTACGAGCGTGGGTTTATCATACTTCTAACAGGTTAGCCCGCTACCATCCTAGCATCATCACTTACCACCAGGTGAGATAGCCGTCAACGGCTGACTTGTAGTGTATAAAAAAAAATAGTAATGGAAACCATGGCATCAGACCGGTGTGGTAAATAGTCGCGGTAAAAGGCTAAAGCCTAGGAGCCAAGCTCACTTATAACATAACAACCTCTGTAGTTTCAACCAAATGAAATCGCTATCTCACAACTAATATTTATCGTCAAAATCGTCAAAATTGTCACTTGATATTAGTTTTAAAACTATATATACAAACCTATTTACATCATTGCTCAAGAGTGATACATTTATTGTTAGTTAGCTGTATAATAAGCGCAATATTGGTTAACTTAAAATACCTTATTTATTTTGATTTATATATATTGTATACAATTTTCGTTACAATTGAAATAGGGAGAAAAGATGCCACGAATTGCTATGTTATTATTTGTGTAGTGTACTTCCAACATTGTGTATAATATCGAATAAATAAAGTGTACGAAACATTTGCTTCTGATGACTTAATCCTGATGACGCCCACTAGAAACTTGTCCGATAATGATGATATTTATAAGGATCGCCTTTCCCCGACATATATGTATACCTATATGCTTAACATAATATATAGCTAAGCAGTTAGGACACATTATATTTGATTATCCAAATTCTACAACACATAATACGAATACTTTTGTAGGCTAAATCATTAATTTACTGATTGAAATGTGTAGATACTTTTTAAGAGGTGGTTGACTTACTTTAATATGTTTCCTTTATGATAATATTAAAATAACTACTGTACTATTATCGTATCGAGTAGATATATATATATATATTACTATCTCTATATCTACTCCTACTCCATACCTACTGATTAAGTTAGGACATATCCCATTTAGTCACACACAATTTGGTCACCCAAATTCTACACGTAAATATGAATGCGAATGATTTTGTAAGCGCAAGCCTATCATTGAATCATTTTGATTGAAACAAATTGCTTTTCAGAGGTTGTTGACTTGCTTCCATGGTTTTATGTAACGTTATGGGAAGATCAGATGAACGTGTTCTCAAAACTTACGATGGCATCTGGCTATGGGCTATTTGTCATAGATAACAAATCGTTATTCAGGTTTCTTCTTTGTATGTTGTACCGGTTTTGTTTTTGGTTGCATTATGGTGGTATTAGATTTGAAATGTTTGTTTTATTGTATTAGGTGCACAAGAGGTAAGGGGCGTGCTCTAAGGATTCACGCAGAAATTGATAGGGATGATGTACTCTTCATCCCAATCGCCAGCTGGCAACGGATCGATGGTACCTCTGGTACTGGGTATGTTTATCATCATCATCATGATCAACCCATTGCCCGCTCACTACAGAGCACAGGTCTCCTCCCAACATGAAAAGGGTTTGGCCATAGTATGCCACGCTGGCCGTGTGTGAATTGGCAAACGCAGTCGCGAAATTTCTAAATATAACCTAAATTCTGACCTAAGTAGGTAGTTAATCTACCAAATTACTCGTAAGTAAAGTTCTATCCTAAGAATAGTAATTGAGTTGAGATTTGAGAGTTGTGATAAAATTACAAGTAAGTAACGAGAACTGAGAATCGAACCCAGTACCAACTTTTTAATGCGACATCGCACGCACTGCGCCATGGAGGTCATCAAAACGTCTTTCGTATTTACCATATATCTTTTTATTATTATAGTCTCCCAAATTCATTGTTCTGAGATCCTGCCGTAGGTAACAAACGAATATGATTGACAGGTGTGACAGCCACGTAGGTGACTGTCACATCTGTCAATCATTTGTTTTATGTGTATAATTTTCGTATTTTTCCTCATCAGAGTTAGAAAATAACGAAATAGATCCGAGTTCAGTTTTGCGACGATAGTTAACTCAAGATAGTAAACTTAAATATTAAACGTAAATTACGTAAACGTATTATATTGGTCCTGAGAGCCATTTTTATTTATAAATTTGTAAATATGTAATAATTTGTAAATTTGTAAATATGTAATAATTTGTCTAGTGGGAGGCTTCGGCCGTGGCTAGTTCCACCCTACCAACAAAGACGTGTCGCCAAGCGATTCATCGTTCCGGCACGATGGCGCGTTGAAACCAATTAGGAGTATGGGTTCACCATACTCCTAACAGGTCAGCCCGCTACCATCTTAGACCGCATCATCACTTACCATCAAATGAGATGCAGTTAATAGCTTACGTTTGGTGTATAAAAAGAAATATATATATTTCCATTATTAAATATGTTGTAATTCCTTATAAGTCTGACAATAAGAATACTGACAATAAGAATACTGACAATAAGATACGCACAGACTAAAGTTAATACAACATAGGCACTGACAATGTACCATTGTATCCAATCCATATAATATACCGTTAAATAAACCACAATTGGTTTGAATTGTTGTCAGTGCGTGGGTCTGTGTCCACGGCTTCCTCTATTCCGAGATCAGATGACCTAACAAGACAATTTGACTGATTGCTGGCGACGAAAATAGATGTATTCATAACAACTCCGAAACTGAGCGAAATAACGGCAATCTACTGAAGTGATCCTACAAAAGCAATCCAGTGACAGAATAATCGTATTCGATTATTCTAATGGATATGAAAACTGACTCGGGAGGCCAAAGCGTACTCTAGCATAATAGTAACCGAACTACGAGTATGTCCCACTATTTTACCCGCATTAACTATAGTTAAACAATCAATCAATTATACACTTTATTCAAACAATCATTTCAATAAATCATTAAAAAAATAAAAATAAAAGGCTCTTTTGACGCCTCAATTGTTTACATACTAGTGAGTTGATGGTGATAACTACATTCATAAATTTAAAACTAAAGCTAAGAGGGTTCCAAACCCGCCCTGGTCTAAGAAGAAGCCCACAACAAACTTAGGCAGGTAAATTTTCTTTTTGTTATCGCCGTCTCACATGCCACTTAAAATTATTTAAGAGCTAACTTATTAGAGCAATATTTCATACCCTATATTGTTTATCATTTACATAATCCTTTACACTATAGGACTTTTCTAGAAGCTTACGATTTAGCGTGATGTTGTGTATTTGCTCCCGTAATCCAACGAAAACTTAACGAGACAGACCAACATGCAGATTTTATTCATAAAGTCAACTAACAATTTAGTTGGAAATCTTGATCATCATTAGCATCATCAGCCCAATGCTGGCAACAGTTGCCTCTTTCATGAGTTCTATCGCAAAAGAAAGCAGGAAGAGTGTTATAGCATAGAACATAGAGCTACCTCGGTGCTCTATGGTGTCGAATCTTTAGTAGAAATTTATAATAGGTTTATGTGAAATTATAGTAGAAAATACGGGATATTATGTTCTAGAAATACTGTTAAATTCATCTGCAGCGAAATAGGTTTGATTAATTCGCCCCAAATTGAGAATCTCTTTTTTCTCTGTCATTTCAATGTTACCTACAAAAAATGTAGGTAACATTGAAAAATTGCGGAATATTTAAAATTACATTCTCCGATGTTAGAAAGTAATGATGACATGTATATTATTTAATCTATATAACGACCACGATCTCAATTGACAGTGATAATCGTTACGTAAGGTATATTCTATTCGAACTATTTGGGCGTTCATAAAAAAACGCAAAGAACATATAAAGCACTCCACCTTAATTTATAGGACTTACACAATGTGGCGATAGAAATACAATTTACGAGTAGGCGTTGGGTAGGTTACGTGAATAAGATTGTAGATGGTCTTACTACCGTGGTTATGCATCAATAAAAAAGAACGCGGTCTAAAAATTATATCCATCCTAATATAATAAATGAGAATGTAGGGATTTTTGTTACGCTTTCACTCTTTGTACACATATTCTTGGAGGTATTAGAAGTAAGATAAATTTGGGTGTGAATTGCTCTATCTCCATAGGTACCATAATTTATTATTGATAATATGAGATGGTGATAACAAATAACAAAAAAAGTTTGTTGTGGGTTTCTTCTTAGACCTGGGCGCGATTTGAGCCCTCTCAGCTTTTTTTTACCAAAGATACAAAAACTGGTTTATTAAAATATAGTTATTATATTGATTCATTCCTATTGTAACTTCTGTTTTAGTTCCGGGCACGCACCTCTAACTTTCTGGAGTTCTGTGCGTTTTCAAGCAATTAAAATATCACTTGCTTTAAAGGTGAAGGAAAACATCATGAGGAAACCTGCATGTCTGAGAGTTCTCTATAATGTTCTAAAATACGTGTGGCCAGCATGGTGGACTATGGCCAACCCCTTTTCATATTTAGGAGACCCGTGCTCTGTAGTGAGCCAGCAATGGGTTCATGATGATGATAATTAAAATAGTTCCCACTTGTTTGTTATAACCTTTGACGCCCTTTTGGAGAAATAACTTCAACCGATGAATAATATAAATCATGGGTTAGGTGGCCTATTTATTGAGCAAGGTTATTAAAGATCACTTAACATTTATTTTTCTCTAGAACGTCAGAAGAGCTCTAGTATTAGCATGAATATATTTATTAATATACTTATATATAGGTATACCAGGGTCATTATGCACCTGTTTGGATTAACCTTAAGAAATGTTATTTAAAAAATTATTTCAACAAATTAATCGTATGGAATTTATGATGCTTAGTTCTCACACTCATTAATTAACGCAAGGATTACAGCAGTATATAAATAAGATTAAAGGAGCTACTGTATCAATCATCTTAATTGATTCTAGTTCACCTTTGATGACCTCTCATTAACGGGTAAGAGTTACGCGCTATAGAAACGTCCAATCAGTGGGGATTTATTCATGTTAAAGTATGGGCTGATAGTGAAGCTTGGTTTGGCTAAACATTTGTTTAAATACATATAACTCTTTTGCGTTACAATGATGATGTTGATGCGTCTTTGAGACCCTTAATCGTGAACCATAGATTATTTTATTTATTTATTTATTTATACAAATTTATTGCATACACACACATAAAAAAATACATAATATAAAAGCAAAAGGCGATTATTTATTATAATATTGAAGTTTTTATTTATTTAATTATTTTACACTACCTTACACTTAAATTCCAGAACTTTGGATTCGATAGTGAAGTTATACTAATCTAAAGAGTTAAAACACATACTTAGGTATAATAAATAGTCCACATTGTTGTCCTTGTGAGTTCACTCAAAGAGCAACCAAAAATATCAACCTTTTAGACTGTGAGAAGAAGAATAATAAATAAATATTATATTAAGGTGGTATAAGCTGTTAAAAGAAGAGTATTCAGAACAAATTACCCCGTTTTTATATTAAGCTCCCCTTGGCCTCTCTGGAGTTAGACTAAAACCCCTTATTCACTCGGAATCATCATCATCATCATGATCAACCCAGACCGGCTCACTATAGAGCACGGATCTCCTCTCAATATGAGAAGGGTTTGGCCATAGTCCACCACGCTGGCCATATGCGGATTGGCAGACTTCACACGCCTTTGAGAACATTATGGAGAACTCTCAGGCGTGCAGGTTTCCTCACGATGTTTTCCTTCACCGTTGAAGCAAGTGATATTTTAATTGTTTTAAAACGCACATAACTCCGAAAAGTTAGAGGTGCGTGCCCGGATTCGAACCGCCGACCTCTGATTAGGAGGCTGACGCCCTAACCACGAGGCTATCATCGCTGTCACACGGAATATAACCTCCTAACCAAAGACATTATGTTGAATAAGCAACGATTACTGTACTTATTTTTATGAGATCAGTTTAATTAATGCTTATTTAATGTCCTCTCATTAATAAAGTTCATTGATTTTTATTTCAACTCTCTTTTGACCCAACCAACAAAAAAAAGAGTTAGGTTCGATTTTATTTTTCGAGGGCCTTTTAATTAATTCCGATTTCATGTTCTCTCTTTTATAAGTTACCCATGATATTGTGTAAATTTCAGCTCTCTTTGACCCAATCAACCCAGAAAACCCGGCTATGTTTTACAACTGTAAATCATGACCCAGTTGTCTGAATAAAAAAATAAAAATTAATATAAAACCATGGTTTTTTTTATCAGATCATTTTAATGGATTCATATTTTGACCTCCTATTACAAAGTAAAGACTCCTTTTTTATCACATATTCGTGATAATACTTAGAACAGTGTGCAGTCTGATACCAATTTTATAACTATTATTTTAATCCGGAAATCGAACCTAGGATGTCGTAATCTCTATTGGAAAATGTGCCACAAGACAAGTGAAGATAAGCTCTGACATGCATCAAGGGAAAGGGAGTACATTCACGTCTCTATAAGATCCTTTCACTATGTTTATCCGGCCATTTCTAATCATTGAGCTATAATGTTCTAGAGCAGTCATATTACGACTATGTGCGACTAAATGTATAAACACGTATTCCAATATTGCATTAGCTTACGTCTATAAGCTGTGATAGCCTAGTGGTTAGGACGTCCGCCTCCTAATCGCAGGTCAGGGGTTCGAACCCGGGCACGCACCTCTAATTTTTCGGAGTTATGTGCGTTTTTAAGGAATTAAAATATCACTTGCTTTAACGGTGAAGGAAAACATCGTGAGGAAACCTGCATGCCTAAGAATTTTCCATAATGTTCTCAAAGGCCTGTGAAGTCTGCCAATCCGCGCATCGCCAGCGTGGTGGACTATGGTTAATCATCATCATCATCATCATCATCATTATCAACCGATTGACGTCCACTGCTGTACATAGGTCTTTTGTAGGGAGTTCCAATGCTCACGGTCTTGGCCCGCTTGCTTCCAGCGGCTCCCTGCGACTCGTCTGATGTCGTCTGTCCACCTAGTTGGGGGTCGACCAACGCTACGTTTACCGATGCGGGGTCGCCATTCCAGCACCTTGGGACCCCAACGTCCATCGGTTCTCCGAGCTATGTGCCCCGCCCATTGCCACTTCAACTTCGCAATTCTCTGAGCTATGTCGGTAACTCTGGTTCTTCTACGGATCTCCTCATTTCTGATTTGATCACGTAGAGATACTCCCAGCATAGCTCTCCCCATCGCCCGTTGAGTGACTCTGAGCCTTCTTATGAGGCCCATAGTGAGCGACCATGTTTCAGAGCCGTAAGTCATCACTGGCAACACGCACTGTTCGAAAACTTTAGTCTTCAGGCACTGAGGGATTTTGGACGAAGACTATGGCTAAACCCTTCGCATATTGAAAGGAGACCCGTGCTCTGTAGGGAGCCGGCAATGCGTTGATCATGATGATTAGCTTACGTCGGATGTTCGGAAGGGTTATATTAAACAATATTGTGTTTATTCGAGTTTCTTAAGCATTTTGACTTGGAATTCTACAGTCGACTCTATTGGTTGTTAGCTTAATTTATTAATAATGGCGTGTTTGACTTGTGTCAAACCTTTCACTTCAAACATCAGAAATTCATTCATAATGAGTGCAGAGTGAGTAAATGTTTACTTCTTTGATCGCATTAAAGCAATTTATTGCTTGATTGGCGTTGTCTCTGTAATATTGAAAGATGTTGACGCATCAAAAGTGCCTTTTATAGGATTAGTTAAACGATCTTGGATAAGATAATTTTAATAAAGTTTTTTAACGATGGATCGATGCTTGTTTAATATAACTCAATAACAAATAAATACAGAAATACCTGTCACCACAATAATGATACAAAAATTATTATAAATAAGATTTAGTCTGACGATAGCGCTTTATCAGTGCATCTGCAATCACCACTAGCCATAGGCCTATTTGAATTAAAAATATTTTATAAGATTTGGCTTCTATTGCGACTTAGCGTGGTCGGCTCTAGTTTGTAGTATATTAATAGTAAAAGTTTCTAATACGCCAGCTATTTATTTAAACACCGACATTTAATTACCTTCATGAATGAGTAGTAATAGCGATAGAATATTATAAATAACGATCTTTTGTTCAACTAGAGGCTTATTAGAATACAATGGGTGTATCCCCTGTTGACGAGTGAAGAGGTGTTAGAATAATAATAGCTAATTCGAATGTATTGTACGTTTCCGTATTAAATAATATTTGCAATAGTCCAACATATCTCTTTCATTCAAACGAAAAAGGGAGTTTAGAAGATTGTAAAAAAGTCCCGTTTTTAAAGTAAGATATCCGATATAGCAGCTATTAGCTTCAAATAAAATAACTAAGGACTTTTTGTAAGCCCTGTAAACCTTTATATATATATGCAATTTACATGAATAAAGTTGTTTAATAATTCAGATACGAGACCAAAATCGCGGGAGGCCAGTCGTTAGTTAACTTATAATAAATTGAATTTGATGTAAATTTAATAGCTCACTAAAAGTCATAGTTTTAGATGCAATTAACAAATGAGTATATACGTTGATAAGAACAGTCTACCTCCTTTCTGTCGGGCAATCACCGCCCGCTATAATTGACTAAAAAAAGTATCATCATCATTCAGACACGGTTAATATACCATTATCTATCTAATGACATATTTTTATATTTGCTTCGCAAGCAAACCTACCCCATTACCTAACAAAAGCAAAAAATACCCACAATAAACATCTATGGAATGTGACTTTAAATAGGAAAGTGAATATGCGCTTGCGCATTGAAATTGCGGTATCACAGAATCAGTGGCACGTTCCAGCATGATGAATGACCACCAGCCATTGCCAAGGTCCTATAATTCTACTTCGCACAAGGATTGAGGTTAACGGATGTGGCTTAAATAACACTTGTATGGAAACAATAAGGTTACGCATAGAAACAAAATCAAGTTAATCCAGTTATTAGAAATCCTACTTTTACTAAGACCTATAAATAAAAACAAGTTAACCTAAATATTTAACACCATACGCCGTAACCCATAATCGTTAGATAAATAAAATTAAAAACAAAAATCCGTGTCTATTACGTTTGGCCCGTCCATGTAGGGGACTTGTGGGAGGAGATGAACGGAGAGCGTTTGCAGCGTTTGCCGTCTACGATGGAAAGCTGGGTGCGGGAGTGGTTTCCATCTCTCTTGCTCTTTGCCTTCCGAGGATTTATGGGCGATGGAAACGGGGTCGTCAATGACTCTCAGTACGGTTCTCGAGTTGGGTGGCGTGCTGTTGTTCCAGCACGCCTCTAACTGGTGAAAATGGGTATGTTGTGCCCGAGCTATGTCTGCTGCGGTGGACACCCTACCCTGGTGGAGTTTCGGTTATGTATGAAAGCGTGCCCGTGGCTTCGTCGCACAGCGGTGAGTCTAAATCAGGAACACCGTGGGGGTTTTAATCAATAGAAGTCTGACATAACCTCTGCCTCCCCGTGCCGAAGAGGTGTCTATTGCGTCATTAATAATCATTGGAATTCACTTTTTTCAGTGATCTAGTGGGTAGCTCGATGTCAAGTGATAACCGTTCCTAAACATCTACAATACCAGAAGAACTACCAATTTTGATGACAAATGAAAGCACCACGGAAGGAAACCGGAGGAACTAAAGGTTTGTATAGAAAGAGCCTCTGTTTTGGCTCAAGTATTGCTTACCTCTATTGAATACCACATGAGTTATCAAGGCTAATTTAGCTTTACCTTCCAAATAAACGCGAAATTCGTACATTGCTCCGTCTGAAACACTTGAATTTAATCAATATATTCATCAGTGATTACTTCATCATGATCAACCCACTATCCGCTCATTACAGAGCACGAGTCTCCTCTCAATATGAGAAAGGTTTGGCCATAGTCCACCACGCTGGTTATGTGGGGATTGGCAGACTTCACACGCCTTTGAGAACATTATAGATAACTCTCAGACATGCAGGTTTTCTTCACCGTTGAAGCAAGTGATATTTTTTTGCTTGAAAACGCACATAACTCCGAAAATTAGAGGTGCGTGCCCGGGTTCAATCCTCCAACCTCTGATTAGGAGGCGGAAGTCGTAACCACTAGGCTATCACAGCTTTACTTACACAGTCATTACTTACTCTGCATTACCTCTATTGAGCACCACATGAGTTATCAAGGCTAATTTAGCTTTACCTTCCAAATGAACGCGAAATTAGTACTTTGCTCCGTATGAAACACATGAATTTAATCAATATATTCATCAGTAATCGCTTACTCTGTAATAATCGACCTATTAAAATCGGTGTACGTACCATCAAAACGAGCATAAGCATAACAGATGATTATGTATGGAAATATTATGTACCCACAAGATTTATTGTTGGAAGCTTTTAGACATGATTTTGGAATGATAAAGTAGGTACATTAATGCGTGTCTGTGCAATATATATTTCACGCGTCAAACCGTCGATCAGTCGGAGATTTATTTGATAATGCTAATGTTTAATTGTATTGGAGTAAAGTATGGGTTTAACATATGCATCATGTGAGAAAACATATATTATCTAAAGATACAAGACGTCGCAAGTATCTTCGGAACCTTGCCTAAAGGGACTCCTTTTAAAAATATATTTTAGTTATAATGTTATTTTTTTTTTTTAAGATTTTTAGTTTTAGGTTAATCTAAGGTTTATTTTAAGTATATGTATTCTTGAATTTAATACATTAATAAATAAAACTAATATTATAGACGTCGGTATATAACATATTTTTTGACGTAATTCCTAAAGATCACAAAAATATTTGACATCGCAATGCTTATTGCTTGGTTGAGTTTTTTTTATCCACTACAAGTTAGTTTGACGGCAATCTCACCTGGTTTAAGTGATGATGCAGTCTAATGTGGTAGCGGGCTAACTTGTTAAGGGTATGGTAGATCCTAATTGGTTTCTACGTGACATCGCGCCGGAACGCTAAATCGCTTGGCGACGCGTCTTAGTCGGTAGGGTGGTAACTAGCCACCAGACAATAATAGTATAATATTATTAATAGTAGTAATATTTTTATTTATTTATTAATTTATTTATACAATTTATTGCATACATATTGAAAGGAGAACAACAAGAAATACATAATTAATAAAATAAAAGTGCCATAATTATTTATGGATTCCCCTTAATTCTATGTGTAACGTTTATAAAGCGCGCTTAGCCTGTCTCTGACTTAAGATACATTTAAAACGAGACAGCTTAAAACGTCCAACATAAGTCTGTTTCCTTTTAGCACACAAACAAAAAAACCTACGCTTTATAGATCTCAGCCTAAATGTGACCCCCGTGGCGCAGTGCGTGCGCTGTCGCATTATAAATTATAAAGTCCTGGGTTCGATTCCCGACTCGAGTCTGGTTTGGTGGGAAGCTTCGGCCGTGGCTACTTACCACCCTACCGACAAAGAAGTGTCGCCAAGCGATTTAGCGTTCCAGCACGATGTCGCGTAGAAACTAATTAGAAGTGTGCGTTTACAATACTCCTAACAGATTAGCATGCTACCATCCTAGACAACATCATCACTTACCACCAGGTGAGAAAGCCGTCAAGGGTTAACTTGTACTGTATAAAAAAAAGATTTTATACAAGGTTCAACATTCGCGATTGTGTAAAATTGTGCATCCTACTTTCGACCAATAATATGACGTTATAAATAAGCGCGTATCGTGATTGGTGCACGTGGACTCATTGGTAGATCCTTAGCTTTGTTCAATAGCATTCTGTGAAAAACGAAAAAAGCATGCATTGCTGTCCAAGGTGCATATTGCGTGCATGCAACTTTAATAACGTGATATAGTTATATATCCCAAACGTGCTCGCTTCCATGCATCCTTACCGAGCAGGCGGGAAACTTTGCTCGCTTGCGGTTCTCCTTCAGGCGCGGCGTTTGTATTGCCGCCCTCTACATCTGCAAGTATATTCACGGCTGAGTCAACTATTCTTAATTAAAATGTATATTTTTATATATAACACGTGTTAGAGAATAAAACCTTCTGCTTCCATTGCATATTTTCAACTAGACTAGATTGTATGTATTACTGAAAGCTGTGATAGCCAAGTGGTTAGGACGTCAGCCTCCTAATCAGAGGTAGGGGGTTCGCACCCGGGCACGCACCTCTAATTTTCGGACCACCTGTAACTTTGCACACTTGCTTCTACGGTAAAGGAAAACATCTTGAGGAAACCTGCACGCCTGAAAGTTCTCCATAATGTTCTCAAAGGCATGTGAAGTCTGCCAATCGGCATATAGCCAGCGTGGTGGACTGTGGCCAAACCCTTCTCATATTGAGAGGCGACCCGCGCTCTGTAATGAGCCGAGAATGAGCCATGACTGTTTCTCCATGATCCAAGGTTGACTGGTGGAGAATGCTTTTAGCATTAAGTTTGCCGTACATTTTTTTTTTGTGCAACAAAGTTTACAAAAAAAGAAAAAGTATTACTACGCAAAACCTAAAACAAATACAATACAAATTTATAATTCTACAATACGGAAGTTGCAGATTTAATTAAATTACTGCTAAAGAAGTATCGTAAAATTTTGCTATTTTTTAGAATGGCGGAAACGTTACCCTGTTGTTTTTATGGTGTAAAAACAACGCAACTATCGTTCAAGTAACGGCTATCAAGGAAGCCGAATTATAAAAAGTATTTAGTCATTTAGTTTCCTAATTTATTATATCGTCTATAAACCACCCAATCATAACTACAACTTATTAAACATCTAAAATAGTTGCTCATGGCTTTACAATTACGAAAAATTAACTCACTGTGAGTTACACGGTTAATTGGAGACTAGAAAATCGTAGAAACATTTAAATGAAAAAGCTATTTATTCCAATTGATCAATAGTATCTTGAACGGGGGCGAAGTGATGAAGTTTATTAATATTGCTATGTTTTTCACTGACATATAACACTTCTACGTTAAATTTGTTGGTACGCTTACTCGGATCTGGCACACAAGAAACTTATATCATCGAAGAGGACTGCATTATGAATATAATTTCAGCGGTGGGTTAAGATTGTTTCAATGCTGCATCTAACTATTTGAATACTTTTTGACGACCTCCGTGGCGCAGCGCGCGCGCTGTTGGATTATAAACTTGGAGGTCCTGGGTTCGATTCCCGGCTCGAGTCTGGTCTGGTGGGAGGCTTCGGCCGTGGCTAGTTACCACCCTACCGACAAAGACGTGTCGCCAAGCGATTTAGCGTTCCGGCACGATGTCGCGTAGAAACCAATTAGGAGTGTGGGTTTACCATACCCCTAACAGGTTAGCCCGCTACCATCTTAGACTGCATCATCACTTACCATCAGGTGGGATTGCCGTCAAGGGCTAACTTGTAGTAGATAAAAAAAAAAAAGTATATATATATATATATATATATATATATATACTAGTGAAGCTGTGATAGCCTAGTTCTTAGGAGGTCAGCCTCCTAATTAGAGGTCGGGGATTCGATCCGAACACGCACCTCTAACTTTTCGGAGTTATGTGCGTTTTTAAGTAATTAAAATATCACTTGCTTCAACGGTGAAGGAAAACATCGTGAGGAAACCTGCACGCCTGAGAGTTCTCCACAATGTCTCAAAGGCGTGTGAAGTCTGCCAATCTGCATATGGCCAGCGTGGTGGACTATGGCCAAATCCTTCACATATTGAGAGGAGACCCGTGCTCTGTAGTGAGCCTGCAATAGGTTGATCATGATGATGATGATGTTATTATTATAGTGTACCTATGTATCATATTTATTATTTCCCGGCTCACAAATAATATCTAGCCTAGAGATAAGCCTAGTTTTAGAGATAAGGGCACGTTTTGCTTGAATTTCTATAATATTCCTATTTTCTATCCGTTTAGATGCTATAAAAATATTTAAATAATTAAAATGGTTAAGCAGTATAAAAAACAATGACAAACCAAAACAAACTATGCCTTCAACAATATCAGTAGTTTGTTATGTATATTTACGCGTTAGTTAGAACAGATCACCCGTATCCAAACGGCATACAGATACCACCATTTGCGTGTCGCTCATATCATGCATTATTTACAATTGCTCGCAATATATTTACATTTTAATTATGTTGTGTGTATGCGTGATCGTTTAATCCTTCTTGTTAACTTACGTATTCAAGAAACGATTCTGGTCAATACGGATTTTGATAAAATAAGATATCGCTGTAAGTAAGACGTAGGACGTGTAAATGTACGACGAGACAGGCACAGCCGTATTTCTACGTAATACAATCAGAATGAGGAGATCCCTAGGAGAGCCAGAGTAATGAATAGAAGCAGGCGTTACTTTGCGGAAGTCCATGATAAACAATAAACAGCAAGTATAATTTGCTATATTCCGCTGACAACCGGGAGATTTGTACGGGATCTTATCTCCTGAGGATGATCCGGTGTCGGGTCGAAACGTGCGTAGAGGTTCAAGTGGAAGATTTTGTGTGGTGTTATATTATACAAATCTCCCGGTTGTCGGCGGAATATAGCAAATTATACTTGCTGTTTATTGAGAGCCAGAGTTACCGACAAAGCTCAAACAGCCACAATGCGATTGACGACCTCCGCGGCGCAGTGCGTGAGCTGTCGCATTATAAACTTGGAAGTCCTGGGTTCGATTCCCGGCTTGAGTCTGGTCTAGTGGGAGGCTTCGGCCGTGGCTAGTTACCACCTTACCGACCAAGGCATCTCGGAGTTACACCGTTAGTGTACAAGAAAATTTATTTTTAAAGGTACACCACCCTACCGACAAAGACGCGTCGTCAAGCGATTTAGCGTTCCGGCACGATGTCGCATAGAAGCCAATTAGGAGTGTGAGTTTACCATACCCCTAATAGGATAGCCCGCTAACATTCTAGACTGCGTCATCGTTTACCATCAGGTGAGAGTGCCGTCCAGGGCTAACTTGTAGTAAATTAAAAAAAAAAGGTGGAAAAGCTTTATGGCTACCCTTGGGCTGGACGAGGTCATTTGGGACTCAAACGCTCGTAGAGGGGTATACCCGAACTGAAAACCACCACGGCTCTTCTTTTCGCTGGTTATGCTGAAAGCCCGGGGAACCCATTGTATATACCCAGACGCTCCCTATCCATCCTAGAAAATAGTTCAACGAAATAGTACCATTATATACGTATACGATAGAAAAATATATATTTAGCCTAAAGTAAAAAAAAAACCAAACACGCACACATGCGCACGCATCACACCCTCACACACTAAAGGAGCGCTCTCCCAGTCACTTCGTGATATCCCACGGGTAATGCCTGAAAAATCAACGCTGCAGTCAATTTTGACGCAGCATCAAGCTGAGACAGCGCCTTGTTCAGCCAATTTCTACACAAGAAACTTTATATTTATAGATGAGATGTATTTTAACAGGCTCTATAAACGCAATTTTGATTTTGATTTTATAACGTAAAGTTAAATTAAACCACAGCTCCACGCATTCGTTAAATGAGATACAATCTACGTGCTCACGTCTCGTTAACACGTAATAGCGCTAAAACGACAGTGGAATGTTAAACCGCAGCCAAAATAACAAATAATTGGTGCAACGCTCTCGTCGATATGACATTAAGCCGTATCTACACTATAATCTATTTTGTTACAAGATAATATTCATCGTGATCAACCCATTATCGGCTCACTACAGAGCGCGGGTCTCCTCTCAATATGAAAAGGCCATAGTCCACCAAGCTGGCTGTGTGCGGATTAGCAGACTTCACACGCCTTTGAGTACATTATGGAGAACTCTTAGGTATGCAGATTTCCTAACGATGTTTTTCTTCACCGTTGAAGCAAGTTATGTTTTAATTGATTAAAAACGCGCATAACTCCGATAAGTTATAGGTGTGTGCCCCGTTTGAACCCCCGACCTCTGATTCTGAGGCTGACAGCCTAACCACTAGGCTATCACATCTTAGCAAGCAAGATAATATTAAATCATCACAAATATTCAACTACAAATGTGGAGTAAAAAATATTAATTAAAAAAATGTTTTTTTTTTGAGATAAAAATCAATTTTATTGTGTCGAATTTTAATACACAAGAGAACCTAAAACTACTAAACCAAAAGTAAACTACTAAAACTAAAGTAGTGTTAAAATCGATATTTTTTTTGTTGTGGTATTATCTTTGAGTAATTAACTAACAAAACGTTGGCAATTTGATCGTATTTGTTATTAAATACATTAAAATAACCGTTAAGTTAATAACTTATTGGATAGACTAATGTATCGTTGCACTCGCTCAAACTAAAGAGTTTTTATTGGTAGAAATCAGAAAATTTTAGACGTATAAGTAAACCACATTAAATAGAAAACAAAAGAGTATAGTTTACTAGCAAACCTTATAGCTTAGATAAAATGTTAAACCTAACTATTGCTTATATCATATAACGATACAGCAAAAAAAATTGCCATGTACTTGGTATTATGAAATTATATTTTATAGCTTTGCCAAATTGAAAGCAATTATAGAGAAATTGCGGAAAATAAAATAGGTTTATGGTAGTTTTATTGTTTTATTTAGCAATTTTTGTAAGATTATATCAATAAAAGTTTATTCGCCGTGGTTTATTCAGAAGATAAGATAGTTTTAGCAGCTATTCAAAAATCGCAATGCATGCTTTTTTGCGATGTTCTAAATCTACGTCGCAGCTGAAAAGCGTTACAAAATGTCGGAGATAACTAGATAACACACAGGTTTCTATCAGCAATTCCCCACTGACAAAAACGTAAGACCGGTATTTAGCGTTCCGGTACGATGTCGCATATAAACCGATTAGCTGTATGGACTTAAAAACTGCCAAACCCTTAACAGGTAAGCTAGCTACTATCTTAAACTGCATCGTCACTACATACAAATGTTATTGCAATCGTGAGCTACCCATTGCCGGTTCACTATAAAGCACGAGTCTCCTCTCAATATGGGAAGGGTTTGGCCTATTATAAGGTAAGTGATATTATAAGGTAATGTTATTGAAGATGATTTAAGATTGTTAATTGAAGATTTTCCTGGTGGGAGGCTTCGCCCGTGGCTGGTTACCACCATGCTGACAAAGACGTGTCGCCAAGCGATTTAGCATTCCGGCACGATGTCGCGTAGAAGCCAATTAGGATTATGGGCTAGCCATACCCCTAACAGGTTCGCCCGCTGCGATCCTAGACTGCAGGTGAGCAAGAGAAGAAAAAGAAGAGAAAGACATTTTTATTGCATCAGTTAGTTCACTCTCTTGTGTTCGTTACTGGGTTGTGGCACGTTTGACTATCCGTCGCCATTCTTTGCCTACAGCTACCTTACACTTATGAAAAAGGGTGGTTACCGTGGTTACCCTTTATTTGGTTATCCACCTCATACCAGAAGAAACAACAGGGTTAACTAAGCGGATTGTTTTGTATTGTTGATTGTTGTTTTAATAAAAATTAAATTAAGTTGAAAATTACGGAGAATTAACACGTAGTACAAAAAAGAGCGGGTTTTGGTAAGATTAAATAATAAAATCATTATTGTTACAAGTTGGTGATAGTCACTGAGTAAGATAAATGGAATCGTGTGCTTAGCTAGGCAAGGGAGTGGACAGTGCCAATTCCTTTACTCCTGTCTGCGGGTGTTACAAAATTGTCGACAGATTTTTTTTTTGTTTTTGCGAATGTGTGAATCCAGCGTTATGTGGTCAAAGAACCATTACTGGGAGAGGACAGTGCCAATTCCGTTACTCATGTCTGAGGGTATTAAAAATTTGTTGACAGTTTTTTTTTTTTTACGAGTGTGTGTAACTAGCGTTATGTGGTCAACGAACCATTACGGTTCAAGAGCGGTAATACATTGAGGTATTTTAGGCACAGATTAAATAACAGATGAATGGTTAGTCCACTCAGAGGAGACCAACCAAACCAAACAAAAAAATATATATATTTTTTTTTATGTTATTTTTGCTCGATCTTAATAATATCAGCGTAACTCTTACTTAGATGGTTTTTATTAGTAAACACCGCTATAGAAATTACGTGGGTATGTGTTTTAACATGCTGTTAAAATATAATACGACGATAAAATATTTCCGATTAAAAATTAAGGTAGTGGTTTAGACGTGAAAGCGTGACAAACAAACCCTCATTTAAGTTGATAATATTAGTTAGGATGTGTTAGTAATCCTTATATCTCTAAGGGGTCTGAGATATATTGTCCAACGGGATATATGAGTTCTTTATCGAATTGTTCACTGTTCCAGAAATTTAATTGAGTAAAACTAGTAGGTATAGTACAAATTTATAGTTAATAACAAACTTGCATAGACATTGATATCACTAGATTATTTGATTATCAAAAAGACAATAAATAGTTTAGGTAGGTTTATCACGTATTCGTTTATGTTTACCTATGTTAACATCTGTACTTAATCATTTTGATATGGTTTTATCAAAATATTACAAAATTAATATAATAGAACGGATATATGTTTAACAGGTTTAAAAATTTAAAGTGAATTTCACCGAAGTTAAACATATATTATAAGCTGTGATAGCCTAGTGGTTAGGACGTCAGCCTCCTAATCAGAGGATGGAGGTTCGAACCCGGGCACGCACCTATAACTTTTCGGAGTTATGCTTGCGTTTTTAAGCAATTAAAATATCACTTGCTTCAACGGTGAAGGAAAACATCGTAAGGAAACCTGCACGCCTGAGAGATCTCCACAATGTCTCAAAGACGTGTGAAATCTGCCAATCCGCACATGGCCAGCGTGGTGGACTATGGCCAAACCCTTCTCATATTGAGAGGAGACCAGTGCTCTGTAGTAAGCCGAGAATGGGTTGATCATGATGATGAAACATAAATTTAACATACATTTTTACACTATATCTACGAGTATATAGATCTTCAGTAGAAGAAATTTCAAAATGTTTACTTTCCTCTTTAAACTTCTAGTAACTTCTTAGTTTTAATTTCCTGAGAATCTATGTTTTGTCTTAAAAATTAAATTGTAGCTACGAATTTGATTTATAAATAGAGAATTAATTAATAATTAGAATTAATAATTAATTGCGACATTGCACTTTAACAATTTGTGCTTTATGCTGCAAGTCATGTTATACGTATTGTTATAAGTCTGTGATACGTTCAGCCATTTTAAGGCACGTAAGTTAATACAAAAAATACTTATAAATAGTTTTTATTAACAAATTATGTTATTTTAATCCCGTTACTTTTACCCGTTAAATTAGAAAATTTGTCTAAAAACAATTCAAAATTAAGTTTTTCATATTTATTATATGCCAATGAAATATATATAAGACGGGATTAGGTCCACCACGCTGGACAAGTGCGGATTGGTAGACTCCCCCTTTGAGAATATTATTTAGATCTTTCAGGCAGCAGGTTTCTTCACATTTATAACAAGCGATATCTAATTTAAAATTGCTTAAATTAAATTAAGAAGGGCATAACGTCGTAATTTAGAATTGACCTGGGAATCGAACTCAGTCCCCTCTAAACTAAGTTAGATATATAATAAATATCCTGTTAGCTTCTTACAAAAAGGTGGCCTGGAAGAGATCGCTTTAAATGATAAGGTCGCCTTTTGCTTTTATATTATGCATTTCTAGTTATTCTCTTTTTCTTTTCTCTCTTTTCTCTCTTATATGTAATAAAATTGTAAAAATAAATAAATAAAAATTCAAGTGTCCAAACTTCTTCATTAATAATAATCTGTGATCGAAAGCGTAAGTTATCAGTAAAATGTTTCAAGTCTGCCTTATCGAATAGAGTTTTAGATAGTGTATTTGTGTTATCTGTTACATATTTACTATTTAACAGATTAGGATACTGCTTAAACAAGGACGTCATATCATTAGATATTTAGTTATTCGGAAGTCACATTCCGAATTTATACTATATATAATATTATCAAAATCTGTAACAGCACTTATTCTAAAAGCCCCATTACCAATTGAGCTCCTTTGCTACTCGTCGAGCAATCAATCAATCAAAACATCTTTGTTACTAAAAATAGACCTATCAAAGGTTCTTGAAGAACGTTTATAAAATTTGTTTGCATTGTAACGAAAAGATGATGATAGCTTAAACCACAGCTATGAAGGTTTTATTTGCGCTCAGGTCTGAGAGAAAACTATCGTATAATATTAGATATTTTTGCTACCCACATATCAGGGAATATCAAGACGTAGTATTGAGAGCAAATGATACCCAAACTTTTTATCGGATGCTGGCTGCTGCCAAGTTGATGTGACTTCTTTCACGTGGAAAATGAATCATCATCATCATCATCATGATCAACCCATTACCGGCTCACTACAGAGCACGGGTCTCTTCTCAATATGTGCGGATTGGCAGACTTCACACGCCTTTGAGAACATTATGAAGAACTCTCAGGCGTGCAGGTTTCCTCACGATGTTTTTCCTTCACCGTTGAAGCAAGTGATATTTTTAATTGTTTTAAAAACGCACATAGCCTCGAAAAGTTAGAGGTGCGTGCCGGGATTCGAACCGCCGACCTCTGATTAGGAGGCTGACGCCCTAACCACTGGGCTATCACCGCTTGTTGTGGAAAATTAATGTGCATGCGTAAAGATTGAGAGCCTTTAAAAAAAATACGCAAACCGTACATTTTGTCAAAATAAATACCTATGTGCAATTCTAGATTATAATCTCATAATATATAAGGTTAAGGATTATCTTCCTTAGGTGATAGGTAAACTATCAAAGTTACTCTACAAGTCACTAGGGTGAGGGGTCATCACGGGGTGTAACGCAAATGTCCTTGACAAATGACAACCTAATGCCTAATAATTTTAGGCAGAGCGAATCTTAGACTTTGGAATCCATAATCGGACATAACCGCTTGACCAACGGGATTTTGAGAGCTTATTGCCTCTTAATTCGACGGAGCAAAAGTCATTGCTGTGTTCAAAATAACAATGAAATGTTGGTTGAATTTTTAAAATTGCGAGATGCAATCTATATTTATCTTCGTTGGCAATGCGCCTATAAAAACTGTATGTGCAAAATAAAGTGTTGAAGCCGACTGGGACTGTATTAAACTATCAATAATATAAAGATAATGATAATGAAACTACCCCGGTAGAGGGTCTGCCTCAGCGGAAGTCACTGGCTGGGTTGTGACGACGAATATGCGAGCAATTCCGTGACCCAGCCACCATGTTACGCGAAGGACTATCGCTGGGTTTTAGTGGGTATTTTGGTCGCCACTCTCACCACCAGCGAATCCCACATACCCAAGCGGCGATGTTCTGCCAGCGTCGCTTCCGGAGGGTATGCATTTCCCCTTAAAAAAGGCATAATGAAACTAGAAACTGCTTTTTAACACTGAATATTTTTAAATGTACTATTATCTAGTGCTGAATTATTAAGTTGCAACGTCTCCAAGTAAAAAATACTCTGTTGTCTTCCAATACATCCTTCTAACTAACGTTTCTGCGTAAATTGCTGCAATTGAGTTTATGAAAGTATAATGTCAGTTAGACACCAACCGACTTATATTGTTGGTTGAGGTTGAGTTTACTATGGCGTTAGAGTCTCTACGATTGTGAGCATGCAAATGTCATCATCATCATCATCGCCCATTCTCTGCTCACTACAGAGCACGGGCCTCCGCTCAATATGAGAAGGGTTTGGCCATAGTGTACCTCGCTGGCCATGTGCGAATTGGCAGACTTCACACACCTGTGATGTTATGGAGAACTCTCAGGCATGCTGGTTTCCTCACGATATTTTCCTTCACCGTTGAAGCAAGTGATATTTTAATTGCTTAAAAACGCACATAACTCCGAAGAGTTATAGGTGCATGTTCGGATTCGAACCTCCTACCTCTGATTACGAGGCTGACGTCCTAACCACTAGGCTATCACAGCTTTTTTATATGTTATACTAACGGTACAATTACTAAGGAGTGTAATTATTTCAATCAGTGATCATAGCAGTGCAAAATCTTCCCGCATCCTTAGAGATAAATTCAACAATGTTAAACGTTAATCTTTCGTAGCATATCACTTGTTAGCAGGTGAGATAAGTATAATAATAGCACACGTTTGCACAGAGAGCTCGTAGTGAGTTTGTGTTAGATAATGTGAAACAATTAGCCTAAATATTTGATTTATATGACGCTATTTTTCGGACTGACTATTAGCTGTGCTAACCCTATTGGTATTGGAAGCTCTGCCAAAAGAAATTTTGAGCCATAGGGCTTAAAGAAACTAAGGGAACGTCAGCCCAAGGCCACCTCCTGTGAGGCCGAACCTAGGCTTAGGCGACGTTTGGGGTAACGGCCGGTGAATTTTTCATGTCCTAACTATATATTTATACGTAAGCTTTGCACTTCATATGGTACGTAAGATTGGGTTTATATATAAGATTTGTTGTTACCGTTGTTTTAAGATTTCGGCCTGCCTTGGAGGGGTATATATATATATATATATATATACTTTCCTGTCTTGCTTGACGCGTCTTTAACCATATAAATAATCACGAAAAGACTGCAGACCTACACTGGGAGTTATATAGCTGCTAGCTAAATTGATAACATTAAATGTACAACCAAAGATTACTTACAACTACGATTACCATAAAATAATTGTCACTCGCGATGAATAGATATATCTATCTTGAATTCCTACAGCCGCATTCGTCGATGGATATGTTAGATAAACAGATGACAGATGCGAATTAGGTATTACGATAAGTGGCTTTGCTTATCAAAACAATTTAAACGTCCGTCTGCCACTACACTAAAACTTAATAAATACGTTTAGATAATTATGACATCTTTAGCTAATTAGGTGTTGAAAGATCTTCATCTACTCTTGATACGTTTAATAGTATTTAACAATTGACTCACAGACATTATAAGTAAAGCTTTCACTTTCAACGAGCCTGTCATGTGTTCCAAGCTGGAACTACAACTGCATCCTTTTTTTTACCTGGTGGTAAGTGATACTGCAGTCTGGGATGGTAGCGGGCTAACCTGTTAGGGGTATGGTAAGACAACATTCTTAACTGGTTTCTACGCGAAATCGTGCCGGAACGCTAAATCGCTTAACGAAACGTCTTGGTCGGTAGGGTGGTAACCTGCACGGGTGGTAAACTTTATAATACGAAAGCGCACGCACTGTGCCACGGAGGTCGTCATCCTAGGAAACTTTAGTTACTAATACGTTATTTTACACGCCTGCAATGGCAAAACGTGTTTGGTTCCATATGTCTTATTACTTCATCTGTAACCCTGTACCCATGTTTGAAGTAAATAAATGAATTTATTATATTAAAATTCTATTATACTTTTATTCTCACATCCGTGTGCAAAATAAATGCATATAAAAGCCAAAAACAATATAATATACTTAAATACATAAAAATAAATAAACCTACATACATAATAATTATGATATAATGTATTATTAACCTTCAGTTAAAGAGGTAATGCTACTGAGGTAGCACGAAACGAAAATCTGTAGTGCTTGTGGATGAACATTGTTTTTGGTGCATTTTCGTTACATCTGAATGGACTGATTTAGGTTATCATCATGATCAACCCATTGCCGGCTCACTATAGAGAACAGGTCTCCTCTCAATATGAGAAGGGTTTGGCGATATCGCCAATCCAGCACATATCGTACATGGCCAGCGAATCCACCACGCTGCCCATGTGCGGATTAGCAGACTTCACACGCCTTTGAGAACATTATGGAGAACTCAGGCGTGCAGGTTTCCTTCACCGTTAAAGCAAGTGATATTTTAATTGTTTAAAAACGTACATAACTCCGAAAAGTTATGGATGCGTGCCCGGTTTTGAACCCCTAACCTCTGATTAGGAGGCGGACGTCCTAACCACTAGGCTATCACAGCTTCATTGAGGGGAGAAGATAACTACAGTAATGATAAGATGTCTAAATTTAAGGAGAGAACTACTGCCTGAAAAACAGGTTTATACCTAAATTAGGGACGTAGTTTATAAATTGCACAAATACATATCAGTAAATGTTTTTTGTTTTAAATGCTCTGAATATATAAATAAAAAGATGTTATTGTTTTCTACATACAATTCGATTTATCTCGTAGATTTTCAACCTTCAACTAACCTTATATTGTTTTTATTAAAAACTAATTATACGACTTGGTTTATTTTCGTAACTATTAAATCATTATCACTTACATTGTGTTTTTAATATGCGTGAGATATTTATGAAAATGTATGCTTGGGCTGTAGACACAGAAACGGATCAGGATGTGAATGGATATTTTCATCTACACTAATTATAATACCTAATTAACTAATATTATGTAGTTAAGTACATTGTTCTCCATGGCAAGGAAATGATTAATTGTTATTATTAATGAGTAGTTATACCCGATTTTAACCGTCCGACTTTTGCCTCCCCCCGACCTAAGCGCTCCTCACCGAAAGAGGAGACCTAAACACATCCTTCATGACCCTGACGATCAGATTACTACTGACATACTCGTACCACCTACCACACAATCATACGCTACACACCGTCTTCGCCGGCGAAGACAAGGTCCGCGCTATGTTACGTCATCCGGACGTGGGCTTCCACCACGGCCTCGGAGAGGTACGGACCACTCACCGTCCGGACCCCCCCCCCCCCGTTATCCCAAACGTCGCCTAAGCCGAGGTTCGGCCTCAAAGGAGGCGCCCTTAGGCAGACGTTCCCTTAGTTTCTTCGAACCCTAGGGCTCAAAATTTCTTCTGGCAGAGCTTCTTTTCGAAGCTCGCCAAACAGCACAGTTACGCTGTGGCAACCAATAGGGTTAGCAGAGCTAATAGACAGTCCGAAAAAAAACCCGATTTTACAATGGTACTTTCGTAAACGAATATAAAGACCAGTAACCGGTAACAGAAAATGAAATTATTTTTAGAGTAGAAATCATTTACCGGTCAGTGAGTCAACTGCCTGAGTAAGTCAATACAAGCAGCGTAAGTGCAGTAGGTTTTCAGGACAGACTAGTTTAAGCCGATTCAGCATCGAACACTAAAATTATACCCAGTTTGCATTATATACATAGGAGAGCTAATAAATTCTTTATCATCATCAGCAACCTATTAACTTGTCACTGCTGGGTACAGCATTCCTGTAGAGAGTTTTAGAGACCCAACACGCTGCTGTAATGCGGGTTCGTGGGCTTTAACGATTACTGTCAAAATATAATCAACTATAATAACCGGGGCATAACGTGATCTCCGAGACGCTGTCAATTCTCTTAACTACTGAAAGTTTCTGGCAATAAATCCAATAACTTATTATTAGTTAGGATCAGACCTCGATTATGCTATAATAAATTTATAATAACGTATTATTGAAACAATGGACGTTGGGGTCCCAAGGTGCTGGAATGGCGTTCCAGCACCGGTAAACGTAGCGTTGGTTGACCACCAATTAGGTGGACAGACGACGTCAGACGAGTCGCAAGGAGCTGCTGGATACAAGCGGCTCAAGACCGTGGACATTGCAACTCCATACAAAAGACCTATGTCCAGCGACATATGTGGGCATCAATCGGTTGGTAATGATGGTGACGATTACTGTAGGCTTGACGACCTCCGTGGCGCAGCGCGTGCGCTGTTGCATTTTAAAAAGTTGGAGGTCCTGGGTTCGATTCCCGGCTCGAGTCTGGTCTGGTGGGAGACCTCGGCCGTGGCTAGTTACCACCCTACCGACAAAGACGTGTCGCCAAGCGATTTAGCGTTCCGGCACGATGTCGTGTAGAAACCAATTAGGAGTATGGGTTTACCATACCCCTAACAGGTTAGCCCGTTACCATCTTAGACCGCATCACCACTTACCACCAGGTGAGATGCTGTCAAGGGCTAACTTATGGTGTATAAAAAAAAAACAGGTTTATACAGTCTCCAAAATGGTTCTTTATATATATACGAAACATTTTTATCACCTACAACTAAATGTGGTTTTTGATAACGCCATAAGCGTATTATGTTTATGAAAAGTAGGTAAGTCTTGACGACGACCGTGGTGTGCGCTGGCGTAATATAAAGTGGGAGGTCCTATATTCGATTCCCGGCTCGACTCTTCTCTAGTAGGAGACTTCGGACCTAATTGGCTACAGTCAATATACATTTATGATGCCGAGCAAATTCGTTTAGGAGGATGGGTTACGTTGGCCCGAATCGGGGACCTCTGGCGCTACAGATGTTCAAAGGTTACGGTAACCACTTAGGCGACCTGTTTGCTCTTTTACCCGCTATATGAATTCAAATCAAATTAAAAATAGCTTTATTCATATAAACCTATTACAGGCATCTATGAATCGTTCATATATATCACATTTTTCATTATTTCTATTCGTGATGGTGAAAACTAGGTACACTTGCCAACTTAAAACTAAATCAAGGGAGGTTCAAATCGCGTCCAGGTCTAAGAAGAAACCCACAACTATTTTTTTTCACCATCTCTCATAATCAATAATAAATTATGGTACCTATGGAGATAGAGCAATACACACCCAAGCTTTTTTATCGTTTATATATTAATTTATATCGTAATATGATTTTTCTATAAGTTAATACATAAAAGATAACCGTTGAAAAATTGGTAGATGCAGCATTAATTTCGTGTTCTTCAGAAACGAGTTTGATATCTCATTTCTGAGTGGCACAACCATGTGACTGCGTGATAATTATTACCTACAGTGTTTTTTTTGGGGCATTATTACCATATTATCGTTGATATAGTATAAGTAATTAATTAACTTGACTTGATCAGCCATGAAGGTAACCAATTTCTTTTATATTATTAATTATGGAATCTTTAATTTTAAATTGGCCCTTGACTCGTTGTTAGTGATAACGCAGTCTAACATGGTAGCAGGCTAATCTATTGGGATTATTAAGCCTATACTCCATATTTGTTTCTACGGGGCATTGTGCTGCAAAATCAAAATCAAAAAACGAGATGGCGGCAGGAGATTTTGCACGGCACGACCAAAGCCTCCTGCCATACAAGACCATAGAATACTTACAAATGATATCAAAATTTTCCCTGTCGGGAATCGAACCCTAAACCTCCCACTTTTAACACCACAGCGCTACTCCAGAGAGGTTGTCAAAAAACAAAATTCGTTAAAAAAACTTTAAACTGTTTTGTATTTTCCTTGAAAATTTCAAGTAAATTCTTGTTCGTAACCTAACTAAACCACGGTTACATTAATTTTGTAGATTTTTTTACTAAAAATATTGAATAAAGAGTGCTATTAGCGTTCCTTCATCCATTCGTAAGAAATATATCATTAATATAAAAATTAAAAACTTACTAAAGTTACCTTTTTATTTATTACGTTATAACGTTATTGAGTCTTTTACTAAGCCTAATTAATGGGAATAAAAAATATGAAGCTAAATATTATTTTTAATTTAACGCACGTCGTGTTAAAACATTTGTAAAAAAAGAGTAAAATAACTTACTTTGTACGTCTTTGGTCGCCATTCTTCTGAATTTCTTTGAACACTATCTGAACGCACTGCGTACGCGCACGCAACTGTACAACTCGTAGACCGCCGCTACGTTTTCTGCTACGGGACTATTATTAACCGATATATCGTAATTACACTGTAATAATGTTATCGAAATAATAATATTATTTTTAAAACGCGTCCGGACCGCGCTGTGATCGAACCGAGAATGACATCCCGCCCTGTTTTCGTTGGGCTCGATAAAGTGGTAAATTACAGTACAAATAAAGTCGCATACGGTCGTTCGGTTCACCGCCTGGAATAAAGCGAATCCAGCCCCGGGTTGCATCGCAACTACGATATCTGTATCTGTTATACGCGCGAACATAATTGTCAAATTCATCAGAACTGCAACCCGTTGATTATAATCTATTATAGATCGTTAATAAGGGACGGTAATCACTATAAGTAATTGGAATTATAATTTAACATATCTATATTGTTTTTTTTTTTTTTAATATATAATACATAAATCAAAGATGGGAGAAAGACAACATTGTTAAGATTTGGATGTAAAAAGTTCAAAAGGCTGTTTCGTACAATGGTACGCTACGGAAATAGTCTGCTTCCATTTTGTGAAATAATAATAGGAATAAATATAATACAGAATAAATCTGATTTTTTCTTTAAATACTTCGCATTATTTATTCCTTATTCAAAGCTATAACGTAGTGTTTACATCCTCTTTGATAAAAAGATTAAAAAAAAACTAATACTAATCTTAAAATAGTTAACTATAATGTAAATGTGCGTGGAAATTAAATTAAACGCGGTAAAGGCCCAAACTTTTCCCATAATTTATTTAGGTAAACATATTTTTTGTATTTTTTTTTAAGATAAGTTATGGAATACCAGTTTTAAAAATCTGTTATACCCCATCGGCAACTATTTCGTTTCTACATAGTATTTTACTTTTCAACAAAATATAAGTGGAAATAAAAAATAAATAATATTATAAGTACAAATACTTATTCTTTAATAATAAGATACTTAACTTCAACAAACTACATAAATTTAAAAAATGACAACAGATTTTGAAGTAATTTAAACATTCCCAAGTCTTTCGAATACAAACACATGTTAAATTAAAGAGTTAAAAACTGCATTGAATTGCTACCATCCTCCTTAACAACATCCAACGATCAACCGTGCACGTATCTGTATACAGAAATAAAACAAAACATAAATGACAGTCAAAAGTTTGGGTATTTTTGTCTTGATCATTAGCGGTTTAGTTTTTGTTCAATCACTGCGCCCAAGGTGAGGACGTAAATAAAGGGCGGATATTGTAATCAACTATGGAAATTTAGGTTTCGAACCGTAAAATAGATTCTAGAAACTATGTTATTTTATATGAACATCTAGAAGCTCGAAAATATTGATTCAAATATAGTGGCAACTAGAAAAACGGTGTTCTTAAAAGTGACCGTTCACGCCGCGTTAAATATGATTTTAGTTCAATTAAATAGTTATTGGGCTGGAAAATATATAAGCCTATACAACTATAGGCTATGTTTTAATATATCGATTATATATTTCGATCTTTTGAATTTGGCTGAACGGTCATTTGGATTAATCGATGGCTACACTTTTTTCGCAAAAATCTAAGTCACCTAAGAGGATACAAACACAATCTTTTAATAATAATATTTTAGATAAAAAAGTTTTTTTTTAATATCAGGAATGTGGTTTTATACCTTTGGCACCATATAAAGGATTTCAGAGATATTACAGGTAATCATTTATTTTACTATCGATTTATCATCAAACATTCTGTAATTACGATAAAACATGCAATCAATATTCTGATTACATAAAATATGTAGTAGCAAGCAAGGTGCTAAATATGTTATAGAGATACCCGAGAAGATTAGAGCTCATCTCTTTCTAAGGAATCCTCGACACTCTATTTTTTTTTTTTTAATTTGAAGCAATTTTAAATTTAATGTTACTTGCTTTAACAGTCAATGAAAATATGTTAGGGTAACCTGTATGCCTGAGATTTCTCCATAATGTAATCGAAGGAAAGATTAGATAGTCTTTAATCCATATATTACCGAGAAAGACGTGTCGCCAAACGATTTAGCGTACCGGCACGATATGGCGTGGAAACTAATTAGGACTATGGTTCTACCATACTCTTTACAAGTTAGCCCGCTACCATCTTAGACTGCATCATCACTTACACCAGCCGAGATTGTCGTCGAGGGCTAAATTGTAGTGGATAAAAAAAAACATCAATAACAAACGATTACCTCACGTCTTTGTCGGTAAGGTGGTAAATAACCACAGCCAAAGCGTCCCACCAGACCAGACTAGATCTCAAACTTTATGTGACAGAACGCGCACGCGTTACGCCACGGAGGTCGTCATATGCTTCAATAATGACTCAATGGCAATTTTTTTTTGTACACTACATGTTAGCCCTTGATGGCTATTTCACCTGATGGTAAGTGATGATGCAGTCTAGAATGGTAGCGGGCTAATCTGTTAGGGGTATGGTAAACCTACACTCCTAATTGGTTTCTACGCGACATCGTGCCGGAACGCTCAATCGCTTGGCCACACCTCTTTGTGGTAGGGTGGTAACTAGCCACGGCTGAAGCCGTCCACCAGACCAGGACCTCCAACTTTATAATGCGACAGCGCACGCACTGCGCCACGCAAATATATCTCTATGCCTTCGGATTAACGAACCAAAGGTTTAAACCCCGAACTGCTGACCGTTGTCATCTGAGCTGGCATTAAGTGGCCATATCCAATATAGTTCAATTTGAAAAGTATTACAACGGAGGCGTTCCATGGACATAACAACGCAACGTCCGCATAACTGGACATTATCCACCCACGGTTTGTTAGAGAAAATCCTGATTGTTATTTAGTTGGTATTCATTTGAAAGGCGACCCCGCACTAGGTGGACCGACAAAATTGATTCAGTGCAAGTTGATGGAAGTTGTGATAGCCTAGTGGTTAGGGCGTCAGCCTCCTAATCAGATGTCCGGTGGTTTAAGCCCGGGCACGCACGTCAAACTTTTCGGAGTTATGTGCGTTTTTAAGCAATTAAAATATCACTTGCTTCAACGGTGAAGGAAAACATCGTGAGGAACCTGCACGCCTGAGAGTTCTCCATAATGTTCTCAAAGGCGTGTGAAGTCTGCCAATCCGCACATGGCCAGCGTGATGGACTATGGCCAAACCCTTCTCATATTGAGAAGAGACCCGTGCTCTGTAGTGAGCTGGTAATGGGTTGATCATGATGATGATGATGAAGTTGGAGGAAATCCCTTTTTTTTAATCCACCACAAGTTAGCCTTTTACGGCAATCTCACCTGATGGTAAGTGATGATACAGTGTAAGATGGCAGCGGGCTAACCTGTTAGGGGTATGGTAAACCTACACTCCTAATTGGTTTACTACTCGACATCATGCTGGAACGCTAAATCGCTTGTCGACACGTTTTCGTCGGTAGCATGGTAACTAGCCACGACCGAAGTCTCCCACCAGACTAGACTGGAGCCAATAATCGAACCCATAATGCGTGCGGTAGTGAATTTTTGATGAAGACATAGAGTCTCTAAATGCCGTTAAAAATCCGATCCTTATATGACAAATGGTAAACTTACTATCAATGTCTTACACTCATGATCAACCCATTGCCATCTCACTACAGTGCACGGGCCTCCTCTCAATATGAGAAGGGTTTGGCCATAGTCCACCACGCTGGCCATATGCGGATTGGCAGGCTTCTCAGGTCTTTGAGAACATTATGGAGAACTCTCAGGCATGCAGGTTTCCTCACGATGTTTTCATTTACCGTTGAAGTGATATTTTAATTGCTTAAAAACGCACATAGATCCGAAAAGTTAGACGTGCGTGCCCCGGCTTAAACCCAGACGTCTTATAGGAGGCGGACGTCCTGACCACTAAGCTATCACAGCTTATCATGCACTATCTTAGATAAAACATTGGAGCTAATTCCGTTATGTAAAATGTTTAAAGAGTTATTATCACATACATGCACGACATGTGTGTTATTCAATACCTATTTTTAGCCAAAAAAGTCGTAATGTCTATTGTAAAACTGTAATGGAAGAGTTTAATTTTTTATACTACTCTATGCTTTGCTGCTTCCTTGGTACCTGTATTTTTATTATCAGCATTAACCCGATAAAGTTAGAGTCCCACCTCTGGGTATAAGTACTCGTATCTCATCCTATACTGCCCCAATACGGGTAGGCAATTATTATCACATGTTAGTGACAAGTGTTAGAAACTGGGTGAAATAAATAACCCCTTAGTCTTTATTTCCAACTATCTTTAATGTTTTGTTTATAAACAACTACTTTTCGAGTTAACATAAATAATTATTCTCAATTTGTCTTTATCAACCGCGCTTGTACGACGTCCTCCAAAAACCGTGGCAGCCTCGTTTCCGCTCTTTTTCAATCTTCCCGCCATCTTCTTTTTTCGTTTTTCACATTACGTTCGAAAACCGAAGTTTTCTCTTCTTTGAAGTGAGCAATGGTGTGTCTTGATTGAGAGTTTATATGCGTAATATAAATATTAAATTAAGTGACCGGGATCGACTTAACCAATCTTCGGTTTTAAGTTAAAGAATATAGCTATCACCGTCACTTCACGAATTAAAATAATGAAAAATTTATTATATGAACGCTTCATAGATGCCTGGAAAAGAATAAACGTGCTAGGCATTCCCAGTCCGAAGTTTGGAGTTAGTAAGTTTTTTTTTAATAGCTAATTTTCCTATTTTGTTTATAAATGACGTAGAGACGAAGAAGAGACGGTAAGAAACTAAAAAAAATTATAAGAATCATTTTTTTTGACGTGAAACCACTGTTTACTTTCCGGACGACGGAAATCCAACCCAAGACCTAGTATAATACACGAGTATAGTCGACTATGCTAACTACGAGACCAATGCGGTACAACGGTTCAGTAACCGTCTAGTTGGTTCATTCATCATCATCATGATCAACCCATTACCGGCTCACTACAGAGCACGGGTCTCCTCTCAATATGAGAAGGGTTTGGCCATAGTCCACCACGCTGGCCATGTGCGGATTGGCAGACTTCACACGCCTTTGAGAACATTATGAAGAATTCTCAGGCGAGCAGGTTTCCTCACGATGTTTTCCTTCACCGTTGAAGCAAGTGTTATTTTAATTGCTTATTGGTTCATTGGTAGTTCATTATTATCTCAATACTCTCTGTACTCATAATAACGTTATATATATTACCAACTAGCTGATGACCGCTACTTCGTCTGCGTTGAGTTAGTGTGTGAGAAAGTGTGTTTGTATCTCCTCTCTAACAAGAAAAAAGAATGAGTGAAATCAGAGTACGCGTTAATGAATAACAACTAACGCATTTTGACTTTCATCCATTCTCCCAGGGGAACCGTGCAAAATTCCGGCATAAAAAATCCTATATGTTGAACCGGAGAATCAGCTACTCCTATACGAAATTTCATTCAAATCCATCCACTAGTTTCGGCGTGATGCGTGGCCAAGGTACAAACAGACAAACAGACAGGCAGACAGACAGACAGACAGACAGACAGGCAGACAGGCAGACAGGCAGACGGACAAACAAAAAAAATGTTTTGGGCTCAGTATCGATAGGAAAGCAACCTCCAATTAATATTTTCAAAATATATTTAATGTCAAGAATTCGGCCTGTTACAGTTTTATTATATTGTAGATAAAAAGTAATAAAGCATTTACATATTATACTTGAATGAAAATATAGTTTAATCTGGCACGCATGCTATAAACACTCAACAATGAGCTATTACCATTCTAGCGTTTCAGGAGATAAAATTCTTAATACCACTTGCTTGTACGGTGGATTGAACACGGAAATTTAATTAAGAAAATTAATATGTCTGATTGACTTTATTAAACATTATTTGCCCGATGAAGCGGTGATAGCCTCGTGGTTAGTGCGTCAGCCTCCTAATCAGAGATCGGCGGTTCGAATCCGGGCACGCACCTCTAACTTTTCGGAGTTATGTGCGTTTTAAAAAAATTTAAATATCACTTGCTTCAACGGTGAAGGAAAACATCGTGAGGAAACCTGCACGCATGAGAGTTCTCCATAATGTTCTCAAAGGCGTGTGAAGTCTGCCAATCCGCACATGGCCTATGGCCAAACCCTTCTCATATTGAGAAGAGACCCGTGCTCTATAGTGAGCCGGTAATTGGTTGATCATGATGATGATGATGATGATGATGCCTTTATTCTCTTTTTTTTTAACCACAGAGAGTTTTTGGTTTTCCTTTCGAGAGCAACAAACTAAATCAGTTTGATGCCTGACACACTCGTTTACTTTTCAGAGTAGTGCTTATTGGAAGCAAATATATACTATAGTGAAGGAAAACATCGTGAGGTAAAGGACTGGATATGATCTGGCCTGTCTTTTGAATAATTTTAACAGCGTGAGTCTACCAATCCGCGCTTGGCCAGCGTGGTGGACTGCGGCTTGCACCATTCCCATTCTGAGGGGTGACTCATTCCCAGTTATGGGCTGTTAATGAGATGATAATGCAGATTAACGAATTGGCCTTTGTCCTTCATACCGCAACATGAAATCCCTTTATCATCTACCGTCCGTATTATCCCAAACGTCGCCTAAGCCGAGGTTCGAGCTCAAAGAAGGCGCCCTTAGGCAGACGTTCCCTTAGTTTCTGCGAGCCCTAGGGCTCAATCAATTTCTTCTGGCAGAGCTCCTTTCCGAAGCTCGCCAAACAGCCCGGTTACGCTGTGGCAACCAATTAGGTTAGCACAGCTAACAGACAGCCCGGAAAAAAATACAAACAAACAAGTCTTTGACATTAAAAACAATCTATTTCACTCGAATCTTCTGAGTGCCTAGTGTGATTTTCTACTTAATCGCATGAATTTAACTTCCACGATATAGGCAATAGATGGCGCTCATTCGATTCCACACAAATTGAAATTTACTTTCACGCGATCGAACAAGTAAGAAAGTTAGTTCTGATCATAGCTGAAAAAGATAACCAACCAAAAGTACTAACTATTCTAATATTAGAATATTAATCATATAATTTTCTTGTGTGTTCGCTGTCATCACATCCGTGATCATCAGACCAGAACAGGCACTAAAAATATTAATAGCAATCCTTGCTTATTTTATAAAAGCGAAACTGAGTGTTTGTTACGCATCTTCGAGTCAACTAATGTTCCGACGACGAAATTTTACCGTAACTTGCGCCCTTGAAGACGAACGTTGGATTTTTATACGGGAAAATATACGGGATTAAGAAAAATTAAATACATTACTCATGATAAGCATTCTATTGATCTGGGAACGTATGTCTGTCTAGCTTATCGGATCTTGATAAAAAATTCCATACATATAACATTATTGACGACCTCCGTGACACAACGTGTGCTCTGTCGCATTATAAAGTTGGTGAGCCTAGGTTCGATTCCCGGCTCGAGTCTGGTCTGGTGGGAGGCTTCGACCGTGGCTAGTTACCCACCGACAAAAGACGTGTCGCCAAGCGATTTAGCGTTCCGGCACGATTTCGCGTAGTAACCAATTAGGAGTATGGGTTTACCAAACCCCAAACAGGTAAACCCACTACCATCTGCAGACTGCATCATCACTTACCACCAGGTGAGATAGCTGTCAAGGGCTAACTTGTAGTCTATAAAAAAATGGATTTACCACACCCCTAACAGGTTAACCCGCTACCATCTTAGACTGCTTCATCAGATACATGTACCTGGTGTGACATTGCCATCAAGGGTTACCTTGTAGTGCCATGTCAGCCTCACCTCGATACTTAATTAAATATACCAAGTGATATTCAAAATAATTATTTTTAATAAGCATATTTAGATAATTTAGACTTGGGGGATTCTCGATTCGATTCAATTCTGGTGGAAGGCTTTTTTGGCAAGTTTTGCCTTCTAGCAAAAACATACCATCATGCGATTTAGCGTTGAATGAATGTTACACTTCTATTGCACACCATAAGATAGGAAAAAAAAATAAAAGACGGAAAATAACACAGAAATAGTAGTATATACAATTTGGCGGCCTTATTGCTACATAGCGATCTCTTCCAGACAACCAAAGCGTTCCGGTATGAACCCGAATTAAACCGATTAAATGGATGGGTTCAGCCGCCAATGCATCGGTAGCTCCTCTGATGCTTCACAAGTTAATGGCCAGCGGTAATCACTAAACATCAAATGTCAGTTCATTTGCATGCGATGTAACATAAAACAAGGAACAATGCTCAAAAAGGATACTTTTTAGCCCGGAAAATAAACGCGAATAAATGCAAAGTCGCGAGCAACAACTATTAGTTGTATAAAATGCGGTGTGTATCTTAATGACACATTAAAAGTGATCAACAATGTCATAAGCAAGGTAATCACGTCAGTATTCATCCGGTGTCGCGCTAAGTGATGTCCCCGGAGGATGCGCGCGCGCATCTCGCATTATAATATTTTCATCAAAGTCAACGTACTTCCGATTTGCATGTAATTTATTAATGATAATTGCAAGATGTATGCGCTCTGTCTGCCGCAAAGGTCCTTTCATTTGATCATTTGGCATTTTCAATAGAAGATTTATTGTACAATCAACGGGAAGCCCACAATTCTTTAACAAATATTAGAAATACGCTTAAGATAGATAAACCGGAATGTGTTGGCAAAAAATATAACATTTGCCGACTTTAAAATTGTAAATCAAAAAATCCTGTAAAAGAGAAAGATTAAACATTAATTATTGGAACCTGCATAGAATCTTTTACCTATTTAACCCCATTGGACGGGTTCATCAAATTATATCTTAGTAAGTCAAAATTTACAGTTTCTAACCCTAGCTGCAGAAACACGTTACACAAAACACTAGATAATGTTGACATTACTAGAAGCAAGCAGAACATGTATTATTTCCCTTTAAATCTCAAAGTTATGTAATTTCTATTATTTTTTTAAAACACTCATTCTATGACAATTACAACTCCCAGCTTAATAAACATACGGAAAAACGAAGCGGTCTTAGTAATAGGGTCTCTTTGGCACCCGCAAAAGTCTACCCTTTACTTTAATTCAACAGATATTTCGTTACAACTAGAACTATTGCGATCCTGATGCTCTGATGTGAGAGTCGCCGCGTGGAAGAATGGGCAACCTACAAAACCCTCTCGCGTTGAAAATATTAGTAGGTATTTCGGGACGAATTTTACGGGAGATTAATCCTAAATGTAAGTGTTCTATATCTGTTTTAAAGACCTAAGTTACTTTATTCTCACTTTGATTAAAACATCTTTATTCAAATAGTCCTTTAAAAGGCATTTTTGACGTCACAATAATTTAGTGGTGATTTGATGGTGATAACTATATTCGTAAACTTAAAACTAAACCTATGAGGGTTCCAAACGCGCCCCGGTCTAAGACGAAGCCCACAACAAACTTAGCCGGCATCTATATATGGAGCCAATAATAGAATGTTATTTTAGAACAATATCATAATTTCCGGGCCATAAACTATTTCTATGATAAAAAAAATCACGCCACCTTTGCTCGGTTCCCGCGTAAAAGAAATTCAAAACAAAAGCACTTTCGCATTAACAATATTGGCAGGGAAGTATGGACGTCCATAAACACCGGAAGAACCTGACACGTGTGTGAGGCCAACGGGAAAAGGTGATGAGGATGTTATTTTAATTGTTTATAACATACGTTTTATAATGTGCGATCATTAAAGAAAAACATAGCTGGAAGGTGAAGGTAAATGTTTGCTATATTAACATGTCGCACACATTAAATATACGTAGCAAGGTAAAGCCGACTGTGAGAAAAATTATATAACATGCATTTTTGTTTCATTGCTCATGGATTTTGATAAAGTCAATGTAAAACAACTAATTACTATCGACATAATAACTATATTTATATGCGTTGTTTATTCAGTGTCTTCTTTTTATTTTTCTTGCCCTTATCCCACATTATGTGGGGTCGGCATAACACGTCTTCTTCTTCACTCACTTCTATCAGCTGTCAGCTCACTACCCACACCTTTTACCCGCATATCCCCTTTTACACAATCCATCCATGTCTTCTTTGGTCTTCCTCTACTCCTTTGCCCTTCCAGGTTCATATATCACATGTTTTGGTGACATTACTTTCTTCCCTAGCCTATTACTCCTCATCTTTTCTGTCACTGTTTATTCAGTCACATTAGATAATAATCTCATTAATGACAAACGGGTTAACGGTTACAAACGAAAATATTTTTTTCATTCAATGTTCCCGAGTTATTTATTTACTTATGGACCAGTGTCAATAGAGATTAAATAATTGTAGGTAAGTAACGACCTGGCAAATATAATAACTCCGTCTGTTCAATAATATAAACATATTTTGTGAGATATCCTGATTATTATTTAAATAAATAAAGATAAATGTACTTATACCCATATAGAAAGTACTCGTATACTCATTAACAGTGTTCAAAACAGAGAATTATATCATAGATTACAAATTTTTCTGTAATCTGTAAGTGTTATAGGAATGGAGTGGGACTAAAACGTGTTATTTTTCACTTTAGGCATTCGACGACGCCATTCGAACCACAAGAAAATAATTTATTTTTTGTAAGATAACCAATATGTACTATAGTTTAACATTAAGTTAACTGTAGTGTTCTTCGGTAATTGCTACTCTTTCTATGTAGTTTATCCGGTACTGCTGGGATCCAGCTTTGACACAGCTTAGGCCAACCTAATCTTTCAATCCCTCTCCTATAAGAAGATACCTGTTTCCAGCTGTGAGACATTAGGCTGAGGATGCTGATGATTATGACATTGCAAAAAGCTGTGATAGCCTAGTGGTTAGGACGTCCACCTCTTAATCAGAGGTCGGGGGTTTGAACCCGGGCACGCACCTCTAACTTTTCAGAGTTATGTGCGTTTTTAAGCAATTAAAATATCACTTGCTTCAACGGTGAAGGAAAATATCGTGAGGAAACCTGCATGCCTGATAGTTCTCCATAATGTTCTCAAAGGCGTGTAAAGTCTGCCAATCCGCACATGGCCAGGGTGGTGGGCTAGGGCCAAACTCTTCTCATATTGAGAGGAGACCCGTGCTCTGTAGTGAGCCGGCAATGGGTTGATCATGATGATGATGATGATAAAATTGGAAAACTTAAATTGATTTCATGAATATCATTGGATGGAATGGTGAAGGTCTGGAAGCCATCTCTCTCATATTTTTTTAAACATGTCCATTTCCTAATAAGGTTCTGTTGGACCTCACAAGTTAAGAACGAAACCCTGAAAATAAAATTTTTTTAGAAGGAAAAAAGGTTTTCCTTTTATTTCGTCTAAATCAACATTCACGAGAAACATTCACTTCTTTTAAATGGCATTGTAAGGTCGCAAAATAATTTTATTTTCCTTATCTACGGGTACGTTGATAATTTGGTGAAATTCTATGTAGGTATAGTGTAGGTAGTTATAATAATAAATTTCTCAGGAGACGTGTTTGAAAAGTACTGTCGAGAAGAATATGTCGTTGTAATATAAACTGATTGCAGAAAACTTAACCGGCCATCGTTAGAACCATCATAGAAAAATTTCCAAGTTTTTTTTTAATTTATCACTAACACAAGTTCGACGACAAAATAGTAGGTTACCACTAAACCGAAGATATGATGCAGAGGATATGTATGGAATTAAAGCTACTATACATTGAAGTTTTGTCTTCTGTAAATCAGCTAAGATACCGGTCATAGTTATCAAAATATTAATTATATAACGACCTTCAGCTGCCTAAAGAAATGTTGACATTCCAAACACGAGATAAAAGAACAATGCCGCCGACGCGACGTCTTATCTAAAAAATATAACATGTGTTCTCGTTATACAATCAGCTTATCGCTTTCACCCCCAGTAGTTAAATTGTCTGCTTGTTTAACGATGATTTGATACCACAACGATGTTTTGATAAGAGATTATAGATAGAAGTTACCTAATAAATTAAATTATGTAGCTATCTAGCATATTTTTGATCTAGCTATGCAACGGAGGTAATAGCTATTTTAAAACTTCAGAATATACGACTGGAAAAAGGTGGTTAAAAAAGTAAAATAGTTACTTATTCAACTCGCTCTCTCGTCATCCGAACGTCGGCTCCATCTACGGTCTCGGAGGCACACGAAGGCAGACATTCCCTTAGTTTCTTCGAGCCCTAGGGCTCAAAATTTCTTCTAGCAGAGCTTCTTTCCGAAGCTCGCCAAACAGCCCGGTTACGCTGTCGCAACCAATAGGGTTAGCACAGCTAATAGTCAGTCCGGAAAAAAAAACATTCAACACATATGTTCAATGCTTGTGTTGTGTTGGGTACACAGTTTATGAGTTGAGAAATCTTAACCTGTACTTATCACGAGGCTCAAAGATGTACTCTAAAATATAAAAGAATATTTGAAGCACCTTGATCTGTGGGTATCCTGTGAAAGTTTTTTGTGCTATCACAAACTCTGCGTGTAGAGAAACACGAAATAAATTAATAATATACAGTTGATGGGACGTGTGAAATGCACAAAGAGTACAAACGTCATAAAAGAACAAGCCATACATTTATGGCCAGCAAACTGGAAGGTCAGAGGGGCCAAAGAAGCTTTGCCGCTGGTAGATTGAAGTGTATAGGAGTTTGGGCTTGGAAGGAAGCTGCTTCTACCTGCGCTTGCTATAGAAAGGCTTAAATCACAGCACCTAGGTAAAGGTAGACACGCTTCTTCCGGGTAAAGAGTCAATGCCTCGAGGCCTTTACCCCCAATTGACCAGTTTGCCAAATAACTGTACTATGAGAGCGAGCCAGATCTTAGCCCACGTGTGTTGCGTTTCGTTGGTGATGACTAAAACATACGAGGAAAAACTGTTCTTAACGTAGAAAATAAGTGCATAAGCAAACCACTTGCATAAACCTCTGCTCCATAATTACAACTACTACGCCACACGAATGCGCCATTGTAATCATAAAGTGCTCATTTTATATGATTCACCGAGATTTATCTTGTAACGCGTTTGAAGCTGTAATGATACCGGAAGATTTAAGAATGGTCACAGCGAAAAGAATTCAACATTAGCACATGCCTAACCCATAAGTCTAATAAGCATTTTTTTTTTTATTTACATAGCGAGCAAGCGACCAGGTGGGTCACCTGATGGTAAGTGATTACCGCCGCCCATGAACATTTGCAGCACCAGAGGAACCACCAATGCGTTGCTGGCCCTTGAGCAATTTGTTAATCCGCCCTTTGAAGATCCCCATATTATAACCATTAGGGATGATGATCCTCCTTGACGTGTCCGTCAACGGCGGTCCTGGCTAGAGCCGATTATGAGAGCGAATATGGCTCGCGAAACCAAATTTGGTTTTGAAAATCCGATTGCACGGCGCACAGTACAACTGGCCCAATGCGTTAAGAGTGTAGAGGTAGGAGGTTCTTGGCTTGGTTTTTTTGGCTAAGCGCTTAGCGTCAATGTCTTTTAGTCGCTGCTCCTCAAAGGATTCGACAGCCTTATCGATTGATTTGCGCCACTCTTGCCTCTGCAGCGCAAGTTCCTCCCACCTCTCACTAGGTATATTACATGAAATGAGATGGCGCTTCAACACGTCTTTGTACCATTAGGGAACACAGAAGATGGAAGCTGGTTCCACAATTTGCAGGTGCGTGGCAGAAATGACCTGGAATAGCGGGTGGTGGAAGAAGACCAGGCATCCAGGTGGAGGTGGTAGCATATCTATATTATTAAAATAAATGTCACGTCAAATGCGCATCTATATGTAGTATAACGTAAAGATTATTTTGAAGGGCAAACGTAGTAAAAGAAAGTATTTTCTCCAACTCTTCTAATATGAGGATTTTTTTTAAAATATTTACATGATAGCTGTTGATTGTATTCAAAATAAGTATGCGTGGCACGGGGTTGCAAAAAATTACATTAAACTCAAAATAGTTTTGATATCTTTGCAAAAAGGTTTACATGAAAAATGGTAGCCCATACAATTGCCCCATATCATTGTTGGATAGTCATGGAATCATCATCGTTAGAATGCTACAGTCCACTGCTAGACCCTTAATAAGCAATTCATTTGCTTCAGTCACTGGAGAGCTACATCTCATCAGGTTATCTTCTGCTGCCCTCACGTTATCTTCGCGCTATCGAGCTGTCGGTCGGATGCTTCTACGCCCGATGCGTAGTTGCCATTCTAGCATGCTTCTACTCGAACGATGTCAGTAATCTCAGTTCGACGCCTTATATCTAGGTTAGGAACCATTTCTAATTGCAACAGCCCTAATTCCGCTCTTTCCATCGCAAGTTAGGCAACTTGAACTGGTTAACTAAATCCACGGTCTCTGCACCACGTCATAGTGGGTAGAAAACATTGGTCAAATAGATATCGCTTTGAGAATATTGGAATAAATCCTTTGAAGATAGTCGACAGTTTTCTAGAGTTTGTATGAATACGAATAAATAAATTAATTTTAGTCTAAATATCGTAGTAAGTTAAATCTGTCCCCGTGACGTCTTCCACGGCGCAGCTCGTATGTTATCCTATTATAAAGTTGGAGGTCCTGGGTTTGTTTCCGGACTCGATTCTGTGGGTGGCTTCGACCTTGACTTTTTTTTTTATATACTACAAGCCCTTGACGGCTATCTCACCTGGTGGTAAGTGATGATGCAGTCTAGGATGGTAGCGGGCTAACCTGTTAGGAGTATGGTAATCCCACGCTCCTAATTGGTTTCTACGAGACATCGTGCTGGATCGCTAAAATCGCTTGGCGACACGTCTGTGTCGGTAGCTTGGTAACTAACCACTGCCGAAGCCTCCCACCAGACCAGACTCGAGCCGGGAATCGAACCCAGGACCTCCAAGTTTATATGGCGTACGCACTGCGCCACGGAGGTCGTAGGAATTACCACCCTACTTTAAATACGTGTCACCAAGCGATTTAGCGTTCCGGCAATGTCGCATAGAAACCAATTAGGGTTATAGGTTTACCATAACCCTAACAGGTTAGTCCGCTACCATCTTAGACTACATTATCACTAACCACAAAGTGAGACTGTCGTCAAAGGCTAAAGGTTTTTGCACGGTACTTCATTGGATATTAATATCATTTTCGCTAAGCAACTTGCTTTTAGTAGATAGATATAGTGATTTATTAATAGTAAGAAGTAGTTATTAGACACTTGCTATGTCTATCTTGAAATATACTAGTCAACACAAAACAAGGGCCACAAAGTTTTTATAGTATTCTCATGAATTCTTGAGCTTCAAGGGTTGATTAATGATTTGATTGGATAAATTAATTGATTTTTATTTCTCCTCAATATCTGGTATGCCCTCCTCGTTTTCTTATACACTTTCCACCAGGTGTACCACTGTTTTGAGGAATTTGTTCCCAGCTCGATTTTAGAACGTTTACTATCTGTCTTTCATTCGCTAAAGAGGTCAAAAAAATCTAGTGGCCCTTATTTTAATTTGACTAGTTTACGAAAAAGTTACCGTCCACAAGCAAAGTCATCACAAACAAAAACTCATTATTTCTTTTTAATTTGTTTTTCCATTTGCCATTGGCTTTGTCTGTCGTTGAATTTAAGATTCTCTACACGTGCTTACATACATTTATCTCTTAATTAATCTAAAACATTAGCACCTGAACATAACACTCTCACTATTAAATAGTCAAATGAAATGCTAACATTGGAAATCAATATCATTCCTTATGCTCCAATATATAGGATTTATATTTGCATTCGCTTTTTATGTTGAAGATAATTTATCGTAGATTTACACGTCAAGTCACGACATTAGGAATATTCTAGTCACAAATGGTGATTGTTATGCGCGTTAGATATGGACAAAATGAGAAGTAAATGCGATCCGGAATACTTCCACGTGGGGTAATCCGTGATCGTGCATTGATTCAACATGGCGCATAATCATGCATGACTCCAAGACCAGTAGCACCTCTTTTTATTTAATGCTGGGAAATGTGTTTACGGATGCCTCCGGAAGAAACACAGGCAGAACTGCGCCGCTTCCGGCGGGGTACGTGGGACTCACCCGCGGTCAATATAGCGACCAAAATACCCCCTAACACCCGACGATACTCCGTTGCGTCTCCTGGTGCCTGGGTCACGGGAACGTTCGCTCACTCCTCCGCAACAAAACCAGTAGCACCTCAACCTTTGCCAGTGCTTCATCATATTAAATGACGATGTAATAAATTTGTAACAAATGGTAGTATTTCCCAAATCGCACAATATTTGTCATGTCAAATACATTCGCCCAAATTAATTATCTTAATTCTAAATCTATACCTTCCTACTTATAGCATAGATTCGAAAGTAACTCTGTTCATCTGTTACCTTGTCAAACCTACTAAATCACTTAAAAGATATCAAATGAAATCAAATCAAAAATAGCTTTATTTATATAAACCTATTACAGGCATCTATGAATCGTTCATATATAACTACAATCGCCAACTCAAAACAAATCGCGCCCAGGTACAAAAATAAATCCACAACAAACTTGGGCGAGTTTTTTTTGTTATCACCATCTCACATAGTCAATACGTTTCAGTGTTAGTCATGTTGCAAAGCGATTAATAGGACACTTGCCTAGGTTTCGATTGCCTTTCTTCTGTAATCTGATAATGATGCTCATTTCTTCCTGGTCTATAACACCAAGCCGTGTTTACATAATACCGACTCAGTGGCTGGCCATCGGTGTCAAATATCGTTGCGGTTAGTACCCCACTGTCTGTTACGCATTTTTCAATCATGCGTTACCGTCAAACTATTTTAACGTCATCACCAAAAGCTTGTTAATGTCAGCTGGTCACGGACCTCCTCTCTCGTAGAGGTTATTAGAGGCAAGAAGCTGTTTCAATGCGGGTTGACTGACTTTAGTAACCAATTATTATAACACGTTATGTTACAAAAACCGGTACCGAACCGAACAGCTCCCCGAAACATACGGGTGAACGAAGCAAACGCTATAACTTTAACCCTATTTTTTTTTACGCAGGGAAATGCGTTTACGCATCCTTTCTGGAAGCGATGCATGCAGAGCTGGGACGCTTCTGGGTATGTGGGACCAGATTGGTGAACTGAATACCCACTAAAACCCAGCGATGCTCCCTAGTGTCGCCTGATGTCTGGTTCAAGTGAATTCACGCACTCTTCCACAGTCCAACCAGCACCCTAACCCTATCCTTATTTGGCCTTTATGTAGAATTATTTTTTAATTAATAAAATATTAATATAGTTATCACCTTGCAAATATTAAACTGTAAATTTGTACGCTTCACAGGTACCTGTGACAGGCCGACCTGAGTAAAGATTTTTTTGATTTAAAGCACAAGCATCTAGTGAAAAACCGGGGCGTGTTTTAAATTATGAAGCTGCTATAGCCTAGTGGTTAGGGCGTCAGCCTCCTAATCAGAGGTCGGTGGTTCGAATCCGGGCACGCACCTCTAACTTTTCGGAGTTATGGCCGTTTTTAAGCAAATAAAATATCACTTGCTTCACCCATGAACCATCGTGAGGAAACCTGCATGCCTCCGTAATGTTCTCAAAGGCGTGTGAAGTCTGCCAATCCGCACATGGCCAGCGTGGTGGACTATGGCCAAACCCTTCTCATATTGAGAGGAGACCCGTGCTCTGGAGTGAGCCGGCAATGGGTTGATCATGAGTTCTAAATTCACGCCATTCGATTATTTTATACCCAAAATGTATTGTATGTGGTGTGTATATTTAAACTTATAGTCTACTTTAAGAGGTCAGTGCTGTCAAGTTTTAGACTGACCGGAAACATCTTATAAATATTAAGGTATACGTGAACCTGTCATCGACTTTGCATATAAAAATAAACAAAGTACAACGTAATTCTAGCAATTCTTGATTATAATTGGTAGGTACGTATAAAACCTCGATTGCAGGCATTATTAAACAAACGCGTCATGAAACATAATACATTAATAATTTTAGTATTTGGAAGTCGCTAAACTAAGTGCAGCAATCATAATATTAATTCCATTTACGTCAGGGGTTTTTCCTGATCAAACTGCAAAATGGGTCCAACAGTGAGTCAGAGCTTTGGAAATTCTGGAAACATCGTTCTGTTCAAAACTGCACTACCAGTTTGTCCAGGGGCGGTCAGTTACCTAAGCAAAAAGTTGCGTGTGCCACAGTTTTTGTTATGTGGCTACTTAGAATTATTTAGGGTGTCCATAACTTACCTTTCCATGAGAAACGCAGTATATTATTTTAGTTATTTAATCCTATATATATTAAGTATAAATTTGAAAGTGTGGATGTTTGGATGCTTGTACTCAATCACGCAAAAACGACTGAACGGATTTGGATGAAATTTGGTATGTATGTAGCCTTTGAAATGAAAAAGAACATAGGTTACCTTTTATCGGACTGTATGGAGAGAAATTGTAAAAAATTCAGCGAATCAGCTTTAGTGCGGAAACGACCTACGGTAATGAAGAATGCGAAGACCATGGAAGAGCAAATGTGACGTGTTGTCATTTTAATTATCATCTACAAACAAGTTTTAAAAACAGAAAGTTATATAACTGAAATACAGCTAAAAGCTTTTTTTTACACTACAAGTTAGCCCTTGACTATCTCACCTGATGGTAAGTGATGATGCAGTCGAAGATGGTAGCGAGCTAACCTATTAGGGGTTTGGTAAACCAACACTCCTAAATGGTTTCTATGCGACATCGTGCCGGAACGCTAAATCGTTTGGCGACACGTCTTTGTCGGTAGGGTGGTAACTAGCCACGGATGAAGCCTCCCACCAGACCAGACTCGAGCCAGGAATCGAACCCAGAACCTCCAACTTTATAATGTGACAGCGCGCGAACTGCGCCACGGAGATCGTCAGAATAAAAACAGAATTCATGGTGTCTCTAGTTCTTGATACCGCGATGCACCGGATTCATGGATGGACGGGCGTGACCTTCACCAAATTCTTGGTATTCGCCCCGCTAAGACAATTAACGCTAATAACTTGACTGCTGCCTCGTCTCCAAATGGTCAGCATCATCTAATCCGAATAACGAGGTGTTGAGTTCGATGCGCATTTCGAACAGAAATTGTAAGGTTTTCTGACAAGATATCTTCTTTTAATTCGCTTTGAGGAAATTAATAACCTATACCGATATATCACACAACAAACAAAGGCAAAGGCAACCCCTCTTGGAACACGAAGGCCTATGGCCAAAGGAGTTATATGCGTTTAAAAAAATATATATATCACTTGCTTCAACGGTGAAGGAAAACATCGTGAGGAAACGTGCACGCCTGTGAAGGCGTGTGAAGTCCGCCAAACTGCACATGGCCAGCATGGTGGACTATGGCCAAACCCTTCTCATATTGAGAGTAGACCCGTGCTCTGTAGTGAACCGGTAATGGGTTTATCATGATGATAATGATTTATATGACAGCCCGGTTAGGCTATCGCAACCAATAGAACAGCTAATAGTCAGCCCGAAAAAAAATCTTATCTATATTAGAGATCGATATATCTCATCTACAGAAAATCCGTCGCAGATTTATGCAATATCTCTCAAGTAAGTTAAGTTTCGAAAGTTGTCCACAAAAATATAACAAAATTCAATAAAAAATGCGATTGCAACAATCTTAACATCAGAAGTAAAAATAAACTTGTGTTGCACGCTACTAGACTACAAAAAATTAGAAATTCATTTAAAGGTAATTGTATACAATTTTATAACAAATTGCCTAATGAAATTTCTGGGATGTCTCTCAATAAGTTCAAAGTTTATATAAAACGTAAGCTTGTAGAAAAGTCCTACTATAGTGTAAAGGATTACGTAAATGATAAACAAGCATGGGTGTGAAATATTGCTCTAATAAGATAGCTCTTAATATAATTTTAAGCGGCATGTGAGATGGTGATAACAAAAAGAAAATTTACCTGGCTAAGTTTGTTGTGGGCTTCTTCTTAGACCGGGGCGCGTTTGGAACCCTCATAGCTTTAGTTTTAAGTTTACGAATGTAGTTATCACCATCAAATCACTACTTTGTAAATTATTGACGCGTCAAAAGCACCTTTTAAAGGACTATTTGAATAAAGATTATTTGAATTTGAATTTGAATTTGAAGCAATAATAAAAAGATGTACCTTTGGAATCTGTGAACTTAGTTCCTCAGTACATGGAATATAAAATTGAAGGTCGACCCTAATTTAATAGCTATAATAACTTCATATAAATAACTTCAATGAAAAATACACATTAAAGGCTCAAGCAAAACTTAGTAAAGGTCTGATCAAAGGGTATTAAGATTTTCCATTGATTGACGCATATTAATGACCTCACTTACAAGAAATGATTTAGGTAGGTAATCCAAAGGAAACAACGTATGTCATACGGTCATTACAAGTGCATCTACTGTTTCTAGAAACCAATCAAATTACGTAACTTTAATAATAGACGTAAGTATAAAGAAATGCTCCGAACTTCACTCTGAGGCGATCGGTGAGCGAGTGCTCCAAATATAAAAATAGAATAGTCCACACGTTGGGCCGGCATCTCTCATACGTTGTTTAACCTAAAAGTTACAGAGATCATGAAATAATCGTTAAATTTCGACTACGTACAAATAGCAAAAAAAACAATTGAGCTAATCCAAACGAGAATAGTGAAACCTGTGTTACAATGGCGCAAGAAATAGAAGGATTCTTCAAAAAATTCCATGATAATATTAACAGTGCAATAGACGATGTGACAAGAAACAATTTCGCTAATTTGGAATCAAATTCACTGCGTGTATCGTATTTTTGCAGTCTTCCATGCGTAAAGGGTTATGATATTTCCGATGACGTTGTTAAAAACGAAACCGGTGGTAGTTTTCCAGTCAAAAAGGATTTGGAGAAGGCACTACAGCTCAAAGATGAAGGTAACAAATCAGTGCAGAAAGGTGATTGGGCAAAAGCGTTAAAGTTGTACAACCAAAGTATGATTAACATGCCACAGAAAGAAAGTAAGTAGCCCATAGCGAAGTATAATATCAAATATCTTTCACTAGGATATGTACTTAAATGCTTATGATGTACCTAAATGTACTGCCAAGAAAATTGATCATAGGATTAAACATAACCTATGTATAGAAAAATAATAATAAAATATTTAATAGACCTTCAAAATTAATTGTTATTAATTAGATAACAAAAATATAATTCTCTTTAAGTTTAGGTCTTCTTCTTAAAACAGAGCGTATTTCAAACTAGTACTATGAATGAATATAATCCAAGTTCCCGTGTTATATACCTGGACACAATTAAATACTATAAACAGGCATATCTACATATATAAGTTTACATTTGTACATTTGTTTTGCATTTAGATAAGGTTTTGCTTCTTAAATTAATTTGGATAGGTGTTTTTTTTTTAGAAATTAAACGTATTTATGCAAAATAATAATTCTAACGATTCTGTGCGAAACAATTAACGCTTTCATGAATTATACTTGACATAGTAAGAGTGATACCTCAAAGTCAGATCGCGTTTTACTTTATATTAAATATCGACACATTGGGATCTAACGATTGAAATTAAAATGTGTATTATCCTAACGTATTGCTTCTTAAGCATTTATTTATTGAAGCGGTGATAGCCTAGTGGTTAGGGCGTCAGCCTCCTAATCAGAGGTCGGCGGTTCGAATCCGGGCACGCACCTCTAACTTTTCGGAGTTATGTGCGTTTTAAAAAAATTAAAATATCATTTGCTTCAACGGTGAAGGAAAACATCGTGAGGAAACCTGCACGTCTGAGAGTTCTCCATAATGTTCTCAAAGGCGTGTGAAGTCTGCCAATCCGCACATGGCCAGCGTGGTGGACTTTGGCCAAACAATTCTCATATTGAGAGGAGACCCGTGCTCTGTAGTGAGCCAGTAATGGGTTGTTCATGATGATGATGATGATGATTGCTTCTTAAGTTTATTTATATTCACGAACTGAGCGAAAACGCACTGAGCGAAATCTGTTCACCTAGATATTATTATCTTATGCTCCGGATTTACCTTACCTGTATGTATTTTATACTGCATCTCATGAATCTAATATCTTAACTATGTATTTAAATGTTTCAGCTGAAGAGTTATCAATTGTCTTTGCGAATCGTTCAGCTGCGTTAAACCATTTGCAACAATATGAAGATGCTCTTTCTGATATCAAAAGGAGTCTCTCATTAGGTTACCCTCGACACCTTAGATACAAAATTTATGAAAGAAAAGCCAGATGTTTACTCGTATTAAAAAGAAACCAAGAAGCTGTAAAAGCTTTTCAGTAAGTTATATTTTATTAAGTTAGCTATGAATAAATATTGATTACCTATAAGGAAATTCATTTAATATTTAATCCTTAACTAATTATTAGATCAGTAGTTTGATTCAAATGTGTCGTTTTGTACATTACAGGGATACATTAAGCGCCTTAGATGATGCAAATAATCTTGATAAAGAAAAAAGACTGAAAATGAGAACTGATGCAAAACTTATGTTGGAAATTTTAAACAAAGGATTAGTGCTAGCGGGATATCCAAAGGATCCCGAATCTTTAAAGAAAGTTCCACCTAAACCTAAACTACCAGGAAAACATAATCACCAATATCCTGCTGCATCAGAATCAGTTCAGATTGATTACAATGAAACTAAAGGAAGATTTGCAACGGCGACCAAAGATATAACACCTGGTGAAGTTTTGCTAGTGGAGAAACCACATAGTGGTGTTTTGTTAGGGGAATATTCGAAGACTCACTGTCAAAATTGTTTTGTAAAGTAAGCTCCTATAGTACTTTAGTTAAATCTTCAACTTAATGGTACACTGAGATTCCTTGAACACTGTTCCTTTTAATTTCTTATCAAAGTTTCTTTTCACAGGTGCGTAATACCTTTGCCGTGTCCTAAATGTCCAAACGTAATATTTTGCAGTGATAAATGTTTAGATGTTGCACAGAAATCCTATCATGGATACGAATGTCATGTTCTCCCACTGATATGGAAGTCAGGCTGCTCCATAACCTGTCATATTGCACTAAGGATGATAACACAGCACGATAAAGAATATTTCAAGTGTTTAGCAAAAGATTTAGATGATAAGCCAAAAGGCACATACAAAACTGATGATTACAGGAACATATACCATTTAGTTTCGCATGAAGATAAGAGAACCAAGCAGGATTTCTTGCACAGGACACAAATGACACTTTTCCTTTTAAAGCTTTTAGAAATAAGTGGTTATTTTGATGGGAAGCCCAAACAAAAGCCCGTGGAATTCATTGAAATAAAATCGATAGGAATCGCTGAACGTTACGCTGAAGACGTTGCACTATTTGGTGGGCTAATACTAAAAAATCTGCAAGTTCTGCAATTCAATGCCCACGAAGTGTTTGAGTTACACTGTCCCAAACCAAAAGTTGGCCAAAATATAATAAAGCACGATGGGACATCGGTGTTTCTAGCCGGTGCAGTCTTTCCAACACTTGCTTTGTTTAATCACAGTTGCGATCCAAATATCGTAAGGTACGTGATACGCAAATATTTTCATTTCATTTGGCTATTTTTCTACATTATTAACATGTGGCTTAAATTTTTATAATGTGTTCTGAATAACAGATATTTCTGTGGGCCCAACGTTGTCGTTCGCGCTGTGAAAAATATAAAGCAAGGCGAGGAGATATCTGAGAATTATGGACCTATATTTACTACAGAGCCCAAGGATAAGCGGAAGATGCAACTGAAGGACCAATACTGGTTTGACTGCACTTGTATACCTTGTGAACAAAACTGGCCAACGTATCAGGACATGACAGAGAATTATATGCGCTTTAAGTAAGTCTTGTAGCTTTTACACATGACGATATTTTCATTTTTAGTTAACGCGCTTCATGTCGACCACCTTGGCGAAGTGGGTGAAACTGTTGTCTTCTAAGTGGAAGGTCATGTTTTCTACCAACAGCAAGAGCAACGAGGAAATTCATATTTATTTGTTTTTGGAAATTTATAATTTAGAATTTTCTCTCGCCTGATCGGATCGAAGACTTCGGCCCTACAGACAAAGACGTGACGAAAGCTATTGGGGATGTCTGCCATACCCCATAATAAACTATAAACGATAAACGCGCTACTATCTTACTGTCTGTCTGTATGAACACTTACTTCCCAGGAAAATTACAGTTAATGGTTAACTTGTAAGGAAATAAAAGATAATACTCAACTAGATTGCTGGGGAAGTCACAAAGCCAATGACTTCTGCATTCATTTACAAATATATCAAAAAAAGATTTTATTCTAAAAATCTAGGTGTCTTATGCTGCAAGTTTTTTGTTTTCCTTCCCAACATCGTGTCAATAGGTTAATATAGTGTTAATATAGGGGGGTTTTCTGGGTAAAAATTCGCGAACAGTCTGTAACTTTCTAAGTGAGTAAATAGTCGACCTTAAAGAGTTAACTGGAAGGAGCCACGGTCTCAGAAAGTCCTATTCAGCAGTAAACATTTGAAAGCTGTTAATGTATTTCTTTTTCAGGTGCGATTCCGATCGACCCTGCCCCAACGTTATCCCCGTGCCGTACGATTGCAAGGAATTCATGGTGCAATGCGGTCTATGCCAGCAGTACACGAACATTTTGAAAGGGCTGAAGTCGCTGCAAGTAAGTCATAAAATTAGGGCAATATCATCCTGTTACAACAGATATAAATTTTCACGAAACTTATAAAGAATATAAAAAAATATTCGCATAAAATCGAACATTATATTCATACTATATATATATAATTCAAGAGAAATAAAATAAGCGATCAAGTTTATAAGAACAGAAACTCGAGTCAAGGGTATCTAGTCTGTGACATCGGGTCGCGCCCAAATTTTCCTGGCGCGCTTCGGACGTAGTTATAGGCCTCCATCATAAGACGAGTGCGCGAGCGTTCCCGTGACCAGGCGACGCGAATGCCCATCGCTGGGCTTTAGTGGGTATTCTCGTCGCCATTCCTGTCGGAAGCGGAGGGGTTTCTTCGAGCCCTAGGGCTCAAAATTTCTTCTAGCAGAGCTTCTTTCCAAAGCAGCCCGGTTACGCTTTCGCAACCAATGTGCTAACCCTGCACAACTAATAGTCAGTCCGAAAAAAACAAACCGGAGGGGATGCGTAAATACATTTCCCAGCTTTAAAAAAACCCCTGTGACATATATTACGAAGTGACGTCCGGACTCTAGACGCACAAGCAAGATTTCATCAAAACTTAGCTATTCTTATTCCGAGTAGGTACACACAAGCTTTTTGGTTTTTTATATAAGACAACCGCGAATGTTTAAATAAATCCCTCAATAGCCGGCAACACTTTGGCAGTTCCTTTGATACCGTAGATATTAACAGGCACGGTGATCACTTAACATCAGGTGACTCGACTGTACCTAACGGTAGTGTAATGTAGGCTAGTAATGGAAAATTACTTCTGATCAACCTGCCACTGATTAAAACAAAATTATAACTGGAGCAGTTTATTTATTTATTTATTTGCAAGTAATCAACAGCGTTTTAATTCATTGGTATACAATTAAGAAAAACATAAAATAAGGCCAAAGAGATACGAGATACGATATTACACAATATATACAAAATATGTTAAATAAGTTAATATATTATGTACAAGAAAACGGAAAAAAAATTATACTGGAAGTAAGTTAGATTCCACGAGTAACAAAAACTATCAAGACAGATTGTTAAAAAAGGTTAAGGAAGCAAAACTCGTCCCCTTACCTAATCGCTGTTCAAATCTAGATTTCGTGAATATAATCAAAAAAGCATACAACAGCTGTGTAATCAAATTAGCATCCAAACGTAAATTGTTCAACTAACATCGTCACTGCGCATTTAAATAGAATACGAAAAAATCGCCATATAAAGTGACATATTAGCGAACACTTGGACATGATGATAATTATTCAGGCACACTTTTATTTTATTTTTAGTGAATTTTCCGAAAAAGTTTAAACTCAAGCTAGCCAGATATTCTAGTCGAAAATAGTAACACATAGGGGCACATAGCTCGGAGAACCGATGGACGTTGGGGTCCCAAGGTGTTGGAATGGCGACCCCGCACCGGTAAACGTTGCGTTGGTCGACCCCCAACAAGGTGGACAGACGACATCAAACGAGTCGCAGGGAGTCTATAGGTTGAAATGATGATGATGATGATGAATAGTAACATTTCTAACGCGTTGGCATTAAAAGATGGACCAAAAATGTGACAACGATAGATTTTGGGATCCAACTATGAGCTATTTAAAACACCCTTATTTGTGTATTTGTTCTGACCTGGACCTGTACTCTTTGGTAGGAACCATTCGCTTGATATTTGGCGATAATTTGGATTTTGTTTGCGGCTCAGTAGCACCTGCGAAGACTAGACGTCTGTAGACTAAGATTACTACGCTATACAGGTTCTGAGAAGGTATGGCTGATTTTTACGCCAAGAGTGAAAGACGATCGACATGAGTGGATGGAATCCATGATACGGGCTGTTTCGTTACTACTTAAACAAATAAGAGCGAAGAGGCCACACTGGGACACTGGTGTTGCGTCAGTTTTTGCTTTTGGAATTGGTCACAGAAGCAAAAACCTTAGACATATAGCCATATTAAGTCTCGTGTCCACTCATTATTATAAATACCATGATGTGATATTAATCGTTTTATATCCCAAATCCGTATTGGAGTACGGCGGTAAGTTCAAATCTTTTAATCCCACACTTGGTTAAGGGTTTGAGACATTAAAATGCCTGAGTGTCGAAGAAAACAAACTAAGTGGGTACACTTTTTATATATTAAATCTTATTACAAAATACTCCTTCCTTATAACATACTTAAATCAAAACAACAGAAAAAATAATAATGAAGAATCAATAGATGTAAATACCATAGACAACCGTGTAACAGAATATCGTGTCGTTTCTATACAAATCGTCGACATAAGCATCAGTTTCCGGGTCCCAAATACACCTTTGACCAGTCTTAATGCCGGCGCCTTTCATCTCCACTACAAAGGTCTGGACTAGAATTTTATACCTGAGAACAAAACAAAACTGCTTAAATGTCATATTCTCGTAACTTACTCTCGGACCGATACATATAACTTTCAGACTGATGGATTTTCACTACATGAAGCGGTGATAGCTTAGTGGTTAGGGCGTCAGCCTCCTAATCAGAGGTCGGCGGTTCAAATCCGGGCACGCACCTCTAAATTTTCGGAGTTATATGCGTTTAAAAAAAAAATTAAATATCACTTGCTTCAACGGTGAAGAAAAACATCGTGAGGAAACCTGCACGCCTGAGAGTTCTCAAAGGCGTGTGAAGTCTGCCAATCCGCACATGGCCAGCGTGGTGGACTATGGTCAAACCCTTCTCATATTGAGAGGAGACCCGCGCTCTGTAGTGAGCAGAGAATGGGTTGATCATGATGTGGCAATAATGTGACATCGTTGGGAGAACGCTGACGCAGGAGTTGCAATGTGTTAAATAGGTGGCCAGAAGACATAAAAGGAGCCACTGGATGAAAGCGGAACAAGACCGTAGAATTTAAAACTTCCAACCAATATGAAAATTGCGATATGCAGCAAAAGCAATGTTAATTTATCAACCTCCGTTTTTAAACTGATGGTCGTGGTGTCTGTTCTAGTGTTTCACTTTCGGAACCAATACACCACGGTGGCGCAGCCATGGTGTCCTAATGAGTAACTTCAACATAATGTCGCTCACCTCTTCATATGGAGGTCCTGCACCCGTTGTCTCACTGCGTTGCATATGCTCCCGGCCCAATGTGACGCTTGGTCCGCGCGGTACTGACGTCCCATCAACTGCTCTTTCATAGTGGAAAGCATTATTTCTCGAACATTCTCGGCTTGAAATCTGTATAAGAGAATTGTGAAAAAATTATACTTATATACCTACTCTTGTCAAAAATTAAACAACAAATGCATTGGGCATGAACAAAGTTCCTAGTGACTGATTTTCTACTTAAAGTTAACTTCAATTTGTATGGAATCGAAAGAGCGTCATCTGTTACACAATAAGTTTAATCTCATCTATCTTACTTGTCACCAAGTCCCGGTCGGACTTCGTATTTTGGAGGGTCGAGTGGTTTTTCCTGTACAGGACTGAGCCCCGCTTCACTTTCTGCACTGGCTACTCGTACAACATCCGCACTTTCCTCCACCACTGTAACAAAAATAGTTTAGACAGAACTAAGAGTGATAGTTGAGTTGAGTGAGTGTTTGACGGCGGGATAGCTATCGAGCATTGCATTAGTCTCGGGGGATCAAGCTGTCTTGATCCTACTCCTTATAGCACGAAAGGCCCGGTGGTTCGCTGAGGCGGCTGGTATACGTCCGTTAAGTATAAAATGGGTCCCCCCGGCGTCCAACAAAATCAGCGATGCTGATTTTAGTTTGATGATACCACCCTACGGAAGTGGGAGTCCCACATAACCTTGTGTCTTGCCCAAGGGACAGAGGTTAAAGCTATAAAGCTTTTCCACCACAACAAAAATAACAGGATCCCCCGCAAAAGGATTTATTCTGGTGCCAATTCTGTTGTACACAAATCTTTAAACTATCTAAATGTCAATTGACAGGTCTGAATGAATATAGTCAAGAGGATGTCAAAGCACTACTTTAAGAACTTAGTATAACTTTAGTATAAGTAGTCTTGAGACATGTGTGTGTGTGTTTTATATTTAGTACTGTTTAAATGCTCATAAATGTTATTTAAGGTACTCTGGTGATAAATTATAGGTCTTAGGCATTATTTAATCCACTGGTATATGTTGATTCATTAGTGTCTTTCCTTTACATGTAAGTGACAATAACCAGCAACCATCCTAAGCTTCAAATTCAACGTTCTAAGAAGATTGCCTATAATTTGGTATCAAAGTATTCTGTAGCTGCTCAAATAAAAAAAATGAGGGGCTTACTACCAGATAGGTATTTTGGGGAGTCCTATAGATTATGCTTATTTTACATTTTTTGTTAAATCCTTTAGAATCCACATTAAAAAAGAAATTTAAACTTTACCTTCCTCATCATCAGCCATTTTCTTTAGATCACCTTAACCTCTATTTGTAAATATACCTAAAAAAAAGAGAAATACAGCAACAGTTATGAAAATATTCTTTGTTAGGGAAATATTTAAAACTTAATATGAAGACCGCATATTCAACAATAAAAAATACATTTATGGTCACTACAAGGATTATTTGTTTTCAGGACACAGAAATGATGTACAAGCTGGGTCGTGTAGCAATGGAAGAGGGCAAATATGGTGAAGCAATGAAAAAGTTTATAGAAATGCTGAAACTGTATGACACTACTTTAGCACCGCCATATCGCTCGTTTTATGACTGTGTGCAAGACTTGAGGAGCTGCATGCTAGCTTTGGGCAACTATAGTATTGTTTAGATTAAGTTTTGTTTTGTTTTACCCTATTGTTAACCACTTTGATGTAGTACTCATATTTTTATTAATAAAGTTAATGATGAATATCGTGTTTATTATTATCATCATCATCATCATCATGTACAACCCATTACCGGCTCACTACAGAGCACGGGTCTCCTCTCAATAAGAGAAGGGTTTGGCACCGTTGAAGCAAGTGATATTTTTAACTTTTTTTTTTAAACGCACATAACTCTGAAAAGTTACAGGTGCGAGCCCAGATTCGAACCACCTACCTCTGATTAGGAGGCTAATGTCCTGACCACTAGGCTATCACCGCTTTTTTACTATTATGGAAGCCTTTTATTCCTTTCCACTCCCTACTTCCTAACATTGTGTGTAAAGCAATAAACATCAAACAGTGTTGCAGCTTTTTCTAGGCAAATAGACATATAATCAATTCTTATAATTGTATTCACTGGATAATTACCACCGTACTGGCAAAGACTTAGATACTAGCTTTGCCAGTTATGGTGAACAGGTTAGTCCAAACACAATTTTATCATCATTGCTTACGACCACGGGGACTGCACTCAAGGGCTATAAGATAGCCTGTACTCTATAGTTTAGATACAAATCCCTGCCATTGACTAGTTTTTATATATCTTTTCAGGATCATCAGGTTAATAATCCTCAGACAAATAGGGTATGTGTGTATATGAGTGCAATGTAGCTAAGCAGTTAATAAGATTAAATCTAAGCTGCAAAGCGGAGAAAGTTTCCACTCATGCATTTGCAATAGCCAAAAGCATGCATGAGCATGCTTTGCTATTGATGTGCGAGTAAGTTATGACAATAAAAGATCTTTATTGCTGGATATCATATACACATTTGTTACAGCTTAGTACATTGCAGTCTATTCTCACAAAATTGATACGAAATATAGAGACTGAGACTACACTGCATCAATGAGTTCAATGGGCTTAACCAACGCACAGCAATAGTTAACGATTATCGATATTAGATACCAACAACTCACAACAAAAAGCCACACCATAATATCAGAACACAATTCCTCGCCTTGCCTAAAAATACACAATTATACAAAATTGATGGTTACACTTACTATGAATTATTAAAATGGAATTTTAGCTAGAACACGAAGAATATAACAAATACAGTCATTATCAATTAGAGTTGGCTAAACCTAAAGCATAGATACTATCAATTGCTAACCTAAAACAAATCACAGAACTAAGTATAATAATATAAATAATATTCCAAGAAAGTGCAAATGTTCGAATTTCGAACAGAGATTCGTTTCCATAGTAACGAGTGGTATATACACCTCTATGGAAATTTCGGTTCTAACATCTAGTCTCTTTATTTATTATTTTAATAGCAATTTTTCTACATTACTAGCATATTAAATTATAGATGTTAATAAATAAAGAGCAAATAAATACGCTAATAAGCCGGCTCCAGAAAAACATAGCCTTAATCAACCATTTATTTTTCTCTATGATTAGTGGTTATAGAGTTAGAGTGATTGTATTCTGTGGGATAAAATGTCATTATGTCAATCGTATGTCATGTAAGCATGTCCAAAAATCTGTAAGAAAAACATGCATGTTGTTTGTGTATCACAATTATTTACAGTCGAAATATAATAAGAAACAATGGCAACATATGACAACAAAGCTTGGTTGCTAAAAAGCGTACGCGATGCATTTATAGCCACAGATGACACCGGTCTCTGCGAGATAGTAATGGCAGGCGAAGACTTTTCCAAAATTTTTCAAAACAAAGCTATGGAAGAGAAAAAACGAGAAAGAGATAAAGTACTTTACCAACCAAGTACTAGTAAAGGGATGGAATCGGGTACGGATGATGAAGACGACAGAGAACTAGTTACCCAGTTTGACCCGTATCCTGACATGGACGATAGTGATGAAGACGAGCCTTGCCCAAGTTACCCTCGTATTCCTGACGAATTCTTGCCTATACATAGGTATACAATGAACATTTGTTTTATATATCGATGTATTTTGTAATTGACTTGGTTTTGATTATGTGACTAGAGTCACTTTCTAATTATGATCAATTTTAAAGGGTAGGCTAGTCACTAGTTATAGGTCGTCCTGTATAAACTTTAAGTGTGATAAAGACCTTTCCATGCAAAGGTTATCGCTCCTGGCACATTAATTCAGTAAAAATTATTTACTCTTCAACTCCTTGCAAATGACATTTTAGTTCTTTTAAATCACCTGGGACCACATATTTAAAAATAATAATCATAGCTGCTAAAAAGCAGCAATCTTTTGTATTATAATGCTATTTTATGAAGAGACTGGTACTTTCACTGCACACAAATCTCAAATTTAATTCTTCTATTTAATTTGGCTGTATATATAGCCTCTTCATTGAAAAAGCATCAAGCAAGCAAGTTATATATGAAATTTTCAGGGTTCTCCCAAAAAGTAGAGTGTTTCATATAATTTCTTTTGGTTTTGTGTTAAATTATAATTTCATTATGTTGTAAATTTGACAACATAACTACTGCTGTGAAATGCCTCCACTCTCATAGTAGAGGCGGTATTAGACCATAGACAGACCATTACCACAATATAAATTTGACAAACAGCTTAACATGCTCTCCATCAGGTATGGCAGTAATACACCACTAATTTTCTCACTCCAGTGTGGTACTGAGGATAAAATTCAAATAAATTTTATTAAATAATTATGGATATTTATAATTTTATAATAATCACCAATATTAATTTATACAGACAAAAGCTTACTATAGACAAAAAGGAGCAAGATTTAAAAAAAGCTGCTAAAATTAAAGTTATAAAATGGGAAGATCCGCAAACTCAACTCACATCTGAACAAATGGCTGAAATCTTTGCAAAGATTGATGTTAAAAAACCAGAAACAAAGAAATCATTGCTAGCGGAACAGCTAGAGAACTGCCCTGACCTGCCTCATCGTCAGTACCTGGAGTATGCTAAGTTTGATGGCACAGCACAGCTTGGTTTACCAACAAAATCTTTTAAGATCTTCATGACAATGCTTCCAGAGAAATATCAGAATTATCCTGTTGTTATTTGTGTTATTGCCAGTGCTAAGATAAAAGACTTAATTGGCTTCACATGCTATAAATACAGGTAAATAAAAGTTCATTGGACATTTTTTTTAGTTTAATAATTTTTACTATCCATGAATATTTGTCTTTCACAACATTAACAATTACAATATTTTATTAAGATTTATTTGACTTTTTATATGGTTTTTTGTTATCAACTTCTTGTATAGTCGCCATTTTAAGACAGACATATGCAGGATACAGATAGGGTAGATCAAATGCTCAATTACGTTGCACTTGTAAACATGGTATTTGGTTTAAAGGCATATTTATGGTAAAACAGGTATTCCAGTTTCGGGTCAGATTATCAAAGCATGACTCAGAGAAATTTCAGGGAAATCAGATCAGCAGTTTTCACACCACTGCTGACAAAAAGGAGAAAAAACAATTTGACTGATAACATTGTTAAATTTGCTGCTGTCACAGATGGCCGCAGTGTTAGAATAAATCCCACTATTGGTGTGTTTTGATAAATTTGATTAGTCTCATACATTTTCAAATGTCAGTACGGATGTACAGTCTTATTAATAAGACATAAATTAAAAAATTGTGTTATTTCCAGCATTGAACATCCAGATATAGCACTAGGCTCTGTGCAAAACTATGGTTTATTCATAGTGGAAGATGACGGTGAAGTAGACTGGGCATTTCCATGCCTTGACAAAAATGAGCCGTGCTCAAAATTCGGCTTCACATGCCTTGGCCTTGTAGACCTTAAGAAAAGGGACAACACTGTTATGGCCTGCCCTATACCTGATTTTGATCTGCATTCAGCATTTCAGTGTTTCCCAAAAGTGTCTGTGTCAGGTCAGAGTAATGTTAATACTTCAAGACTGCATACAGGGGACAGCGATACAACTGAAGTTTTAAGAGCTATGAATACTGTCATTGAAGGTAAGAATTTATGTGTTTCTTGTTTAAAATTAGAGTTAAAAAAATGTTGATTTGTGGGTATTATTTATTATTTGGTATTACTTGGTGTTTACTTTTTCTATAACTCATACTGCATTTTTTTGATATATATATATATATATATATATATATATTTTTTTTTTTAATTAGTTGTTGGTATTTATTTATTATTATTTTGTTGTATTACTTATATATTATTTTCTCATTGATCCAAGGTTGACTGATGGAGAAAGCTTTTAGCATTAAGTTTGCCTTAACTAGTTTTTTTTTTTTGTGCAATAAAGTTTATAAAAAAAGAAAATTATTGCATAGTATTGACTTTGATTCATTATTATTAAAAAGATGTGAGAAATTGTTGTATATGACATATTTTTTATGCCAGGTAACAAAGGTTTTGGATTCCAGTCGGGCGCAGTAGCGGATGCCTCACAAGACAAACTATACAGGGTGCAGTTATTGCATAAAGTGCGGGCCAACACACCAGTTCAGCTGGGAATCACTCTGGACACTATAGAAGTTGTACCACTTGTGCCAAATAAACACGCCTTCTGGGTACGTCATGAAAAGCAGTGTACTGTTACAGATGAGCAGTGACTTTTCGAAATTTATTATTTGAAAGAAATTGTTACTTCTTGCAGGCGCGACCGAAATATTTTCTACACAGCATGAACTCTGTGGCGTGGTGTCAGATATTAGAGGAGAAAAGCAACAAAACTACCTTCAGAATAGTGTACTCGCCCAATCATGATGCTGCATTCAGTGACAGAAATAATGCAGGTATTATTTTGAAATTGTTTATGACTAGTCGTTCCTCCCATTTTTACCTTGTTAACGAAACTAAATAAAAGTTATTCCATTACTAGAGTCGCTAGGCTAAACTCATCTGCCGTCGAATTTAAATATTTCATTAATACTTAAATTATCTGTTGTAATAACATACTGTAAAGGGTTAGGTATTCATAAGAGATAGGCATCTGCTGGTAGGTTCTGTATTTTTAGATCTATTAAAGACTTTTGTAGTACAAGTATTTCTAAAGCTAATCATTAAAATTATGTTGAAATGTGCAAGGCCTCAAAGGACGATATTAAGTCTTTAATCATTCACTATCACTTAATCTTCCAGGTAACGTAAATTTGTATAATCCAAATACGACATACAAGAAACACGATTTTGAAGGCGAGAACGAAATTGCCAAAAAAATTGTCGACAATGTCAACACAATCCTCGATCTAAGAAACAGTCCTTGCCGGAGAGAATACAAGACAGTGAAGGAAAAGAAATTGCAGACCAGAAGGAGTTTCCACACAAGGCATTTAAGTTGAGTTATAGTTCCTATAGGCCAAATGTTCCTGATCAATATTTCTTTGTAGTGACTGATTTATTTGTTGTATTTAATTATGGAAACTGCATTTCCTGCACAAAATCATCTTACATATAATAGTTTTGTATTATTCAACATTTTGCCGACTGCTATGCGTTTAGAATTCGTTAACTGATATTTATGAAGCATTTGTGTGGTATATGCATATAACATAATATGTTACATTTGAGCATATATTATATACTCAAGCGTAAAAAAACATCTGGTGTAAACGTAAAAGCAAGCAATGACCAGCATTGGGCAAATCTCTGGGTCTTGCTTTTAAATTTTTTTTAGGGAATATGCGTTATATGTATTTCCGCTAGAGCTTAGTATGATTTACCTCATACTTTTATGTGAGATAGATACACTTGCACTTGACAACTGTCATGCGTTAGTGTAGCAATAGTTCATAACGGCTAGGTCGAGACATGCTTGCGTAAAGGATGCTCTCTCACTGATTTAATACTTGGTATGACGGTGTTTAATACGTGGCAAGACTGATTATTTCGCGTAACAAAAATGTTTCGTACGAGGTGACTGGTTTTCATATAAAGTTTTTTTTTTCCCCGAGCATTTCCGTCCAATGAGTTTCAACTTTAAGAGTAGTAAAGTTGACAGACAAGCCAGTATTGATGTGTAACAACACACGAACTTAAACACTGAAGAGGCTGTGGTAATCTGTCAACTTTAATGCCAACCAGAATTTTGTGTACAAGCCAAATCAACAATCACGATTGTCAATTAGTTTATATCTACACTAAATGATGGCTGACCTATTCCGTAATTTTTATGATAGTTACAAGCCTTTTATCTCCATTAAAATATGCGGTATTAAACTGTCTTTGTCAAATTGAAGAGCGTTTTTAAAAATCGATACTTTTAAACGATAACATTATAATTGGAAAGAATTGGTATTCTTAGAAACGTAGCTTGCGATAGGAGTAACAGGTAGCAATAGTCACAAAAAAGCGTTGTGATCATCCATTAGAGTCGTGTGGTTATCACCGGCGTGCTTAGGATATTATCGTCGAGCACTGGCCGCCATGCTTGTTCGACTCATGTTTTGTGTCAAATGTGCCTTTTTTGATACTTTTGACACGTTCAAAACTCGCACCGTTACTCGTTTATTTTTGTAAATTTATTTCCAATTAAACGTCTCGATAAAAATTGAATGGAGCGATCGCTTATCTATATATTTCGATCCGACTTGGCTCGACCTTAGCTATATTTGATTCCAATTTGCTTGAATAATTTGTTTTTGCTGTGTAGGGTACACTACTAAAGACATCAATGCTACATGTTGGAAAAGTTACTGAATCGACAACTGATCTGTTGTACTTTTCTTTTCACAGTGTTTCTTGTGGAATAGTATAAAACTAATTTAACTTTTAGTCTGTCAATTTAATTACTTTTAAAGATTTCAGCACAACTTAATAAACACCATTTGTTCATTGTTCATTTCTGACACCAAATGTTCATTTCTGACAGCAGTATAGAAAGTACAACAATATCTGAAACTAGTATTAGGGCGAATAACTAATTATTACAGGAGCTTTGCCTTGTAATGGTAGAGCCATAAATGCATATAAAATATTTACGGACTGAAGTTAAAGACTAAAGAAGTTTTACTGCAAGTTATTAGTAACACGAAATTACAAGGTTTACATTTTGAACTAATAATAATAATTGTAAATGATGAAATAACATTTTTGATTAATTACTATTGTATATTATTGTTGTATTCAAGACCCCATATAATATATTCAATTTAAAGCTAGCAAATAACAGTATCCAATCTTAGATGTAATATCTAAGGAGTTAAAAATTTCACATTTTTATAATTTTGTATTACTAAGTGTGTATAAATGGGTGAATAAAGTATTAATTGAACTATATAGGTTTAATTAAGTTAATAAAACCATAAGTATTTTTTAAGTTAATTTGGAACTTGAAATTGTAACAAATTTTGTTATGTTTTATTTTTAATGAATTTATGTTAATAATGAGGATTTTAACAGGAAATTGTAATATAACTATTGAGTAGGCTTACAAAATTGTTCAATAAAAATGTTACATACAGTAATAATTTCAACTCTTATTATTACATTACAAACTAACACTACTAATATGTTTAAAACAAAAAGTTAAAATTTTGAATTATATGTTAATTTATATAATTGTATGAATGGAATTATGTAAATATTTGTAATGAAATAATATTAAAATGAATTGTTATTAATGAATTATTTATTTTGTTTCATTACAAGATTAGCGTACAATGTTATTGTATACTCAGGCATGAGTATTAATAATATTCTTAAATTCTGCATGTCAACAATTAACAAGGTATGTGACAACATCATTGTCATTAAAGGTGGTGGTAAAAGTAAAGGAAAGGTATCAATACTGTTGGGAATGGAATTCAAAAATAAGTGTTTTAAGAACTTATATTAATTTATTACTTGCTCCACTTAAAATCCCTACTCAAAGTTTACAAGGGTACAATTACAAGACAATAAATAAAAGATCTTGGTTATTTCTGGTACTTATTTTGTAATTAAATCGGATCATTGTCCTACTGGAATTGCTGGTCAGCTATCAAACTTGTTGGTTATAGTTATACAATCTGTTTGATTACCATACACATTAATTTAGAAATAGGTATCTATCTTTAAAAAAAATATTTAAATTTCTCAACAAGTTTGTTCATTATAACTATAAATAGATATATTCATTCATTCCAATAATATACTGTACAAAAGTACATGAAAAATTACAACTCAACTACTAATTACAAATTCAACTATTCACAATATAAATTTATGCTTAGCAGAACTTTGTATAACAAAAGCAAAGTGGATAGTCTGATTTTATAATACCAGTGCATTAAAGAAATAAAATTCAAAAATATAGAAATATTGTTATTAGTTTTACTTTTCTCTGATAGGCACAACAGTGCAAATTATATTGTACATAAGTATATATATATCAAAATCACAAATATAACTAAATCAATATGTCTAAATACTTGTAATATCCTTTTTCATAGAGCATTTAGTTAATTTATAGATTTGTGTACAACATATTTAGCACTTTTGTCCAAAATTTATGTTTTACTACTAATATTAATATTTACATAACAAGGTTGCATTAACTAACCTAAAGAAAAACTTATAATAGAAACTTATTCTGGTGTATAATTAAACTTTCAATGAAAATTTTTCATGCACAAATCCAGACGTATTTTGGTTATAGTGCCAACTGCCATTCTTTACAAAACACAATGCCAATAGTACACTTTTTTGGTCATGTCAGTTGATTTATATTCTACCAAGTTATTTACACCTAATTGAATGTGTATGCTTATAATGTATTGCTGTGAAGTTTACTCTACGAAAGGTTGGAAAATTATAACATCAAAATCAATATTTATATTTCTGATGGCAGTCTACTGGACAAAGGTCTTTTGTAGGGATTAGTTAATTCAAGCCATATATGTTGTTCCCAGCAACTGGCAGCAAATGTTAATGTATATTGTTCCCAGCAACTGGCAGCAAATATTTCCAGTTAAGTTGTTTCATAAATATTGCTATTAGGTTGTATTTATTATTGTGTAGTAGAAAGATAAGTGACAGACATAGCTTTAAAAAGAAGGATTAGATTGTTGAAGTGGCAGTGGGTGTGTCATGTCACTAATAAGACAGATGGCCATTGGGGAAGCTTTTTCTAGAGTGGAAACGGCAATTGGTAAGCACAGTGTAAGACAATCAACAATCCTCTGGAAAAACAATGATTATAGTATATACACACAAACAAACAAACACAGTCATTTGGTTGCACAATATAGCTTTTACCAGCTCTGTCGAAAATTTTATAAAAAGTTGACACTCTCATTAACCTTCAAGTTCAACTTTGTGCTAACAATAAAATTTATTGGACACACAATGAAATAACATACATGTTTTTTATAATATTGGTATTATGGCACACTTTTATTGATTTAGAAGTCTGCAGATACATATCATCTTGGAAATCTACGCCCAATTATTTATCAACCCATGACTTCTTCTTCTTCTTCTTCTTCTGCATCGTCATCCTCATTACTGAGGGTCGCGATCCTTAGCATGGATCACCTTCTTTCGTACGGTTTTTCTCCAAATGGTTCTGTTTCTGGCATTATGTAGAGCGGCGTGGAATGATGTACCGAGTGCAGTGCTGATCTGATCCGACCAACGCATGGGGCTACGACCTCTTGGCCTTCTTCCCTCCACCTTGCCCGTTACGAGCAGTTTTTCTAAATTCCCAGGGCTACGGCGGGCAATGTGTCCGAAGTATTCCAAGGTGCGCTTGAGACATATAGTCGACAGCCTTGTTGTTATTTTTAGCCCTTTCAGGATAGATGCGTTGGTCCTAAATGCAGTCCAGGGTATCTTTAACATTTTCCTCCAGCACCACATCTCGAAAGCATCAGTGCGTTTGCGATCTGTAGCCCGAAGAGTCCATGTTTCAGAACCGTATAGAAATATGGAGAAAACCAGAGCATTTACCAGTCTTTGCTTGGTGCGAATTGATATGCTCTTGCTATTCCAAATCTTGGATAGCTGGGACATGGCGTTCTTTGCCATACCAATTCGTCTGCGCACTTCCGGTTCACAAGATCCATTGTTGGTGATACATGAGCCTAGGTAAATAAAGCTATCCACCACTTCTAGCTTGAGAGCACCCGTGAGATTGAGTTTGCCACTTCGATCCACAATCATGATCTTGGATTTAGATGGATTGATGAAAAGACCAAGTTGCTTGCTTTCATTTTCTAACTTGCTAAGCAGGGTCACCATTTCTGCTTCACTGGATGCCAAAAGTGTCGTGTCATCAGCGTACCGCAAGTTGGTAATTTTGGTGCCACCAATGTTTATGCCCCCATCCCAAGATTCACAAGTGCGACGGATTATATACTCTCCATAAACATTAAAAAGTATGGGTGACAAAATGCATCCCTGACGCACGCCTTTTCGGAAGTGAAATGGGCTTGACATGGTCTTATCTATCCTGACGGAACCTTGGCTGTTATTATATAAGGTTTGTAGAAGTGCCACAAGATGCTGAGGTACGCCGAGTTCTAAGAGAACCTTCCACAGGCAGGTCCAGTCAACACAGTCAAAAGCTTTGCTATAGTCTACGAAGCAGATGATGACAGGATTGTCAAATTCGTAGCTTTTTTCTATAATTTGTCTGATGTTGAGTATCTGTTCGCGGGTACCCCTGCCCTTAACAAAGCCTGCCTGTTCTTCAGGGATTTGCCAGTCCAAAAAGTGGCGAAGACGGTTGTTAATAATGTGAAGCATGACTTTGCTAGCGTGGGAGATTAAAGCCAAGGTCCGGTGGTTGTCACACTTTCTTGTGGAACCTTTCTTGTGGAGCGGTAATATGACTGAGTTTGTCCAGTCTTCGGGCCATTCACCAGAGTGCCAAATAAGGTTGCAGATTTCCTGTAGAATATCAATCCCTCTATCGCCTATAAGTCTCAGCGTTTCCGCGGTAATTGTGTCAGGCCCTGGAGCTTTCCTGCTCTTGAGCATTCCTAAGGCAGTGGTGATCTCGGATCGTAGGATTGGTGGTTCTAACTCAAGATCTGTCCAGGCTATTGCATTGAGCTCAAGCGCTGAGGAGCCTTTGTATAGCTGCTCACAATAGCGACGCCATCTGTCAGCTATCAAGTCTACCTCAAACACTGGGTTGTCGTCCTCGTCATCCACGACCCAGTTTTTGGCCTTGAATTTCTTGGTCAGCAGTTGCACCTTTTTGAACAGATCTGCTGTATGTAACTTATTCGCGTGTTTTTCGATATTGCTACAAATATCCTCAATGAATTTGTTCAGATCCCTGCGGCAACTACTTTGGATTGCCCTATTTAGGCTCGAGTATGTGCTAAGAGCATCCGGTTTTCTAAGTCCTTGGATTTTAATTTCTTTCCTCTCTTTTATAAGAGCCCATGTATCTTGAGTGAGCCACGTATTGCGTTTTGGGTCGAGCTTCCGATCTTTGGTTGTTTTATCTAATGCTTCTACAATTTTGGTCTTTAAATGTTCCCAAAGCGAATTAGCAGTTTGTGGGACAGATGGGCAATCGTCATCAAGTTTCTGATCAACAATTTTTCTGAAAGTAGAAGATTCTGCAGGACTTAGATTTGGAGCTACGTATCTCGGTCTCTTATTAGGTGCTTTTAGGCGGAGTGAAAAGTCCGCAACAAGTAGTGTGTGATCAGATCCACAGTCGGCTCCAGGATAGGTCTTAGTATTTGTTATGGAGGATCTCCAGCGATTATTTATTATAATGTAATCAATTTGGTTACGATATCTGTCACCAGGTGATCTCCAAGTATAAAGTCGTCGGGAGTGATGCTGAAAACAGGTGTTCATGATTGTGAGTTTCTTTTCTAGACAGAAACTAATGAGCATGTCCCCGCGTTCATTCCAGACACCTAATCCATGTTTTCCGACCACATTACGGATGTGCTCATCTTCAACGGTATTACCAACTTTTGCATTCCAGTCTCCAAGAATCAATGTGATTTCCCGGCTAGGTATACTGCCCAGAGTTTCCTCAAGAGTATTGTAGAATTTATTTATATCCTCCTCTGTTGACTGAGCTGTCGGAGCATACGCTTGCACGATGTTAAGTTTACAAGGTCTAGTGTTGAGTTTTATTAACATAATGCGGTCCGATATGGGGTTGTAACCACGAACGTATTTTGTCACACGAGATGACAACAGGATCCCTACCCCATTTCTGCTCGAGTCACCGCTGCCAGAGAAGTACAGTGTGCTCCCATCTATAGTTCTGATATGGCCTTGTCCTCGCATATGTGTTTCGCAGATGCCTAGTATTGTCAAATTATGAGAGTTCATTTCTTTTTCCACTATGCTCATTTTGCCGGATTGCAGTAAACCATTAACATTCCATGTGCCAATACGAAGCTGTTTCTGTATTGAGATGTTCGCCTGTATGTTTACGACACCAGTAGCAGTTCTTCTTTTAGTGGCCTGGTGGTCTACCTCTAAAGAAGCTTCGGTCGCACATTTCACACCTCCAAGCCCGGATACTTGGGGGCGCCGGTCGTTACGCGGATCGTCCGACAAACTTTCTTCTTGTTGTTTTGATTCCATGACAAGGCTTTCTTGGGAAAATTATCGTGGTGGGTTCCCTAGTCCTTCCACGACAGTCTTTTAGAGTTTAGTAGAATCTCAAGGCCACTGATTACCTGTCTGAGGCATATGCATTAGGCACTCAGATCAGTTGGGATACTACCCAGTCGCTCGATGTTCAGCGTTATCTTCCCTCATCCAGACATTTAAGGGGTTATTTAGACCCCAAGGCTCGCTGTAGCCTCTTCAGCCAGTTTCCCAGCTGAGATTGTGGTTATACCGCCACTTCACGGTCGCCAGAGCCTCGTCTGTTGTCCAGCAGGGAGCACCACGGCCATCGATTGGTAGCCGTCGCCAAACGGCGCGTGCAGGAGAGGCTGACATTTGGATCGGTTAAGCTGTTGGTTACCGTTCATCCCTTGCTCCCCAACCCATGACAGCATGCATTAATTTGGGTGCTAGGAATTATGATATATAGATATGGCACTTAGCTAATATTTTAAAATTAACCAATATTGTAAATTATTTTTGTGATTTTCTACCACAAATAAGTCTAGAAATGTACAGCTTACAAAGCTAACTGATATTATATAACACAGGCTTTCATTCTTTTAAATCTATTGTACTATTCTGCAATAAGTAATCTGTGATTTTACTTAGTTTCTTCTCACAGTAGTCTAGAACAACATTGTCAAGATCTGTTGCCCGTTTGTAAAAATCTCTGGTCCGTAACAAGCTTTTGTGCAAGTTTGATTGGTGTTCAACAAGTTGGGCTACATTCACTTTTCCTTTCAAAAACTCTATGTCCTCGTTTGTTAATGCTGAATATGAAATTCTCGATCTTGATGGTGCATTTGACGCAATTTGAAACTGCCTAGAAGGTAACATAATTTATTATTTGACATGTTTAAATACTTATTTATTATTAATTAATTAGACAATGAGTATGGCTGGGTGTAGAAAAACATGCACCAAGCACTGCCTACCCTGTGTAGGCTGTAATGGTGACTAAGCTTGAAACTAAGAAAATGGTAAACTAAAATACTAAAAAAAGAGGTACCATCCTCTTAGCGGTGATAGCCTAGTGGTTAGGGCCTAATCAGAGGTCGGCGGTACGAATCAGGTCATGCACCTTTAATTTTTCGCATTTTTTAAAAATGAAAATATAACTTGATTCAACAGTGAAGGAAAACATCGTGAGGAAACCTGTACGCCATAATGTTCTCAAAGGTGTGTGAAGTCTGCCAATCGGCTCATGGCCAGCGTGGTGGACTATGGCCAAACCCTTCTCGTGATGATCCTCTTAGTACTATATTGCTCTCCTCTCAAGTAGAAAGAGGGAAAATAATAAAAGTAATAATTAATAAGTTACTTACTGTCTCAAGTCATGATATTTATTCCGTCTGTGTTTTACTTCTGCTTTCCAATGATCCTTTTCTGCTAAAAGCAAATCATGATACCTGAAAATATAGAGACTTGTAAACTATGTAAAACGTAATACAATTACTGTAATGACACATTGACTGTGTTTTTTAATTAATTATAGTGAACATCTCTAATGCACTTAATACCTCTTTAGCTCTTGATTGTGTTTTTCGTCCACTTCATTTAGCTTTATACACATGTTTGGGTCAACCTTTGAGGTTCTGATAGGGTCAATAACTTCTGGTGGTGGAACTGAAATGTTTTAAAATATTTGATATTTAGTCTTATAAGAAACAGTTATCCCTTAGGTGAAACACCAGAATTATTTCGTAATAAATAATAGCGAGCAAGCTAGATAATTAAAAATACACAAACCAATAGAGTCTCGTCTTTCAAAAAAGGTTGAACGTCTTCTTCTTGGTGGTGAACTAAAAGATTTTTGAGCGTCACTTTCTTTTTCGGAATTTTCCATTTTTTGCACTGTGTCCTGGTTTAAACTTCAATTCTATTTTCCACAATAATAAGTATCTTGTGTTCTATTTATGGCTTTTGGTAATCACAAAACTTCTTAAGACTCAAATACATTTAAAAATACAAAATGACATTTTAAATCAAACGGACGCTGAGTTAGACATTTGATTGTTGACGCTTGTCTCTAACTTGACGTTTGTGTAAACAACGAATGGCAAACAGGAAAATCGACCATTTACAAAGCTTGACGTTTGGCTGAATCTCTATACTCTATAGTCTTAATAATGGGAGGCTTGCTTTACTGAAAGGGGCATGGCAACATTTAAATGCACATCCATAGTAAATGGTTTATATGCAATAAGGCATTATGAGTTACTAATTTTCGAACTCAAATCTGATCTACGATATAAGTAGATATTTTTAACAATTATTATTGATGGTGAAGGAGAGCAGGTATATTATTTTAGTGAACTTCAAAATAAAAATTGTACCATTGCTAGTATACTCTTTTATTCGGATTTTCCACTTCCAAACTGCGAATGTTTGATAACAAATAACCATAAAGTTAGTTATCATTGCGTCACCTGGGGGGCTTTGGCGAGCACGAAGCTCAGCATGAGAGAAGAGCGCTCGGGCTCGATGACATCTGGAGAACGTCTCCTTAAAGTCCCCGTATTCTGTGAGACTCTAACCTCGGCTTAAGGTGATGTTGAGAATTTGGCTTGTTGGACTGGGATCTCAGTTCGAACGCCCTCATGATCGTGGATGATACCCACGGATAATGTCATAAATTGGGGACCTCACACAGCCTCAAAGGTTATATTGGTATACTCTGACGTATGATATGATAGTCGTTTTGTGATTTGTGTTAAAATTTTGAAAGTTATAGTGGAAAATATAAATAGAAGATTCTTACCTATTTACAACTATTATAAATATATTGATTTATGTTGGGAACCTTAAACCTTAAATTTGCGTAAAACGGATTATTAGTGAAGCTTGACATTTCTGACGTTTCTTTGCATCGAGTAAAAACCAACAATTGATCACTTTTTCATCGGTAAATATATGTACCTGCATCTACCTAAAAACCGCTTAAAAATTTTGTCGTGTTTTCTTTTTCTTTAGTTTTCCTAAAATATTTGGTTGTTAAAATGCCTTGTTCTCACAAGAGAACCTAATCTTCGATGGGTAAGAAATGAATGATTTATGTTCTTATTATACATAAGTCTGTACCTTTTCATACATAATGCAGCAGTAACAATCATGTATTTGTGGATAATCGTGGTGTTTTTCAACAGACAGTGATGGAGTTCAATGGGTGTCGCATAAATGAGGTGTCGGACCCCGTAGACTTAGAGTTTTATTCTGAACGATCGCTCACGCCAAGTCCCGTCCCATTGCTAACAACAAATGTATGCTGCGACTTAGAAGACATATTGAGCGACGTACGTATAAAAACTTTGGTTCTCACAGATTTATCAGCGTATAGTATAGCTGTGTACACTTTCAATATAACCTTGAAGTTCTAAAAGCTTTAGTTAATGGTATTTTTACACTAAATTTGTTAATTGGGTTTTGGTGATTTTTGTTCATATTCTCAAACGTGTGAATTCAATTGTAATTTAGAGATAGATTTCAATTGTATTTTATATATAGATTTCTCGATTGTAATCAGCTTATACTGCCTTCTTTAATTGAGTCTGCTAAGTTAAGTTTACAGACAAACAATATTATCAGCAATAAATATACCTGATATTCATTGTTAATTATTTTATTAGTTGAGCCTGAGCATTATGAGTACACATAACATTAGCCCCATTATGTCTCTCATTAAAATAAAAGTTTCCATGTACCTCTAGGGTATTTTTTAATTTGAGGAGATGTTTCTGTGAAATGAATATGTGAATGAAATGGGCTGATATTAAGATCAATGCACATCTCTTACATCATGTTGATTTCCTTGGAAAGTGTTGAGAGTGTAATATTAATATGGTTATCATTTTAATATACCAAATGTTAATTTTCTAGTAGGTTATGGTACTCTTGCAAAACTAAACCTATGCATTTTTGCTTGTAGAATACAAGTGTCAGCCAATCAGGAAGAGCATTTGTTTATTGCGTTATTGCTTTTCAAGTTCCATAATAATGTGTCAGTGTTCAATCAATTTACTTGTTTGCAGGCCATATCTGAGTCTCTCCAAAGCTCTCTAAGAATAAGTCGCAGTCAACTCATTAACCAAGAGCTGACAATACGGCCAGAAGCGAATATAGAATCGAACGTACCTGAAGGCCTTGACTTGTACAAAGTAATTTACGAAGTGGAAAGCGACACTGAGACCAGAATGGGTGATACAGTGGATGGAGCTAGTGTTCAGAACTTACCAGTAAAGAATCAGGTCAGTGTTCAATCATTTTGATGTTTTTTTTAATTTTAAAGCAAATAGCAGAAGAGATGTACAGGTATACTTTTCTGGCACCTAGTACTGTATGAACCTAATACAATATAAGCTGCTATAAAAACAAAACAACCTAATCTATTTTTATATTAATTACTTATTATTATTATTGATTGTTATCTGCAAACTTATTGACAAAAATCTCATCGTTTTAAATTGTGAATAGTCATCCACACTGCGGAAATACCTAGTGTGTGTACCCAACACCTGTTATGTTGATTTTATTGAATAAATAATTTTTAAAATTAATTTTGAATGTATTTAACACTGCTAATCTTATCTGACACACTTATTTACCCAGTTAAATATTATATTTCATTTAAGACAATTTAATATTAACATTTGCATTGTTCATTTCACACAAGTTCTTTATTCGAAGGACAGAAGCAAAAAAATAATAGATTAAAACCTCAATTTCACCTTAACAATTTTTAACCAATTAACATTTCCTTTATGATGTAAAATTGACGAGGTTTATTTACAGGCATTTTTTATATCACGTCTATTATTGTTATCCAGGACTTACAAATACTCTGTCAAAGTTTTGTAAACAAAAACAGTGCATACATATTAAATATATTTTTTTTGTATTTTGGGACTGGTTGCAAATGTTTTCTTGATACAACAAAAGAAGTCTATTTCAAACCAGCTTAAATAAATAGCACAACACAAATAAATAAACAGACAAATTTTCAAATTTATAATATTAAATAATCGTCCCAAAAAATTTAGATATCAATTGTTCCGGAGACCCGTGCTCTGTAGTGAGCCGGCAATGGATTAAACCTGTGATTCCTTTCTAATAAAAATATATATATATATTTTTTTATATCAAGCAGTGAAAGGTAAACCTGTACAACGTAAAAACCGACTTCGGCAAAAAAAAAAAACTACCACAATCATTTGATACAAGGAGTATACCATATAACCATAAAGTTTATGAGCCCGTTAGATTTTATTTGACCGTTAAACAATTAACAAATGTAGGGCGCCAATTCCCGTACTAAATTGGGGACATGAAGGTGGCAAACGTTACGTTCATTATTGTTGCGAACTTGCAGGAATGCGGTTTTGGAATTTCAGATTGTCGTAGGCAATCCGACGTGCGTAAATACATACGCAAATCGCTAGACGCATTTTGTTTATGTTACTATATCAAACGTTTTATCATTACATAAGGTAGCCTAGTGGTTCGAACGTCCACCTCTTAATCAGAGGTCGGGTGTTCAAACCCGGGCACGCACCTCTAACTTTCCAGAGTTATGTGCGTTTTTAAGCAATTAAAACATCGTGAGGAAACCTGCATGCCTGAGAGTTCTCCGTAATGTTCTCAATGGCGTGTGAAGTCTGCCAATGGCCAGCGTGGTGGACTAAGACCAAAACCTTCTCACACTGAGAGGAGACCCGTGCTCTATAGTGAACCGGCAATGATCGTGAATGTATTATGATTATTGGATCTAACTTAAATAACACGCAAACTTTGCAATAACTTGGGTGAGAGAGCCCCCCAGGAGAGCACGTTAGGTCGGTCTCATTTATTATCTATAACACGGCAATAATCGTCAAAAGATTGATGCAGTACCTGAGAGTTACGAGCATGAATTAGTTTGATGAACTTCTAAATAAGTACGATACGATTTCATATCTGAGTTGTCATATCAAAGGTGAGTTTGTATTGCGAACTGCCCCACTAACTTAAGGAACTTGAATTTAAAATTAAACAGATAAAGAATGTTTATACCTTGTATATAGATACAAAATAATAAAATGTATAAACAGGCTGATAGTAATCAGCTTGAGAGAAAGGCGGGAGACTTCGTATATGGCGGGCGCGGTTTTTTCACGCTTTTCTTGAATTAATGTTTGTTGGCTAATTTTGAAAAGGACTGGTATTTGTTGTGTCGTGGACAGTTTTGGTGTCGTTTGTGCAGTGGCTAGTTTTCTGAATGGTTAACAGGTATTGGTTTGGTAAAGGTTTGAGGGATCCGCGTCCGCAGAGTGCGAAGTTTCCTGCCATTTCTCCCTAACTTCTACATTGCTATAAACTTGACATTGGCTAATCTGTGTAAAGCCATAAAAAGAGAGAACTAATAAAATAATAAACTTGACATTGGCTAATCTGTGTAAAGCCATAAAACGAAAAAAAAAAAAAAAGTAATCAGCCTTCATCTTATCTTGAAAGTTACACTTACAATTTTTGATTAAACGTGGTCATTGTGTTAACAATAGTAACTATGGAAGCGAATAGAAAGCGAAGTGAACTTTTTTAATACTGGAATAAGCATTCTTCAATACCGAACGTAGATTATACTCAGATTGCTTTTCGCCGGTATTGGAAAAAAACTGGCTGAAATAGTTTTTGTATCTGTGCAGTGAAGCTTGAGCGGAGGAAAACAGTGAAATGTGTATTTATTTATCGTCATAATGCCCCACTCCTAGGTACGTCTCCAATCACGTATGCGATAAATGGCATGCGAGATGGTGATGACTTAAAGAAAATTTACCTGGCTAAATTTGTTGTGGGCATCTTCGCCCAGGGTGCGTTTGGAAACCTCATAGTTAATTTTACGAATGTAGTTATGACCATCAAATCACTATGTAAATTATATATTGACGTGTCAAAGGTGCCTTTTAAAGGACTATTTAATAAAGATTAAGATTGATTGATTGATAAGCCAACTACTATTCCAATGCGGTACGTTTATTGCGATAAGCATAGTTTTTTCTATCCACTACAAATTAGCCCTTGACGGCAATCTCACCTGGTGATGATGCAGTCTTAGATTGTCGCGAGCTAACTTGTTAACGGTATAGCAGACCCGTACTGAAAAAATAGTGCCGTAGTCAAAAAATAGCTGATGATCAGCGTCGCGCGTAATCCTGCAACTATGATGTCAGCAGACCAGCTAGTGGTCGCTTGTTTTCTGACGGGCAGTTATAACAGCAGCTTAGTCCTTTAATTAAGTGACTCTATTACGACGAGTAGTCCACAGATAGCCGACACCCAACCCTCTCGTAGTTATGGCTTCTTTTTACTCCCCCGACCTAAGCGCTCCTCTCCGAAAGAGGAGACCTAAACATATCCTGCACGACCCTGACGATCAGATAACTACTGACAACATACTCGTACCACCTATCACACAATCATACGCTACACACCGTCTTCGCCGGCGAAGACGAAGTCCCTCATCTTACGTCATCCGGACGTGGGCTCCATCCACGGCCTCGGAGACGTACCGACCACTCACCGTCCGACTCTCCCGTTATCCCAAACGTCGCCTAAGCCGAGGTTCGGCCTCACAGGAGGCGCCCTTAGGCAGACGTTCCCTTAGTTTCTTCGAGCCCTAGGGCTCAAAATTTCTTCTGGCAGAGATTCTTTCCGAAGCGCGCCAAACAGCCCGGTTACGCTGTGGCTACCAATAGGGTTAGGTACAGCTAATAGCCAGTCCGAAAAAAAATAGCGATTGTTTTACGAAGACATACTTAGTCATACGCAACAGGCACTATTTGAGAAGTTTTTCATGATTTCATCATCAGCTAACAATAATTATCCCATGCAATTAGCAAGTGGTAACTAAAGAAGTTTTTACTACTCTGCGTTATCAGTTCTCGATATCGCCCTATGAAAAAGTGTATTAACTTATTCGTTAACAACATAGTTACAAATACATATTTGTGAACCGATAAATACAATTTTATCGCCCATAAAATGTTGTTATGGCAAATGAAATCAAAGAAAATATTGTGGCTCTAGTCTAAACTATGGAACGTGTATTTATGAGTGCCATTCTAACACTGAATTTGCACTGAAACGTTTGTAAGGTTCCGTACCAGAATAGTAACATCTACCGATCGACCGATCGACGATAAGACGATTCGTCTGTCATAAACTTTACAAATGTTAGCTACGAAGACGAAAGACACTCCAATTTAACAAGGATTTTTGATGACCTCCGTGACGCAGTGCGTGTGTTATTAAGTTGGAGGTTTTGGGTTCGATTCCCGGCTCGAGTCTGGTCTTGTAGGAGGCTTAAGACGGGTCAAGTGAGTGCCCAGCGATTTAGCGTTTCGGCACGATGTCATGTAGAAACCAATTAAGAATATGGGTTTACCATACCCCCTAACAGGTTAGCCCGCTACCATCTTAGACCATCAGGTGAGATGCCGTCAAGGGCTAACTTGTGGTGTATTAAAAAAAAGGATGATAGTAGGGCGGATTGTTTTGGTAATGCTGATTATGAATGCTCTCTTCTTTTAAATCTTATTTAATGGCACATTTGCCTGGTATATCGTTTAACACAGATGCTGCTTATGTTCACGGGTGGTAACGGAACCCTTCTTGCGCGAGTCAAACGCACATAGCCGTAGTCAAAGTGCGGTGGTATGCCTATTATAATTTTTAGATTTCTAGTTTTGTTAAGCTTTTGCTCAAATAAATTATTTCACAAAAATGCTCCATAAATCATTTCTAGTTTATAACCGATAGATTTATAATTTCTCGTATCACGAGAACTATTCAATAGGCACACGGAGATTAAAAGTGCATTCTTTCTTTCTCTAATAAGAGAAATCTATGATTATTTCAGAATTCCCTGTATTGAAGTGTTGTGACGAAGTAATATTAATTGTTATTTCATATTATAACGTAATGAAGTCTAAAGGCTTTGAAATTACAGATTCATGACAGCGAACTGGCGTAATTTTAGTGCTTTGCTTTTACCCGTCCCACTTTCGTGACATTTTTCCAAACCCATTTCATCGTTTCGGCCTACTTCTCATGGCATTTCATTCAGAGCATTATTCGCTGTTGTGAGCAGTCATTGTATTCGCAAGTTTAGTTCGAGCATTTTGTTGTTGTTTTTCTAGTGTCTGTAGCCGTAAAGTTTTTTCAGACTATACCTATTACTTTTTATGCCTGTTTCAATGAATAATTTATTATATAAATAGTCTCAACGAGTTTACTAAATTTCCAGGAGCGTATGTGCGTTTAAAAAAAAAAACGCCCATCGAAAAGTTAAAGGTGCGTGCCCGGATTCGAACCGCCATAACGGAAACGTCGATAGTATCAAATTTGTTACTAATCCAAACCCACAAGCGAGTAGGTAGGCTCCGAAAATAAACTAAATCTAATTTATTGTGATATTTTTATATTAAATATACTTGTTCTGTGTTACTTAGGCGATGCTGTACTAAAGTGCATACCGACTTAAATTTTATCGTACATCCAATCGGTGCTCGTTGATGTTAATTATCCATTTGTTTTGGTTCCTTCTATTGTGCGCGCGTCGAGCTTGTTAGTGTTACCCGAGCGCCTTGTCGTCGGTGCGGTCACCTTCCTTGCTAACGCTTGATTATTTATGGTACCCTGGTACTCGATTGTCCATATTTCTATATTATAACACTCTCAGTCAACACATTTTGTGACGTACAAATGGATAGTTCTGACGCCTGAGAGATAAAGTGATTCATAATTTACGTCAGTAAATAAATTTTTCCCGGTCATTTAAGATTTCGTTAGCATAGGGAATCAGGACCTACCTAATAATTCTAATGAGTGGTTATCGCAAACATTTCTTGTGTGATTCAATAAACTATATATAAAACAACATTTTGTTTCTCCGCTTAACATTTTTTACGTTCAATAGACTAAGGAGTGTTCTTTTACTCTCATATTTATACTAGTGGTTTTAATATTTTTAATGAGATTACCAAGTGTTAATCATTGTATGAATAATTAGGTTTGGAATTTCGCGTGTTTCTGTAATTAGCGATGAACGTTAACGTCTTGAAGGTGAGATTTTCATGTATTCATTTTGACTGACTTCAAATTAGGAAATGGTTCTCAAATCTGGATATTTAATATTTTTTATTTACTAGGATATATTATGTATATGAATTCCGGAAACAGTTATAATTTATGCGAATTAAATTGCTTTTGTTGCTGATACTTCGTCAGTCAGTAATTGATTTTTAGGTGGTTTTCATTTTCAAGTGTTTATTGTCTAGTTAAATTTTATAATTTTATCTGTTCACGAGCTGCGAATGTACAGTATGACTCTCCTCAGCGGTTCATCTATTTAACAGTACTTTTAAGCATTATATGCATCTCATAAACCTTAATAGGCCGACTACCTATCGAATATTTACTGAATGGGTTTCTTATTGACTTTGACAACAAATATTTACCTTTACTTTTCCCCCATACGACCGGGCTATCTAGCACTTCATAGTATAGGTATTAAAAACATCGATTTCCATCGCAATCACTAAACACAATTACACCAAAAGATTTGTAAAGCTTTCGAACTTAATATTAGAACATTATCGGCAATAATATAATTAATATATGACGCAACCATTGTCATACCTATCCTACCGAACATATGATAACTTGGGCGTCAGTCAGTGGGCATAGTGAATCAGTTACACTGACTACTGTTTAGTATTCAAACGACATCGGCCATTGAACGTGTGACACAGGACGAAATATGTATATAGTTTGAATTTACTTTGTATTATAAAAGGGTTTTATTACTTGTTCAGTAAAGTTTGTTTATTAAAGTGCCCATGATGACTTTTGGGAGAACATCGCATGCGGTTTATAAGGTGAAAATTTGATTATTTTTAATTCGGTTACTGTACGCTTTTATTATTCAATTTATATCAACTATCAAGTTGTGTACGATATCTTTAAATGCATGTTTACTGGTGACATATTTATTTTATTTGAACCAGCATTAATAATAAAATAAACGTGACTATTGTCATAAAAAAGAAAAAGTAATTAAGAATGACTTTTCTAAAGACATAACATCATATGTGGTATATGCTTCATTGACCCCATGGTAGGTTAATTACCCTCCGTTGGGCACACAAATTCTGTTGTAGGAGAAATATTTCATGATTCCGTCATAATTAAAAGCTTTATTTTTGCCATAGAATCATCTAGAACTTTATGAGACTCTTCTTACCTCACGTTTTTCGTAACAAAACATTAAGATGGTTTTGTTAACGTCTTTAACTTCACAGTCTACACCAACGAATTTATTCGGCCATACAATAATGGTGATCGGCAATATGTGTAGCGATATTCGATTCGTAATATCCATAAACAAAGACCATTTTTTCCTCATAAAATGTAAATTATCCTGTATATTATTAGAAAACTATGTATTAAGGTTGAGATTTTTTATTACTCACTAGAGGAAAGGATTAATTGCAATTAGTATTTTTACTTTGCTAGGATTTATGCTAGTTTAGTAATTGACGAACTGTACGCACTGACGCAGTGCGTGCGTTGGGTATTAATATTTGGGAGGTTCTGGGTTTAAATTCCGGCTCGAGTCTGGTCTTCGTCCGCAGCTACAACCTTACTGGCAAAAATACATTGATCTAGCGTTCCGTAATAATGCCGAGTAGAAACCGATAAGTAGGGTGGCTTCAGCCGACAACGCTCCTCGGTGCTGCAGATGTACATGGTGACGGTAACACCTCAACATCAAGTGACCTGTCTGCTTGCGATGTAATATAAATAAACATCTTTAGGGTGTCTTTTCTCTGAACGAGAGTTGTTGTGAAGACGCTCAAAAATATACCATTCAGGTAATAAGGATAATCTGATTGATGTATTCCAGCATGCCACCGCTTCGATCTGCCGAGTTGAAAGTTGACATAGATGCAAAAGTATATCGAATACCCATCAATTAAATTGCTTCCTTTTAAAAGCAATCAAAAGTAAATATCCATAAACATAGTCGAAAACCCATCAATTAAATTGCTTCCTTTTAAAAGCAATTAAAAGTAAATATCCATAAACATAGTCGAAAACCCATCAATTAAATTGCTTCCTTTTAAAAGCAATCAAAAGTAAATATCCATAAACATAGTCGAAAGCCCATCAATTAAATTGCTTCCTTTTAAAAGCAATTAAAAGTAAATATCCATAAACATAGTCGAAAACCCATCAATTAAATTGCTTCCTTTTAAAAGCAATCAAAAGTAAATATCCATAAACATAGTCGAAAACCCATCAATTAAATTGCTTCCTTTTAAAAGCAATTAAAAGCAAATATCCATTAACAGAGACCGTTTTTTTTTCCTTTTAAAATGTAAATTATCCTGTATATTATTTGAAAAGTATGTATTAAGGTTGAGATTTTTTTATTACTCAGCTGGGGGAGGGGATTAATTGCAATTAGTATTTTAACTTTACTAGGATTTATTCTAGTTTAGTATTTGACGATCTCCGTCGAGCAGCACATGCGCTGTTGTATTCTAATGATGGAGGTCCTGGGTTCGATTCCTGGCTCGAGTCTGGTCTGGTGGGAGGCTTCAGCCGCGGCTAGTTACTAAGCTACCGACAAAGACGTGTCGCCAAGCGATTTAGTGTTCCTGCACGATGTTGCGCAGAAACCAATTAAGAGTATGGACCAACCATACCCCTAACAGGTTAGCCCGCTACCATCTTAGACCGCATCATCACTAAACATCAGGTGAGATTGCCGTCGTGGGCTAACTTGTAGTGTATAAAAAAAAGCGAACTTCCTTGAAATTAGATTTATATGTTGTCTGAAATATAGCATAAAATGGAAAGAGCCTAGCATACTGGGTCATATAGCAAAATTATAGGGAAATTTTGATAGTCGGCAGTCGCCTGTTTAGCTACGTAAGCATGATGCGGCTATTCTTTACTAATTAGCCAGCGATAAATCAGGTAAGGGTTTTCCCAGTGGGTTGCTGTGGTTTAGTTAAACTAACACTTAGTTTATCAGCCCATAATATCTGATATTATTCTATAAGCAGTAACGCGAGTAGGTGAAATATGTGAATTTCAATCTTACTATCAGACTAATTTTATAAATGCGAAAGTTTGTATGAAGTGTTGATACACTTCTTAAACTTTGACATATGTATATTGTGCATGTTTGTCACTCCGTCAAACCGGATCAGCTATGGTAATTTGGCTGTTTTAAGAATAATAAATAGATAAATAAATAAAATTGCGTTTATTTAGGCTAAATAAAAGTTACAAGTCTAAGATGTTAGCGGGCTAACCTGTTAGGGATATGGTAAGCCCACACTCCTAATTGGTTTCTACGCGACATCGTTTCCTTGAAAAATAAGTTTTAATACACGAATCGGAAGCCATTACACATATTTTTGTTAACGCTAGTAAATAAGGCTATATGTTACAAAAAGCAATAAAAGTGAGGTGATATTTAAGGGAGGGACGAACATACAAATTTTACCTTATTTTTAATCACTCAAAAATAAACCATAATTTAAAAAGAAAAACTGACACTTTTCAGGTTTCCATTAATTATTTAGTCTTTAACTATCTGTAACTGCTTGCTGCTAATAAATAAATTTGAATCGAAAAACTTTTGCGCAGGATTCGTGCCGACATGTCGGCGGTTCAAAGTTCTACGAGATCGTAGAGGGGTCTGGGAGTGCGGACACCTCAACGCCGTCGCCCACGGAGAAACAAGACCACATGAAGCCTATTGAAAGTGATGATGAAGGTGATTTAGCTTATAAAGTATTCATATATATATGCATATTAAGAGCCCGTGGGATACAAATAGAATAAGAAACTGGATGATTGAGCCAGTAGTTCCAGCACACCTCCGACAGTCTTTGACGACCTGCTTGGCGCTGGGCGTGCGCTGCCACATTTTAAAGTTGTAATTTTCGAACAGCGAGACAGTCAATTCATAGTAAATTAAAACGTAAACGTATCTACTTAGTTTCAAAACTCAAATTCGTCCACACTTCTACAGCCAGCACAAGTTTACAAAATAAAAATAAGTAGTGCAAAAATTGAGACTAACCTCACAAGGTAAGGTCTATTTAATTTGACATTTCGATTCTCGAAAGCACCTACGATTGCGAGTGTAAAAATTTACTTTAACTTACTTAGGCTACTAGTAGTTAGTGAAGATGCAGTTAAAATTAGTAGCAGGCTTACCTGTTCAGTTTTAGTTTAGTAGTTTTGTTCAGTTTTGTTGTTTCAGGGTATGGCACTTTTAAAGCCATACTCTTGAGTGGTTTTTACGCGACATCGTGCCGAAACGCTAAATCGCTTGGCTTCACGTCGTTCTTCGTTAGTAGGGTGGTAAAAAGCTACGTCTGGTCTGCCACTATCGTTAAATCTACTTCTGCACTGTTTTGGGGCATTAAACATTTGCGCATGAGACAGAAGGCATTTACCCAGCTGTGAAACATTAATACGTCAATTATTATTATGAATGGTTGAATTTATAGTCCCATTTGTTACCAGTATCAGACGTGGACCAGGAGTGCACGGTTTTCTGCGGCGTCAGCTACCTGGGTGCGCAGAACATCGCGGACCCAAAATCGGAAACGGACATCCAGCGCATCATGAAGGAACTGAGCTCGATGCCTGAGAACAGGGACGGTATTGCCGTTTCAATATCTATACCAGTATGTTCTCAAGGACTTGTTGTGTAAGTCTTATTTCTTGTAGTTTACGAGTACACAGTTTTTGAATCTTGAGTAGGTCCTTCCATTTATAAGCGGCAAGCACTTCTGAGTTGTCAGGTCACTTTTTTTGTTGTGACAAACAACAATCCACCTAGAAGAAGCCAGCAGAGAACTCAGTAATTGCTCTTCTCAAATATGTATCTTCCATCTTGGATGAGATAAAAGGCGAGCAGACTTCATAGAAACAAAGCTTTTGATTCAATCAATTGAATTCAATTGAATTCAATTGAATTCAATCTTATTTTTAAAACTAGCTGACGCCCGCGAATTTGTCTGCGCTGAGTTAGTGTGTGTGAAAGTGTGTTTGTTTGTCTTCCAATCACGAAACAATGGATTACCAAATCGGCGACCTTGAAATAATTACAGGATAAACATTAAAGTATCTCCTTTCTAACAAAAAAAAACAAGAATGAGTGAAATCGGAGTATGATTTAATGAATTACAACTAAATACACATTTTGACTTTCATCCCCTCTCCCAAAGGAACCGTGCTGAATTCTGGGATAAAAACTATACTATATGTTGAACCGGAGTGTCAGCTACTATGGTACCCAATTTCATTCAAATCCATCCACTAGTTACGGCGTGATGCGCGGCCAAGATACAGACAGACATACAGACAAAAAATATTGTTTTGGGCTCACTATCGATGGTAGAGCATCCTCCAATTAAAATTTCCAGAATATATTTAATGTACAGAATTCTTCCTGTTACAGTTTTATTATATTATAGATTACTGTTCTTTCATACGTCCAAATAATAAACGCAAATGCCATTAACAAACTTAGCCTGATATTATTTTAGTTATTGTTTCAAGTTGAGTTTAAAAGTTATTTAATAACACCAACGTCCACAGATTATATCAAGCGGCGACCAACAGTGTGATGACGCGGTACGCGGTCAACAGGATATCGTTCTATGCGAGAGGCGCTGCCGGCACGCCGGTCGCCTCCTGTTTTGCATTTACGTGGTCTCACGGGGAAACCAAGGAGTCTGCCGTCTACCGCTGCCATGTGTTCCGGTGTCACATCGCCGAAGCCGTCAACCAAGTGTCAAGTAAGCGTTTCTTATATTGCGCCCGTAACTTTCAGTTCATTTTATCAGGCGATCTTATAGGGAAGCCATCAACTAAGTGTCTAAGTAAGCTTACTATTTGCGTTTTTGTCTGATGGGAGGCTTAGCCGTGGCAAGTTACCACCCTATCGACAAAGACGTGTTGCCAAGCGATTTAGCGTTCCAGCACGATGTTGTGTGGAAACCAATTAGGAGTATGGGTTTACCATACCCCCTAACAGGTTAGCCCGCTACCATCTTAGACTGCATTATCACTTACCGTCAGATGAGATTGCCGTCAAGGGCTAACTTGTAATGAATAAAAAAAAAAGGGTTTGGGTAACGCAAATGTCCTGGCTTGTACTGAAAATTTAATAATGGAAAACCCTTTTCTTATCCAATGTATTCTTGATCCGAGAATTGAAGCTGTCTTAGGTTTCGTACTAGTACTGTTTAATAAATTAAGTAGTCCATGTTACGTTTAGCATAGTTAGAGAGTTGAAGGATTAGGTATAAAGTTGACTGGGTCTCCAAAAGTACATTTTGTTTACAAGTCACCGATTTAGAGAAAAATAAACTCTCTGCCATATCTTAAAATCGACAGGTTGTGTACGAATGGCATTCAGAACACATGCGTTTATAAAGTACAAAACTAACCATCATAATTTCATAAGGGTTAGAAAGATTAGAAATGACCTCTCACGTTACCGGTTTTTTTCCAAAGTAATACTCGATACTTTAGAAAATTATCCCATGTATTTTGCCATGTTTTATGTGGTACAGTCAAAGTGGTGGAGCAGTCAAAGCTAATCAATCACCTAACTCCGGCTGCCGCAAAACATTTCTTTTTCTATTAACGAGGCAGTGGGCCGAACCCATACATGTTGTTTTCGTAATATTATACTATTATTTCGTATTATTTAAAATTACCTGTTTTAGTTGCCAGCTGTATTAAGTAGGTACATAGAAATGCTCACATGGTTTCCTGTATATTAGGTAATCAATGTCTATCCTTGAATGTAGACCAATATATTGAATAACAAGAATACATATTAGTATTAAAGTTTATGTATTCAAAAATAACTTAATTATCATTGTACGTCCAAGTTAATGATAATACACTGAATCAAAAAAACAACAAAGAAAAAAACGAAGATTGTAGTATATTTTTATTTACGCATGTTTATAAATGCTTATTAATCTAGACTACATTATTACTCGAGAATGAATGAATAAGATATATTTTTTTTTCAGTGAGATGAATGAACTGTACCGAAGAAAACTTACTGCGGAAAATAAAATGAAATAAACTAAATAATTAATCACTATATATTTTGACATTCTTAAAATTTGTTGTAGCTTAAGCTAAAGCTAAAATATCCTTATAAATAGTCCTAATGAAAAGTAGCCTTTCTATAATCATCTAAGGATGCAATCTATCTCTGTGTATCCAGATTTCATTAAGATCGGTACAGTAGTTGAGCCGAACATAGGTACCAGGTTTCAGTGGCTTGCTAAAACATCTTTGCATTTATGATATTATTGCATGAAAGTAAGAATAAAGTAAAGAAAAGTAAGCCTCCTAATCAGAGGTTGGCGGTTCGAATCCGGGCACGCACCTCTAACTTTTCAGAGTTATGTGCATTTTTAAAAATTTAAAATATCAGTTGCTTCAACGGTGAAGGAAAACATCGTGAGGAAACCTGCACGCCTGAGTTCTCCATAATGTTCTCAAAGGCGTGTGAAGTCTGGCAGACTCTGCATATGGACAGCGTGGTGGACTATGGCCAAACCCTTCTAATATTGAGAGGAGACCCGTGCACTGTAGTGAGCCGGTAATGGCTTGACATGATGATGATGATGAAGAATAAAGTAACTTAGATGGTAGCAGGCTAATCGGTTAAGGGAATAGCAGTCATATTAGTTTTGAAAACGCTATAATTTTCACTCATTCATTATGTAACGTATTTTTATTATTGTGTTCTTTGAGTCCAGTGAGTGAGTGTATTATATATTATTACTTAACTGTATGATTTGCTAAATAAAAATAACGTGTTCACAACAAAACACCTTATTACAATGCCAGATGGTTATTTATTGAAAACACGACAAATCGATGGCAAAGTGGCCTATTACGAATGATTGAAATGATTTCAGTGTTTGCGTTACAATGAGCTGTCCAAATAATGACGAATAGTTATCATTGATCTGCGTTGACTTATACACGCTCAGTGAAAATAATATTTTATTTAGGTAAGAATTTAGTATAAATTTTCTTTTTGGGACTGTCTATTAGATGTACTAACCCTTTTGGTTGCCACAGCGTAACCGGGCTGTTTGGCGAGCTTCGGAAAGAAGCTCTGCCAGAAATTTTGAGCCCTAGTGCTCGAAGAAAGTAAGGGAACGTCTGCCTAAGGATTAGGCGACGTTTGGGATAACGGGGGGTCGGACGGTGATTTAGTAATTTGCATGGTTTACCTATGAAGGAACCGTGTATATTTGTTTAGTTTAAAAGTGCGTGTTGGATAGATTGCCCGGTTTGGTAAGCAATGGGACATGGAAAGGCTCAATAGTATGATAAAATTTGATAGACTTAGAGATACATTTAAAACGTGTCAACGTTAAATGCTCAGCGTAAATATCTCTCGTTTTAATACTAAAGTTGAATTTTAATATCTCTCGTTTTAATACTTAAGCGTACTTTTGCTTTGTTCAGTCAAAGTTAGTGTTAAAACGGGACAGACTTATGTCGGACACATAACGCTGTTTCGGTTTAACCGTCATAAGTCGGCTTAGTTTGACTGAGCGAGGTAAAAGTACGCTCTATAGATCTCAAAATGTTTCCTCTATTTTAAAACCCAGAAAAGCATTTATTTTTGTTAAAATATACGTTAAACTTTTTTTTAAAACAGCACTGCTTTTATTGTTCTTTTCATCATGTAAGGATAAAAATAACATAACCGTATAATATAAATGTTCTTAACATTCCTGTTTTAGTTCTCTCAAACAAATGTTTCTGTAAAGATTTATAACAAAAATCATGGTTTCAGACTGACACAGTTTTATTTTATAGATAACGTGATGTATTGTTTTATCACGTCCTTATTCTGGTTTACTGTCGCCGGTAAAGTTTAATGAATTTCTATGACCTCGACTAACGCTGGGAATCGATTTGTCTGATGTTTCGAATTCATACAATCTATTCAAATCAAAAATAACTTTATTTATATAAACCTATTACAGGCATCTATGCATTGTTCATATTTAACACAATTTTCATTATTTCTATTCGTCAAGTGAGAGTGATAACTACACTCGCCAACCCAAAACTAAAGCTAAGAGGGTTCAAATCGCGTCCAAGTCTAAGAAGAAAATTATATTTATTTGTTCAATATATTATACCATAATGCCGTATTTAAATTATGAAAATTCTAATTGTGCTTAAGAGGAAGTAGGAATGTCACATCATAGAATGAGCTGAAATCAATAGCTTACATTAAAGTAGAGAAAAAAAACTCGTCTATTCATATACTTATGGAGAACGATTCTTTAAATTTATCCACGCATTTCAATTTGAACTGAATTAATACAATATATGACATCTATATACACAAACAAACACATATATATATATGTCAACTTATTTTTAAATCTTATACATTTTAAATAAATGAAACTTTATTTCAATAAAATTAATCTGAATGCATAATAATTCTCATTAAAGACTTAATACTATGTTACTTGAAAAAATTGTTCATGTTATGTTTTTCTCATCGCGCCAAAAGTGGTTTAACTCCCCACAATTCTTAAAGTATAAGAAAGCCCCTCAAAAAATTGTCATTGTACCGAAATCGTTGGTTCACAAATCAGAATAAGGTCGGCGAACTGCGCGTTATCTGGATATTGGATTGTTGTTTCATAAAGTTTCTGGCTTTAGTGTCGAACGCTTGTCGGTTTTTGTGTTACAGCCATTGTTACTATTTATTCGTTTAAAACAGTGGTTTCTCTGTGTTATTTTTCCTTATTTTTTTCGCAAAACACAAATGTTTTACATGTCAAGTTCTTGCCTTGGTTTAATTTAGACAGGTATAGTTTTAAACACCGTTTATTTATTAACTATGGCTATGCGATATTTGTTTAGAATGTTATTTTTTAATTTGATATATTTATATAAATTATCTTTAACCCGCCACTCGTGTTTAATAATCTGCATTGCTACTTTAAAACTTACGAGATTTGGCTTGCGGTGTCACTTGCGTTGAATAAGTTGCTAATGTGTCTCATTATCAGTGAAAAATAGGCAGTTTTGGGGACTGCCAACAAGAATGAATACTATTATTTATACAGTTTATGATGCTTTTGGTTGACGCGAATCCATGACTAAAAATCGCTCTACGGCAAAAGAAGGTTTCGCATAAACAAGGTTTAAGTAAAAAAACATGAACAACAGCAGTGAACATTTATATTTAAGTAATCATTAAAGTTTTTAAGTAATAAACGACGAGAAACATTGTTTATTATCATAAGTTTACTAGATTTTATCTTCAGTGATTAAAACTACCCATTATAACTCTTCGGCTTCTTAACTATCTCAATGTATAGTTGCTGTGCTGGCGAAAAGGAGGACAAAATAACAAAACCCAATTTTGCATTTATAATCATTGTGTACATATGCTTGTCGCAACGCTGCATACATTTTAAGACCAACTTTCAAAAAACATCGATGATACAACACGATTTCGTTACATACTTCAGTTGTTTTTTTTTCTAAATCATCACCTTTAACATAAAATGTTACGAAGTTAATTGAGAAAGTATCACTTGTCCTTGCAGATGCGACCTCTATTTGATTAGCGTTCACGCCCACATTAATTGGTTGATAATTAATCGTTCATTTGTCGGACATGTTTAACGGGGTGTCAATATCACAGGATAGCTGTTACCCATATTAACAATAGACTGATTTCGTGGATTCGGTTTTATATTTCCTGTCAAGGTTACACAAACTTCTATTAGTACAGATTTTGGATGTACAAACAAGGCCCTATCATGTGCACCCAATTCCGTCGGATTATCTCACTTTACAGTTTGAACCTCCCTATTCTGTTTCTACGCGGCATCGCTTAGTAATATGCGTGTTTGCCGTTAGGGTGGTGAAAAATACTATCAAAGAATTATCCACGACCTGTTATCTTTGCACCAAATTTAATGAACTATGAACTATTTCTGTCAAATTATGCGATTTCTATGCAAGTGACTTGTCAACTGGTCTCTCCAACTTCCTCTTTCGATGACTTCAAACTGTACCGAGATAAAAACGAGGGCGTGGTCATACTCAATAATAATAAAAAAAAACTTATCTTAACATCGAGTCATAAATATATATGTCAAGGTAATCTCACCCCAATTTTATGGTCCGAATTCAGTCTTTGAACTTTGTTTTATTACAGGCTGTTTCGCTAAAGCGTTCGAGCGTATTCCTCGGTCCATGGCGTCATCACTTGTCGGTGACTTAAGCGCAGCTCCATCCATGACCGGTTCACTAACGGAAGGTCTGGGACCAGCCGCGCCTCCGATGCAGCTGATGCACGTTCTCGAATGTACTGTGGATATTAAAGAGACCGATGCAAAGGTATGAAGACAATTTTAGTATTCATAACACCAAATCAAGGTGATTTTGCAATTCATTGTATCTCACTTTGCCAACTGCTCCATTTTATTAATTAAAACACGTCATCGTCACCAGATGCATAAAGACCTTTATATTATTTAACGTATTACTTACGATAAACTAACGTTTTTACAACCGAAAACCCATGTATATAGGCGTAGGTTTGGAAAATCTTTTACCATGAAGAGAAGACTATAGAAGACCTTACTCATATCGACGCACGTCTTGATGTTCCATATTATTCTGTTCCCTGTTTTTGCATATATTTTAATAATATTGCATTCTATAATGTACTGTTGGCAGAATGAATGGTGCTAGTAACGTCCCTTGCTTTAACCCACAATATTTGTCCATTCGGCAACTATAATGTGTTATAAGTCGTGAAGTTTGGCGTTTTGGTTTAACATGGCTGCAAGCAAACAATTGCCGAGCAGTTAGTGTAGCTATTTCGTTATCATTAATGGCCAGAAGTACTCCTATATACTATTAAGTATGTCGGTACCTGTACTGTAATCTAATTTTCTGTTTTACTTTATCATTCTTATTTTAGGGCACATTTAGCCATGTACCAAAGGAGCGTCTCGGCTACAAATTGCGTGGGGGTATAGACAAGCAAGTGACCATAAACGTGACACAGGTCACCAACAATGTGCACGCAGATGCAGACGATCTCCAGGTATGAATCTGCTCAATACATATATAATATAACTAACATAAATAGCGGTGATAGCCTAGTGGTTAGGGCGTCAGCCTCCTAATCAGAGGTCGGCGGTTCGAATCCGGGCACGCACCTCCGAAACGTTACGGAGTTATGTGCGTTTTTGAAAATTAAAATAACACTTGCTTCAACGGGGAAGGAAAACATCGTGAGGAAACCTGCACGCCTGAGAGTTCTCCATAATGTTCTCAAAGGTGTGTGAAGTCTGCCAATCCGCACACGGCAAGCGTGGTGGACTATGGCCAAACCCTTCTCATATTGCGAGGAGACCCGTCCTCTGTAGTGAGCCGGTAATGAGTTGATCACGATAACTAACATTCCTATAAAACTTAACTGAACGATGTAATGACATCGGAGCAGTGAAGCAATTCATATAGATTGAGAATCTGCCATATAGTTACTAGACTCTACCTCCACATCAACAAACGTAACACCTGTATGATATTTGTGATTCCAAATACTTTGTTACATAGAAAATAATGATACTACTATATTTGCTGCATTATAACTTTAAGCTTTACACACGAAAACCTAATCTAACAACTAATTATGCTGTTATTTCATACAAGGCTTGCCTAGTATCTAAATAAGATAGATTATTCATATGCGTTCCATAAGAAAAAATGTTTGATGGAAACTCTTTGTTTATTAACTTCTTGCATTTGTAATTCCAATTTTACTATGTGAGAGTATATAAACTTTTTATTATACATAGTTATCGTGGTACATTATATATTGAGCACTCTTTCTTGCAGACATCCTATACCGGCGGTTTATACATCGAGAGATGTTTTGGAATATTGCTGGCACCCGGACGAAGCGTTAAACACTCCGACATGCAACTGCTAGAAATGGTACCTTTCATACGTTTCTTTGTTCTGAAATCTACGTTCATCCTCTTCCAAGGACTTATGCTATTTAATTCCAAGTATCCATCTCTTGGTTACTTTGTTTTCTCCTGTCACGACCGATTTCAGTTATGTTCCTAATGCTTTCATTCTATTATTTTTATTTTTGGATTTTCTTTCAATTTCTTATTTTTTATAGATTAATTAATTAATATGATAAATTTAATTTTTCGTTTTCTGTTTGTTTTCCTTTTGGGAAAAGCACTCTTCATCGATGTTAATTATTATTATTTCCTTCTTAATAATACGTTTCTGTTGCTTTTTATCGGCAATATTAATTAAATTACATTTTGTTTTAATGTAGGTAAGCGGTTCTTCAGGCGGATCCGGTTGTTCTGTCTGCGCTTTGTGGAACGCAGGCGAGTCGGCATTAGCTGCGTTTAATGTTGCAAGTGGAGACGGGGCTCCGGCTTACATGTCTCTGGCGCTTGATCTCGTAATTAGGGGAATTCGAGACCCATTGCGGTGAGGCCAAAAATTCTATTGTAATGATGCTTGTTTCTTTTAATGGTAATAAACACAGTCATTTTTTTACCATTATTACAGACTAGTGGTTGAAACACCCGTCAAAGTATTTCCACCGACAGAAAGATTTTGGTATTATTCAAAACGACCTCTTGTACAGCAGTTCTACATAAATTTAAAAGAGGTAAACTTTTTCCACTATTATTATAATATATATAACGAAGTGTAAAAGTAACACAGTAACAGTAAAGATTAGGAGTACTAGGCTAGTATGGTATGGTCATATAATGCGGTGGGTAGAAAGCAATGTTACCAAAATAATGTATGTAAAAGGGCAAATTAGTAGAGGAAGACCAAAGAAGAGATGGATGGATTGTGTGAAAGAGGATATGCTTCTAAAAGATATGGATAGTGAAGTGACAGCTGATAGAAGGAAGGAGTATTAGCGAATGTTTGTTTAAATTTTTGTCCACACACTAACTCAACGCAGGCGAAGTCGCGGGGATCAGCAGATATATATTTATATTTGAATGTGTTTAAAGTAATTAGTTAAAGAATAAGACCTCAGTTTGTGTTAATAAAGAAGCTAATTGGTTTTTCAGTCGGTCGATTCTCTAGGACAGCTACAGTATGAAGTAACTAGCGTGGATACGTCAGGAGAGCTGGATAGATCGCGATTGAACTTGCCCTTATCGCTGTCTAGTCTCTTGCCATCTCCGTTGTCCACTGCGCCTGCGCCGCCCTCGCCTTCTGAACCTGATTCAGGTAAGATAATGATACCTCTAGAATTAGCTGCCTTATATCTAGTATATGATATCTCGTAACTAATAGTTTACGGGTGTAAAGGTTTTCCATTTGTTCCGATGTATGCCAATTTCATTGTGTATTAGTTCATTGAATGAGCCAAATATAGATAAAACCCGAATAAAATGAACAAAACTGGCACATTTTCGTATTTTATAAGTAAGGTACAAAATCAGTTGGTTTTGCTCCATCTTTATCTTTAGGCAGTTTTGTAGAATATCCAATTAATTCGAAGAACTATCCGTAGATGGCGATGAGCCTCTTCTCAGCGGAACAGGCGAAGTGTCCAAAGATTGCGGTGTCGATGTACTCGAAAACTGGGCTCAAGTACTGAGAAGGTAAGCTTAAGAATAGAATATTTAGCAGCTAGTAGTTAATAACACTAATATTGTAAATGTGAAAGTTTGTATGTAAGTTTGTTTCTCCTTCACGCCGGAACTACTGAATAGATTTGGGTGAAATTTTAAAAGGACTCTTGTTAACACATAGGCCCCATGTCTTGAATCCCCATGCTTCGCGTGCAAAAAACTGCATGGGTGAAAACCTGAATTTCACTACATTAGCTACAAATAGGACCACTTTTTTATCGTTTGGCCAGCGCTAAATTCTCTTAAGTCCTTAGAATTAAACTTTTCTTAATACATATTACGAAATAGTGACCGACCTTAGTTCTGTAGAATTAATACCGCTAAAGCAAATTATATTTCCTGGCATTTACAGTAATGCACAGGTCTTAACAATGGGTTTTACCTAAGCTACTGAATGACTTAGTTCTGTTCGGATTTCGAAAGGATTGTACATTTTCGTTGCCGCTTCCAAAACAACGTCATTCTCGTCATGTTAACGGAATAAAATTATGTATTAAAAAGTTAGTTATTCGATAAGTACTTAATCTCCTTGTTTTGCAGTTGGATCGGCCCAAGACCTCGAGCCCTCAGCCAGTTGGTACGAGTGGGAGTGCCGGAGGCTCTGCGCGGCGAAGTTTGGCTTCGACTAGCCGGTGTGGATCAGAATGATAAACTTATGGAGACTTATCGCACTCTTATAAGCAAGGTACATTATATTCCATAACGTTACATCATAATGGAAGTATTTTTCTATAAGAGAGCATTCAAGTATTACGGTACGCACTTGGAGGGGGGGAGGGGGTTTTGTAAAAAGTTACGGTGCGTTGCAAGGGCGGGAGGAGGATTACTTACACTTTGTTCAACATAACTGTAATGGTCACTTAAATGTTACGTACGGTAGATATCTTCATATTAATTATAAGGCAAGGAATTAGGCCGAATTAGACTTGAGAAACAGCTTAAACGAGACAATGTTATGTGTTCGGCTTAAGTCTGTCATATTGTTAAGTATGTTTATAATGAAGTTGATTCTGATACATGGTGTTCCTAGGATTGTCCGTTCGAAGCAGTGATACAACGCGACATAGCGCGGACGTTCCCCGCGCACGACTTCTTCCGTGAGGCGGGCGGGCTGGGGCAGGACTCCTTACTGCGAATGGCGAGAGCATACGCAGTGTACGACCACGAAGTTGGATACTGTCAAGGGCTGAGTTTCTTGGCGGCGACACTGCTGTTGCACGTAAGTTCTTATACATTAATTATAGGGACACCGAGCATTGAAATGCCTCGTTGAACTAAGGCACAAATTGGCCTCCGTACCAGTTTGGGTCCAAAAATAGATATTGGGTTTTTTCTATTGAGAAATTCTCTGTAATACGTCCAATTCACCATGGTTAGGATTTTTGCGCTGTTTCAAGTATCGGATCTTCTTTAGGTGCCTCTCCAACTAGTGAAGGTTGTCAGAATGGTATATTTCGCTTTGTCTCCCGCGAGGCTCAACGGATACAACAATTTAAATGTAAATTTATAATAGAGAAAACCAGCCAGAATACTTAAATAAATACAGGGGAGCTACCTGCGTCCCAGATACGGCGCCAAAGGATTGTAACATGTACTTTGTCGCCCCATATGAGTATTCCTATTCTAGGAATATGATGATAAATTTGACTTCATAGTCTAATATTGTTTGGTTTTATTGATATATTACAAAACAATATTAAAAACATTCCCTTTTTTTAAGTTGCAGAAGGATAATGGGCAACTTAGTCTATAAAAGTTAACGTACAAACCCATAATGAGTGTGCGGTTTATCCAATTATGTGATCAACCCACTGCCGGCTCACTACAGAACACTGTACATGAGAAGGGTTTGGCCATAGTCCACCACGCTGGCCATTGACAGACTTCACACGCCTTTGAGAACATTATGGATAACTCTTAGGCATGCAGGTTTCCTCATGACGCTTTCCTTCACCGTTAAAGCAAGTGATATTTGAATTGTTTAAAAACGCACATAACTCCGAAAATCATATGTAACTAAAACTAAATGCTATCCAATAAAATTCATTGAAATTGTTCCACAGATGCCGGAAGAGCAAGCATTCTGCCTTTTAGTACGTCTCATGTATGGATACGGGCTGCGTGAACTGTACAAGGACGGCTTCGACGCGCTGTACATGCGGTTGCATCAACTGGACAGGTTGATGGAGGTAAGTGTGCAAATTCATTAAAGAACTACATTAAAAGGCATTGACATGATCGTAATCATCTCATCTAATGAGGTGCTGACGATGATAACTGTTTCCATTTGATCTGCTAATACCAATATATATTTTAAACCGGGTTAAAGTATGAAATTGCTAATACTTTCAATTGACATGAAACCTTCATTACTGCAATAGTTTTGTTTCGTACACACACTTAACGTACGCCGCGTCTCTCAGGTTAGAATTCGTGTTGTGAATCATAATTTTTAAATAATAGTGACATTAAGGCAACTTATCCTTATTCTATTTCATTAATTAAGACATTAAAGTTTCTATATTTAAAATTAAACCTTGTTTCCTAATCTATAGAAAATCGATTTCTACTCTGACCGCTCACGCGACGCCTGTTCTAATGTTTTACGTCAGCGTTTATGTCGTAATTTTGTAGGTTTGTTTCGTGTAATCGAAAAAGAGCGTGCCGTTGGCTTAGTCTGCGTGACAATAAATGTAATACATATTTGCATATTTTACGTTAATATGTAAAACAACAATATTTTTGTCACAGGAACAACTGAACGACCTTCGCGCTCACTTTCAAGAGCTGGGAGTGGAACCGCACATGTTCGCATCGCAGTGGTTTCTTACAGTCTTCACTGCCCGGTTTCCACTACCATTGGTGAGTTAGTCTCGATACATCATCATCATCATGATCAACCCATTGCCGGCTTACTACAGAGCATTGGTCTCCTGGCAAAAGGAGAAAGGTTTAGCCATAGTCCACCACGTCCAGACTTCACATGCCTTTGAAAGCATTTTGGAGAACTCTCAGGCATGCAGGTTTCAGTTTCATCCGCCTCCTTATCAGAGATCAAAGCGACCTCTGATAAGGAGGTGGATGACTTAACTACTAGTTTTTCTTTCTTCACTTGTCTCGATATAATAACAAATAATTAAACTTTAATACTAGTTGGTCCGAGCTGAAGCCAAAGCGTTCTCGTAGTTAGAAAGATAGATGTGGCAAGTAACATGCTTTGAAACAATGGTTTTTTTTTTGCAGGTTTACCATATATTAGACGTGTTTCTGCTACAAGGCATGGACACGCTGTTCCAAGTTTCCTTGGCGTTGCTTACGCGCGCTCGTAAAGATCTCCTGCAGCACGATTTCGAAGGCGTACTTAAATATTTCAGGTAATATTTTTGTGTGTAAATAATAATGTTAGGATGTGATTTTTTTTCGTATCAGGGGCTCGTCCGGTGCTACAGATGTTCATGACAGCTAACACTTAACAATGATCAGGTTACCCGGCTATTCGTTTGCGAGCGATGTAACTATGATAAGAAAAAAGATTCAGTACCAGCACGGAGGTAAGAATTATAACTATTTTCGATAGCGTGTTATCCTGAATGTCACTGTACACCAACTCGCGGGGAAGCATTGTGGGGGGTATGATATCTAAGACTTTTTATTTCTTTACCCTTTTTTATGGATCATAAGGTCATTCCTACAAACCGCAGCGAAGCATTGCATTGGGGGGGGGGGGGGGGGGGGGGGATTTGATATCTAAGTCTTTTTCTTTACCCTTTTTTATGGATTATCATAAGCCGTTTATTACAGGGTAACGTTACCAAAGAAATGTCGTGCAGAGGAGGCAGCTCGACAGATCGTCAAACTTGCTTGCAGTATTAAAGTGAAGAGACTACAGAAGTACCAACTCGAATACGAGAAGTTTATTAAAGGTAACCAAACAATTACAACCTTAAAGAAACCTTCTTGGTCTTGTGGCTTACATGATTTATTAATTTTGCCCTAGAATTGGAGGAAATATATTTTTTTTTAATTGAAATATATAATACTAATCTAATCTAAAATATTAAACCCCATCTATCCGGCTATCGCGCCATTATAGCTTTGCAAACTAATTTAACTACCATCCATACTTTAATTAAGGACCTTTGTAAACTGGTGGAGGTCTTTCGTTTTTGTTTTTTATATTTAAACTTAATGGTTTGGATGTTTGACTACAGATCCTTGGTCCAGAATACGATTCTATGGTTGGTGTTTGGGTGTGCGTTAGGAATTTTTCATGATAACCCTGGAGTTATATATGTATGTACGCCAATACCTGGGAGAGCACGTTAAGCCCTCTGGGAAGTTATCATAACTAACATATTTTAATAATCGTTAACTAAGAGGCGCAGAACATTCCCCTAGCCCCCTAACCCGTATTTGGGCGGTCTTAATACCAAATCCCTCTATCAGGTGGAGCAGGAGACATTTACCCAGATTTTAATTATTGAATATTAGCCTTAAATGTATGACTTACAAGTTGACGGGTTTATTTGTCAAATTAAGATTAACGGCCAACCATACACATTTACCCTAATCTCGTTTATTCAATATGTTCTGAATGTAACATGTGCAAGTATCACTGAATTTCCTTTCAAACTTGCAGAGTCAGCGGAAAAGGAGAAAATAAACGTGGAGCTGGAAAGGTTAAAAGGAATCAATTCGCAACTACAACAGGACAAAGATATTTTAGAATCACAACTCGCACAGGTAAAACCAATTTAGTTTTTTCCCATGTGATATTTTATAAGTCCCTACAGTAGTAAAGTTTTTATACAAAAATTTGTATTGTGTGGTAAAGAGAGCCTAACGTCGGCCTAAATTTGTAGAGACAATGAAAAACAACCCTTGCTGCTTTATTTTTAGCCTTAATTGGACCTAGATTGTATATCATGGACGGACGGAAGGACAGATAAATAGATAGATAGAATTTGTATTTGAAAACAAAAAACTAAAGTGTTGCCCTGGAATTAGTTCATATTACTTTCGATTTATTCGACTTAAACATGCAACTTTGTAGGTTACCCAGTTTTTTTTTTTAATTCCGTGAGAACATTATCTTAATGTTTTTCCAGGATAAAAAGTATCTTATAGCCATGACTAAAACACGAGGTACCAGTGCAGAATTTCCTAAAGAAACGAATAGACACTTATTTATTTATTTCCGTTGCTGCGTACAAATACCCAGTTTGGTTTGCAACTTGGTCTGGAATCGACCGTAGTAGAGAGACTGATTTCATTTATTTTTACTTGCATCGTTTAAAAAATCGTTTCATCATGATCAACCCATTACCGGCTCACTACTGAGCACGGGTCTCCTTTCAATATGAGAAGGGTTTGGCCATAGTCCACCACGCTGGCCATGTGCGGATTGGCAGACTTCACACTTTGAGAACATTATGGAGAACTCCCAGGCGTGCAGGTTTCCTCACAATGTTTTCCTTCACCGTTGAAGCAAGTGATATTTTAATTATTTAAAAACGCACATAACTCCGAAAAGTTAGAGGTGCGTGCCCGGATTCGAATCGGCGACCTCTGATTAAGAGGCTAGGGAGGGAGGATAAAAAAATCGTTTACTGAGTAATAACACTTCTCCAATGAAAAATTCTTGAATACTTATACATTTATAATATTTGTATTGTTATTTTTCAGACTCGCAGTAATTATGAGGAAGCCCAAAAAGAGTCTGTACACTACGCAGCGGTAGCGCGAGATTACAGAGAGATCTGCGCACGTCTAGACAAGCAGCTGCATACAGTACAGGTCAGTAGTTCGCTCCACCTTCCCTAATATGCTCAAGTATCAATATGCACTTGATACTTATCGTTTTGTTATAACTTAAACTCGCGATTAGATAATTTATTTAGTAATTTAATCAGGTAATTCTTCAAGGAACACGTGTTAATTTTTTACAGCCGGTTAAAACGGAAAAAAGTGACCATAGATTACAACAAAACGTCAAAGTAAAAGATGTATCCAGTTTATGGCGCGTTATCTGCCAAAAACTCTTATACCTTCCATAATTATTATTAAATAATCAAATATATGCTCCCAATCAGTGTCAAATCCCACCCAGTTATTGTGTATGGTAGCAGAAAGGGTCCCCAAGCTATAACTCAAAATCTGATGAATTTATCATAGTTTCTGGTCCCATAAACTATTTTAACAGAATGTTGCATAATTAAAAAACGTCGGGGTTTTTTAATTATGCATTATTAGAATTTTAAGAATTGGTTTTTGAATGGTTTAAATTATAGATTCAATAAAAAATATTATTATTAACACTAATATTGTTGTTATTTGTTACTCTTTAACGCTGGAACTGCAGAACTAATTTTGGTGAAATGGTGTACAATGGAGATAGATTATTTTTATTTTTATTACTCTGTATGAACACATAGGGTATATTTATCTTTAAAACTCTAAGGCTCCAGCGGAATTTGTAGAAGACTCAATGTCACGTCGATGAGCTATAACTATGGCCTTAGTTTGCCATAGCAAGACTTATAGGGAATGAGAGCGAGCGATCTCATGTCGCATTCCAGTTCTCGTTCTAGGAAACGATGAAATGCGGCATGTGAGTTTATCAAATTCAAATAATCTTCATTCAAATAGTCCTTTACAAGACACTTTTGACGCGTCAATAATTTACATAGTAGTGATTCGATGGTGATAACTACATCCGTAAACTAAAAACTAAAGCTATGAGGGTTCCAAACGCGCCCCGGTCTAAGAAGAAGCCCACAACAAACTTAGCCGGGTTTTTTTACACCATCTCACATAATAATAATAAATTATAGTACCTATGGAGATAGAGCAATTTATACTCAAATCTTCAGTTATACACATTGCTTGTTCCACAGGATTTTATAAAAACTAAGTGAACGAAGTACCGGATATCAACTAGCTTAAACTGAACCTAAGTTCCTATCTATGAAGAGATTCGGCGATCTTATCAGCATGTAGCAATAGGGCCGCCAAAGGTTATATTCGCCAGTGTCTTGCTCTTTTGAATTTATGTTTGGTATATTATAGTGTATACATTCATTAGTTCATACATCTGTTAACCAAAGGATTTATTTTGTATTATTATTCTATTAATTTTCCTTGTTCTGTACTTACAGGATTGTGTGAAAAGTTGCATGAACTGCAGTTTAAAATTAGCACAGAAAGACAATAAAGAAGGTAAGAACAAATCAACTTAATTTTTAGTACGCCGTGCTCGCTTTGATGTCAGCATATTTAAAACGTTGTTTTTTTCTCCTTCAGAAGTGGAACCAAAGGCCGAGGAGGAGAAAGAGAACTCGAGCGATACAGAAGCTCGCTTAAAGCAAAGAGTTCGCGACCTCGAGCTGGAGCTAGCGCAGGTTAAGCTGGCTCATGTACAGGCGCAGTGTAGTAACCAGGCCAGTATTGTATGATTAATTCGAATTAACTGTATCTTCTACTGTATTAAGTGTGCTCACAATCGTAGCTTTTTGAGGAAAACGAAATACTGTCAAACTAAATGAAACTTACACTCCTTGTCTTAAAGCTTAAATCCGTCTACACTTTTTCGTTTGAGTGTTTATAAAACTAAAATCAGTAATACCGTCTCTGAAACGTTAAGCATTAGGTCCATTTTGCTATAGCCCTACATGTTTTCTAGTATTGAACTACTAAAACCACAGTAAAGCGGGACTTCTGTTTTTTCTTTGAAAGCTTCAATTCGTTCAGTATTTTGTTATTTACAACTCTATAACGAGCGTCTTTGAGTAAATTTTTCCCTCACGTAACGAGCTCGTAATTCATACAGTACCGTTAGTATAGAATTTGTTTGCATAGCCGTTGAGTCGTTTTAAATCTCAAATTCGTCTAAACTTCCACAGCTGTCACAATATTGTAAAATACAAATAAGTAGTACTGAAATTGAGACTCTAAAATGATGTAATAAAGTGCATTTTGATTTGACAATTCAGTATTGTAACTACTTGATAGCGACCCCAACATTGCTAGAGTGCATATCTTATACTTTTTTAACCATCAACTCACTGCTATGTAATGGACGTATCAAAAGTGCCTTTTAAAGGATTATTTGAATAAAGTTTATGATTGATTCATCATGATCAACCCATTCTGAAAGGTTTGCCCATAGTCCATCACGCTGTGCTAGTGCAGATTGGCAGACTTCACACGCCTTTGAGAACATTTTAGAGAACTCTCAGGCATGCAGGTTTCCTCACGATGTTTCCTTTACCGATTAAACAACTGATATTTTAAATGCTTAAAAACGCACAACTCCGAAAAGTTGTAGGCGTGCCCTGGTTGGAAACCCCGACTTCTGATTAGGAAGCTGACGTCCTAACTTCTAGGCTACCACACGATTGTTTCATTGTTTGATATACCTGTAACGTTTACTGCGATTGCAATAGTTTATTAAATTAAAGTTTCTCCACAGGAGTTAAGCCACCAGTTAAACGCAGCATTAAACGAAATGCAAGCGGCCATGAATCAAAAGCAAACGGTCGCGCCGTGGCTCGTCAGGACACTCGGTAAGCGTTCATTCCGCGCACAGTACACCACCACAGAATGCATCCTCATCTTCGTAGCGCTATTCGCTTGCGACTACGCCGCTTTTGTAGCGTACATACTCTTTTTCTTGATCTCATTTCTACGTATCTTTTGACGTAACGTGTTTTGGAAATTTTAACCCTTACTCCTAGAGATACAAGCTTCAAACTGTACCGAAAATGTCAGTTACTTTGACCTTTCAATGTCACACTTCGGGGCAAAAGCGTTTTCTTACATATTAGATCAGTTCCATTCTCCATTTTCCCGCTATAACTTAAATCTTCCACACGGATTAATTTGGTGGGCTTTAACGATCACGTTTGGAAATTCGACTGTGGATTATAATGGTTCAATTCTGGGTCGGGTTAAAAATTGTTACGTATTGACTTCTGCTGTCGAAAAATTCTCAGTGCCAATTGGCAAAAATTGGCGTTATTAACCCCTGGCATTGACTGTTTATTACAAAAATCGCTGCAAGTTAGCCCGCTAACCCACGCAGTTCATTTTGTATAAGTTTCGATTCCTTTGCGAGATATGATAGCCTCTCAGTACCCGCATTGAACTTTTTACGTACATTTTGCCTCATAAAATTAAGCAAGCAACAGATTAATAGACTTATTAATCTGTTAGATACCGCTGGCGAGAATGATGATATAATCCATGCGTACATAATTAATTATGTGCGTGCTAACGTACGTTTTAAAACGTATATTAACACAATAATTCACTAACGTTTGATTAAATATAATCATTGAACCAGTGAAGCTATATTATTTTTAATTCAACATTGATGCTAGTGGATCTAGAGAACAATGATAGATACAGAGACAAATCCTCTTTAACATGTAAATCATTAAAGTCACGTTACAAGTACTGTACACGGGAAAGTCTATGTTGTCGAAACGTTACATTCATAATAATTAGTTTAGGTTTAGTAAAAATATTTTAAGATAATTCTTTTATACCCAAGTATTAATATATTAAATAAGGATTGTTAAATTATTCCGAAATGAATGATAAATATATTCACATGTGTTTGAAAGAATACCTTTATTACTTGATTATGTGTACCAACTATTCATTTTAAGTTTTAATTATAGGATAATAAAATGAAACCGAAAGGAGGTGACAAAATTCGGATAAGTTCTCATTAAATTTGGAATATGTACAACAGCTACTTGATTTATTATATACAATATCAGCTACGATAAAATATATATAAGATAATTCAACATGAATTTGAGTAAAGATGACCTAAACTCTGACCATCCCATTATGTACAGCGTAACGTGACTACCTTTATCATTATTATTTAGAACATGTTTAAATTCCTCTTTCTCCTTGTAGGTCGCCAAACCTAATGTAATAACTGCAGGTACTCTTTAATTTCTTTCCTCATATAACTGTGTTGCTAACCTTGTTTGTCATCTAATCGTGTAACAGTTTGATACTTGTTGACATATAGAAGTAACTAACAATGGTGCTCATCAAGGTGCGATTGTGTAAAATAATCATATTAATTAATAAACAATAAAAAAAGCAATTTACTTACATATAAAAAGAAACATACAATAAATAATTTTAACAAAAATAATTGAGCAATTAAAAATACTAGTAAAGAGAATGCAATGTCCGTCTCTGGTGCTCAAAAGTGAGCTCCAGCATGACCCATGCGTCCCGATTGGAGGGGGGAACCTCCCTCTAATCGACAGTGCCACTCCCACTTCCTGTGTTTTCTTTGTCAAATATATAATTTTATTCAGCTTGAAACGTTTTATTTGGGTACAATTATTTTTACAATTATATGTACGATTATTTCAGCTTAACTATATAATGAGAGAGTTGAACTCTTGCTTATTTAAGTTGCATATTTCAATCAAAGTCATTTTTTCTGTTCAAAGCGTTACGTTTGTTTTCAACCATCTATCAAGTTTAGAACTAAATAGAATATATAGATAAAAATTTCCCTTGGCCATCGACCAATTTTATATAAAATAGACTTGAAAAAGTCCACATACAAACTTACACAATCGCACTACGTCATGTCGTACATAAAAATAACCTAAACATCCCAGTGACCATCTTTTTTTGTTCCTGATAATTTATTTTAGTTTTATTTCTAGTAACTAATCACAGTGATATAAAACAATTATTAATTCCTAATCAACTTTATACACGGCGACTATTTTTGTCTTACAAGCGAGTGTTAAAATAAAAAATATATATTTTAATAAGTATATAATTTTAAATTATAAAACTGATTCATTTTCAATTCAGTAGCATAAAGAAACGCCCTAGTTGTACACGTGACACTTTCTTTCTTGTACCCACTGGGTATTTAAAACACTACTAGAAATGCAAAAAGTTATGACTGTAATTATTTTTTATTATTTTGATCGGACATGGGACCTTGGACGTTAAAAAAGTGGCCGTGTATTATCTATAAGCTTCTACCATAACAGTATTTGTGGCATTTAACATTTTTGTTTGATAATTGTGATCTCTACTGTAAAAGTTGTGATTGTATTATACGTTATGAATTTATTTTTGGTATTGTTTTGTGTTGTGCATGCTTTTATCGTAGTCATAATCTAGTGTTTTCAAAGGTGACATTTTTTTGCTTTTAGTCCAAAATTAGTCTTTTTCTTTAGCCACATGTATCGAAATCGGTAATTCGCCATTGAACATACCATTCAATGACAAATTCGTTTCGTTACACGCATTACTTTGTGTTAATAAATATTGTTTTTTGACAAAATAAATCTCAGTAGTTTGCTATCATATTTCGTTTGATTTCTTCTCCTTTACACATTTTTTTCGTTAATTCAATCTATCCGCTCAATTTATTTTAATATTTAAGTGTAATTTTAGAATTTGAAATGTTATAATTAGTAATCACATAAACAGTAAGCGTTAAAAGACAGACTGTACTCACTTTGTAAACTAACCTGTTCGATACTATGAGACCTCAGTGCAGATCGAGAGATCTGTACTCATTGGCACACTTGGAAGTTAACTTCAATTAGTATAGAATAGAAAGAGCGCCATCTAGTCAATCATAATCTTTATTTAAGCAATCTTTTAGAAGGCACTTTTGATGCGTCAATAACTTACATCATAGTGAGTAGATGTTGATAACTACATTCACTTAGATATAACTAAAGCTATCAGGGTCCCAAACGCGCCCTGATTAAAGAAGCCACAACAAACTTAGCAAGGTAAATTTTCTTTTTGCTATCGCCATCTCATATGGCACTTAAAATTATTTAAGATCTATCTTAATAGAGCAATTTTTCATACCGAAGCTTTCACCGTCCGACCAACCCGTTATCCCAAACGTCGCCTAAGCCGAGGTTCGGCCTCACAGGAAGCGCCCTTAGGCAGACATTCCCTTAGTTTCTTCGAGCCCTAGAGCCCGGTTACGCTGTCGCAACCAATTAGCACAGCTAATAGTCAGTCCGAAAAAAAAACCTATATATATATATACACAATCTTTTACACTATAATAGGACTTTTTTACAAGCTTACGTATTGTCTAACAGATGGCGCTCATTCGATTCCATACAAATTGAAGTTAACTTTAAAGCGATCCGTGATCACTGCGCAAAAAGCAAATCTTAACACATCGTGTTAAATTGTATGTAAACTTTATTGAAGCGCTATGTCAAAATAAGTATGCAATTAAGTAACGTGTATTTTTAACTAGATGGAACACAGTAATAATGAGTGGTGTCTCTCTATTAATATGGCTAAATAATCTGATAATGTTTTTAAGGATTAATACCAACGAAATAATAACATTGCTCGCTATGCAATAATTAAATACTAGACTCATGTTATTATGTACGCGTAGGTCAAATAAATACATTTTAAACTGTAATTTCCGTACGTACTTTATTTTTCACTACTGGTATGTATGTATGATTCACAGTATAATTTTCCGTACAAAAGGTTCCATCATGGATGCTGCACAAAACCGGCCGTCATTCCAAACTTACCTGCCGAATTTAAATCCGGAGCAACAGTCGCCCTCGCTACCGAGGCAAGGTTCTTTTTCGAGCACGCAGGGACAGAGCACGGGGAGTCTCGACCGACGTGTGTCCGAGCCGTACAGTCCGGACGTTGTGAGGAGGAAGAAGGATCTCAACGCGAAAAGGCACTCGATGCTAGTTGAATCCAACCATAGCAAAGAAGTTAAAGACCTCAATCGAAGGAGCCATGAAGTGATAGTCAAAAACCTGTCCATGGGTTGACAGCAGCGTTCGGTTTTTGAAAGATCGGTTGATTTGATTTAGTCGCGTTCGGTTTTTGAATGTGTATTATGTTCTCATATTGATATTATTGTCTATGGATGTGGAAAAAATATATTCATGCATGAAGTACCGCGGTAAGAGAAATGTTAGGTTTTAATGCACATAACTATCACTAGTCAGTAAAGTATGTAACCAGAGTTATGTATTATTATTATTACTGTATTTTTGTGGAACACTAGAGGGGGAGGACTTGCCATTATTCCATTCCATATAATACTGTATTCTATAAAGATTTGATTTTATATCGCGTATAATAACTGGGTTCAAAATTCTAAAGTATTGCATTTTTATATTTATAGTATTTATTGAAATTGTTGCATTCTTTTAATACGTATTTCTTCGAATTACGAATGAATTTCTTTTAATGCCAGTGATTTACCACTAGCCGTAGATAGAGCGTGTCATACAAAAACAAGACGAGAATTTGTCACCAACTAACTATACATTCCTACATATCGGTATATCGATGTATTACAACCCGTCTAATACACTAGAGATCTGGCCATTATATTATCTATAGCGGCGCGTAGTGCTTTGTAATTCATTCGGATTATTCGGCTCGAGTGTTAGAATCGGTGACTTTCGTCTAGCCTTGTCAACACTGGGGGAAAGGAGTGCACTCGTCGCTATTTGTGCACTACTTTTCCATCCCATTTTTTGAGCGTTAATGATCGATCTACGGCTAGTGGTAAATCAATGTTTAATGTGAAACATGTGAAAAATTACATGTTTTTTATACTAGAAAACATGATCAGTACATTACTGCTGTAGATTGGCGTATTATGTGTAAAAAGAATAAAAAATAATATTTAACTCTTATTCTGATTTTACAAAAAAATAGCTAAAAATATTATCGTTGAATTGAAACTGCCCCGGAACGACAGAAAAGAATGCACAGCAGTAGTGCGAGTGAGATAGCGTGATGCGAGAAGTACCGCAATTTCTTTACCGATTACTGTTTCAACGCAAAAGGATTACCATTATCTTACTGATACTTGATTCGTTCATCTACACAGATATAAATGGTTTAGAACTCGACTATTGGCAGCTCACCGTCCACAGCATCACTCTAAATACTGTGTTGTTTTTTTTATTGTTTTTAATTATTTTCAAAAAAATACTAAAATAGGTTTTATATGAGAGTGCATTTATTTTTAGTTCATATTTGTTGATGCTTGATTTTTCTGTTTACGTTTTCTTGTTTTACGTTTTACTGATTTCTCCAATTTACTCTACGGAGTAATAAGGCTAAAAAACATGTTTTGCGTTTCCCAAGTATTTATATTCTGTATGCAGAAAAAATAATTATTATTAGTTATTCCAAATGATAGCGGAAGCGGTGATAGCCTAGTGGTTAGGGCGTCAGCCTCCTAATCAGAGGTCGACGGTTCAAATCCGGGCACGCACCTCTAACTTTTCGGAGTTATGTGCGTTTTTAAACTACACATAAATTAAAATATCACTTGCTTCAACGGTGAAGGAAAATATCGTGAGGAAACCTGCACGCCTGAGAGTTCTCATAATGTTCTCAATGGCGTGTGAAGTCTGCCAATCTCTCTGCCAGTCTGCCATAGTCATGTCATGGCCAAGTCATGGCCAAACCCTTCTCATATTGAGAGGAGACCCGTGCTCTGTAGTGAGCCGGTAATGGGTTGATCGTGATTCCAAATGAAAGTTACTTTGTCTCGTTGATCATGTATTGAAAACAGAATAGCTGATATTTATTCTAAATTCGTAGTATTGGTGATAAATTAAACAATTGCATCCCTGTTTTTTTTCTATAAATACATATATTTATTTATAACAGCATATCACTGCTATAAGACAGATAACACCGCTAAATTTTTAAAATTTATGTATTTATTATATATTAATTATTAACATAATAATATATATATATATATATATTATACTTATTTACATGTTTAAATAAATTATTACTTGCCATAGGAGAAAATAAAAATATAAGTAGGCAACAAATATTATGGAAAAATATATTAATATTTTTTAATCTGTATTCCGAATTGCCTTGTGCTTATTTAAAGCTTATTTATCATGTATAGCAGCAAAATATATCAAATTTATTCTAATTAAATATTTAATTTTGATACCTATACTTTTTCTGATGTAAATAAAGGATTAGTTAAGGGTAGTTATTTGTGTTAGCAAAATCTAATAAACCTGAAACGAGCATATAGTTTAGCAAAGCACTGCTTTTGATGTAGTAAGGATATTATCATGCATCTATAAAATATAAAATAAAAACATTTTATAATAAAATAAATAAACGGAACGACAAAAATAACGCATATAAGTATTTATACACCAGATTAAAATGGATTATTAATGAGTTGTTAAATTGTACAACCGCATGTTAAATTATAAACTATCTAAGCGCTTTCACCTTTATTATACTTACTAATAGTTTTAGAGGTCAATGCAGATATATCAGGATTTTCAAGTTTTACCTGCATCTGAAACATATAATGCACCATTGAGTATTCTCTCTCATTCATTTTCTTTCACTCTGTTATGTGTGAGATATACTATAGGGAAGTTCAAGCAACGTCATTGTTATTGTTCAGAGTTTCTTTTTCTCTCTTTTTATGGCTTTACACAGATTAGCCAATGTCAAGTTTATAGCAATGGAGAATCGAAGTTAGAGAAAAATGGCGGGAAACTTCGCACTCGGCGGACGCGGCTCCCTCAAACCTTTCCCTAATTAATACCTGTCAACCATTCAAAAAACTAGCTACTAATCAAACGACACTAAAACTATAATGTCGACAACACAACCAACACCAATCCTTTTCAAAATTAGCCAACAAACATTAATTCAAGAAAAGCATGAAAAAACCGTGCTCGCCCAATACGAAGTCTGCCGCCTTTCTCCCTCAGAGTTTTTAGTTCATAATAAAAAAAAGGATAGATCTAAACAACATTTAAAGAGATAATAGACTCGAGCTAGATAATTTCAAGTCTAACGAGATTGTATACATTAGAAACTATTCAACTCAGTCGCTGATATGTCTAATTAGATCTTTATTCAAGTCACAAAAAAAAACAAATCTAAAACGAAAGTAAAACAAATAACGAATAGTAGCCTAAAATTAAATCTCTAACATGTTTTAGATGATTGTAAAACATCATTTTGACACTCAATATATATTCAAAAACTATTTTATTTTTAGTTATGTTACTTAATAATAATTATAATATCGTGTCGCCAATATCTGCAATTTTCTAGAGTTTTTTTTCATCGAATCGAAACGTCAAACTTTTGCGTTTTGCGTACTAATCTGCGTGCGACCAATCATGACACGCACGATCGCAAACGCACGTCAGGAGTTGATTTGGTCTTTGATTCATGCAATGTACCTGTCTTATTACTTTTCAATGTAGAATATTAAAATAATTTAAGAAAATTATATCATTTTATTGACAATAATATATTTAAAGTAATATTAACTAAAATAATCAGTCCCTACCAGTGTTGCAATATGTTTTTTAATGATATTTTATTTATCACAATTTAATTTTGTAATTATAAATTAAAATGGTTTATTTTTTTACGTTTAATAAAAGATAGGTATAAAAAATATCAGCCGGTTACAGTTTTTTTTTTTTAAACTATTGACATTTCTCTTTTTGGGATCTCTGAAATATTAAAAAGTATTATAATATATTAAATTACTGCCTGCAAATTGCAAAAGTGAGTTTAATTGTAATTTTAAGAATTGTGAAAATGTATGAATGTGAAAGCAAATTTCATTTTATTTATTTTAATTACTTAATTTATGATTATATTTATCGATGTTTATTTTCTAAACCCAGAATATTCTATGTAGAAAACTATATAATAAAGCTGCTAGTCCCTATCCAGCCATAGTAAACGTTTTTTTTTTTTTTTTGTGAACAATCTACGCAATTATTTGCTTTTAGTTTAGTTACCTATAAGAATTTATATGTACTACACGTCACTATCTCTTTGAGATGCTAAGTCTTAAATGACCTTCCGGTTATAGAAAAAAAAAACTCTAACTTTAAACTACTTCCTACAATATTCTTATAAAACCATGAAGGTTGAAATTTATATGGAGGTTAGAAGTTATGTTTAATAAACGAAATACAATCTGCCTTAATAAAGCTTTAATTTAAATAAAATTCAAGTATTAAATCCGTAATCTTCTTCATTTATTTCTTTTTTAATAATGATCATCAATGTTTTATTAAACCCGGAGCACGTAAGTTCGGTGTCGTTCCGTTTCTAAGTTTTTTTCTTTGCTGTCGCCCTAAGACCTTAACTCAAAATCTTAATATGTCAATAATTAATTTACCTACGGGTAATTAGTTTATTTGATAGTGTTTTAATAAATCTCAAAGTGATTGTGACGTGGTTCCAGTATCTCTGTATATTATTCACATAACGGCCACACTTAGCTGCATATATAACGCAAATCTGAGAAGTGTTGTTTTTAGGCTTATCATTTATGGTAATAAAACGTTTTATAAATTATTGTGTTTCATTCGTCTCACACGACATGAACTATCTACAGTTATCGTCTAAATTCTCTATAAGTGCAAATCATCATCATCATCATTACCGGCTCACTACAGAGCACGGGTCTCCTCTCAATATGAGAAGGGTTTGGCCATAGTCCACCACGCTGGCCATGTGCGGATTGGCAGACTTCACACGCCTTTGAGAACATTATGGAGAACTCTCAGGTGGGTAGGTTTCCTCACGATGTTTTCCTTCACCGTTGAAGCAAGTGATATTTTAATGCTTTTTAAAAAGTGCAAATGGTGGATCTTAATTCAAATATTTTTACAGCGCCATCTATTGTCATAGCTTCATATATAACGCAAACACATTGATTGTGATGCAAAGTTGAAAGGGTAATTAATGTATCCACTGAGAAGCGTAGTTTTTAGGCTTATGGGAATAAAACGTTTTATAAATTATTTGTTTTATTCGTACCACAGGACGTGAACTTTCTACAGTTATCTGCTAAATTCTTTATATAGGTTACAAATGGTATGGATCTTAATTCAAATATTTTTACAGCACCATGTAGTAGTTCACAAATAAACGTACCGATAGATGTACTCACTGTACTCTAAAAGTGCTTTAACGCTACTAGTTTCAGTTTTCACTTACCTGCAATTAACCTTTCTTTTTCAATTAGATTTAGAATCACAAACTTGCATTCTTAGTACCATTTTACTTAGCAGTAGAATACATCATATAAATCGATTGGCCTCCACTTCTGGGCATAGGTTTATATATATATATAGTGAAGTTTCTGTCGCTTGTTTTCAGGTACCTGCGACTCTTGATGTCATCTGCCTTTTTGGGGATCGACCAACGCTCATAGATTCTCAGAGTTATTTATCTCGCCCATTGCTTCTCTAGCCGAGCTGTATCGTTGATCTTTGTTCATTTACGAATCTCATTTCTGATAAGATTACGTAGAATATCAAGTACGTACAAGAAATCATATAGCTCTCTCCAACTGATTATCTATGGGCTTTACAAATGAGGCCGTAAGCGACTTGTGCTTGAAAATCCCTATTGTGCCTTTGAAAGATACTCGTATAGAAATATTGGCGCCAATTTTGTGCCACAACATCGCTGACATGTTTAAAGGTAGTGTTTTACTTTCGCAATAAAAGGTTATCAAGCAGTCTAAGTATTGTTTAGATGTCCATTTCCACACAAAATTTTGTGCGTAAGTGATAAATCGCATTACTTGAACATTCATATTTACCTGTATTATGAGATTTGTATGCATGAGATTCTGCACAATTACTTATGTAGGTACTCATTATGTCACTACACTATAAACTGCCAACCCGCATTGGAACAGCATGAACAAATTGTTGCAAAGCCGGAATTTCTATAAAATTGCAACATTAACTGATAAGCTGTAAAACATAAATTAACTTCAACTTACATAAAAATAATACAAACATAAATAGAATTAAAATCCTGAAAGGTTAAATAAAAAATGATTAGACATAAATTAACTTTAACTTATATAAAAATAATACGATACACATAGGCATAGAATTAAATCTCTCAAAGAATAAAAATCTAAATATAAATAGAAAAAGAAATTAACTATTGATTAATCTAAACGAGTGTTGTAATAATGATATAAAAAGTGTGGGAGCCGCTAAGTAGTATTAAGGCAGGTGGTACCTACCTATGCTGTCGCATATCGCAGGCAGATGTTTCGCGTCCTTTTACCTTTCCCCTCCGTAATGTTGTGTGAACGGAAGTGTAATTATTGCGTAGGGCAAAAACATCTAGGATTAAAAAAGCCGAATTGGCTGAGAGTTACATCATGGGGTAAATTTTTATAATTGCTGGCTCACTACAGAGCGCGGGTCTCCTCTCAATATGAGAAGGGTTCGGCCACAGTCCACCACGCTGGCCATATTCAGATACCACGCTGGCCATGTGCGGATTTTGAGACTTCACATACGCGTACCTTTGAGAACATTATGGAGAAATCTCAGGCATGAAGGTTTCCTCACTTTTTTTTTTCTTCACCGTTGAAGCAAGTTATATTTTAATTGCTTAAAACGCACATAACTCTGAATAGTTAGAGGTGCTTGCCCGGGATCGAACCGCCGAAGTCTGACTAGGAGGCAGACGGTCTAACCACTAGGCTATCACAGCTCTATTAATACAACATCTTCAATATTCAATATATATTCAAGAGCTCATACTGACTTTTTTGGTATCAAAAGAAAGTGCAAGCATCTTTGATAAGAAGAGAGTGGGCAAGTTGTAATAGCATCGAGACGTAATGGATCGATACGACTTTTAAAATTGCACGTAGGACGGGATTTTAATTCATTTTTACATTAAAAAAAATTAAAAATGAACAAAACCAAGATAAACTAGGTGTTTTGTTGTGAATTAATTTTATATGCAAATGTTTAATTGGGCCTAGTTGCCATAATCAAGAAATGATATTATTATAATCGGATATATGTAAGCAATTGTTATTTGCTTATGTACCTATAATTATTTTGTGTTTTGATTTCATCCCATAATGGAGAACACAAAAAAATTAACTCTTTAATAGTTGAATATTTGGATTCTGTCTGTGCCTTTGCCAAGACACTTTTTCTCATATAAATATAATAGTCCACCGGTTAGGTGTATCACTCACTTTATGTTACTTTTGTACTATACATATAAAAATTTAAAAAACTGTATGGGTTTTAAGTAACTTATCATTTTAGTTTGGGCCGTCCTAGGGAACACAACGATCGTTAAGAGTGAGACAGTCAGTCTAAATCCAGGGCACTTCCTCCATTAATTTAAAAATAGCACGCTAGGTGCGTACTTTTATTTGTCTCGGCTATCGGTTTTATAGCCGGAAGCATTGGACGACATCTGATAAGCACTCTCTAGGCAACCATACTATTTTATGTCACTATCTAATAGCGATTCAGACGAATACATATTGGATAGGTATTTCAACAAGCACTCGTCCGAAACTAACCTAAACTAACCTAACAATACAATATTCTGTCACTATCTAATAGCGATTCAGACGCATACATATTGGATAGGTATTTCAACAAGCTCTCGTCCGAAACTAACCTAAACTAACCTAACAATACAATATTCTGTCACTATCTAATAGCGATTCAGACGAATACATATTGGATAGGTATTTCAACAAGCTCTCGTCCGAAACTAACCTAAACTAACCTAACAATACAATATTCTGTCACTATCTAATAGCGATTCAGACGCATACATATTGGATAGGTATTTCAACAAGCTCTCGTCCGAAACTAACCTAAACTAACCTAACAATACAATATTCTATCACTATCTAATAGCTATTCAGACGAATACATATTGGATAGGTATTTCAACAAGCTCTCGTCCGAAACTAACCTAAACTAACCTAACAATACAATATTCTGTCACTATCTAATAGCTATTCAGACGAATACATATTGGATAGGTATTTCAACAAGCTCTCGTCCGAAACTAACTTAAACTAACCTAACCATACAATATTCTGTCACTATCTAATAGCTATTCAGACGAATACATATTGGATAGGTATTTCAACAAGCTCTCGTCCGAAACTAACCTAAACTAACCTAACAATACAATATTCTGTCACTATCTAATAGCTATTCAGACGAATACATATTGGATAGGTATTTCAACAAGCTCTCGTCCGAAACTAACCTAAACTAACCTAACAATACAATATTCTGTCACTATCTAATAGCGATTCAGACGCATACATATTGGATAGGTATTTCAACAAGCTCTCGTCCGAAACTAACCTAAACTAACCTAACAATACAATATTCTGTCACTATCTAATAGCTATTCAGACGAATACATATTGGATAGGTATTTCAACAAGCTCTCGTCCGAAACTAACCTAAACTAACCTAACAATACAATATTCTGTCACTATCTAATAGCGATTCAGACGAATATATATTGGATAGGTATTTCAACAAGCTCTCGTCCGAAACTAACCTAAACTAACCTAACAATACAATATTCTGTCACTATCTAATAGCTATTCAGACGAATACATATTGGATAGGTATTTCAACAAGCTCTCGTCCGAAACGCCGTACATTAGGTGTCCGAGTGTTTCGCTTTACGTCAAAAAGAGATTACGTTACTTACGCGAAAAAGAAACTTAGCGACCATCTTTCCTTTCCTTTCATTTGAAAATCAAGTGTTCCTCCGAGCGAAGTTTATATTTGCTTAGCTTTTCGTTTTCATATGTTTAGTGACAAGAAACCAACGGAAATGCCGCGCTAAATTGACTTAACGTCAGGATTTTTTTTTCCCTAAAGATCATTATGGTTATTCGCTGTGGAATTAAACTCAGTATCATTGTGCCCACTCTATGCAGGCCCGGTATAAAACCTGGTCATATTAAGATGGTTTAAGTTTATTAAAATATTCCATACGTAGTATTTCACTACCTGAAAAAATATAATAGAACTAGACGCACGCATCTATCTTAAATTTTGACGACCTCCGTGGCGCAGTGCGCGCGATGTCGCATTATAAAGTTGGAGGTCCTAGTTTCGATTCCTGGTTCGAGTCTGGTCTCAAAAAAGAAAAAGAAAAGAAACCTTCGCTAAATCGATTGTTAGTGGGAGCATCTCAAATTCTGTTACGTACAGGTAATTTATGTGAGAAATTTAAACACCTTCCAAGTTCCACATATCTAATCATGTTTAATGGATATGTTCTCGTATCGTCTTAAGTCAACTCAAGAAAAAGAGCAACCATCGTCTAATAAATAATCGTGAGGTACCGTCTCTACTCGAACAAAAGGCGGCAATAATTGCCTGTTACTTTTTTCCTCCTAATGACAATACTTGCTAACTTAACAGATTTATAATAGCTACCTATTTGTTCAGTATGTGATGTACAGGATGTTTTGTTTATCAACGAACAAACAAGTCGTGATTTCTGGCCTCCTATGCAACCTATGAGATATTATTGCATTGCCATCTTTAAAAATATTAAGTACATTTGCGCTTAGCGTAATTTACCTATTGGGAGCACCGTCAATTTTTTTTTTTCGGACTGTCTATTAGCTGTACTAACCCTAAATTGGTTGCCACAGCGTAATCGGGCGAGCTTCGGAAAGAAGCTCTGCCAGAAGAAATTTTGAGCCCTAGGGCTCGAAGAAACGAAGGGAACGTCTGCCTAAGGGCGCCTCTTTTGAGGCCGAACCTCGGCTTAGGCGACGTTTGGAATAACGGGTGGGTCGGACGGTGAGTGGTCGGTACGTCTCCGAGGCCGTGGATGGAGCCCACGTCCGGATGACGTATGATAGCGGTGACCTCGTCTTCGCCTGACGTGCTGATTCGTGCTGACGTATAACTTCCAAAATTAATAATTAATCTAAATCCTAAATCTTCGGATAGCAGATTGAATTTAGTTGTTCTACCCTCTTCTTCTCTTTATAGTTTCATCAACATTGGATGATGTTTATTTATTTATTCGAAGCGAAAGAAAGAATCATATGTAAAAAAATTTACTATAACCTTACATTTGAACCCATAACCTTGAATAATAACCTTGGGTGCTAGACACACATATAATCCAACTTAAAGGTAGCTAGCTAAAGCGTGCAAGCAGCTAAATTCAATCCGCTATGTGTAGTATTTGGATTATATTTTGTGATGTTTAGTCCCGTTGGAATATGTATATCAGACTTAGGGATTTATTAAGAATAAACGATGGCTTGCTTCATTTTAAAAACTATAATATCCACATGGCTCATATCTAATATTAGACAAAAGATATATAAAATATATAGAACCTACATACGTCACATATTTGATGACCTACATGGCGAAGTGCGTGCGCTGTTACATTTCAAACTTGGAGGTCTTGGGTTCGATTCCCGGCTCGAGTCTGGTCTGGTGGGAGGCTTCGGCCGTGGCTAGTTACCACCCTACCGACAAAGACGTGTCGCCAAGCGATTTAGCGTTCCGGCACGATGTCGTGTAGAAACCAATTAGGAGTATGGGTTTACTATACTCCTAACGGGTTAGCCCGCTACCATCTTAGACCGCATCAGCACTTACCATGAGGTGAGATGCCGTCAAGGGCTAACTTGTGGTGTATAAAAAAACAATTGATTATTAACCTCTGGCTTCAACACCATGTAGAGTTGGTTCCTCAACGGATTTCCCCTCAGAGTCGCACGGGTTGTAGCAGTCTATACTAATGAGTGAAAACTGTTGTCGCAGCCATAATAATTGTGGGTACTTTCTCACGTCCATGATAATAACATAATAAATGAGATGCGAGGAAATCTCTTTTTAACATGCCTTCTTGTTGCGACAGTACGTGCTCGTATTAATCTAGGTATAATTGCAAGTGAATTACCTTTTAATTTATGTACAGCGATATAATCAATCAGAAGCGGTGATAGCCTAGTGGTTACGGCGTCAGCCTCTTAATCAGAGGTCGGCGGTTCGAATCCGGGCACGCACCTCTAACTGTTCAAAGTTATGTGCGTTTTTAAACAATTATAATATCACTTGATTCAACGGTGAAGGAAAACATCGTGAGGAAACCCGCACGTTCTCAAAGGCGTGTGAAATCTGCCAATCCGCACATGGCCAGCGTGGTAGACTATGGCCAAACCCTTTTCATATTGAGAGGAGACCCGTGCTCTGTAGTGAGCCGGTAATGGGTTGATCATGATAATGATGATGATGATATAATCAATTTGTTGTTTTTGCTGCCCGATTGGATTGGTAGCCATGTCATCCTGAATAAGTACCTATTTAAGAACCTGGTAGGTTATTCTTGTCGCTGTCTTTAAGGGATAAATCTTAAAATATACGAGTTATAAATAAAACAGCACCCCCCCCCCCCCCCCCCATCGAGTCGATTGATAATTAAGACAAATTCGTGATTTTTTTCTATAGAATCGTTGTTAGAGCGTACTTCGCTTAACCAAGGAGTTAAAACAAGACCAACTTATCGAGGGCATATAACTGTTTCGTTTTAACTGCGTCTTCAATCAGAGGTAAGTCTAAGCTTTATAGATATCAGCCTAAATACTTTCGCCGCGAAGTCATAATACTTTTTCGGTATCAACTTCTATACTTATTACTTCCTAACATTATTTCATATCTACCTAGCTCCAGAATAGGACAAATTTCACCGGACAGGGTGATTCAAGGACTTCTGTGGGTCATTACACTTATACTGACTTGGTAAGTCAAGTATCTACAGTCGACATAAATCGTAGAACTAAGAATGACTAAGTTTGTTATAGGCTTCTTAGACCGGGGCGCGTTTGGAACCCTCATAGCTTTAATTTTAGTTTACGAATGTAGTTATCACCATCAATGATGATGATGATTTGTTGATCAACCCATTACCGGCTCACTACAGAGCACGGGTCTCCTCTCAATATGAGAAGGGTTTGGCCATAGTCTACCACGCTGGCCATGTGCGGATTGGCAGACTTCACATGCCTTTGAGAACATTATGGAGAACTCTCAGGCGTGCAGGTTTCCTCACGATGTTTGACGCACATAACTCCGAAAAGTTACAGGTGCGTGCCCGGATTCGAACCATCGACCTCTGATTAAGAGGCTGACGCCCTAACCACTACGCTATCACCGCTTCTTCAAATAAATACTATGTAAATTATTGACGCGTCAAAAGTGCCTTTTAAAAGACTATTTGAATAAAGGTTATTTGAATTTGAATTTGAACAGCTGCATGTAACATGGAATGAGAACAGTAGATATCAAAATAGCTTTTTATTAGTGATGCCCTTTCAAAACTAATTAAACTTTTAGAAAACACGGAAGTTATAAAACGATTACAACCCAAATTTTTTCGAAAGAATACAATCAAGTTCTATTGTAGACTTAAATATATTCCGCTTCCATCCAGTTGCCCTTTATGAATCACCGCGAATGTCCAATAAACTTTGTCGGGCCCCCGTTGTTTTGATCTCATTCATTAGTCTTGGGCAATCATCTCTAAATAAATCCAGACATGGCACCGCCGGAGACACGCTTCCTTGTTTTTTGTCTGTTTTGGAAATATGTACACGATTAAGAAGCTCAGAGACGGTCACAGTTGAACAAAGATTTTTGCTTGCTGGAACCTTTCTCTAGAATTCTAGATCATGTCACATCAAACAATAATATTAACATATAAATGTAATATAAAAAAGTGGATAGTGGACATATCAACAAATTCTATAACAAATTACCAAATGAAATTTCTGGGATGTCTCTCAATAAGTTCAAAGTTTATATAAAACGCAAGCTTGTAGAAAAGTCCTACTATAGTGTAAAGGATTATGTTAATGATAAACAAGCATGGATGTGAAATATTGCTCTAATAAGATGGCTCTTAATATAATTTTAAGTTGCATGTGAGATAGTGATAACAAAAAGAAAATTTACCTGGCTAATGTTGTTGTGGGCTTCTTAGACCGGGGCTCGTTTGGAACCCTCATAGCTTTAGTTATAAGTTTACGAATGTAGTTATCACCATCAAATCACTAGTAAGTAAATTATTGACGCGTCAAAAGCGCCTTTCTAAAGGACTATTTGAATAAAGATTATTTGAATTTGAATTTATATAATTTAAGTTGGCAGGTACATTTTTTTTATATCCTAAATCTCCATGCGGAGCTCATCTTAATGTGGTGCTGGAGACGCCTATTGCGAATAAGTTGGACAGCGCATCGAACAAACTCCTCCATACTCAAAAAGCTGAAAATAATTCAAAGGCTTTCGTCGCTTGTACAACCGCGAATCCTAAGTTTTTTGGGCATATAACGGTCGAGTCGAGGGCACACGTCCACGTGGTCGCTCCTCTACTAGGTGGACGAACTCAATGCGTTCCGCTACAGATTTATCGGTCTCCGAGTGCTCCCGTGATGCCACCAACAGTAACCGCTGAAAGGAGATCGTAAGAGCTGCTGTGAAGGCCAAATCATAACCAGGACCACTCTGCCAAGAGTGAACGAATAAGAAGAAGAAATCTCCATGTAACAAACGACAAATTATTAGTATAATTTATCGGTTGTTAAACAGTTTGTTGGCATAAATTCTTAAACGTACGTCAAACAATAATCTCTAAAGATGACCAACTAACTTTTAACTTACCAAAGCCTCTTTTCTGTCCTGTTTCCGCACACAATTCATCAAATTGCGCTTGAAAGATAAATATTCTTGCACATCATCTTCATGGTCATAACGGTCACTTGGGCTCAGCGCACACTGGCGGACGCTGTAGCAGGATCTTACAAGATCTAGAATAGATTAGTAAATATTTATAAGAAGGTATCTGCTAAATATAAGAATTTAATTCCTAAACAATAAAGTTAAATTTTTAAATAAATAATGATAATAATGCGCAAAGCCCGTCTTATCGCTTAAAGCGAATTAATTAAATCTTAATGTATCTAAAGTCAAAGAACAAAATCAGGACCAAAAACAAGATCTGGAATAGGTTAGTAAATTTTGATAAGTTGGTGTCTACTGAATAAAGTAGATAGATAGACAAATTCTTTATTGCACATAATAAGAATAGGAATACTTACACTTATTATTATGTGAAAACAAAAAACACAAATTAATAATAATATTATTTAAAGGGAATTAATTTAATCTTAAAGTATTTATTTTAAAAGTCAGAGAACAGAATCAGAAGATCCTTATATTTTTTTCTCCTGGTAATCCTACCACGGAATTACCAAAGGATTACCAGCCGCAATAGATCAGTTTTTGTCATTAGATAGTAGAACAGAGAATAAAATAAATAAAAGATAATACAGAGTCCTTAAAGATGCTTGATTACATACTAGTTCGAATCAAACGAATTAGTAAGTAATCAAGCATCTTTAAGGTACAGCCTAAGGAGGAAACATTTATTGGTAAACTTAGTCATCATTTTCGGTACATGGAGGAATACTAACGCATACGCAAGCAACATGCACGCTCATCGAATGGCATGAGAATGGCATGGCAATGGCATGAGAAGGGTTTGGCCATAGTCCACCACGCTGGGGTGGACTATGGCCAAACCCTTCTCATATTGAGACGAGACCCGTGCTCTGTAGTGAGCCGAGAATGGGTTGATCATGATGATGATGATGATTATGATGATGATTTTAGTTATAATTTTTTTATTGTGTGCCATACGCCCGCCCCGCCGGTGTGTGCTGTCTCTTTTCCATCTGTCACGCATTCCAATGAATTAGGTATATCGCATGCATTTGAGTAAATGTAAATGTCTACATTATTGTGCATTTTCTCCATATTTACGCGACCCCAATCGATATTGTAGCCAATTTATTCATCCATTGAAATTGTTTGCAAAGACTAAATTACTTAAAAATATAATAATACTTAAATATAGTACAGTAGTTGTAAAATTTAATTGTAGTTGAAATACATGCATTAATTGTATTTTATTTTATTTTATGAACACTTCCATTTGATCATAAAAGATATATATGTAACAATATCTATCTATAAGTTCAAACTTTTTATAAAACGAAAGCTTGTAGAAAAATCATATTACGATAATAAGGATTATATAAACGGTAAAAAAAGCTTGGGTGCGAATTGCTCTATCTCCATAGGTATTATAATTTATTATTCATTATGTGAGATGGTGATAACCAAAAAAAAACCCGGCTAAGTTTGTTGTGGGCTTCTTCTTAGACCGGGGCGCGTTTGGAACCCTCATAGCTTTAGTTTTATGTTTACGAATATAGCTATCACCAGGAAAAAAATACTATGTAAAATATTGACGCGAGCCTTTTTAAGGACTATTTGAATAAAGATTATTTTGAATATGAAAAAAAATTTGAATACCAAAGGTACTCGTATGCGTCTTATTCCAGATTAACATCGACGAACTTCCAAAGATCCTGCAGGATCCATGCCATATTACTGAATAAAATGAAATGAAATCAAAATTCACTTTATTACACACCATACAAAAAAGAAATACAAGACAGCACATAAATACACACAGAAAACAAAAGAGGTACAAAAGGCGGCCTTATCGCTAGAGAGCGATAGATGTCTACCAGGCAACCTAGCCCAGGATATAATATAAAGATAAGCAGAATTCGGGTGTACAATTAGAAATAATATAAACACCAAAAAATATAAATCTAATCAAACCAAATCAAAATAGCTTTATTCATTTAAACCTATTACTCTATCTGTTAATCGTTCAAATATAAATATAATATATTGTATATTACATTAATATACTAATAAATAAAATATAATATTTAATATACTATAAATAAGTATTTATTAGCATTTGCCTAGCAACACACACACACACACACACATAGAAAAACTTCAAGTGTGTTCTTTTCATAACTATAGAATAGTTTAAATAATGTTAACGGTCCAGATTTATATAGATCATGAGAGGTATGCGCCGCCCAATCAAACTAGTACAATCTATTGTGTAATAGATGGCGCTGTTCCGATTCTATACAAATTTATGGCAACCCTCGCGATCGAATAAGTATAAAATCTCGCACTAGACAAGTGTAGTTTTGATCTTCCACAAATCCACACGAACGAAGTCGCAGGCAATAAATAGCTGGCGGTAATTAAACGGGAATTAAGCTAAATTTCTTTCCGGATGAATGTAATGTGGGTAGTGGCGTACTAGTAATGCACGTAAGCCCTGTCGTTTACCATTTCCAATGGCTAATGATCGAATTCCTATGAGGAAGAGAAGCAATTAACGTGACCCAGTTACTTCATTGACATTCGACCCCGCGCCGGATAAGCCGACCAAGTAGGTAGGTCATCTAACTGAAGTAGAATTAGTTTTTTTAATCATGATCAACCCATTACTGGCTCACTACAGAGCACGGGTGTACTCTTCATATGAGAAGGATTCGGCCATGGTCCACCACGCTGGCCATGTGCGGATTGGCAGACTTCACACGACTTTGAGATCATAATGGAGAACTCTCAGGCGTGCAGGTACCCTCACGATGTTTTCCTTCACCGTTGAAGCAAGTGAAATTTTAATTGTTTAAAAATGCACATAACTCCGTAAAGTTAGAGGTGTGTGTCCGGATTCGAACCGCCACCCTCTGAGTAAGAGGGTGACGCCCTAACCACTAGGCTATCACAGCGTTTCTTTTAATATAAGTTTTTAATAGAACTTTTTATTAACATATATAACTTTTGTAAGTAATTTTTTTATACTAGGTATACATACATCCGAATCTGTAAAAAGCCAAGTGGTTTAGATTTCAGGATCTCACCCTTTCTTCAGTGTTTTCAACCTTCGTTTGGGGATCGTCCTTGAAAGGAATATCCAAGCATTCACTTATCTACCTAAAACCACCAATAATACAAAAAATATAAGTAATAAATGTTTACAAAATCACGATAATTTTTTTTTAACTGCCTAATAGTTGTGATAGCCAAGTGGTTAGGACGTCCGCCTCCTAATCAGAGGTCGGGGGTTCGAACCCGTTTACCCTCTAACGTTTCGGAGTTAAGTGCGTTTTTAAGCAATTAAAATATCACTTGCTTCAACGGTGAACGAAAACATCGTAAGTAAGCCTGCATGCCTGAAAGTTCTTCTCATATTGAGAGGAGACCCGTGCTCTGTAGTGAGCCGGCAATGGGTTGATCATGATGATGATTATGAATTGCATACCAAAATTGGATAATTAATGTTAGAAAGTATAGAAAACAAGCTTACCTATCTAAATGTTAAAAATCTCTGCGTCATGTGTGAAATTGTTGCTAAAGTTGAAAATATTTGATAATTATGTATGGTTAGCATGCGAAAATACCTTCCTAACAACCCGTTGTTAAAAGAAAGTAAGGTAATAGGTATGTGAAGATTTATTGTTTACCTTGAGCTGCCTCAATAATTGGAATGAGAACCTATAGATACCTACTGTGCTATTATTTTTTGTGTAGACATGTCTAAGTACGGATCACGGTGTCCTGGGTTCGATTTCCAGGTCGTTATTTTGTAAAGAATTGAAATCAGACAAGAATTTTATTAGGAATGGAACCAAGGACCTCTATATATATATATATATATGTAGTTAGGTGTTTCTATATAATTATATTCATGGAATGTATTGTTTTTTTTCGTGAATGTGTTGGGCTCTTTGTTCTTAATTAAGAATTTTGCAATTTATAATCCGAATCCTTCATTAGTTGAGTTGCTGTAGGTAGGTGCGTTTTCAACTAAGTGCTGCATTTTATTACCCATTATCGTTCTTTTTTACATGTCTGGTGTCTCAAGGTTGACTGGGTCGGAGATAAGGCTGTACTAATTAAAGATTTTTCTTTAGTGTTCAATTTATCTAAGACGATTCTATTAGGGATTATTATTATTTTAAAAATTATTTTTAAAAGCTCCTATGAAATAAGCTACCAATTCGAGGAAAATTTCTGTGGCAATCTGTAACTATAGTTATAGTTAGTTCATTGACGTGAAATTTAGTTTTTCATAAATCCTGCAGACGCGGGGATAGCCTAGCGACGCGGTGATAGCCTAGTGGTTAGGGCGTCAGCCTCCTAATCAGAGGTCGGCGGTTCGAATCTGGGCTCACACCTCTAACTTTTCGGAGTTATGTGTGTTTAAAAAAATTAAAATATCACTTGCTTTAACGGTGAAGGAAAACATCGTGAGGAAACCTGCACGCCTGAGAGTTCTCCATAATGTTCTCAAAGGCGTGTGAAGTCTGCCAATCCGCACATGGCCAGCGTGGTGGACTATGGCCAAACCCTTCTCATATTGAGAGGAGACCCGTACTCTGTAGTGAGCTGGTAATGGGCTGATCATGATGATGACGATGATGCAATCCTGCGGGAAATGTAACGGGTTAAAAAGTATCCTATCTCCGTCTTCTGATTTTAAGCTACCTCCTCGCCGATTTTCAGTCAAATCGGTTCAGCCGTTCTTGAGACATAAATAGTGTAACTAACACGACTTTCTTTTATATATATAAAAGCTTTCGGGCAAAGAGACCAGATACTCTTGGTAGAATATAATTACAATTATAAGTATGGTAATTTATAAGGAGCAGACTATACGCTCCACCAAGTACGACTATGCACTACTGCGATTCGACCACCGATCCGAACTGACCGAATTCAATGAATGCAATGCGCCGGTGAGTCTTATAAGACCTGCATACGTCACTTAGTGTTGCGTAAAGAGAGGGGGCGATGCCACTCTCTTGTCTGTCGTACCTGACTCCAAAACTAGATGGCGCTGCTCTCTGATTGCCGTCATATATATAGATTTATCTAGCTGTATTTGACTGCTCATCAAAAGACGTTAATAAATGCTAATATCAAATCGTTCCTAATCATATACTTGTAACAGTATTAGCAATTCCTTGTCCTTTGAAGAACCGTAATGTAATGTTATTTAGCATAATGAAAGTCGCGTACTTAACACGTAAACGTTTACTTGGTAATCGTTTATACGAACTGTAGGCCTGCCATCAGCTATTATCGCGACTCAACTACAGAGCTAAACTGAACTGCATCGCTATTTCGTACCATAAAGTCTTTTATCCGACCAATACACGTCATGACGTCATGAGCAAAATATAATCAAATTTTTTTTTTTTGAAATGAAAACCCACCTTGTTGTACTAATGCGGGTCGGCGGGCTATCCGGATATTTGATGCAATAAATTACGACCAACGTAACCTCATTTCTAATACATTGTTATCGCGGCACCGAGCGAACAATTGAACGAGAGTGCAACATACAACATAACTTGGTCGAACAGAAATGTCTCATAGTATAGCTTTCTTTTATAGTGCTTTTTACAGCATGTGATAGCCTAGTGGTTAGGACGTCCGCTTCCAAGTAAGAGGTCGGGGGATCGAATCTCTACCGAGTAATGCGCGTTTTAACGCAATTAAAATATCAGTAAACATTATGAGGAAACCACCTGCACGCCTGAGAGTTCTCTATGTTCTCGAAGGCGTGTGAAGTCTGCCAATCCGCACATGACCAGCGTGGTGGACTATGGCCAAACCCTTCTCATAATGAGAGGAGACTCGTACTATTTGGCGAACTGATAATGGGTTGATCATGATGATGTAGATAGTGCTTTCAATATTAACTGGTGTATTTCCCATTGAGACGGTCATTATTAATAACAATAGGATCAGGTCGAGGTGGGTGTATTCAAATAATACACCTGATAATAAATGTGCGTTAGGAGGTCCGCCACCCTGAGGAAACCTGCATGCCTGAGAGTTCTTGCTAATGTTTTCAAAGGTGTGTAAAGTGTACCAATGCCAGCGTGGACTATGGCCAAATATTCTTATATTGAGAGTAGACCCGTGCTCTGTAATGAGCCACTATATGAGATAACTATCTAATACTAACCTATAGCGTAAGGTAAGAACCTCGAATCTCGGTTTGACGACCTCAGTGGCGCAGCGCGTGCGCTGTTGCATTTTAAGGCAGGAGGTCCTGGGTTCAATTCCCGGCTCGAGTCTGGTCTGGTGGGAGGCTTCGGCCGTGGCTAGTTACCACCCTACCGACAAAGACGTGTCGCCAAGCGATTTAGCGTTCCGGCACGATGTCGTGTAGAAACCCATTAGGAGTATGAGTTTACCATACCCCTAAGAGGTAATCAGGTAAAAAAAAAAGAAAGTTAAGAATTCTTTCCTTGACGCTAATTAGAAAATACCTCCAAAATAATCGTTATCTGGGAGTCTTAAGATTACTGCGGTAAACCTAACCTACCAATTAGAGAACGCACAGCGAATAAGCGCCCTATAACCAAGCCTATAAGTAACCAATTGAGGAGAGAAGAAAGAAGCGAATCCATAGCCAAGCAGTAGTATCTGTCTTAAAACAGATATATCTGTTTGACATCCTTTTGTTAGGAAGACCGTTGAGATATAACAAGGTAGGAAACCTTGGTATATCTGAACGGTCTTCCTAACAAATAAACTCAGATAATCTTACCTTTTAGCTCGATTAACGGATCGCCAATATTTATAAGGGGTAGACTAACAAGCAATTTTTTTTTTTTTTTAATTTATTGTTCAAAAATATTTAAAAAACATTTTAATTGTAAAGCTAACCGTCCTCCAGAAACTTTAGGTTTATGGGGAGGATGGCGAGTTCACCTTAAGAATATGCTAAACTTATGCACTACTTATAAACTAGAAGAACTTAAAACTAATAATAATTAATAATTAAATATGACTCAAAAAATTATTTTTACATTTTTTTATAAATTTATGCTTCCCAATCTCAGGAAATTGTAAGTAATTACTGTAGAATTTTAGGATCCTCCGCATAAAAGAGATAACAGAACCGCGGCTTTGAAAGCGCAGTCAGTAAAGAATGCAATGCGACGCGGCGCCGTCTGCGGCAGTTAAAATACCTGGGTACATTGCCGGGGTCCAATGTCTGCGGCATGCTTGTCTTTCATTTATTTCCTTTGGCTGCTATTTGTCAATGGAGAAAACAAAGAGGCTATAAACACTACTCACTTGAAACAGTGATCGTTGTCCAGTATATTTATGCTCTTTATTATTTACCCAAGCGGTGATAGCCTAGTGGTTTGGGCGTCAGCCTCCTAATCAGAGGTCGGCGGTTCGAATCCGGGCACGCACCTATAAATTTTCGGAGTTATGTGCGTTTTTAAAATTTAAAATATCACTTGCTTTAACGGTGAAGGAAAACATCGTGAGGAAACCTGCACGCCTGAGAGTTCTCCATAATGTTCTCAAAGGCGTGTGAAGTCTGCCAATCCGCACATGGCCAGCGTGGTGGACTATGGCCAAACCCTTCTCATATTGAGAGAAGACCCGTGCTCTGTAGTGAGCCGATAATGGGTTGATCATGATGATGATGATGATTATTTACCAGCTTCTGCCCGCGACTATACTGCGTGGACTTCAGAATTGGGTCTAAAGCTGCTCTCGTTCACAATTTTTAATCTTCTCACGGGAACTATTTAAGAGATTTGTCTAGACAGTACATGTCCTTTTCCATAGCATAGGTGACAAATTCTCCAACATATCTTAGACTGCACCATAGCTAGTAAGTGATGATGCAGTCTAAGATGGTAGTGGGCTAACATGTTACTCCTTATTGGTTCATAGGCGACTCTATCGTGCCGGAACGCTGAATCGCTTGGCGGCACGTCTTTGCCGATAGGGTGTGTCGCCAAGGCCGAACCCTCCCACCACACCGAACTCGAACCAGGATTCGAATCCTGTAATGTAATATAGTTTGATTCTACTTTGGTTTTTACAATAGTTCATACCTATATGTGGTCGCCTATATTGTAACATCACGATCAACCCATTGCCGGCCCACTACAGAGCACAGGTCTCTTCTCAATATAAGAAGGGTTTGGCCATAGTCCACCGCGCTGGCCATGTACGGATTAGCAGACTTCACACGCCTTTGAGAACATTATGGAGAACTCTCAGGCGTGCAGGTTTCCTAACGATGTTTTCTTTCACCGTTGAACCAACTGATATTTTAATTGTTTTAAAAACGCACATAACTCCGAAAAGTTAGAGGTGCGTGCCCGGATTCGGACCGCCGACCTCTGATTAGGAAGGCTGACGCCCTAACCACTAGGCTATCACAGCTTTACAAAATACGTGGTTAATATAGTGCTAATGTGAAGTGTAACACTAATACGTAGAGAACAGCTGGTCTCTATGTATGTTCTTTTAAACCTTAGTCAATTTTCTATATACATTTTGAATTACATGCGCTGACTTACTCAATACCTAGACCCACTAGGGGAAATTTTGAAGATTATCAAAAGGGTACCGGCATTTCTGCAACCATGTCGAGTATTTTGAGGTGTATAAAGCGCGCGATGAGCACGCAAGGGCAAGACGAATGTGTGTGGTAACGTATAATCTGCAAATCGTGCAAATCGTATATACGAGTATAATGGCCGCGTTTGTCAACTCACGTTCTTGTACCTACTTGCTTCATGCAAACTGCATTGCATTATATCAAATTGACGCACTGGGCCACACGTGCATTGCAGCCACGAGAAGATTGGACTGGCATTTTCGAACCGTGACCTTGGAATCACGATCGGTCTCATAACATTTACGTGACAGTAGGCTAGAGATGATACCAACGCTGGCTTGTAATTACCAGACAAATACCTTCAATCAATCAATCAAGAATAGCTTTACTCACATAAACCTATTACAGGCATCTATGATTCGTTCATTTGATTATTTCTTTTCGTGAAACTCGACAACTCAAAGCAAAGAGATTGTGATTGTGACTGAGATTGCGATTGTGATAGTTATTGCGATTGCGATTGTGATTTTGATTGCGATAGTTGATCGCACTCACAATCACTAAATGAAAATAGAATTTGCTGTTTTATTTTACGCTAACATACTGTGTTGGGCATTCTACTTCATGATCAGGTGAGAAGCCACGAATGCGTTTGCCTACTTTTCCGGCATTTAAACTAATTAGCAAATAATTTTTAGGGTTTAAAAATTTGTATGAGTACGTAGCAGAATTTAAATATGCCTTTAAGTCACTTCCCACTTTTTTAGGTGTCCAGATAAGTTAAAAAAGTTACATAGGGATTTCAAATGTGTTGTACAGATTATTTTAACTAACTTGTACATGTAATACTGTGCTATTCTATTCTTCTCTTTGGGACAGTTTATTTCAGATATTTGTGTGAGTACTAAAGATAGGTCTCTAATATAAAATATATCTTCTGTGAATTATTCTTATTATCGCTGATATGCCAGATTGAATGTCTAAACGCAGCTGTCAAGTCTCCGTGTCATAACTCACAGTGATCTTCGTGAGACATTTCGCCAAGCTTCGTGATCATTTCATAATCCTTCAATAGCAACAAGTGTGTTTTACAAAATTATTTGCATCTATCGAATACTTTACCACTTTGTATTCAAGAGCAAAAGTATCGTAATCTGCCTTTTTATTTACCAATATAAATTAAACACTTACTGAATCTTTATTATGCTTTATTAAGGTTTCATTCAATTCGTTATAGTCAGCCTATAAATAGTTCGAAATCCAAGGAGTTTTAAATACCGATTGCGTGAAGGAGTTCTTAGTCCTTTTCAATAAATTCCGTTGGCAATTTGTGTTTTTTTTTTATTGTATACCATTCTCATATTGTTTTAGTTGGGTTAATAGTGTAGATCTATCATCTAGGTGCCAATTCGGATAATAAATCCTAACGGTCACCCCTACAAGTAAAGCCATTTTTTCTCCGTGATTACTTTTTGTCGAGAACGGGGTTGCTTTTAGGGCTGTCTATAATGCCTAGCCGAGTTAAAAGCAAACACCCACCAGAACCCCAAGAAGGACCTCGAGACAAACCTTTTTATTAAATACCAAGGTGTAACCAATGACTTCTATGTGTGCACAGTGTAGACTGTAGTATAGTAATACATAGAAGTCATTGGGTGTAACATAATGTTTCATTAACCTCCAAGGTCATCCGTCTGTTTGGTGTTTTGTGTTTATATTCATATCGGCTGAAAGAATTCTGACGAGACTCTAACATTCAGTAGGCAATAAGGCAGTATTTAAAGAGATTTTAAGAGAAGTAATCTTTACTTTTCACCGTTTGGCTTTTTGGCACCATTTCTTCGAGTTGAAAATCGACAAGAATAAGGCACTTGAGGTCGAGGAAGGTCACCCATGCTATGGACCGATCAGATAAAGTCTGCTGTGGGCGATCCTTTGCATGAGTGCACCAGGCTTTCGGCCAGCCGAGAAAAGTGGCAGATGCTCGTGAGGCGTATGACATCTGTCCTCAAAGACGTTGAGAGTCTAACGTTAGACGAAAGAGTCTAACGTCAAAGAAGAAAGAATAAGAAAATATTATCGCATGTTACTAATAAAACCAGTATCGAACCGAACAAGTTAATATTACCGACATGTTTAATTCATAATATTTAATGTCAGGTTTCAGAAGTGATTTTCCTTGACCGTGTTACAGTTGAAAACGGTAATTTCTCGCTAAGCGTGTCACTCGATAAGAAGTATTTCTCCTCCACGCTGACACAGTTAAATAACTATGATCTTACTCTACTCCTTAATCTATCAATCAACGATTAGTAACGCGCGTGCAAACGAACTCTATGAAGCGAAGGCCGCAACGCCGCGTCTAACCTATTCCAAAGCGGCGTTCAAATGAGCGTTCGAAGTTGGACCAATCACAACGCTTACTTTAAAGAGCGCGTCATGTGATTGGTTGCACGCTAGACGCAAATTTGAACGCTGCTAAGGTAGCGACGCAGGTTGTAAGCCGCGACTTGAACCAGTCTATAGACACGTATGTTTATTATCTACATAGAGATGGTAGAAGGTGTGTTGGTATAAATATGAAATATATAGAGCTTAAATGCAAAGCTGATCGTATATATTATAAAATCAAATTGTACTGTAAAATCAAGTAGAATGAAAAGTTCGTATGCTACTTTAACTAGTAGTCGGATTTATAAATCCAGTTTGTATTTTAAGTTATGAAGGTGTGATAGCCTAGTGGTTAGGTCCGCCTTTTAATCAGATGTCAGCGGTTCGATTCCGGGCAAGCACTTCCAACTTTTCGAAGTTATGTACGTTTTTAAGCATTTTAAATATCACTTGATTCAACGGTGAAGGAAAACATGAGGAAACCTGCATGCCTGAGAGTTCTCCATGTTCTCAAAGGCGTGTGAAGTCTGCCAATCCGCACATAGCCAGCGTGGTGGACTATGGCCAAATCCTTCCCATATTGTGAGGAGACCCGTGCTCAGTAGTGACCTTGCAATGAGTTGATCATGATGATGATTTTAAGTCAAGTAAAATATAGCGAGAGATTTAAAAAACAAAAATATACGCCGACGAGTTTTATGGCTAGTAGATAATAAGTACAGTAAGAGACATAGCCTTACTACAATAAGTAGGCACTTATTATTTAAACATAAATCACGCAACAAAGGTGCATTGACCTCAACTAAAAAGCAATGCGACCGAGATCTTAGAAGGTGTCTAATCTAAAATCAATTCCTTTTTCGGTTTCAATTGGTTGTTTTAGTTCGCTTCCAGTTGCTAAGAAAAGCGCATTCTTTTGGCATGCAACGAATCGATTACGTCAGAGCGATTCGTTCCGAGAATCAATTGAGATGTTATCGAAGTAATAACAAATGCTGTAAGTCTTGCATTGTTTACAATTATGATGTTACGGTTACTTTGGAAAGGGTAGAGTTACCTAATAACAATCACCTACGTAATAGGGGGACCTAGCGTTAGTACTGTAAGTATACGACTAGTTAACTCACAATCGTAGCTCACAATTCGAATACCGAAACACACCAACTTTCTTCTAAATTGTAACGTATACTCCTAGTTTTAAAACTCAAATTCGTTCAGACGTCCAGTACAAGTTAATAAAAATGAGTAGTATGCGAATTGCGGCTCTAATCCCACAACATAAGATCCATTTTACTTTGACTCTATAGTGTTTCGTTAATCGAAAGAGATTCCACCTTTGCGAGTGCGCAAATCTTATACTAAGGCATCTTAACAGATCAGTAAGAGTAGATCTTATCAAGAAAGTTTAATTGCTGGATTGCGATCAAAGATTTATTATACGTAAATACATTTTTGTTACGTAAAGGCCATACTTGAAAAGAACGCGTAAAGCATTGTTGATTGATTTGAGGTTAGTTCGACGTTGTTGGCTGCCGCGACGTGACGTGTTTACAGCTCGCACTAATTGCAAATTTATACTTTTACTATTTATTAAGTATCATCATCATCATAATCAACCCATTGCCGACTCACTAAAGAGCACGGGTCTCCTCTCAATATGAGAAGGGTTTGGCCATAGTCCACCAAGCTGGCCATGTGCGGATTGGCAGATTTCACACGCCTTTGAGAACATTATGGAGAACTCTCAGGGATGCAGGTTTTCTCACAATGTTTTCCTTCACCGTTTAAGCAATCGATATTATAAATGCTTAAAAACGCACATAACTCCGAAAAGTTACAGTTGCGTGCCCGGGTTCACACTCACCGTCCGACCCCCCCGTTATCCCAAACGTCGCCTAAGCAGAGGTTCGGCCTCACAGGAGGCGCCCTTAGGCAGACGTTTCCTTAGTTTCTTCGAGCCCTAGGGCTCAAAATTTATTCTGGCAGAGCTTCTTTCCGAAGCTCACCAAACAGCCCGGTTACGCTGTGCAACCAATAGGGTTAGCACAGCTAATAATAAATAGTCAGTCCGAAAAAAAAAACTTTTTGTAATGGAATTTAACAAATAGTGCAAAAGCGTAAGCCGATAAGACCTTATAACGTTTTTCTAAGCCTTTCACATTGTGGTAGCGATCGCCGGCGAAATGATAACGGATACCACAATGGTCATTGTTTCCCCTCATTTAGGATACATTCCTAGCCACCGCTTGCTATTGTCTGCGCTCTTAGTATTCTGCTCCGCTTACACTCTAATGTTTTATTACATACGTAATTGGCACATAGATATATAATATATTGACATTCCAGCAGTTAAATCTATACTTTCTAAATAACTTACACGTTTTACAATACGTTGTGAATCGGTAGCCCGTGGCGTTCGCTCGTCACCGGTGAGATGTTATTACCCCCGAACTGCTGCCATAACGCGCGCTATATGAAAAGACGATTCAGGATTAGTATTCAATTCCTACCAAATCTATGATAGCCTAGTAAGCTATGATAGCCTAGTGGTTAGGGCGTCAGCCTTTTAATCAGAGGTCGGCGGTTCGAATCCGGGCACCTCTAACTTTTCGGAGTTATGTGCGTTTTTTAAAACAATTAAAATATCACTTGCTTCAACGGTGAAGGAAAACATCGTGAGGAAACCTGCACGCCTGAGAGTTCTCCATAATGTTCTCAAAGGCGTGTGAAGTCTGCCAATCCGCACATGGCCAGCGTGTTGGACTATGGCCAAAACCCGTCTCATATTGGGAGGAGACCCGTGCTCTGTAGTGAGCCATTAATGGGTTGATCATGATGATGATTCAATTCCTTTCCTCCAAAAATTCATCACGTATTATTGGAGTAATAAGTTTTTTAAGGACTATTTTTGACTGTAATAAAATAAGATTCTAGTTGTGATACCCGTGTTTACCTCAGTAATAGCAACATGTTTGAAGTAGTCAACATTATTCCTAAAATAAAAGGTTCGACCCTTAACAGTATCTTATCCTTCCTGAAGCAAAAATAATTATTGTTATAATTAATAATTAATGTTATTTATTACTCCGGTACTGTGATCAAAAATAATATAATAATATTGATAAAAGTTCAAAATCCTCAAAAATTGAAAAATAGTTTCCCACTTAATCCTAGTGAAAAATGGTGGACATTATTATATCGTAACATTACTACTAGCTCTATTTGTCTTAGATTTATGAGGCATTTTCCCCAGTAATTCAATATGACTGGTTTTCAAATATAAACTGAAAATTTACTTGATTCAGACAGGTTTGACTATATATAATATTGTCGGTTATAGTAATAATTATTAATAGACAAGAGCGCCCTAATATGAGAAGACGTCAACAAAAAACTTTTTGTTTTTTTTTTATTGTAAGAGTACACCAGTTTTGCCGGTATGTGCGATCTTTTGATGTAATAACATCTCAGTCAGATTAACACTGTCAGTGAAGTGAAATGGTAACGGACGCTACAATGAGCATTGTTCTCGTTCACTCAGGAAGTCTGTAAACGATCGCCACACATTGTCTGCGCGCCTGGTACCTTCTCACCCCAAATTTAAGTGTAATGTGTTTTTGTTTGTTAATTTATGAACCAACTAGTTAATTTAATTGATAGCCGAGACCGGCCTTTTTTTTTTTTGGTCGTGGTGGAAAAACTTTATAGCTAATTCCGTCCCTTGGGCAGGACGGAGGTTATGTGGGACTCCCACCCATGGGTGGTCTACCCGAACTAAAAACCACCACGGCATGTCCCTCTCGCTGGTTTTACTGGACGCCCGGTGGACCCGCTGTATACTTCCCGGACGCCTACCAGTCACCCCAGCCTACCGCCGGGCCTCTCCCGCACTACAAGGGGAAGGATCAGGACAGCTTGATCCCCCTTCCCCCAATCCCAATACTGAAGATAATATATATAAATTTACAGTTAGCTTAATCATAAGGCTTATATTATATACGCTTTAAACAAATTCCAATTGAGTAGGTTAAGAATAATTATAAAACGTTTTAAAAAGTTTTTTAAAAAGTGAAATGAAAAAGTGCTTCACAACGTCTGATTCGTGTAAATCTATCTGATACGCGAAACCTACATTGTACGTTGGGAAATATTGAAATATATGTCTTAAGTAAAAGTTAAGTACATTTAAAAGTAATTACTAAACATTTTTTTTGCAGTTAAGAGTATTTTGGAAACCACCTATACATTTCATTTTTGGTATGTTTAATTGTCATCATGATCAACCCATTGCCGGCTCACTACAGAGCACGGGTTTCCTCCCAATATGAGAAGGGTTTTGGCCACAGACCAACCATGCTGGCCATTTGCAGATTGAGATTTGAGAACATTATATAGAACTCTCAGGCATGCAATTCCTCACGATGTTTTCCTTCACCTTTGAAGCAAGTGATATTTTGATTGCTTCAAAATGCACATAACTCTGAAAATTTTAGAAGTGCGTGCCCGAGTTCGAGCCCCCTACCTCTGATTAAGAGGTGGATGTCCTAACCATTAGGCTATCACAGTTTTTTTTGGTATGTTTAAAAAAACAAATACTTTATGAATGAAATAAAATAATAAGAGATTTTCGCTTTGTATGTATGAGAATGGTTTATTATAAGAATACGGGTAAGAAAAATGCACAATTGGTAGGGAGGATTTGGTGCCAATTCTGTTTCTTTCTGTCTGTAAACTATAAGTAAACGCTGCAGTCTTATAGCGGGAGGTCCCGCGTTTATTTCTCGGTTTAGTCCAACGGCTTCTATAATAATAATAATGAAAATTTATTTGCCAAATAGTGGGTACATAACAGGTCATACATAAATTAATAATCCCTTTCACAATCGACTGTTACCGAAAGTGTGCAAATATTTAAAAATTAAAGTTAAATTACAAAACAAAAAAAATATTACTACATAGAATATACATATACCTATAGTATATATGGGAGACTTAATCAATGTATACTTTGAACCCTAGACAAAGACGTTCCGGTACGATACCACGTAGAAACCGATTAGGGGTAGGCGTTTAATATAACCTTTCCATATCTCTAAACGTGCTTTCTATGATAATTAACACATACTGCATTGTTCGTGAATAGACGGTGTTGTGGTAAAAGATCTTTTGTTGACCATATTTCAAGGCACTTTCACAGTTATATTACGCTTGCTAACAGAATTAGCAGCAAATCTTACTGTATGGGTACAGTGCATCTTTGATATTTTGAACTGATATTAGCTGATAACCCTTTTAAGTTATTGCAGCGTCGAATGGAAGCTTTGGCGATCGCAAAGGTCGGTCGCAGAGAAGAGCACTAAGTCTCGACGACATCAGGAGAACGTCTCCCTAACGTCTCTTGGGAGGCTCGGAAGCTAGGCTTATGGCATAGTTGGGAATTTGGCATGATGCACTGTTGGATATAATACACACTTATAAATAAACAAGTTATGAAGAAATTAAGATTAGGATTCAAAATAGTAGTTACTTGTAGTGTATAAATATATATATGTATATACATACATACATATACACATATATATATATATATAAATATATAAATATATTTATATATATTCATACACCACAAGTTAGCCCTTGACGGCAATCTCACCCGATGGTAAGCGATGATGCTGTCTAAGATGGTCGTGGGCTAATGGGTCCTTTTATGGGTATGGTATAGCCACACTCCTTATTGGTTTCTACGCGACATCGTGCCGGAACGCTAAATCGCCTGGCGACACGTCGCGAGCCGAAGCCTCCCACCAGACCAGACTTGAGCTGGAATCGAACCCAGGACCTCCAACGTTATAATACGACAGCGCACAGCGACAACACTGTGCCACGGAGGGCGTCAGTTTTTTACATACGTTAATAAATCTTTCCTCTCTAATATCAATAAGCAAGATATTCTAGAGTTTTATAGTAATGTCTAAATTTTTAATTGAAATTACCCCCTCTATAGTGAACTTCCGGATCGAGGTACTACAAAGGAAATTGGCCCAATATTTATCGTACGTCCCTTTTGATTGCACCACATAGTACCAGGAAGGGACAGTTCCATTGCGATCGGTTGTCACTCGTCACTTGAACACGACAATGAATGCGACAACCCATTATGTGCAAACTAAACAGTGCTATTAAATAATTTGAGAGATTTTGTTATAAAATAAATGATTATGCCTCTATGGTAGCTTTCCTAGAGGCTTTGATGGATTAATAGTTTGCTTATCTTCTTTTCTTATTTTTCTTGCCCTTACAGCACATTAGGTGGGGTCGGCACAACAAGTCTTCTTCTTCCACTCACTTCTATCAGCCGTCACCTCACTACCCACACCTTTTAACCGCATATTCTCCTTTACACAATCCATCCATCTCTCCTTTGTTCTTCACACTATTCTTCAACTAGTTTGTGTATGCTTTATACAAAACGAGAACTACACAAAAACTGCTACTCATTGCGCAAGATATTTTGATGCCAATCAACAATAATCAACCACTGTGGTACAATTGCAATACCAGACTTGGACCACGCACTGGTTGGTACACTTTACAAAATCAACTTGTAACTTATACACACAGTGCTGTAAATATAGTGTCTTCTCAGATTAAATACAAATAGATAAAGCCAACGAGTCGCCGCACATGAAACAGCAATACAAAACTTCATTTTTTCTATCATACAACATTTTCCCTAAATATTATTAAATAAAATATGAAAATCATCATGATCAACACATTGCCGGCTCACTACAGAGGACGGGTTTCCTCTCAATACAAGAAGGGTTTGGCCATAAATCACCACGCTGGCTATGTGCGGATTGGCAGACTTCACATGTCTCTGAGAACGTTATGGAGAACTCTCAGGCATGCAGGTTTTTTCGCGATGTTTTCCTTCCCCGTTGTAGCAAGTGATATTGTAATTGCTTTAAAACGCACGTAACTCTGTAAAGTAAGATGTGCGCGCCCGGGATCAAACCCCCGACCTCTGATTAAGAGGACCTTTGATTGACTAGGAGGTGGACGTCTAAACCACTAAGCTTCAGAGCTTAAACAGGGCAAACAAGCAGATCATCTGATTCTAAGCGATTACCGTCGCCCATGAACATCTAAAGCAGCAACGGAGCCACCGATGCTTTGCCGGCTGAACCTATTCTCCTAATCAGTCTCTACGCAGCATCATACCGGAATGCTGAATCGCTTGGCGGTATGTCTTGCCAATAAACTAGACTAGAGGGAATCGAACAGGACCTAATAATAACAAAGCGTACGTCTTCAAAGAAAATAGGACCAATACTTTATCTTTTACCGTGGCGAACTTTTAAAGTTTAAAGTTCGCCAAGGTAAAAACTGGCAAGCTGTACGAGATTAAAGATGCTTTGTCCCAATTTCCTTACATAAGCTCCGTATATAAGCTCCTTAATACCACACTCGTATATTTAAATATTTCATCTGAGAAGGCCTTTAATTTAACTCATGCATAACAAAGTGCTCATAATAATCGATGGATCGATGGATGTAAAACGATAGCTGTAAACATGATCGTGGTGGTACAAAAGATTAATTAATTGATTACGTTCGAAAGTAAGGACGTGATCGAATCGGTGACATGACACGACATTTTGCGTAATATGTAACTGATAGAAAAATTTTGTCTGTAGTCATAAATCAAGATGTAAATAAGCAAATGTTATACCTACCGTATTTTGGAAATGATGCAATGGGATGGTAGGGTTAAAGGTAGAATCACACGAGCAACTAACATGCGTTTAGAAAGTTACACTGCTAGTTCGGTTAGTAACATTATTCCTTGTTATAAAATTACACATTTATATGGTTCCTAGAAAATATTCCTCCGATTTTCTTTATTTGTACACAACACATAAATAGAAATAATAATAAGAAAAAAGAAACAAGGAGGACAAGGACAATATTGCATCTACAATTTGTGATGACAATGCTTCTTCTAAAAAAAAGATACTTAACTGTAAACAAATGTCATTCTTTGCTGCAAGATTGTGTTATCTGACATTGAAAATATAGATAAGATGATAAAAGATATCAGGTTAATGCATATTAGCAGTAAATCGAAATCAAATGTCCCAATATCATTGCAATAGTAGAAATATTGCTCTAGAAAATGGAAATAGACAATTCAGACACGGAGCAACATAAAAACAATTAGATTGCATAAGATGTGATTGCTGTGACGAGGGGTAACGATTATTTCGTGCATAGAAAGCGATCTGTCAAGGTCTTATTTATTGTTTAGATAATACAACAGGAAAATAAATCCATTCATCTAAATATACGTCTAAATTCTTATATTCCATTACTCCTGTAATGAAACATCATAATATTTGTACGTTCCAATATTTTCTTTTATATTTTTAAAACGACATAGTCATCATGAATAATAAGATGATCTCTTTGACGTAGTGCGTGCGCATTTTTTTTTTTCGGACTGACTATTAGCTGTGCTAATCCTATTGGTTGTGACAGCGTAATCGAGCTTCGGATAGAAGCTCTGCCAGAAATAATTTTGAGCCCTAGGGCTCGAAGAAACTATGGGAACGTCTGCCTAAGGGCGCCTCCTGTGAGGCCGGACCTCGGCTTAGGCGACGTTTGGGATAACGGGGGGATCGGACGGTAAAATGCGTGCACAGTAGGTGCTATTACAAAGAGGGTACTCTCTGGATTGACGGCTTTAGTCTGGTCTGGTGGAAGGCGAGTTACCAACTGGCAAAGACTATGATGCCGCGTAAAAACCGATTAAGGAAGGTGAGTTCAGCCGGAAACGCATCGGTAGTTCATCTAGTGATGTTTATAGAAGGCGGTAACTCAACGCCATCCTCCCCCGACCTAAGCGCTCCTCTCCGAAAGAGGAGACCTAAACATAGTCTTCATGACCCTGACGATCAGATGACTACTGACAACATACTCGTACCACCTACCACACAATCATACGCTACACACCGTCTTCGCCGGCAAAGACGAGGTCCCCGCTATCTTACGTCATCCGGACGTAGGCTCCATCCACGGCCTCGGAGACGTACGGACCACTCACCGTCCGACCCCTCCGTTATCCCTTAGTTTCTTCGAGACCAAATTTCTTCTGGCAGAGCTTCTTTCCGAAGCTCGCCAAACAGCCCGGTTAAGCTGTGGCAACCAATAGGGTTAGTACAGCTAATAGACAGTCGGAAAAAAATAAATCAACACCATTGACAATTCGATGTATAAAAAAGAAAAAGAACCAGTTTATTAAAACCCCCAAAAATTTACTCCCGGTGCGTCGCACCATCAACACTTTCATATTGCACTTCTCTTAACTCATCTATCAAGATAAGTAGCCGCCTATTGTTACATCGCTATCTGGCGACAGCTGTCACAGATAAGGGATTAATAACTGGGCTATTTTTGGGGGTATTTAGATAAGTCCTTTCTCTCAACTGGAACGTGACATATCTTAATAGATTTCTTGAGAGAAATTGATCGTAATAGGTCACAATAGGTCGTTGAGTTCGGCGCTTATTTTAAACGACTTCCTAAAAAGACAGAAATTTACACAATTTGATGATATTATGTATTTACGGATGACAGATTATCGCGGCGATTCTAAGATTATATATATATACAGGTGCGCTCGGACTGAGATACCAGTCATAAAATCCAAATTTCCACGCCGAGATCCAAGTCTTACAGGAGACGCCCTAGGGGGACGTTCCCCAGATGTCATCGAGCCCAAGTGCTCTTCTCACAGACCGAGCTTCGGCTTGCCAAAACCCCCGTCGACACAGAAAAAACTTTTTAATTATTATGTCTGGGTTACCTGCTTTTGTCAATTCGAAACCACACGGCTATACTTTTTACGCCGGAGAAACAAATTAAATGCAGATTAAATTGCGGGCAAAAGCTATTTATTGTATTACTGTCTAGCGACTAACTATTGAAATCATAAAATAACTTACTGGTTGTTTGATTAGCTTTGATTGGAAACATCTTCATCAATCGCAAATACCGTAGAAACGGTAATGTAGCCGAACGAAATGCCACTAAAGCCTGCGTTAACCGCTAACGGCGACTTAGTTTTTTGCGGTGCTGCGCTATTTTGAACGTTATGTGTAACGTATTTAGCACGGTTTTTGCTGAGGCTTTGGTAAAAAAACGAAAGTGGAATCGCTTCCTCTCTATAATGACACGAGTTTTTTCTTCGGATGTCACATGACGTCATTAAACTAAGCGTTCAATCGTCAGCCTTATTCCGTTAATTGCATTAATTACTATTAATTTAATATCATAGTATGTTATTTCCAACGTACCCATAGGTATGTGTGTGAGTCTACTCTGACGTGCCTGGTGGTAAGTAATGATGCAGTCTAAGATGGTGACGGGCTAACCTGTTAGGGGTATGGTAAACCAACACACCCAATTGGTTTCTACGAGACATCGTGCCGGAACGCTAAATCGCTTGACGACACGTCTTTGTCGGTAGGGTGGTAACTAGTCACGGCCGAAGCCTCCCACCAGACCAGATTCGAGCTGGGAATCGAACCCACGACCTCCGACTTTATAATACGAAGCGCACGCATTGCACCACGGAAGTCATCAAAATCTTGTTATACTAAAACAAATTCGGTCGATAGAATAACCAAGTAACCAACTAGAGTAATGGATACTTCAACGATTCATCCTAGTTACGTGGCTCTTAAATAAAATATCGTTGGTATATGTACTTAGAACGAGTAAAGGTGTAGAATGTAGATATCAACTTTCCAATGATGCCAGCGAATGTAGCAGCCGCGACGTTTTTAATCCGGTAACGTGTGCATATTTTAAATGGTTAATGTTTTTATGATAGCTGTCGCGTAAACGTAGCGTTGGTCGACCCCCAACAAGGTGGACAGACGACATCAAACGAGTCGCACGGAGCCCAAGACCGTGGCCATTGGGACTCCCTACAAAAGACCTATGTCCAGCTGTGGACGTCAATTGGTTGAAATGATGATGATGGTGATGATGGTCATAGCTTAGTGGTTAGCACGTCCACTTCTTAACCAGAGGTCGGGGTTTCGAACCCGGGCACGCACCTCTAACTTTTCAGTTATGTGCGTTTTTAATTAAAATATCACTTGCTTCAACGGTGAAGGAAAACATCGTAAGGCAACCTGCATGCCTGAGAGCTCTCCATAATGTTCTCAAATGCGTGTGAAGTCTCCGACCTCTGATTAAGAGGTGGACGTCCTAGCTACTAGGCTATCACAGCTTCCGCGTTCAAGCATGTAACTTAAATTTAAAAAAAAAAAACATTTTTTTTTTCGGACTGTCTATTAGCTGTACTAACCCTATTGGTTGCCTCAGCGTAACCGGGCTATTTGGCGAGCTTCGGAAAGAAGCTCTGCCAGAAGAAATTTTGAGCCCTAGGACGAAGAAACTAAGGGAACGACTGCCTAAGGGCGCCTCCTTTGAGGCCGAACCTCGGCTTAGGCGACGTTTGGGATAACGGGGGGGTCGGACGGTGAGTGGTTCGTACGTCTCCGAGACCGTGGATAGAGCCCACGTCCGGATGACGTAAGATAGCAGGGACCTCGTCTTCGCCGGCGAAGACGGTGTGTAGCGTATGGTTGTGTGGTAGGTGGTAAGAAAAAAAAAACACACAATTTCAATGCAGGTTGGTGAGATGTACACATAATAACTATAATAGGTGCTTACTGCATTTCGTTCTCACCAGTTACAAACTAAAATGGTAATTTACTCAAAGCATAATTTAGCGACACGTTCATTAAATTACGGGTTACGAACAGAGATAACAACCACGAGGCTTGTTTTCTCGACAAGCATTTTCAAAAGGTTATATGTACGTTCGAGATGGAGAGAGATTGATAATAATTATTGTATTTAATTATTTATTGGCTTTCTTCGTGGAAGCACAGTAATTTTAGACTTTTAAGCAACTACATACATGTTTGTTATTTAAATGGGGCAATATTTTTTTTTAATTTATTTTCAAAATACATTATCATCATCATGATCAACCCATTACTGGCTCACTACAGAGCACGGGTCTCCTCTCAATATGAGAAGGGTTTGGCCATTGTCCACCACGCTGGCCATGTGCGGATTCGCAGACTTCACACGCCTTTGAGAATATTATGGAGAGCTCTAAGGCGTGCAGGTTTCCTCACGATGTTTTCCTTCCCCGTTGAAGCAAATGATATTTTAATTGTTTAAAAGCGCACATAACTCCGAAAAGTTTGAGGTGCGTGCCCGTATTCGAACCGCCGACCTCTGATTAGGAGGCTAACGCCCTAACCACTAGGCTATCACCGCTTAAAAATATCCATCCTCCAGAAACTTTACGTTTATGGGAAGGAAGGCGGAATTAAGTGGGGCATTTATTGGTTCGCTTTAGCTGTAAAATCGAGTCGATATTTTCGCGGCAAACCACTTAACTTAAGGTGCCGTCAACTTGACTGAGTCGAGAAAATGAGTTGGCGGCTATCATCATCATTTTTGACGACCTACCTGGCGCAGTGCTTAACGTAGTGGTGTTATAAACGGCAGGTCCCGAGTTCGATCCTCGGCAGGGAAAATCTAGAAATTACCATTTCTGAATTTTGATGGTCAGGTATGGTGGGCGTGGCTAGTTACCATCCATCAAAAGAAATCCATGTCACAGATCTTTAAAATCATTAAGTTTTGTTACGATATATCTAACAAGAGATGGTTTAGACACACGCCTTTGAGAACATTATGTAGAACTCTCAGGCATGCAGGTATGCTCACGATGTTTTCTTTTAAAGTAAAACGTGTGTGCTCGGAATCGAACCCTCGACTACTGATTAAGAGACAGACGTCCAACCGCTAGTCTGAAATATTATATAGGTATATATATATATATATATATATATCAGCGGTTCGAATCCGGGCCTCTAACTTTACAGAGTTATGTGTGTTTTTAAAAACATTTAAAATATCACTTGTTTCAACGGTGAAGGAAAACATCGTGAGGAAATCTGCACACCTAAGAGTTCTCCGTAATGTTCTCGAACTTATACGTTTCCTTCCGGTGTCAAGTAGTGAGGAACCAAGATTATTGTGACAAAATTGGCGTTAAGTGTATAAAAAAAAATTGATGTAAGTAGAACAATAACCCGAGAATCGCCATTCTCTTTTAGGTAATAATTATCTATTATTGAAATAGGTAGAGTGTTATTTAATAGACACTCGCTAAGTTCGATGACATAAACTAATAACTCGATCGAAGCCGCCTTTCTCGAGCAAAGAATACCATAGAACGTGTCTTATAATAAGTCGAGACTATTAGAAAATCGATTACCATAACACATTAATTATTTAGCCTTGCAGGACGTTGAATTATGTGAAAAGTTTTATGTATGCTAAATAATATCTCTTTTTTATTTAAATAAATTCGAATATAATATAAAACAGAAATATTTTCAAATCGGTACTAAACCAATTTTAGATATATTTTAGAAACTATCTTACGCAATATCCTTAAAATATCTGTATGATTTCACATTTTAATTTAGCATCTTCAATATTTATCGAAGCACCGTTTAAATCCGCGTGTATTCAGATTACATTGATATCTTATACATAAATAATAATATATTGGTACGTTCATGATAATAATAACTGTTATACAAGAGTTATTATTTATATACATTAATAACTCTTGTATAAAGTATTATTTACTACTAGCTGACGCCCGCGACTTCGTCTGCGTTGAGTTAGTGTGTTTGGTTGTCTTTCAATCACGAAGCAATAGATTACTAACCCGAATTACTTGAAATAATTACAGGATAAACATTAAAGTATCTCCTTTCTAAAAAAAAAAAAGAATGAGTCCGCGCGACAGGCAGACTTTGTGATATTGATTCGTTGGTGGGAGACGATTGAGACGCGGATGGCACAGGCGATGACATGCGCGTGAGCTGCGCGCGGTACTGGACAGTACTTGGACAGTGCAACATTACTTTATTTTTCTAAAATCCTTTTTCTAAAATAAAAATAGCCTAAGTTACTCCTTATTACATCAGCTACCTGCCAATAAAAGTCCCGTAAAAATCGGTCCAGCCATTTCAGAGGTTAGCCGGAACGAACAGACAGACAGACAGACAAAAATTGCAAAAATGTTATTTTGGTGTATGTACCGTATATTTATTCATATGCATGCAGTAAAAAACGGTTATTTCAATATTACAAAAAGACACTCCAATTTTATTTACTTGTATAGATATCGCCTGGTTGGGTTGCGGTCGAGTGCGCGGGTGTTCCCGTGACCCAGCCACCAGGCGACGCGTAGGAGCATCGCTGGGTTTTTGTGGGTATTTCTGGTCGCTAGTCCGGCCGCCATATACTCCGACAGAAGCGACTTCGGAGCGCTTCCGGAGGAGATGCGTAAACGCATTCCAGCGGGGGAAAAAAAAATTAACTATATCGCGAGTTATATAGTATCGCGAGTGCCGCCCAAAATATGCCATTCTGAATGCTAACCTTCACTAGCTGAAGAGGCACGTAAAGAAGAAGAATTATTAACTCAAAGCTTAGCTTAATCCAAATTAATAACAGAAACACCATTACCCAATTAAACGACGAATCTAAAATCTACTGCTTTAAGATCATAGTAGAATTGTTACAGTTACTTGTAACATTATTTATGTTAACTTAGATGCAATGAGATATCAAATTCGTTAACGGCTGTCACTGGTTAAGTTTTAGGATTCCTTAGGTGTATTACAAATTCATTCATTCTTATATAATAACTGTATACTTGCTAACGTAGTTGTTTAAGTTCTTGTATTTCAACAAGTGTTATTAATAAACTAAGAAACTTGGTCGCTCACTATGGGCCCCATAAGAAGGCTCAGAGTCACTTAGCGGGCAATGGAGAGAGCTATGCTAGGTGTATCTCTACGTGATCAAATCACAAATGAGAAGATCCGTAGAACCGTTAGAGTTACCGATATAGCTCAGCGATTTGCGAAGTTGAAGTGGCAATGGGCAGGCACATAGCTCGGAGAACCGATGAACGTTGGGGTCCCAAGGTGCTGAAATGGTTACCCCGCACCGGTAAACGTAGCGTTGGTCGACCCCCATATAGGTAGACAGACGAGTAGCAGGAACCGCTGGATACACGTGGCCCAAGACCGTGGACATTAGAACTCCCTACAAAAGACCTATGTCCAGCAGTGGACGTCAATCGGTTGATAATGATGTTGATGATGATGTTATTAATAATATTTTACATTTCATATTATATTAATTGTAAGTCCGTTGGATTCGCAATAAAATATTTTAACATGAATAAACTTGCGCAGTAGTATTATTAAGCGATAGGTCTCGGGTTTGAGTCTGGTCTAATAGGAGGACAGAAAGTAAAAATACTTTACTTAAAATACTTTATTCCTAGGAACACACTATATGTCCCAACATACAAATAATAAGGTGACCAAACCAATATGGGTTTATCATACCCCTAACAGGGTAGCCGGTTACCATCTTAGACCACATCATCACTTACCATCAGGTGAGATGCCGTCAAGGGCTAACTTGTGGTGTTTAAAAAAAACACTGGCTTTTAAAACCATTAAATTAACACATCGAAAATTACAAATTTTTAAATTGTCGACGGAACCCTTGTGCGCAGATTCCGCTTGCGCAATTTAGTTTTATTAACACTCTTCGATAGTTGAAAAAGAAAATGAGAATCTGATACACTATGTTTATGTCGAGACATCCGGTATTCCGGTTATTAAAGCCGGCGAATAAGTCCAAATGAAAGGCACACTCAACGGCGCGCGTTGAAGAAAGCCGCGTATCATTATCATTTCGTACTTTTGTTCTCTAGTTTTAGGTAACTTTACGACACTTTAAAGACTTACTTAGAATTGATCTCTAGTGATAATAATAACACTAGAGATCAAATCAAAATCAAAGAAGAAAATATCAGTATTTATATACTGATATTTTCTTCTTAGAACTGGGCGCGATTTGAACCCTCTTAGCTTTAGTTTTAAGTTGGCGAGTGTAGTGGCGACAAAGCTCAGCGAATTGCGAAGTTCAAGTGGCAATGGGCGGGGCACATAGCTCGGAGAACCGATGGACGTTGGGGTCCCAAGGTGCTGGAATGGCGACCCCGCACCGGTAAACGTAGCGTTGGTCGACCCCCAACTAGGTGGACAGACGACATCAGACGAGTCGCAGGGAGCCGCTGGAAGCAAGCGGCCCAAGACCGTGAGCATTGGAACGCCTTACAAAAGACCTATGTCCAGCAGTGGACGTCAATCGGTTGTTAATGATGATGATAATGAGTGTAGTTATGACCATCACTAATAGAAATAATGAAAAATGTGATATATATGAACGATTCACGTATTTGCATTTTTTATTATTATCTGTGTCGTCACACACATCCAAAAACCACACACACACGCATGTCGTGTTAAGCACTTTTTTTTGTATTGATCATAAAAAGTTTTAGGTCTCAAATAAAAGGGGCATATCGTAGGAACAGTTGCGGTATTCTTTCACGCTCTGATATTTGCGAGGTGCTACCAGTCGAAGTGTCATACCCGACGTCACTACATAGCATAGAAACATAACACATACGCGATCCGATAAAACTGAGCACATTTTGCTAAGATATTTATTCTGTGGCATTATAATGTAAACACCCACGCAGACACGTGCCGCATCAAGCTATTACACGTTTTAGGACATTTCAAATACCGTACCGTATACCGTATACCATACCGTAGTCGAAGTGTCATAACTACCCGACGTCACTACATAGCATTTCAATCCGACACCCCAACCGCTCGTAGTTGCGGCTTCTTTTTACTCCCCCGACCTAAGCGCTCCTCTCCGATAGAGGAGACCTAAACATATCCTTCATGACCCTGACGATCAGATGACTACTGACAACTTACTCGTACCACCAACCACACAATCATACGCTACACACCGTCTTCGCAGGCTGTCTGTTGGCACATCTCCAATCTACGAGAGGCGCGGACCGCTCGTCTCACAGCGATTTGACTATGACTACCCACTTATGGCATTATTTATTTATTTTTATCATCTTAATCTAAAGTTAATTTTCTTTTTTTTGCTTGCTATATCAATAATGAAGCTGTGATAGCCCAGTAGTTAGGAAGTCCGCCTCTTACTCGGAGTCATCATGATTATGATCACCCCATTGCGGGCTCACTACAGAACGCGGGTCTCCTCTCAATATGAGAAGGGTTTGGCCATAGTCCACCACGCTGGCCATGTGCGGATTGGCAGTCTTCACACGCCTTTGAGAACATTATGGAGAACTCTCAGGCATACAGGTTTCCTCACGATGATTTCCTTCACCGTTGAAGCAATTGATATTTTATTGCATAAAAACGCACATAACTTCGAAAGTTAGAGGTTACGTGTCCGGGTTCGAACCCTCGACCTCTGATTAGGAGTCTGACGTCCTAACCACTAGGCTATCACAGTTGCTAGTATAGAAGTATTAGAAGTTTATTATCGCAGGCGTAAGTGTAACAAGGGCGAAGCCGCGGTATAAAATCACTTATAGGCATAAGTACCTAGGTACCTACACTTCGTGACTGCGTACAATAAAAGTAATTTGTTTTATTCGGACATCGAACCTGCAGTTGGCAAATGGTCACATACATCACACGGCCCGGTTGTTTCTCAATGGATTTATTCCGCGCGCGTATGCTGACAGGTCTCCGAATCCGCTTGCATTATCGGTGGCCCGATTTAAAAAGCTAACGGGTGTGAACGTATGTTATCTGCATCTTAAGATTTACATATGTATTACCTACCACCTACCGTTTTTATATGTATCTATAACATTGTATATGTACCTTTACTTCTTTGATTGCCAGAATGAAATCGTTGCGAACTATGAACGAAGCGATGCAATTATTGCTGGGGTAGACCTATTTATTTTAACGCTGGGAAAAGCGTTTACGCATCCTCTCCGGATGCAGGTAGAACTGCGCCGCTTACGGCGTGGTATGTGGGACTCGCTGACGGCCAGATTGGCGACCAGAATACCCATTAAAACCCAGCGATGCTTCTTCGCGTTAGCTGGAGGCAGGGAAACGGGAACACTCGCGCACTCGTCCGTCGTATCAAGTCGCCCAAGATTAATATAACCCAAGGTGTATATAGACTGCTTTCGGCACCATCGCACGTATTATAAAATGCGACAAGGAAGTTTTGTATGGCTTTACAGGCAAATAACGACTCTTGTTTAGCTTGTAGAACGCGCTATAGCCGCTATACAACTGTAATAGGATTTTTACTGGAAATGTTGCGATTTTCCGCCATTATACTATATGTCGGCGCGAAGAAGTTATTAACTTCATTCAGCGGCGCCAACAAAATCGAGAATCCAATAATTACCCACATTAGAACTCTTGAAATCACTAATTAATCATTTCTTTGACAATCAGTGTATTTAGAAGGTAGCAATGTTATAAATATGGGCGGTTGTTACCTTTTGTGGCATTCTCGCTCGAGACGTCGGACCGTTCAGACCTCTTAATTATGGCCGCAATAAAAGTGTAATCCCGCAAGGTGTGGTTTTAATTACTGCTGACGTCACTCTTACTAAAAAAACAACTCGGATGCCCTCGTATCTAGTACTCGTATCGCACTCGTATCTCGTAGACATTTATTTGTTTTTTTTTCTTCATTAATCTTAATGTTTTTAACAGACAACCTAAAACAGTTATTTGCAATTCGCGCGTTTCGCGGTTTTATCTCATCCCTATGGTTTAAGTTCAAATCAAATAAGGCGTCCTCAATTCGGATTTCGTTGTGACAAGACAAAGACATGTATGTTTGTTAAATTGAAAAAAAAACTATGTTTTTATTTTTCTCTCTTTCGAATTCAAGCCACGTCCAATGATATTAGCTCAGTATATCAATTGTAGATGGGTTAAATCAAATTTCGAGCTACGGACACTTTAAGAACTTTTATATGTTTAATCATTAATCTCACTAGATTATATTTCGTCGCTTCATTCTTCAGATATAATAAATAAACAACATGGTAGTCCTTTTATCCTGCAGGCAACACTTCGCATTTTTAGAAAAAGAGTAAGTCAATTTATTTTTGTCTCCTGTGGGTAGGCTCTGAGACGGTTTGTCATTCTTTTTTCGTGCGAGGCAACAAGCACACGCTTCTAAAAATGTCTAAACGTAGTGCTGAAGAAAAAATAAAATACTATAGTGAAAAAATTAAGAGACTAAGGCTAAAAATAAACAAAATAAACATCGACGTTTAATTGTGTACTCGTCGTCGGATTCCGAAAACAATATAAGTAAGTACCTACTTTAACAAACGTTACAATGTGTGATTCCCGGTCTTGCGTAAGGTGTCTGGTAGGCTTGCCTGGCGGTTAACTGCGGGTTAACACGAAGGACAAGTATGACACTAAAAATCAACCCAATGGTTGAGTGTGGGTCGACCTGACTTCACTTGTGAAGGTATCTGTAAGCTGACCTGGCGGTTAACTGCGGGTTAACACGATGGTTCAGCGGGTACCATAATAACACTCTTTGTTCCGAATCTTTCTGTAAATTGCTAAAATATTATTTACCTACCTTCAAAAATTCTAACTTTTGAGTTTTATCATCGTTTTATTTTCCTACAAAACGGAACACAAAGATTAAATGAGAACATTGGCGCACCGGCCCCGTTATCTCGTTCACCAACGCCATCGCCGCTGTCACCACAACAGCCGGAGGCTCCGCTTATGTCGGCCTACGTAACCGTGAATGAAATTGTTTCGACGTCGTCACAAGACGCATGCGGCGAGCCGCTGCCGGAACTCGAGACGAAATTATTTCAAGCTTTGGGGGACGCAGCGGACGATGTACCGACTTATGGTCCCGACATTCATTGTAAATTGGCGCAGCGATAGCTCCCGATTTTAAAAAAGGGCCTCCAAGCGGAGGTAACAGAAAAATTGTAAACTGTTAAAAGCTCCTAATTTATATCAAGAAATATCTGCCGCGGCCGCAGATATTGTAAGGGCCCGAGACAAAAAGCTTCAGTCGAGGCAGGACCAGCTGGGCCTGGGTATAACGGTGATGACCTTGTTATTGACCGGTGATGACAAGGTACAAGCTGTAAAATTTTTATCGGATAACTGCCGAATACTTACCGATATCCACTTTACTGAGACCCAAGGGAGATCGAAACTGACAAAACTATTTTCGGATGTTCATTATCGGAGAGAATAAAAGCCTCAAAGGCCATTGAGAGACAAGGACTCAAGACAAAGAATCAAAAGAGGTCCGAATCTGAAAACTTCGATAGCCACTTCTCCTCCTCGGGGAAACTGGTCCGGCCACCCCCGCTACCAGTTGTTCAGCAGGGGGGGAGGGCAGGATCATATCGAACCCAGTAGTGCCACCAACAGGCGTGCCCCAATGCGGCGCTAACACAGGTACACGCTGGTAGGCTGCAGCATTACTAGAATTGTTGGCTTAATGTTACTAAAAATATAAAAATATGGTTCACAACGGTTACTGAATTTATTTCTACTATCTTTTTAGCCCCAAAATCTAACGGTGGGCATAGGTTTATTCTTAATCTTAAACAGTTAAATAAATACGTTCTCAATTCTAATTTTAAGATGGAAGATGATAGAACTGCATCAAAAATGATACTATGAAAGGGCTTTATGGCGATGGGTCCCAGTAACGTATTCCCAACGTAAATATTTATCATTTCAATTCCAAAACGAAAATGCGCAAATAACTACTTACGAGTTTAATACGATGCCTTATGGTTTATGTTCCGCCCCACGGACGTTTACGAAACTAATGAAGGAAGTAGTTAGTTATCTAAGATTTTGCGAATTTCAATGTGTCGTTTACTTAAATGACATATTGGGTATCGGGAATAGCTTTGAGTGTCATACAAACGTAATCGAAACTGTAAGGTTACTAAATTGTTTAGGTTTTATAATTAGTTACGATAAAAGTAATTTACACCCTCAACAGAGTTGTTTTTAGGGTTTATGTACAACTCAGTAGATATGACAATATCGCTTCCATCAGATAAGCGAAACAATATTTTGAGTCTAGTGAACCAATTTTCTAACCTACCGAATAGTACTATTAGGGATTTCGCTCACCTAATTGGTGTTCTTACTTCAGCCTGCCCGGCTGCAAGATATGGTTGGCTATATACAAAGAAGTTAGAAAGACAGAAATACCTGGTTCTTAATAAGCACAAAAGTTACGATGTAAGATTTAAACCCAACGTTGATATCTTATCAGATATGTGGTGGTCGAATAACATTCGTACCACATCAAATACACTTATGATTCCTAACTTTGATGCGTCTGTGAAAATTTACAGACGCATCCAGGACAGGCTGGGGAGCCTATTGCGACAACAAGCGCGCAAATGGTGGGTGGACAGATAATAAGCGTAATTTACACATAAATTATTTAGAATTAGTAGCAGTTTTTCTCGGGCTAAAAAGTTTGCTCGCGAGAAAACTAATATTAATATATACTGTTACATGTTGATAACACGACGGCTATCAGCAATATTAATCGGATAGGAGTAATTTAGTTCCCTCATCTTACTGATTTGCCCAGATCCATTTGGCAATGGTGCGAGCTTTATATTCGATGCGTTTACTATAGGTTGGAAATCGTTTTTTTTCCACGCATTCCCACCATTTATAATGATTTTGAGATGCTTACAAAAAATCGTAAATGATAAAGCGGAAGGTATCTTAATCTTCCCCTACTGGCCATCTCAACCTTGGTTCCAAATGTTATTAAACATTATTCAAACCGATGTTATATACTTCACACCAAATTTGAATTTCCCTTCGTTATCTTCCAGGACCCAACACCACCACCAAAAATCTTTTACCCTGGGTGCAGCAGTGTGCTCAGGTCGGCGTTCGCAACAAGAGGAACTCCAAGCCAGGTGCTTGACTTAATCATGGCATCCTTATCTAAAAATACTTTACAGCGGGACTTATAGATTATGGTGGCAGTTCTGTCTCGGTAATAAACTTGATCCCTACAAGTGCTCACTTTCGCCTATCTTGATATTTTTAACAGAACAATTTAATAAAGGTGCCGCATACGGCTTCCTGAACAGCCACCGTTCCGCACTGTCTCTACTTTTAGGTAGTGATTTAACTGCGAACGACCAGGTAAAACGATTACTCAAAGGTGCTTATAAACTAAGACCTGCTACACCGAAATATTCGATCCACAGTTAGTAATCAATTTTATCGCGAATCGGATACCCAATAGGGATCTTTCGCTAGAAAAGATCACCAAAAAATTAGTGATGCTTCTTGCTCTGTGCACAGCACAACGAGTACAAACTCTTTAAACCTAACTGTAATTAAAACTTCCGCAGCTGGACGCGAGCAGCCGTTATTGCCTTTACCTTATTTTAACGAGAATAAAGCAATTTGTCCCGCTACCGTCATAGAAGACCATATATTCCTCACCAAGAATATTAGACCAGTAACTTCGAATAACCTCATATTAACATTCAAACGACCGTTTAGGCCTGCGACCTCTCGAACCATCAGCAGATGGATTAAACAAGTGTTGGGTGAATGCGGCGTGAATGTGTCGATGTTCGGCGCGCACAGCACGCGCCACGCTGCCACATCCGCGAGGCCTCCGGTATTTCGGTGGATACCATTAGGAAAACTGCTGGTTGGACAAGCAGGTCACTGTCGTTAGCCAAATTTTACCATCGCAGAGTATTAGATGATGGGATATTTGCAAAGTCTTGTTTTATTACCTAGAGAAACGTAATTTGGTTTTCTAGTGGCAGGTAATAATTATAATAGCGTTTAAGTAAGGATTTAATTAGTTAATTTAAAAAACAGTTGATTAAAAACCTTTCTTTATATACCAATGAAATACACGTGTAAGATTTATTTTGTTATTATAAAAGATGATTTAATTGACTAAACATAGAAGTTGTATATTTCACTTTTAGTGATACAAAATTTTCCTCTCTAAACATCTACCATGTTGTTTATTTATTATATCTGAAGAATGAAGCGACGAAATATAATATATGATCAAACGAACTTGCAAAGTGAAGTTCGATCGATATTATATGAGTACGCTTCATTCGAAGATATATACACCCTCCCGATCCCAACACCCTATCAGGAAAATTTTGTCCCTGGTAAAAAAAAAAAAAAAAAAAAAAATATTCAGTTACTCTAAAAAAAATGACAAACCGTCTCAGAGCCTACCCACAGGAGACAAAAATAAATTGACTTACTCTTTTTCTAAAAATGCGAAGTGTTGCCTGCAGGATAAAAGGACTACCATGTTGTTTATTTATTATATCTTCGAATGAAGCGTACTCATATAATATCGATCGAACTTCACTTTGCAAGTTCGTTTGATCATATATTATACACTAATGTAATATTAAAAGTTTACCATTAGAAAGAATCCTCCCTAGGATTGTTCGGTTTATTTACTTTGCTAGTGAGTAGAAGCGACAGAGTATTATAAATATCTCAGAAACTTTAATTTTGTAAGCTGTTTTAATTAATTTTGAAAAAATACAGATAACTATAAATTTTAAACATAATTATTCTACTGGATTTTGTAAAACATAGGAAAAATATTAATCGAAAGGTGTAAACGAAATATCTCTGCTCTCTAACAAAAGACTTAACATAAAACAACACTTTTCCCCCAAAATAAGAAAAATATAAACATTAGGCATATAGTATATATAGTAAAGATCTATGCTATATAAAACAAAATACTATTTTCGTATATACTCGTACCAATAGCCGAGATTATCCTAAATAGGTTTTGAATTGAAACAGTTTTAAAGGTCATCAAATAGGTGCCTATTTTAAATAGACTCATTTCATACTATGTATTTAAACTAGAAAAATGTTATATTTTAACTTAAAAAAAGAAGTTTTTTTTAATAGGCAAATAATTTATGGAGCGTTAATAAATTCAGTCCTATCTACCCAGTGAATCTCTTCCACCCAGTTCCTCGCAAGTAAAAGTTGTTTTTAAACAAACACACTGTTTATTACATCTCGTTTAAAAGAAGTTTTTGTGACCATTAATTTCACGCATTCTGAAATCACGTGCGGACAAGTTCGCGTGAGTTTGCTATATTAATAAAGTGTGTAATCATATTTTTTTTTTGTTTATAATTGCTTACAATGTTTTGTGCAAGCACATATTTTCTAATATTGTGATATGAGGTACAATGAATGTAAAGTTTTTAATTACACTGGTGATTTGGGTCGATTGACCAATGTCGTGCACTCCACCTATGTAACGCGGGTAATAGGTACAACGGAAGTGGGACTACCTCCCCATTTATATAATTTTAGCTCATGTCCAAAGCTGCGTGGATTGTTTTTTATACACTACCAGTGACGGCAATACCAGGGAATGCTAAACCGCTTGGGTATACGTCTTTGTTGGTAGGGTGGTGACCTGGCAACGGCTGAAGCCTCCCACCAGACCAAACTCGAGCCGGGAAGCGAACTCAGGACCTTCAACAATGTAATGTGACCCACGCGCTGTGCCACGGAGGTGGGTAAAATCAAATCATATTACATAAGAAAATACGCAGGTGTGTTAAAAAATGGACCTTTCACGGTCCGACCCTCCCGTTATCCCAAACGTCGCCTAACCGAGGTTCGGCCTCACAGGAGGTGCCCTTAGGCAGAAGTTCCCTTAGTTTCTTCGAGCTCTACTACATACAAATCAACCCATCATTAGAGAAGAGTAAGGAAGCCCCAGCTTTATAATATTAATAGATATATCACTTCCATTGAGAGTGGAGTTTATATCACCCCCCTCATAGATGCTCATCTCAATCTTATAATTAAGTTACTTAAGCAAGACATATTGCAGTTTACAATAATTAATTATCATCAAGCTGATTCACACGATCTAAGCACGTTATAACAAAATAATTTATCTTTGACCTCAAACATCGCGTGTCATTAGCAATCGTAATTGCAAACAACTTGTATATTATAGTCGCAGATACGGCTGCTAGAACTCGCTTATTTGTCTTCATTGTTACACTCTTTGCAGAGCGGTTGTTTTTTTTTTCCACTACAAGTTAGCCCTTGACGGTAATCTCACCTGATGGTCAAGATGGTAGCGGGCTAACCTATTAGGGGTATGGAAAACCCATACTCCTAATTGGTTTCTACACGACATCGTGCCGGAACGCTAAATCGCTTAGCGCCACGTCTTTGTCGGTAGGGTGGTAACTAGCCACGGCCGCAGCCTCCCACCAGACCAGACTCGAGCCGGGAATCGAACCCAGGACCTCCAACTATATAAAGAGACAGCGCGCGCACTGCGCCACGGAGGTCGTCAAAGTCATCACGAATCAATGAATTTGACGACCTCCGTTGGAGATCCTTAGTTCGATTCCCGGCTCGAGTCTGGTCTGGTGGGAGGCTTTGGCCGTGGCTAATTACCACCCTACCGACAAAGACGTGTCGCCAAGCGATTTAGCGTTCCGGCACGATGTCGCGTAAAAACCAACTAGGAGTGTGGGTTTACCATGTCCCTAACAGGTTAACCCGATACCATCTTAGACTGCATCACCACTTACCATCATGATAGATTGCCGTCAAGGGCTAACTAGTAGTGGATTAAAAAAAAATGTCTTTGCGGCCAGATGCTATGCGCCTCACAAGCATTCGTCACTTCCCTCTGCTGGCCGAAAGTCTGGTGCACTCGTGCAAAGGACCTCCCACAGCAAACTTTATCTGATCGGTGACCTCCACCTTGCGATCGCTAAAGAACTCGCTTAATTCACAGTATTTCACCAATGTGGCCAACCATGGGACCAATACACGACCTTTCCTACAAATACGGAACGTTGTAATACGCTGTTGTAATCTTTTGGTCATTAGTAATTATATCATAGTATTTTCTGTTATTATAATTTATTTTATTTTATTTAAAATGTAAGTAATCTTTTGTGGCTTTATGTAAAACTCAGATTAAGTGTATAAAAATTTTGTACGCTATTAATGACGAATAAATTAATAATAATAAAAAGATACGTTCCATGTGTTAAAAAAAAGCTAAATAAACACATTAAAATTTCAGTTATTTTTCCAGACCATTGACAGTTAGGCTAAGTTGTATTTTAATTTCTTTTGCAATTACCTAACAGAGATAAAGTAAGATGCATAATAATATTAATATTAATAATTATATTACTCTTACTTACGAGTTCGAGTTTACTCTCTTACGAGTATATAAGTTGCATACAATACCAAATTTAATAGTTCTAGATTTTTAAATAACGACCTACTTCATACTAACTCTATAGCCCGCTATTAGTAGTGCAGCAATCCTACTTCGAAACCAATTTATTGGCAATTATGGCCCACCTTTTGTCTAGTTAACTGTCCATTATATTTCGTCGCTTCATTCTTCAGATATAATAAATAAACAACATGGTAGTCCTTTTATCCTGCAGGCAACACTTCGCATTTTTAGAAAAAGAGTAAGTCAATTTATTTTTGTCTCCTGTGGGTAGGCTCTGAGACGGTTTGTCATTCTTTTTTCGTGCGAGGCAACAAGCACACGCTTCTAAAAATGTCTAAACGTAGTGCTGAAGAAAAAATAAAATACTATAGTGAAAAAATTAAGAGACTAAGGCTAAAAATAAACAAAATAAACATCGACGTTTAATTGTGTACTCGTCGTCGGATTCCGAAAACAATATAAGTAAGTACCTACTTTAACAAACGTTACAATGTGTGATTCCCGGTCTTGCGTAAGGTGTCTGGTAGGCTTGCCTGGCGGTTAACTGCGGGTTAACACGAAGGACAAGTATGACACTAAAAATCAACCCAATGGTTGAGTGTGGGTCGACCTGACTTCACTTGTGAAGGTATCTGTAAGCTGACCTGGCGGTTAACTGCGGGTTAACACGATGGTTCAGCGGGTACCATAATAACACTCTTTGTTCCGAATCTTTCTGTAAATTGCTAAAATATTATTTACCTACCTTCAAAAATTCTAACTTTTGAGTTTTATCATCGTTTTATTTTCCTACAAAACGGAACACAAAGATTAAATGAGAACATTGGCGCACCGGCCCCGTTATCTCGTTCACCAACGCCATCGCCGCTGTCACCACAACAGCCGGAGGCTCCGCTTATGTCGGCCTACGTAACCGTGAATGAAATTGTTTCGACGTCGTCACAAGACGCATGCGGCGAGCCGCTGCCGGAACTCGAGACGAAATTATTTCAAGCTTTGGGGGACGCAGCGGACGATGTACCGACTTATGGTCCCGACATTCATTGTAAATTGGCGCAGCGATAGCTCCCGATTTTAAAAAAGGGCCTCCAAGCGGAGGTAACAGAAAAATTGTAAACTGTTAAAAGCTCCTAATTTATATCAAGAAATATCTGCCGCGGCCGCAGATATTGTAAGGGCCCGAGACAAAAAGCTTCAGTCGAGGCAGGACCAGCTGGGCCTGGGTATAACGGTGATGACCTTGTTATTGACCGGTGATGACAAGGTACAAGCTGTAAAATTTTTATCGGATAACTGCCGAATACTTACCGATATCCACTTTACTGAGACCCAAGGGAGATCGAAACTGACAAAACTATTTTCGGATGTTCATTATCGGAGAGAATAAAAGCCTCAAAGGCCATTGAGAGACAAGGACTCAAGACAAAGAATCAAAAGAGGTCCGAATCTGAAAACTTCGATAGCCACTTCTCCTCCTCGGGGAAACTGGTCCGGCCACCCCCGCTACCAGTTGTTCAGCAGGGGGGGAGGGCAGGATCATATCGAACCCAGTAGTGCCACCAACAGGCGTGCCCCAATGCGGCGCTAACACAGGTACACGCTGGTAGGCTGCAGCATTACTAGAATTGTTGGCTTAATGTTACTAAAAATATAAAAATATGGTTCACAACGGTTACTGAATTTATTTCTACTATCTTTTTAGCCCCAAAATCTAACGGTGGGCATAGGTTTATTCTTAATCTTAAACAGTTAAATAAATACGTTCTCAATTCTAATTTTAAGATGGAAGATGATAGAACTGCATCAAAAATGATACTATGAAAGGGCTTTATGGCGATGGGTCCCAGTAACGTATTCCCAACGTAAATATTTATCATTTCAATTCCAAAACGAAAATGCGCAAATAACTACTTACGAGTTTAATACGATGCCTTATGGTTTATGTTCCGCCCCACGGACGTTTACGAAACTAATGAAGGAAGTAGTTAGTTATCTAAGATTTTGCGAATTTCAATGTGTCGTTTACTTAAATGACATATTGGGTATCGGGAATAGCTTTGAGTGTCATACAAACGTAATCGAAACTGTAAGGTTACTAAATTGTTTAGGTTTTATAATTAGTTACGATAAAAGTAATTTACACCCTCAACAGAGTTGTTTTTAGGGTTTATGTACAACTCAGTAGATATGACAATATCGCTTCCATCAGATAAGCGAAACAATATTTTGAGTCTAGTGAACCAATTTTCTAACCTACCGAATAGTACTATTAGGGATTTCGCTCACCTAATTGGTGTTCTTACTTCAGCCTGCCCGGCTGCAAGATATGGTTGGCTATATACAAAGAAGTTAGAAAGACAGAAATACCTGGTTCTTAATAAGCACAAAAGTTACGATGTAAGATTTAAACCCAACGTTGATATCTTATCAGATATGTGGTGGTCGAATAACATTCGTACCACATCAAATACACTTATGATTCCTAACTTTGATGCGTCTGTGAAAATTTACAGACGCATCCAGGACAGGCTGGGGAGCCTATTGCGACAACAAGCGCGCAAATGGTGGGTGGACAGATAATAAGCGTAATTTACACATAAATTATTTAGAATTAGTAGCAGTTTTTCTCGGGCTAAAAAGTTTGCTCGCGAGAAAACTAATATTAATATATACTGTTACATGTTGATAACACGACGGCTATCAGCAATATTAATCGGATAGGAGTAATTTAGTTCCCTCATCTTACTGATTTGCCCAGATCCATTTGGCAATGGTGCGAGCTTTATATTCGATGCGTTTACTATAGGTTGGAAATCGTTTTTTTTCCACGCATTCCCACCATTTATAATGATTTTGAGATGCTTACAAAAAATCGTAAATGATAAAGCGGAAGGTATCTTAATCTTCCCCTACTGGCCATCTCAACCTTGGTTCCAAATGTTATTAAACATTATTCAAACCGATGTTATATACTTCACACCAAATTTGAATTTCCCTTCGTTATCTTCCAGGACCCAACACCACCACCAAAAATCTTTTACCCTGGGTGCAGCAGTGTGCTCAGGTCGGCGTTCGCAACAAGAGGAACTCCAAGCCAGGTGCTTGACTTAATCATGGCATCCTTATCTAAAAATACTTTACAGCGGGACTTATAGATTATGGTGGCAGTTCTGTCTCGGTAATAAACTTGATCCCTACAAGTGCTCACTTTCGCCTATCTTGATATTTTTAACAGAACAATTTAATAAAGGTGCCGCATACGGCTTCCTGAACAGCCACCGTTCCGCACTGTCTCTACTTTTAGGTAGTGATTTAACTGCGAACGACCAGGTAAAACGATTACTCAAAGGTGCTTATAAACTAAGACCTGCTACACCGAAATATTCGATCCACAGTTAGTAATCAATTTTATCGCGAATCGGATACCCAATAGGGATCTTTCGCTAGAAAAGATCACCAAAAAATTAGTGATGCTTCTTGCTCTGTGCACAGCACAACGAGTACAAACTCTTTAAACCTAACTGTAATTAAAACTTCCGCAGCTGGACGCGAGCAGCCGTTATTGCCTTTACCTTATTTTAACGAGAATAAAGCAATTTGTCCCGCTACCGTCATAGAAGACCATATATTCCTCACCAAGAATATTAGACCAGTAACTTCGAATAACCTCATATTAACATTCAAACGACCGTTTAGGCCTGCGACCTCTCGAACCATCAGCAGATGGATTAAACAAGTGTTGGGTGAATGCGGCGTGAATGTGTCGATGTTCGGCGCGCACAGCACGCGCCACGCTGCCACATCCGCGAGGCCTCCGGTATTTCGGTGGATACCATTAGGAAAACTGCTGGTTGGACAAGCAGGTCACTGTCGTTAGCCAAATTTTACCATCGCAGAGTATTAGATGATGGGATATTTGCAAAGTCTTGTTTTATTACCTAGAGAAACGTAATTTGGTTTTCTAGTGGCAGGTAATAATTATAATAGCGTTTAAGTAAGGATTTAATTAGTTAATTTAAAAAACAGTTGATTAAAAACCTTTCTTTATATACCAATGAAATACACGTGTAAGATTTATTTTGTTATTATAAAAGATGATTTAATTGACTAAACATAGAAGTTGTATATTTCACTTTTAGTGATACAAAATTTTCCTCTCTAAACATCTACCATGTTGTTTATTTATTATATCTGAAGAATGAAGCGACGAAATATAATATATGATCAAACGAACTTGCAAAGTGAAGTTCGATCGATATTATATGAGTACGCTTCATTCGAAGATATATACACCCTCCCGATCCCAACACCCTATCAGGAAAATTTTGTCCCTGGTAAAAAAAAAAAAAAAAAAAAAAATATTCAGTTACTCTAAAAAAAATGACAAACCGTCTCAGAGCCTACCCACAGGAGACAAAAATAAATTGACTTACTCTTTTTCTAAAAATGCGAAGTGTTGCCTGCAGGATAAAAGGACTACCATGTTGTTTATTTATTATATCTTCGAATGAAGCGTACTCATATAATATCGATCGAACTTCACTTTGCAAGTTCGTTTGATCATATATTATACACTAATGTAATATTAAAAGTTTACCATTAGAAAGAATCCTCCCTAGGATTGTTCGGTTTATTTACTTTGCTAGTGAGTAGAAGCGACAGAGTATTATAAATATCTCAGAAACTTTAATTTTGTAAGCTGTTTTAATTAATTTTGAAAAAATACAGATAACTATAAATTTTAAACATAATTATTCTACTGGATTTTGTAAAACATAGGAAAAATATTAATCGAAAGGTGTAAACGAAATATCTCTGCTCTCTAACAAAAGACTTAACATAAAACAACACTTTTCCCCCAAAATAAGAAAAATATAAACATTAGGCATATAGTATATATAGTAAAGATCTATGCTATATAAAACAAAATACTATTTTCGTATATACTCGTACCAATAGCCGAGATTATCCTAAATAGGTTTTGAATTGAAACAGTTTTAAAGGTCATCAAATAGGTGCCTATTTTAAATAGACTCATTTCATACTATGTATTTAAACTAGAAAAATGTTATATTTTAACTTAAAAAAAGAAGTTTTTTTTAATAGGCAAATAATTTATGGAGCGTTAATAAATTCAGTCCTATCTACCCAGTGAATCTCTTCCACCCAGTTCCTCGCAAGTAAAAGTTGTTTTTAAACAAACACACTGTTTATTACATCTCGTTTAAAAGAAGTTTTTGTGACCATTAATTTCACGCATTCTGAAATCACGTGCGGACAAGTTCGCGTGAGTTTGCTATATTAATAAAGTGTGTAATCATATTTTTTTTTTGTTTATAATTGCTTACAATGTTTTGTGCAAGCACATATTTTCTAATATTGTGATATGAGGTACAATGAATGTAAAGTTTTTAATTACACTGGTGATTTGGGTCGATTGACCAATGTCGTGCACTCCACCTATGTAACGCGGGTAATAGGTACAACGGAAGTGGGACTACCTCCCCATTTATATAATTTTAGCTCATGTCCAAAGCTGCGTGGATTGTTTTTTATACACTACCAGTGACGGCAATACCAGGGAATGCTAAACCGCTTGGGTATACGTCTTTGTTGGTAGGGTGGTGACCTGGCAACGGCTGAAGCCTCCCACCAGACCAAACTCGAGCCGGGAAGCGAACTCAGGACCTTCAACAATGTAATGTGACCCACGCGCTGTGCCACGGAGGTGGGTAAAATCAAATCATATTACATAAGAAAATACGCAGGTGTGTTAAAAAATGGACCTTTCACGGTCCGACCCTCCCGTTATCCCAAACGTCGCCTAACCGAGGTTCGGCCTCACAGGAGGTGCCCTTAGGCAGAAGTTCCCTTAGTTTCTTCGAGCTCTACTACATACAAATCAACCCATCATTAGAGAAGAGTAAGGAAGCCCCAGCTTTATAATATTAATAGATATATCACTTCCATTGAGAGTGGAGTTTATATCACCCCCCTCATAGATGCTCATCTCAATCTTATAATTAAGTTACTTAAGCAAGACATATTGCAGTTTACAATAATTAATTATCATCAAGCTGATTCACACGATCTAAGCACGTTATAACAAAATAATTTATCTTTGACCTCAAACATCGCGTGTCATTAGCAATCGTAATTGCAAACAACTTGTATATTATAGTCGCAGATACGGCTGCTAGAACTCGCTTATTTGTCTTCATTGTTACACTCTTTGCAGAGCGGTTGTTTTTTTTTTCCACTACAAGTTAGCCCTTGACGGTAATCTCACCTGATGGTCAAGATGGTAGCGGGCTAACCTATTAGGGGTATGGAAAACCCATACTCCTAATTGGTTTCTACACGACATCGTGCCGGAACGCTAAATCGCTTAGCGCCACGTCTTTGTCGGTAGGGTGGTAACTAGCCACGGCCGCAGCCTCCCACCAGACCAGACTCGAGCCGGGAATCGAACCCAGGACCTCCAACTATATAAAGAGACAGCGCGCGCACTGCGCCACGGAGGTCGTCAAAGTCATCACGAATCAATGAATTTGACGACCTCCGTTGGAGATCCTTAGTTCGATTCCCGGCTCGAGTCTGGTCTGGTGGGAGGCTTTGGCCGTGGCTAATTACCACCCTACCGACAAAGACGTGTCGCCAAGCGATTTAGCGTTCCGGCACGATGTCGCGTAAAAACCAACTAGGAGTGTGGGTTTACCATGTCCCTAACAGGTTAACCCGATACCATCTTAGACTGCATCACCACTTACCATCATGATAGATTGCCGTCAAGGGCTAACTAGTAGTGGATTAAAAAAAAATGTCTTTGCGGCCAGATGCTATGCGCCTCACAAGCATTCGTCACTTCCCTCTGCTGGCCGAAAGTCTGGTGCACTCGTGCAAAGGACCTCCCACAGCAAACTTTATCTGATCGGTGACCTCCACCTTGCGATCGCTAAAGAACTCGCTTAATTCACAGTATTTCACCAATGTGGCCAACCATGGGACCAATACACGACCTTTCCTACAAATACGGAACGTTGTAATACGCTGTTGTAATCTTTTGGTCATTAGTAATTATATCATAGTATTTTCTGTTATTATAATTTATTTTATTTTATTTAAAATGTAAGTAATCTTTTGTGGCTTTATGTAAAACTCAGATTAAGTGTATAAAAATTTTGTACGCTATTAATGACGAATAAATTAATAATAATAAAAAGATACGTTCCATGTGTTAAAAAAAAGCTAAATAAACACATTAAAATTTCAGTTATTTTTCCAGACCATTGACAGTTAGGCTAAGTTGTATTTTAATTTCTTTTGCAATTACCTAACAGAGATAAAGTAAGATGCATAATAATATTAATATTAATAATTATATTACTCTTACTTACGAGTTCGAGTTTACTCTCTTACGAGTATATAAGTTGCATACAATACCAAATTTAATAGTTCTAGATTTTTAAATAACGACCTACTTCATACTAACTCTATAGCCCGCTATTAGTAGTGCAGCAATCCTACTTCGAAACCAATTTATTGGCAATTATGGCCCACCTTTTGTCTAGTTAACTGTCCATTATATTTCGTCGCTTCATTCTTCAGATATAATAAATAAACAACATGGTAGTCCTTTTATCCTGCAGGCAACACTTCGCATTTTTAGAAAAAGAGTAAGTCAATTTATTTTTGTCTCCTGTGGGTAGGCTCTGAGACGGTTTGTCATTCTTTTTTCGTGCGAGGCAACAAGCACACGCTTCTAAAAATGTCTAAACGTAGTGCTGAAGAAAAAATAAAATACTATAGTGAAAAAATTAAGAGACTAAGGCTAAAAATAAACAAAATAAACATCGACGTTTAATTGTGTACTCGTCGTCGGATTCCGAAAACAATATAAGTAAGTACCTACTTTAACAAACGTTACAATGTGTGATTCCCGGTCTTGCGTAAGGTGTCTGGTAGGCTTGCCTGGCGGTTAACTGCGGGTTAACACGAAGGACAAGTATGACACTAAAAATCAACCCAATGGTTGAGTGTGGGTCGACCTGACTTCACTTGTGAAGGTATCTGTAAGCTGACCTGGCGGTTAACTGCGGGTTAACACGATGGTTCAGCGGGTACCATAATAACACTCTTTGTTCCGAATCTTTCTGTAAATTGCTAAAATATTATTTACCTACCTTCAAAAATTCTAACTTTTGAGTTTTATCATCGTTTTATTTTCCTACAAAACGGAACACAAAGATTAAATGAGAACATTGGCGCACCGGCCCCGTTATCTCGTTCACCAACGCCATCGCCGCTGTCACCACAACAGCCGGAGGCTCCGCTTATGTCGGCCTACGTAACCGTGAATGAAATTGTTTCGACGTCGTCACAAGACGCATGCGGCGAGCCGCTGCCGGAACTCGAGACGAAATTATTTCAAGCTTTGGGGGACGCAGCGGACGATGTACCGACTTATGGTCCCGACATTCATTGTAAATTGGCGCAGCGATAGCTCCCGATTTTAAAAAAGGGCCTCCAAGCGGAGGTAACAGAAAAATTGTAAACTGTTAAAAGCTCCTAATTTATATCAAGAAATATCTGCCGCGGCCGCAGATATTGTAAGGGCCCGAGACAAAAAGCTTCAGTCGAGGCAGGACCAGCTGGGCCTGGGTATAACGGTGATGACCTTGTTATTGACCGGTGATGACAAGGTACAAGCTGTAAAATTTTTATCGGATAACTGCCGAATACTTACCGATATCCACTTTACTGAGACCCAAGGGAGATCGAAACTGACAAAACTATTTTCGGATGTTCATTATCGGAGAGAATAAAAGCCTCAAAGGCCATTGAGAGACAAGGACTCAAGACAAAGAATCAAAAGAGGTCCGAATCTGAAAACTTCGATAGCCACTTCTCCTCCTCGGGGAAACTGGTCCGGCCACCCCCGCTACCAGTTGTTCAGCAGGGGGGGAGGGCAGGATCATATCGAACCCAGTAGTGCCACCAACAGGCGTGCCCCAATGCGGCGCTAACACAGGTACACGCTGGTAGGCTGCAGCATTACTAGAATTGTTGGCTTAATGTTACTAAAAATATAAAAATATGGTTCACAACGGTTACTGAATTTATTTCTACTATCTTTTTAGCCCCAAAATCTAACGGTGGGCATAGGTTTATTCTTAATCTTAAACAGTTAAATAAATACGTTCTCAATTCTAATTTTAAGATGGAAGATGATAGAACTGCATCAAAAATGATACTATGAAAGGGCTTTATGGCGATGGGTCCCAGTAACGTATTCCCAACGTAAATATTTATCATTTCAATTCCAAAACGAAAATGCGCAAATAACTACTTACGAGTTTAATACGATGCCTTATGGTTTATGTTCCGCCCCACGGACGTTTACGAAACTAATGAAGGAAGTAGTTAGTTATCTAAGATTTTGCGAATTTCAATGTGTCGTTTACTTAAATGACATATTGGGTATCGGGAATAGCTTTGAGTGTCATACAAACGTAATCGAAACTGTAAGGTTACTAAATTGTTTAGGTTTTATAATTAGTTACGATAAAAGTAATTTACACCCTCAACAGAGTTGTTTTTAGGGTTTATGTACAACTCAGTAGATATGACAATATCGCTTCCATCAGATAAGCGAAACAATATTTTGAGTCTAGTGAACCAATTTTCTAACCTACCGAATAGTACTATTAGGGATTTCGCTCACCTAATTGGTGTTCTTACTTCAGCCTGCCCGGCTGCAAGATATGGTTGGCTATATACAAAGAAGTTAGAAAGACAGAAATACCTGGTTCTTAATAAGCACAAAAGTTACGATGTAAGATTTAAACCCAACGTTGATATCTTATCAGATATGTGGTGGTCGAATAACATTCGTACCACATCAAATACACTTATGATTCCTAACTTTGATGCGTCTGTGAAAATTTACAGACGCATCCAGGACAGGCTGGGGAGCCTATTGCGACAACAAGCGCGCAAATGGTGGGTGGACAGATAATAAGCGTAATTTACACATAAATTATTTAGAATTAGTAGCAGTTTTTCTCGGGCTAAAAAGTTTGCTCGCGAGAAAACTAATATTAATATATACTGTTACATGTTGATAACACGACGGCTATCAGCAATATTAATCGGATAGGAGTAATTTAGTTCCCTCATCTTACTGATTTGCCCAGATCCATTTGGCAATGGTGCGAGCTTTATATTCGATGCGTTTACTATAGGTTGGAAATCGTTTTTTTTCCACGCATTCCCACCATTTATAATGATTTTGAGATGCTTACAAAAAATCGTAAATGATAAAGCGGAAGGTATCTTAATCTTCCCCTACTGGCCATCTCAACCTTGGTTCCAAATGTTATTAAACATTATTCAAACCGATGTTATATACTTCACACCAAATTTGAATTTCCCTTCGTTATCTTCCAGGACCCAACACCACCACCAAAAATCTTTTACCCTGGGTGCAGCAGTGTGCTCAGGTCGGCGTTCGCAACAAGAGGAACTCCAAGCCAGGTGCTTGACTTAATCATGGCATCCTTATCTAAAAATACTTTACAGCGGGACTTATAGATTATGGTGGCAGTTCTGTCTCGGTAATAAACTTGATCCCTACAAGTGCTCACTTTCGCCTATCTTGATATTTTTAACAGAACAATTTAATAAAGGTGCCGCATACGGCTTCCTGAACAGCCACCGTTCCGCACTGTCTCTACTTTTAGGTAGTGATTTAACTGCGAACGACCAGGTAAAACGATTACTCAAAGGTGCTTATAAACTAAGACCTGCTACACCGAAATATTCGATCCACAGTTAGTAATCAATTTTATCGCGAATCGGATACCCAATAGGGATCTTTCGCTAGAAAAGATCACCAAAAAATTAGTGATGCTTCTTGCTCTGTGCACAGCACAACGAGTACAAACTCTTTAAACCTAACTGTAATTAAAACTTCCGCAGCTGGACGCGAGCAGCCGTTATTGCCTTTACCTTATTTTAACGAGAATAAAGCAATTTGTCCCGCTACCGTCATAGAAGACCATATATTCCTCACCAAGAATATTAGACCAGTAACTTCGAATAACCTCATATTAACATTCAAACGACCGTTTAGGCCTGCGACCTCTCGAACCATCAGCAGATGGATTAAACAAGTGTTGGGTGAATGCGGCGTGAATGTGTCGATGTTCGGCGCGCACAGCACGCGCCACGCTGCCACATCCGCGAGGCCTCCGGTATTTCGGTGGATACCATTAGGAAAACTGCTGGTTGGACAAGCAGGTCACTGTCGTTAGCCAAATTTTACCATCGCAGAGTATTAGATGATGGGATATTTGCAAAGTCTTGTTTTATTACCTAGAGAAACGTAATTTGGTTTTCTAGTGGCAGGTAATAATTATAATAGCGTTTAAGTAAGGATTTAATTAGTTAATTTAAAAAACAGTTGATTAAAAACCTTTCTTTATATACCAATGAAATACACGTGTAAGATTTATTTTGTTATTATAAAAGATGATTTAATTGACTAAACATAGAAGTTGTATATTTCACTTTTAGTGATACAAAATTTTCCTCTCTAAACATCTACCATGTTGTTTATTTATTATATCTGAAGAATGAAGCGACGAAATATAATATATGATCAAACGAACTTGCAAAGTGAAGTTCGATCGATATTATATGAGTACGCTTCATTCGAAGATATATACACCCTCCCGATCCCAACACCCTATCAGGAAAATTTTGTCCCTGGTAAAAAAAAAAAAAAAAAATATTCAGTTACTCTAAAAAAAATGACAAACCGTCTCAGAGCCTACCCACAGGAGACAAAAATAAATTGACTTACTCTTTTTCTAAAAATGCGAAGTGTTGCCTGCAGGATAAAAGGACTACCATGTTGTTTATTTATTATATCTTCGAATGAAGCGTACTCATATAATATCGATCGAACTTCACTTTGCAAGTTCGTTTGATCATATATTTTCTCTTACAGGGGCCTAGTGCATTATTAATTTTCCTTCAGCTTCTTATAATTATTATCATCACCAAATATTTTATTCCTAACACGCTGCATTCCATAGATATTTGGCAAAGAGCCAGTTTAAGCGCGTTCGAAAATGTAAGCCCCCATGAATGACAGCCGTTCGTGAAGGTAGAAAGGATTGTAGAATCCATCAATTTATTTTATGAATCCAAGACGCATGTCACTTATAAATATTTCTTTTATTGACCAAATTTATTATCTGTCTACATATCTAAAAGACAGATTAAGATGCATAATAAAATATGCGTTAAATATACATTACTTTATTTAATTTAACCTCCCATAACTCAGTTCTTCGATTACCAAATAAAGCTAACAAAAATAAGGCACATACTTTGTGTTTTCTGCATTTTACATATGCAGTCGTTTTCCTTGAGATATGGACACCGTCTCTTATAAATTTTTCTAAGTAAGTACATGCAACGTTCTCTCCATATAGGGAAATAACTTTCGTCATACGGATCACGAACGCATGCGTTCCTCAAGAACTTTCTTAGAAAAAATTAGGAGAGATCGGAGCTGTACGCACACGATCATCTGACCTATTGCGTGATCATGGCAAGTCATTATGAGAAATATTTGTGTAAGTAGCTGTGTAATAAAAGTTATCGGCTTTATATCGCGCCTAACCATCGAAATGCATTAGCATTAAGAACCATATTAAACGGGTTCGTAGTTTTTCGAATATATTATTATTTTTATTACTCCCGTTCTCCAAAGTTCGGACCTGGAGTTTTGGTTAACTAAAAAGCGCGTTCTTTACAGCTGTTATTATTTATGAAAAAAATATATATATATTATATTTTTTTTTCGGACTGTCTATTAGCTGTACAAATCCCATTGGTTGGCACGGCGTAGCTGGGCTGTTTGGCGAGCTTCGGAAAGAAGCTCTGCCAGAAGAAATTTTTAGCCCTAGGGCTCGAAGAAACTAAGGGAACGACTGCCTAAGGGCGCCTCCTTTGAGGCCGAACCTCTGCTTAGGCGACGTTTGGGATAACGGGGGGGGTCGGACGGTGTGTTTTTCCACTACAATTTAGCCCCTGAAGGCAATCTCACCCCGTGTAAGTGTAAATGATGTAGTCTAAGATGGTAGCGGGATGACTTGTTAAGGATATGGTAGACCCGTACTCCTAATTGGTTTCTACGTGACATCGTGCCGGAACGCTAAATCGCTTGGCGACACGTCTTTGTGGGTAGGATAGTCACAGTGGCAATTGCTATATCAATTGCCACTGTGACTATCCTCCACTCACTTTCCGCAAAATTTTAACTCTTTACTTATCTGTTTTCGCGATACAGCCCGCTGATAGGAAGACGGGCAGAGATTTGAGAATAGACAACCGTTAGCACACTTCGGGCTCGGAACTCTAAAAATGTGTCTGGAAAACAATGCACTATTTTAATTGGGGGTATAAATTATCATCATGATCAACCCATTGCCAAACACTACAGAGCACAGCTCTCTTCTAAGTATGAGAAGGATTTGACCATAATCCACCACGCTGGCCTTGCGCGGATTGCCAGACTTCAAACTCCTTTGAGACATTATGGGGATCTCAGGCATGCAGGTTTTCTCACGTTGTTTTCCTTCACCTTTAAAGCACATGATATATTAATCGCTTAAAAACGCACAAACTCAAAAGTTAGAGGTGCATGCTACCACTAGGCTATTACAGTATAAATTATATGAAACTGAACAATACATGTACCATGAAATAAATCCATTAGAATAAATCAAACTGTCAAGATGTGATGTCATATCATTGTGCCCAAACATTCCTATAAAAGAAGTCTCAGGTGCCAAACACCCTTGCATACTTTGTATAATTACAACAACGGTTTAGCGTATTACATACTTAATTCGGAATACTATATATTTTTTTTCGGAATAACTAAATTTACTAAATATAGACTAAATTACCTGTACTATCCCTATTGGTTGCGACAGCGGTGTTCCCAGGCGGTCACCCATCCATTCGGTGATCGGACGAGAACCGGTGTGTTCAACGTGGTATGGACGTTGGCTAAATACTTTAGTATGAAGCTGTAAATATAACAAGTTTACAACTTTAATGACGATAGTATAACACAAATTTGTCATTAACATTATGTCAGAGCTGACAAAATAGGTCTCGAATCAAACCTGTCGGAAGTTGTACTTGTAAGAAGAAAACAACACGAGTCTAATACATTTTTGAAAGTAGCTCAAACTATGACTTGATTATAATATACAATGTTCTGTGGGCGAGTGGCAGTACAGGGTTGACAAGTTTTTGGAAAAAAAAAACTATTTTAAACTATTTAAATATATACATTCGCTTCCAAAAGCTGTGATAGCCTAGTTGTTAGGACGTCCGCCTACTAATCAGAGGTCGGGGTTCGAATAGCATAGAAAAGCAATTAAAATATCATGTGCTTCAATTTTAAGGGAAAACATCATGAGGAAACCTGCACGCGTGAGAATTCTCCATAATGTTCTCAAAGGCGTGTGAAGTCTGCCAATCGCACATGGCCAACATGGTGGACTATGGCCAAACCCTTCAAATATTGAGAGGAGACCCGTGCTCTGTAGTGAGCCGGCAATGGGTTGATCATGATGATGAAATACATTCGCAGTTAAATATCATAGGCGTTACTCAAAATTTAAACAATACTGACTTGAACTCTCCTTTGGTTAGCTTTTATCTCTGTTCCCGACGATCTTAGGTCGCTAATAATTTTTCACTAGTTAAGTGAAACGCGCTTTACGTCGTAAAATTAACGTTGACACAAGAGTCATGTCTAATCAATAACCTCACTTTTGAAAGTCGGATAAAATGTTTTTTTTTATATACTGCAAGTTAGCCCTTGACGGCTATCTCAACTGTTGGTAAGCGATGAAGCAGACTAGGATGGTAGCGGGCTATCCTAAGCGGGTATGGTAAACCCACACTCTTAACTGGTTCCTACGAGACATCTTGCCGGAACACTAACAACGTCTTTGTAGGGTGGTAACAAACCACGGCCGAAGCCTCCCATCAGACCAGACTCGAGCCGGGAATCGCACCCAGGACCTCCAACTTTATAATGCGATAGCGCACTAGCTGCGCCACTTGCTAGTAAATTATTGTAATAGCTTTTAGTTAGCCAAATTTGGGAAAAAAGTACAATATTTGAACCCCGTCGTTGATTATTTTGCCCGACTTATAATGGACTTGTTTTAATATTTGTTGTTTTATTGAGATTGGGTTTATCGCCAAATACAAATATTCGACGACCTTCGTTGCGCAGTTGGGGCGCTGTTGTATATAAAGTGGGACGTTACTGATTCGATTCCCAGCTTGACTCTGATTTAATAGGACGCTTTTACCTTCCGGCTGTTCATGGGGGATATAAGTAATACATACAATAATATAATAATAAATAAATACACCATCCGAAGCGACTGGGGTTCCGTGGCAGTTCGTTCGCATCCAGGATGCAAAAAGCGGTCTTCTCTCGCCCTGACCCCCGGCAGTTTGGTCTCCTCTGCCGGGGCGTAATCCTCCGCCCGGTGCAAATATGTATTTATGTAATGTGTATGTAGGTTTATTTATTTTTATCTATTTAAGTTTATTATATCTCTTTTGGCTTTCATATGTATTTATTTTGCACACGGGCGTCAGAGGTAGTATATACTGGAAATAAGAAATATGAACAAATAATTAAAATATATATATACTAGCTGTTGCCCGCGACTTCGTCGGCGTACAATTGCTGATTTCCTGTGAGAGTTTCCTTGTGCGGCCAATGCCCTGCTTCAGAAAATAAGCAACAGGCAAATGTTAAATTGCCCATTTAAATCGTAATCGTGTCTCTAAATTAAAAAACATAGGACTTTTATACAAACTTCCAACCCCTATTTTACCCCCTTAGGGATGGAATTTCCAAATAACCTTTCTTAGCTGACATCTATTAACTATCAATTACCTACTTACTAAATTATAGCTTTATACGTACAAAAGTTTTTGAGATCTCGTGTTTAATCAGTATGTGAGTATGTAAGTGACCTTTCGCTTTTATATATATAGATCTATCAAAAAATGAGACACTAAAATAGAAAATGTAAACAAGTATATCTTGCTATAGTTATATATTTTGTCTTTACCGCTCCGCAATTGCCATTTTAGTTGTATGTGTAGTTGACGGCCCTAGCGGTTACACAACCGGTACGAATTGCAGACTGTCTTGAAATGTATTATGCGACAAAGGCATGGCGACTGGTTCTTGAAGCGAATCTAGTTCTGCGAGCAGACCCGGTATCCGATCGAGGGGCACCTGGCGTTCGCTGTCTCGTACAAGGTTTAAATGTATGATTCAATAATATAGTAATAACAAAAAGCGGTCTTGCTGGACTCGGCTAGGACAGTCCGATGGTTTCTCAACCTGTCGCCCTGACCCCCGGTCGTTTGGGCTCCCCTGCCGGGACGTAATCCAAAAATGGAATGGGGCGGATCCTATTTTTATTAATAAAGAAGAATTGATTAAAATTAAAATAAAATAATCTTTAAATTAATAGAAGTTAAAAAAAACGCACATAACTCCGAAAAGTTAGAGGTGCGTGCCCGGATTCGAACCGCCGACCTCTGATTAGGAGGCTGACGCCCTTTAAATTTAAACGTTAACTTTACTATTAAAAACTAAAAAAAAAATATCACTTGCTTCAACGGTGAAGGAAAACATAGTGAGGAAACCTGCACGCGTGAGAGTTCTCCATAATGTTCGCAAAGGCATGTGAAGTCTGCCAATCCGCACATGGCTAGCGTGGTGGACTTTGGCCAAAATGTCGATGTATTGTATCATGGCATTATTTGTATTATGACCCATAATACTATTCCCTGTAAGATACTTTAAAGCTATTGGTTAATTGATTAGAATAGGGGGGAGGGATCATGATGATGATGAATAGAAAATAGAAAATTAATACGCCCGGTGCAAATATGTGTTTATGTAATGTGTATGTAGGTTTATTTATTTTTATTTTCTTAAGTTTATTTTATCTCTTTTGGATTTCAGATCTATTTATTTTGCACATGGGGCCTGAGAGTTTGAATATCACTAAAATAATAATAAATTTCTTTATTTATTACACTAGGGTCCATTTTTGTTAGTACAGCTTAAAAGCTATGTAAACACTCCGAACAAATTAAATTTAAATTTAAATTAAATTAAATTTAATTAAAGCTTGGTTCAAGGTTGATTTCAAGGATAAGCACCGACATAAAGTGCTATAGAATAATTTATGATTAGATTTATGTTTGTGACTGTCTCGCCCCAAACGGAGACCTAAATTACGTTAGCTTTCAAGTTACAAGTTAGTCTTCGCGTAAGTCATGATGCTGTCGATGGTGGTAGGAGGATAACCTGTTAGGGGTATAGTAAACCCATACTCCTAATAGTTTCTACGCGACGTCGTACCAACGCTAAATTTCTTGGCCACTTGTCTTGTAAACCCATACTCATAATAGTTTTCTACGCGACCGTCGTACCGACTTACAGCTCAATTGCTTGGCGACTTTTCTTTGTCGGTAAGGTGGTAACTATAGCCACTAATACTACTAGAATCGAACCTAGGACCTTTGAGTTTATCAACAGCGCACGCGATGTGCTCGGAGGTTGTCATTATTAACATAAACCTTAAAACACCCAAAATTTAAAGGCCGATTTCTGTGGCGCAGTGCGTTCGCTGTCGCATTATAAAGTTGGAGGTCCTGGGTTCGATTCCCATAGCCGTCAAGGGCTAACTTGTAGTGTATAAACAAAAGCTGCGGCACCTACCACTCATATATACCTACCACTTACATAGTTGACATAAGACGTACAACCTTCTTTGGACGACCTCCGCGGCGCAGTACGTGCGCTGTCGCATTATAAAGTTGGAGGTATTGGTTCGATTCCCGGCTCGAGTCTGGTCTGGTGAGAGGCTTCGGCCGTGGCTAGTTACCACCCTACCGACAAAGACGTGTCGCCAAACGCTTAGCGTTCCGGCACGATTTCGCGTAGAAACCAATTAGGAGTGTGGGTTTAGCATGCCCCTAACAGGTTAGCTTGCTACCATCTTAGACTACATCATCACTAATATTATTAGGTGAGATTGCCGTCAAGGGCTAACTTGTAGTGGTTAAAAAAAAAAATTGAAATCACAGTATTTATAAACTTACGCGTAGAAACCAATTAGGAGCGTGGATTTATCATACTCCTAACAGGTTCTTCACTTATCACCAGGTGAGATAGCCGTCTAGCGCTAGCATGTAGCGTAAAAAAAACCTACTAAGTAGTAAGTGGGTAGGTTTGTATCCGCGCTTGTTATGAGCACGTGATAATAGGTTTTCAGTGCACCTGCCGCTAAGCTTCTGGGCCGGAATGCCGGTTCCGTTACATTTGGCAGTTCGCCTTCGACCTTGCAATATTACAGCCCGACCATTCGATAAACATATTGAACTACTCGCTGCGTGGTTTACAAAGCACCCGCGTAATTCCCGTTTCCGTGAGAATAAATTTCAAATACAAATTCAAATAATCTTTATTCAAATAGTCCTTTAAAAGGCACTTTTGACGTGTCAATAATTTACATAGTAGTTATTTCATGGTGATAACTACATTCGTTAACTCATAACTAAAGCTATGAGGGTTCCATACGTGCCCCGGTCTAAGAAGGAGCCCACAACAAACTTAGCCGTCGTTTTTTTTTTGTTATTACACATATATTTAGATTAATTTCTCTTTATCTGTTATACTTAATTTTATTTTTATAATTATAATTGTATATACCTACATAATTATATGTATTATTGTTTTAATTTAAATGCATATTGGTTACGTCTGGAATTAAAAAAATATTATTATTATCAATATATCATTTCTACTTGTTTATTAGACAACAAAAATGTTTTTTCTGTAAAATGGCTGTTCTATTAAAAGGTATTGCGTACAGAGTTGCACAGCAGGGGACCATCCATCTCTATATATTATGTAAGCCTATCATTGGATGCTGTTAAGGTTTCTCCAACTCTATTCAGAATTGACGGAGTTTTTTCCTACGCCGGAATTACGGTCCCGTTACATTTAGCAGCAACTCGCCTTTGACCTTGAAATTTAGTGGCCACTATATCTTTAAGATATTCTGCCATTAGGTACAAAAGATGTAATATTACTGACGGTACTTATATCATTCTAATTATAACAATAACGATTATAATACAGTAATATCTACAGTGTCAAAATCGGTGTACCTACTGAATATGATCTCACTTCTGATTTTCATTTCGGATGTTCTTGAAGGGAAATGAAACATTAACCTAAAACATTGGAGATCTTTAGCTCTGACTGACTTTGGACTTATAAGTGAGTTAGAATTGCAAACTTCAACTTGACCTCGGATTTGTAAGCTGTTTTCCGTCTCTACATCCTCCTCAGATGCAACCAACAATAACATTGTAGGTGATTCATTATCACCGAAACCAATCCACCTTAATGTCTCACGACTGGGCACATGCCTCTGCCAAAGGATACAGAGCTACGAGCTAAGACTCGAGAATCAAATTCAAATTCAAATTCAAAATAATCTTTATTCAAATAGTCCTTAAAAAGGCACTTTTGACGCATCAATAATTTACATAGTAGTTTCAAGGTGATAACTATATTCGTAAACTTAAAACTAAAGCTATGAGGGTTCCAAACGCGCCCCGGTCTAAGAAGAAGCCCACAACAAACTTAGCCGGGGGGTTTGTTTTCGTTATCACCATCGCACATAATGAATAATAAATTATAGTACCTATGGAGATAGAGCAATTCACACCCAAGCTTTTTTATCGTTTATATAATCCTTAATATCGTAATATGATTTTTCTACAAGCTTTCGTTTTGTAAAAACTTTTTTAAATTGACATTTATTTTTATTTGACATCATAATCATATAGAGATACTTGGATGACCAAAGCAGAGTTTATTGCAAAAAAAACTTAAAGAACTGGTTGAAAAAGTTTATTCACACGAACCAATTGAGGGACGGCCGGCGCTGGCCGGTGAGATCGAGGCGCGCGCGCCAGAACCGGTGCTCGCAACGCAACGCCGTGCATGCCACTCGCCAGTTCCAGCCACAGCTCAGTTTGCCACCGCACCCCGCCGCGTGCGCACGTGTAATTCACCTGTCGTGGCCGTACACCGGGCCGATCTAAACACCGTTATCGTCCTAAATGAAAATCAATGGACGTACGAGGTAGTCCGTAGTTTTTTCCCATGCATGCCCGTGTTGTATCAGTGTGAACGCCAGTGGAGTGCAGTGTTGTGTTTTTACTGTTTATCATAAGTTTTCATGTCGCAATGGAGGAGATTCGCATTTCGGATTGGCCAGAGCCGCCTGGCTCGCATGCATGGCTGCCTGCTTATGGCTTCCAGCATGAAATAATGGAGAAAGACGACTATTTCGGCTCCAATGGTGAGTGGTGCTCACTCGACCGGAGAAGGCAGTTACTGTTCAAATGTAGGGAAAGCTCTGCTACTCTGAGAGCTGGCGTACAATTCTGTGTTGGTTGTGAAAAGAATGATATAATAGCGCGCTATAGCGACGTACCTAACTCTGTACCACAAATTTAGATGCAGATGAGTGATGATTTTTTTCACGTCAATCCACTATTATAGTTATAGCATAAATCGAGGGTTATGAAAATCAACATTTTTAGGATTGTTTATTTACTTTGATTATCGGTATTTATTTATTTTTTAATTAGATTGCGGTAAGCTTAGTTACGTTAGCTGTGGGAAGTCTAAATTAGTTATCATAAGGTACAGATCTACCTAGCAGAAATATTTTTAAACATTGTACCGTGATAAATAAATTAACTCAAAACTGATCCAATTGATACTCTTTTCGCAATAAACACAGAATTTATCAAGTGTTTTATATCGTTCCAAATTACTTTCATTGCCTTTTATTGAATGCTATAGTTAGTAGATTGCTAGTCAGTAGGTGATGAAATTTAAATATAAGGCGGTAGGTAACACGATTTCAATAACAAACATCGATTGTCTAGGTACATTATGATACAGCTTAGAGCCCTGATTGCGAATGACATTCAAATGATAACACTCATAAATATGATTTGTAGCAATATTATATTTCGTCGCTTCATTCTTCAGATATAATAAATAAACAACATGGTAGTCCTTTTATCCTGCAGGCAACACTTCGCATTTTTAGAAAAAGAGTAAGTCAATTTATTTTTGTCTCCTGTGGGTAGGCTCTGAGACGGTTTGTCATTCTTTTTTCGTGCGAGGCAACAAGCACACGCTTCTAAAAATGTCTAAACGTAGTGCTGAAGAAAAAATAAAATACTATAGTGAAAAAATTAAGAGACTAAGGCTAAAAATAAACAAAATAAACATCGACGTTTAATTGTGTACTCGTCGTCGGATTCCGAAAACAATATAAGTAAGTACCTACTTTAACAAACGTTACAATGTGTGATTCCCGGTCTTGCGTAAGGTGTCTGGTAGGCTTGCCTGGCGGTTAACTGCGGGTTAACACGAAGGACAAGTATGACACTAAAAATCAACCCAATGGTTGAGTGTGGGTCGACCTGACTTCACTTGTGAAGGTATCTGTAAGCTGACCTGGCGGTTAACTGCGGGTTAACACGATGGTTCAGCGGGTACCATAATAACACTCTTTGTTCCGAATCTTTCTGTAAATTGCTAAAATATTATTTACCTACCTTCAAAAATTCTAACTTTTGAGTTTTATCATCGTTTTATTTTCCTACAAAACGGAACACAAAGATTAAATGAGAACATTGGCGCACCGGCCCCGTTATCTCGTTCACCAACGCCATCGCCGCTGTCACCACAACAGCCGGAGGCTCCGCTTATGTCGGCCTACGTAACCGTGAATGAAATTGTTTCGACGTCGTCACAAGACGCATGCGGCGAGCCGCTGCCGGAACTCGAGACGAAATTATTTCAAGCTTTGGGGGACGCAGCGGACGATGTACCGACTTATGGTCCCGACATTCATTGTAAATTGGCGCAGCGATAGCTCCCGATTTTAAAAAAGGGCCTCCAAGCGGAGGTAACAGAAAAATTGTAAACTGTTAAAAGCTCCTAATTTATATCAAGAAATATCTGCCGCGGCCGCAGATATTGTAAGGGCCCGAGACAAAAAGCTTCAGTCGAGGCAGGACCAGCTGGGCCTGGGTATAACGGTGATGACCTTGTTATTGACCGGTGATGACAAGGTACAAGCTGTAAAATTTTTATCGGATAACTGCCGAATACTTACCGATATCCACTTTACTGAGACCCAAGGGAGATCGAAACTGACAAAACTATTTTCGGATGTTCATTATCGGAGAGAATAAAAGCCTCAAAGGCCATTGAGAGACAAGGACTCAAGACAAAGAATCAAAAGAGGTCCGAATCTGAAAACTTCGATAGCCACTTCTCCTCCTCGGGGAAACTGGTCCGGCCACCCCCGCTACCAGTTGTTCAGCAGGGGGGGAGGGCAGGATCATATCGAACCCAGTAGTGCCACCAACAGGCGTGCCCCAATGCGGCGCTAACACAGGTACACGCTGGTAGGCTGCAGCATTACTAGAATTGTTGGCTTAATGTTACTAAAAATATAAAAATATGGTTCACAACGGTTACTGAATTTATTTCTACTATCTTTTTAGCCCCAAAATCTAACGGTGGGCATAGGTTTATTCTTAATCTTAAACAGTTAAATAAATACGTTCTCAATTCTAATTTTAAGATGGAAGATGATAGAACTGCATCAAAAATGATACTATGAAAGGGCTTTATGGCGATGGGTCCCAGTAACGTATTCCCAACGTAAATATTTATCATTTCAATTCCAAAACGAAAATGCGCAAATAACTACTTACGAGTTTAATACGATGCCTTATGGTTTATGTTCCGCCCCACGGACGTTTACGAAACTAATGAAGGAAGTAGTTAGTTATCTAAGATTTTGCGAATTTCAATGTGTCGTTTACTTAAATGACATATTGGGTATCGGGAATAGCTTTGAGTGTCATACAAACGTAATCGAAACTGTAAGGTTACTAAATTGTTTAGGTTTTATAATTAGTTACGATAAAAGTAATTTACACCCTCAACAGAGTTGTTTTTAGGGTTTATGTACAACTCAGTAGATATGACAATATCGCTTCCATCAGATAAGCGAAACAATATTTTGAGTCTAGTGAACCAATTTTCTAACCTACCGAATAGTACTATTAGGGATTTCGCTCACCTAATTGGTGTTCTTACTTCAGCCTGCCCGGCTGCAAGATATGGTTGGCTATATACAAAGAAGTTAGAAAGACAGAAATACCTGGTTCTTAATAAGCACAAAAGTTACGATGTAAGATTTAAACCCAACGTTGATATCTTATCAGATATGTGGTGGTCGAATAACATTCGTACCACATCAAATACACTTATGATTCCTAACTTTGATGCGTCTGTGAAAATTTACAGACGCATCCAGGACAGGCTGGGGAGCCTATTGCGACAACAAGCGCGCAAATGGTGGGTGGACAGATAATAAGCGTAATTTACACATAAATTATTTAGAATTAGTAGCAGTTTTTCTCGGGCTAAAAAGTTTGCTCGCGAGAAAACTAATATTAATATATACTGTTACATGTTGATAACACGACGGCTATCAGCAATATTAATCGGATAGGAGTAATTTAGTTCCCTCATCTTACTGATTTGCCCAGATCCATTTGGCAATGGTGCGAGCTTTATATTCGATGCGTTTACTATAGGTTGGAAATCGTTTTTTTTCCACGCATTCCCACCATTTATAATGATTTTGAGATGCTTACAAAAAATCGTAAATGATAAAGCGGAAGGTATCTTAATCTTCCCCTACTGGCCATCTCAACCTTGGTTCCAAATGTTATTAAACATTATTCAAACCGATGTTATATACTTCACACCAAATTTGAATTTCCCTTCGTTATCTTCCAGGACCCAACACCACCACCAAAAATCTTTTACCCTGGGTGCAGCAGTGTGCTCAGGTCGGCGTTCGCAACAAGAGGAACTCCAAGCCAGGTGCTTGACTTAATCATGGCATCCTTATCTAAAAATACTTTACAGCGGGACTTATAGATTATGGTGGCAGTTCTGTCTCGGTAATAAACTTGATCCCTACAAGTGCTCACTTTCGCCTATCTTGATATTTTTAACAGAACAATTTAATAAAGGTGCCGCATACGGCTTCCTGAACAGCCACCGTTCCGCACTGTCTCTACTTTTAGGTAGTGATTTAACTGCGAACGACCAGGTAAAACGATTACTCAAAGGTGCTTATAAACTAAGACCTGCTACACCGAAATATTCGATCCACAGTTAGTAATCAATTTTATCGCGAATCGGATACCCAATAGGGATCTTTCGCTAGAAAAGATCACCAAAAAATTAGTGATGCTTCTTGCTCTGTGCACAGCACAACGAGTACAAACTCTTTAAACCTAACTGTAATTAAAACTTCCGCAGCTGGACGCGAGCAGCCGTTATTGCCTTTACCTTATTTTAACGAGAATAAAGCAATTTGTCCCGCTACCGTCATAGAAGACCATATATTCCTCACCAAGAATATTAGACCAGTAACTTCGAATAACCTCATATTAACATTCAAACGACCGTTTAGGCCTGCGACCTCTCGAACCATCAGCAGATGGATTAAACAAGTGTTGGGTGAATGCGGCGTGAATGTGTCGATGTTCGGCGCGCACAGCACGCGCCACGCTGCCACATCCGCGAGGCCTCCGGTATTTCGGTGGATACCATTAGGAAAACTGCTGGTTGGACAAGCAGGTCACTGTCGTTAGCCAAATTTTACCATCGCAGAGTATTAGATGATGGGATATTTGCAAAGTCTTGTTTTATTACCTAGAGAAACGTAATTTGGTTTTCTAGTGGCAGGTAATAATTATAATAGCGTTTAAGTAAGGATTTAATTAGTTAATTTAAAAAACAGTTGATTAAAAACCTTTCTTTATATACCAATGAAATACACGTGTAAGATTTATTTTGTTATTATAAAAGATGATTTAATTGACTAAACATAGAAGTTGTATATTTCACTTTTAGTGATACAAAATTTTCCTCTCTAAACATCTACCATGTTGTTTATTTATTATATCTGAAGAATGAAGCGACGAAATATAATATATGATCAAACGAACTTGCAAAGTGAAGTTCGATCGATATTATATGAGTACGCTTCATTCGAAGATATATACACCCTCCCGATCCCAACACCCTATCAGGAAAATTTTGTCCCTGGTAAAAAAAAAAAAAAAAATATTCAGTTACTCTAAAAAAAATGACAAACCGTCTCAGAGCCTACCCACAGGAGACAAAAATAAATTGACTTACTCTTTTTCTAAAAATGCGAAGTGTTGCCTGCAGGATAAAAGGACTACCATGTTGTTTATTTATTATATCTTCGAATGAAGCGTACTCATATAATATCGATCGAACTTCACTTTGCAAGTTCGTTTGATCATATAATATAAATGACCTATGTACATTTGGTCGCGATTGCATTCAGGCTAATTTAGTTGTATACAAATCTATTAACAAAACTCAATTGCGTGGTGTTAAAGATTTGTGTACGTACAACCGAATTAGAATCATTGTTCAGTATTCAAATAAGCAGCAAAGTGGTTGTCTTAATACAATATCGTAAATTTTCGGTTCTTGTCGGCGGAATATAGCAAATTATACTTGCTGTTTATTGGTTATCATGGACTTCCGCAAAGTAAATCCTGCTTCTATACATTATCGTATAATTTGACTATGACAGTTGAACACACTCTTCATGTTTTCTGTGAAAATGACATCATCAATCAAGTTGATAAACAGATGGTCAGGTTAGACGCCTACATTTCTTTTACTTGATAACCTAAGTTTAAACGCGATTAGGTAGCTACCTACTTTATATATAATTCTATGCATAGCGCGAAAAAAAAAAAACTGCGATTGCTTACCAATAAAGGGTAAACCAAAAATGTAGGTGGCTAAAGTAGGTACTTTAAATATAATTCTATAGCGCGAAAATAAAATGCGATTGCTTACCAATAAAGGGTAAACCAAAAAATGGCTGATATCTTTTTCTTTTTAGCTACTTAAATAGGCATGAGACGGGTGGAAAATTAAGTAACAGTCAGTTTAATTAAAACTGCATTATTTGTGATCAATCTGTGACGTATAATTTGAAATGGTTGTAATTCTGTTTTACACTACTCTGCAGACCAATCGGAATGAAATAAATTGATTGAATAGTTAAAGTAGAACTTAAATCTTAGGTTTATTTAATTGTTAATTAGACAATTAGTTGTTAGGAATACATATGTTACTAAAAATCAAACTAAGATTAACCTAAAACTAATAATCTTAAAAAATAAATAAATATTGAATATCATAACTCAAATATATTATTAAAAGGAGTCCCTTTAGGCAAGGTTCTGAAGATACTGGCAGCGTTCCCCCTTTGAATGGCTATCTTAGATTATATCTTTTCAATTTATGTACCAGAATATTAAAATGTGGACCGATATAAAACACTCTAAACGAATCGTTGATTAGCTCCTGCACTCTACTGTAGGTACCTTCTTAGTAACGTCTTGATGTTCGCGATTCGCGAATGTCTTTTAGCCTACTGATAGAGATGCACGTTGAATATTTTTTGCTTAAACGCATAATTCGCTCTGTATTTTCGTGATACCGTGTTTATTTTATTTTTGGCAATGCTATAGAACTTTCAATCAAGGCTAGTGCACTTTTTGTCTGTGTTTTTGTATCACTTTAGCGTTAACTAAATTGCATGGGTCTTGCAATCTTAATATAGATCTTATCTGTCGTCATTCTATTACTAGAACCTTTACTGCTTTAATGCTATCGCTGAATTTACATTACATTAGAACATTACACAAATCGCTACTGAGAATTTTTTGAAAGTAAGGACGAGTCCTTATGAGATGCTAGCACACTGGATCTATGGTGTTAGGAAGATATAAACGTGGGTACAAAATGGGTTAATTATCAATACTGAAGCAAAATAATAAGGTTTATGGTTAATGTTTATGATTTTTCGCAATGTGCCAGTAACGCCTGTATTAAAATTCACATCACGAAATTATGGCTTTTCTTAGACCTAAACCTAAAAACATTAAAAAAAAAACATTTTTTAATTGCATGCATGCATAAAAGCAATGCAAGGTAATTGTTTTTTTATTCGTATTCGAGGATATATTCCTATTTTATGTCAACTGGATACCTACGTTGTTCGAAGATCCAGTTACGAGACCTTACTTTTGTAATGTTCTGAGATTTTGTAAACTTAGAGAATTGTGCACATCCGATTTAGTATTACTGTCCGGCATAATTCCTAATTTTATTGGACCGTAATTATTAAAATAATATTTATAAATAATATATATAAATTATATTGATATTTCAATAAATATTTAATATTATTGCAGGCGAGCTTCTTATATGTTTAAATAATATATATTATTTGTTGTTTTTTTTGGCTGAAGAAATCTATAGTTTTTTGTCACCTAGCCGATGAGTTCATTGACACTTTCACGACGATCTCAATTCGTAAGCCAATTGATTTATTAACTATCAAAGCGTTTAGTCTGTAAGCCGTATCTAATACATAGTTTATTATTTATTTAATCATTAATTCCACAACTTGAGTTTATCTTTACAGGCTTAGCCTAATGCGTTAACAAGTTTTTTAATATACTACAAGTTTGGACCGGAATACGGAGGTAGTAAAGCTTTGAATAGAAGTAAAGTTATTTAGCGAAAGTTCAATGTATATATGTATAAGTTTTTTTCTTCGTTTCTTTATTATTTATTCTATGTGAGGTTTTCCCTCAACTCTCATGGCTATTATATCATCTAACGACGATAACTCTACTATATTTTAAAAATTGTGCGAAAAACCCGTGTTGTATTAATTTATTAACACACTGCAATGGATTCAAACATATGAATAGGTTAAGTATCAATACTTACAATAGAAAATGATCGAAGTAAATTTGTCATGTCACAGTTGGAGCACCCAATAAACCTGTGTGATATTTGTGTGGAACAGTAAATTGTAATTAAAGTTACCGTACGTAAATCGCAATGCCTATTATGTATGAATGTAACTAAGTATTTAAATATTTATTTTCATCATGATCAACCCATTGCCGGCTCACTACAGAGCACGGGTCTCTTCTCAATATGAAAAGGGTTTGACCATAGTCTACCACTCTGGCCTTGTGCGGATTGGCAGACTTCACACGCCTTTGAGAACATTATGGAGAACTCTCAGGCGTGCAGGTTTCCTCACGATGTTTTTCTTCACTGTTGAAGCAAGTGATATTTTTTAATTTTTTAAAAACGCACGTAACTCCGAAAAGTTAGAGGTGCGTGATTTGAACCGCCGATTAGGAGGCTGACCTAACCACTAGGCTATCACCGCTTCTATAATAATATTTATTTTATTACGTTGAAACTTGGCGCGAAGTTAATTGCTATGGAGGTAGGTAATAACAGTTACTTATCCAGTAGCATCATTTCTTTATTCCGGTTTTTGTAACAACTCGTAATATGTTTTTGTGGACGCCGGCTTCACAGATAAATAATTTAAGGCACAATTGCACCGATTGCATATAGCACTGCAATATACCTAAACAAGTTTCGTAATATAGGGTCTGATTTTACTGATTAGTTGTAGATAAGTACTGTTTTGTTTGCAACGAACTAATTACTTTGATGTATTATTTTATTGTGTCCAAATACAATAGGTTCTCATGGAAATGGGTTTAGAGATATCGGTCACAAAACACATTAAGATTAACGTGTACGAAATTAACTAAACAAAGTTGAAAGATAAAACGTGATTATTGTTCGTTGAAGGATAAAAACATATAGGTTAATCCATAAAGCCAGATGAATGTAGGACTTACTAGCCATATAAGTAATTGTAAAAACGAAACCCCATAACAAATATTCACTACACATTTGGGGATTATAGCAGATATACTGACAAACTCTCCTTTGGTTAGCTTTATCTCTGTTCCTGAACATCTTAAGATCCTAATAATTTTTAACTTGTTAAAAGAAACGCGCTTCACGTCGTTTAAGTAACGTCGCCACAAGAGCCAAATAAAACATTTTTGATTTTGACGTCTAATCAATAATATGGATAAAATGGTTTTTTTTATACACTATAACTTTTTTTTTTGTTGTGGTGGAAAAGCTTTATAGCTACTTCCGTCCCTTGGGCAGGACGGAAGTTATGTGGGACTCCCACCCATGGGTGGTCTACCCGAACTAAAAACCACCACGGCATGTCCCTCTCGCTGGTTTTACTGGACGCCCGGGGGACCCATTGCATACTTCCCGGTCATATAGTATACACTATAACTTAGCCCTGATGGCTATCTCGCTTGGTGGTAAGTGATGATGCTGTCTAGAATGGTAGCGAGCTAACCTGTTAGGATTATGGTAAAGCCACGCTCCTAATTGATTTCTACGCGACATCGTGCCGAAACGCTAAATCGCTTGGCGACACGTCTTTACATTTACGTTAAAAGCATTACCTTAGCTAAGTCCACGATGTACCTACTTTGGTAAAAAGATCTACAATTAATTAGAACATTTTATGGTTCTATCTTTAATAGTTTAGGCAGCGTACGCAAAATAAGTAACTTTTCTGGTTGATTTTTTACACCTTGTGTACCGAAAAAACCCAAATATCTTAAGGAATTCTATTTTTTTCCAAAATAAAATTTAGCCTATGTTACTCGTGGATAATGTAGCTTTCGAATGGTGAAAGAATTTTTAAAAACGGTACAGTAGTTTCTGAGCCTATTCATTACAACCGAACAAACAAAGTTTTCCTCTTTATAATATTAGTGGAGATATGCGTACTTATCTTTGATACAATTATTTTCTCATCGATAGCAAACTTAGCCGTATCTACGGCTTTCTGTCCGTCTGTATAGACAAGACAAAAGAACGTTCAAATAAAGTTAAAATGACTTAGCTAGGACTGTTTTAGGCTACTCAATACCAGGAAAACATAGATTTGATGCAGTAAAAATCCGTCGCTTGTTATCTCTACTTATAACTAAATACAAACCTAATAATATTAATGCTAAAAGCAATTAACAAAAAGCATGTTTCATTAAAATGTTAGTAGGTAGGTAGGTCTTACTTATTAGGAAATTGCCAAACAAGTTGCTTACATTGTTAAGTATTACCTAAATTCTTATCTCAGATTGCTCTTATATGTTTATCTCCGTATGACGTAATAATGACGTAGAACGTGGAAAGTTCAAGACGATGATAGAGTGACAAATTTTATTGAACTGCGAGACGTAAGAGAAAAGATAAGTAGGATTAATATTAGTTAGTTAAATAGATAGGATTAATGAAGGAAACAATATTAAAGATTTGTGAAATATAACCATATATTTTAATAATATTTTTTATTGGAATACTGTAGAAAAATTATAGTTTAAATTAAAACTGACTTTAAGATTATTTAATATTTAGTTGTTTAATGGTAAAAAAAAAATTAAACAATTTTTCACTCATCAGAAAGCCCCCTACATTCAGAACCGTAAAAAAATTAATACACAAAAATTAATGAAGTAATACACTTTTATTATACACCACAAGATGCAAAAAGAAAAACAGAAAACAACATAAACAGTACACAACTTAGCGGCCTTATCGCTACACACATATCTTTTTTTTTTTTATTCACCACAAGTTAGCCCTTGACTGCATCTCACCTGATGGCAAGTGATGATGGTCTAAGATGGTAGCGGGCTAACCTATTAGGGGTATGTAAACTCATACTCCTAATTGGTTTCTACACAACATCGTGCCGGAACGCTAAATCGCTTGGCGACACGTCTTTGTCGGTAGGGTGGAAACTAGCCACGGCCGAAGACTCCTACCAGATCAGACTCGAGCCGGGAATCGAACCCAGAACCTCCAACTTTATAATGCGATAACGCGCGTCATGCGCCACGGAGGTCGTCAAAACACGGGCGTCGATCGGTATGTTCTTATACGTATGCAATTGTATCGATGCTGTATTTCGATTAAATCGATTGAAAACCATAGTAACGTGGGCGAAGGCGACTCTATCGCGGTCTTTTTGCAATATAGTATCTCTTCCTATATCGCGGCTATAAATTGCCGTGTGTGACCTCACTGAGGCCAGACTAAAAATATCTTGCTCCGTTATTATTGGTAGGATGGTATCTATTCTCTCAAGACTATGAGTTAAATATTTTAAATTTTTTATACTCTACAAGTTAGCCCTTGAAGGCTATCTCACCTGGTAAGTGATGGTAGCGGTTGTATCTGTTAGGGGGGTATAATAAAACCATACTCCCAATTAGTTTCTACTTTTATTTTGGTCATTTAATTTCATAATATGCAACAACGATGTACAAAGATTTTTTATAAAGATTGAGATGAATTATTAACTGACGATTAATATTATTAAATTATTATTATAAGCTGTAAGCCTAGTGGCTAGGACGTCCGCCTCCTAATCAGAGGTCGGCGGTTCGAATCCGGGCATGCACATGCTTTTCGGAGCTATCATGTGCGTTTAAAAAAAAAAAAATCCACTTGCTTCAACGGTGAAGGAAAACATCGTGAGAAAACCTGCATACCCGAGAGTTCTCCATAATGTTCTCAAAGGCGTGTGAAGTCTGCCAATCCGCACATAGCCAGCGAGGTGGAATTCGGCCTTTTTCATATTGAGAGTAGACCCGTACTCTGTAGTGAGCCTACAATGGGTTGATCTTGATGATTGTGATTAAATTATTATAAATAAGTAGGTAAAATCATGTCAGTAGGTAGTGGAAGCCTACGGATTGGGGCCAAGAGCGTGCTTAGTAACGTGAAGCCATTGGCATGCGCGGGGTGTTTGACCTGGTCAGCCACTTAGCAGAGATAATAAAATCCGACTCCAACAAAGGTTCAAAGATCTCTTTAGGCGTGCAGTCTTTTTTTGCGCATCTTGAGTGCATACACGATCCAGTTAAGTAGGTGCAATTTCGAGAAAGGTGAACCGAATGCCTCCCGGATGATAAACATGAGGCAGACGAAGATTATGTCTAACGCTGATGTTCCGCTCCATCTTCATCATCTTTTCTCGAATTCTCTGCACTCGAAATTGTGCACGAACGGTCCGGTCCACCTAGTCTTATCGCCGCGATTCTAAGGAGCTATATATTTATACATTATTATGTATTTATTAATTAAGACATATATTTTACAAGTTGTATTGAAATTTTGTCAACCTTCAAAAATTGTTTGCATTCAATCCAAATAACGTAATTTTTGTACGTTAATAGATTATAATATGCACTTACTTGATCAACTTGCAAAATCTAGCTAGTTAGTAGGCAAAGTCGAATGCAAGTATGTTAATTTTGCTATTCAAAACGGCTTACAGAAAAAAATTCGCAGGCCCTAATGGATACCTATCTGTTATAACTATCATATTATACCAAAGTTGTGAATGGCGTTACTTATTCCGTATACCAGGGAAGCATGCAGTCAGACCAGTATAGTGGTAAGGTCACCCGTAGGCGAATCGCATGCCTTCGGCCAACTAATGACAGCTCCGTATTCATACTCGTCGAATCCTTACGTTTTACTTTATATAAAGATATAAGAATATTATAGGTCTTTCTGATCGAACTTTCTTTTTTTTGGAAATCGGACCCCATACGACTAGATTTTGTTATTGTGTAACAAGCTGGTAATTGTCTTGAATTATTCAGTTTGTTATAATAAACGAGCTATGAAAATCATCGCCTGACGATCATAGGCATTTTGGGTTTTGATTCCATTCTATTACAGCACTTTAAAGATGAAACTATACATCGTACAAAAACCTGAGTAGAACTTGAAGGACAAATCGACCTTGGGATCTTAATGCCATAGCATAGCAACCCCGCATCTGAAAGCGTACTCTAAAATAAGACAAAAGTTTGAACCCTGTAGTTTTAGAAGTGAAACGCCCAGGGTCCAATCCCCGGCAGATGAAAATTTGGCATTCATCATTTTTAAAAGTTCTCTAGTGTAGTCTGGGAAGCGTTAAAGATCCCTCTTTACTCCTCCCAGACTAGAGAACGGAAGGATTAGGCGTTAGAGAGAGAACCGTTAAAGAGTTTGGATTGGTTTAATATGTTTTAATATGTTAGTTTAGAAATAAAGAACATTGAATTGTGAAATGTTTGCAATCAGACTTGCACCTAACCGGTATTGTTTAAATAAGTGAATGTACAACATACATACCTACTTCATCTTATTATTTCGAACACGAAAGACCTTGAAATTTCACCTCATGTCAGATACAACGCTCGTCTTTATCTTATGAGGCGAGTACAACGCCATTTTGAATGTCTACAATCTCAGTAGGATCACTGTGTGGTTATGAATATATTGTATTCAATCGGATAATGTTTTTGTGCAAGAACTTCAATCAATATATTCTAGATATGTGTCAGTGTTTTATACAAAATCTTAGATATCTCGTAGTGTCCGATTTTGTGTGCTATTTCAGTCTTGTAAACAACTTTACTGATACCAAAAATTAATACTTTTGTATTAGTGGGTAATAGAAGGGTAAAACAATAAACAAAGTTAAGACATTGTTTGAAATCAAAACAAATTTGGTCTCATTGATTGGCTATTGATAGATAGGTTTTACCGTAAGATAGGTTTTTTTATAGCAGGCGTGGAGGCGTGGAGACCCAATGCCTGGTGGATTGTGTGAAAAAATTGCATGTAATGTGTATAATTCATATAATACATTCATATAAATACAGGGGTCTAGGCTCTGAATATGATTTTGTCCCATTCGGTGTCGAGACCCTTGGTCCGTGGGGTCCTAGCGCTATAGGGCTTTTTAGGGAAATAGCAAAAAGGTTAGTCGACATCACAGGAGACCGAAGAGCTGCCAGCTACCTCGGACAACGAATTAGTCTTGCAATCGTCTAATTGTTTTAGTTGTTAATTATAATTGAATAAATTTTCTTATATTCATATAATGTAGGATAAAGACAAATATAAGAATGAATGAAACAACAATAAAAAAAAAACGAGTATTGTTTAAGTGTATATCGTACTAGTGTCCAGGTTGTTGATTTTCTAATGATTATCTGGTTTGTGGTAAAAAAATCATCACGATCATGATCAACCTATTTCCGGCGCACCGGCGAGAAGGGTTTGGCCATAATCTACCACGCTGGCCATGTGCGGATTGACACGCCTATGAAATCATTATGGAGACTCGTTCATGCAGGTTTCCTCATGATGTTAGCCTTCACCGTTCACGCAAGTTTTATTTGAATTGCTTAAAAGCGCACATAACTCCGAAAAGTTAAAGGAATGTGCCTGGGATCGAACCCGCAACGCCTTTGATTAGGAGGCGGACGTCCAACCACTAGGCTATCGCAGCTTATATTGTAAAAAAATATTGAATATCAATTAAAATTTCTATTTCCTTGCATTAAATAAGATGTTTTGTCGGTTTTGTTTATGCACGCGTACATTTGCTTTGATTTGTGCCTGAGTTTTTATTTTACGCGAAAACCTTGACGACTACAGCATTTCTAGTATATTATTGATCTATGAATTTTCATCTTGGCTAGTTTCTTTTAATCAACTTCTACAATTAGTTCCTACAACGAAACCTATTAGTTACATATAAGTTTCATTGTAACTGGTGCCTCATTGTTCATTGTAAGCGTAAAATAAAGAATTACAGCTGATACAATATGCCTTATTGAATAAACTAAAACGTGGCGTTTTGTCTAATGAAAGAATGGAATGTCCATTAACAAATCATTCAACTGTTTTGCGTTGTGAGTAAATACATACGTCATTATAATCATCTATTTTTTTTTATCCACTACAGTTAGCCCATGACGACAATCTCACCTGATGGTAAGTGATGACGCAGTCTAAGATGGTAGCGGGCTAACCTGGTAGGGGGTATGGTACATACTCTTAATTGGTTTCTACGCGACATCGTGCCAGAACGCTAAATCGCTTGGCGAAACGTCTTTGTCGGTAAAGAACTAGCCACGTAGCCAGGTAACTAGCCACGGCCGAAGCGTCCCACCTGACGCATGACAGATTAATGCCATAAAAGAAAGGGAATAGTTGGTAGATGTAGCTTTTATCCAAAGGGAATTCATGCAAAATATTCTTTATCCCGCTAACCCGATTGCTCTAAAATCCTTCTTGCTGGCAAGAGACATTAACAGATTGTGGAAAATCTTGTAATAATACATTTTGAGATTACTTACTTACTTACTTACTTACTTGTCTATAAATAAAAATGGCTTGTCCCAAACATACACACACTGAGTTGTTAATTCGAAAGTAAGAGAATATAAGCTTCCGTTATAAAAATAGATTAACCTTATATTTACTATACATTCCTTATACCGGGCTTACTGCACAATTGTGAGCTTAATCCGTCTTCAAAATATGTCGCGTCAAAGATTAAATTTTACTCAGAGTAGATCTGGATTATCTTGCTACCTCGTAACTCTGTATTTAATAATACAGACTTATAACTTGGATTGAAGTTAATACCACTCCAGACGTTATATATTTATAAAGGAATATTTTTTATTTACAATAAATAATGAAAACATAAAACAGTAAGTATAATTTGCTATATTTCGCCGACAACCGGGAGACCAGTATAGTATAACACCACACGAAATCCTCCACTAGAATCTCTACGCACGTTCCGACCCGACACCGGATCATCCTCAGGAGATGTTGACTTCACAAGCGAGAAAAGTAGACTTTACTTTTACTTGCTGTTTGTTGTTTGTCATGGACTTCCGCAAAGTAACGCTTCTATTCATTAATAAATAATGTAATCACACATAATGATTACGCGATGTCGAATCCGTTTGCTCGAAGACAACTATTCACTTTTGGTTCTGAGGACTTGTAATCGGAAGCTGTGATACGTCGGCCTCCTAATCAGAGGTCTGGGGTTCGATCCCGGGCACAAACGTCTAACTTTTCGGAGTTATGTGCATTTTTAAGCAAATAGGAAAACGGTGACGGAAACCATCTTGAGGAAACCTGGAAGCCTGAGAGTTCTCCATAATGTTCTCAAATGCGTGTGAAGTCTTCCAATCCGCACATAGCCAGCGTGGTGGACTATGGCCAAACCCTTCTAATATTGAGAGACACCCGTGCTTTGTGGTGAGCCGGCAATGGGTTGATCATGATAATCGGGGAATATGGAAACCGGAAGGGCATTCGAGATGTTTATGTTGAGGTTTGGAATTAAGGAAGAAAGCGCTTCTCTCGTATCTACAGAAAACAAATTCTGGAACAATCCATGTACCTAGGGAATTATCGCACTATAGTTGAAAAAAGATCACTTGAAATGTCCTACAGGCACGGTTATTGTCTTGCTTTCTAGGGTTGGATACCCGGAGGGTAACTATTCCTAAATTAGCAGTCATAAAGTCAGCGGGCTATATCTCATGCACCGCAATAGGTGGGATGTCTTTTAACAGAATGTGTATTCTGTTGTCTCTGTACAAATAATGAATAGAAGCAGGCGTTACTCTGCGGAAGTCCATGATAAACAATAAACAGCAAGTATATTTTGCTACATTCCGCCGACAACCGGGAGATTAGTACAATATAACACCACACAAAATCTTCCACTAGAACCTCTACACACGTTTCGACCCGACACCGGATCATCCTCAGGAGATGTTGACTTCACAAGCGCGAAAAGTAATCGGGTTTACGGTGTCGGGTCGAAACGTGCGTAGAGGTTCGAGTTGAAGATTTTGTGTGGTGTTATATTATAGTAATCTCCCGGTTGTCGGCGGAATATAGCAAATTATACTTGCTGTTTATTGTCTCTGTACAACACAAATAAAAAAAAAAATTGTAATTTTTTTCATTCGATCTTGACAGTTTTATTGCGTTTTATATCAAACTTGGTACGAAACTGTTAGTATGCGAGTCCAACTGGCACTCAGCCGGTTTCTGTTGTATACAGTGCATTCTGTTGACCTAATTAGTGCAGACGGTTATCTTATTCTTATGACATAGCGTTTCACAAGTAGCGGCCTGATTTAGTTTGCTGATTTAAATAAAGATTATTATTGAAACCCAACCTCACCAGTTGGCACTGGTCTACGAGATATATATCGAAGAGTGTGCTCTGAGTGCCGAGCGCGAGATTTACTACGTACGTGAAAGTTAATTTCAATTTGTATAGAGTAGGTAGAGCGCCATCACAACACACCAGGTTGAATAAGAAGAAAATCTTTAGATTGACTGATTTTTACACCTATGGTTCATTTAAAACGATAATGACTATAGTTCGCGTTAGCAACTGAGTCGTTGGGCAATAAATCATTCTAATCAGTCTATCTCGCTCGCACTCTTTGCTTACACTCACTTATGGAGCGTATATTGATGTGCGTATATAAGATTTAATGAATTAATTTTTCAAGTTATGTAATTATAAAACAACACAATGAACAAATTAAACATAACAAAAAATTCATTAAGGGTAGTTTTGGCCACCGCGATAAGATGAACTCAGGTAGCGAGTGGCGTACTGGTAGCACATCCTTACTGTTTTTGGCATTTATGGCCTAACGACTCAGTTGATAGCGCGCGCACTATAAAAATATTGTAGGCGCATGATACGCTACATCTACAGATCACAGAAAAAAACATAAACTGTTTCTTTATGGTCATATGTTGGTCACAACGGCATCGATAAAATTTGTTCAACACGACACCAAAAAAATCACGATATTAGCATGCAAATACATTCGTGACTCGGTAAAACTAGAACACTATTGCCAATTCTGCTAGTATTAAACTTTTATTACCATAAAACGCGTACATTCTACTTTTAATGCAAGACAATTTGTTTCCCAATTCATCGGTCCGTTACTCGGTTATACTTTTAATAATATATGTAAGAGAAAGTGTCTATTCAGTTAATATTTAAATTGAGACGTAAATACTCTAATTCATCATCATCATCATCATTATCCATCATCATCAGCCTTCTGGTAAAAGAAGCTTCTCCTGTTATAGGAGGGACTACCGTGGTGCAAACGTTCGCCTTCGTATTAATAAGTTGGGGGGTTTTTGTTTTTTTTTTCGGACTGTCTATTAGCTGTACTAACCCTATAGGTTGCCACAGCGTAACCGGGCTGTTTGGCGAGCTTCGGAAAGAAGCTCTGCCAGAAGAAATTTTTGAGCCCTAGGGCTCGAAGAAACTAAGGGAACGTCTCCCTAAGGGTGCCTCCTTTGAGGCCGAACCTCGGCTTAGGCGACGTTTGGAATAGCGGGGGAGTTGGACGGTGAAGGTTTTTATTCGATTCCCAGTATGGGAGGTTTCGTCTGCGGCTAGTTACCAAGCTATTTTCAAAGATATACAGCCAAGCGATTTAGCGCTCCGGTATAATAATAAAATGAAAATACACTTTATTGTACACCACACAACACAAGAAATACAAGACGGTGAAGAAAAACACAAAGAAAATAAGGTACAATAGGCGTAATATTGAGTAGAAACTTTTTTAAAGATGGGTGTAACCGGCAACGCTTCGGTGGCTTCTCTGGTACTGTAGATGAACCTGGACGACAGAACCCATTTAATCTCAAGACCATTTTAAAATTGAAGATACATTTTAAAAAGGAGCCTAATCTAATTACCTAGAAACTTACCTCATGCAAGGTGGAAAAAAAACTATCGAAATTTTACTTCATCTAAACTACAGCTTTAGATTTGACGTTATTACGCACGTTGAATTAGGTATTAGCCTAATTATATAAGTGTGTCACAGAATTCGTTTCGTATCATATTACTCGGATTTGAGTATAATATTAGTCATTCGAAAAAATCTGAGGCATTGTTCTCTCGATTAACTACAGTAACTTGAACTGATTAGCGTTTGTAATATCTCATTCATATTTTGCTAAAGGAATATTTAACTATAGTAAGGAATATAAAACTATAGTTAGGGTTTTGATATTGTCGTTAACAGTGGACCTAGTAATAACTGCTATACTAAATAACGGGTTAGCCCGCTATTACCTACCACTAAGCGGGAATACAGTTAAGGGACAACTTGTAGTTGTGTTAAAAAAAAAATAAGCTCATGTCTCAAATTACTGAATGGGCTATAGAAAGAACTATGTACACACCGTCCAACACCCCCGTTATCCCAAATGTCGCCTAAGCCGAGGTTCGGCACCCTTAGGCATACTTTCCCTTAGTTTCTTCGAGCCCTAGGGCTCAAAATTTCTTATGGCAGAGCTTCTTTCCGAAGCTCTCCAAACAGCCCGGTTACGCTGTGGCAACCAATAGGGTTAGCACAGCTAATAGACAGTCCGAAAAAAAAAACTATGTAAGGATCATCTCTACGCAATGAAATTGTTAATCAAACATTCGTAGAAAAACCCGACTTACCCACATGTAAACAGTAATGGGCGTTGTAAATATTTTGGGGAACTCTTTAGCTTGTAGAATTAAGATCCCAATTAGGAGCGTGGGTTTACGATACTCCTAACATGTTAGCCCGCTACCATCGTATACAGCATCATCACTTACCACCAGGTGACATAGCCGTCAAGGGCTAGCTTGTAGTGTATAAAAAAAAAGGACAAACCAATCAACACACTTAAGCATTTATAACATTAAAAGTCATTTTTCAATTGCAAGCTCTTGGCAACCCTATATATAATACGTTCGTAATTATACCGTAAGCTGAGACGTAGATTTGTAAAAGGAATTATTGAAGCATGTACAGAACTATACTTAATTTACTGTTAGATATAGCCAGACACAATCAAGGTCTAACGGATACGAGCAAACACACAGTGGTTAGTCACAAGGAACACTTGACGTAGGACCTTACATTACGCTACATTACAATCGTGTGCAATTGCGAATGACTCATTATTGTAGGTATAGTGAACTCAAAAAAACCGGCAGTCATTTGTACGGACCACTTGTACGAAGATGCTGATGGTACGGACAGACGCAGACTGCTGAGTTGTTGTTTCGAATCGACCAAAGCAGATGTTAGTTATTTCTGCGTCACCAAGTGGTTTTGGAGAGCGGGAACTCAGTCTGTGAGAAGAGAACTTGGTCTCGACGAACTGTCTGGGGAACGTCCCCCTGTGAGACGTTTCCTGTGAGACTCGGACCTCGGCTTAGGGTGACGTAGTCGACAATTTACGTTTATTTATTTCGTTGCAAATTGTTTCCACACACCCAGTTTGCGTGTTGCAACTTGGTCTGGAATCGACCGTAGTAGAAAGATCGATTTTATTTATTTTTATTTGGATCGTCAAAAAAACATTATACATATAGGATGACTACGGGGCGGGGGCGTGTCATCGTCGGTAATTTGGGTAGACGTGAGTAGTTTTGGGCAAAGAGACCAGATATTCTTCGTAGAAGTTCGTATTACAATTTTAAGTATAGTAATTTATAAGGAGCAGACTAAATGCTCCACCAAGTACGACTGTGCACTACCGCGACTCGACCACCGGTCCGAACCGACCGAATGCAATCAATGCAATACGCCGTCCCGTTTCCCGGGGTATGGTAATCCACACTCCTAATTGGTTCCTACGCGACATCGTGCCGGAACGCTAAATCGCTTAGCGACACGTCTTTGTCGGTAGGGTGGTAACTAACCACGTGTGAAGCCTCCCACCAAACCATTTACAAAGTAATAGCATTTTTCCAATAAAAAGTTTTTTAATATTTTGTAGAACATATTTTCTTTGTCTACGATTCGAATGTAGGCTGGCAGATTTTTATATATTTATATAGACACGTAGGTACTCGAGGTGTGAAGTTTTAGTTTTGACGGTGGGCTTTAGGCGTCAATTACTCGTGCTGACGTATGAATGAGTTAATGCCATGGGAATCGCTTTGAAGCTCTTGTGCTCTTTGTTGGTAGATACCTACTTCAGAAATCAATGGAGTTAAGAATTGAGTGTACATAACGAATTCTATTATATAGTTTATATGACAAATTAAATGTCAAGAACCCAATAAAGTCCTCAGAACAGAGATGAAAAGTGAAATCTCATATGAAAATTGCACGACTGATGTATGAGGTAAAATGAAACAACATAATATGAATACACAAAGCCAAAAGACTAAAAATCATTGCATGGCGACCCACAAATGCCCCTTAAAGTTAATGGGAAAATTTATAAAACAGTCGTAAGACCTGTCAAGTTGTATAGATCAGAATGTTGGGCGGTAAAAGGAATGGATGAAAGAAGAGTACACGCGACCGAAATGCGAATGTAGTGTGGTGTGTCAAGAATGGATAAGATAAGAAATGAATATGTAAAGGGAAGTCTAAAAGTAGCGCCGGTGACAGAAAAGATGAGAAGTAATAGGCTAGCATGGTATGGTCATACAATGCGGAGAGAAGAAAACAATTTTACCAAAATAATGTTAAATATGTATGTAAAAGGAAAAGAAGTAGAGAAAGACCAAAGAAAAAATGGATGGATTGTGTAAAAGGGGATATGCGTATAAAAGGTGGGTGAAGGGACAGCTGATAGTAGTGAGTGGAAGAAGTCATGTTGTGCCGACCCCACATAGCGTGGGTTGAGGACAAGAAAAAGAAAGATGTGATGTGACAAATAAACACAAATAATATGTGTGTGGCTTTTTGATTAGGTTAAGGTTTTGTGTAGGTTCAATGATTTAATAAATCTACTTTTAATTAACCTAAAAGTTTGGTCTATGAATACGATTTGAAACAACGTTTAGTAACAAAACAATCATTGTTTATTTAGGTTTAGTTAAATTTCTGTTCGTGCTAGTTAGTAATTCTGCGGTGTTGCCAATAAGATAAGGTTGTGTAAACATCTCCTACCGTAGAGTTATTTCTTTGGGGTGATTGCCAATATGTATTTGTTCAATAGATTTAGGATTTCATCCGGCTGTAAAGTAATTCATGTATCAATGGTGTGGAATTATTGCAAAGCACTGAAGGAAGCTTTGTAAGCTGTGTAAATGTTCGACGAAATAAACACTTCCCTTCACCTCGGAATATCTCATGAGAATAAATAATTCTTTTACTGGCTTAGTTTGTTGTGGGCTTCTTAGACCAGGGCGCGTTTAGAACCCTCATAACTTTAGTTTTAAGATTACAAATGTAGTTATTACCATCAAATCACTACTATGTAAATTATTGACGCGTCAAAAGTGTTTTGAATTGAATTTGAATTATTACTACTACTATTGTAGCAGTCAATTTTACTAATAACTGTTTTAATAGTCATTCACATAGTTAGATATATTTGTGTTTAAGAGAAAAGTCAGCGACAGCTTAGTAAACAACATAAAAAATAATTTGTCAAAGTAGATTCACGTTGTAGGAATATTTTGACTTCAATTTAAATCAAGTCCCAAGAATATTATGCCTGTATTTTTTTCTAGGGAAATCGATAATGAATAAAAGAACTCATTTCTTTGTATACCTGATAACTATTCATGAGATACATATATTGGAAACTTAGTCTAGAGTGTACTTAAAAACCAGTACAGTACTTTCCTTGTAGTTTGGAAACTTCATTATTATACTGCCATTATGACAGACGGAAGGACAAATTCATAATATAAAATACGTTCTCTCTCTCTTTTTATGGCTTTGCACAGATTAGCCAATGTCAAGTTTATATAAAATACGTTTTATTTAAATGACGTGATATTGTAGTTTGCCTTGTATTTAATCTGTATGTATGTATGACTTACTAAGTAGATAAAACGATGTTCCTTTTATTTGTTTATGTTACGTTTAAGCAGGTTTTAGCGAAATTAACACACAGTATTAATTCTTGTTTTACTTACTTCAGAAAGAATACATAGGTTTACATAGGTTTATAACATAACACCGTTTCTTTTAATATCTATGGTTTTGCACAGTAATTTTTTTTTGTTGAACTTGAATCCAGGGCCGTGAAGTAAATAAATTAAAAAAAAAACAAACAGTTATTCGATTGAGAACAGGATTTTAATTACAGAGCAATGCTTTTGTCCTGGGTTAATATATTATGCATTTTATTTTTGATACAGAGGGAATTTCTACTTATCGCGTGAAATTTAATTTAAATTTTTTGGCATCGGAAGAGCGCAATCAGTAGATGCAATTGGGTAGCTCGAAAGAGACCATGTCAAAGTTTTGTTTAGCCAAAAAAACAAATGCATAAATTAATTTACTTACGTGTAATTGGCAAATTTCGTGATCAACCTATCAAGTTAGCTATGGCTGTTAACGTATTTGCAATATTTTCCATATTTAATAATTTTTTCTTAACATTTGCAGTATTTATTAGTTATATTAGTTGCCACTACTCATACTAAATAAATTTTTATGCGTTCAGAAGTATATACTTGACGCCCGAATAATTAAACACAAATCTGTTTTGGGTAATTCTATATCACTATATTAAATCCTTATATGTTTAAAGCAAGCATAGACTGTTTTATGATTTTATACCGGAAAAACACTCGACGACCATAAGATAAACTTTGTTTCGGCTATACATGGAGATAATGACACTTTTTTGGGTTCCATAATTTTGTTAGGGCATAAGTGAAGTAGTCAACTACACGACACTCATAAAACTAAATTATAATAAAGCTTTAACTTCTAAAAAGGGGAACTGATGTCATACATCTAAATTAGGTTTTAGTACGAACAGTTCAGTTTAATGATGGCACGGCATAAAAGCCTCTAGAGTCCTACTTTCGCACAATTAAGTATGTAGGTGTAGACTTGGAGAAATCCAACAATAATCCACCTTACATAATTATCTCTGATTCATATTCACGCACGCACAGAAGAAAGTCTGACAATTGTTACTGCTATATCGAGTTGCATTTGTCTTCATTAATATTTATTTTAGCAAGTAGATCAATATAGCAAGAAATATCGTTTTTACAAACTTTTGTTTAACTTCACTAGTATCAGTGCATATGTATCATCCTACCAACATAGCATAGGGCTATACTTTATATCATCACTGTATTTACTACTAACCTGGTAATGGCTGTTAAGCGCGGGTATTTTTAAAAAAACCAACCCTAAGGCAATGAACAGTTTATTGGAAGGTCGTATGAATGTACAGAAACGTTAAAGCTGAAGTAAGAAAAAGATTTTTTTTGGAAGGTTTGAAATGCGTTTACACATCCCCTCCGGCAACTCCCCGGCAACCAGATTGGCGACCGGAACTACTAAAACCCAGCGATGCTCCTCCGCGTCACCTGATGTTTCGCTCGCGCACTCCTCCACCGAAAGAAAAAGATATAGCACCTTAGAGATTAACATCAAGTGTACCTTGAACACAAGAGTGACCCTGATCGTATTTCTAGTATACCATTTTTGTATACCTTCGTATAAGATGTTTCTGGACTTGATGGTTAAGATAGATAGATACTGTCTTTATTGCACATTACTAATCTATCTAATAGATAACAAACATAATGCGCAAAGGCGGTCTTATCGCTTAAAGCGATCTCCTCCAGACGACCTTTTATACGTTTTAATTCGTAGTCTACTTTGCCCTGGAGTAGTATACCTGCTATATATGCTGCTCCAGGGCATCTTACGAATGAAAAATGACGACCTCCGTGGCGCAGCGCGTGCTCTGTTGCATGTCCTGGGTTCGATTCCCGGCTCGAGTCTGGTCTGGTGGGAGACTTGTGCCGTGGCTAGTTACCAGCCTACCTACAAAGATGTGTCGCCAAGCGATTTAGCGTTTTGGCACGACGCGACAGTGTAGAAACCAATTAGGATTATGGGTTTATCATACCCGGTTAGCCCGTTATCATCTTAGACTGCATCATCACCTACCATCAGGTGAGATGCCGTCAAGGGCTAATTAGTGGTGTATAAAAAAAATCTCTGAGTGGATTATGACACGGTTACTGCCAGCCCTATTATAATACTTCGTCTTTTTGTGTGTATTTTAAGTAAATTAAATTATTAAGACTGCTGTATTAATAATTTATTTTTCCGTTAAAACGTCTGGTAATAATTCCTCGAACATTGTAAATTACATATGACGCTGGTCTGTCACAATACTACTATTGTCAGCGGCTTTCTTTGTAAATAAAACCTGTGTAGTATGCATTTTACCGCCATTCATGGAATCATTGCTTTTGTTGAAACAATTGGTTCATTTGTTGATCTACGTAGATTTATGCGTGCATGCATGCGTCAGGTTAATTAGTCGCATAAAAAGTAAAAGTGATGTTTTGAAGTTGGAATAAAGCTTGCTTAGTTTCTTCAAGCTGTTCCCAACAGAATCATTCTGTAAACCGTTTCAAATGTGCCTTGAAATTAATTCAGTTTAAAGAAATGCATGTTTATGTTGTAGATTAGTAAGTATGCATCTTCTAAGAAAGCTTGTTAAGTTCCTGGGTTAAGGTATTGTTTGGTTTATAACAATTAAAGAATATATAAGTCAATGTGTTGATAAAGTAGCTTTAAGTAACTATATTATAGGATACGATTATTTTAGTTTACGTATCCTTATATTATTTATAAGTGAATATGCATCTTCTAAAGTTCTCAACAGGCGATAGAAAGAGCTATGCTAGGAGTATCTCTACGTGTTCAAATCAGAAATGTGGAGATCCGTAGAAGAACCAGAGTTACCGACATACTCGTAGCTCAGTGAATTGCGAAGTTGAAGTGGCAATGGGCGGGGCACATAGCTCGGAGAACCGATGGACGTTTGGGTCCCAAGGTGCTGGAATGGCGACCCCGCACCGGTAAACGTAGCGTTGGTCGACCCCCAACTAGGTGGACAGACGACGTCAGACGAGTCGCAGGGAGCCGCTGGAAGCAAGCAGCCCAAGACCGTGAGCATTGGAACTCCCTACAAAAGACCTATGTCCAGCAGTGGACGTCAATCGGTTGTTAATGATGATGATGATGAAAGTTCGTTAGGAAGGAGTCTACGCGATATGCGAACAAACAATATTCGCGATGTTAATGAATTTGTAAAGCATCCAGTGACCATTATTTGATGTTTTGATGTTACCAACATTTAGTTAACGATCTAGTAGGTTTATGGAAATTTTTGTTTGCTTATCCTCATTTCTATTCTTAAGTGATTGCTAATTATCTATCTCAGAGGAATTGCTTTTGTGTTCTGGTTGTTAGATTATTTGTTAAGAAGACTTCTAAACAATATTCGTGATGTTAGAGAATTTGTAAAGAATCCAGTGGCCATCATTTAATGTTTTGATGTTAACAACATTTATTTATTGTTAAGTGATTACTTATTATTTTTGTCAGGAGGATTGCTTGTGTGTTCTGGTTGATAGATTGGTTGTTAAGCAGACAAGGGTAAGAGAGGGTTCCTAAAAAACATCGTGAGAAAACCTGCATGCTTGAGAGTTCACCATAAATTCAAATTCAAAATAATCTTTATTCAAATAGTCCTTTCAAAGGCACTTTTGACGCGTCAATAATTTACATAGTAGTTATTTCATGGTGATAACTATATTCGTTAACCTAAAACTTAAGCTATGAGGGTTCCAAACGCGCCCCGGTCTAAGAAGAAGCCCACAACAAACTTAGCCGGTTTTTTTTTTCGTTATCACCATCTCACATAATGAATAATAAATTGTAGTACCTATGGAGATAGAGCAATTCATAATGTTCTCAAGGCGTGTAAAGTCTGCCAGTCCGCATATGACCAGCGTGGTGGACTATGGCCAAACCCTTCTCACAATGCGAGGAGACCCGTGCTCTGTAGTGAGCCAGTAATGGGTTGATCATGACGATGACGACGATCTAAATCCTAATTTTTAAGTGAGTATTGGCATCTCCAACGAGTGCGAGTAAGGCTCCCGGCGTATTCGTATATTCATGTTCTCTTTTTTCATTATTATATGTTAAGAAAACCAGTGCCATTCTTATTTTATTGTTTCTGCGAAAATATGCGTTAAAATTATGTTTGATGATAAGGTCGTTGGGATTTTAGTGTATTAATATGAATATTTTAGTTTACTTAGTCGTCATAGTTGAAAGATTTTCGTCTAGGATCGCTGTGAGTGACTCGTCCGGGAAGTATAAAACGGGTCCCCCGGGTGTCCAGTAAAACCAGCGAGAGGGACATGCCGTGGTGGTTTTTAGTTCGGGTATACCCCCCTTCGGGGGTGGGAGTCCAACATAATATCCTTCCCACCCAAGGGTACGGAGGTAGCAATAAAGCTTTTCCACCACGACAAAAAAAAAAGGGATGGTATGTGAGGCTATTGGCATACACGGTTTGATGATATCTGATTCTTTGTAGAAAATACTTGTGTAGCTTTAGTTGCCCAAGTATATTATAGTCACTCGATTATTAAAAATCTTCAGATTCGTCAGTTGTCAGTTGTTTGTAGTTAAGAAAGAGAAAAGATTATTAAAACCAAAATTCCGAGACATTTTTTTGTTGAATGCAGCATCAATTAGTTTGAGTTAGCGTGGGAGAACAAGTTTTGGAGGCAGCTCCCTCTTATGTTATTCAAATGTAAGGATTGTATGATCTCATGTTAAAATCGTTTAACTAAACGTCTACCATGCTTAACCGACATTTTTACCTGTCGAAAATCTCCAGCAAATACAAAAGTAATCCCGCCCATGACTGCAGAGGAGTTCCTTAGATCCTGTAAGGTTCTGTTCACGGCCTCTATATGTGCTCTATGGCTCATCGTGCATTCGTCCCACATAATCAATGAGGCGTCTTGTAGTAATTTACCAATAGGTCCATTTTTGCGGATGGAACATGTAGATTGTTGTTCAAGATTGACGGATAGTGGAAGTTTAAAAGTAGAATGAGCAGTTTTGCCATCCTTCAAGAGAGTTGCAGCAATTCCTGAGGAAGCAACTGCTATTGCTATCTTCCCTGATTGTCTTATCTTAGCAAGTATCAAATTTGCAAGAAACGTCTTTCCCGTTCCACCAGGTGCATCCAAAAAGAAAACTTTTCTTTTGTCATGAATGACGCTATCGACTATAGTTTCAAAAGCATGTCTTTGATCTGGGACTAACTTTGGCAGGTTTTCATTGACAAAAGCGGTCAAATTATTTGTATCATAGCGATGAGTCATAGTCTCTGCTGCATTGCTTTCTGTACGAACTGATGATGGTAATCCGAAATCACTTAGGCTTTGTCATTTAATTGCAACAGTTTATTTTCTATTTGTATCAAACCTTCGTTATAAATGTCCTCATTGTATGGTAAGGTGATGTCTTGATTTTGCTGTCTGATTCTGTGTCTAATATCTTCACATAAATCGTCTTTGAAAATGTTCCATAATTTTAATGGTTCCGATGGCTGACAAAATAAAAGTATGACCACAAACAATTCTCTCAATTGTAATGGACATTGAGAAAGCGAAGCTTCTCTGAGAGTATTTTCCCAATGGTCATCGTTTTCTAGCAAACCTCTAGCACGGCAAGCAGCTTGATACGTTTCTTTCAGAACTCCGTCAACGGTTTTCAAGTACTGGAATGAAGTTGGACCGCGTACGTGGTGCAGCAACATCCTAAGATAGAAACACTCGGATTGAGAAGGATGGACACCGTAGACTCTACCTAAAGCGGAATCTTTTTTTATGCCTGGATAGCCAACTACATTCTCACCACGCTTCCTTCTGGTGAACTTATTATTGGCCCATGTGTAGTATTGCGGGACTTCGTGGTAAAGAAGTGTTTTTGCGAATTCATCTTCATTACAGAGCTCAAAAAAAGCCAGCAATGTTGTTTTACGTGGATTTTGGGCCACTTGTACAGCCGTTTCTGTGGTAAAATACACCCTTTGGCCATTTTCTAAGTGGACAGCTAACTGCAAAACTGTTTTTTTAACTCGTGATATCTTTTGAATGGATTGTCAGAATCGAATAATTCAAAAAGTAATATAAAGATATTGAAGCAGTCTTAAATAATACATCATTTATTTTGATAAGGGTTAATACCAAGGTACAAATAAAGAGCTTTTTGTAGCGGTGGTATTTTAATTTCTTTTTTTCAATAAAAAAACGCTTATTGTGACATGACTGTAATAGTTAGAGATATGCTGCCGCTGATTTTTTGTAGATAATGGTGTGTTCTAAAAAAATGTAGTATATCATTTTGTTCTATCATCAATAGTTTTCGCAGCGCACGCGATGTAAGGTAGTTTTTTGATATTTTTTTCACACCTTGGATTACGTTATCGTAATTTTAGTAAGGATGCCTATTTTTTTTGAAAATGAAATATAGCCTATGTCACTCAGAAATGATGTAGCTTTCCAACAGTGAAAGAATTTTTCAAATCTGCCAAGTAGTTTCGGAGCCTATTCAATTCATACAAACAAACAAACAAACAAAAAATCAAACCTTTCCTCTTTATAATATTTGTATAGATAACTTCATTTGCTGGAATGTGGTGCATATTTTTGTCTTATAATTATTGTGACTCCAAAACATTCAACTAATTTGATTGTGTGCGCACGCGCGTGTACGTGTGTGTGTGTGTGTGTGTGTGTGTGTGCGTGTGTGTGCATGTGTGTGTGAGCGTGCGAGCGTGTTTGTGTTGTTTTGTTTATATTTTTTTTTTAGTTTACCAGCCAGAAAATATTAAAACTATGTTTGTAAAAACTGCACTTTATCTATCTCCTGGCACCAGCGTAACTTCATATGAAATCAAAATAGGTTTATTCATATAAACCTATTACAGGCATCTGTTAATCGTCCATATATACCTATCACGTTTTCTATTATTTTCTATTCATGAAGTGGTATATGGATAACTACAAACGTCAGCTTAAAACTAAGAGCGTTCAATTTAATTTAATTTTCATTTAAAAAAAAAAAAAGTTATGATACAGTCTAAGATGGTAGCGGGCAAAACTGTTAGGGTTATAGCTGTTATATTACACCTTAGACCGGAAGCTATGGAACTACCTATATATAGTTATGCGTTACCGGTGCATCGGTATTTGGAATGGTTATCTAAGTTACTAGTCGTAATCAATTACATAAAAACTCTTCAGCTGGGAAACATTTGAATTTTTTTTTTATTTATATAAATACAGCATACATTTTAAAATTTACACAATAATAACAACTATACGGTGTCACAAAAACCCAATTAGGTTTATCCGTAGACCGTCACAAATGTCATAATGTTAAACATAAGTCGAATTAGCTTCAAATAATAGACAACATTATGACAGTGTTATGTTTTTTTTTTGCTCTTCTTATGGCTTTACACAGATTAGCCAATGTCAAGTTAATAGCAATAAAGAATCGAAGTTAGGGAAAAGGGCGGGAAACCTCGCACTAGCCAGACGCGGCACCCTCAAACCTTTCCCAAATGAATACCTGTTAACCATTCAAAAACTAGCCACTACACAAACGACACCAAAACTATAATGTCCACAACACAACCAACACCATTCCTTTCAAAATTAGCAAACAAACATTAATTCAAGAAAAGCGTGAAAAAACCGCGCCCGCCGAATACGAAGTCTCCCGCCTTTTTTTCTCAGTGATGTTTATTTAAGCACTCAACAGATAACATTTCTTCCACGGATTCTTTATCTGTGGATTTTGCAGATTAATAATTACCGTATAAACGAACTGCACTAAATTGCTAGGAGTTTTTTCCCATCAGTATGGGCCATTTGGTTAAGTAGAAGAAAAAGTTATATTATTTTTATTAGAATAATGTAATAGTATAGTGGAATTTTTGTGCACTACCTATTACCTTAATGCCCAAAAATAATATTCTATCAAAAACATAATATTTTGACGATTTAGGTGGCGAAGTGCGTACGCTGTCTGGCCTAGTGGGAGGCTTCGACCGTGGTCAGTTACCACCCTACCGACAAAGACGTATCGCAAAGCGATTTAGCCTTTGGCACGATGTCGCGTAGAAATCAACTAGGAGTATAGGTATAGCTAACTTATTAGGGGTATGATAAATACCCCTAATAAGTTAGCCCTCTACCGTCTTAGACTGCAGCAATTTATTATAATATTATATAGTGTAGTGAGTGTATCCTTAGAAAATCATTCTGAATTTAATCTATTTCCTATACGTCTGAGGTTATCTTTATCATGCAGTAGGAATTATTAGGAAGTGCACAAATGCCGCAGAATATATAATATTATAAGATAGCTAATAATTATGAAAACTAATAATTATTTATATTTACACAACACAGGCTGTGATAGCCTAGAGTTTAGGACGTCTAATCAAAGGTCGGGGGTTCGATTCCGCGCACAAACCTCTAACTTTTCGGAGTTATGTGCGTTTTAAGTAATTCAAATATTAATTGCTTCAATGGTGAAGGAAAACATCGTGAGGAAACCTGCACGCCTGAGAGTTCTCCGTAATGTTCTCAAAGGCGTGTGAAGTCTGCCAATCCGCACACGGCTAGTGTGGTGGACTATGGTCAAACCCTTCTCATATTGAGAAGAGACCATGCTCTGTAGTGTGCCGGAAATGAGTTGATGGTGATGATGATGACATAACACAGATGCTATGGCTATAGAATACTAACAGCTGTGTTATTATGCGTATTGATATTGGCATTGTAATGATTTCCGTTAAGTCTAGGAGCACACTAGACTACACTACACAATAATCTATTTGTTGACGTTGAATTAGTCGTAATCGTTATGTCACACTAAACCGTCAGTTCTGGGGCCTACAACCTGCAGTTAAAGCAGTCTTATTTTGACAAAATCAAATTCAAAATAATCTTTATTCAAATGGTCCTTAAAAAGGCACTTTTGACGCGTCAATAATTTACATAGTAGTTATTTCATGGTGATAACTATATTCGTAAACTTAAAACTAAAGCTATGAGGGTTCCAAACGCGCACCGGTCTAAGAACAAGCCCACAACAAACTTAGCCGGGTTTTTTTTCCGTTATCACCATCTCACATAATGAATAATAAATTATAGTACCTATGGAAATAGAGCAATTCACACCCAAGCTTTTTTATCGTTTATATAATCCTTAATATCGTAAAATGATTTTTCTACAAGCTTTCGTTTTATAAAAACTTTTTTAAATTGTCATTTTTATGACATGTTTAAAGCTCTTGTTAAGAATTACAATAGAATACGTAACGTATGCCATATATATCTATATATATAAAAGCGAAATACCACTGACTGACTGACTGATGATCACGATATCTCAGGAACTATAGAACGAACGAACTTGAAATTTGGAAGGTAGATTTCTTTTATGAAGTAGAGGTCAGCTAAGAACCGGTTTTGAGAAAATCCACCCCTAAAGGGTTGAAATGGGGGTTGGAAGTTTGTATGAAAGTCCTTTATTTTTGAAGTTAGAGACATGAAAATTGGCAACTAAGTTTTTTATTTCAAATAATAAATATCAGAATAATCAATGTTAGCAAAATCTACCCCAAGGGGGGTGAAATGGGGGTTGGAAGTTTTCATGAGAATTCTATGTTTTCGAAGTTAGGGACATGATAATTGGCATTTAGGTAATTTGTTTTAAATAATAAAAACCTTTATACGCAATATTACAAAAATCCACCCCTAAGGGGTAGAAATGGGGGTTGGAAGTTTGTATGAAAGTCCTATATTTTTGAAGTTAGAGACATGAAAGTTGGCAACTAAGTCGTTAATTATAAATAACAAAGATTTGTTTAATCAATGTTACGAAAATTTACTTCAAGGGGGGTGAAATGGGGGTTGGAAGTTTTCATGAGGATTCTATGTTTTCGAAGATAGGGACATGAAAATTGGCATTTAGATAATTTGTTTTAAATAAAAAAAAACCTGTTTACGCAATATTACAAAAATCCACCCCTAAGGGGTAGAACAGGGGTTGGAAATTTGTATGAAAGTCCTATATTTTTGAAGTTAGAGACATGAAAATTGGCAATTAAGTTTTGAATTATAAATGATAAAGATCTGTATAATCAATGTTATGAAAATCTACACCAAGGGGGGTAAGATGGGGTGACATAGGAGAGTTCCCGTAGGAATTTTAACAACTTATTCTGACTGAATTTTAAAAACTTATTCCACGCGGACGAAGTCGCGGGCGCCAGCTAGTATATATATATATATATATATATATATATATATAGGTATATATAATCATATATTAACGTTTATTTTTAATAATACTGCGTAAAGTGTTTATCCGTAATCCTTCTCAAGCTAACTGGTATCATCAGGAATATCTATGCATTACTTTGGTCAATATGGAAAAAAAAATATTGCGAAGTCATGTCATAGATTTTATTTGGATAAAACTTCCTTCGGTCTCCAAATAGACGGTCAAACGAGCTCTTTTTTTTCTTCTTTTCATGTCTTTACACAGATTAGCCAATGTTATAGCAATGGAGTTTTGAAGTTAGGGAAAAAGGGCGGGAAACTTCGCACGGCGGACGCGGCTCTCTCAAACATTAATTCAAGAAAAGCGTGACGAAACCATGCCCGCCAGAGCTCTTAAATGCAGCATAGAGGTTTTTTTTTTAAATTTGAGCTTTGGATTTGTGGTAATCTGATTCTTTTTAAGGACGCTGCGAATGTGAATTCAGAAGGGTTAATAAGGAAACCATTTTACCTTTTTCCCATTGGAGGAGGACTGTTCCTAGAAGTGAATTATTTGAAGGACTTGATGATGGTGAAACAACATTTTCTTTCAATCACTCAGTCGTCAAGTCATAGTTTAAGGACGTGTAGTTATGAACGATCGCAATGTATGCGCTGCGATCATTGAGCACGCACACACACGCGGCTTCTGTTCTTGCTCTTGACACGCGGTCACTTGCCACGCATAATAATAGATTCAAATGATTCATGTTGAGCTTTACTATGTTGGTACAACACTTCAGTTAGCTGAACGATATGCTCCAACACGCTCGCGTTTCCGAACGATTAAAAAATACACGAGATTAAAAATAAAAAATGCTTCGAAGTTCGAATCGCGTTCGATATACGAAATGCCGAACGCGGTAAAAATGCGGCATAGTGAGTAAACTTGCTAGCGATGTGTGTGGGTTTAGATTCTTGCTTCAATGTCGAGGCGGTTCAGATTAGGTAAGTCAATGTGCTTGCGTTGTCCTTATTTATTCAACAGAATATACACTATAAGGTCACATGCGATACACTTTCTTTTATGCGATCGTAATCGGAATCCGTGACGGTCAAAGTTACCGAATTTGACTGCAGGTATTTATTTATCTTGATTTTATTAAACGTGTGAATAACCTTAAAAAAATAAAAGTTTAAGACAAATTCAGTTATTCTGCTTTAGTCCGTGTTGTATTGTAATTCTCTACACTAAAAATTATGCGATTATTCAATGCTCCTCGCAGCTAGTGTTTGTATCCTCATTGTGAATTACCACAGGATGCATAAGCTCAAAAAGGCTAAAGAATCAAACGCTCTAGAGTCGTAGGTGTTTAAGCTGTGATAGGCTAGTGGTTAGGACGTTCGCCTCCTAATCAGAGGTCAGGGGTTCAAACCCGGGCACGCACCTCTAACTTTTCGGAGTTCAGTGCGTTTTCAAGCAATTATAATATCACTTGCTTCAACGGTGAAGGAAAAAATCGTGAGGAAACCGGCATGCCTGAGAGTTCTCCCTAATGTTCTCAAAGGCGTGTTAAGTCTGCCAATATGCACATGGCCAGCGTGGTGGATATAGCCCAACCCTTCTCATATTGAGAGGAGACCTGTGCTCTGTAATGAGCCGGCTATGGGTTGATCATGATGATGATGTGTTTAAAGCCGAATATGCACAAAAAAATGCCGTATAAAATAAGGTCAGAATACGTTTTTTTTTTTTAATCTTTACTTGCCTAACAAAATCTTGCCAATTAACAGATTAAAACTCTTTTTCTTTAAAACCTGTGAAGTAAGGATCAAAGACAATAGCGTGCCCGCATTATCGCGAGCGTTGGAACAAAAAAAGAAACAAAGGTTATTCCATCAGAAGGCAGTCGCATTGTCTGTTTATCAGGCTATATCTATACAAGCTGCAAGTCTGCATTCCTCGCATGCCAGCGTTTATCATGGATTTGTTATTGCTATACGCGAACCGGTTCCGTGGGCCGCTTTACACGTACCGACAAAAAGTTCCGAGGCAAAAAAATATTGACGACGACTTTTTTTTTTTTCATCCACTACAAGTTAGCCCTTGACGGCAATCTCACCTTATGGTAAGTGATGATGCAGTCTAAGATGGTAGCGGGCTAACCTGATAGGATATGGTAAATCCACACTCCTAATTGGTTTCTACACGACATCGTGCCGGAACGCTAAATCGCTTGGCGACACGTTTTTATTGGTAGGGTGGTAACTAGCCACGGCTGCAGCCTCCCACCAGACCAGACTCGAGCCGGGAATCGAACCCAGGACCTCCAACTTTATAAAGTGATAGCACGCGCGCTGCGCCACGGAGGGCTGTAATCTGAATGAATGGATGATCTCTTACCGTGCGTGTAGACGCAATACTAACTGCAGTTACGTGATGTACCTAGTAAATGAAAACAGATCAAATCGAAATTGTTTAGTCATGTTAACCTAATACCCTACGATACAGGTAATCACCTAGTGTAGGGTCCACTGGTAAATGTTTTTATAAAAATAAAAAAATTGTATAAATTTTTTACGGGAATTATATAATATTATTTGAGGAACTCTTATGCAAATATATGTTATTTTGTTTTTTTGTAATGGAATATGTATACTTTGTAAATATGTCATTGCCATAACAATGTATTTATTAACTGAAATATTATGTATTTCTTTGTAAAAATAATTCCTTCCAAATATTGTAAATCTTAGTTAAATAAAATACATTTATTATTTATTATAATTATTATTTAATACATTCGTTTGAAGCGTTCATATAATATTATTCATTACTTTAATAGTTCCGTTTATAGGCTTGCATGGTGAGGTCATATAATGTCTTCTTTTTCTAGCCCTTATCCCATATTATGTGGGGTCGGCACAACACGTGCCGATGCCCCTTCAGTCAAGAGCTGTTCTGATAGCTCCGACATATAATATATATATAAGGATGGCGCTCGTATTTGGGTTGGTTGTTAAACATTTAATAAAGCCAGTACGAATTTTAACACTGTAATGTGTGAATTGCTCAAACATCATCGCTAATTATAATTAATTAACGACTTTATGTGATGGAGAGAAAAAAAACACGGCTAAGTTTGTTTTTTGTGGGTGTCTTTCTCCGACGTGTCGTGTCAGTGAACGAATGTATTACGAATTCAAATAATAGGAAATATTTTATATACGAAAATGTAAATGGTTTAAATGAATAAAACTATTTTGGTTTTGATTTTTGATTTGAATAGTATTTTTTAATTGTTACTTATAACTAATCCTTATAATCCTTAGAACTAAATTAACTAGCATTCCTCTTTAGGTTATTGTGACGTATGTAGGTTCTATAACCCGGCTAAGTTTGTTGTGGGCTTCTTCTTAGACCGGGGCGCGTTTGGAACCCTCTTTAGTTTTAAGTTCGACGACCTCCGTGGCGCAGCGCGTGCGCTGTTGCATTTTAAAGTTGGAGGTCCTGGGTTCGATTCCCGGCTCGAGTCTGGTCCGGTGGCAGGCTTCGGCCGTGGCTAGTTACCACCCTACCGACAAAGACGTGTCGGCAAGCGATTTAGCGTTCCGGCACGATGTCGCGTAGAAACCAATTAGGAGTGTGGGTTTACCATGCCCCTAACAGGTTAGCCCGCTACCATCTCAGACTGCATCATCACTTACCATCAGGTGAGATTGTCGTCGAGGATAAAAAAAAAAGTTTACGAATGTAGTTATCACCATCGAATTACTACTATGTAAATTATTGACGCGTCAAAAAAAATCGTCGCGTTTTAAAATGAAGCCAACGTCTCTTTTAAGAAATCCCTAATCCTGGTATTCCCGCGGGACTAAACATCACATTGGCGACGAGGACGGCTCATGTCAAAACTCTTCTAGCCGATAGATACCATTGACCTCTTTCCTTGGCATCAGCGATGCCATTCATCATCATCATCATCATTTCAACCTATAGACGTCCACTGCTGGACATAGGTCTTTTGTAGGGAGTTTCAATGACCACGGTCCTGGGCCGCTTGTATCCAGCGGCTCCCTGCGACTCGTTTGATGTCGTCTGTCCACCTTGTTGGGGGTCGACCAACGCTACGTTACCGGTGCGGGGTCGCCATTCCAACACCTTGGGACCCCAACGTCCATCGGTTCTCCGAGCTATGTGCCCCGCCCATTGCCACTTCAACTTCGCAACTCGCTGAGCTATGTCGGTAACTCTGGTCCTTCTACGGATCTCTTCATTTCTGATTTGATCGCGTAGAGATACTCCTAGCATAGCTCTCTCTATTGCTCGCTGAGTGACTCTGAGCCCTCTTATGAGGCCCATAGTGAGCGACCACGTAGCGAGCAATGCCATTCTTGGCTGCTTAACTGGACAATATTGGAGTGGCACTGTCTTGGTCTACCTAATTTTCTGTGCCCGTCGACCCTGGCTGCTCTTAATGCCCACCCAACCCTGAAATGTATATACATTCATATTTTAAACGATGTTTTGTGCTTAGATTGTAGTTAAATCAAAGAGAGATCGTGACTTTGGCTCGTAAATAAAATATTGTTACGATTTTAACACCAAGGTTTTCCAGTGCAGCTTTAACAGTCACGTTTATTTAACCGTCTATTCCGGCTCAGCATGACTGATACGTACATATGAAAATTATATTTTTGTTAGTATCGTAGATTGAGGGTTATTATTTAAAATCGGTGAAGCGGTGATAGCCTAGTAGTTAGGGCGTCAGCTTATCAGAGGTCGGCGGTTTGAATCAGGGCACGCACCTCTAACTTTCCGGAGTTATGTGCGTTTAAAAAAAAAAATATCACTTGCTTCAACGGTGAAGGAAAACATCGTGAGGAAACCTGCACAGCTGAGAGTTCTCCATAATGTTCTCAAAGGCGTGTGAAGTCTGCCAATCCGCACATGGCCAGCGTGGTGGACTGTGGCCAAACCCGTGCTCTGTAGTGAGCCGGTAATGGGGAGATAGTGATGATCATGATGATTTAAAATCCTGTGGACTAGCAACGTTTGTAATTAAAAAAAAGAAAATATACTTAATAATTTGTCCATTTGTTTGTTACTTTACCTGTTTATCTAGAGTCCATTTTCGCTATGATGTTGGATTGACGCAATGGGTCCATGACATTTATCCCATGATACTTTAATTTTATTTATATTATAATGGACCCAAGTTAGCTATATATAGATAGCATATATAAATAGCATATATCATATAACGTTTCCAGTGCCTGCCCACCCGTTTGTCTTGGATAGATTTTTAAGCTATCATTCCGTGTATTACTTATTATCACTGAAATGTGATGATAATTTTAATTTTGTCTTCGGCCGTGGCTATTTACCACCCTACCGACAAAAAAGTGTCGTCAAGCGATTTAGCGTTCCGGCACGATGTCGCGTAGAAAACAATTAGGAGGGTGGGTTTACCGTATTCCTAACAGGTTATCCCGCTACCATCCTAGACAGCATCATCACTTACCACCAGGTGAGATAGCCGTCATGGGCTCACTTGTAGTGTATAAAAAAAATTCCAGTAGTGAACATCAACCGATTGAAATTATCATGATGGCGAGCTAACAGTTTTAGTTCTTAACCCGCATATTTTTATTTGAGCCTATGCTATGCGATTCAGTTTTCAGTAGCGTGGTCTTCCTCATCATCCCACTGTCCAATGGGAGAGTAGACTTAGCTTAGCAGTGAATCCATCGTGAACAATTGGCGTTGGGGTTATTATTACACACACATGTAAACTGCGAGTAATATTAATTTTATATGTATGTGTGAACCTTACAAGGTGCGAGCGTTGACGTACTCTTAGAATAAATTATTCAAGCCGCGTTCAGGAATTGAGAACGATTTCTCAACGGATTCCTGAACGCAGATGCAACCGTCATCCCTCAGTGGTCTTCTTCGATTTTGTAATTATGAAATATATTATTTATGAAAACAAAAAAACTGCCGGAAATTATGTCCCTTGGTCTCTATAAAATTTCGAACGTTTTATTACTACGTTAAGGTAATATATAATAATCCGCTAAAGAGTTCAACCAATCAATCAAACCGTTAACAAAGTATAAATATGAAAGGTATTTCTTGCGTACTTGTACATATTTCTTAAGGATACCCGTTCCCTTTAATGTGCTGGTACTGGGTTGATGATTATAACGAATAATACTATTAGGAATAAAACATGTCTATAAGCGAAATACGAAGGCTGTTAGGTGGAGATAAAGGAAAATCTGAATTTTCTTACCATCATGATCAACCATCATTACCGGCTCCCTATAGAGCACGGGTCTCCTCTCAATATGAGAAGGGTTTGGCCATAGTCCGCCACGCTGGTCATGTGCGGATTGGCAGACTTCACACGCCTTTGAGAACTTTATGGGGAACTCTCCTGCATGCAGGTTTCCTCACGATGTTTTCCTTCACCGTTGAAGCAAGTGATATTTTAATTGCTTAAATTCTTATGTAACGCTATATATAAATTTCGAATTCTCAAGACTTCTGCATCTGTCTGCACAGCATTGAGACCGGTTTGAAGCGCACTCTATTAAGTGGCATTTGACGCAAGCAAATTGACGGGAAATTGGTATATTGATTCAAGGTAAACACAATTGATTCCGACTTGCCCGAGATCTGTTTTCGATGGCTCGAACCAATTATTATTTTGGCATACCCACGTCACAGACGTTGCATGTTGAGATAGGCAATATATTCTTATTTGATTGTAGAAAAGTCCTACTTTAGTGTAAAGGATTATGTAAATGATAAACAAGCATGGGTGTGAAATATTGCTTTAATAAGATAGGTCTTAGTATAATTTTAAGTGGCACGAGAGATGGTGATTACAAAAAAAAATTACAAAAATTTACCTGGCTTAGTTTTTTGTGGGCTTCTTCTTAGACCGGGGCGCGTTTGGAACCCTCATAGCTTTAGATTTAAGTTTACGAATGTAGTTATCACCATTAAATCACTACTATTGCATTGCATAATGCATTATAAAGGACTATTTGAATAAACATTATTTGAATTTAAATTTGAATATTCTTGTTCTTGCTGCTATTCCAAGCTTCGTGGGATAAGCGTATGTCTTCAAGTATTCTATTTTACCCTGAAGACATGAATGGGTTTGTTTTTCGCATATCTTTTACCGCATACTAATCTCAGTATAGGGCAGTCTATTGCAGCCCTTCATGTCAATTTCTAATGTCACAGAAAACTCAAAAACTGTCAAAATAAGCACTTCGTGCCTCGAGTCCTTACGCATTGTCTATAAATATAAAATAATTTACCAGACAACATTCTTAACAGAAAAAAGAAAATTAATTCAATAAAAAATATAACAGAGGCCTTTACTAGAAAAGTGTTACTATGCCAATTTTTTTTTTTTTTTTATAATAAATAAAATAGGTCTCCCCACCGCGTTACTATACCCAAACTGGGTATCCATAAGCCTACCTTGTACATATTTATCCTTAATGTTATGCAATATGTTTATGGAATTTTCCAATAAAGAAATTTAAGTTGAACTTTTTTTTTTAATTTACCACAAGTTGGCCCTTGACTACATTTCACCTGATGTTAAGTGGTGATGCTGTCTAAGATGGTAGCGGGCTAACCTGTTAAGGGTATGGTAAACTCATACTCCTAATTGGTTTCTATACGACATCGTGCTGGAACGCTAAATCGCTTGGCGACAGGTTTTTGTCGGTATAATTGAAATTGAACTCTGGACAATCGACATTAGTGATTGGGTTTTCAACTGTCAGTGACATTTCACCATTCACTCTTGATCACTCCTCCTTTTAAAACTATCTTTTATATACGTAAGTGTAACGTAAAAATATACATTGCGGATCTAAGGGGTTAAAAATCGTAGGTTGTCGTGTCAGGTTAGAGATTAATGTAAGACAAAATACTTGTACCTGTGAGATATTAATTGTTCGAAGTTTTGCAAAATCGTTCCAATCCACTAGAAATCCAAGTTGGCTTGTCAGTGGGTTGTAAGAGAGAGATTTATATACACGATGCAGTGCGTGACCCATCCACCAGACGTTGAGAAGGAGCATCTCTGGGTGACGTACGTCTAATGACGTATAATTTTGAATTCATAACAGAAGTGCATTGACTTTTCCCTTAAATGCACTTGCTTAACTCGTTTGGCCCTTTTGCGGTCGGGTGACAGACCACGCTTGCTTCCTGGTGTCCGTGTACTTACGGTAGAGTTACATATTACTAAACACTCCCAGAAGTGTTAGTTATATAAACATTATATGCCGAATCATTTTTATTGATATGGGAATAAAGGGGTTGTACATTTGCTACGCATGCTGTGTTCGGGCTCGTTTCTTTGGTTGGGTTGCGGTCGATGCGCGGGCGTTCCCTTGACCCATCTACCAGGCGACCCGAAGGAACATCGCTGGGTTTTAGTGGGTATTCTGGTCGTCAGTGTGACCGAGGGGGAGTCCCACATAGCCCGACGGAAGCAGCGCAGTCTTGCCTGCGTCGCTTCCGGAGGGGATGCGTAAATGCATACCCCAGCGTGGAAAAAAAAAAGGTGATTTGTAGAAACTTGGGTGCATTGGTCGTTCAGTAACACAATACATTTTTTACGAACAATTGAGAGTAGCGAACTCTGATTACGAAAGTTGTCCGCCTTTATAAGCTTTAGTTACGCCTACAGTCCTGAAGGTACGATTGAGTGTGCTGTTTCGATATCAAATAGAGAATTATAAGTTCCCCTGTTTTCCGAGATACAGTCTCAACTAGTTCGGAAAACAGGTGCATAACGCTAGTGTACTATTAGACAATTTTAGTTATACTACTTCTGTTGTAAAGCTATATGTATGTTTTGTTGCAATAAATAAACTTTTCTTTTCTTTTCTATAAGTTGTTGCCTCTTTTCTTCGCCTGTGGCTTATAACCACCCTACCGACAAAGATTTAGCGCTCCGGCGTTCTCTCGCGTAGAAACCGATTAGGGATATGAGTTTAGCTAACCGGAACAGGATAAGCCCGCTACCATCTTAGATTGCTTATAACCACCAGTAGAGATTGCCGTTAAGAATTAATTTGTATTGGAATAAAAAATAAAAAATACCCAAAAAATATTATATTGTTATGTTACTCCAGCATATAACTTCACGGTAACTACAAATGTGAAGAGTAAATACTTACGAGAAAGCGTTCTCAAGTATCGAGTAAGTGCAAAGTGAGTGTACTGTGTGCTGATTGCCAGAGTTCCCAATAGATGGTGCTCTTTCTATTCCATACAAATTGAAGTTCACTTTCACGCGATCGAACAAGTAGAAAATCTAGCACTAGGCACTCAGAATACATAGAATGCGTTAGAAATGTATTTGCTTACCTTACACTCAGATCTATGAATGTGACTGATGATTTTACACTTTAAAACTTTAAACTACAGCTTTCCCTACCTACCATAATCAAACTACATTAAAATAAGTGAATTAGCGTATTTAACAATTTATATATATATATATATATATATATATATAATATACCTACCTATTTAAAAAAAAAAAATATCACTTGCTTCAACGGTGAAGGAAAACATCGTGAGGAAACCTGCACGCCTGAGAGTTCTCCATAATGCTCTCAAAGGAGTCTGCCAATCCGCACATGGTTAGCGTGGTGGACTATGGCCAAACCCTTCTCATATTGAGAGGAGGCCCATGCTCTGTAGTGAGCCGGTAATGGGTTGATCATGATGACAACGATTATTAACTTGCCCACAGTGTTACAATACTTGAAAACGGATAATGAATGAATTTTCCAATGAACGTATCTCACAAATTGTATTTTAAACAGTACAAAATACCTCTCGCCGACTAAAGTAAGAGCGATTACCATCTCCGTCACCACTAACAGTAACTCCGCCGACCGTGACAACAAAGCTGTCTTAACGGTTACGATCAAATGTAAAGACTACCTTTGAAGGCATATTATGAATGGTAACATTTTTATGTTTTATTAAGTGTTTTACTGAAGCGGTGATAGCCTAGTGGTTACGGCGTCAGCCTCCTAATCAGAGGTCGGCGGTTCGAATCCGGGCACACACCTCATTTAACTATGTAAAATTTACTTCGATAATATGAATCTGGAACATAAGTTTTCCACTATCATAAACAAGGTCATTTAATCGGCATAACGAGTTTACTAAACCTTGGAAAGGTAGAAAAAGGGAGAGGATTTAGAAAAACCAAAATGCTAAAATCATAACTCTTCATATTAGCGCCTTGTACCGGATTCGGTCATTTCCGTCGTGGTCTCCAGCTACTCTTCAAAGAAATAAAACAAATCAAGTAAATCCACACGTTTTATATTTATTACTGGCGGTAAGTCTTTTGATAGTCATGACCATTTTCGTGTAAAAATAAAACATAGATTAACTGTGTAGTTAAACAGTACAGTAGGCTTAATCTTAGACTGCGATCTTTAAGATAATTAATTGTATACAATTTTATTACAAGTTACCAGATGACATTTCTAGGATGTCTCTCAATAAGTAAGTTATGGTAGGGGAGCCCATGATGCTAAATGGGGATTTACTCGAGCGTCATAGAGACCTATTGGGTTGCAAAGCTTAGATGATAAGAAGAAAAAAATATTATATGATATATACCTTTCCATCGGTGGGGGAAGCGGCTATAGATTTTTAAATATGTAAAAAAAAAACTGTTGCATGGACATCTTCGAGCGCGTCAGATATTGATAGCATCAATGGCCTACGTATTTTTAATAATGTACGTATGTTAATCTGATCGTTTGCATGATGGGTGTGGTTATATGGAAGGGTTGAAAATGAAAAAAAAAAAAAAAAATGGAGCGCGTCAGATTTTCTAAGGGAGTGTTAAGTACACCAAAAATAAGCTCTCATTCACTAATCTGACGATTCCGATGTGACGCAAAGTCGCAGCGAGTTTCATAATGTGCAAAAAAAATTCGCCATTTTGATATACTCGAGCGCGTCAGATTAAGATATATATGGTTCATCTTTATGTTCTAAACGTACTATCTCATAATCTGACGATTATCTAGAGGGATTCGCCTAATCTGACAAAAAAAAAAAAAAATTTTAAATAATTGAACTTAATTAATATAAAGCTCCAGAAATAGCATGCAAATAAATAAGTGTATGCTTTTTTATGTAGAATACCTGTATTTATAAAAAAAAAATTAAAAAAGGCTTAAAAAAATTTGATGTTTTATAATTAATTGATTAATGTTTCTACTGTAAAGTTTTTGTAAGGCACTTTCACCTCAAAATACACATTTTAACAATATTTATAAACTTCAATTAACATAAATAATATAAAAATAGCAAAAAAAGCCAAAACGTTGGAAACACGTTGTAAACAATATGCCTCGAATGAGTCTTTATGATCAGCTGTGATGGCGTCATGGCAGCAAAAACCAGAGTGGGGACGGAGAGAGTAATAAATAGAGAAATAGTGATAAAGAAATAGAAACGCGGAGAAGGAAATATAGGCATCACCCAGATGCACGCATGTAACTTTATTGGCGAATTTTTGCTATTTCGGCTTGCGGAAATCGTCAGATTATATATTTTTCGTTATTCTTGAATTATTTCCTTCAAAATAAAAAAAAATTTAGCTACGCTCGAGAATGTCGAGATGACGTTTTTTTTACAACTTTGCTGCCCTCCCCTTTCTTTACGTCACTCTCAAATTGTCAGATTAGTGGAATATACGCTTTTAAGGATGTAATTAACTCACCCTACCTTAATCTGACGCGCTCGAGAATTTCTGATGGTCAATTTTTTTTTACTAATCTGATCGTGTATCGTTCACGCGCGGCCTTATATATGGGGCTCATGTTTGGTGGAGGAACATAACCGGGTACAAGGTATCTCTCTGTATATTAATCTGCCGCGCTCGAGTAAATCCCGAAATCCCCGCTTGGGCTCCCCTACTATTATATAAAACGTAAACTTGTAGAAAAGTCATAATACAGTGTAAATGAAAAAAAACTTGGGTATCATATATTGATAAAATAAGTTTGCTCTGAAATGGCATATGAGATGGTGATAACAAAAAGAAAACCAACCCGGCTAAGTTTGTCTTTGGCTTCTTAGACCAGGGCGCGTTTGGAACCCTCATAGCTTAAGTTTTAAGTTCCAATTTAGTAATCACCATCAACTTATTACTGTTTAAGTTAGTGACACATAAAAAGTGCCTTTTAAATGATTATTTGAACAAAGTTTATGATTGATTGATTCTATATCAAATAATTGTCAAAAGTACTGCAAAGGATCTAACTCCTTACTTCGAAATCCCTTCCTCCTATGACAGAGGTAGACTACGCCTTGTGTTGACATTAATAGGTTGAAGATTGTCACAAACTCCGCAAACTGCCAAATACGTAGGTACATAATGCCAAAAACTGAAATCAAATCGGTCGATCCGTTACAACTTTAAAAACGGTAGAACCGAACTCTATAATAATACCCCTTTTTTAAGGGGTCTAAAAATAGAATTAACACCGGATTTCGTAATCTTGAATCGGACGTTTAGTGTTCCCATTTCGGATAAGTGCTTTAAAATGTTTATGTGGTGTTGATATTTGTTTTATTATGCCATGTTTAGTGTTTACACTTAACTCTTTCTGTCAAGTGATTTTACAAATGTTTTGAACTTTAAGGACTAAGGAATGTTAATTTGGCGATGATGTTTGAAGTTATAAGCATTTTTTAAAGTTCTGTAACACAAGAGTGCCCACGGAGTACTTTGAGTTTGCTCTGTTTAATTTTGTGTTAATTCTCGATTCTTTTTATCGTTTTTAGCTCATGTATATATGTATATATATATATATATATATATATATATATATATATATATATATATATATATATTAATATATATATACTTTCACTATACTTTGACTAAAGTGTGAACCATGCGAAGATCGTGTTAAAGTCATGGTTGGTCACCCATTCAATAACTGAATTGAATCAATTTTATTTATTCACACAGATTATAAATAATCAGTCTTTCCAATGATACCAACTACAAGACTAATTCTTAATAAAAAAAACCGTCAAAAGAACAAGATGACTATGAGTATACAAACACCTGTAATGAAAAGTATCGTTCTCAGTACCATGGCATGCATTCGTCCTACAGTAGGTTTTAACCGTTTGTTAATATTACTTTAACTAGCATTATTAATTGCCCCAGATTTCCCAATTATTACAAACATTTAAAATCGGAAATCGCACGCAACATCGGTAACAGTAAGTGTAGCGTATTACTAAATGGCCAATACTTAATTCAAATGTCAAGAATTTAGACTATCAACACAGTAATTATTTGTTGAGCCGTACAGCCTAGCTTATTATACATTGCATTCGTGCTCAATGTTTGGGTTGGATAGTCAGGGATAATAAATATGTACTCATTTTTAAATTAGTAGATTTAATTTTATATCCCTGACTATCACAAAATATTTTAAAATCACAGAAACAAAATCCAGAGTCTATGACAAAAAAAACTCTATGCCAAATTTCATGTAGATAGGTACGTTTTTTTTTTTTGGTTGTGTGGGCCCAGATCCCCTTGCCTTTCCCATAAAGGATAAATAAAAAATAAATTAGGTACGTTTCTAAGTAGTAAACCATCCATCCAAACGTATGTTCTTAATAATGTGTTTTAATTAAGTGTTTTTTTTTTTTTAATATTTATAATCGTTATAATTAAAATTTCAGTACTATAATATCGATAGAGCAATCATGAATAATAAGTTACTGTTTATTATTATTAAAGAATCACTTAGAGATCTATTAGAACTTAATTTATAAGAAAATACGATACTTTATACAAAAAACGGTTCAACTCTTTCGGAATTCCTCTACACCTAATAATTGTGTTTACATTTAAACAAGTAAACAAAGAAGAAAGTTTCAAGGTTATCCAAATAGGTATTATCAAGTCAGATAACGTAAATATGAAAAACCTAGCATATGCATAGATAGTACAAAATGTTATTGAACTCGATTCAATGCAATTGCAATGAAAAGCTTTACAATTAGGATCTTTAATCCTTTGAAAATAAAGTCGCTTTTACAATATAAGTACTGTGGGAGACACTAATTTGTTACAAGCATGACTAATATAAATAATATTATATTATCAACATTGCATAATAGATAGCTTGATAGGTACATGTGAAGCACAACAGAGAAAGTTTATTATCTTCGTATCGTAGGTACGTAAGTATCTAACTATGCATTAATAATACGTTTCATATTATTATTAAAACTAGGACTCTGTTCTAAGATGTTTTAATGTACGTAAATTTTAGCAACTCCTGATATATTATATGTTTAACGCACCATCTAGGTCCTTGCCAATGATTTACTGTTTTGCTATTTATTAATCTTATGTAGTTACTAATTTGTTATAAAGCAAATTTTCTTACTTTAACTACATCTTCTTTTTCTTGCCTTTATCCCACATTATGTGGGTCGGCACATCACGTCTTCTTCTTCCACTCACTTCTATCAGCCGTCACCGCACTACCCACACCTTTTACACGAATATCCTCTTCTTTGGTCTTCCTCTACTTCTTTGTCCTTTCACATATAACATTCTTTTGGTGACTTACTTTAAACCTACATATAACCATAAACACACATACCTATACCAACATGAAATAACACAGTAAATGAATGAAAACATTGTGTGTCCTTTGTAAACAACCTAAACTTGTGTTATTTTTTACTTTTCTTGTCGTATAATTTATAATCTATGCATTACTTCGGGGAGTGATGAATGTAAAAAAAATAAACCCACTTTTTCTTTAAAACAAATTTTACGTTAAAAAGTTATGCAAAGGTGGTTTACATAAAAAAAATACTCTTAAAAAAGGACTATCCAATGATACGCGTTAAGAGGGTTTCGAAGACCGGTGGACAGAAACACAGGTCACAGAATAACTTTTTCTTAATACAAACACAAGCAGCGCCATCTATTAATGAGAATCTTACAACTGAATTTATTTTGTCCACAGGTGACAATGGCAGTAATCACGCTTTGTACCTCGAAACAATAGTCGAGGAGACGAGCGATGATTTGCGTTCTGAAAGGTCTTCCGCTGCGACTTGGCTGTCTGATTCCGATGCCGACTCCGTCATTCATGTTCGAGGCACTGCAGGTAACTTATAAATTTTTATTTTACGTAATGTGAATAATATCTTTTTTATTTTTACCAACTTATCGCACAGCGCCATCTATGGTCGAGTAGTTAAACGATATGGTGAATGTGCAGTACGAAGTTCTTAATCTTTTCGTTAGGTGGCACCGTCATAAAATACATTAAATCAAAAGTATGTAAACACTATTTGACATTATATCGTTTATTATGTTATAATTATGTATAAGTAAATGTTATTTTATATTTTGATATTTTTAATGTTGCCTTTTTCAATTAAGTAACTAAGAAAAAACCCACACTTTTCGAGCGCAGTATTTCTTTTTGCTTTTTTAACTTTTCTTTTTTATATGAGCTGGACTAGAGCTTTTGCCTGCCCGTAGAAGCTTGTTTGAAATCGACTAAGTCGTTACAAAATTTAGCGCAAATAAATAGACTTCTTCAATTTGGCATACTGGTGTCTCTTTCTTTGCATCTTTGGACTCAATCCAAGGAAATAAAAATACATCACTTTCTGTGTCATTGTCATTACCGACGCGCGAGCGAGCTCGTCGTGCAGGCGGCTGCGGGCTAAGTGAGCTAACTACTTGCACCCAGGGTCGGAGTGCGACAGCGAGTCGGAGAGAGAGTGGGCGTGCCCAGCCAAGAGGCGCCGGCGGGAGCGCGCCTGCTCGCCCACCAGCATCGGCTCCCTCTCGCGCTCCTCCAGCCTCGCGCAGTTCGAGTCGCTGGAGCGCTCCTGCGCAGCACCCGCCTCGCCCAGCCTGTCGCCCGACTCGCTGGAGTCGCCTCCCGCGTCGCCGCCGCCGACGCGCCCCGCGCCCCGCGCGCACCTCTCCGCCGAGAACCTCAGCGAGGACAGCGGCTACAGCGAGCGCGCGCGCCGCCCGCCCCCGCCCGCGCGCCGCGCGCCCGAAATAGCGCGCGGGCCCTCCGCCGCGGGCAGCGTGCCGTGCCTGGCGTCGCCCAGTGCCGCGCGCCGCCCGCCCCGCGCCGCGCGCGCCGTCTCGCTGCCCGCCGCGCTGGACGTGTGCGCCGAGCCGCGCCGCCTGGCCGCGCACGGCGCGCGCTTCCGCCAGGCCTTCGACGTGTGCGACAGCTTCACCGTCAGCGTGGCCGACCTCACCGCGCTGGACTACCGCGCGGCGCCGCGCCGCCCGCGCGCGCCGCCGCCGCGCCCGCCCTGCCAGCCGCCGCCGCCGCCGCCGCCGCCGCCGCCCCGCGAGCCCAGCGCCGGCAGCGACTCCACCACCGAGTCGGAGCGGGCCTTCGCGCGCGAGATGGAGGCCACCGCGCGCCGGCTCGACGACACCGCGCGCCGCGCGCTGGCCGACGCCGGCAACTACGACCGGGAGCTGTCCGTGCTGACCGCGCGGCGCCTGCGCGACTCCTGGGGCGCCTGGGACGACGTGCTGGACGAGCTGCGGCGCCGGATGGAGCCGTCCTCCGCCACGCCGTCCCCGCCGCGCTCGCCGTCTCCGGACCCCGTGCGGCAGCCGGCGTTCGCGTCGACCCCGCTTCGCGCGGGGGACGCCCGCGTGCGGTCCACGCCCGAGCTGCGCGCGCGCACCCCTCCGCAGCGCGCCACGCCGGAGGAGCTGCGCGCATCGCTGCAGCTGGTGGCACCACGAGCGGCCGCGCCCGCGCCGCCCGCGCGCTCCGTGTCCGCGGGTTCCAAAGGAGTGACGTTCTCGCCGGTGGTGGCCGAAGTGAGTTGGCGCGAGACGAGTGCGAGTAGTAGTGACAGTGCGCAGCGGTCGACGAGCGCGAGCTCGAGCACGACGGTGGACTCGGCGGACGCCGAGGTGGTGGTGGTGGGGGGCGAGGGCGCGGAGGCGCGCGCGCCGGCCGCAGACCGCGCGATGACGGAGGCGAGCGCGCGCGCGCCGCGCAGCCGCATAGCCGGCTTCCTGTCGCGGTTCGCGAACTTCCGATTCTCGGGGCGCAAGGAGAAAAAGTGCAGGGGCGCAGGCGCGAACGGGAGGGCGGCCGCCGCGCCGGGCTGGGCGGCGGCAGACGCGGGCCCGGCAGCGCAGTCGGCGGGCGCGGCGCCGCAGTCCGTGCGCATCCCGCTGAAGGCGGAGGCGGTGGCGGGGGCGGCGGCCCAGGGCGGCGTGGCGCACAAGCCGCCGCGGCCGCGCGCGCCGCCCGCGCCCGGCGTGCTGGAGACGGACGTGGACACGCAGCGCACGGTGCTGCACGCGCGCTCGCTGCTGGCGCTGGCGCCGCCGGGCGCTCCGTCGCAGCGCCCGCACAAGTCCATGGAGTTCCTGCTGGACAAGGACAGCGCCCAGGCCGTCCAGGTGAGTCCGACCTTTCTGCCGCATAGTGCCGCAATGTTTACAAACAGCGCGGTCGATGACCTTTCAATCCAGCATTGCACAATTTACTTTTACTCAAAAAAACATGGGCACGAGCCAAACAAAAAACCAAAAAAGTTGACATATTCTAAGTTGATATATTCTAACGACACAAGAAAGACCTGCGACTGCAACGAAATCCAATTACCTACATGTACATTACGTATATTGACGTTCTCGTTTGAATGTAATGACGCGCTGATCACGCGCTGGCACAGTCCCCTACGCGTCTGCACGCGACGTCTGCAACCGTAAACCCCATACCGTAATCCACGAACAATGCGCTATGTAAATGACAGCGGCATTCCCAATAGGGAACGCGGCGTGAAGCGCTCGCACGCAGTGCTGACAGGGCGGAGGTGAAAGTGCGGCATCTGCTCGCTAGACGCGGCTGCCATATCGCTAGCCCGCGATGGGCGGAGCCGGATTATCAAATATGCAGAGCTATCGAACAATCACGATCGAAATACCAACGCCCGTATCACTTCACTGTATTAGTCGTAAACACATAAATTGGCTTCCATACAATTTTCATTCCAATCAAATTGAAACGACAGTTATTTATAGGCGAATCTATATCACCGAGATTAGATAACAAAGCTTTTATCCATAGTTCCCCAGTCCCAAACACGTGCATTTTACAACATAAAAGGACTTCCAACAAGGAGGTTATCTCCTACGTATAAAGTCAACAGTAGTGTTTGTTTGTCCGCTTTGAAAATCGTAAAATTTTATAATGACAGCCGCTATTGTTCTAAAGGTTTAGCATACAATACGAGACCTTTGACTGTGTGTCGTTATTATGCAAAAATAACATAAAAGATAACATTTAACGTACCGACGACCTAAAGTTTCGTGGGTAAAGTTCAAGAAAAAATATTAGATACTAAAAATAGATAAGGTAACCAAATACCAGAATACCTAGTATGCCAGTTTCTTTAACTCCTATTTTATCCCAACACATTTTCAATAGTTAAGTTGTAATATTTTCTCTGTCTAACGTACAATAAAATTGTGTTTCGTAAAAACTCAAATAACACATGTAGTACCTTCGTACCTTAAAGTACTCCTACCTCTAAACTTGAAAAAAAGATCAGTACTCTGTCATACAAAAATCTCCTATTTCTCCAATTTCAATTATATCTCCAAATTTTTTTGTCACTATGAGCATAGTAAAAAGAAAGTCACTTCGTTGAGACCTAACAAACTGTACATTATCATGGCAAACAAAAACGTAATGCTATTCAAAATTACTTGAGGTACCTATCTCACGGTTGCAGTACAATAATTTGCCCTAACGACAACTCTACCAAATATCTAAATCATAGAAACAAACAAAAATATATCGTAGACTTCATAACTATAGAATATAGCAACATTTTTTTTCGGCCTGTCTATTAGCTGTACTTACCCTATTGGTTGCCACAGCGTAACCGGGCTGTTTGGCGAGCTTCGGAAAGAAGCTCTGCCAAAAGAATTTTGAGCCCTAGGGCTCGAAGAAACTAAGGGAACGTGTGCCTAAGGGCGTCTTCTTTGATGCCGAACCTCGGCTTAGGCGACGTTTGGGATAACGGGGGGTCGGACGGTGAGTGGCCCATACGTCTCCGAGGCCGTGGATGTAGCCCACGTCCGGATGACGTATGATAGCGGGGACCTCGACGTAGACGGTGTGTAGCGTATGATTGTGTGGTAGGTGGTACGAGTATGTTGTCAGTAGTTATCTGATCGTCAGGGTCATGAAGGATATGTTTAGGTCTCCTCTTTCGGAGAGGAGCGCCTAGGTCGGGGGAGTCTATAGCAACACTTGTCCAGGTACAACATGTGTTTAAGCTAACTTCTTGTTCCCAATATAAATCTTTGATCCTTATATACTGTAATAAAACTTGTCTTTCACACACTTTGTTGGATAGTTAAACGATATCTTAATAACTTTTCCAGTTACAAGCTTAATGACAAACAGACGGCGTTACACAAATATATTAAAAAAAAATACCTTTTGTGCATTTTGTTTCATAACTGTTCTGGGATTATAATTTTCGGTGTCATTGTCATAAAACGTCCTTAGTTTTTCGTACAATAACTCCCACGCTGCCTCAGTAGGCATTCTTAGATGTTTTTTGTTTCGCTTCGCTATTTTTATTTTTTTATTTTATTAAAGCTTCTCTTACCTACACTTTAAGTTAAAAAAAAATATTATAAATTCGCGTGATCGTACCTTTAGGCTCGGCGCAAACGGGCCACCGACCACAGCCACCGGTGGCTGTCGCGCGCTACCATACCGCCACATTTGCAGTGTCAGAAGCGAGCGACAGCCACCGGTGTTCAGAAGCCGCCACACGTTTAACCCACTCTCTGCTGCGCAGTCTTACGATGGACTCCGACACGGAATGTTTGCTCGCGCTATTGTTAATACGCAGACGACGTAGACAACGCCATCGCCGCCTATATTGGATACATCCAATTTTAACTGGTCCTACAGTAAAACATAACTTGCATTTCGATAATCTACAAAAATATCCAAAAAAGTTTTTTAGACATTTTCGAATGAGTTTGACTACATTTCAAGAACTGCTGTTGGTGTTACAAGATGGATTAATACGGCAAAATACCAGTATGCGGCAAAGCATCAGCCCTGCAGAGAGACTCGCAATCACGTTAAGGTAAGTAAAACACATTTAATATTTAAATAGGTTTAAATAAGTAAAACACATTTAATATTTTAACATTTATTATGATGAGTAAGATCCGTAATTTTAAACTTTAACTGTGACAAGTCGCCCTTGTAATCAATTTTTAAATCATCGTGAATTTATAATTCTCTATGATTCGGTACCAAACATTTCTTCTATTATAGAACTATTATCAATAGAATGGTTTGAATAATTTGACAATGCCGATGGAGAAGACATCGAAGTCGATGTAGTAGCTTGGTTTATTGTATAAGCATTTGTGTTTTGTGAAGAATATACATAAGATGGTGATGAGTAAGATCTGTAATTATGAATAGGTTCATACATTTTGTACTTCTTAATCAGCTGTAACATTTCACCCTTGAAATCAATTTTAAAATCATCATGAATTTTTCTAATATCCGGCAAGACTGACATCAAGAAATCTTTGTCAGGATCCACATGTTCAGGTCTTACACATTTATTTTTTATATTGTCCGATAGTTGTTTCAATATTTCGTTTTCTGATTTATCAATCCTCCTTTTCGTTGCCCTTCTCTTGGAACTGCTCATAGAACAAGTTTCTTCTTCATTTTGTTCCGTTTGTTGTTCTAGTCCTGAATCATTTTCGTTAATCTCTTCATCCTTTGTAGGTCTCACGTTTTTAAGACGTTTCAAAAAAGACAATTGATTAAAATATATATATTCTTTCCTGCCTGATGCTCCAGATCCGCTCTTCTTTTGCTTCCCAATTTCTCTGTTGAAACTATCGCGGAGACTCTTCCACTTTCGTTGCAATGTGGCAGCTGTAACAAATTATATTATTATTCAACAATACTGTATTTAACATAGAAGTTGCTATTTGTTTCAGGTACCTTGGTACCGGATGTTCATTTGGAGATTTTGAAACGACTTACAATCGTGGTGCATCTACAGCGAGAATGATAGTCAAAGAAACGTGCCAACTAATTTGGAATAGGTTAAAAGCAATATGTATACCAGAACCAACGAAGGATATGTGGAACGAAATAGCTAGCGGGTTTCTAGAAAACACTAATTTCCCTAACTGCTTAGGTGCTATCGATGGGAAACATATAAGAATTGTTCACCCATTTGACAGCGGATCCTTATACTACAACTATAAGAATTACTTTTCGATGGTACTTTTGGCGGTTTGTGACTCTAATTACCTTTTCACATTCGTGGATGTTGGTTGTTATGGCAAAGCATCGGATTCAACAATATTTAAAGAGAGTGAATTATTTAAAAGGATTGAAGACAAATCTATTAATATACCTCCAGAAAGACCAGTTGGTAACCGTCAAGCATTAAATTATTCATTTGTTGGTGATGAAGCATTTGGTTTATCCGAACACATGTTGAGACCTTATGCTGGAAGACATTTGTCTTCAGATAAAAAAATATTTAATTATAGACTAAGTCGTGCTAGGCGCTGCATAGAATGTGCATTTGGTATACTTTCCAACAAATGGAGAATACTTCATCGCCCATTAAATACATCTATTGAATTCTCAGAAGACATCGTAAAAACGTGTTGCATTTTGCACAACTTTGTTCGTAAAAGAGATGGTTACAATTTCAAACACACGCTGAATGTAGTCGGATTCGAAAATGTAGAAGATACAGGTACACCAACTTTACGATCATGTACTACACGAGACATATTAAAAGATTACTTTATGAATGAAGGATCAATACCATGGCAAGAAAACAGAATATGAATAAACACGACACAAATTATTGAAAATGTCAACTTACCAGCGGCGCTTTTTTCTTTATTACTTTTGTCCTTGAAATTCTTAATAAATAATTCACAAATCTCTTCCCAGGCTTTTACTTTCTCATTTCTATTGCTATATATATCAGAATGTAAATCCCAAATAGCGGGACGTGAATGAATTTCCGATATGAATCTATCAATATCCATTGAGGCGTCGTGCTCCATGGTGACGCGTGCAATACGTAGAACGTCTAACGGTTAACTGCGCGGGGGGTGGAGCAGTGCGACGGTGGCGGGTGTCGGCGGCTTGTGTGGCCCGTAGCGACCACAAGTGGCGAGTCGCGGACACTGCTGTAGCGAGTGGCCGCCACCGGCTACACGTGTGCGGCGCGTCTATACAAAATATATGAAAAAATGTGTTAAGTCGCTGTCGCTGGCCACCAGTGGCTGTGGTCGGTGGCCCGTTTGCGCCGAGCCTTATTAATTTACCACTGTTCGGAACAGATCTCCTCGTTCACTGACTATCTACTGCATTAAAATAGGACCACGACATAGTTTGATTTATGCGAATTAATTTAATAAACATGAACAATTTTTTTCATTTTACCTACTTTTTTACTACGCGCGTAGCGCGTGCATCAGAAGACTTGTCTATTACCACTAAAGTATATCTTTTAAACTACTACAAATTAGCCCTTTTAGGCAATCTCGGGCTTATTAGGACTATGAGAAGTTGATAACAAAAAGAAAATTTACCTGGCTAAGTTTGTTGTGGGCTTCTTCTTAGACCGGGGCGCTTTGGAACCCTTATAGCTTTAGTTTTAAGTTTACGAATGTAGTAATCACCATAAAATCACTAGTATGTAAATTATTGACGCGTCAAAAGCGCCTTTTAAAGGACTATTTGAATAAAGATTATCTGAATTTTGAATTTATATGGTAATTCCTAGATAGTTTTTCTACGCGACATCGTGCCAGAACGCTAAATCACTTGGTGACACGTCTTTGTCGGTAGGGTGATTACTAATTCCAGACTAGACTCGAGCTGGGAATCATATCTCAGACCCCTAGCATTATAATGCGAAAGCGCACGGTCTGATATACGAAGGCCGTCTTTTGTCATTTTCAAGTCTCATTAGCATTGAAAAGTGTGAAAGATATCGCACCAGATAAATATGAAACAATAATTAATATAGGCATTATTATTAAGATACAACCAAAAAAGACCAAATAAACACATTCCGTTTTTATATCTCGTTTCATATTTCATATATCGAAAACCCTCCATTTTTTTTTAAATTTATTTTACGGCCCTGGATTCAAGTCCTTTTGTAACTTCAGGGAACTGCTGCCATAGAATGATTGAGTTTTCAATCGCTATAAACCTAGTTTGATAAAGAAATAATGGCTTACAAACAATATCATAATTGTATCTAGTCACATAATTATTCGCTCGGGAACGTAGGTAGGTACTTATGTAGTTTATCCATGACACGCTACCTACCTAACCGTGTCTGATGTCATCGAACTAACAGATGAATAACAATCAATTTATTACCATTTTGCACCTTGATCGGTTTGCAACATACTCTTAGAACAAAATACCACCTCACTTCTAAATGGTCTAAGTGCAACGTGAATTTAAACGCTAAACGTTTATGTTCTCATAACGCAAACTTTTTCGCACTTGGAATAAAAATGTATCTTTAAAATGGCACAGTTTTTTCTTTATTGGATCGAAGTTCCTTATCGCGTTGTGAAAGGGGGCTAGACGGAAAAAATTCTTACGAAAAGTTGTCACGACACTTTTTGTTACTGTAAGCTGTGCGGCGTCGCATGTTTCTCTGTCTGTCTCTCTCTCTCTTATAGAAAGCAAGCCAGATATTTTAATTTCTTTTTCGCATTGGTTTTTTGTAAATAATAATTAATAAAAAATAATAATAATAATGAATAAATGAGTGACAGTGTTTCTGCACAAGTTCCGGATATTGCTGATGGAGTACAAAATTGAGCCTACTGATTAAGTTTATATAACATTATATTTGTCAATAATAGAAATCATAATATTATAACTTAAATAAAATAAAATTTTATTACAATTCCCTCACTAATTAATCGAAAGGAACTTCGTTCCATCTGGGTGTTCCTTGACATCTCTCAAGTTTTTTTTCTTTATTTTTAATGTTTTTTTTAATCTTAATTTTGTTTCGGGGGTTTTGGAGATTGTAACTATTTCACTCCGATAGGAGGAAAGTATCACAGAAATAAATTAATAGCTACTGACTTCTACGCCTTATTTCTCGGATACCAGGAAAGCATGAGTACTCCGCATACATACCTGTATAGGATTCAAATTTTCTCTTACAACTTATTATTTAATTTTTCAGCCTCGCTCCGGATACGTTTATGTCTTGTCTCCTTTATTGGAAAGTCGTATTAGCTCATATTTTTTTTATAATGGACATTTTCCATTATAAAAAAAATATGAGAAATTACGACTGTCCAATAAAGGAGACTTTATATCTTCAAGTTTCAAATATGTATAATCCCAATGAGGGTTGACGAAAGGTAAGCGTGTAATGTCGTAAAAAATATGTCAATACCAAAAACAACACGTCTTTAAACTCAACAAGAAGCGTCTTTATATCTATATGCCTTAAAAGATTTTGATTTATTTTTTATTTTTTTATTTTTAGTATTTTTGTACCAAATTTGTGATATTGAACACTTACAAAAGAAGTATTCAAAGGAAAGCTTATATATATAAGAGATCTCTTCCAGCTACCCATATTTATGTGGTATTTAGAATTTTAAAATCCCGATTTAAACTGGGTATAATTTAAAAAAAAATTATGTTGACATGGTGACTTCATAGTACCGTTATACAATAACGAAAACGCCTCCCACCAAACCAGTCTCGAGCCGGGAATCGAACCCAGGACCTCCAACTTTACGTCGAAGATTAAATAAAAGTAGATTAAATTACGTAGATACATGTTTAGAGTACAAGTTTCACCCAAAATTGAGTTGCACCAGAACCTGTTTTTTTTTAGTTTAATTCCACAGTTAGATAAGTTTTTACATAGCATTTCGTTTGAGGTCAACATTTTATTACAAATCGAATACCATTCTAATTCCGCAGTGAAATGCTTTTAGCCAAGCTGTTTTTCTGTATTCGTTAGGTCTAACGACAAAAAGTTTCAAAACTTACTTTTTCGTTGAACGACTTTTTTTTCTTTATATAACCGTTATACCACTGGTTGTTGGTCCAAAATGTTGTATACTATTTTACTTTAACTTTTTTTTATACACTGCAATTTAACCGTGTTAGTTATAAGACGGCAATCTCACGTGTTGGTAAGTGATGCAGTCTAAAATAGTAGCGGGCTAACCTGTTAGGGGCATGGTAAACCCATACTCCTAGTTTTATTTATTTATTTCGTTGCATATTGTGTAGTTGGTTTCTTCGCGACATCGTGTCGGAACGCTAAATCGCTTGGTGACACGTCTTTGTAGCGCCAGTTCAGACTCGAGCCGGGAATCAAACCCAGGGCCTCCAACTTAACAATACGCCATGGAGGTAGTCTGAACTACATAAAAAGGATGACAACTTGCAGGTTTTTCGTAAAAAGAGTAAGCAAAGTGCTATGCCTAGCTCTTAATAAAGACGCAAACAAATATCTCTCAGGTCTCAAATAACCCAAAAAAATGGATGTAAATTGTACGTCTTTGATGCAAATTAAAAATTACATTTTCTGTATGAAACCTTTAGCTATCGATTTGGGTGAACGATCTTTTCGTTGGGGAAATCACTCGAGGTAGTCTTACGAGTATAAAATTTTAAATCAATTGAAACACGTGTTTTGAATTACAACAATGAGCAAACGACTTCATACTGTTATATGTAGGGCATCAGGTTACTTCAGAGATGGAACAAGTCGGAAAATAAACAGACAGAAAATCGGAAAGTAGTTAATAATAAAAAAGTATCTTTTTAACCTTTCGCTTTCTAGCTTAATCGTCAAGATCGATAGGAAAACTTTCAATTCCAATTTTCCGCTTGATTTACGTGTTAGTGAAGTTACCTCTCGCTATCACGTTTTAAAGTTATCGTTAATTTCTCTGTTAATAATACTTATTAAGCTGTGATAGCCTAGTGGTTAGAACGTCCGCCTCCTTATCAGAAGTCGGGAGTTCGAACCCTATAACTTATCGGAGTTATGTGCATTTTTAAGCAATTAAATGACACTTCCTTCAACGGTGAAGAAAAACGTGAGGAAACCTGCATGCCTGAGAGTTCTCCATATTGTTCTCAAAGGCGTGTGAAGCCTTCCAATCCGCCCATGGCCAGCATGGTGGACTATGGCCTAACCCTTCTTATATTGAGAGGAGACCCGTGGTCTGTAGTGAGCCGAGAACGCTTGATCATGATGTCTTCCTCTTCCGTTGTCGAATAAATAGCGGTAAGCGAAACTCTTGAAAATGGTAATAATCGTGAATGACTCGACAATTCAAACTGAACGAGAACGTTCGCTGTTGAGATTAGGGCTCTTAAGCCAAAGGCTCCGACTCGTTGAAACAAGCTTAACAGCCTTTCAAGGATTTTAGACGATTTATAAAAAGGCACCGAAATCTCAAGGAGTTGTATTTCACTTGTTCCCAGTCGGGTAAGGAGGCTCTTAAAATGGTAATAACCGTGAATGACTCTCGACATTTCAACAGAAAGAGAGCGATGCCTGCCGAGATTAGACCTCTTCAGCCAAAGGCAAGACTTCTTTGACATAAGCTTGACAGACTTTCCAGGATTATGAAAGATTTTCAAAAACGGTACCTAAATTATCAAAGAGAATTGGTCTCTTATTAAAAAGATTTTATTAGGTTCACATGTAACTGTAATAACAATAATAATTGTGCTTAATTAGATCAAATTAGCCTATTAACAATATTCTAAAACAACATTTTAGAAAGAATTATTTTAGTATTAGTAACTTGTTTATTTTCTGTGGATCTTTTTCCTAATCTGCAAACAGTTTAATAGAAACCAGGCTTTTGCATTCTGATCTATCTTGATCCACTCTTTTCCGCGTCATTCCTCCACTTCTCTTATATCATCTTTTCTGCGATTTGCCTTTTTTCCTTTTACCTTTCCTGAAACATAATTTAGTCACTTTCATCCATTTGTCATAACCTCTTAAGTAAGATAGTAAAATAGCTGTAAAATTTAAACGCATCATCAAGTCAGTTTTGTATTTTTGTCATCTTATATTAGCTAACGTTTCATGACTGAGATGGTCGTTATAAAATGTCAAAAGAAACCGATTAAAGGTTGGACGACGCGATAATCCTCCGCTATTTATAGAAATAGGTCAACGGAGGCTGCAGGCCCTTGCTGTCGACTCTGTCGAGTGCTTAGCGTTCTGCAGTGATGAAAGTAAATCTATGAATACACGTATAAGCCACACAGAGAAAAATACTAACAATAGACCGAGCAGCATAGAAGAGACAAAATTTTGCAGCCTTATCGCTTCAGCCATCTTGATAAATACAACTACCTACATACATTGCTATAGCATAAGCGGTGATAGCCTAGTGGTTAGGGCGTCAGCCTCCTAATCAGAGGTCGGAGGTTCAGCATTCCCATATGTTTCATCTGTTACTCTTTCATTTAAAAACTACTGAGTGTATTTTTATTAAACTTTACCATAATATAGCTTATACATCAGAATAAACATAGCTAAAATTTATAAAGATATTGTGTGAATTGTCCAAAATATGACGATAAGTGTCAAGTAAGTAGGAAAAAATCTACCATCTGCGTGATAATTTTAATGTCACAATGTTAGTACTTTTATTATACGCCACGCTAATATAAGTTACTCGAAATACTAATCCTGCGCAGACGAAGTCGCGGTCATTAGCTAGTGTTCTATAATGTGGTAACGGAACTAAGAATCAACTTCATAGCTTTCTCGTGGTTAATATTGACATTGTAATCACAGATAACTAAAATTTAGAGGTTAGGTAACACTAGTCAATATAAAAGAACCCCACTTCTATTTGCCACTTCAATTTTGGACTAATAGGAGCTAACAAGCACTTCCGAGGGCCGTACAGGATCGCTAACGGATATCCTTTGAGTCTAACCCGACAGGTAACAACTAGGAAATTTGATAACGTCGAACTCTCACGGATAGAGTACCACTCAACGGTAATAATCAGGTTACTTGTGTTTTATATATACGCTATAGGCATCCATGACGAATTTATGTATATAATTAAGTTATAGGTATTTGATTCAATATTTTTTGAGCAAGGAAACGCGGAAATGTTAATATGGGTGTTGCCAAGTGGCCAAGGGGAGAATTCTTTTTTTTTTTTAACAGCCGAAGTAATTGTATATGTAAAGCAATTAATTTTTTTTTTATCCACAACAAGTTAGCCCTTGACGGCAATCCCACCTGATGGTAAGTGATGATGCAGTTAAGATGGTAGCGGGCTAACCTGTTAGGGGTATGGTAAACCCACACTCCTAATTGGTTTCTACGCGACATCGTGCTGGAACGCTAATCGCTTGGCGACACGTCTTTGTCGGTAGGGTGGTAACTAGCCACGGCCGTAGCCTCCCACCAGACCAGACTCGAGCCGGGAATCGAACCCAGGACCTCCAAGTTTATAATCCAACAGCGTGCGCGCTGCGCCACGGAGGTCGTCAAAAAATAATGTATCGCTAATATATTTTACAACATATATTGACAAATATTGACGATTGCATCATGCTTTCTGCTTAAATATACACGTGTACGAATTTATTGTATAGTTCTTGTCAGCAATATCCTGAAATTCATGTACCTGAAGTAAAATACGTAAAAAGCAAAGATGGTTGACCAGTGTGGGTCCACAGGTATGTCACAATGATCCCCGAAATTAATCGTTCGTCGTGAAAACCTGTAAAAAGCGCAAACATTCACATTAGCTCATAATGTTTTTTCGGTTTTCCGTAATAAATAAATAAGAAATATTTGAATAAAATTATTTAATTTAACAAAATTCGTTGCGGATTTTTTGAGTACGAACTTCAAATTGCTGGAATTCTACAGAGAGGCTTATTAAATATGCGACGGATGAACGACCTGGCTAATTAATAGGTATATTTTATATATGAAGTTTGAATACAGGCTGCAGTCGGCAGCTGAATAGCTTATGAACCGTATAATTAAGAGGCCACTCGTACATTGTATGTTACTGAATATATGAAACTGTTGCATTATTGAATCGTGAATAAAATGAAATTTTCATAAACCGAACATGTTCTGTTCTTAACAATTTTGAATACTTATTATTCAATTTTAAACATTATTAATGTTTGTTTGAACAATAAGATATATATAATTGTTAAAATATAGTTATCATATTTAATGGATTCAATGCGAGCGAAGCCGAGGGTAAAAGCTAGTAAAATATAAAAATGCAATTTTTTTTCTTAGATGACTACTTTGCTGATAGTGAAGGTCTAAAATAAATTTTGAAGGTCTAAATTAAATAAAACGTTGTGTTAAAATTTCCATGCCATTAATTGGGGTAAAACATTGTCAATTTGTAACATCTATAATTTGACATGTAAATAAATTATTATGAGCATTAAAAATCAATCTATATTAGAGGAGAGAAATTTCTGTAGAATGGAAGGCCAATTGATGATGGAAGTTAATTCTAAGCAAAGATCCAAAACCTTGATTAGGAATAATGTTCATATCCTCTTGGAAGAAGCTGTGATAGCCTAATGATTACGATGTCCGCCTACTAAATCAGAGGTCGGGGGTTCGAATCTGGGCACCTCTAACTTTTCCGAGTTATGTGCGTTTTAAAGCAATTAAAATATCACTTCCTTCAACGGTGATTGAAAACATCGTGAGGAAACCTGCATGCCTGAGAGTTCTCCGTAATGCTCTCAAAGGCGTATGAAGTCTGCCAATCCGCACATGGCCAGCGTGGTGGACTATTGCCAAACCCTTCTCATATTGAGAGGAGACCCGCGCTCTGTAGTGAGCCGATAATCGGTTGATCACGATGAAGATGACTAGGAAATACACCTTGACAATGACATTTAACTTGTTTACCCATAACGACAAGCGTGTTTACAATGTACGTTCATTGCAAAAAGTTGATACTTGCGTGCGATCTTCTAACAAAGTATCTTTATATCTAATGGTTGGATTACAGTGAGCATCCATTAGGTACATGTACCTGTTACGAACATTGTGTGGTAGATAACTATTGACCTCACAGGAAAGGTTAGGATCGTTCATAGCGTAATTTGGATATTATAGTCGCGTCCCTAAGTGATCAAATAACCGAATCTATATATATAAAAGCGAAAGGTACATACTTACATACTGATTAAACACGAGATCTCAAAAACTATTGTACGTATAAAGCTAAGTAGGTAGTTGATAGTTAAGAGATGTCAACTAAGAAAGGATATTTGGAAATTCCACCCCTAAGAAGGTAAAAAAGGGGGGGGGGAAGGAATTTTCTTTGTTTTTAGAGTTAGAGACACAAAAAATTGCATTAAGATTAATAATAATAAATAAAAAACATGTGCATCAATTTTTTTAATATTACCTGTTAAGGGTGGTAAAATAGGGGATGATAGTTTTTGCTTATTTTTTTATTATGAAGTCTACAAGCTTGAAATTTTGAAAATAGGTTTCTTTTAGGGCGTAAGTATAGGTTATTATTATTATCAGCCCGTACCGTCCCAATGTTGGGCAAAAACCAAGAAAGGGAGGCCCCTTTCTTCCTTCCATTTGTCTAGGTTAGGTTAGAATTTTTTTTCATCCTTATCTGAAGGGGGTAAAATAGAGGTTTGAAGTTTGTATGAAAGTCCTATGTTTTTTAATTTAGATACACGAAAATCGGCAATTTGACATTTGCCTGTAGCTTACTTTCTGAAGCAGGGCATTGGCCGCACGGGTAATCTCAGTCTCAAGGGAAATCAGCAATTCTAAGCAGACGACATCGCGGGCAACAGCTAGTTATTTATATACTCTAATATAGTTTTAAGCAAGGTCTTAACTTCACTTCGAGTTTAAGTGGGTAGGTAAGTTATGATTTTTTTTTAAATCTATTTTTTTTTGAGACGGTCTGAAACGAACATGTCAGCCCCATTATCTCCTAAACAAATAACAAACTTATAACTAATACAAAATTATAACTCCACAATCCAAGCTCTGATTTTATTGTAACCGCAGTGAAATCTATTTATGTAAGTCTATATATAAATGTTTTTTTTTTTAACGACGGATGCCATGTTCAATAAAATGAGATGAATTTCATTGGAAATCTCTACAGCCACATTTCATTTGAAGTGAAATTGTTCGCCCCAGGGTGGTACATGTAGTGCTCAAGGTCGTATTGGCGAGATTGATTCTATGCCAGCCGGTTACAGATGTGATGCAAATGTAGGCGCATTGTTGCCACACCTCGAAAGAGAGATGTCTTGCAACATAAGCACGTTTTTAATGCTGATATGCTGATGGGTTGATATTTGTTAAGTTAATGCAAATGTTCAGCAAATGCGAAATTGCATTTGATGGGCCAAACTACATCTTGAATATCATCACGGAGAATTCTTCCCAATCAAGCAAAAAAACAGTACCTATCTGACAACGGCAAAATGACTTCACTTTAAATCCCTTTTGCTTCCAGTTTGTTGTTTAAATTCACTTTCAGATAAGTTCACTTTCAGCCAGTCAAACCAGTCTAAAAATAGTGAGATCAGTCCATAAATACTCTTGGTGACAAATATGTACAAGACTTTCTAATATTTTAAGGTTATTCTAAGGCATTTATATTTTGACACTTACAGATATGTTTATTATATATGTCATCACTTAAATATAAATTGCTTAGCTTATATTTATAACCTTGAACATAAACCAATATATGTATCGCACTAAGGTAACGAGGGTGCATGCATTTGTAATAGCTAGGAGTTATAATTATGCCAAAATGATTTAAAAACACCTGATTAACTAGAAGCTAAAATAATTATCGTGTATTATTTAAGCTTATATATTAGATTTACTTTGAACCGAGAACTTTTCCGTTAAATTCTAAAAGTTGCCAATATGTGCTTGTTCTACCAAAGGTGCGTTTAAGTAATAATAATCGTAATTACACTTAGACGTATCTGTTATCTATCTATAATATAATAAAACTGTAACAGGACGAATTCTGTACATTAAATACATTTTGAAAATATTAATTGGAGGATGCTTTACTATCGATACTGAGCCAAAAAAAATGTTATTTTTATTTTTTTGTCTGTCTCTCTGTATCTTGGCCGCGCATCACGCCGAAACTACTGGACAGATTTGAATGAAATTTGGTATAAGAGTAGCTGATACTCCGGTTCAACACATAGGATAGTTTTGATTCCGGAATTCAGCACGATTCCCTTGGGAGAGGGAATGATTTTGTTAGAAAGGAGATACTTTACAGATTATACTGTAATTATTTCAAGGTCGTCGGTTTAGTAATCCATTGCTTCGTGATTGGAAGACAAACAAACACACTTTCACACACTAACTCAACACACGAAGCACGACTTCGCCAGCTAGTAGTTGATAATATAGTATTCCTTGAACAGTAATGACTTCTATACTAATATAGTATTCCTTTGAAAATGAACACTAATGACTTTTATACTAGGTACTTTGCATACAAAGTCGGCATTCCGTATGCGCGTCTCTGCACTTTTAACGTGTGAAATCAAAGGATTTAATGGTACTTTTACCCACAAAGGCTTCACATTTAAACGACGATCCATCACGTCTGGTTATTAAATCCGACTCATTATGAAAACGCAAACAAACTCGCATTAGTTGGGTATAATTGAAATGTCATTTATGACCCTACGTAGTTTCAAGTTAATTCATGTATATTTTGTTTCAATTGACGTCGCTCATAGCTGTGTTTTTAATCACTAAACAGGAAAATCTTCTTTGTTATTATAACGTACTTGTATAAGGTAATTATTTATTTACACTGTCAGATGTGTCACTTTTGGTGTATTATATTAATAATATTCTAGTAGAGTTGTTAAAAAATAAAATTTTTATTTAGTATCTACTATGGTATATATGGTATAGATAGTTGCACCTATTTTTGTGTTACTGACGTCCAAATATATAATAACTAAGTGCAAGTAGGTCTCACTAACGAAGGGTTCTGTACCAAAGATATATGGAAAACTACTAAGTAAATTTTCATTATAAAGATCGAGCGAAAAACATAAAAAAAAAATCTTTTCATTTAACATATTTTATTTTGCATGGCTAGGGCATTATGACTTCATTTTAGTTGGTGTTTATTAAGTTTTAAACAAATTAAAATATCACTTGCTTAAATGGTCAATGAAGTCTGCCAATCCGCACTTGGCCAGCGCGGTGGACTATGGACCAAACCCTTCTCATATTAAGAGGAGACCCGTGCTCTATAGTGAGCCGATAATGGGTTGATCATGATGATGATGATGATTAAGTTGATTCGCTAAACTTAATAATTGTTAGTTTAATGTTTTCTCCTATACTTACTCCACTTACGCAGTTATGACTAGCGAACAAGTTTCCCTGAGGTCTCATGAGTATTCAATGCACGTTGTACATTAAACAATGCAGTAAACTTAGTAGGTAAGAGTGAAACCGGCTAGGTGCTAACTAAACAATCATTGAAGTCAAGGCTCATTGGATTCAATAGTGCTTTTAGAAATTGGTACGGCACGTCTGTCTAGTTACTTCAGGCAGAAATAATTTAGCTTATTTGTCACTTAAATGTTGATATTGCAACAGCTCTCCGCAATATAAACTCACTTTCCGTAAATTTACGATAGCATTGTGAACTTCGAAAGTTCTTAATCATACCAGTATATCTAAACTGTTTGAAAACGTGTTATACATATTGATCGAACTTTTAGAAAAACCCGTAACCCGTTACGCACGCGAAAGAGAAGTTAAACATTACTCTTTCAATCAATACTATATTTTGGTTAAAAAGCAAAAAAAACATAAGTTTTAATGTCTTCCTTATATAAATAAAATGTTCAACCATCTAAAGATCTCTATCTAAAGAATTTATATTTTCTTAGTTCATTGTTGTTATATATGTATGTAAAAGGGCAAAGGAGTAGATGAAGAACAAAGAAGAGATGGATGGATTGTGTGAAAGAGAAGTTGCGTGTAAAAATGTGGGTAGTGAAGTGAGTGGAAGAAAAATACGTGTTGTACCGACCTCACATAGCGTGGGATGAAGAATTGTTGTAGGGCGAGAAGAATTGTTCAGTCAGGAAATGCAATAACTCCTTCCTTACTCTCTTCCCAAAATCGACCAGACACACACACAGAAATAACTACTTGCAAGGGAACAATATGCTCTGTTAAATCATTAGCTTTATTAGAATTTAGTGCACTTACAGTCATGAGAAGTTGTGTATCGAGTTACGCTTATTAACACATGTGGGCGATTCCTGAGAAATTTACCGAAGGGTCCAGTTACTGTTTGGATTCTTTGTTTGGGCTTTGCATTCTGTAAGAAAATGCTATTGGAATCATTTTCACGATGATCCATAACTGAACGCATAAGTATGCGATCGGTTGACTTAAACATAAGGAAAATAATATACCAATTACTTAAACCTTAAGTTTAGTAGTCTCTTTAAGTTATAAAGTTGAATTTCGATTCGAAGAAGATTATTTTTTTTTTTTTTTTCATTTTATGGCTTTACACAGATTAGCCAATGTCAAGTTTATAGCAATGTAGAAGTTAGGGAGAAATGGCGGGAAACTTCGCACTCTGCGGACGCGGATCCCTCAAACCTTTCCCAAATTAATACCTGTTAACCATTCAGAAAACCAGCCGCTACACAAACGACACCAAAACTGTCCACGACACAACCGACACCAGTCCTTTTCAAAATTAGCCAACAAACATTAATTCAAGAAAAGCGTGAAAAAACCGCGCCCGCCATATACGAAGTCTCCCGCCTTTCCGATTAGCGTAGAAGATTATTTAATTCGAATTTCACGATATGTGGGATAGATAAAATATACAGTTAAACAAAAAAATGTTACGTCTATCGGAAATGAAACACTGGATTTTCCAATACAATAATTTAAGTCAACCTCGCAGACTACGTATTGAGGTCACCTCATTCTGTGGGTTATAGGTTACTCCGTCGTGTGGCTTAGCTACCCGGTGATTGAAACAGTCTTATTCTATCATTGAGTATACAATCTTCTATTGTATTTTTTTTTAATATAATTTATTATTCAAAATACAGAGAAATACATTAAAAAAAAAAAAATATCACTTGCTTCAACGGTGAAGGAAACCATCGTGAGGAAACCTGCACGCCTGAGAGTTCACCATAATGTTCTCAAAGGCGTGTGAAGTCTGCCAATCCGCACATGGCCAGCGTGGTGGACTATGGCCAAGCCCTTCTCATATTGAGAGGAGACCCGTGCTCTGTAGTGAGCTGGTAATGGGTTGATCATGATGATGATGATGACATTTTAAATATAAATCTAACCAACCTCCGTGGCGCAGCGCGCGCCTGTAGCATTATATAGGTGTATGATCTTATTGTATTATCTTCCTCTGCTTTTTTCTACGTATACGAAACTAAGCTAACTTTGAAGCTAAGCTTGGAGAGTCCAAGTCCTATCTTTTTAGGTGACCTCAATTTGTAGTTTTGTGCCCCAGAGCGTTGTCAAGCACAGCATCTGGCTCTCGTTCAAGTTTTTGTACTTGAGAATTAATTATCTTTTCGTGAAACATTGTTAAAATACATATTATATATAATTATCTCACTTTTTGGGGTTGTACAAGAAATAAAAACACTACATTCGAGATTGTCTCCGAACCGCTATTGACTTAAATTTCTGTAGTGCAGGTAATTAAATCTGTACCCATCTTATATCAGATCAAGTAGGTATCTACTTGAAGCCATGAAACACTGAGGAATGTGGAAATGAGAACCATATATATGCATTATGTAAGAAAATTGAGACGAAGCATCGTTCTGTCTCATACAGCATGCGAATTTTTTACTTTTTGTTGTTTGGCTTACTTGAAAAGTAAGCCAAACAAAATCCTGGCATTGTTCCTTATGTTACTGAGAACCTGACTTCTATCAGTATTTCTTTGTTTTTATTTAAACACTTTTCTTGTGTTTTCTTGTCACATTAAGAAAAATATTGCGTGATAACGAATACACACACACGCTGGCTTTTCGGTTTTTTTATCGGAATACGAGGGTATATTGAAAAATAACAGTACTACCAACCTTTGACAACCATCATGATCAACCCATTGCCGGCTCACTACAGAGCACGGGTGCCCTCTCAATATGGGAAGGATTTGGCCATTTTCCACCACGCTGGCCATGTGCGGATTAAATTCAATCAAATCAAAATCAAAAATAGCTTTATTTCACATAAACCTATCACAGGCATCTATGAATCGTTAATTACACTATTTCTATTCGTAAAGTGATGGTGATAACTACACTCGACAACTTAAAACTAAAGCTAAGAGGGTTCAAATCGCGCCCAGGTCTAAGAAGAAACCCACAACAATTTTAGCCGGTTTTTTTTTGTTTAGCAGACTTCACACGCCTTTGAGAGCATTACGGAGAACTCTTAGACGTGCAAGTTTCCTCACGACGTTTTCCTCTACCGTTGCATCTAGTGATCATTTAATTGCTTTAAAACGCACATAATTAATGTTTAATTGGTTGATTTAATGATTAATTTATTTTTCATTTTTATGTTTCGTATTTTATAGTGTAGGTATGTATCATATTTTAAATATAAATTGGGTTTAGTTGCCATAACAAAAATAATATTATTATTATTTATATATTCCAACACTCACGCCCGTGTGCAAAATAAATACATATAAAAACCAAAAGAGATATAATAGACTTAAATAAATAAAAATAAATAAAACTACATACACATTACATAGATACATATTTGCACCGGGTATAACTCCGAAAAGTTAGTGGTGGGTGTCCGGTATCGAACCCCCGCTTCTGATTAGGAGGCAGACGTCCTTACCACTGGGATATCACAGCTTTACAACGAAGCTCTACAAATGTAGTGTAAGTAACCCGCTCAGACCACTCGGCACGTTTTGAGGTCACCTCATTACTACCTACTCCCTTGCGTATGCGGGCTTAACCCATCGGCACTGCTGTTGAAATACCGTGTGTTTATAAGAAGTCGGTTATAGAAGCCAAGTAAGCTAGACATTACTAGGCAATATAAAAACAATGGACAAAAAAGGTAAAATAAACCAATACAAGGGTATGATCTAGAAATAAGAGAGAACAATTAAGCAATACTTGATTTTGACGACCGCCAAGGCCTAAATATGGGTCTTTCAATAAGACTCGACGACCCCCGTGGCGCAGCGCGTGCGCTGTCGCATTATAAAGTTGGAGGTCCTGGTTTCGATTCCCGGCTCGAGTCTGTTCTGGTGGGAGGCTTCCGCTGTGGCTAGTTACCACCTTACGAACAAAGACGTGCCGCCAAGCGATTTAGCGTTTGATGTCGCGTAGAAACCAATTAGGAGTATGGGTTTACCATACCCGTAACAGGGTAAGCCTGCTACCATCTTAGACTGCATCTTCACTTAACATCAGGTGAGATTGCGGTTAAGGGCTAACGTGTAGTGGATAAAAAAAACAAAGTACCTAGTAGGTTTTGGGCGCGGCTATTTACCACCTTACTGACAAGGACATGTATTTAGCGTTCCGGTATTCTGCCAAGTAAATGGTGTTGCAGATAATAAATGGCGTAATCACTTAACATCAGATCTCAGATGTGATCATTTGTTCGTGATGTGATATATAAAACAAAATAAACATAGTCAACAGTAATTAAAGGGAGTAAAAAGTTCGTAAAAAAAAGATGTGTGGCACTCGGGGACTGCCGCGGTAAAGCTATTGCATAGCGTATTTTATTTAATATTGAGGATATTTCTGATAAAATTAATTAAAAAAAAGCAAACGAGAAGTGAGTAAAATTCAAGTTGCAAGATTTGATTAGAGACAGACAAAGGTACAGGTGAAACTAAATAAAAATGTTTGCCATAATAATAAAAATTAAAAAAAACGTGATAAAGAAATTTAAAAAAATCAAGACGAAATATCTATATAGATCTAGTAAGTAAGCATTCATGGTGTTAGGATTATTTTCGTTACGGAATTTCTGGATTCGGTCTCCACGCTTAAGGCCGGCGATAGCAGCTATGCAATACCTTAACAAAGTATATGCATTGACGAGTGGCACAGATAAAACTTTATTCAAAATCATTGAACATACAAACATGTCTACCGACAAAGCATAACAGATGGCAACACTAGTAACATATTGTGTAGATATTAGACCTTTAATAGTTCGCATTTCGAGTTTTCCGCAACAATTTTATCTCGTAAACCAGGAAGAAGCTACTCAAGCGTCCTTACAAAGTGAGGGAGCTATGAAAATTCATATGAAATTTGACAAGCTCATTAAATTTAATGGCAACCGGACGCTCGGAGCTGGCAAGTTGCCAGCAGTATAACCCGCCTAAAGTAAAACGGTAGCTGGTTGGCAACATGCCTTACACATAAGTGAATTTTTAATTTAGCAAAGTAACCTACCATTCAACCATATTGAGAGGAACAAGTGTTATATATATTTGTAAATACATTATAACGCATGAAAAGGACCTCCACCTTTATAATATGACAGGGGCCGCTGCGCCATAGAGGTCGTTAAAATAACTTTATGTCAGAACAAATTGAAATTTTAGATCCTAAGGAATAAAGCGATATTCAAACAATTTACTTTTGATAATTTATCACCATAAATGTTTGTTTAATATAAGGCTTATATATATTGCCTATGACATAATATGCGGTGGACGAACGGGGCCACCAGCCATTCTAGGACGTGTATTTACACGGATTTTTGATGACCTGCCGTGCCGTGGCTAGTTACCACCCTTCCGACAAAGACGGGTTGCCAAGCGATCAAGCGTTCCGGCACGATGTCGCGTAGAAACTACTCGTAATTAGGAGTGTGGGTTTACCATACCCCTAACAGGTTAGCCCGTTTCCATCCTAGACTTGCATTATCACTTACCACCAGGTGAGATAGCCGTCAAGGGCTAAGTTGTAGTATGTAAACAAAAAACAAGGATTTATTTACATAAAACAATTTTTTTATTCACATTAGTCTACGCAATAAGTAAATATAACTTTAAAACTACCCGCATTTCGAACAGTTAAATTTTTTTTTGTCCTTATGTATTATGTAAACCTAGTTATTATTGTACACTCATGAATAGTTAGGTTAGTTACCTAATTGTTTTTTCTCATATAATCGAATTTTTTGTTATTCTTTTGTGAAATAATGATCTTAAATCATCAATATTATTGAATAATGAGTAAAATATTGGTGTCCATATAAAATCATACCTGAAATTTAAATTTGAATGAATGAATGAATAAGTTCAAAACTAACTTCTTCATTCATAACTAAAATATATATATTATAATTACTAAAATATTAAATTCATAGCTTTGATGGAAGTCAAAGTCCTCTTACATAATACGAACATAACCATTCATTGTCTGGAATTCAAAGAAGGGTTTTTAACGATTCTCTCAGCTCGATGCTCCCCGGAAATGTTCATTTCGGCTAAATGAAAAATTGAGCAACTTCGTTAAATTTATCTTCTTTGAGTGCCTTTAATAATGTGGATAACCTTTTTATGACTTACTTGTAATAAACTTGATATCAATGTGACAAATGTAATTGTTGAAATTTTTTGCCATTCTACGAGTATAAATATAGTGTTCTGACTTCTACGAGGTATTTGTTATTAATATCGATTATTTTTATATATTATATATATTATATATATATATATAATATATATATATACTAGCCTAAAGCCTAGCAAACTATTAAATTACTAAAATGACTATTAAAAAAAAGGGGTTGCGAAGGGTGAAAATTTAGGGTTGTATGTATTTTTTAATGCCACATTATACACATTTTTTTTGGGGTGGACACCCCTTATCACTTAGGGTTTTGAAAATAGTAGCCGATTCTCAGACTCACTGAATATGCATAGAAAATTTCTTTTCCTTTTATATAAGTGTTTGTTACAGATTATATACAGAGATTACAAAAGTAATACTTAAAAAAAAGTAGATTTTCAAGAATCATTTATATTTTACCACAGCATTGGCTGTAGGGTTCAAATTATCAATAGTAATCTTTTAAAATAATATGGCCAAAGCAAAGTTTAGACGGCGATAAAAATTTCATTCTAGATTCAAAGCCACTAGAAACTAGATGTATTCATTCATACCAACTGGATAGCATGGAAAACTATTAGCTAGCTATATAACCTAGCTAAAATTTTCGCTCAAGTGACGTTTAGTTTCATAGTAGTTGTAGGTAACAGCTATATAACCTAGCTAAAATTTTCGCTCAAGGAACGTTTAATTTCATAGTAGTTGTAGGTAATAGCTATATAACCTAGCTAAAATTTTCGCTCAAGGAACGTTTAATTTCATAGTAGTTGTAGGGAACAGCTATATAACCTAGCTAAAATTTTCGCTTAAGGAACGTTTAATTTCATAGTAGTTGTAGGTAACAGCTATATAACCTAGCTAAAATTTTCGCTCAAGGAACGTTTAATTTCATAGTAGTTGTAGGTAACAGCTATATAACCTAGCTAAAATTTTCGCTCAAGGAACGTTTAATTTCATAGTAGTTGTAGGTAACAGCTATATAACCAAGCTAAAATTTTCGCTCAAGTGACTTTTAATTTCATAGTAGTTGTAGGTAACAGCTATATAACCTAGCTAAAATTTTCGCTTAAGGAACGTTTAATTTCATAGTAGTTGTAGGTATCAGCTATATAACCTAGCTAAAATTTTCGCTTATTAACCTATAGTTTCAGTTAAGAGTTGTAGGTAACTTGTAGTTGTTGCCGGAGATTATTTTACGCCAGACATTAGTTCCGACCGTAGTTTCTCACGACTTGGTAGTTAAACTGCCAATTTGAACGGCGCTTTCTAAACACATTTTGGGAACACCAACTGTCTTTAATATTTGAGTATTTCGAGATGACGTAGGCTTGAATCATTTGTCATTTTGCTTACTACAATTATCATTTGCATTGCGAGAAATTCCCGGCTATAAAAACTCAGACATTAGTAGGTTGTTGAGTGATCAAAGAACTTATAATTAAATATGTTATAGAGATATGTTTATTTAATTTTTTACTCCACTATATAAGCCTTTTACTGCTATCTTATCTGGTAAGCGAAGTTGATGTACTGTCTAGTCAAGCGATTAGACAAACCTGCATATATTACCTGCACTTTAATATAAAAAAAAAGTAAAAACACCTATATTTTGCAATTTAGAAACGATATCTCTAATTGTGAAAGTTTAGGTTTTTTTATACACTACAAGTTAGCCCTTGACGGCTATCTCACCCGGTGGTGTGAAGTGATGATGCTGTCTAGGATGGTAGCGGGCTAACCTGTTAGGAGTATGGTAAGCCCACGCTCCTAATTGGTTTCTACGCCACATCGTGCCGGAACGTTAAACAGCTTGGCGACAAAGACAACATAGTACATGATACATAGTAGTGGTTAGGACGTCAGCCTCCTAATCAGAGGTTGGGGGTTCGAACCCGGGCACGCACCTATCACTTTTCGGAGTTATGTGCGTTTTTAAGCAATTAAAATATCACTTGAAGGTGAAGAAAAACATCGTGAGGAAACCTGCATGCCTGAGAGTTCTCCGTAATGTTCTCAAAGGCGTGTGAAGTCTGCCAATCCGCACTTGGTCAGCGAGGTGGACTATGGCCAAACCCTTTTCATATTGCTTCTCATATCTCATAGTGCTTTGTAGTGAGCCGAGAATGGGTTGATCATGATGATGATTATACTAACATGTAGGATTTATTTTTTGATAGACAAAGAAATTGTTCAAAAGAAAATTTAACGTTCCAAATGGACTAAGTAACGTGCACTTTAATCGTAGGTACATAAAAAACAAATAGTAACAGATTGTGTAACATTATACGAATGGATATTATCATCAAATTCTAAACTCATCCCGCCGATGCGGAAACATAAACCCAACCGTCCAATTTGCATTCCCGATGTAAACCATCCTTGCATCGTTCGAAAACATGACGGATAACCAAACGGCTTGCGGGCAAATGAGGAATGCGGCGATCCAGAACTTAAACTATTTCTGGACGAACACGGAACTGTGCGCATGCCGATGGCGCAGCGCTGTATGTTCCTTTTTCAAATCTTCCAACATGGCGCCGTCGTAACTCGTAGTTATCCAAATCGGAATGGACTAGCTGACAGATTAAGTTGTCTCTTTATTGCTTGATAATTTATTCATTAGCGGACTATTCGTTTAGGAATTTAAACATTCGCTTTAACTAGATTGATTTATTTTATTTCCCTTCCATACGAAATGCTTCGGCGGGTCAGAATGGCCGTAGACTATCTTAGATTTTTTTTTTTGTGTCTCTGGTATATTTTTGAGTTATCTATATTAATTTTCATTAATTATCTATTTATGTATATGTAAGCAAAATAGTTGCGATTTTTGATATCTGCCAGGCGTTAGCGTACAATGACGGATATTTTTTTTTGCACTATGATTTTAATATACTCCATCCTCCTTACTAATGAACGCTGTATAGCGAATGTGTAGTAGCAGTGTTTTGTCTCCTTTCTTCGGTTGTCGAACGACTGTTGTTGGAAAGGGAGAATTTTGCGCTGTATGAAGTTTATTACTTTTATATATTATTGTATAATATATAAGAGGAGAAAAAAAGGCGTATTGCTACATGCAAAATACAAACAATAGTTTATGTAAGAGATGAAATGGCTAGTGAACAAAGATTATATTATTTAATTATTAGTTTTAGGCCATTGATTACTACTTATGAATATTTTTTATTATTTAATGATAGACAAAACCAATATTGATATAAAAATTAAACTAAAAATCTTTTGCTTTAAAACGTGCCATTTGACTAAATAAATAAATTGGTGTTGAATGTAACATCATCACTCCATAAAAATAAAATTTAATAAAATAATCCTTTAAATGTCACTTTGATGTCTTGAAGTCTTTTGATGCGTCAATGACATTTTTTTTTATTAAACTATATAATCATATGATAATTAATGAATTTTACGTTTGCCATCAAACCATGCCATTGAAATTCCAGCTAAGGTCTTCCAAAATAATCTTGCGGACCAGTGACCACTCGAGTGGACTTAAGAGGCCTTATGGTTTTACGGATAGATACGGTTTTACCCGTGATTTTACTGTGAGCATATGCGTGAACCCTTTGAAGTCCAGGGTGACGGTCGCCGTTTAAAAATCACTGAAGAGGACTTGATAACTACGGATATAACTTGTATCTTTTTCCTTTAACAACACCTATTAAAAAAAATACATAAAATTTTTAGTAATTACATAATATTTTTTTTATGTCATTTATTAAATATTCATTTATACTTAAATCCCGAATGTTTATGTTAAATTGTTTGCCAACGTCCATACCATGTTGAATACACCGTTTCTCGTCCGATATCCTAAGTTAAGCAACACCGGATGTGGTCAGTACTTGGAATGGTTAAAGTCTTTGATTTAGTGAGAGTTCTATAATGCGTTTAGCCTTAACTCCTATATAAGATACAGTTAAAACGAGACACAAGTTATGTGCCTGAAACAAATCTATCTCGTTGCTGACATTACCTTTGACTTAGTGCGAGATTTATAATGCGCTTAGCCTTAACTCCTATATAAGATACAGTTAAAACGAGACACAAGTTATGTGCCTGAAACAAATCTATCTCGTTGTTGACAATACCTTTGACTGAGCAAAGCCAGTAGTTCTTTCTATTCGCAACATGTACGTGGATAGACCTAGATGCTTATCACTGCAACAAAGAGACTGAAAGAGACTTGACCGCACTCCAATTAGCTGGATGTATAGTCACGCCAATAGAGGGTTTGGCCTGGTTATAAAAGCTCTAAAAAGTCGCTACACTTTTGCGCTAGTTCCGCAAAACTATCGATTATTGTATGCCGGTTCAGCTTATGTACAATATTGATTATCATCATCATCATCATGATCAACCCATTGCCGGCTTACAAAGCACGGGTCTCCTCTCAAAATAAGAAGGGTTTGACCATAGTCCACCACGCTGGCCATGTGCGGATATGACATGTGGTAAACTTCACACGCCTTTGAGAACATTGTAGAGAACTCTCAGGTTCGCAATTGTTCACGATATTTTCCTTCACCGTTGAAGCAAGTGATGTTTTAATTGTTTAAAAACGCACATAACTCTGAGAAGAACCCCCACCATCTGATTAGGGGGACGTCCTAATCACTAGAAAAAAACGTATCACCTCTGGCATATATATTAGTCAAAGATTTTTTTTACTCATACATTAGAAGTTTTTCCAATTTACTTACACCGATTTCTCCGCTGCTTAACCGCTGAATGGTCCGGATATAATTTCGTTAACTTATTTTAATAAATCGGTTTTATGTGCCTTTCATAATAACTGTATTTATTTTGAACATTTTTAATATTTTTAACAAAAACCATTTTTTTTTCGATAAATTAAAAATGTATGGCGTGGGAAAAAAAACGTGTTTGTTAAATTCCCAAGTAAATAGATTAGGACCAACATTTCTTAAAAGAAATGAAAGTTGAGATTATTTATCTCTTATAAATGCAATAACATAATATACATTTCGACCATCTGGCGAAGCTAAAAACACACCATGAAATTTATGAATTTGCGTCTTGAAACGGTGTGTACAAGATTTCCTGAGAGTACCACTCAGACACCAATATCTGCGAGATAACCTGCGTGTGCGCAAAGCGCGGATGCTGACCTTCGTTCTGAAAGCTGAATACGTGCGTTCTAAATGACTTTTGGATTAGTCAGAGATGGAATGCAAAGCCAAAGAAATGTCTTAAGGCAACGGTACGCAACTTATATTTAAATATATTATAGTTATTTTTTTATTTAATATGTCAACGTTGTCCAATGATTTAAATTCAAGAAAATATATATTATTAATAGTAACAGTGTATACAACATGTTAACTCAGCATATATTACTATATTATTAACAATGAACAATATTTTAGAAACAAAAACATTTAAAATTACTATAGAGAAGGACTACGTAAAAAAGATTTTTGGATTTTTGAATGACAGGGCGGTGTTTTAATAAAGGTCTGCTTTTTTAAATATATTATTATAGGCTGGGACCCTCCCTATTCCTATTTATAGGGATTCTTCTATCTAGATAATTTTCTTTGTGCCTTAAAGGTATGATTGTTCTTAATAAATTACCTTGTGTTATGTTTAGGCATATCATGTCTTATTCTAATCGTTATACTTGAGCAATCTATTAATGCAACTGTTAGGTATTAAGGGCCTATTTAACTGGAGTTCTGTTGATACCAGACTTAAAGGCTATCAAAATAGGATAGTACCACCTTTGAATTGATCAATAACGTACAGTTTCCACCCACCCGCTATTCTAGGTCATTTCTGCCACGAACCTGCAAATTGTGGAACCAGCTTCCATCTTCTATGTTCCCTAATGGTTATAATATGGGGATCTTTAAAGGGCGGATTAACAAATTGCTCAAGGGCCAACAACGCATTGGCGGTTCCTCTGGTGCTGCAAATGTTCATGGGCGGCGGTAATCACTTACCATCAGGTGACCCGCCTGGTCGATTGCTCGCTGTGTATATAAAAAAAAAGTTGATTTTACTCCACACCCAGAAAAATAAAGTACCAAAATATAAACGTTAAAAACTTAAGATCGAATTTGAGAATCACAAAAACAACAGTTAGATGTTCACCTTGACTCACTGACCGTTTTGACTTGTGTAAATAGCCACATACCGCTGTTCACATTATACTCTTCAAATGTTTATTTAGTTAACTGTGAGAATCTTAGAGTAAATTCTAATATAATATATACTACAGCGTACTGTTCTCGAGGCTATTTGAAGTCCATAGGTAGATAGATAGATCGATATATACTCTTTATTGCGCTCAAATTATGATGAAACAACATCTCTTGACACATGGCACAGTTTATACGCACAAGTGTGCAAAGGTGGCTTTATTGCTTAAGCTAGCTCTACCGGACAACTCTCGGAGTAAGAAGTCATTGAAAGAATAGCGGTAAAAGGTAGCGGCGTAATTTAAACTTAATACTAAATATGATGAATATTACCAAAAGTATAATTTATAAATTTATATTTTACTATAAACGAATACATGTATGTATATAAATACACATAATAGCTATTCATTTTGCAAATGTTTTATTATTTGTTTAATTGTAGCGTGACCAAAAAGATTAGAAGAAGATATCTGGGAATAAGGTTATAATTAAAAAAATAATAATCAGAAAACATTAATGCCTAAAAATTCTTGACCTTATCGGTTCAGACACAGCAAACTTGCCAAGCAAACTACTAAGTTAAATAACAGAAATAAAACTAGCATACATGAGAATCAATACAAACCGACCTTAAGACTTTAGTAAACAACTCCCGTTCAACGGTTATAGTTATAACAGATGGTTAGCTATGTGTTGAATAAAGGATTTACCTGCTCAGTTAAGTACGTTAAAACCTATTTACACGTGTTCTTGCAATACGGCTGATGCAATGTCACGAATAACCTTATACCAGGTGATGTAAAACATATAAGAATGCTAATCTTCATACATATACTAACTTCAAATTCAAATTCAAATTCAAAATAATCTTTATTCAAATAGTCCTTTAAAAGGCGCTTTTGACGCGTCAATAATTTACATAGTAGTGATTTGATGGTGATAACTAGATTCGTAAACTTAAAACTAAAGCTATGAGGGTTCCAAACGCGCCCCGTTCTAAGAAGAAGCCCACAACAAACTTAGCCAAAACTTAAGCGTGGACTTAAGAAAAATTATAATGGATCCTCTAATGGGTCCAGAGCTTCGCTCGATTACAATTTTTAATCTTCCCAAGGAAACTATTTTATAAAATAGGTGATGCATAAAAGAATCTCAAAGCTCAATGCCCGCAGCTTAGCTCGTGAACAATTTTCAATTTTACCCTCGCGAACTTCTTAAGGAATCGGGATAAAAGATAGCCTATGTTCTTTTCCATGTCAAAAGCTATATGCATGCCAAATTTCATTCAAATCCATTTAGCCGTTTTTGTGTGATTGAGTAATCAACTTTCACACTTTCACATTTATATTTTTTATAGGATACTAGCTGTGACCCGCGGATACCCGCGAATACCGGGATAAAATATTGCCTAAATATCTAACAGCCGTCTTCAATAAATGGACTATGGAACATCGAGTTTAATTTGAGTTGAAAGAGTTTTTTACGTCGGACCCGTATTTCCCGAGATTACCTGCGTTAAATAAAACAATTGAAATTAACTGAATTAGACATTATTGAATTTGAAATTTGTGTGGCGGTAATAAATTGACTCTTTGAAGTTAGGAACACACCTACATTTCTTAGACAACAGTGAGTGATTATAATTGAATATCAACTTTATTAAATAGCAATAAAGTTCAAATTGACTCTACATTTTATTTAGAAAACGTTTATATGGGAAAAAGAAAAGGACGGTTTTTAGGGTTTTCCAGGCAATTATTCGAATTTTTACTACTACTAGACCTCCACGATAAATTCGTTCAGCCGTTCTCGAGTTTTAGCGAGACTAACGAACAGCAATTGAATTTTATATATATAGATAGGAATTTCTTCTGGGCGTGTGTTTGAACTCCTCCTAAACGACTGGACAGATTTTGATGAAATTTTTGTATGACTTCACGTGGATTCGAGAATGATTTAGATTTACAATTCGGTCCAATTTCAGTTGATTTTTAAATTCAGTTTATATTTTAAATTTGTTGTTAACGTGTATACAGGTCAAAGTCTGTAGTGTCCGCTAGTAACTGTATAATGCAATTACCGATTCTGTAATCTAAAAGGGAAGACGTAATTTTATATATTTTACATAGTTTTTCTTACAATTACTTTTGAGGACATTCGTTGCGTAATGCGTGCGCTGTCGCATTATAAAGTTGGAGGTCTTAAGTTCGATTCCCAGCTCGGGACTGGTGAGAGGCTCCGGCCTTGGCTAGTTACCCTTCCGATAAAGACGTGTCGTCAAACGATTTAGCGTTCCGGCACGATGTCGCGTAGAAACCTACCCAGAAGATTACGAGTGTTTACCTTACCCCTACAATTAGCCCGCTACGATCTTATTCCTACTACAAGTGTATAAAAAAACAAAGAATTACAGTAACTATTAGTAAAGTTCCATCGTAAACATGGCGCGGTTTAATTAACAATAATGTGTCGTGCAAGAACTAATGAAACAACGGTAAAGTTAAATGAATGGCAACGTGACTGGTATTTGAATAATAACATAGTAGTCTCATATTGTGTATTGTATTAGCGAACGGACAAAATGGTCCTAGAGCTTCATAACGGAATGTCACCAAAGGGAAACGTGGCTTCCGTTTCAATTGTTATTCTATACGTGCTGCGAGAAAGTTGACGTCACTTATGATATGTCACGTGACATTAATGCAATTTTGGCAATATTTTTTTTTTGTTTAGATTTTCAAATATGGCTTAAAAATATATCCCAAGGTTGGCGGGTTGGCGTTCTTAGCTTATCTACCACGCATAGGTACTTACGCTAATGTGAATTAAACTATATAGCAAAAATTAACTATTACTAATCTTACAACCATACAAAAAATAAAAACTAAGCTATCTTACTACTACACAACAAATTAAAGAGTGGACCAAAAACTATACAAATTTAGTACAAGTCTAAACATGAAAGTTGCAGCCTGCACGCCTGAGAGTTCTCCATAATGTTCTCAAGGCGTGTGAAGTCTGCCAGTCCGCACATGACCAGCGTGGTGGACTATGGCCAAACCCTTCTCATATTGAGAGTGCAAATGAAAGTTGATGTTAAAACATCTTCGTATTAAATTAAATTTATTGCGATGTCAACTAAAATTGTTTGGTCTATTCGAGATTGAGGCTGAGATCTATGGAGCGTATTTTGACTTAAAGCCAAAGTGAGTGTTAAAACGAGACAGATGAATGTCGGCTAGCTTTGTCCCGTTTTGACTGCGTCTTAAGTCAGAGGTAAGGCAAGGCGCGCTTTATGGATCTCGGGCTTACAAGAGTTCAGAGCTTATTGGTACTTATCGCTCTTACATTTTTTTATAGCTTTCGCAACGTCACGACTATGCTATCATAGTTTAGAGTTTATAATAGCCATCATTGATAAATTCAAATTCAAAATAATCTTTATTCAAATAGTCCTTTAAAGGGCGCTTTTGACGCGTCAATAATTTACATAGTAGTGATTTGATGGTGATAACTAGATTCGTAAACTTAAAACTAAAGCTATGAGGGTTCCAAACGCGCCCCGGTTTAAGAAGAAGCCCACAACAAACTTAGCCAGGTAAATTTTATTTTTGTTATCACCATCTCACATGTCACTTAAAATTATATTTAGAGCTATCTTATTAGAGCAATATATCACACCCATGCTTGTTTATCATTTACGTAATCCTTTACACTATAGTAGTATAGTAGGTTGATACCTTTGACACGATGCGTATAAGAGTGTCAACTATAACTTCGGGAGTTTTGAATTCGAAATGAGAATCGATGCTGATAAGTGTGCTTCCACCCTTAAGCATGTGCCACACGTGCGCCACAGATTATAAATAGCAACCGTTGATACGCCGTTTCCGTTATTTCTAACGAACGGTTCATAGTTTATTATTGGCCGACTTCGAAAACAGAAGGAGGTGCTCAGTTCATCATTTGAATGGCTAGAACAGTTCAATTCTGAAAGCTAATTCATAAGTATAAAAAATCATAAATAATCGTAAGCAATATTTTTTTATATATCCATATATTTTTTGATCATTTTGTGAATGTATGAAATATTATTTCGATACATTCATAGAAAAAATTCAAAAAATTCAAAAAAAATATTTCATTTAATTTAATTACATTTTTTTTTTGTTTTTTCATAATACATTTACGTCACACATTATGAACAAAAAAAAACGTTACACACGTTACATACGTCACGTAAATTAAAGCATAATATGACAAAACATGAATCGCAAATTTCAAAATTTATCTTCATCTAAGAAAAGAAATATTTAAAATCTATCTTATCTATTATCATTAACTTTAATTAATTAATAAAAAAAACATCTCTTGACTCTTGCGTTTTATATAAAGCTTGTGCACCATTATATATATATAGTATCGCATAACAGGGCATTCGCCTCCCACCCACGATGTTATCATCGCATTCCAGAGGATTAGCAGCAATTGGATGACGTCACATTATGGCCGCTTCCGCTGTGTTGCACTTAAGTTGATTTATGCGTCTACAATCTACTACTTAATGTATGTTACTTTTGTAGAGACCACAACATTACAAGTACACCATTTTAGAGGAAGCTCATCGAAATCTGTAACCCTTAAAGGATTTTTCTTTTTTTATTACACCAATTAAGTCTATTTATTTTTTATTTATTTACCACTTACACTAACTAGATGGTAAAGTACAAAGTTTAACTATTATTTAAACATAAAAATACAAAAAAATATACTTTTATGTATATTATCAACAATGTTGAGATTTTAAAGAATTCACATTAATGTAACTAAATTTTTGAGAATATTAGTAATCATTCAATAAATTCAAAATTCAAATTCAAATAATCTTTATTCAAATAGTCCTTTAAAAGGCGCTTTTGACGCGTCAATAACTTACATACTAGTGATTTGATGGTGATAACTACGTTCGTAAACTTAAAACTAAAGCTATGAGGGTTCCAAACGCGCCCCGGTCTAAGAAGCCCACAACAAACTTAGCCAAGTAAATTTTCTTTTTGTTATCACCATCTCACATGCCACTTAAAATTATGTTAAGAGCTATCTTATTAGAGCAATATTTCATACCCATGCTTGTTTATCATTTACATAATCCTTTACACTATAGTAGGACTTTTCTACAAGCTTACGTAATATTTCAGAGAACCTTAGTAATTCGAAAACCATGGTTGTCGTATATATTTATAAGATTAACCTAATGCTTAAAACACGTACAACTTTATGACAATATGCTAAAATTTCATCACTATCAATTTGAATAATACTGGCTAGATAAATAGTATTTTACTTTTACAGAATTTTGTTTGCAGATTCTAAAACATCTTATATTTTTTGTTAATTATTAAATAAGTAATTAATTTAAATTAATAAAAAAAATATATATATTCTGTCCTTATCTCCAATTTTTATTTTATTTTATTGGATCATTAAACTAGTCACAATCAAAATATTATCATCATCATCATCATCATCATTTCAACCGATAGACGTCCACTGCTGGACATAGGTCTTTTGTAGGGAGTTCCAATGGTCACGTTCTTGGGCCGCTTGTATCCAGCGGCTCCCTGCGACTCGTTTGATGTCGTCTGTCCACCTTGTTGGGGTTCGACCAACGCTACGTTTACCGGTGCGGGGTCGCCATTCCAGCACCTTGGGACCCCAACGTCCATCGGTTCTCCGAGCTATGTGCCCCGCCCATTGCTACTTGAACTTCGCAACTCGCTGAGCTATGTCGGTAACTCTGGTCTATACGGATCTCTTCATTCCTGATATGATCACGAAAGATACTCCTAGCATAGCTCTCTCCATTGCTCGCTGAGTGACTATGAGCCTTCTTATGAGGCTCATAGTGAGCGACCACGTTTCGGATCCGTAAGTCATCACTGGCCAATCGAAATATAAACAACAGAAAACTAAAACAGAAGAATAAACATGAGATAGTGACCTAAAAATGATCACAGCATTCATCCTTATAATTAACCTTCCATCTAAATAATTCAATTAATACCTATAATGCAGTAATGGACAATCTTAGTTGGTTTTTAAAGGAGGTCACAGAACTGCAGGAGATGACGCAGGTGTTCCTGAATATTGATGAATAAATTCGAGCCAACTGCTTAAAGGCTCATTTAATGTAGACCAAATATAAACCTAGATCTTAGCGGATATAATTTAGTTTATTTAGTTAGGAGCGGTGATAGCCTAGTAAGAAGCGGTGATAGCCTAGTGGTTAGGGCGTCAGCCTTCTAATCAGAGGTCTGCGGTTTGAATCAGGGCACGCACCTATGACTTTTCGGAGTTATGTGCGTTTTAAAAAAAATAAAATATCACTTGCTTCAACGGTGAAGGAAAACATCGTGAGGAAACCTGCACGCCTGAGAGTTCTCCATAATGTTCTCAAAGGCGTGTGAAGTCTGCCAATCCGCACATGGCCAGCGTGGTGGACTAAGGCCAAATCCTTCTCATATTGAGAGGAGACCCGTGCTCTGTAGTGAGCCGGTAATGGGTTGATCACGAATAATTTAATTATAAATCATTAGCCTCGAGCATTCGCCGATGAGAAAATGCGTAAATCTGCCCATAATATGTACCTAGCTCACTGAACTTTCCCATATAAAGTTTTATCACATGACACAAATCAAAACTAGCGATAAATTGGATATAAACAACGATAAGGTGATAATAAAATAACAAGAAAGCCTCTATTATCGGTTTCGTATTGGCAGCCTATAAACTAGATTTAAAGGTCATAAATCTGTCTTAAGGCGTGTGTAGGCGCCAAATGCATTGTAAAGATCCCAGAACTAATATTGCTTGGTTAAATTAATCTCTATGTACAGCGTTTTTTTTTATAACATTACAAGTTAGCCCTTGACGGCTATCTCACCTGGTGGTAAGTGATGATGCAGTCTAGGATGGTAACGGGCTAACCTGTTAGGGGTATGGTAAACCCACACTCCTAATTGGTTTCTACGCGACATCGCACCGGAACGCTAAATCGCATGGCGACACGTCTTTGTCGGCAGGGCGGTAACTAGCCACGGCCGAAGCCTCCCACCAGTCCAAAACAAAGCGTAATAAAGATAGGGGATATAGTTATTTGTCGGATACACGTAAACAAAACTAATAAGTGATTAATCTAGGTAGGTAAATGCTGAAACACAAATCTGTATAAGACAGTCTTTTTCGTTTAAAATTCTTTTTATGTTTGAATAAGAATTTAATTTTTAAAGAAGAATTTTGGATAAAATGAGATGGATGGATTGTGTAAAAGAGGATATGCGTGTAAAAGGTGTGGGTAGTGAGGTGACGGCTGACAGAAGTGAGTGGAAGAAGAAGACGTGTTTTGCCGACCCCACATAGTGCGGGATAAGACCAGGAAAAAAAAGATCAACCAATATGAGAAGGGTTTGACCATAGTCCACCACGCTGGCCATGTGCTGATTGGCAGACTTCACACGCCTTTGAAAACATTATGAAGAACTCTCAGGCGTGCATGTTTCCTCGCGATGTTTTCTTTCACCGTTGAAGCAAGCATATATGTAGTTGGTGTATTCGTTAGCATGTCCGATTACGAGTCTCAAGGGCCTGAGATCGATTACCTGGTCGAGCAAAAGTTAACAGGTACATAGTTTATTTATGTTGTCAAAGAAAATCAGCGTTAGAAAATTGCTTTTTTGAGAGGATTACCTATCGCTCTAGCGATTACGTCACCAGATAATTAACCTGACCTATTTACTCATCCTGTCCTGTCTTTATATAATAAGACGAGAATTTGGAACACTGTGGCGTAAATCTCTTATCCCCCTCTCCCATGAGAGGAGGAATAACCATGGAACACAACTAATGGCTAAGGATGACAATGAATACTTAATACTTAAGCTTTACTTAACATCCTGACGTATTTTTGACGACATCCGTGGCGCAGCGCGCGCGCTGTTACATTATAAAGCTGGAGGTCCTGGGTTCGATTCCTGGCTCGAGTCTGGTCTGGTGGGAGGCTTCGGCCGAGGTTAGTTACCACCCTACCGATAGAGACGTGTCGCAAAGCGATTTAGCGTTCCGGCACGATGTCGCGTAGAAACCAATTAGGAGTATGGATTTACCATACCCCTAAAAGGTTAGCCCGCTGCCATCTTAGACTGCATCACTTACCATCAGCTGAGGTTGCCGTCAAGGGCTAACTTGTAGTGTTTAAAAAAATAAAATCTGTATCAATAGGATCACTGCCTAAAACAACGATATCCTTATTTATATCATCATCATGATCACCCATTGCCAGTTCACTACAGAGCAAGGATCTCTCATTACGAGAAAGGTTAGCCCATAGTCCACCACGCTGGCCATATGCGGATTGGTAGACTTCACACGCTTTAAAACATTATGATAATTAGCGATATTTCATTGCTTAAAAACGCACATAACTCCAAAAGACCTCTGATTAGGAGGCGGACGTCCTAACCACTAGGCTAACAAAATAGCGTTATTATTTATATAATTATTAATTTAATTGCTTAAATGTATATGACAGTGTATATGACACTTGAACGTGGCTCAAGTAGAAGAAGGAAATCAATGTGCCGTGCAAATTTTAAGGATGATGCTTTGATGAGTTTTCATGCCCTGACTCCTTAGTCAGACCTTCTCTTTAGTACTCCTCCAGAGTAATCCTTTTGCAGTGACTTTTAAGGTATCCGTAATAAAGTAATGGATTATACAACTCCTACGGTAGACGTTGGCAAAATCGGCGTAGGCAGGCCATTCATTGCCAAAGCTTTTGTTAGACGGCACTGACGTGTACACCTTAGAATTAGGTGCACCAAAGTTTCTTTTATATGCGAGGACATGTTTCAGATTTTACATTATATTGTCCCTAAAACCGCACGTAATTTTAATTACAGATTTTAAAGACGTTTCCTTAGACTACGTATGGCCAACAATAAATATGAATTTGTTATACTGGGGATGACTTGGCACTGTTATCCTGATAATTTCTATTAAAAAATCTCAAAGCAGGTTTCTTTTAGGTGGTAATGACGATATATCATGTCAACGCTTACGCCGTTTGTTATTCAAGTTGGTAGCACTGTTTCAAAATTGTGCTAGTAAAAAAAACAACACTAATTAATAACTTTGAGTGAAAAAAAATATTATATAAAAAAATATAAGGTTCTGTCAAAGCATTTAAACTACGAGTATAATATTCGTAACCCCTTGGTATTTAGCATTACTTTCAGTAGATTAATTACAGTCAAATTTAGTCGTCTTGCGTACATTTATCATTTGCAATGCATCTTAGATCGTACAACCGTACTAAAAAGGGCACAACTGAATTCAGTCTTGGATTACCCAACTCCGTTGTATACATAGACCATTCAACAGGTTTCAATGGTTTAGTACTAGGTAAATCGGGTTACTGAACGGTGGTTTCTGACCGGTAAACGTAGAAAAAACTGTGAGCCTTAATTACTTAATGTTTTAGCTACAGTTGGATGAAATATCAAAATAAAAATATTTCCGTGCATTTTAAATTATAAATTTATTCTACGTTATATTTTATTCGTTTTCCGTTGTTTTACCAAGGAACAGGTCATAATGTCACTTAGTCGTGATAGAAATTATTTGGTTCTTGCGAACATATGTTAATAAGTATTCAAATTGATCACAAAAACATACTTTTGAATACACGTTCGTATGTTATTACAACTTTATTCGTAAGATACGACGCAATGTTATAAATATTTCTTACTATCCTGCGTTTTGAAATTGCCGAATGGTACCTCTAGCCAAAGTCTAAATTTATTCCTATAATATAACCGCAAGGAATGAATAATAATGCAATTCAGTCGCCATATGGCGCTAAGACGCGTATAGATTTCGTTCTACGAATAATGTAACCGCTTTGTATCTCTAAACTGCAGAGCTGGTTCAGTAACTTCATCGACGGCCATATTACAATCTAACATTTAAAAAAACATTTATTCCTACACAATGGATTTACAACTTTAGTCCTAAAGGGACTCCTTTTAATAATATATTTTAGTTATAGTTTTAGTTTTAGGTTCAATTTAAGGTTTATTTTAAGTGTTTAAAGTTACATTGTTTTAGTTGTTAATTATAATTGAATAAATATATTTTTGTTACTTTAAAAGTCGTGAAACGAAATAGGTTTCTCACTTGATCGTACAAATTTCCTCCGTGGAATTTCCTTAGGCTAACTTCAAACATCGAAGTTTGAATCTTGAGCAATTAAAAATTTCAAAGGAAAGTTTCTTTGACTCCAATTAATGGGTTTCGTAACGAAACTTTTGAGGTGGATCCGATAGCGTTGATCTCAATTATTTCAGATCAATTGTTGCTAGAAAGTTTTTATGTGCTCCAATAGCTGGTATTTGTGGGAATTGTTATTGCTTTCGGTAACATCTGATAGGCGGTAAAACGGTTCAACGATCACGTTACCGTGCCAGTTAATTGCGCGAGTAACTCAATAGCCCCTGGGGAGTTTCGTTTAGATGAAAATTATATTCCTGTCTTAGTGAGAGCACTTTTAATTTTATTGGTTTGTTAAAAAATCTTCAGGAACCGTTATGTTTTCCGTAAATTGGCTTAGCAAACATATACAATGTTTCCTAAGGCAATTTCTAGGGATGCGAGCTATATATGCGCAAAATTCCATGATCATTAATTGAGTATTCAAGTTGTTAAATGTTAACAAACGTTTCAAAATTGATGCATTGCTCGATATCTATATCGATATCTACTTAAAGTATGGAAACCCAGATATCGAGCTCCAGTGTGGTCTGGTGGGAGGCTTTGTCCTTGTCTAGTTACCTTACTGCCTAAGACATGTTGCCTAGTGATTTTGCGTTTCGGCACGATGTCACATAGAAACCAATTAGGAGTATGGGTGTCCCATACCTCTCACAGGGTAGCCCATTAACTGCATCATCACTTATCATCATGATCAACCGATTTTAGGCTCACTACAGAGCACGGGTCTCCTCTCAATAAGAGAAGGGTTCGGCCATAGTCCACCACGCTGGCCTTGTGCGGATTGGCAGACTTCACACGCCTTTGAGAACATTACGGAGAGCTCTCAGGCGTGCAGGTTTCCTCACGATGTTTTCCTTCACCGTTGAAGCAAGTGATATTTTCATTGCTTAAAAACGCACATAACTCCGAAAAGTTACAGGTGCGTGCCCTGATTAGAACCCCCGATCTCTGATTAGGAGGCGGACGTCCTAACCACACTATCACAGCTTCTTCACTTATCACTAGGTGCGATTGCCCTCGAAGTCTAAATTGTAGTGGAATAAAAAACAACATCGTGGTAGTTGCAAATAAAACGTGAGAAAGTTGCTGATTGAGGAAACCTTAAACTAGCACAAATAACTGGAGATAAGCGACTATCCAATATCTGCTTCCTCTATCTAGATTAGGTCCATCGCTAGTCTGTATTAATGCAGCATTAATGTTATAGGCTTATCTATCTGGTTAATGCATTTCACCGTAATCTACTTCTCATCAGCTTATATTCTACCTTATTATATAAAGCTAGCGAAGGTACGTACAGGTAGCGTTACTATTTACGAGGTTGTGATTATGATGTAGTAGCATTATCAATTGACGATCCCCGTATCGCGGCGCGTACGAGGTCACATTTTACAGTTGGAGGGCCTGGGTTCGATTCCAGGCTTGTTACCAGCCTACCAACAAAGCCGTAAAGTGGAAACCTAGACGACAATCTCACCTGTGTCAGTCAGTCATGATGCAGTCCAAGATGATAGCGGGCTAATCTGTTTGGGGTATGGAAAACCCATACTCCTAATTGGTTTCTATGCGACATCGTACTGGAACGCTAAATCGCTTGGCGACACGACTTTGTCGTTAGGGTGGCAACTGGCCACGGCCGAAGCCACCCACCAGAGCATACTTGAGCCGGAAGTCGAATCCAGGACCTCTAACTCTATAAAAAGAAAGTGCATGCGCAGTGCAACGGAAGTCGTAATTAATCAAGTCTCGCTTCTGCCAATAAATTTAATTGCGATAGTATACTACACTATAATAATCTAAATCCAGTCATAATACATAGTCATTATAAAGATTTGACCTTGACCACACACATTAAATATAGCTATTATAATATAGACACCCTAGAGGCTTTTTTAAAGTTCATTCCGGAGGTTGGGATATAGGGGTATATCTTGTATGAAATTTTTCTTGGTTTATCTTGTATGAAATTTTATCTTAATTTGATTTGCTTTTTGTTTCAGGTAATTTTCTATAAACGATGGTTATACCAGCTGTTTCAGTGAGTAAAGCACGTCTCTATCAATAAAGTGAACGTAGGCGCTATCTGGTATTCATTGGACCTACACATACAAATTGTCAGGTTAAGTGCTTTTGAAATTTATAAATTGTCCCATTATTTGTTTTGTTGAAGCGAATTCCCACACGAATTCTCACCTTATTCTCAATTTTCACTTTTATGATTACGTTATATCATCATCATCATGAACAACCCATTACCGGCTCACTACAGAGCACGGGTTTCAATCTCTCAATATGAGAAGGGTTTGGCCGTAGTCCACCACGCTGGCCATGTGCGGATTGGCAGACTTCACACGCCATTGAGAACATTATGGAGAACTCAGGCGTGCAGGTTTCCTCATGATGTTCTGCTTCACCGTTGAAGCAAGTGATATGTTTTTTTTTTGAAAACGCACATAACTTCGAAAAGTTAGAGATGCGTGCCCGGATTCGAACCGCCGACCTCTGATTAGGAGGCTGACGCCCTAACCACTAGGCTATCACCGCTTCTCCTACGTTATTACAACCTTACTATTGTTGACTGGTGTAGAATGCTTCGCTTTAATTTCGCCTTTTATACATTACTAGCGGCCCGCTCCGGCTTCGCACGGGTATAAAATATATAGCATTCACTGAAAAAATTATTAAAATCGATCCAGTAGTTTTAATTTATTCATTACTGCCCGTGGCGCGCACGCGTTAAATTTAGAGTAAAACAATTCTTCTTTCCCTAAACCATGAAGATTTCCTGCTATGTTGGGAATATTTAAATTCATACTCTACATTTTTCCACGCTCCCGCCGCCGCCTCAACCGGCAGAACCGTCGCGAACGCTACGTCCCGCAATTTTGAAATCTGTAATATTTTCGAAAATATTCATTTAAATCATATGCTGTAAGTAATTAAATCAAAAATGTATTTAAGGTATTTAATTAGATAAGGATTAATGCTGTTAAAATCGCTTCGAAAATTAGCCATTATTTGTAAAATCAAATGACAAAAAAATGTTATTGTGGGATATCCATAAGAGATAGACTTATACCATAGCTGAATTTTCGATAGACCTTTTCAATGTGTACAACACTTAGTACATTATATTGATTTCTTTGTGCAATAAACTTTATTGAAAAAAAAAACCGTAGTTTATACGATGAATTTTTAATGGATTAAAAAATTCGCTTATCAATCCAACACTCGAAAATTGAATTTTAGATAGAAATGTGTACAAACTCCAATTAAGACCAGCGTTTAGGACCCTGTTAGGAATTAGGAGTTCCGTATGAAGACAATTTACTGAAAAAGGGGAAATAAAACACTATTGACATGTTTTTGTATTACAAATCATCAAAACTGGAAACCGAAACCGAACACCACAGAACTCCGTTCAGTCGTGATAAAAAAGGGGCTTCAAACACCATCAAAGGTAGAGTTCGTCTAAGCCGAAATGACGCGCCCCACCTCTGCATTTACTCACACAAGCCCAACTCAAATATGAACGCAATACATATAAACATGGTATTATAATTGGTCGCTCAGTTGTCGGTTAACTATACTTGCTAAGAAACGTTATTCTCGGATTTGTTGTCCAACTAGTTTAGTTAATATTAAACGCGCGAGAGGAGAGGACGTATTGTTTCATACAATGGGACGGCGTTGCTCAATAGAGCGAGCGTTATCGGATTTATTACCCAACTAGTCAACCGTCTTGTGCACTCAGAGATCGTAGTTTACTGATAAATCGACGCTCCCACACAGATGAAGTGTTGTTGTTTTATTTGCACTCACACATTTAAATACACTAATTAAGTAGTGGGGCGCGTCATTTCAGTTTAGACAATCTCTACTAGGTTATCATAAGCTGTGAAAACGTTACAAAAGGAGGTCAGTAACCCAGCGGTGAGCCGACCGCTCCATTCACACACACATTAGCCATGCAGGCGCGTTTCATTACACGGGCTTTCAGTTTCCGGTGCAGCTAAAGGAAAATCTCCTTTGAAAGGATTCAGTATTTTACCCCCTTTGCTTTGTGCAGCGTTATCTACGCGCGCCGTATGTAACCCAGTTGGGTAGTTTCGCTCTTTTGTTATAATTGGTAGCGAATTTTTAATATACGCTTTCATATAACATCATGTCTGGGCATTGAAAATTATTGGATAGGAGCGTTGTATGTAGTTGGGATTCATATTGTACGATTAATACCTAGCTTATATATTCATCATGATCAACCCATTACCGGCTCACTACAGAGCACGGGTCTCCTCTCAATATGAGAAGGGTTTGGCCATAGTCCACCACGCTGGCCATGTGCAGATTGGCAGACTTCACACGCCTTTGAGAACATTATGGAGAACTCTCAGGCGTGCAGGTTTCTTCGCGATTTTTTCCTTCACCATTGAAGCAAGTGATATTTTAATTTTTAAAAACGTACATTACTCCGAAAAATTAGAGGTGCGTGCCCGGGTTCGAACCGCAGACCGCTGATTAGGAGGCTGACGCCCTAACCCCTAGGCTATCACCGCTTCACTTATATATTAGATTGGAGTTATTAAGTTATTGTTGTATAGATATCATGGGATAAACGGGTGAATAGAATAGAATAAAAGATCTGTCGGATCTTTTTTTTATCCACAACAAGTTAGTCTCACCTGATGGTAAGTACAGTCTAAGATGGTAGCGGGCTGACCAGCGCGTACGAGGTCACATTTTGTAGTTGGAGGGCCTGAGTTCGATTCCCGGCTAGTTACCAGCCTACCGACAAAGCCGTAAAGTAGAAACCTAGACGACAATCTCACCTGGTGTCAATGATGATGCAGTCTAAGATGATAGCGGGCCAACCCTGCTTTGGGTATGGAAAACCCATACCCCTAGTTGGTTTCTATGCAACATCTTCTTGGCGACACGACTTTGTCGGTAGGGTGGTAACAAGCCACGGCCGAAGCCTCCTAAGACTAGGTTCGTGCTGGGATTCGAACCCAGAACCTCCAACTTTACAATGCGACGCACACGCGTTGCGTAATGGAGGTGGTTAAAACCTAATCATATAACATAAGAAAATAAGTAGGCGGGTTGAAAAATGTAGGTACGTAGATTTAATCGAAGTCTTGATACGATACTTTCTATTAATACTACCTACTTACTACAGAGCACGGGTCTCCTCTCACTATGAGAAGGGTTTACCTATAGTCCACCACGCTGGCCACGTGCGGATTGGCAGATTTCACACGTATTTGAAAACGTTATGGAGAACTCTCAGGCGTGCAGGTTTCCTCACGATGTTTTCTTTCACCGTTGAAGCAAATGATATTTTTTTTAATTTTTAAAAACGCACATAACGCCGAAAAAAATAGAGGTGCGTATTCGAACCGCCGACCTCTGGTTAGGAGGCTGACGCCCTAACCACTAGCTTATATACACATACAGAAAGTAAAATAATTTTCACAAATAATGTTATGAATGGATCTCGTGACTAGACATTGTTTTAAATATCTACTATGAATAGGAATTTCTCTTGCGTCATGTCACGCAAGCTTTTTAAGTCTCCGGCCATAAACTTTTACTACCAACACAGTTACATGCGAGTGAATTAATTCTACTACATTCATACAAAATTACGTACACAGGTTTTATAGTTTAAGCCCGAACTAATCTTCTTTTTCTTGCCTTATCCTACATTATGTTTGGTCGGGACAACACGTCTTCTTCTTCCACTCACTTCTATCAACCGTCACCTGACTTCCCACCTTTTACACGTATATTCTTTTTACAAAATCCATCCATCTCTTTTTTGGTATTCCTCTATTCCTTTGCCCTTCCACATTCATATATTATAACTTTTGGTAACGTTACGTTTTTCCCTCCGCATTATATTATTATTCGATACTTTAATTTTTTAATCAAAGTATCTAAGTATATTAATCCCAGGAGTCTGTTGCCGCCAGTAGGCAGTATTATAGTAGGCTGGTAACGATGAAATAACACAAAATTACCGAGAAATCTACCACATCTAAATCTATCTAAATATCACCTATTTAATTTATATATATTCTTTCCATATTTTATATTATTATGTATATATAATAGAAATTATTTATTTATATTATTTTTAATAGTATGACATAATATTATGTATAAGTGTTGCGATTTCCTGCCCTTGTATATCTGTCGACTTCTTTTCAAAAGCTGGCCTGAAAGAGATCGCTTTTAGTGATAAGATCGCCTTTAGCTTTCATGTTATGTATTTTTTCTTTCCACTTTTCTTTTGTTTACATTGTCCAATAAATTTGTTTAAAAAAAAAATAAAGGTATGCGTGATATAAGATCGCTATAGACGTAGTTGTTATTTGCAGTTACGTAAATAAGGACATTGGCAAGCCACTCAAATACGAAGTAGGGCTTGCGCAAACAATCGCCTGCGACCGTGTGGTCGAATGTTACGGCGGTATTTATTGCAAAGGGATGTTTGCGTAATGCGGTTTAGGATACACGTGGGAAGGCAAACAGTGAATGTCAAAATTTGCAAACAGATCCATGTACAGTCAAAACGTGTGTCCACATTTACGCTTTCATTTGAAATGCAATAAACCATTGGAAACATTTGGGTTTATAAACATGGAGTTGTTAAAACCGTCTAATCCCTACTAATATTCATCAATGCGAAAGTAACTCTGTCTGCCTATCTGTTGAGCTTTCAGATATAAACCACTGAACTGATTTTAATTAAATTTGGTATAGAGATTGACTAGAACTTGGGCTTCCTTTTATATAGGACGAACGCTTCGTCGTCCATTCTTCGGTTTTCGGCTAGCAGCTTTAATTTTCAAGAGGTTTTAGTGCGAACGTATAAACATGGAGCTGTTAAAACATCCATATAATATCATTGTTTTTAATAAGTAATGTAATTTTTTTTTTAATGTTAGCAAGAAGTAATTTTTATTTCGTGACAATTAGTAATGTAATTACTAATTTAATTAAAAGGCTGTGTTTGTGAATTCAAATATATTTTATTATTAGAATATATAATTATTCTGTTATACTTTGGACCCTCGGTTTTGTTTATGTATGTGATTTTGTTGAACAATTCTGTTGTTTTACGTATTTTTAGATGCCTACTAAATTTTTACTACCTTAATAATAATTAATCTAGAAAGGATCACGCCCACATCAATATAACTATCTATATACCACCTCGCCGCATAAACCTAATTCCAACCCATCAATTTCCCTCCCGCTTCATTTCCGTGAACGTTTCTTATTTCCGTTCCATTAGGGAGTCCCATACCCTTAGTATAAGCTTTGTATGCTCGCAATATTCACGTGAGTCCTTTTGAATATTATCATCGTATGACTATATTAGAATATCCACTGCTTGGCACTGACTTCTACTCTAATACCATAAGAGAAAAAACACCCGCAACTCTGCTCAAAATTGCGAAACACTGTAAGATCAGAATCAACGTAATTTATTTATATTGCGTCAATGTTAGTCCATACCTCTATGGCGCTACGACCGGACGTTTCTAAAATAAACAATTATCATCATCATCATCATCATCATCAAACCATTGTCGGCTCACTACAGAGCATGGGTCTCCTCTCAATATGAGAAGGGTTTGGTCATAGTCCACCACGCTGGCCATGTGCAGATTGGCAGACTTCACACGCCTTTGAGAACATTATGGAGAACTCTCAGGCGTGCAGGTTTCCTCACGATGTTTTCCTTTACCGTTGAAGCAAGTGATATTTTAATGTTTTAAACACGCACATAACTCCGGGCACGCACCTCTAACTTTTCGTTAGAGGTGCGTGCCCGGATTCGAACCGCCGACCTCAGATTTGGAGGCTGACGCCCTAACCACTAGGCTATCACCGCTTCATACAGTAATACGTTATAAATACAGTTGTAATTTGGACATTTTCTGCATTAGCATCTCTTTGAAGCAAACTCTCCTCTCTCTTTCTCCATTTTCCGTAATTCAGCTCGGTACTTTTCTACTATGATTACATTATTCCTTATAATTACTGTTAATTCTTGTCAGATTCTTAGGCTTTTAGCAGCAAGTTACGTTTGCGGCAACTCTGAAGTTAGACAACGCCGACGTTAAAACAGAATTTCCTACAAATGCGCTTCACTAATGATACCTAATTTTATCTAAGTTTTAAAAAATTTTATAAAATTTTAATTTTAATTTAAAATTTAAGTACTTCATACAGCTATATCGTTAAAGGAACAAATCTTGTCAAGTCGACTAGTTCAAAATTAAAATTCATAGTAATGCGTTCAATAATTACAAACCTATAATGTGTCCACAAAAAAGAAGTTTACATTTTTGTACGTAGTTATTTGAATGTATCAAATAGCTACATACAAATACATAAACAGGAATGCACAAAAAAAAAATCCTGAAATAAAGGCCTAGCCTTATTTTAGATATAAGAACCAATCCCAACACAAGCTGGGTGTCTGTCTGTTTGTGGCTTTGTTGAATTTAATATTTTCAAAACCGTATTTAAAATTTGTTTTTACGCCACGAAAGTTTAATTAATGAAGAATTTTGTTTCTTGCTTTCTTCCATGATTGAATAAGAATAAACGAGATAAACAAAAATTTTATATTAAATGTCACAAATTCAAATTCAAATAATCTTTATTCAAATAGTCCTTCAAAAGGCACTTTTGACGCGTCAATAATTTACATAGTAGTGATTTGATGGTGATAACTACATTCGTAGATTTAAAATTATCGTGGTATTCATAAAATCCATTTACCGTATAAAAATTATCATCTTGTAGCTATTTTTTGAGTTCATTAATAAATTTTATCGTTAGAAACAATCAAAAAATATAAATCTGTCTCGTTTTAACGCTTACTTTGGCTGATCAAACACAAAGTTCACTCTATCTCAGGCCGAGTCGTTTCAACACGTTTAATTTCCGAATCGGGCAATGCTAACCCAATCTCCATCACTCATAGTTAACGGGGGCTATTCAACAGATGGCTCTCTTTAATCGTAACCGGTCAATTTTATTCAATTTAGCATCGCGCCCGGACGGCCCCCACTTTAGCTGATTGCTGCGGACGGCAGGATATGGGCTAGTGTTCACTTACTCTTTGTTGTGTGATAGCGTTGGAACCGCTCTCCACTACGCATATTACCTCCCATGCGCAGTATCGAGCACTGTGGTCTTTAGATTGGAAGGTCTAGCTGGGACATTTTTTTTTTATCCACTACAAGTTAGCCCTTGACGGCAATCTCACCTTATGGTAAGTGATGATGCAGTCTAAGATGGTAGCGGGCTAACCTGTTAGGGGTATGGTAAACCCACACTCCTAATTGGTTTCTACACTACATCGTGCCGGAACGCTAAATCGCTTGGCGACACGTCTTTATCGGTAGGGTGGTAACTAGCCACGGCTGCAGCCTCCCACCAGACCAGACTCGAGCCGGGAATCGAACCCAGGACCTCCAACTTTATAAAGCGACAGCGCGCGCGCTGCGCCACGGAGGTCGTCAAAAACAACAGGTCGACAATTAGGAAGTAAACAATTTTAGGAATTATCTATAATAATCTGTTTGGAGGCTTTGGCCATGGCTAGTTACCGTCAGATCAACAATGACGTGCCGTCGAGCGATTAATCGCTCCTTTAAGATGTCGCATTGAAAACAATGATAGGGAGGGGTGTAGCAGTTTCTTTATATGTACCCCGTTTCATGAAACTGCCATACCCCTGACAGGTTATCCCGCTTCACTTGCCAACAAGTGATTTTGCAGTCAAAGGCAAATTATAACTAATTGTAGTGAAATAAAAAAAACTCTTCATCAACATATTAGCATCTCACTGCTGAAAAAGGGCACCTATGTGATTTGGTAGAGGGTTTATAACGCAACCAGCACGCTAAGCACATAAGTGGGTTGGTGGGCTTTAATTAGTGGTTATAATTGCGATCAACCGTGGCAGGCATTTACTAGATGCGAAAAGCCGGAGATAAGATTAGTTGACGCTGCTTCAAAGATGCATATGTCCAGCAGTGGATGTATATTGGCTGATGATGATGATGATGATGATGATGATAACCGTGACGTTCACTTAACGAGCTCTACGAGGCTCGGGATTGGACTGCGCCAATTTCCTAGCTATGGGCTGGAACTGTTAAATCCAATACCAAAAATCCAAATTAAATTATTTTTTAGTCCGTACCCGGGATTTGCACCTTTTAAATAGGGGGTAGTTAACTAGGGACTATTATAAATGGCGTGTTGCTACTGCAAAACAGAGGCCACTTTAAATTAAAATTAGTTTATTTCTTGTAAATTATGTTATAATAATTTAATGCGGGTATTTTCTAACGTAAGTAAAGTTTATGGAAAAATTTTTTATGCAGGTACTTCCTCACTTAAATAATATACTTATGGAAGTATTATTTTCGAGAGTAGGTAACTTGTTTTCAAGGATAACCCTAATTTATTACGAGCCAGCTGTTGCCCGTGACTTCGTCTGCGTACAATTGCTGATTTCCGGTGAGAATGAGTAGTTTTCCCGTGGTGCCTAACCCCATATCTAGAAAGTAAGCTACAGCCACAGGCAAATTTAAAATTTCCTTAGTTTATACCTTAGGAAGTCACTAATATAAAGAAAGACACATAAATTTATTTCTTGACTCCAGCCTTATAGATTTAATAGTATAAAAATCTACAAAAACCTTTATTTTAAGACTTAAAAGGTGACATTTAAGAAAACGTATTTTTTATTCATAATAATTAACCTAAATGCGAATTTATTAACATTGGACTTTCATACAAGTTTTCAACCCCTATTATATCTCTTTTAGGGGTGACATATTCAAATATCCTTTCTTAGCCGACTATTCTAAAATCTTAATACCTACGTGCCAAATTATAGCTCTAGACATGCAATAGTTTATGAGATCTCGTTATGATCAGTCAGTGAGTAAACTTATGCTTTTATACATAAATAGATTTTGTGATGTGGCTACTTCCTCAGCCAAGTAATATGTTTATGGTAATATTCCTTGTCTAGAGTAGTTCGTTTTACAAGCACAGCCCTAATTTATCATGAATTCTTGAAGCTCATGGCATCGCGTGTGCGATAAGGCGTCTAAGCAACGTCCGTGCTAGTAAATTATACAGGCTTTATCATTGTTTATGGTTAGGCTTATGGGGAAATTTCGCTACTGAGTATGTACTTGCTTGCCAACTTGTGTTTTACTTTTGACCTCATCAGTTTCCTCTTGAATAAGGGAGAGGCTTATCGTCCTCTCAGAGGCCTGAGGGCGGACGCCGTCAACTTCCTGATAATTATTTTTATATCAATACAGTTCCTATTGGTAAAGTTTGTTACCTATCTATTATTGATCCAATACAAATTTAATATCCGAACTTCGCTAATGCATAGATATGTCTTATAAAATTTTTGGAGGAGTTCTCCTGTTTTGTAATATTTATATGCATTATTGTAGAGATCATGGGTCTTTATAAGGAAAACTTTATCTTATTAAAAATCAAAAGTATGGTGTAAACCTCTATTAACCAATGTATTTTAGAATAAGCATAAATAATTGCAACCGTCTTTAAAAAATCTAGAAAAAAAGTCCGCTGGTCACTTTATCACGACCTATTAGTTTTGAAAAAGATTATGTTTTTGTTAGGAAGTTAGGGAAAAATGGAGGGAAACTTCGCACTCGGCGGACGCGGCATCCTCAAACCTTTCCCAAATTAATACCTGTTAACCATTCAAAAAACTAGCCACTACACAAATCAAACCAAAACTATAATGTCTACGACACAACCAACACAAGTCCTTTTCAAAATTTGGCAACAAACATGAATTCAAGAAAAGCGTTAAATAATCGCGCCCGTCATATACGATACCTCCCGCCTTTCATGATTTCTTTATACTTTTAAAATATATTTTACACTAAAAACAAGACGTAAAAAAATAGATTAAAAATACAACACAACAAAGGATTATTTAATCTATGGGAAGTTTTAAAGCATTCAATTCAACGTAGTGTTTACAAACTGACCATAATCAACACCAACACGTAAATGTTAACGATTCAGCAAATTTGCCCCTTGCAATGCAATTTCTGGGCGGATGCCAATGATGCCAACTGTCAAAATAGTTTTAACGACCCACGACGTAAAATGCACAGTATTTACCGTGCATTTTACGAGGATTTTATGTGAGGGAAAAACGCAAAAGGAAAATTTCCAGTCATTACTCGACTCTTGTGAAAGCCTTTGTGACGGTTTCCTTACTTTTCACTGTGTCATCTGAAGCCGCAAAGGGGTAGTCTAGACTATTGATGAGCTGTACCGCGTTAGCACAGTGTCTGACATGTTTTTTTTGTTTTCGATTCTAATTTGCTGTTTTTGAGTCTGTATGTCTAACTTTTTTTTGCAGTCAAATCTTTAAAGGTTATTTTTACAGCATTTTTTTTATATTGGAGAATATATTGTATACTGTATATCCAAGAATTGCTTACTGTTTTTTATTTAATTTTTTTTTTAAATTAAGGCAAAAATTTAATATCATCTTAAACTATTAGTTATAGGGCGCAGGACTCTGGTCTTTTTATTAGTAGGGGGAGAAGCTAAGAACCGCCCGGCGCAAATACAGAATGTTTAGATGCTAGCACTGTTATAGAGGATTTTAATTTGAAGGTAATATAAAATTTTTACGTTTATTAAATACCTTTAAACCTTACCTTTAAAATTCAGATCTGATGTGTACAGTGGAACCGTGGACAAAATGAACAAAACAGTATAACTAAATTTAAAGATAAGATTTGTATCGATTTCTGAATACATGTATGACTGTACTCTATCGTTCGCGCTTTGGGTTCTGGCGACATAAAGCAACGCCATCGTTAATCGAAGCGAGATAGCAAATTTTCTTCGGATGCGGGGTGTTCTTAATTGAAATCATATCATAGCCGATAGACGTTATTAATTTCAGTACATTACAATCCCGCCTAGTGTAACGACGTGCTTTACCGCATTGCCGAACGAGAGGTGTCAAAATATAGATTATAATCTTTTCAGCAAACTTATACAGACAAAACCTTACGCGATAGATTATTTGGCCCAACTCGGAAATTTAAACCAAGATCTCGAGATTCGTTATATACAACGGGGTAGTTCCAAATGTAGGCTACAATAATAAACAGTTCAACTCTAACTCAGTTGTAACCCTGGTTATTGAGACCGATTGCATACCTATAGGCATAATAGAAGTATTTACCAAATTAGTGTATTGTCGCTAATTGTGTGCTTGAAGCAATCCATTAGACATCGCTGACTAAACGTGACGAGACATTGTATTGTTAACACAAATTCATACTCACCTACTATGTAATAGAACTGTAACTGAACGATTTCTGTACATCCCAACTAAATATTGTTGGATTTGATTGATGTTAAGTTTGCTTGTAGTTTGTTATAATATCTTAATATACACACATATTTAATACACAATATTTATACACATACATATAATTTTATCGCGAAAAATAATAAATAGGGTTTCCTCAGGATAAATCTTTTTCTCCATAGCTCTATTCTAGCTCCGAATGTTTACTAGGCTAATGAAGGGAAAGAAGAGCCCAATCCTCCTTTAAAAGTTAAAAATCCTACTTTCCGAAGTTCATCCATTCATCCATGGTCATTCATCCATTTACTTTCATCCATATACTGAGTCAACGTGGCTTATTTCGTAGTCATCGCTAGTTGCCAAATAAACCTTATAACTTGCAAGAGTAATTAATTAATTAAGGAATTAATTAATACACTTTCATTGTACACCACAGGAAATAATACAAATGCAAATACAATAAAGGGATAAAAGAGAAGGTACAATTTAGCAGCCTTATCGCTAAATAGCGTCTTCCAAGCAACCAAACGCGATAAAAATGCTATAGATGTTAGTAGATGGTACAACATTAAATAACTAAGCCATACAAGGTATCTTACCTTGATGAGGCAAATCAAGAAAAGTCCCGGTATGACACGGAACCAGCGTGTCCTCCCCTCCCACCAACTAACCTCTTCCGCAGAGAACGCTGCAGTCGGCAGCTCGGATTGCACGTATCAGTGTGTTCCATACCGCGCGCGATCGAGCTCATGAATAAGAGCCCCGGATTGGGTTCGAAACTCGTCGGATACACTCCGACGGTATTTCGCGTGAGTCCAGCCACATAATCTACACATATAAAAATCAATTGCTGTTCAAATAATGAATAGAAGCAGGCGTTACTTTGCGGAAGTCCATTATAAACAATAAACAGCAAGTATAATTTGCTATATTCCGCCGACAACCGGGAGATTTGTATAATATAACACCACACAAAATCTTCCACTAGAACCTCTACGCACGTTTCGACCCGACAACCTGAGGATGATCCGGTGTCGGGTCGAAACGTGCGTAGAGGTTCTAGTGGAAGATTTTGTGTGGTGTTATATTATACAAATCTCCCGGTTGTCGGCGTAATATGGCAAATTATACTTGCTGTTTATTGTTTATCAATTGCTGTTCGTTGGTCTCGCTAAAACTCTAGAACGGAAGAACGAATTTGTCTTATTTTGGTCTTGAAATGTTCGTGGAGGTCTAGGGAAGGTTTAAAAAGTGAGAAAAATTCTAATAATTGCCGGGAAAACCCTAAAACAGCCCTTTTCTTTTTCACATATAAACGTTTTCTAAATAAAATGTGGAGTCAATTTGAACTTTATTGCTATTTTAAAGTTGATATTCAATTATAATCACTCACTGTTGTCTAAGAAATGTAGGTGTGTTCCTAACTTCAAAGAGTCAATTTGCAATTTATATTTAGGCAATATTTTATCCCGGTATTTCCATGGAAACGAAAAATACGCCAGTGAAACCGCGTACACCCATCCAACAACCCATCTTGCACATTTTTACCAACGTAATAAGACATGCTATAGTTATATATTGCATTCACAATCAGCTGAATGGTTTAGCGACTTATAGGCATGATCTTAAACCTATTAATGTCCCACAGCTGGGAAAAGAAACAGGGAATTATTAAATGAATAGAGGGATAGCTTAGACACGAAAGTTTCGTTACAGTTACTGAGAGTTTAGGCCCGAACAAGAAAGTTAATCTTAGACCTTTTTCATTATATTTTCGTTCTCGCTATTAACTTAACTTTTTTTTTATCCACTACTAGTTAACCCTTGACGACAATCTCACCTGATGGTGAGTGATGATGCAGTCTAGGATGGTAGCGGGCTAACCTGTTAGGGGTATGGTAAACCCACACTCCTAATTGGTTTGTACGTGACATCGTGTCGGAACGCTACATCGCATGGCGACACGTCTTTGACGGTTGGGTGGTAACTAGCCACGGCCGAAGCCTCCCACCAGACCAGACTCGAGCCGGGACTCGAACCCAGGACCTCCAACTTTATAATGCGATAGCGCACGCGCTGCGCCACGGAGGTCGTCACTGATTGTACGACGAATCTAACATCTATAGATCTAGTTCGCTTATCATTCTATAGAGTTTCATAATACGTAGGTCAAGGGTAATTTCGACCTCGACCGCGCTTCGTATCAATTCACGTTATTGTTCGAATAGGGTTGGCACACAGACAGATTGAGTGAAAACTTATTGTTAAAATAATTTTATTATTGATAGCCTAGTGGTTAGGGCGTCAGCCTCCTAAACAGAGGTCGGCGGTTCGAATCCGGGCACGCACCTCTGACTTTTCGGAGTTATGTGCGTTTTTAAAAAATTTAAATATCTTTTGCTTCAACGGTGAAGGAAAACATCGTGAGGAAACCTGCACGTCTGAGAGTTCTCCATAATGTTCTCAAAGGCGTGTGAAGTCTGCCAATCCGCACATGGCCAGCGTGGTGGACTATGGGCCAAACCCTTCTCATATTGAGAGGAGACCCGTGCTCTGTAGCGAGCCGGTAATGGGTTGATCATGATGAATATTTTAAATACGATGTGTGAGTCAATTCTTACGGTTGATTTTTTCAATATATCAAATTTTATTAACTCACCGACACACTTGTTGTACCTTACACTTGTAGAGTATACATTGCAGCGGTGGTATTAGTTCCGTTGCTTACAAAGTTTAATTGTTTGATTGAAGTTGTCATAAACTGGCAATAACTTCACATTTGACGTTTTTTGTTATCTGTTATGAGTAATTTCCTACGACAGGTATATGATAAATTAACACGTGTTTTCTTGGGTATTTTAGTCAAATATATAATTTATCCATTCAAGAGTTCAATATATAATAGTAGTAAAAAAGTCTAAAGCGCTATGGCAATGCATTTTGCAGGCAGTTTTAAGGAGAAACCCTGCATCTATCAACTAAGCAAAGATATTAAACAACTAATGTTAAAAAAGAAATACATACAAATAATTGGTAATAAACATGTACGTAACAGCTCAATGTTTTAAATTCAAGTTTATTTTCATTTTTATTAGATGGTTGGAACAATCATAAAATCGGCTATTTAACATCGAAGGAATCAAAGGATATCAATTAAAGAAAACTTACTATAAACTGAATTAGTAACCCGACATTGGCTTTTAATTTTACCTCTTACTGCACGCGCCCCTGATTTTTTTACTATTGCCTACTAGTTACGTACTATGCAACTAGCAGGTAATAGTAAAAATTATGCAAGTTATGTAAATTGCAGGTGTAAATACGTGACTATTGTAAAGTTGGACGTATATATGGTCATAATATGGTTATCGCAAAATACAGAACCGATGAACAAACAAACAACAATAAACTATAATTATTGCTCTTTAATAGTAAAGCTAAGAGTATAAGATGAGTATATCTAATGACTCTTTACGATTATTAAGTTATATATCACACAAACTAAATAACTCGCTTTATAATAAAGAAAAATAAAATAATGTTCTAGGGGTAGTAAAAAAAATATTATTGATTAGGCTCAATTGGTAACCCTGACTTGAACTTGAAGTTCAATTGATATTGACCATCCCAGACTCCTCAGCGAGCACAAAAGAAAAAGGTCAACCATTTACCGTGTACTTAAAATATGGTATATTTATATCCTCAGATTATTAAGATGAAGCCATGAAACAGTAAAGAAATGGGATATATGGATTATGTAAAAAAAGAAACGAGAAAGGCTATCTTCTGTCTCACACAGCGTGCAGGTTTTTCTTTGTTTGGCGAACTTTAAGATTAGTAATGGTAGTTTCAGCACTGTTACTAAAAACTTTATTTCTATCGGCATTTTAGTTTGATTAATTCTTTGGATTAATTCATTTTATTTCTTTTTATTTCGTGGAATATTTTGTGTAATAACAAAATATGTTATGTACAGTATATTGCTATCTCATGTGCAGTCACAGTGGATTTATGTTTTTATTTTCTAGCCCCTATTTCTGGGTCAATATCCAGGTACTTATGGGCACAGCTAAGTGCGCCTTAACAGTCATAGGGGCTCTGAAGCATTTAAGCGTATATATGTCGGGTAGCGACTTTATTTCATACTAGCTGTACCCACGACTTCGTCCGCGTGGAATTTAGCAAAAAAGGTAATAGGCAGCCTTTGTGACATGAATTCGTTGATTGGAGAAGTGTGGCGTTGTACTGGACAGTACTTGGATATTGCAGCATCACTTTATTTTTCTAAAACAAATGTTTTTTTCTAAAATAAAAGTAGCCTAAGTTACTCCTTATAACATTAGCTATCTGTCCATAAAAGTCCCATCAAAATCGGTCAAACCATTTTAGAGATAAGCCGGAACAAACAGACACATAGACAGGCAAAAATTTTGAAAAATGTAATTTTGGTGTATGTACCATATATTCATAAATATGCATGTAGTAAAAAACGGTTACTTCAATATTACAAACAGACACTCCAATTTTATTTATATGTATAGACTATGTAGAATATCAGGTCATCCTTACGACTAAAATGTATCCATGGAAGAACTATGTGATTTTTATGCATCGCTAGATATACAGGTATACTGCCTTTTTTCTTGCAGGACGTGACGTTTTAAAATAGGGTTATTTTAAGGGTGAATAGGCATTTTCTAGGCAAGCGCGCTCCAACCTAGACCTCATCAGTGCCTTCTGGTACTGATTGTCGTCAAGCGCAAAAACAAAAAAAAAAAACGTAAAAAACAATCGAAATAAAGACAAAAACCCCGATCACGAGCAATCATTATAAGCGGGCAAAAGTGTTCAGGTTCTGGAATTAAATATGATAAAATTATCGTGATAAAAATCCCACTAACATATTTTACAAGAGAATAAAGATAAATTCTGAAAACATCGCAATACTTTACCAATTTATGACTGCTCAAGCCTTAACCCTTCGCAATCACCTGAGACGTCTCATTTCGTGGAGCAAAGGATATTCGAGGCCGTCACGTCACGCAAGGCCACGCCCTCAATTCTATATAAAACCCGCTGAAAGGTAAACCAAAATGAAAATGTCAACTTCCACAATATTAACACCGGACTTCGATATGAATTCTCAACATACTATTTTGTTATTTCGTTATGAATTCCCAATTACAATTATCTTGCAAACGAATAGTATAAAAACAGTGTCGAATGATCTCATAGTTAATATTTCTTTCGCGAAAAAAAAATAAAGACCGCAAATGAAAGGAGACAATGCACAAAGGAGCAATACCCACTCTGAGGTGCATTGACAAACGAAAAGCTTAACTGAAGGAGCGTGTTCCATCATTGCGATGAGACGTTTCTACGCATTGTTAAAGACACTAAGAATTGGTAGTAACTAGTAAGGGCGTGTGAACGCATGCGCGAGGTCCAAGGACACGAGCCGTGGCTCAGTCTGGCAGGAGGCACCGCCGCGGCCACCTGTCCCCACAGCCCACCTCAGAATGCGGAGTGCCGCATAGGCTGAGTCGTGAGGCCGCTCCGAACTCCGCATGCCAGACCAAGCAGCACCCAACGGCCGCCGAGCGACCATAAGCACCGAGGCCCCCCGGGCGCTCCGATTTAGTCTCGTAATTGGATTTTAACGTTCAATAAGCAACGTTATGCTGATTTGATTGGAAAGTGCTTTCCGCTTCGATATTGCAGCTTGCTTTACTTCCTCTCGTCGGCTCCGCTTTGTGTAGATGCTTTACTTGTTTCTCAAAATTTATTAGTCACCAAATTTAGTTGGTTTGCTGAATACTTACGTAATCTGTTACGAAGTCACTGGTGCATTGAAATGTGATAGCGATATCGATGCAAGTACATCTTGTGAAGGACAAAACAGAGTGTAACGTTATTTTATGTGAATATGACATGCTGGGAGAGCGTAGGATTACTTGGTCCTTGTGCGCTTCTCGCTTCTTCCGACGTCAGGGTGAGTCCAATACCTAATAAATTCAAGGTCACGTTTCCGTATCTTCGAATAACAAGTGACATTTGGCATGAAATTATTTAATTAACCTGCCTATACCTGTTCGGATGTATCAAACAATAGATCTACTAACAAACTTCATTTAGCAGATCAGTGAGCCGTGTCTATGTTGATGAATGAATTATAAAGTTATCTGTATATCTGTACAAACTTAAACTGCATAATTAAATAGATAGATCAAATAGAGATAATAGTAGTGGTTTTCATAAACAAGTCAATTAGAGATGTGTACATTTTACCAAATCATTCTAGTCTTTGAAAACATTCGCATTGGGCAAATATTGACTTCCTTTACTAATTTTGTGTAGAAAATTGTCACTCAGATTTTAGCCGTAGAACAGTGAGTGAACTTTTAACAGCCAAGGCCGCAATGGTATCAGTGGTTTTATTAACTACTGAGGAGGTTCTTCAAAGAAATGGATTCTGGTATTGTCTTGATACTATTTGGATTACGCAAGAAATGGAACCGTTCGAAGAAGTGAAACCAGAGCATGTGTATTCTAAACCACTTTCAAGGGACATATATTACGCAAAGTTTCCCGATATCCCACGAAGTGAATCAGAGGATGAGAACTCTTTGACAGTCAAAGGCTTTATTGATAAACACAGAGAGTGGAAATCGAAGATTTGCATTAGAGAACTAGATTCCCGGAGAAATTCTATGCAATCAACTTTTAGTATTAAATCCGACTGTGGGTCTACTAGCAACCGCTCTAAAACAAGTGAAGTTTCGCCGAAATTGAAGCCATCAATTACTGAAGAAAATAAAATAGCAACACCCAAAGTTATTATCGATAATGATGAACGAGTTCGTAATTTCTTCAAAAATTTGCTTCAAAGCATTCCGCCACCTCCCTTAGAAGATTTTTCGCACAAAGACTGTTCTATAATAAAACCACAAATAATGCAGACCGAAATATCGGACATTGACTTACCCGATTACGCTGATTTCGAAAATGATTGCATCCTCCATTCGGATGAAATGCAAAATTCCGGCCCTATCACGTCAACGTTGAAGAAATGCGATTATAAAAAGAATTCAAGTGTGAACTCTTTCAAAACTGATAATTCTGACCAGTTTGAATGGTACGAAACTATTTACGGAGTATCTGATTTAATGGAACATCGCGAATTCACAAATAGTTCTCATAGGTTCGCAACAACTACTGAAACCGATGACGTTATATCCTGGTCGGATATAGTGGAAATGTGTGGTCTAACAGAAAGCATCTTAGGGAGGGAAACATTAGAAACGGAAAAAGTTATAAGTCAGTCACATTACATGAGCGACCATATTATAGCTGATCTATCTGGGAGTGATGAAGAAGATGCTTATACTAAATTTGCATTTCACAAGTTAAGGCAATCGTTGAAGAACAAAGGAGCAATAGCCGATTCTTCTTCGACAGAAAACTTATATTGTGATTATGAAGAATTGATTAATTCTAAAATTCTACAGAACGACTCTATCCTGTATAAAACGTTTTACCGTTTAGCACCTGACGAAGAAGATTTGGTAAATGTTTAGTTGCATTAAACTAGAATAATATATCAAACTAGATTATTAAGCAATTTTTATGATAAATAATTAAAGTAATATTTCATTTAATCACGTGTATTAATTATACCCATATATAAGTGACATAATAAGCGTAACTTAACCTTGTACCGAACAGTTATACAGTTTTAACCCTGCGTTTATAAAATGGACTACATAAGTAAATCTATATTAACTCTACATACATTACCGTAATATTTACATCATTCCATAAATACCTGTCTCAGGCCTGAGGCCAGAATCCATTAGATTTAACCTTATTAGTGGATATTAACAATGTAATTACGAATATGGTTGAACACGTAGTGCAGGATACTGTGGGATCATAATGCAATATAATCACACTGCTAATGAAATGAACATAAACAATTTTTTTTAGCTCTACCAGAAAGTTAATCATTATAAAATATTGCGCTGTTTGTCCATCTTTTTCACTATGATTGGAGGAATCATGGGTTGGGGTTGTTTTAAAGCGGTTGTTTCTATAACATATCACTTTGCAGAACTAAAGATATTTATGTATTGCCTATATGCCTAAAGGGGGTTGTGCTGCGATCGCGGTTTGTATTTTTAACCGATTTTTAAATTGATTTCTATTACTTTGCTTCTGTATTAAGTAGAATCTACATCTTTTCTAAATCATTGTGTATGCTATAATGAACAATTTCATTGTTGCAGCCACCAGAAAACGAGTTGCAGAAGAATTCAGATCGCGTGCTCTCTGAGCACGAGCTCCGAGTCCAGAGGTCGTTGCAGAAGCTCAATGTGCCGGAATGGTATGTACATTTTCAATACATGTAACACATAAAAACTTATGAACTAGCCAGTGGCATTACGCTGTGCGTGGATCAGGCGTTTTACTATGTACTTATAAGTGCTGGAATTGTGACCCTCCATCAGTAAACTTAGCCTTGGTAGACCCCAACGTGGACTGACGTCATCAAACGAAGCCCATGTACACAACAAATGACAACGTGGGTTTTAAACCCTAAACCTTGGTATCTTTAGAAGACCTATTCCCAACACTGGAGCCTCTATTGAACGATATGATAATTATAGGTTACAAAGTGAGTGCGAATTAACGTAACGGTTATTTATTTCATAGAAACGTCTGGGTTGTTTGCTGTGTACTGTGCTGTGTACTGATATTATATTTACGGGAGAGGAGCTTCCGTACGTATTTTTAATAAATTTTCAAGCTCAAGTTATGTTAAATAACATTACGTAAAATATGTTTTGTGGTTGTGAATTTCTTGTGATAAGGATGAAAAAATAGATGCAGATATTAAATAATTATTCACAACAATGCAATCTAACGATCTAAATGAAACTAGTTCATATCCTATATCTCGTCTTCCCTAAAGTTTATAAGTAATGAAAAAGTTACTCAGTGAGAGAAGTAGCCTTAAAGTAAGCTTTTATAAAAACTAACGTGACATAAAATTTAGTTAATGTAATTCCGCCATATTTTTTAGCACTTGGGTCATCATTAATAATGTGGCATAACGTGACATATGTATCATAGTTATGCAGTGTTTTGTTCCACTCTAATATTCGAAAAGGGCTACCGGTTGTAGTAGGACAAAACACCAAAGTTATGCCACGTTTGTTTTAAAGCTTTGTCTATGACTTTAGCTTTCAAACTCGCACGATAAATTATCTGTGTGCCCGCGATAAGATATTCACGATAATTGTTGTAGGATGACACAGTGTTTACGACCGTAGTTTCTCACGGTTTGGACTATGAGCGCTTGTTTATTGCCATTAACGAAGTCTTAATTATTGTATCTCGTGCGGACATGTCTTAATGAACGTAGCAATTGGTACTGATGCTAATTACTCGCTTCAAATTATTCATACTAGACCCAGTGCATAACTAAGGGCATTTTAATTTTTGCACCTTGAATAAGCCGTTCTTAAACATACTTTTTGCATTGTGCCTATATTCGGAATGTACTTCATTCGTGAATGTAAAACTAATTCAACCATGGTCAAAACAAATTTTATTAATTATGAAAATTTGAGCATTAAAATAGTGCTACTAGTACAAAAGTTATATAAAATAATAACTCAATCAATAAACGGATATATTAAATAACATTTTAACTACCATTATTATTTTCAAATCACCGATGAGTTTCATCGCCATCTACTAATAATCTCTAAGAGTCTTTTCAGGTTCGTTGGCACCTTGCATTTTTTTTATTGTATAGTCGTAAACGAATAACAAATATCTAAATTAAAAAAAAAAAAATTAAAATATTTTTTTCACCAAAAACACAGTTACAGTTTTACATATTCCGATGGTACCCACACTAGGTAATCCTGTCTCGTGGGTACCTTACATCGCTTTAAAAGTTAAATGATACAATACTATGTTTTGTTGCAAAAAAAAAAAATGTTGATATATATCCCAATAACATGTATCAAAGAGAACGCCCTTATGTTAAATGTAAGAAAAGCTCCTCCGTTTCCTTGTAGTTTAAGGAAGCGAGCCATTTTCCCACAATTGATTTGGCTTGCCTTACGGAACAATGCTGAATGTTACATACGTTTACCACCCTATTGTAAATGAATAATTCCACATAAGGACTGAAACGTCTAGCAAAACAAGTTTTAATTGTTGGCAAGGGGATCTTGAAAACCCGACGATTGAGCAACCTTTTATATTCATTTGAGGATATTACTGACCGGTGAACCTTAAGGACTAATTGTAAAATATATAGTTGACGCACGGTAAGTACTTTGCTCTCCCGATAAAGCCTGTCCGTGGGATACCTGTAAGGTTTGTTTAGCATAGTTTTAAGTACTGATCTTTGGGCTCTTTCGAGCTTAACAACGTGAGTCCTCGCAGCACCACCCCAGGAACTTAAGCAATAAGTAATAATTGACTGACAGAGGGCGAAGTATACCATCCGTAAGGTTGCTATTGATGCAGACTGCCGAAGTAGTTTCATAATGTTTATAATTTTTCGTAATTAACACGTGACACATATTTTAACTCTAAAAACTAACTCTATGTTGAATGATAGCGGTTAGTCCATTTAAATCGTTTTAGTAGAGTTTAAACTACATATCAAAAAGTATAAGCAAATGTGCGATATAAGTCTCAACATTTCCCGCTATTTTTAATACAGCTCAAGCGGTTAAAAATTCTGATTCGAACGCTCGATTCTGTTCTATACAGAGCCGATATCAAGATAACGTAATCTATTGTTGGCCATTGTCTGCCTTCACATATTTTAAAAGCCTCGTATTTTATCAGCGAGCGTCGGAATTGCAAAAATCTTTCCAGTCTAATATGAAGCAAAACTTTACTCGTATGTTTGAACATTTGTTACAATAGCAGTTTTTTTTTCTTTTTATGAATACATAAAGTACTGTACCTGTACCTTTAGTAAGAGATTTTTATGCCCACTAAGGTAGAGTCGTTTAAAAATATCAGGTAAGTGATGATGCGGTCTAAGATGGTAGCGGGCTAATCTGTTAGGGGTATGGTAAACTCATACTCCTAATCGGTTTCTACACGACATCGTGCCGGAACGCTAAATCGCTTGGCGACACGTCTTTGTCGGTAGGGTGGTAACCAGCCATGGCGGAAGCCTCCCACCAGACCAGACTCGAGCTGGGAATCGAACCCAGGACCTCCGACTTTAAAATGCAACAGCGCACGCGCTGCGCCACGGAGGTCGTCAAAAATCTACTTAGTTTTAAAACACCATCAACACGACCGGGACAAATTTGAAAAAATAATAATAATATTATAGGTTGTACAGAAATTGCTACCCTGAACTGATAATACTATAAGGTCTTCACTTTTACGTTACATTGTTTCGATACTCAAAACCGACTCCGCGATTGTTCATATCTTAATCTAATGCTTCTGATGCGTGTATTCCGTCGATTATGACTTTAAAATATCCCATGGGAACTTTTGAATTTTCCGAGGTTGTAAATATAAATTGCCCATCTCAATGTATTTATCTCTGTGCTGTGGCTGCAGATTACGTAATTCTGTGGTCGGACAAATAATTGTAACTTTTTTTTTTAATACTCTACAAGTTGGCCCTTGACGGCTATCTTACTTGGTGGTTGAAGTGGATATACGGCTTTGTCGGTAGGGTGGTAACTAACCACGGCCGTAGCCTCCCACCAGACCAGACTCGAGCTGGGAATTGAACCCAGGACCTCCGTCTTTATCATACGACAGCGCACGCACTGCGCCATGGAGGTCGTCGAAACGTATGGAAATTTTTCACAGTATATGCCATTCTGGATATTGTAAATAATTATCACTAACGCATTCGAGCCGTGATGCGGTGCACAATAATGGGATCTCTCTCAAGAGAGAGTAGGCCAGTGCCTTCAAATTCAAAATTCAAATTCAAAATAATCTTTATTCAAATAGTCCTTAAAAGGCACTTTTGACGCGTCAATAATTTACACAGTAGTTATTTCATGGTGATAACTATATTCGTAAACTTAAAACTAAAGCTATGAGGGTTCCAAACGCGCCCCGGTTTAAGAAGAAGCCCACAACAAACTTAGCCGGGGTTTTTCTTTTTTTTCGTTATCACCATCTCACATAATGAATAAAATTAATAATAAACTATAGTACCTATGGAGATAGAGCAATTCACACCCAAGCTTTTTTATCGTTTATATAATCCTTAATATCGTAATATGATTTTTCTACAAGCTTTCGTTTTATAAAAACTTTGAACTTATTGATAGACATCTCCAAGATATCAATAGGTAATTTATTATAGAATAAAATACAATTTCCTTTGAATGAGTTACTAATTTTGTGCAGCCTACTAAACGGTACTACAAGCTTACTTTTACTTCTAATGTTCAGTGCGTTACAGTCCATTTTTTTCTTGAATTTATCGCCTAGGATACAAATGGGCGAAGAATGGATTATGAATGTGATATGTGCAGTTATGATTATTAAATTTGTTCAAAATGACTATCAGAGTCACTAGTTTCCTACGAGCACTTCCACGGGGTTTGATTAAACTTATTATGTGTAATAAGCGAGGTTTGTTGTCATTTCTAGGTACAAGAATGCCCCAGCCCCCCGAGAGGGCTTCCTTCTCCGCAAGCGGTTGTCTGATGCGTCCGCGTCAGCGACTCGTTGGACGGGCCTCAACTCCAAGACCACTTCGCTCAGCAGCCTTGGAGCGAACGCCCAGCCGCCACCGCCCCAACTGTCTCCGCATACTACCAGCTTCGGCAGGTGGTCTACTAGCAGGCTTAATTCCAATCAGGTTTGTATTCAGCTATATATTTTTCATTAGAACAATCGCCCTAGTGGCAATCATACCTTTTTTCGTGCTCTGCCGACAGGAGGAGAAAAAGAGGTTATGACTGACCTTGAAAGACTAGTACTAGTCACATAATGGTTGGGCCGAGAGAATGCTTTCGCACACAGTTCCAATCCATCCAGACAGAGAGGCAGACTCTCTTCGGGAACTTCAAACCTTGATACACTATAAAAGGCACACCGATGGAAATGAGTGATGAGGTCCTGAATTAGGCGTCCATTCATAGAAACCCCCTGTTAACCCTTACGGTATTCAAGTAATACGTGACACAAAGGTTCACAATGAAATAAATGGTCTATGTTTCTATTACGAAATGTTGGAATTAGGCAACATGAGCATTTTCTTATTAAGGATCAAGTTAGATAAAAGTATACAAATCAACCGTTCAGCTTGAACATAGATAGAGGAAGATAAAGGACAGTATCATTTGTCTCGGTTTAAATTATTAAAGGATAAAAGAACGAGCTGTTAAGCAAACCATCTGCTGGAAAGATGTATTGGAATTCATTATTATGCCAATGGACGAAACACTTCTTGATCAATAGAAGGTTATATAATTTTAACCAGTCACCTCAAGGACGATAATTGTTACCACTGTGTGTGTGAACAAGAACAAACGTCAAGAACACTATTTCCAATAAAGTTCCTCCAAAACCTACTCTTTACGCTTGTTTCTCTCTGATTCCATGAATGCAGCAGCATGATGAAGTCAGCATCTCCTGTGTGCTGACCTCACAACACATGATTGGAATTATCTATCTTGCGATTGTTCATGTTATTTGTATGCTACTGCCCAAAATTTTATATCGAAAACTTTAGTCGCTACCATTCAATAAATAGTTAGGATGCAGAGTAATCCAAAAATGCCGTATCAGCATTGTTCGATTGCGATGGACTGATTATTGAGCTCCATGTTTTTAAGATAATTGTGTTGGTAAATGGCCCATTGGGTATACAGTAATTTATACAGTATTGGGCTTATAAAGTTACATACTAAATCAATGTTAGGGTATACAGTTTGACGACCTCCGTGGCGCAGCGCGTGCGCTGTTGCATTTTAAAGTCGGAGGTCCTGGGTTCGATTCCCGGCTCGAGTCTGGTCTGGTGGGAGGCTTCGGCCGTAGCTGGTTACCACCCTACCGACAAAGACGTGTCGCCAAGCGATTTAGCGTTCCGGCACGATGTCGTGTAGAAACTAATTAGGAGTACGAGTTTACCATACCCCTAACAAGTTAGCCCGCTACCATCTTAGACCGCATCATCACTTACCATCAGGTGAGATGCAGTCAAGGGCTAACTTGTGGAGAATAAAAAAAAAATAAGGTATAGATATGCCAAGGTCACTAAAATATGCCAAGGTCACACTAAAAGCGCTTTTTTGTTACTCTATATGTTTGACATTTGTCCTCAGACGTCACCGTGCTCTTCGACCCGGAGCAGTATCCGCGGCACCAGCCCCCTGTGTTCCCCATCCGCTCGGTCTTCGTTTAGCGCACGACAACCCTACCTCGGCTGGAGGAGTCAGGAACGACTGAACACCACCCCGAGAACTCCTCACGAGAGGTAAGCATTTAGTATCTCTAGAGTATGATTTTCCAACTAGTCTATACAAATAAATAAAATTGGAGTGTCTGTTTGTAACCGTTTTTTACAACATTCATATGAATATGTATACGGTACATACACCAAAATAACATTTTTTTAAATTTTTGTCTGTCGGTCTGTTTGTTCCGGCTAATCTCTGAAATGGCTGGACCGATTTTTACAGGACTTATATTGGCAGGTAGCTGATGTAATAAGGAGTAACTTAGGCTACATTTATTTTAGAAAAAGTCATTTATTTTAGAAAAATAAAGTAATGTTGCAATGTCCAGTACCGCGCGCACCAACGAATCAATGTCCGATTCCACCCCTTTTTTTTTTTTGGAAAGGAGATTCTTTAATGTTTATTTCAACTAATTCGGGTTAGTAATCTATTGCTTCGTGATTGAAAGACAAACAAACACACTAACTCAACGCAGACGAAGTCGCGGGCGTCAGCTAGTTATTAATACAAACAGAAAAAAAGTGATCCATATATTTTTTTGTTTCCCTAATTGATATAAATGAAACTTAACCATGTAAATCTCCTTCTAGACTAGCCTCTTCCCTTCTTCAACAAAGCGCATCAGCGAGGGCGTCGGAGGAGATCCAGACGTCGATAAAGGAAGTGACGTCAGCGATAGTCCACTACGTGTCTGGCCTGGAGCCGGCCAACGGTGATATTGACAGGCAACCCTCGCCGAGGTCCAGCCAGAAGTTGTGCTGGCTAGAGAGCTCGTTTGTTGGTATGTACTCTTTCATTACTTTGGTGATCAAGTTGATTAAATCAAATCAAATCAAAAATAGCTTTATTCATATAAACCTATTTTATTAACACGCTTTTATTAGCTTCACCTGTATGTATGTATGTATGTTTGTTTGTAACCGACTCCTTTGAGCTCGATTTTGCCCTACTTTGAACGATCAGATTTGATTCAAACTTTGCACACCTGTCAAAGGTCGATGACAATGCAATAATCCGATCAAAATATCCGATTATCCTAATTAGATTCGCCAGGATTAATTAATTTCTTTCCGCATCCTTTGCATGCGAGTAAGAGAGACAGAGCTAGTGCGCGAACTACGCATGCGTGCAGTAGCGTGTTTTTTTAGTTTTTTAAACTATTATATTATTATTTTTTATCTATGAATCGTGCATATATATAAAATTTTTCATTATTTTTTTTTATTTTATTTGGCAATCTTAACAAATTACAATCCTTATAATTAAATCTTAACTTAGTTACATATTCTATATCTAATTGTAATTCTAACTGACTGCACAGCATGACAAAAGTTTAATATAACCAATTGCAGAAAAACAAATCCAAAGTTAGGTGTAATACCTACTGTTTACTAAATCAATTCCATCACACTCAAACAAAACTTCCTATAGTGACCGTTAAATATATCAATTTTGGAGTCTTTACTGGTAATCTCATTGTACAAACGACACATTCTTACAATGGGATTAATTCATACATTCTTACAATTTCCATTAGTGATGGTGATAACTACACTCGCCAACTTAAAACCAAAGCTAATAGGGTTTAAATCGCGCCCAGGTCTAAGAAGAAACCCACAACAAACTTAGCCGGTTTTTCTTGTTATCACCGTCTCACATAATGAATAATAAATTAGTAGCTATTAGTACCTATGGAGATAGAGCAATTCAAACCCAAGCTTTTTATCGTTTATATAATCGTTCATATCTTAATATGATTTTTCTATAAGCTTTGGTTTTATAAAAATTTTGAACTTGTTGATAGACACCCCAAGATATCAATAGGTAATTTATTATAATATAAAATAAAATACAATTTCCTTTCAAAGAGTTACTAATTATTGTGTGCAGCCTAAACGGTACTACAAGTTTACATATATAGATATACATTAGATAGGAATATTGTTAACGAAACGTGTTACCGTTGCATAGTTATGTCGTATAGAAATTTCAAACTGCCGATAAATTTTTCGATTGATTTAGAGTAACTATTTTTCCAGGTACAAAACCCTTAGAATCGCCACAAACGCCCCTGGTGGTGTCAGAAGCTCTTCCACCCCCCCACCCGCGCCCGCCGTCCTCCCTACGCCTCGATCACCGCGCGGCGCCCGGTGAGCGAGCGTGACCACGCCACGGTGTACATTGCAGGTTTTGATAGCCAATAAACGTGACATTCCCCGACAAACAAGCAATGTATAGCATATAGCGTGAAAATTACCAGTCGAATATGTGCAACGAGTGTGAGTTTTTGCGTGAAACTAACCTCAACACTGTATCAATATGAAATATAAAGAAAAAAACCGTGATTTAAAAAGGCAAAATGGTCACTCGACTAAAACCTCCCTCGAACCTCGAAAAAAATCTAATATTAGAGAGTCTATAGATTGAAAGAATATAACCGCCAAAGAAGATACAAACACTATTAGTACACTTCTACTCTGATCCTTTGGCTTCTTAGTTAAAACCATAGACAAAAAGACAATCCCAAAGAGCATATAAGCACTTTCCATTGTGTAGACTATTGACGTTAATGTTGTAAAAAAGGTTTAATATGATGGGAAGGCAGGTAGGTGCCACTTTGACAAGTTACACCAAGTAAAACAAAACAAACACTGAATTGTTTGTCCATCACACAATTCAAACGTCACGGACATCTTTATATCAACTTTTTTCAAAAACTACACTCGAGGCACCGTACGCGCTTTTGAATGAGTAACTTATTCTTTATTAAATAGTACCTGAATTAATAACTTCCAAACAGACTTGTGCATTTAGCCTCGATATCCAAACCTGCAGTGTCCTAATTTTTATGTTATGTTATTACTCTGTGCGTTAATTTTTTTTGTGCTGTTCTCCGTATTTAGTTGTCTGTGCAATGGGATCGTGACGTTTCTGAACTGAAAGGATTTCATTTGACGAAATGTTGTGTTAGAGCTTTATAGACTGTGTAAGACTCAGGACCATTATATACGTATTTTGATAGCTTCTTTGCACTATCGACGCGTTTTATACAAGCGTTATCATCTAGCAATACAGTTAGAGCACTGGCTTTAAATCGCTTAAGACCTTTTGTGGCTTAATCACTATGCACATTTGTTGGTGCCAGTACAATTTATTTTGTGCTTTAATTTTTTTATTTCAAAATATTTTCGAACATTATCAGTTATGCTTCGCAAGTTATTTATTTTTTAACTCAACAAAATGTTATTATTCCTAAACGGTTAGATCGTATTATCTATTTGGCGCCCAAAGCGCTACCCACCTAATGATTACAAATTGGATAAAAGTTAAGGAAACTTATTATATCTATGTATACACATTACATATCTGTAAGGTTTACATCCTTTGTTAAGTAATATTCCTAAATCCCAGCCTTCAAATCTCGGCTGTTCAATCTTCAGATTGATTAAATCATAATAGCATCTTACTGATTAAACTTTTTACAGAAGATTTCTCCACGAATGCTTGCACAAGTAACACTATAAATATAGTCAATAGATAAGAAGATTTTTTTTTTATAACGGAGTTATTGCCATAAATATAATTTTGAGGAGAAACCGAAAGAAACCCAGTTTTCTAGTTTTTATAATGTACAGAGTAAATTATTTTCTTTTGTGTGTTTTTGATGCAAATCTATATTAATTAGTTTTTAATGCTAGTAAATAATTTTTAGTTTTGTAAATAAAATTATCACGTTGCTATATATTATTTTATATAGGTGCTAATCTTTCTGTTACTTACCTATTTAAGCTCTTATTTAAATATTCGGCTCATTTCGTTTATAGTCTATAGATGTCACGAAACATCCTTAAATGTACACGTGGATCTTTTTATTCGTACAACGGAGACCCAGTTAATACGCCTAATTTTAGTATAAATAGAAAATTAGCTAATAAAAAAAACATGTAGCTATGGAACACCAATATCCAACGAATTTGGATAAAACTTGGTGATTAAAAGAAATTGGATATCAAATCGGTGCAATAAAAATCACCCTGCACCAAATACGAGCGAGGCAATGCGGTGTTGAGAACTTACACAGGTGTAGTAAATATTCGGCCGTGGCTAGTTACCACCCTACCGACCAAGGCGTGTCGCCAAGCGGTTTGTCTTTCCGATATGATGTCGTGTAGAAACCAATTAGGCATATGGGTTTACCATACCCTTAACATTTACCTAAAAAGCCTCAGTTTAAAAAATACTCTGCTAAGAAAAACCAAAATTTTGAACCATTGATATGTAGAACCAATTAAGATCGTGGGTTTACCATACTCCTATCAGGTTAGCCCGCTGCCATCCTAGATAGCATCAGCACCTACCATCAGGTGAGATAGCCGCCAAGACCTAACTTAAAGTAAAAAAATTGGAATACTAGCTGAAGATGCTTAAGATCAGATGTTTCAAGGTGTCTGCCGCTGTAAGAGAATAAAAAAGTCCCCGTGTGTATATGCCTGAATATTATAATATATATAGAGATATATGAACGCAAGGCGATGTATCAGAACCATGATAATTATTATTATGTGGTGGTGAGAAGTGACAGACAGCAGACTGAAGTCTCAAAATTGAAGTTCCTTCTACTTGAATCACCTCGTAATTTATGTTGGGTCTGTAGGCCCTAAGTAAATTATACAGGTTCTGATTAGGTTAGAGAATAACGTTTCGCGTACAAATTCGCACCGCCGAAACACCCCGAAATACGCCCCGATTTATTTTAATCAACGACAAAATAGTCTAAGCCTTGCTAATAGACGTAACTGTCTATGACATGTTTGTCTATTCTGTAGGTAATCCGTGCGCACGCTGTTGATATGTCATCTGTCTTGTCGACATTTCCAGTTTAGGGTGCATTCAAATTAGGTGTCATATGTTAAGCGATAGCAGCGATGATCACACGGCTCTTTGAAATCTTACTACTCCGAGAGAAGTGGTTCATTTCATAGGAAAACAAACTCGCTGAACACTTTATATGTCATAGAAAATGAATTATTTTAAATAAATTATAATTGTGGAAAAAAATAATAAATTTTATAAAAATGTATTATTTTAAATAAATTTATAATTGTGTAATTAAATAAAAAAATAAATTTTAACTTTAATAATACTAATATATTTCCTATTTTATATATTTATTGAATGAGTCCAAACACATACAAACCAAAAAATGTGTAATAAAATCTTATAAAGGAATTAAACATTCCTTCTGGTAAAATTAGAGTTTCAATATGAATTGTATTGTAAAATCTGACACTAATGCCCATAATATAGGCAGCTATTATCTTTTTCCGTATAGGTAAAAACATTTGTTCCATTGCGGGAAGCTTCTATATACTCAAAAACAATTTAATTGGTCACATATATATTTAAATAGAGGAAATAAGTTTCACATAATAAAACGCATTTAGTACAGTATTGTTAATATACTGGCAATAAATCGTAGCTAAGTTAGTCTATGACGGATTGCTAATCTCCCACCTAGCAGCTTTTGAGGTTATTTTAATGATCACACAAAAAAAATTATAATAAAATAGTATAAAGTAAAATATTTAATCAATATTTTAAGATGCATTTTTACGAGATTTATTTAAGGTAATATTATTTTTTGCTAGTACAGTAAGTACATTTATAAAATACAAATGAATAATAAACAAATAAAACACGAATGAATAAAACAATTCTAAATTTGAATAGAGTGACGGTTCATTCACGCTGCTATCGTTCGGCTAATGGCGGCTAATTTATTAGATATCACTTTAGTTCTGTAGCTCTCTACACTTACAAGCCTTGATTATTTAATATGTAATTTAATGCGTAGTTAGAGAAACACGTGAAATGATAGAGAATCTCTCAGCCTTGGTATATTCTTTAGAAAATATATAAAATATTGTAGTCGTTTAATTATTTTCTGTTTATAACATTGTATGTCCTTATTAAACTTTGTTTATCATTGTACGTACTTTTTAAGTTAAACATTACTCGTAATGATTATTAAATATATTCAGTTTTATTTAATTTTTTTGTTTTATTTTTGGTTCTGTGCCGTTTTTTATTACTAGTATTGGGTTTTATTGATATATGGAAAAATTAGCAATATAATTGATTATGATAATTGTAGCTTTTGTTATATTTATTCAGAGGTCGGTAGATTATGGAACATTTACATCATTGTATGATTATGGTAAGTGAGAATTATTATTTAAATTTGGAAACACAGTCTTGTCTTGTTTTACTGCACCACTATCTTTTCCTAAGCGCTTAAGTACTGAGATTTCTATAATCTGTTTCTTCTATGTTATAAAAACAATTATTTCAGTAAATTTTCTACTATACCTTTTTAATTAAAATTTCAGTCAATTACAAAAATATTTTAATCATATTTTAAATCTTGATAAACAAAATTTAACGTAGGCTTATTAATTATTTAAAAAAAAATCAAATAAATTCTTTCTAAGCATAAAAATAATAAATACACTTATAGCTTTCCTCGATAAAGTTATAATAATACATAGTCTCCGTATTTTACAGACTGGCAGGATTCTCATCGCCATTCGACCCTAAATCTGGGTATAACCAGGCCCTCCCCCGGGTCGACGACCTTAGAAGACGTCCTGGACTCCCTCCTTGGCCTCCCTTCGCAGCCAACAAGGATAGCTACTCCGCAACCCAGTCCGAGAAAGTCTGCAAGCCCTTACTTCTTATTGGGTGGCAAGGTATTATCTTTACTTTTTTTTAAATGTCTTACATAAAGACGAATGGAAAAGTAGAACATCTGATGTCAAATAGCTTAATATAACCATAGACTAACGACGACCTCCGTGGCGCAGTGCGTGCGCTGTCGCATTGTTAAGTTGGAGGTCCTGGGTTCGATTCCCGGCTTGAGTCTGTTCTGGTGGGAGGATTCGGTCGTGGTTACCGACAAAGACGTTCCGCAAAGCGATTTAGGGTAGATGTCGCGTAGAAACCAATAAGGAGTGTTACCGTACCCCTAACAGGTTAGCCCGCTGCCATCCTAGACTGCATCATCACTTACCTCCGCGTGAGATAGCTGTCAAGGGCTAACTTGTAGTGTATTCAAAAAAAAAGGATAAGGATCATAAACATGCACTTTATTGCCCATTTATCGGTATCCCACAAGATATACGAGCATAAGGAGTTTGCTTAGAACATATTCTGCTCTTAACCTTTTAACATCGAACTGTAGAACATTGAAAGGATTCGATAGTATTCCCAGGTCATATGAACTTGTCATAAAATAAAAATGATAAAAACCTCTTCACCAGAGCCCTCGGTATGAGCAGCTAGCTAGCAGCGGCCACAGCAGCATATCCCCCGCGTCACGTTTCATCGGTACCCCAAGCGAGGGCCGCAGTTCCCTCACCGATCCCAGCCCCGACCACGATCGAGCAGGTAGGACCGATATGTAAGTCGAAACCGTTCCAATTTTTCTATATATGTCCACCCTAACACGCACTTTATCCTGCATAATATGACTAATACGGCTTACGCTTGACCATTTCTGGATACGTTGGTTTAAGGGACTTCGTTCGAGTACACGTAAGTGATCAGGTATATTAACCATTTATTTTTTTCTTTTGAATAACCTCTTTTTGTTTTAATTTCAAAAAATATATATATATTTTGTAAAATTTCCTTACATTGGTTACAAAAATGTTAAATGTGTATCAAATTGGCATTCGAAAAAACATTTTTCTACGTTATTTTACTTTGTATATGCATGACCCTATATTAGATTAGAATGTATAGTCCCCGGAGCATGCTTGTACCACTGTCATGTAGCATCTTGGTTTAATTTAAGTCCATTCTTAATTTGCGGTAATGGTCCTGAGTCTTAACAAAATATATTAGATGAATGTTAAGGTGAGATGTGCACTACTGAATGTGTGTGTGTTACAGGGAAGGATACAGTTGATAATCCTGCTACGATGCAAGAGTCGAGGCGCTCCAAGTCGGCGCATAGCGAGCACTCTCGCAGGAGGAGTGAGCCCTTCGCGCACGCGAGCGCGTCCTTGGACCGCCGCACGAGCCTCGACGCCGCGTCCTTCCGCCCCGAGCCCCATCTCACTCACCACGATTCCAAAGCTTCACTTGCCTCCTTGCAAACCGAAAACAGTACTGACGACGCTTTCGTCAAATGCAAATACCCTAAATGCTCCTCACGCGCCCCCCCAGCGGACGCCAAAAGACATTACAAAACTTGCCACAACTGCACAACTACCTACTGCTCCAAGGAATGCAGACGAGCTCACTGGGAAAAACATAGGAAGGTCTGCCTCCATTCCCGGGCGAGTACGCTATGTAGACATATTATTTCAGCAGCGAAAGAAGATTCCGACTCCTTGCACCAAATAAGCACAATTGCTCATAAAGGATATCTGGCCCAAGGTAGAGGCGTCGTAAAGGTCTTCTTTACCAGTCCTGAGGCAGCCGAAAAGTTCACCACCCACGGATACCAATACCTTAGCGAGCCTGAATTCGTCAAATGGCACTCTCTCCAGCCGAACGAAATGGGTGCAGAATTATACACAGAAGTTGTAAAACTCTGCAAATCTTACAACCCAGAGACGCGAGTCATCCTTTACGTTGCCGTTTGCATCATCAGCGAAGTGCCAACGAAAGGTGCAGTGAAATGGGAACGACAAATGGTATCGCGATGCGCCAAACTAAGACTTAGTAAATCTGTGTCCGCAACAATCCAGGAGCAAAATCGAAAAAGAAATAGACGGGATAGCAAGGGAACTCCAGAAGAAAGGGACACCTTGATCCTCACATCAAAGTTGACGAACGCGGGAGAGAAGAATGCAGCTACAGCGCACAAGTTTAGAGAGATCTGCTTTAGGAATATTCTCAAAGAGTTTGAAAGTCGGGGAGTGGTGTTGAAGAAGCACTTCCCGGAGGTGTATTCGCGGTTAGCGGCGTATGTGGACGGTACGAGTGATCGATTCATTCCAATGACGATATACCCGAGGGATGCGACTAGTGGGAAGTCGTTTGTGTGTGTGATCATGCCAGACAGCGAGATGGACGGCACGCCGGTGGATGGTCAGGTCGTGACAGTGGATGTCGGCGTGGACCGGTCTAAACACCAGCTGTCGACTCCTATGTAATCATTTCTAACAGGACTAACTTATACGTTTGCCATTTTATACAGTTGTAAAATTTGCCAGAACATTGGAAGATTCTTCTATTTTTTTCTGACGTCGACACTTAATTCCTAATATTTATGTTTATGTACCTGATATTGCAAATATATATATAGTCTTATTACCTGAGAGTTATTGTTCTAACAGGCATAAATATATGTTAAATATATGATATAATACAAAGAAAACTTCTCAAGAATGGCAACACTTTTGGAAATCCATGGTCCACCTTCCACTGACCTGATATCCACACAGGTAACATCAAAGTAAGCGTATATGTACATAGCTAAGCAGAATATTTTTAAGGAGAGTATAATCGCTCAAAGCTGTATTCTTATGAGAATTGTCTACAATTTTGGCTAATTGTTTGATATTTTCTTCTTGATCCCACGCGATGGTACGTGAATTAATGTTAAATATGCTCCTTATATATTTACTCTATATACATTTTATAAAAATTATAAAGTATTTGTAATATCAAAAATTTGGGTATCGTGAAATCCATTATGGAATATAAAACATATATATTTACGTGAGTGAACAAGAAAACGCATTCCGCGTTTGGTCGCCAAAAGACTTTACACTTGTATTCACAAATATTACTATAAAGTCGGACAAATGAATGTTGAGGTTCTCTAATACTGTATTACATTTCAGCGGATAAATATATACAAGTTTATCAAATTATGTATCAATTCAAATTTATTTATTAAACTAGAAATTATTGTGCATATCTGACATTTATAATGGCAACATTTTGATAAACAACTTTTTCATAGTGATGTTCAAATGATTTTAACAATTCAAATTTCCTTTAATATTACTTACTGAACGATTAGGAGAAAATTTTAGAAAACTTATATTTACTTCTATAATTATAAAACACTCATCTAGAAATAATTGCCAAACCTATTTCTAATGAATTGATATCATATTTACACGTGTATTGGTGACCGTGAGTGAATTATTGTTTTAATATTATAAATATGGGATTTTTACAAACTGAGGTGTATTATTTAATTGGTGGAACCTTAAACTGTTCGTGAATAAGACACACCATGGTAATTATTGAGAATACAAGTGGTAATACTTTAATCGCTTTTGGGAATAATATAAAAACTTAGTGCGCCTTTTAGAGAGGACTTCTACCTAGTTATTAATTTTTTAATTAATTATTGAAAGTACATAAAGAGTTAAATTAGGTTATACAGTTGTTTTACTTGTTATAGCATTTAATAGATTTTTTTATTATTTACATAATAAGTACAAGATTATAAGGGGTTTCTGTGTGTATAGCAATTTTATTAAAATTATATATTTCAATTCAGATAATATTTTATTGTGTTATATAAATTTTTACATTTTACGTGCATATTTACGTTCGTAAACAATGATACTATGATAAAATAAATAAATAGTTTTACACTTTTTGACAATAGTTTAATTATAACGATATATTATATAATTGAAACAAAGAACTGTGCAACACAGAGGATGTTGAAGAATTTATATTTCTTAAATAATTGTGCTTATTAAAATGTATATTATATAATTTTATACGAAGCTTAGAAGCGCTTCTGTAGTTATGACATAATATAGTAAATTATAATAATTTTTTTCACTAAAAAATGATTAAAAAAATCAATGTTTAAATCGTTAATAAAGAACATTATGGTAAAATTGAACGAAATCAAATTTAAATGAAATTTTTAACGCAATTCTTCAGATTCTTGTACTGTGATTTTAAAAGAAAATTAAAAAATTCTTTAGTTAAAATGTTAAGTTTATCGTAATATTTAAATAAGTACAGTCGACAACAAATATATTATGTGCAAGTTCATGAAGATATTTTTTATATAATAGAGGTACTTAATTGATTATCTTACAATTTTTTATTTGGCATGTGAGAACACATAAAGTACTTATACCATTCTAAAGTAAGATTCATTACTGATATAAGTTGTCTCATATGGCACAAAATAAATGTCTCATCATCTCATCTTGCATCGAGTGCCAATCAGTTGATAATAAGAATACTCCCTGATTTACTGTTAAAATTTAATTTAGAGAAAAAATAAAAAAAACAGTTCAGTCAATGACTGAACGCCCGTTTAGAAAAATAAATGACAGTTCTCGTAAATAAATAAAATGATTATTGCTATACAACATATAGCCAGGATCAATATAAAAAAAAAATATTTAAATAAATATCGAAATCAACTGTCATAATTGCAAAACTTTACCATGTTAAGGATGATTTGATGTTATAGATAAACAAATGAATGAAGTTTACAGTTATTTTCTTTATTTGTTATAGTACATTTTCACACTATTTATTGTTATTGTTACAATCGCGGTGTTCAATTTACAAGAACTTTGTGTAATTCTAGTCCTTATAAAAAAAAAAGTTAAAACGTCAATAGTTAAGATTATAAATGCTTAAATGTAACTTAGTTCTTAATTACTAAGGTGATGCTTGGGTGTGTAAAATGTTATTAATTATCCTGTAATTCTGAAAGGTTGCTTTGTCCTCACCTGACGATATAAATCCAATAACACTATGTTATAAAAACAGCATTAAAGTCAATAATTTATAAAGTGCTGTATTTTTAGAACTAATGAAAATCGACCATTTAATATTGTACATTTAACGGTACAAATATTAAAGAGAAGTACACTATGAAAACAAAATGGTAGTACCTACAATATATCATTCAATAATTGTTTAAATTAAAAATTGAATTCATATAACAGTGTAAAAATTAGGCCGAATTTGTGTTTACTCAATATGTATTTATTTCTTCACTTGGGACCATACATTAATTAGTTATGAAAAGGGCTTGATTTAATAAGTTTTTCTCCTTCTGTACTTGGCAAAGTATTTCGTAGCCATACGGAGAATATTCCTCCTAATGAATGTAAGAAAGGAATACTCCGTGTAACGTCACATTAGAATATGACGTCAAAATCCTGCTACCTTTATGAGGGTAGGATTATGGGACCTATGGTCTGATCCCTGAACTAGAACGTAATAATGCATGGTCCCCTGTTTTATTAAAAGTTGAATTTGACCAAAATGCATGCAAATAAAAAAATTCTAAACATTCCTCTAGCTACTTGCTAGATTGCATTAATAATGAATTACAAATTTAGAGATATTTTTAAATCTACTATAATTATTTATAACGTCTATAGTTAAATGCCTCGTAAAATGATATTTCATACATTGATATACCTATTCATATTGTTACCATATCAATTGTTTTTTCATAGTCTGGTATAGAATTTTTTTATCTAGTTGTCCCTATGATGTACGTATTTCAAATAAACAATGCAGCTATATTTTAATTGTTTTATTTGATACCTAACTTCTACCAAAAACTATGCTAGGTACATCTAGAAACTCGTTATATAAGCACTATTTAAGATTTTTAAGTGACTTATTAATAACTTCATCGTAATCAAGCTCGCTAACTGGTAGAAATAATCACGTTATGGAAAGACGTGATACCGCCTCACGTTTTTCCAGAGTAAACTTTAAACTAAAGCTATAAGTGTTCCAAACGCGCCATTGTCTAAGAAGAAGAATAGTGCTGTACAACTAAGAACACATCCCTGTGGAAACGATCTCATTTCGTAGCTCCTCTGTGTTCAGCTAAGTTAAAGAAGAAACGAAAAACAAACATCCTATAGCATTGCTGGTGTTTCATTTTACTTTATTAAGCATAAGGATTATTTATTTTTAATTGCTGATGTGATATTAGGAAAATGCCGGAAAGCAAAGCTAAATTTTTTTAAGATCAATAGCTGTTAGTACTAGCGAAAAAAAAAATTCACCACAACCTTAATTATATACTAGCTTTTTCCCTTAAACCGAGTGAACCTTTCAGTCATGTTATGATCAAACTCAAACTTTAAGTACTCTGTAATAAAATTTTATCACTGGCTGCTACGATTAAAAAACAATCCAACATTTGCATAAAAAGTACCTACCCACCTTTTCTATGGCTAATTTCTGTTTGCAAACCATCTAAGAGCAAAAGCAACAACTAATACGATTCAAATGTTTTGTTTTAATTCAAAAGCGATACTTCATCCTATGTTGCTACTTCTCAAGCTAGTTGCTAGAATGCAAGTTTCAAATTCAAGACTGATGCAGTGATTGGGTTAAATATATATAACAAGTTAACAAAAAAGCAATGAGTATGAGATACACCTTTGCATTTACAATAGTATGAATGGAATTGTACTTCCTTTTTCATGATTATTTAATAGCAAAGCTATACTTTGTTTCAGAACGAAATTCAACACTGACCTTTGACTTTGACATTAGTTTGACATTTACAAATGTTTTCCTTTGTCCAAAGAGCGGGGAGGAAACGTAATTTTTATATTCATTCCACTTGTGTTACGACATGAACGCTTATTTGTAAAAAAGGCAAATTTTCTGGTGTATTGAATAATATTAATTTGCTCTTTGATTTAAAATGGTGTCGGCAAATGTTATCTACGCGGCTGTGCCGATTTCGGCCGTGGTTGTGCTTGGTTTGATACGTAAATGGAGATCAAGGAATTGGGCAAAGTGTACGAGCAATACATGTTTGAGAGGTAAAACCTTTTTGATTACGGGAGCGAACAGTGGCATCGGACTGGAGACGGCCAAAGCCCTCGTCAAGAGGAAGGCACGTGTTATATTCGCCTGTCGAGATATCGAGAAGGCGAAACAGGCTGTTGCCCAAATTAGAAAGGAACAAATAACCACCGGTGAATTGGTAAATATAATGTATAAACCTTTAATTTCTAACCAATAACAAGATAACGACATTTATTATTATATTCAAGAAAAACAAACAAGGAATAAAGTAGAAGTTGACGACCTCCGTGGCGCAGCGCGTGCGCAGTTGCATTTGAAAGTTCGAGGTCCTGGGTTCGATTCCCGGCTCGAGTCTGGTCTGGTGGGAGGCTGCGGCTGTGGCTAGTTACCACCCTACCGACAAAGACGTGTCGCCAAGCGATTGAGCGTTCTGGCACGATGTCGCGTAGAAACCAATTAGGAGTGTGGGTTTACCATGCCCCTAACAGGTTAGCCCGCTACCATCTAAGATTGCATCATCACTTACCATCAGGTGAGATTGCCGTCAAGGGCTTACTTGTAGTGGATAAAGAAAAAAAAACTTCTAAAATAGTAAACTTTATAGCTTAGTAGTTATCTCTGCCAGGAATCCTAAGAAAAATAATAAACCTACATTAAATAATACTAAAACTATAAATACCTACCAAGATACTTATATACATAAATGTAATAATAAAAGTATAGATAGACTATTCATTGGCATATTATATATACAACTTTGTAAAAGATAAGAACATTAATCAATTTTGCTCACACAACATATTTATTGATGAAAATGGAAGATTTCTGCTATTGGAAGATAATTCTACAATTTTATGGCATGAATAGCAAATAAATGCATGCAAATAAATGTCTCATTTTTTATGATTGCAAAAATGATGCTTTGTAACGAGTCAAGTCAAAATGTTATCAAACATTTTGACTTATCTCGTTATTAAATAGTTTAGTATTAACTAAACTATTTAATAAAAAAGCATTAAATTTTTACTGTGTTTCATCATGAACAACCCATTGCAAGCTCACTACAGAGCACGGGTCTCCTCTCAATATGGGTAGGGTTTGGCCATAGTCCACCAAGCTGGCCATGTGCGGATTGGCAGACTTCACACCCCTTTGAGAACATTATGGAGAACTCTCAGACATGCAGGTTTCCTCACGATGTTTTCCTTCACCGTTGAAGGAAGAGAAATTTTAATTTTTTAAAAACGCACATTAGTCCAAAATAGTCACTGTGTTGGTTACTGTGTTTAGTTCCTAAATTTTAATATTAAAATTTTACTGAAAGCAATTGTAACACACAAAATACAATAATTACAAAATGACACAAAAATAACTTGTAGTTCCTAAGAATGTTTATATTAAAAACTTAAAGCTTTATAATAGAAACAATTCTCATGTTTTAGATCCCAATGCAATTAGATTTGGCGTCATTTGAATCAATTGAGAAGTTTGTCGAAGTTGTCAAAGCTGGTTTCAACAAAATAGATGTCCTGATCAACAACGCTGGAGTGGTGATGCCTCTGGAATTGGATTTGAAAACCAAGGAAGGATTTGAGATACATCTTGGTGTAAACCATCTCGGGCATATGTATTTGGCTAATTTACTACTTGACCTGTTAAAAAAGGCCACACCTAGCAGGTAATGCATTTAATGAAATGGTAAATTCTTTTGTATGTACCGACAAAGATGTGTTGCCAAACTATTAAGCTTTACGGCACAATGTCATGTAGAAACCAATTAGGAGTGTGGTTTACCATACCCCCTAACAGGTTAGCCCGATTCCATCTTAGACTGCATCATCACTTGCCACTTAACACTTTGGCTAACTTGTAGTGTGTATAAAAAAAAAAAATGTGTGCTGAGGATAATTTTTAGGATTTTAGTTGCAATCTGGTAGGATAATATTTGGGATTGTAACTTGGTGGTAAAATTTTAAGATTTGCAACCTTGTAACATAATTTCCAGTATTGTAACTTGATAGGAAAATTTTAAAGTTTGCAGTCTTGTAGGATATGTTTCATGGTTATAACTTGGGAGAAAAAATTTTAGGTTCGCAACCTTGTAGAGTAATTTTTTTTTAACTTGGTGGGAAAATTTTATTTTTTAGTGAACTAAAATTTAAAAGTACTAAATTTATCAGATACGGGATTAGCACATTTATTTTCTTGTAAATTTTTTGACTAGGTTGTTACCTATGTCATCCATTTCTAATTGATTCTATAAAGTAAGGAAGTTAAATTCTCAATTGACATTCAATATGAAATTCCAATTTTTCAAATTTTCAAATTCAAAATAGTCTTTATTCAAATAGTCCTTAAAAACGCACTTTTGACGCGTCAATAATTTACATAGTAGTTATTTCATGGTGATAACTATATTCGTAAACGCGCCCCGGTCTAAGAAGAAGCCCACAACAAACTTAGCCGGGATGTTTCCGACAACCACAAGTCTTCTGAACTTTTTTACATTTTACAGAATAGTGATCGTCTCCTCAACACTCCATGTAAGGGGCAAACTAAATTTTGATGATCTGAACTTACGGGCTGAAGTGAAAAAGGCTAAGAACGGTGAAGTCTCTCGGCATAATCCTGGTTACTGCAACTCTAAACTGATGAATATGTACTATGCCAGAGCTTTGGCTGACAAGCTTAGAGACTCTGGGATTGATGTTAACGCCTGCTGCCCGGGCTTTTGCTACACTAATCTGTTCAGGTATTTAAATCTTAGCCTAATTTACTAATACTTAGATCTAGCCTAATTTACTAATACTTAGATCTTAGCCTAATTTACTAATACTTAGATCTTAGCCTAATTAACTAATACTTAGATCTTAGCCTAATTTACTAATACATAAATGTATACATTGTAGAGTGATAGTACAATAGTACAATAAACTTGTACTAGTATAGTACTAGATAGCTAGTGCAGGCTGTTATGGAGGTGAAGTATTTTTTAATTAATTAATTTTATAAATTTTTTTTGAAGCTGTGATAGCCTAGTGGTTAGGACGACCGCCTCCTAATCAGAGATCGGGGGTTCGAACCCGGGCACGCACCTCTAACTTTTCGGAGTTATGTGGGTTTTTAAGCAATTAAAATATCACTTGCTTCAACGGTGAAGGAAAACATCGTGAGGAAACCTGCACGCCTGAGAGTTCTCTGTAATGTTCAGAAAGGCGAGTGAAGTCTGCCAGTCCGCACATGGCCAGCGTGGTGGACTATAACCAAACCCTTCTCATATTGAGAGGAGACCCGTGCTTTGTAGTAAGCTAGCAATGGGTTGAATAAATTTTTTAATCAATAAAAACAGCTCTGCCCTCATGTATGTCTGATTTTATTTAGCAAAGTTGCCGTATTAAACAAAATATTACAGCAAGCTTTCATTTGCATATGACAGAAGTATTTCTTTGAAAAACTATACTGTATATAGCTCATATGTATTAAATATATTTAAACACTATGGCATAAAAGATTATATTAAAAATTTATAAAAAAAAATGTATGCAGAAATTATTACAGAATTGTTCTATCGATCCCATTCTTATAGGAACTATGCTTGTTTCTGGCATAAAAATACCCTATGTTACTCGGCCGAATAATAGCTTATTGGCCGAAAAATTACAGGGACCCATCACACTGGTCCTTAGGCTATTGCACTGGTCTTTGCTCTTAAATCCATTATCTTATGAAGGGAAACACCTATGCCCCGCTGTGGGACTTTAATATGTTTTTTTTTTGCAACCAAAATCACCTTGACTGTTCTGTTAAATATAAGTGATAAAGAAAACATTTTCACATTTATAACATAAAAAATACATTGATTTACCACTAGCCGTAGATAGAGCGCGGCATACAAAAACAAGGCGAGAATTTGTCACCAACTAACTAAACATTCCTACATATCGGTATATCGATGTATTACAACCTGTCTAATACACTAGACATCTGGCGATTATATTATCTATAGCGGCGCGTAGTGCTTTGTAATTCATTCGGATTATACGGCTCGAGTGTTAGAATCGGTGACTTTCGTCTAGCCTTGATACACACTGGGGGAAAGGAGTGCACGGGACGCTATTTGTGCACTACTTTTCCGTCCATTTTTTGAGCGTTAATGATTGATCTACGGCTAGTAGTAAATCAATGCATGAATAACAAAGCTAACCTTGATTATAACCTGAATACCCATAATGTAACGTTTTGCTTGTTACAGACATTTCATAAAATGGTACCACTACATACTTATGGCACCTGTAGCGTTCCTGTTTATGAAGTCGGCGAAACAAGTAAGTATTCAATTTGAGGTGTTAATTATACTAAATTTGTCTCCGCTAGGTCAGTGTGTACTGAGACACCATTAAATTGTATTTTCATGGATATGTTTCTTATAAAAATTTAAAGATGTTAGGCCTTAAATAAATTATTTACACTTGACAGATTTCTTATCTTAATATTAAAATGTCCATGTCAGTGAAGAAACTCCATATTTTTTTATATTTTTTTTATGTATTGACATCGGGTGTTTTTGTTTGACGATCTCCGTGGCGCAGCGCGTGCACCGTCGCATTATAAAGTAGGAGGTCCTGGGTTCGATTCCCGGCTCGAGACTGGTCTGATGGGAAGCTTAAGCGTGGCTAGTCACCACCCTACCGACAAAAACGTTTCGCTAAGCGATTTCAGCGTTCCGGCGCGATGTCTCGTAGAAATCAATTAGGAGTATGGCCTTACCATACTCCTAACAGGTTAGCCCGCTACCATCTTAGACTGCATCAACACTTACCACCAGGTGAGATAGCTGTCAAGGGCCAACTTGTAGTGTATCAAAAAAATATTTATCGACAAGGTTTAATACGAGGTTCGATTTACCCCCGACCTCTGATTAGGAAGCTGACGTCATAACCACTACGCTATCACAGCTTACTTAGCTTAATTTCTACACAATATGTATTTTAAATCAAATCAATCAATAACATTTAAATACATTTATAAAATATATCACTTGAGTATTGTCGATTTATCCACCATTGTCTATGATGGTATATTATTTTTGGTAATAAAGCTGAATTCTTATGTAGGCACTTTAAACTTATACTGCGCAGTATTTAGGAACAGAAAGGGTATTAATATGAAACTAAATATTAATTATTTATAAATTGGCTCAGTGCCCTCGACGTTTATACGTACATATGTGACATAAGTTTTAACTAAAGCAAACTAATTTTTATCGGCGCTTTCGTAAATTTGACATTTTAGATCTAAAAACCAAACGTCTCCGGGAGCTCCATTAAAATTTTGCAGATTATTATTATTTTATTAGTATAATTTGCTGAGATATTATATACAGCGGTTCAAATAAATAAATGAGCTTAAAATAGCCAGTTACTTGTAATTTAATTTATACTAGTTTATGCCCGCGACTTCGTCCGCGTAGATTAGGGCTTTTTTGAAAACTCCTATGGAATAAGCTGCCAATTTACGGAAAATTTCTGTTGCAAGCTGAAACTATAGTTATAGTACATTGACGTGAAATACAGTTTTTCAAATCCCGCGGGAAATGTAACGGTATAAAATGTATACTATGTCCATCTCTGGGTTGTAAGCTACCTGCCCACTGATTTTCAGCCAAATCGGTTCTGCCGATCTTGAGTTATAAATAGTGTGTGTAAAGATATGTTGATATCTTTATCTAACTTTCTTTTATATCATATACATCATGATCAACCCATTACCGGCTCACTACAGAGCACGGGTCTCCTCTCAATATGAGAAGGGTTTGGCCATAGTCCACCACGCTGGCCATGTGCGGAATAGCAGACTTCACACGCCTTTGAGAACATTATGGAGAACTCTCAGGCGTGCAGGATTCCTCACGATGTTTTCCTTCACCGTAGAAGCAAATGATATTTTAATTTTTAAAAACGCACATAACTACGAAAAGTTAGTGGCGCGTGCCCGGATTCGAACCGCCGACCTATGATTAGGAGGCTGACGCCCTAACCACTAGGCTATCACCGCTTTTTCTTTTATAGATATAGATTTAAGTATGTATGGTGATCGGCAGGTACCCATTTTATATAGGGTTACTGAGCGATGTTTGTATGGCAAACCATTGTCTGTCATGATTGCCATCCTACTCGCGTAGGCACGCTAAAAGCATATTGAACGTCCACTCATAGGTCGATGTTACAAAACCTTGTTTGATATCGTTCTAAATATAGCACAATGTTTTCTGACAGCGCCGGTAATGTCAATGCAAATAAAAGTCTCCGTACACACTTGCGACAGTGCGATCAATAATCAATCGTAAACTGAATTCAAATAATACACTTTTGATGCGTCAATAACTTACATAGTAATTAAATTACATTCGTAAACTAGACGTAACGTTACTAAATTTGCGAGGGCTCCAAACGCGAGTTGGTCTAAAAAGAAGTCAATAGCAAAGTTAGCCGGGTAAATATTTATAAACTGTGTTGTTTTTCCTAGTAGGGTCTAGGAAAAACAACACAGTTTATAAATATTAACAAACACCCTAAGGGAACCCCAGGTTTCATTTTATGAAGAAATAATCCAATTCAATCCAATAAAACCTTTTAGATTTTATGTATAAATCTACATAGTAGTACGGCGAGTTCTACTTACTAATATGCTAACTTATGCACTATAAATAAGTAAAACTTTAAATATTAATAATTAAATATGCGATAAAAAATGGTTTTTACATTTTTTTTTATAAATATATGCCTTCCAACTTCAGGAAATTGTAAGGAAGATCCGAGATCGGAGATTAATATATATCTTGATAACTAAGATAAAGAAAAAAACAAAGATTTGAAGACATTTCATACCGCTAAAATGCGGGAGTTGGCAAAGTATAGCGCCAATAAAAGACTCGTACGCGTAACAACGCCAATTCTCTCACTCCTTGCATATATTGCTAATATCTTATCACAGACACCCAGTACCCACTAGCTAAAAATCTTTGGCCTGAGTCTGGCACAACTCAGACCGTCGTGATTCGTAGTCAAATATGCTAAGTAGTAATAAAATAATAATAAATATAATTGCATCATTGATGGGTCATCAATGAGGCAATTATTCGAGTAAAAGGCGTGCGTCGCCCATTCGAAGGCGCCTTAAGTCACAAAAACGTCCGGGTACGTCTACACGTACAATCGATTTGTTGCCAATAATAAGTAGTTAGATAGAGATTGCTAAATTATTTAATACACAAGATTAATGGAATTCGAAAAAATATACTGATACGATAAGAAATAAATACGCATCATATTGCTTGGAGCAGTGTTTTCCAATTAGTGGTACGCGTATCCCCAGGGGTACGTGAAGTTGCATCAAGGGCTACGCGCGACTATCAGTATAAACAAGAACTATTTCCAAAATATTGTTTAACGATCATCATCGTATCAAAGAAAAACGTGCATATTTGTCACCGATACATCATATTCTGATTTTCACTATTGTTTTGTAATTTGAAGATAAAAAATGTTATTTAAACTGACTTTTTTACGTACGCAGGTTTTTGAGGTCTTTTTGAAGTGGTACGCAGCAAAAACTAATTAGGAACCACTGGCTTAGAGTAATCTCCTTCAGATACATTTTTGTAAACGAATCCAATGATCCATGCTTAAATCTGTGTATTGTTGATCATATCTAAATATTGGTCGTAATAACCCAGACCAGCAAGCTTTCCAAGGCATGAGGTTGGACAACGACAATTTCTCTCCATAACTCCAGAATGTACTTTATGCGACTTCTGTCGAAATTATTTTCTGGCAGACTTAGAATGCACGATAATAATCTTTTAAATTTAATTACAATAATCTATTATTCATAATAACATGTCTGTAATGGTTTGCGATAATATAAAAGAGTTTATAGGAGTTCAAAGTACGCGTAATATCTAATAGTGTAGGCACTGGCGTCATTGAAAGCAATTTGTTTTTCTCATTTATCTCGAGCGACGACCTCCGTGGCGCAGTACGTGCGTTGTCGCATTACAAAGTAGGAGGTCCTAGGTTCGATTCTCGACTCGAGTCTGGTCTGGTGGGAGACTTCGACCGTGGCTAGTTACCACCCTAACGACAAAGACGTCTCGCTAAGTGATTTAGCGCTCCGGCACGATGTTGCGTACAAACCAATTAGGAGTGTGACTTTCCCATACCCCTAACAGGTTAGCCCGCTACCATCTGCACCATCACCAGGAGAGATAGCCGTCAAGGTTTAACTCTGTAGTGTATAAAAAAAAATAAGGTAAAAGAGTGTGATAAGACACGAACATTTTCTTACCTGTAAGTTGTAGTTCGTCAAATAAATCAAAAAATTAACTAAAATATTCCTTTAAAAGGCACTTGTGATGCGTTAAAAATTTACATAGGAGTTAATGGTGACCATTAAATTCGTTTACTTAGAACTAAAACTAAATCACCTCACGTAATTCTTTGGATTTCCATGAACATCCATTAATTACGTGAGGTGTTACCCCTAAATAAACCTGTTAAGTTTGATTGATAGCTTCAACATCTGCCTTTCTTGCTTATTTGATGAAAATAATCCTTTAATAGGCACTTTTGATGCGTTAATAATTTACATAGGAGTTAATGGTGACCATTAAATTCGTTAACTTAGAACTAAAACTAAATAACCTCACGTAATTTGGATTTTCATGTAAATCCATTAATAACGTGAGGTGTAACCCCTAAACAAACCCATTAAGTTTGATAAATTGCTTCAACATCTGCCTTTCTTGCTTATTTTTTTTTTCACGCGTTTTCGATGAATTTAAAGTTGAATTAGCAATTCGAGTAAACAGAACAGATTTCAGATAAGTTAACGATTATATTATCTCATAAGCGATAGTAATAGCGTTCAAAGTTGCAAACAATAAACGCCATAAAACACTATCATATAATTAATTGTAATTAATAAGGATAGATAATGGACGATCTAAAAGCCAATAGTGATTTAATCATTATTTGATTACTAAATCTACTGTATCGTTTAAATACCCCAGAGATCTGATAACATCGGGTACAAAGTCCATCTTTTTGACCTACATATAATAAACCTATCCAGTCTAAAAAATAAGACAATTTGAAATGGAAAGTAATTTCCAAATAACTGCTTATTGATTGAGGTAAATTGAAATACGTATGGGAGAAGTTAACGAGTGGGTTACAGTGCAACGCGCGGTATTGTTATGAAATAACATTACGCTTAGTTTCTTTTAGGAGCTGTGATAGCTTAGTGGTTAGGGCGTCAGTCTCATAATCAGAGGTCGTAGTTTCGAACTCAGCACCTATAAATTTTTCGGAGTTATGTGCTTTGTTAAGCAATTAACATATCACTTGCTTCAACGGAGACGGAAAACATCGTGAGGAAACCTGCACGCCTGAGAGTTCTCCATAAAGGTTTCAAAGGCGTGTGAAGTCTGCCAATCCGCACATGGCCAGCATGGTAGACAATGGCCAAACCCTTCTCATATTGAGAGGAGACCCACGCTATAGTGAACTGAGTATGGGTTGATCATGATGATGATGATGATGACGTTTCTTTTTAAAATCCTATTTATTCATTGCAGGGTTCGGAAACAGTGGTGTTCACTGCAACAGATTACGGCATCGAAGGTCACTCTGGAAAGTTCTACAGCAACTGTTCTGAGTACATCTCGCCCTACCCTTTCGATAAGAACGAAGAGACAAAGTTGTACGAACTCAGCGAGGATATGATTAAGGCTAGAAAACCCATATAAGTTATATGGCCCAAAACTTTTGTATGTAACTTTTCTGACGGATTGTTCGTTTTCATACAAAACTCATCTTGGGTGTTGCTATGAATGACCCACTTCTAGACTTATGTCTTTCATAGCATAAACTTTAATATCAGATGTTGTTGACAGTTGCACACTGATCTCTAATTTTGTGAAGATTACCAACCGCTCACGGTTGGCAACTGTCAGAAAAGTTACATGCAGGGTTTACATAGGTATGTAGATTTTAGTGTAAAGGTTGCCATAAACATCAATTTCGCTCAAAACCTAAGGGTACTTTTAATTTTTTTTTTTAAATATATATGTCACAATAGTAATATCTAAGATCGTTTCAAACTATAGCCCGTAAGTTATTTCGTGGAAATAAAAGCTACCGACATTAACTTTTGAATTGGTTAATGAAAGAGTTATGAATAAAAATTTGTCCCATAAATACTTCTGTCCCACGAGTTACGACCTACCGCGTCGTATCGATGCTCGTGTCCTTTATGTGAGCTATGTAAAAATATCATTTAATCTACCTACAGAAATGGGATATTAAATACAAATAAAAAAACAAAACCCAACTGTAGTAACAGACTTAAGCGCTTTAGATTCAAACAAACAAAATAACAAAATCACTAGCTTTATTATCTGGACCTTTTTTTTTGAGACATTATTTTATATATTAAACGTTTCAATAATAACGCAAAAAATCTTTGCTATTTTAAAAGAATACCTTTAGAGTAAAATATGTCTAAAAAAAATTATTATTTTTTTCAATTACAATATCCTCCTAGTCTTACTCTCTATTATTGAGGGTTTTGACCACCTCCATCCATGACTTTATTCATCACGATAATACGCCATATCCCATCTCCAGTTACTAGGAGAGCATCATACGAAAGGAATAGAGTGTTGCTAATCTGGTCAGTCCGCCAGTTTGGTTTTTCGAGATTAAAAAGTATGTGCATTAAACTAAAATCGGGTTTTTTTTTAATGTTAGTAAATACTTATCTTTCTATTTTTTTTTCATAATTATTTAATACTAGCAATAATAAAATCATTAGCATAATATGAAAATTAGCATATCGAACTGACAATAACGTCTCCACTTGCGAAATATACTCACTGGAGATATCTTAGACCTATTATTTTAAAGATATAGTTTTAATTTTGCGTATATATGTATATATACAGTGGTGGGTAAATTACTAAAAACACTAAATATGAATTTTATTTTGACTACAAATTAATGATGAATTTTCATATCACATATTCATACATGACAATAATGAAAGTAAAAATATAACAGACATGCTCAATAATGGCGGGTATATATATAAAATTAATATAAAGGCGTGTCTTAAATAAAAATATATATATTTAATATAACATTCGATCAGTTCTGTTTCGAATTAGTAGTCCAAGAACTTAAAATCTGTGTTTAATAAATGTATTACTTTTTGATTTTTAATATCACGCGTATCGTCATCGTTCAATAATATTATTGTATGTTTTTGGACGAGACTGATACATCTATATTGTGACTAGCTCAATCTTAAATTCCTAACTAAATTATCATGATAAATTGTAATTTATTGAAGCATAGGGGTTTCATTGGATGCCACCACTGTATAATTAGAATGATAATTAGAATAATTGTTAGATTTAAGTTACTAAGTACGAACTTTCTGTATTTAGTTTAGAATTTTTGTTCAGACCTACGCGTTCCTTTAGTTGCGAATTTCAGATGTTAAAATGATTTGCGTTTGCTTGAGCAATTTCATTTAATATGCTCACTTGCTCACAATTTTGAATGTGAGCACACGAAAATGCGATAATTCCCCGTTTCTATATTATATCGATTAAAATTCTATTTGTTAAACGCCGAAATCGCATGCTAATTATAATTGCTAAATTATATTTATTATTACATAACTGTTATTGTAGATGGTACAAAGCGTGTGGCATTGTCTATTTAAAATTTTAAATGTTATATTTATAGGCTTCAATTATATATTCATGTTCACAAAATTTTTGGCATATTTCATTGAAGAAACATTGTTTCAGAGGTACTTGTATTAAAATATTTATATTGTAAAAAATATTTAATGTTATATACATTACATGTATCTGATTAAAATCTCTTACAAAATATTCGAATATGTACTAGTTGTTGATAGTCAAAATTTTTTTGAAAACATACAATTAACGCGTTTTAGTATGGAGTGTTTGGCACTACATTATGTATGTATTTAAAAACGATTTGATTCACTTCCTTCTAAAAGTCTATACGTGAAACATTAGGTAATATTATAAAGAGAGAAGAGTTTTTTTTTTAATTACGTACAATTAAAAACCTGTTTAGAGCGAGTTGGATATTGCACACTGAACTACGGTACTGAAACGATACCAATGTAAAAAAACGCTTAAATAACAATTTACTTGTAATATCTCAATTTATTCATTTTTGTTTCATTCATTATATTTCGTTATACCGGCAGTAGAGGTACACATTGTGTCAGTTTCAACCCTATACCGCTCAAGAGTTATCTATTTTCGTTAGCCCGCTGACAGACCGACACCATATTGAAATGTCAATTATCCTGCTAGTCACTGACATTTTCCATGAGATAACAGTGATTTCTAATTTTATGTTTATACAACAAACTTATTGGAACTGGTAACTAAAATTTGGATAAACAATTTCTTCATCTTATAATTTCATTAGGCCTGCGGTGATAGCCTAGTAGTTAGGGCGTCAGCCTCCTAATCAGAGGTCGGCGGTTCGAATCCGGGCACGCACCTCTAACTTTTCGGTGTTATGTGCGTTTTTAAAAAATTTCAATATTACTTGCTTCAACGGTGAAGGAAAACATCGTGAGGAAACCTGCACGCCTGAGAGTTCTCCATAATGTTCTGAAAGGCGTGTGAAGTCTGCCAATCCGCACATGGTCAGCGTGGTGGACTATGGCCAACCCCTTCTCATATTGAGAGGAGACCCGTGCTCTGTAGTGAGCCGAGAATGGGTTGATCATGATGATGATGATGATGAGGCCTGCGTTTACTGACATTTTCTAATGCGATATCAACCAAGCTGACACCTGCCAGATAAGTTATTTAAACTATATAATGAACCTCCTGACCCGGTAGCCAAATTTGGAACTAATAATAACATATTAAAATGTCTTTGGTCTGGCCTGCTATTTGCTGGGATTTCGCATGCGATAGCATAGAGACGGGTCACATTTGTGTGTAAGTCTATAAATTTTATTTCATTTATATCCTCTTGATAAAATTTCACTTATTTATGTTTCGTTGGACTAATCGTTATTTATTCGATTTATATTATAAGAATTCATATTGTCGTGTTCATTATTATTTAAGATTTAATATATAATCCCACTATGTATTGAACATTCATTTAGTTTTATGTTTCGGCTAATTGGTATAATATGCATAGATGTAAAAATTCCAAAGATTTCTAACTTATTATGTCAATAAATAAACTTGGTTAATACAATTTGTATATTCTTTTATTTTTCACCTTAATGACCTTCATCATGTAAAGGCAATCTATCCTTAAACTCCTGAATAGTTGGAGTATGAGAATCCTGGATACTTTTACTGATTTTATTATTTGAACTTGATTAGGTATAACGTTGACTTTGCAAGGAGAGTTCAGACTTTGTGACGTAGAAATCTTGAACATATTATAAACTTTGAAACTGCACTGGACTTAGTAATGAAAGACTTGATTATTAATACATTTTTATTTTGATCCGTCATATTTCCATAAGGCATCTTAGTATTTAAATCACAACTTTAAACTATTTAAAATACAACTATACATAAAATATAACTTTTGATAAAAAGGGGCATTTCAGTTTAATGTGATAACATGTTTAATAATTCAATTGTTACGCAAATAAGAAAAAAAAAGACGGGTTGCACTCCGGGAGTGCCGGCAGAAGTGAAAACTTGATTATTAACGTTGAGCATGTTTGATATTTTGGAATGGTTAGGGAATAATTTTGCACCAATTGCTTTATCAGTATAAAAGTACTATCACTTATGTGGTAGAATACAATATTCATTTATTGCGCTATCGTACACAAACATGACAATTTATATTACATTAAAAATTTAACACTTTAAAACTATTACAATTATTTTACATTAAAAAGTTTATCTATATCAATTTCCATATTTTAAGCACTTTACATTCACGAATTTTACGAATACACAACAATGTGATCACTACACAGACGGTCGAGCCATCAGCTGTCACCATCCATGGATGCGCGTGGCACGCTGTAACATACACGAACATTCGCGCAAGCGCCCTGCGCTGCCTAAACGAAACAGTAGGCCCAGGCATACATTTTCGCCGCGCCGTAGAGAGCCGTACTCTCCATCCGTCTTACGCTTTTTCGATCAGGTCACGTGTCCTGACGCGAGTTTAAGATTTTATACCCATTACAGAAAAAGTGCTCAACGCCGCTAAAGAAGTTTTCACTTCAAAAATTTATTTAACAATGGCTAAACTTTGACATTTAAAAACAATATTGTTACTTGTATTATATAACAAAGTATCGTAATTGGAATGACCATTCGGCAAATGTCAAATAATCTCGATACCTATATATGATTATTATGAATTTGTTTAAAACTAAAAATTAAAACATGTTTAAAGCATTTAACAAATATATTTAAATCGATCAGGGTATGGCGCCCAGTCATCTTTAAACATGAGACGAGTTTCGGTTGAACTCCACCGCGATATATCCTTACGATATATTTTTCAACAAGTGATATATGTTTAGAACTGCTTAAATTAAAACGTACATAACTCCGAAATGTCGAAGTTTAATTTATTGTTGTTGATTATAATTTTGATAATTCCCCTGAAAACTGTCGGAGATGTTTAAAAGTGAATGTTATATACTAATTTTGTATTTAAAGTTCGCGGATATGTTTTAGTTTTAGGCCACCAGGTGCTTTATGTGTAATGGTGTTATCTTGATATACTTAGTTATATAACAAACTTTTGCGTAATAGTGGATTTCACAAGGGTATTTAAATAAAAGATTCACTTTTATTTTAAGTACCCTTGTCCCACACTGTGGGACAGGCAAATTAGGTTTAAGAAAGCAGAGGGAATTTTGTAAGGGTTCCGCAGTTTTTAGTTGGAGCCTTAAAGGTGATATTATTTTGTTCAATTTGCATCATAAATGCGCAAACGTCATTTACTAAGTTACTGTTAATTAATTCCTTGAACAAAGTTTGCGTTAAAGCAAATACTCAAATAAAATTAAGAAGTTTGATTTTACATCAACTAATAATACTCTAGTTTTTAAATAGGGGTTCAAAAACAGCCACTCAGAAAGCGACAGCATCCCACGCCTGACTCCCGAAGAAGTCAGGTGAACGATCATCGAAGACTGATGACCACAGGCCATCGTCCGTCTCACGCTCAGGACACCGCGCCACATCTCATCAACGTGACTGGTGTAGTCTCTAGGGGTGAGACGTATTTACGTTACCAGGTTTTAAAACCAGGGCTTTGCTTGGAAGTACGGCGCCCTGGTACGGGCGAAAAATACTTGAAAGTATGAAAGTATTTGATTCTACTAAAATCTTGTGTAGAAAATCAATCCATAAAGTGAAAAATCGTAATTGCGAAAAAGAAAAAAAAAACTTACTAAAAAAAGGTCTTCAAAGTATTTTTTTACAAATAGGATTGTGCTCCTTATACGAACAGTAACACGGATCAATTTCCTATGCTTTAAAAATACTTTGAGCTTGCAAGTATTTCTCACATATAGGATTGTGCTCCTTATACGTATGGTAACATGGATAGATTTCCTATGAAAGTATTTCAAACCTCGAAGCCGAAAGTATGGGCCCTGTGAGTCGCGGCGTTCAAAAGGGCGCCCTGGTTTTGTATTCCGAGCTTCAAAGTATTTTTTCACACATAGGATTGTGCTCCTTATACATTTAGTAACACGGATTGTTTTGCTATGCAATAAAAATACTTCGAGCTTCAAAGTATTTTTTCTTAAATAGGATTGTGCTCCCTATAAGTACAGTAACACGGATCAATTTCCTATGCTTTAAAAATACTTTGAGCTTGCAAGTATTTCTCACATATAGGATTGTGTTCCTTATTCGTATGGGAACACGGATCGATTTCCTATGAAAGTATTTCAACCCTCGAAGCCGAAAGTACGGGCTCCGTGAGTCGCGGCGTACAAAAGGGCGCCCTGGTTTTTTATTCCGACTTGCATGCGAGTACGAGTTTCAAAGTATTTTTTCACACATAGGATTGTGCTCCTTATAATTATAGTAACACGGATCGTTTTGCTATACAATAAAAATACTTCGAGCTTCAAAGTATTTTTTCTTAAACAGGATTGTGCTCCTTAGAAGTATGGTAACACGGATCAATTTCCTATGCTTTAAAAATACTTTGAGCTTGCAAGTATTTCTCACATATAGGATTGTGCTCCTTATACGTATGGTAACACGGATCGATATCCTATGAAAGTATTTAAACCCTCGAAGCCGAAAGTACGGGCCCCGTGAGTCGCGGCGTACAAAAGGGCGCCCTGGTTTTTAATTCCGACTTGCATGCGAGTTCGAGATTCAAAGTATTTTTTTCACAAATACGATTGTGCTCCTTATTCGTAGATTGAAACGGATCAATTTCCTATGATATAAAAATACTTTGAGCTTGCAAGTATTTCTCACAAATAGGATTGTGCTCCTTATACGTATAGTAACACGGATTGATTTCCTATGCAAGTATTTAAACCCTTGAAGCCGACCTGTCTGCGTGTACGGGGCTCGTTGGCCGTGCGGCGTGACCGAAGTATTCCGAAGTCGGAATGTGTAGACTAGGTACTTTCAAGTTTCATCACGTGCTAGTTAGGATCAGAATAAGGCTTATTACAATGAATTTAAGGTGCATAATGGGGTAAGCATTATACTAATTCGTAACTTTAGGCTAGTTCGCCCCATTTATCCTTACTTAAATACAAAATATGAAACACATGTTTTGTTTTAATTTTTTCGGGTCGGTTCAGTTGTGTTTGCAAACTTGTTACGTCACCAACTGACCGCGATCTTTTTTAAAGAAATTACCTATTTCGGGATTTTATTAAATTCAAAGACATTTTTTGATTAGTTATTTATTAGTGTGTAATTAAATAAAACTGTGTGTTCCGAGTTTAATGTGTTAATAAGTTAGGATTTGTTAATACCTACGAAGCTTTCGCGAATTTTAGACGATTTTTGAACTTTTAATAATAGTGTGTAATTATAATAATTGTTTTTATACTTATACTTAGTTAATAATTAGTTTCTTGTTAATAATAATACTAAAAAACTATAAATATGGCTCCTAAGAAAAGTTTAGCTTGGGATCATTTTGTGGACAAAGGTGAATATAGAGCTGAATGCAAAATGTGCAAAGTAGTGATCTCGTATAAATCGGGAGTGTCAAACCTTACCAAACATTTACAGAGAAAACATATTTCTGTTAATTTAGTTCGAAGGGAACAAGAAGTGCAGTGTCAAGTGGTACAGGCGCATTCTTCACAAACTGCACAAATTACGCACGGTACGGCGGACAATGCTATGCAATCTGTGGTACCTAGTATGATTAGGTCCAATACCTCAACTATTTCAGCGTTTTTGCGGCGCGATTGTAATACAATAAAGAAACAAATTGACAATCATATAATGAATTTGTTCATTTGTGACTTACAGCCTTTTTCAATAGTGGAAGACAAGGGGTTTCGTGAACTAGTCAAGTTTGCTTTCCCAAATTATGTAATGCCATCACGAAAGTACTTCGCCAATAATTTACTGCCGGGGCTATACGAAGAGGTAAAAACTAAGACGAAAGCAGCTCTAAATGAAGATGTCAAAAGTATATGCCTAACGACCGATATGTGGACGTCAAGAAATAACGACTCTTACCTAGCAGTCACGGGTCATTACATAGATAAAAATTTTATCCTACAGTCGGTGCTACTCGAATGTAAGGTGTTAGGGATAACTCATACAGGTATTCACATAGCCGAGGAATTGAGAAATGTGGCTCGAGAATGGAATTTGACAGATAACAAGATCCTACTTGCAGTGTCAGACAACGGGGCTAATATAAAAAATGCCATAGTTCAACACTTAGAGTGGAAACATTTTGGCTGCTATGCGCATACGCTGAACCTGGCAGTCAAAAAAGTGTTAGGGAACTCTTACATTAACGACATTATCAACAAAGTGAAAGCGATAGTTTTCTACTTTAAACGAAGTAATTTAGCATGGAGTAAATTAAAGAAATATCAGGAACAAGCCAACAAAGCCGTGAAAAGGCCAATACAAGATGTCGCTACTAGGTGGAACTCCACATTTTATATGGTACAAAGATTTGTAGAACTAAAAGATGAAATTAAATGTGCACTTAGTAATTTAGAAGGGCATAATTTAATACATCTCTCGAGTTATGAGTGGGATATCTGCCAATCATTACTCTTAGTGTTACAGCCATGTGAAGAAGCCACGAGAGAGATGAGTGGCCAGAATTATGTAACTGGAAGCTCAGTCATCCCCTTAACGATTGGTCTCACCAACGCTCTCAACGAGATCATAAGTCCGACATATCGGCAAGAAAATAATATTGTCGTTTTTCCTGATGAAGTGGAAATGTGCCGGCAAGATCTGCTTTCAGAAATAAGCACGCGCTTCTCTAATTTAGAACAGAGCAGAACATACACCACGGCTATGTTTTTAGACCCGAGGTACAAATTATACTTTCAAAATGAAAATGTTGCTGACAGTACTAAGAAGCATATAGTGGGCCTAGTAACCGCAATGATTAAAGAGGATGAGCGGCATCAGTCTTCAGCAACAACTTCTGATGTGCCAGATAGTCAGGGAAAAAAATCTAGTAGCCTTTTATGGAAACATTACCATAAACTTATGTTCAGTGCAAGACCAGCTGGAACTGCCGGTAGCAGGGCGATCATTGAGACCCAAAAATATATCGATGATAGAGTTTTGTCTCCAGACATGAACCCATTAGAATGGTGGCAAAAAAATCAAGCAATTTACCCAAATTTAGCCAAACTGGCCAAATTAAAATTAAATGCAATGGCCTCTAGTGTCCCTTGCGAACGGCTTTTTTCTGTTGCAGGAAATATATTGACGGAGAGGAGATCCCGACTAGGTAGTCGGAAAGTAGAGCAGATGTTGTTTCTTCAACAGAATAAAAAGGAAAATGTTATTTAAAAAAATATAAAAAAGATCAAAAAGCAAAACTACCAAAAAAAACCTTACAAAATCATGTATATACACAAAATGAATTGAAATCTTTTAACTACGCCTGCTAAAGCTAACCTAGCTCAAAACAAAATACCATAATTTAACACAAATTTTCTTAGCAGACAGTCCTAAGCCTGTAATTCAAAAAGTAGGAAGGAAAGATTTTATTTGGTCTAAAAAAAACGAATTTTATTAAGGCACGGTATAAACTAGACACAATACTGCCAAATACTTTCAAGTATTTTAAAACCTGGTTTTCGACCCTGGTATTTTTACGTACTCGTACTTGAAAGCCCTGGTATTGAATTTTGCAAGTATGTCTCATCTCTAACTCTAGTTATTAAATAGGGGTTCAAAAACAGCCACTCAGAAAGCGACAGCATCCCACGCCTGACTCCCGAAGAAGTCAGGTGAACGATCATCGAAGACTGATGACCACAGGCCATCGTCCGTCTCACGCTCAAGACACCGCGCCACATCTCATCAACGTGACTGGTGTAGTCTCACCTAGTGTGTGAGTCTCGCGAAGAGCTTACTATAGAAATGATCCTATGAAGTAAGGTCTTAACAAAACTACGTGTATGGACGGGGGTCATTCTGCGGGAAAAAAACTTCGTAGCGCGATGTTATTTCACGTTTAGGTTGTGCAGCACCATCTAGTGGTAACTCTGGTAACTGCTACGTGAACCATTTTTATTGTACGACAGCAACATAGCTACTGCGAGAACATGTTTAAGCACTATCCAAGTTCATTTATAATTATTAATTGAATACATTATAACTAATAAAATATACAAATAATATAATATATTCATTGTGACCTTTGGTATACTTAGGCGTAACTATGGCCAAATAGCTCATATCACAACCAAAATTGAAATCGTTCGACTTCATTGGTAAAATAATCGTCATTATTTTTAGTTTAGGTTTGTATCTTATGTTAATAATATATCGATTGTACGATCTAATAATTGTAAACATTATATTACCATTGTTTTACTTTCTTATGATATTGATGATATGTTTTTTACCTTCGGAATGTATAACTTACTTTAACAGATTAGGAATATAACTGCGTATATTTAAATGGTACTTTATTACAATTTAGTCTACGTTTTATAATATAATAAAAAATAATATGTGTTGATAAATAGTCGAGGGTATAAAAATAAAAATAACTGCAAATCAAAGGTAGAACGTCGTATAAACAACGACGATTCTTAAGCTTTATTTCATAAATATGAATAAAATCATAATACTCAAAACTTTTTACTTATGTAACAAAAAATACTCAGATAAAAAAAAAGTGTATAAATAAACAATAACTGTAAAGTTAAAGCCAACAATAGATGTAATATCGTGTCTTATAATAAATCACAACATGCCTAGCATGATTGCCTCGAGAAAAATGTCAACATAAATCGTATCGACTCTACGTCACACGTTCTCGTATCTCGGCCGTGATGCTAGAAGATTGCAGGAATTTGTGTAAACATAATCACAAGTGCAAACATTACTACGCGTTTCTACAAGTGTAGCGAGAATAAAAACTACAAATACAATACATTATCATTATTGCTTCTTATTCACTCATCACAGGTGAAGTAACTAGGTATTAAGTATCCGTTGAGTAACAACGTACCTACAACGGACCCTGGGGCCAAAGTCTGTTATTACAATAATTGTCGTAATGGTCGACCAACTACATTTTTGTAGCTATTAAAGAAAAAGTAAATAGATTGTGATACAATTTTATAGCAAAGTCTTGCTTTGCCTGTCGATGTTTTCGTTCAGAAACTTTTACTACTTATTGCACAAATTATTTTATCTTTAACACATTTTTTCACTACCATTTAAGAATTGCAGACTAGGACCCCAGAAAAGATGGTATTGCCAAACGAGGGGTGTCCAATCTTTTTAGGACGAGACGTTTCTTTAATATAAGATATGCGTTCGACATTATATTCGGGTTACGTAATAGTTTAATAAAACTTATGCTCCTCATTCATTTTACTCCGTACAAATTCGCACCCAAGCGTTATTGATCGCGTACAAATCTTCGACCTTTGGTGACAGCTGACATTTACAATGTAAACCTCGGAAGTTAAATTCGAGATGCATTAAAAAAAGAACAACCCCTTTATGCCTTACTGCGATATGAATAACGATAAAGTCCTATAAATTTAAAAATAAAAAAAGATAAGCATAAATTACGTTCGACATCGGACATCTTACGGAGTATTGACAGCAGAAATATCGCCATTTTTACACAATAGATGGCGCTCTTCCGTTTCCACGCGATCAAATAAGTAGATTAAAAATCTTGCACTCGGCATAAACTGTACAAGTGTAAACAGTTTTCGAACGGTTTAAACCATAGATTGGTTTTATTATTTTATTTGTTTATACGTTATTACTTAATGGTACAATTGGAACTATTTACAGCAATAACAAGTATTTTATTAATGAAACATCGAGACATAATCGGACGGATGATTCGTGGTGATACATTAATTTACTTATCGTCACGTTAAGTTCGGCCGTTGAAAGAATGCCTTCCTGACATTTCGTGATCGAATGAACGTTGGAGTGGCGTTGAAAATAGTTTCATTTTTATTATTACTTACTTGCTAACTAACTTTAAGTTTATCGAATATGTATTCGTAATATTGTAAAATATGTAGGTATTAATTATTATCTTAGAGAAAAGCACTTGCTAACAAATCTTAGCAGGATATGTGACACTATATAATATAACCAGCATCTATAAAAAAAAATCTGGCATAATCAAAATTATTCTAACTGTCAATACAATATTATTTTAAATTTTATTAAGTAATTTAAACATTTTTTAATTACACTTTAATTTAATATGCATACAAACACGCTTTAGATTGGTGAAATTCATACAGTAATTTCGGTATCTGTGGCATGTGGACCGTTTAGATAGCGGGCTCATATAAATAAAGATTCCGAAATCTTTGTATGCGTTTAAAAAAAATCTTAAATTTAATATTTTTTTTAAATCGCGATATAACTAGCTATTGACAAATGTTTATTGTTTTTATCCAATTGCCAGGAACGCATTCCTTCGACCTATAAATACCTTTTACAACCATTGGTGAACACAAATATTATTATGAAGTCTCCATCGATGAGATAAAAAATAATTAACCACAATTGCAAATGAATATATATAATATATTTTAAACGCATACCATTTTTTAAATCTTGATTACCGTTTCATTTTATTTTAGTAAATTGACATTTTCTTTTCTTTTTAAGATTTTTCTTACACACCTTTAATACAATATGTGTTAGGCTACACTTTAATCTTAAGATTTTTATATGAAAGTACCACTTTCACTGTCATACTAACAAAAAAACTTTATATTATAATTGTCGTTTATCGCTCATCCGTACTGTGAGACTTCATAGTAACGTTTGTGACTAAGTATTTAATCTATTCAGATATCTGATCCCTTCAATTATTAAGGTAAATGCAATGTAATTTAAGTACAGTATTGCAAATGTGAATAATATTATCATTTTAAAGTAAACTATTGCTATACAATATTAACAACTTCTTAGCAAGCTTCCATCTTTAGTTTCCCATGTTCCTGTTCAATTCCTTCGTTTTTTTATTATGATATTTTTATTTGACAACTTCATACAGAAAAATCAGCTGTGCAAATTATTCGCTTAAATCGAAATGTAACATAATAAAGTAATGAGTTTTTACACCTTTTGTTTTTGGTTTGCTTAATTAAAATAATTGCTTCGCTTAACAATATCTGTGACGTAATTATAATATGCAATATACGTCACGTATGACAAACCTTGACAAAAAATATAATAATTTATAATTATTATATTTTTTGTTGCTTAATATGTTATGTCTTATAATACTAGAATATAAATACGACATTAATTATTAACTCATATAATTATTTATATGAGTTAAGAAGTAACTCATATAACTATTTCTGAGTTACGGTTTATGCTTCCGGGTTTAAAAGTGGTCTGTGTGAACAAGTCGCATGCTCATATTAAGTAGATGAAGCCATGAAACAGTGAGGAATGTGCAAGTATATACGGATTACGTAAGTAGGAAGTGGGAAGTATATGTATGTGTAAAGCATCGTATCTTCTTTCATACATACATCGTGACGTTTTTCGCATGGCAAACTTTAAAAGTTCGCCAAAGTGATGGGACCATACAACTGGATGTCTATCATTATTTATGTGTATTTATTGGTTTTCAGTAGTTTCAGTAATGGGTTTTTTTCTCTTCTAGTCATATACAGGGTACACATAATATCAAAAATGAAGTTCGTCTGTTTCATGTGTGGTTTTATCTATTTGTATACAATCTGAGGTCGCTATCCGTCGCAAACATAGAGTATATATAATACAGAGTAAAGACCGGTCTCGAAACTACACAGTTAATTAATAAAATGAAAAAAGTCACGCTAGTCGAATTTATTCAAAAATTCGCTATAATTCAATAATTCAAATAAAATCATTCAGGGAAATAAATCTAACGGAGCTCGTGATATAATTACTAAACAAAATTGTTCTCTACCCTCATTTATAGGTTTAAAAACCGAACTACCCAACGTACCTCTACCAATTAACTAGTGAACAACAATCATATTTTTCACTAAAACAAATTCTCCAATCCCTGAGGATAAAAATGCGTAGCTTCAGCGAGTGCAAAGTGTGCGATTTTTGACTTATTCGATAGCCTGAACTGAACTACCCACGAGGCAGGAATACCTAGTGTGGGCACCATCAGAAAAAATGTAAAATTTTACAATTTAGTTTTTGGGAAAAATAAATATTTTTAATTTTTCAACTTCATTTCGCATAGAAACGAGCGAGCGCAATTTTTTACTTGTTTCCTACAAATTGAAGAACCTAGTGTGGGTACCATCGGAAGAAATGTAAAATTGTACATTTTAGTTTTTGGGAAAAATAAATATTTTTCATTTTTCAACTTCATTTCGTATAGAATCGAGTGAGCGCCATCTTTTACTTTTTTCATACAAATTGAAGTTTCACGCTATCGAATAAGTAGAAATCTAACTCGGCACCCCGTAGTATTTTAACTGGTAACCTAGAGTTGATCGTAGTTGCTCTACGATCATGATTTTTTTTTTTTTTTTAATTTTTATTAAGGCGTGTCATCAGCTGAATTAGTTTTTGTACTACAAGTTGGTCCATGACTGCAATCTTCTGGTGGCAACAGTTTAAAACAAAGACAGTTGAAACCCATACTGCCTAATTTTGTCGACATCGTCCATAACCGCTAAAAATAACCATATTTTATCAATGTATTTAAATAAATAAAATGTTATTGTTTGATTTAAAATACATATTATCCAGAAATTAAGCTAGGTAAGCTGTGATAGCGTAGTGGTTAGGACGTCAGCTTCCTAATCGAAATCGGGGGTAAATCGAACACTGCGCAAAGGAGGTTATCATGAAGAAAGCAAAAAATATTTTTTTTTATACTCTACAAGTTGGCACTTGACAGCTATCTCATCTGGTGGTAAATGATGATGCAGTCGAGGATGGTAGCGGGCTAACCTGTTAGGGGTATGGTACACCTATACTCCTAATTGGTTTCTACGCGATCTAAATCGCTTAGCGACACGTCTTTGCCGGTAGGGTGGTAACTAGCCACGGTCGAAGCCTCCCACCAGACTCGAGCCGGGAATCGAACCCAAGACCTCCGACTTTGTAATGTGACAGCGCACGCACTGCGCCACGGAGGTCGACGAATATGCTACCTTGTATTGGAATAAGCTTACATATGTTTTCTAAATATATGTATTGAGGATTTCCTGTAATCATTGTATAATAATTATTCATAGTAGCTATATAACTGAACATCTGATTATGTTTTTTATATAATTCTGACCTTCGTGGCGCAGTGCATGCGCTGTCGCGTTATAAAGTTGGTGGTCCTTGGTTCAATTCCCAACTCAAGTGCGTGGTTGGAATCCTTGTTCCCGGCTCGAGTCTAGCTAGCTACCACCCTTACCCAACAAAGACGTGTCGCCAGGCGATTTAGCGTTCCGGCACGATGTCACGTAGACACATGCGTACATGTACGAAATTCACGCCACTGCAACCAGACGTGCCGACGATTGATTTTGCGAGATAAGGCAGTATGACTTTAATAATATAATATATATATAATAATATTTTTTTTTATTATTATTAAAGGCAGTTCACCCAGTTACAAACAAGCACTTACAAATGATAAAAAAAAGGATAAAAACAGACTAAAAAGTAGATAATAATAATAAATAACCGCTTATTTATGATTCGTACCGCGATGCTGTGACGACCAATGTCGCAAGATTGAGGGATCCAAGTGGTTGATCGCGCGGAGAATCTCATTATTGGAGTGACGTAATCGCTGCCATAGTTTAAACACTATCACTTACCGTCAGGTGAGATTGCCGTCAAGGGCTAACTTGCATTGCATATCAAAAAAAAAATACTCATGGTCGCAACGGACGGATCGCTCCTGTAATTACAAACGCCATTATTAATAATTTATGTTTCGGAAGTAAAACGCGAGCAGCAAGTTGCTCGGAAGCTCGATGCAACGCTCGAGCCGTGGAGGGTGACCGTGTCGGGGTGATGGTACATCCTCAGCTCCTTCTCAGCTTTCTGTTCCAAGTCTGCCCACCTGAGGATAGAGGCAAAATTTAAAGAAAAACAGCGAAATGCGATGCTAAAAAGTAGCTGTGATAGCATAGTGGTTAGGACGGTGACATGAGGCGAGATTGCATAGGACGTCAGTCTCTTAATCAGAGATCGGGAGTTCGAGTTACATATGTGCGTTTTTAAGCGATTAAAATATCACTTGCATCAGCGGTGAAGGAAAACATCGTGAGGAAACCTGCACGCCTGAGAGTTCTCCATATAGTTCTCAAAGGCGTGTGAAGTCTGCCAATCCGTAAATGGCCAGCGTGGTGGACTATGGCCAAACCTTTCTCATATTGAGAGGAGACCTGCGCTCTGTAGTGAGTCGAAAATGGGTTGATCATGATGATGATGAAAGTACGGAACCCACAATAAGATTCCCGGCGACTTGATTCGTGTAACAACTTATCAGGATACCAATTTTTAATCACTAATCTATGCAATATCGCGTCATGTCACCCACCTACGTTTCTTATTTATACTCGGCTCCTATACAGATCGTAGGGTAGTGTTAGGTAGCATAAAATATTAATGAAGAACTAGGATATTAAATGAAAAAAGGAGTATTGAAGACCGACTGGACAAAATAAAACACGTCAGCTTCCTCCTACGCTCAATTATCATTTATCTTTAACTGTCAATTATCCTAAAAAGTGGCAAACATCAATATTTTCCCACCAAGTTATAACCCTGAAAATTACTCTACAAGGTTGCGAACCTTAAAATTTTCCTACCAAGTTATAACCCTGAAAATTACTCTACAAGGTTGCGAACCTTAAAATTTTCCCACCAAGTTATAACCCTGAAAAATATCCTACAAGATCGCAAACTTTAAAATCTTCCTACCAAGTTGCAATCCTGAAAATTATGTTACAAGGTTGCAAATCATAAATTTTCCCACCAAGTTACAATCCCCAAGATAATCCTACCAAATTGCAACTGAAATCCTTAAAATTATCCTCAGCAAACATTTTTTTTTGTTTATACACTACAAGTTAGCCTTTGACGGCTATCTCACCTGGTGGTAAGTGATGGCGCTGTCTAGGATGGTAGCGGGCTAACCTGTTAGGGGTATGGTGAACGCACACTCCTAATTGGTTTCTACGCGACATCGTGCCGTTGGCGACACGTTTTTATCGGTAGGGTGGTAATTAGCCACGGCCGAAGCTTTCAACCAGATCTCCAACCTCCAACTTAATAATGCAACAGCGCACGCACTGCGCCACGGAGGTCGTCGCGTTGGAAACTGGTTTTCAAAAGAAACCTACCTCTGTACGGATTGTGAGAATGCTTCAAGAACATTGCTGTCAGTTTTTGCCGAGGTTTCCAAATACGTGGATATCTTGTTCTCATCGCACCACTGTTTCAACTGCTCGTATGTAACTTCCCTGTCCTTTGACGATACATCTGACTGGAAAGAAGAATCTTCTCGTATACAGGTACCACGATGAAGATACGTAAGCGAACGAAACCTCGTAAAAATATGATAGCATTTTTCATTAAGCCCCTTCTAACAACTGGATAGCCCTGGCAGGCAAGGCCACAACATTGTAATGAAATCACTTCGGTGCTGAATACTTTATGACGTCTTATAGACGCGGAATGCTATAGACGACGCGATGTCTCCATTAATCAAAATATGTAAAATACACAAAGTGACATGGTGGAATCGATTACATATATTGTTTTTTGTGTGTTTGAGTTTTGTGTATTTTTAAGAAAACCCAAAGGTTATTTTGGAAACTATATGGAACTGAATAAATACAATCTAATTTGATTATTAAAACCCAATTCTAATTACTTTTTGTTCATTAATTATCATAAAAATATTATATAGTATTTATTGCAAATTACAATACTTGGATTCTAAAACAAATTAATAAGAAGCATAATGTGCAAAGGCGGTCTTATCGCTTAAAGTATCTCCTCCAGACAACCTATGCAATCGTTAAATAAAATTTTGTTAAGTGTAAGTTTTGTAGTATAAAAATAAAAAGGAAGAAATTACATGTTATTTTCATACTGTTATAAATATATATATATATTCTTCTTAGACCGTGGCGATAACATATTTCATGAGACAATAAACTTAATACAGTTGAAACAATAAAAAAAATTACTGTCAACTCTGTTGTATGCAAATCTTTTAAACCGAACTGAAGTCACAATTCTAAAAGTATTTCCTCGTCTAACTGTGTTTTATGCAAAAGTGTATTAATCAGAACTGACAGTTAAGTTGATTTTAGAAAGTCGTGTACAAGAGAATCGATACCCATATTTACTACGATCAATCTTAAAAGCATCCTGTATTACTCGGACGTTTTCACTAGTTGAGAACGTAACTTGTATTTGTGATCGTAAAATATGGACTCGAGTACGCCGACTTTGGCGTCGTATTTAATGTCATATTTTACTAGTTTTTTACTAGTCATTGTAGCTGTGATAGCCTAGTGGTTTGGACGTATGCACTTTTCGGAGTAATGTGCGTTTTAAAGCAATTAAAATATCACATGCTTCAACGGTGAAGGAAAACATCGTGAAGAAACCTGCACGCCTGAGATTTCGTCATAATGTTCTCCAAGGCATGTGAAGTCTGCCAAACCACACATGGCCAGCATGGTGTACTATGGCCAAACCCTTCTCATATTGAGAGGAAACCCATGCTCTGTAGTGAGACGAGAATGGGTTAATCATGATGACTAGACATTAATCTTAGACATTCCGAACAAATATAATAATAATAAATAAGTAATAATAACTAAGTTTACGTTACCTTATTTCCAACAACAATGAAAGGGAACTTCTCAATTCCGTTCTTGACTCCAGCATAATGCAGGAACTCGTTCAACCATGTCTTGATGTTGTTGAAGGAACTCCTGTCGTCAATTGCATATGCCAATATGCAAATATCTGTCCCTCTGTAAAACGGCGTCCTCAGAGATTTGAACCTCTCTTGACCGGCTGTGTCCCAGATCTGTAAAGAGTTTAAATCATCAAAGTCGTCTTATCGATATGCCACTGATGTCCGTAAAGCTTATATGGTTACGCTTAAATGCAGTGAGGCACCAATCATAGGCGATTTAGGGATGAGGCCCAAAAATTATGCCTTTTAAGCAACTTGCCCGATTTTAAACGAATGAATGAACGAACAAATGAATACACCATTATGGTGCACCACAAAAGTGCAGATAAAAAATTCGAAAATACAAATACAAAATAGTATACAATTTTTTAGGCTTCTGATCTCTTATAGACAACTAAAAGCGTAAAAGGCGTAGAATAATTGTGTCTCTAAATTAGGTGTACAATAAACAGTTCATTAAATTTATATTCCTTTATCAACATTATTACAATTTAATGTTTTTCAGACAGTTCAACGGTTGTTACGGTTGTGTGTGATAGATTTCCTATGAACATCACTATCATGTAACAAGTAGAAGTAGTGGTTTAGATGGACATAGAGGTGACACACCTCTGTACTCTGCTGGTTATCTGTGGCAAGATGTCCTTGGCAATTCAAGCAAGATAAAGGAATTAAATTTCATCTAATACATGCTTCACTAAGCCCACGGACTCTACTTATTAATGTTATCAACCAGTACAATACATAAATACATACATCCATAGACACTAAGTTCACACTAAAAATTATATACCCACAACCTTTACACATTTGTGTAGGTTTTAAAAAAATTCACATACTTTGCTTTGCTATGACTTTGCTCAACCAAAGACAGTGTTAAAACAAGACAGATTTATGTTGGACACATAACTTTGTCTTGTTATAACTGTATCCTAAGTCAGCAGTAAAATGGTAAATGGAAAATAGTGTTTTTAAATATATGAATTTGTTAGTATAGTATAGTATGTTATAGTAAGCTCAAAATGGTCCCCATTTTTAGCTTAATTAATGACAGTTGTTTACAAGTAAAGCTGTATTAGTAAATTTTGGTTTAACCTCTCAGATTCCAATCACAAGATCAATTGATCTTTTTTTTATCAAGTGTTGAGGTCTAATCACAATAATGTACAATATACTTTTTGCTTAATCAACACTACTTCATTACAATTTAAAATTCATACTTTATAATACTACACCTTTTTTTTGTCTATATATATGTATTTCAAATATATTAGATAAATCATTATCATCATCATCATAAACAACCCATTGTGGGGTCACCACAGAGCACGGGTCTCCTCTCAATATGAGAAGGGTTTGGCCATAGTCCACCACGCTGGCCATGTGCAGATTGGCAGACTTCACAAGCCTTTGAGAAAATTATGGGGAACTCTCAGGTGTGGAGGTTTCCTCACAATGTTTTCCTTCACCGTTGAAGCAAGTGATATTTTAATTACTTAAAAACGCACATAACTCCGAAAAGTTAGAGATGCATGCCCGGATTTGCACCCCCACCTTTGATTATGAGGCGGATGTCCTAACCACTAGGCTATCACAGCTGATTAGATAAAAATTTGTTGTTAATTAATATAACATCTATGCTGCTAATGGAGCAGCAAAGTTAGTCAATTTATGTATTTTTTTAAATGTTTGTTACCTGTAAAGTATATTGCTTTCCGTTCACTTCTAATGTCTTGTTCATGAACTCCACACCTATCGTATGAAAGTTATGATCATCAAAGTGGTTGGAAATGAATCTGCCCATTAGGCATGATTTGCCCACACCTCCGTCGCCCAATATAACAATTTTCAAGAGCACATTCTTATTCGTCGACCGACCGTACCCATGATCGCTGTCCTCGCCCATTATGTATTAAAAATTGTCATAATAGCCACTAAACTCACGAAACACTGTTTTATTAGCACAACCTTGAATGTTACAGATAGATCTATTTAATTAATGAGTAATGGACTCGGCTCAAGGATATCACGTGAATCTCTGCAGGGTAATTAGTTATGTTCTTGAATCACCAAAAGAATAGTAAAAAAGCATTTAAAAAATTAATCACTCAAGAACATATTATCGTCGTATTAAGTCACTGCAGTGGTTTAATACAAGGTAAATAAGAAAAACCACTACGATGGGTAGACTACTGAGCAAAACTAATATTGTAATTTGTAAACGACAGCTCACAGCTGATCTCACCTTTTTTTGTAAGTAAATATAAGAGTTGCCAATAACGTGGTTATTTAATTACCAACAAAATAATATGCTATTCTATAACAGCTGAACTAATAATTCTTATAGGTATTTTATTCAAATTCTTCAATCAATCTCTCTGATTAAGTATATAATAAATATTTTTACGTACATTTTGACTAGAAAATACTTTGGTCGATTACGGTATCTGCTTCTAGGAGCTTAAGATTATTAGCTGATTATAGTCTATTACACTGTTCAATGGACTTGAAACTGCTAAAAATATGTATCATAATTTAAAAAAAAAAACAATCTGAGTTATATTATATGCTAACTTGCCGTAATAATGCTAAATTATAAAATAGCTGTCAAAAATCTATAAAAAAAAAATATTGTAGGAATGTAATGATCCTTTAATCTAGGTAAAATTTCATAACATGGTAACATAGTTTATGACGTTAGTTGCTGGACAGATAAGCAAATGTTCCTTGTCGTTTTTTTTAATTTAATGCAGTTTAGGAATAATGTATGGTTTGTATTAGGTAATAATATTTCTTTTCTTTATTAAATATTGAGTATTTTCTTTAATTCTTAAAGAGAAAGCCATAATAATTAATTATCTGTGTAAGGGAAGCCCTCTATAGGGCTCACAACAAAATGTTGAACTTTTTTCTTTGTATTGACACTAGATGTCAGCCTTCGTGTGTTTGTTTTGCGGTGTGACTCGCGAGATGTCAGTTCGCTCAAATGAGTTTATTCCGCTTTGTTTTGCGGAGGTGAGAGGACATAGTGTGATTAAATATTCGCGTTAACAGTTGTGTTCAAATGTTTTTTCATATATAAAGTATTTTTTGAGTGAATAGACGTTTTATTTTGCATAAAAAGTGTTTTCTTATTCGAACGTGACCAGTGTGTTTTGGAAAGTTACAAAAATTATACATTTGCGCAATTGTGCGAGCGAGTAGCGACTCGATGTCAATAAACTTGTCGGTGATATTTTATGGGAAAGGTGTGCCGCGTTGATACCTGTTCGCGGCGGCAGGGTGCATGAGATCAGGATGTCGACGGGTGCGATGGTGTCGTAGCTAGGAACGAGGTGAGTGGCATTAGATGGCATTCGGGGCCGCAGCACGGCGAGGCGGCGGGCTGCGGGGGCGCGCGGGGGGCTGGCGTGCATTCACCTCTGACCCGCGCGGGGCGAGCGGCGCTCAAGGTCGGTGCGCCGCCTGAAGGTCGCGCGTCACGTGACGCGAAGGGTGCTCACCCCCGCCCCTCACCTTGTAGCGTCCCCGGGTTTTGTTTGGGTCCACTGTCGCGCACTTAAATGATTAATCATAAAATGTGAGCATTCATTTTTGTTTTTTTCTACAATTTATTTTCTTTTCGTTATTCTACGCCCCTTTATGTTTTGTTTGGGTTTATTATTGCGAACGTAAATTAATGATAATTGAATAATTATAAAATACCTCTATGCGCTTTCGCAATCTCTTATTCTTTGACATACCTACCTACTTAACTATTTTTTTTGTTTTCTACATTCTTAGGGTTTGTTTGTTTGTTTGTTTTGATTGTCGTGCACTGGTATTTTTTTTAGTCATAAAAAGGTTTTGTTTATTAATTATTTACCTAGGGAGGTATATTATTTAGTTTTTTGGTTTTAATATTATCATTGTTAATTATATTACTATAACAATTAGTCGCTCACTTAGGTAGCATGAAAAGATTTTTTATAATTGGCAAGAAAAGTAAGAATAAAACTGGATAACTGCGAGTTGGACTCTAACATGACGGGTTCCGTATCAAGGACCAAGGTGCAAACTAGAGTAAGACAGTGAAGGTAGAGTAAAAAAGCACCAAAACCTATGTTTCTAGTGTCTTATTTAATTTTCAAATCCAATTTTACTACCTATTTTAACTCTCCAATTGGAATTATAATCATACAAACATGTTTATAAACGATATCTTAAACATATATAAAAGTACCTTTTATTTTACTAAAAGGACTACCATCCGTTGGGCAGAACATAGGTTATGTAGGACTCCCCCCCTCATCGGTGGGGTATACCCAAACCACCACGGCATGTCCCTCTCGCTGGATTTGTTAAACGCCTAACCTAACCTAACCTAACCCATTGTACACTTCCCGGACGGTATATAAAAAAAAAGTACCTAACTACTAATCAACCTACTTTGAAAGTTGCAATGGCATTTGAATTTGCATTTGTATAACGGTATTTAATGGAAGCTCGATAACACTGCCTCACTTGATGCCTAGCTAGGTAACTAAGAGATTATAATAATTTTAAGCTAAGCACGTTTCTAAACACCTAATATATAAACATTTACTAAACGCATATGCAACAAGATGCCTACATAGGCAATATTATGTATACAGTATTGTAACTCGGGCTTATCTTTGAAATAATTACCTACAGCCGCGCGGCATCTAAACATGCGATAGGGCTACCCGCCTCCAGCATTTTAATTGCATTAGCCTACTTTGTGTTCAAATTTCAACTATCTAGTGACAGACACACGGTCAAATTTATTTTTTCTGGTATTATTCATACAAACAGTACAATAAACAACAATTGTTAATGCAACCAAAAAGTGCACAATATATCTTACTCGTGATGTTAAAAATATACTTGAAGTAATTTTAAGCGAAAAAATCGCGCGGTTATTGTTAAAAAAAAAACAAAAAACCTTCCGTTCGTCACTGCGACATAGTCGCGCTTGTCTGTGAGCCGAGTGCACGTCGAGATCGAGGCGCGTAGGCATAGCCCGCGTTTCGTCCGTTTGTATGAAGTTAGAATACTGTATGCATAATATTACCGTCATGTCATGGCGTTTCATATTTCTTGCAACCGTATGAAGATAGGTAGGTACACATATTGCGTATATTTTGTAAGTGTACACTGAGTAGGTAAGCGTGCACATTCTTGGTTTATCAGATTGCCTCTACATATCTAAGATAAGTAAGACTTCAACCTATATATCATACACCTACCTATTATTTTAGTATGATTCTGTACGATTGATATAGGTAAAGGCTGTTTCACGTAAAAATACATCTGGTGATCGAGAACAAGGTTTTTTTTTAAACACTACAAGTTAGTCCTTGACGGCTATCCCACCTGGTGGTAAGTGATGATACAGCCTAGGGTGGTAGTGGACTAACCTGTTAGGGGTAAAACCCACACTCCTAATTGGTTTCTACGCGACATCATGCCGGAAAGCTAAATCGCTTGGCGACACGTCTTTGTCGGTAGGGTGGTAACTAGCCATGGCCGAAGCCTCCCAACAGACTAGACTCGAGCTGGGAATCGAACCCAGGACTTCCAACTTTTATAATGCGATAGCGCACGCACTGCGCCACGGAGGTCGTCAACTAGAATTAGGTTGGTTCAACTACCCCTAACAGGTTAGCCCGCTATCATCCTAGACTGCACCATCACTTACGATCAGGTGAAATAGCCTTCAAGGGCTAACTTGTAGTGTATAAAAGAAAAAAAAAAGAACTGTATCACTAAGTTGAAACACATACTTTACACCGTACCTCCTTAAGGTGTATAGTTAAAAATGAGTCATTATTTCTCTATACACGTTTACGTTGGTAAACTTAAAAATGTATTGGTATAATGAGTCATTTTTTCAATTCGAAAAGCTGTTGTGTTTAAAATTCCTGCTAAGAGTACCGTAACAGAACCCTTCTTATTTCCGGCCTGCATGTGCGAGCTTTAATTACAATAATTTTACCTTGAGACTATTGGCATTAAATAGAAAGATGGTATTTGGGTTTTCCTATGAAATTATTAGCGGTGATAGCCTAGTTGTTAGGGCGTCAGCCTTCTAATCAGAGGTCGGCGGTTCGAATCTGGGCACGCACCTCTCACTTTTCGGAGTTATGTGCGTTTTAAAAAAAATAAAAATATCACTTGCTTCAACGGTGACGGAAAACATCGTGAGGAAACCTGCACGCCTGAGAGTTCTCCATAATGTTCTCAAAGGCGTGTGAAGTCTGCCAATCCGCACATGGCCAGCGTGGTGGACTATGGCCAAACCCTTCTCATATTGTAATAAGTTGATCATGACGATGAAATTATAATTACACACCATACCTTAAGCAAAGGAACGAAAAACACACGTAAGTGTTCGGAGTATGGTTAGGTAGATCTCAAAAAAATAATACATACATTAAATAACTTTCTAAATATTTTATTCGGTCGGGGTCATAAGCGATATAAAAATATTTTTGAACCATTAACAATATATTAAATATTGTAAACCTACATTAGAACATTGGGATTAAAATTGACTTAAGGTAAACCAAATATACTTATACACTTTGGATACATACTCCTATATTAGATATAAATTTTAAATTAAAAAAAAAAAAAACTTCATAAATGTATTGATTTAAAACAAGCCGATGATTGCCTTGATAAGGAATTGGCTTCAAAAGTACGTGTAGTACGAATCCTCAGGGTTCGTACCTTCAGGTACTTACCTACTTTGTAGAGTTTTTTATTCTAAAGGTATTAATACTTCAATTCCCAAAGCAGTAAAACAATAATTTATGCGCAACATGAAATAGTAGGTACGTATACGAAGCTCTAACAAAATACCGGGCCCCACGTCAGGACCGGCCGGTGACCAGACACGTTTTCAACAAAAAGTTGCATTATCAAGGCCAGGATTTTGATGTATCAACCGCACTTTGATTTAAATAACGAGCTCTGCCGAATTTTCTTAATATTGTAACCTCTAGTTAACGACGACTAACGAATTAGTCTAGTTTGAAAACTTCGTTAAAACATTTTCTCAAAATAAAGGCTTTAAAAGTTGCCCATATTGCTTTATTATTTATTTGCCCATATTGGAAGCGGTGATAGCCTGGTGGTTAGGGCGTCAGCCTCCTAATCAGAGGTCGGCGGTTCGAATCCGGGCACGCACCTCTAACTTTTCGGAGTTATGTGCGTTTTTAAGCAATTAAAATATCACTCGCTTCAACGGTGAAGGAAAACATCGTGAGGAAACCTGCACGCCTGAGAGTTCTCCGTAATGTTCTCAAAGGTGTGTGAAGTCTGCCAATCCGCACATGGCCAGCGTGGTGGACTATGGCCAATTCCTTCTCATATTGGGACGAGACCCGTGCTCTGTAGTGAGCCGGTAATGGGTTGATCATGATGATGATGATTGCTTTAAGTCCTTCACTAACCTACCTGTTAATGTAAAAACACTACACCTTTCAAAGTACTCATATACGCTCATAAATATCCTGCGAAGATTGTGAGAGTCGTCAAATTCAAAGACACTAAAATTTGAAAAATAGTCAAAGGAGGAAGGATCGCACATAGAGGGGTATCGTAGCACGGTGTGATATGAAACATGTTTGCATCATTAAGATTAGATTAACCAAAAACAAAACGCATTCCTTGGCCTGCATTCGTATTCGCTATTTTAAAATAATCTAATTATTATTTTGTTAAAGCAGCATAGATTTAATTTTCAATTTGATTTCCAATCTACGTGATTGGAAATCAAATTGAAAATTAAACTAGCACTAGATTGCTAAACCGACGACCTTGAAATAATTACAGGATAAACATTAAAGTATCTCCTTTCTAACCAAAAAAAATTGAGTGAAATCGGAGTACGCGTTAATGAATTACAACTAAATACACATTTTGACTTTCATCCCCTCTCCAAAGGGAACCGTGCTGCATTCCGCGATAAAAACCATCCTATATGTTGAACCGGAGCATCAGCTACTCTTATACCAAATATCATTCATATCCATCCAGTACGGCGTGATACGCGGCCAAAATACAGACCAACAAACAGACAAAACAATAAAAATAAATTGTTTTGGTCTCAGTATCGATAGTAAAGCATCCACCAATTAAAATTTTCAAAATATATTTAATGTACAGAATTCGTCCTGACTTGTTTTGTTTATTTGTTATTGTTAATCTTAATGCAAATTTTTGTGTCTGTCTCTAACTCTAAAAACAAAAAAAATTCATACAAACTTCCAACCCCTATTTTACCCCCCTTAGGGGTGGAATTTCCAAATATCCTTTCTTAGTTGACATCTCTTAACTATCAACTACCTACTTGCTAAATTATAGCTTTATACGTGCAAATACTTTTTGGGATTTCGTGTTTAATCAGTAAAGTAAGTATGTAAGTGACCTTCCGCTTTTATATACAAGGTGTCTCAAAAGTAAGTTCACATTTGCTTATCTTATTACGCGAAAGCAACTATTCTGAGGGGCGCGGGGGGTATGTCAGTCGGTAGTCTGGCTCTTGGGAATTTAGTCGCTATGGAGCGTTTCTCTGGTGCGGACCGTGCGTTGTGCGTACGTGAGTTTTACAAAAACGCTAATTCGGCGACTGTAGCGCGTGGAAAATTCTGCAGTCTTCGACATATTCGTCACTTAAATGATGCGCCTAGCACTCGTGTAATTGCAAAATGGGTTGAGAAGTTTGAAGAGACTGGGTCAACTCTGGAGAAACCAAAATCTGGGCGACCAAGAACATCAAGAACAGCCGAAAACGTGGACAGTGTTACTCAGTCTATTCGAGATGATCCAAACCTCTCGATTCAGAAGCGTGCTGTTGCTTTAAATGTGCACAGATCTTCATTATGCCGCATTTTACACAAAGATTTAAAGCTGCACCTGTACAAAATTCAGTTAGTGCAAGAACTGAAGCCTCAAGATGCTGGTCAGAGGCTTGCCTTTGTAAATCAGATGATTGAGCGCTTTCCAACGTTCACCAACATCTTGTTTTCCGATGAAGCCCATTTTCATCTGAATGGGCATGTAAACAAGCAAAATTGTCGTTACTGGAGTGCAACCAACCCAAAACAAAAACATCAGAAACCGCTACATTCACCCAAAGTCACCGTATGGGCAGCGATGTCGGCGCGAGGAATTATCGGCCCTCACTTTTTGGAAGATGGAAGGGGACGCACACTCACAGTGAATTCAGAGCGTTATGTGGAGATGTTAGACGAGTTTTTCGTACCCCAACTGCAAAACTTTCCTGGTTACAACCAAAGAACATGGTTCCAGCAGGATGGAGCAACTTCACACACGTCCAACAGATCTCTGCCTCGAGTTCGAGAAATTTTTCCGAACAAATTAATCTCCAGGCGAGGTGACATAAATTGGCCTCCACGGAGTCCCGATTTAACGCCTATGGATTTTTTCCTGTGGGGTTATGTCAAATCAAAAGTTTACGCTAATAAACCGACTTCCCTGGCACAATTAAAAGAAAATATCCGTCATGAAATGGCAGCCATCACGGAGACTACCTGCCGAGCTGTCATAGGCAATTTTAGTGCCCGACTAAATGAATGCCGAGAGCGCAACGGTTTACATTTGGACGATGTTATTTTTAAAAAATAAATTCCCAAACAGTGTACTTCAATATAAAATAAACATTTTTTCAATAAAGCTAAGACTTTTCTTTTAAAAAAAGATTTAAATGTGAACTTTCTTTTGAGACACCTTGTATATAGATAGATATCTGTATTGATAGACTTCGCTATAAATGCGAGCTATTTTTGAAAGTTAAATTATTAAGGAATGCCTTGTACATAGAGCAAGTTGAATCATGTACGCTGTAGTGCCTTGAGCAGACACACCTTCCTATGATAATGGTTTCAACAGACGACAAATGCGATATGTGGGTGGCGATTGTGTTGTTGATCTGTTTATAATATTACGGTCAGACGTCTGTGTGATTGTGATATTTGTAATTAGTGTAACGGTCTTTTTAATACCCACGTTCAATGCTTGTATTATCATAATATTATAATTTGATATATTTATGTAGTTTAGTCTAGTGGTTAGGACGTCCGCCTCCTAATACGAGGTCGGGGGCTGTTGGTGATTCAAGAACATAACTAATTACCCTGCAGAGATTCACGTGATATCCTTGAGCCGAGTCCATTACTCATTAATTAAATAGATCTATCTATCTGTAACATTCAAGGTTGTGCTAATAAAACAGTGTTTCGTGAGTTTAGTGGCTATTATGACAATTTTTAATACATAATGGGCGAGGACAGCGATCATGGGTAAGGTCGGTCGACGAATAAGAATGTGCTCTTGAAAATTGTTATATTGGGCGATGGAGGTGTGGGCAAATCATGCCTAATGGGCAGATTCATTTCCAACAACTTTGATGACCATAACTTTCATACGATAGGTGTGGAGTTCATGAACAAGACATTAGAAGTGAACGGAAAGCAATATACTTTACAGGTAACAAAACTTTATAAAAAAGTACATATATTGACTAACTTTGCTGCTCCATAAGCAGCATAGATGTTATATTAATTAACAACAAATTTTTATCTAATCAGCTGTGATAGCCTAGTGGTTAGGACATCCGCCTCCTAATCAGAGGTTGGGGGTTCGAATCCAGGCACGCACCTCTTAATTTTCGGAGCTATGTGCGTTTTTTAGGCAGTTAAAATATCACTTGCTTCAACGGTGAAGGAAAACATCGTGAGGAAACCTGCACGCCTGAGAGTTCTCCATAATGTTCTCAAAGGCGTGTGAAGTCTGCCAATCCGCACATGGCCAGCGTGGTGGACTATGGCCAAACCCTTCTCATATTGAGAGGAGACCCGTGCTCTGTAGTGAGCCGATAATGGGTTGATCATGATGTTGATAATTAGATATATTTATGGGCACAATGTTTTGAAGTTTCAAATCAAAGATCAGTTTAAAATGCATTCAGTTTCGTATTTTTTCATTTAGAGGAATATGTATTTCGAGTTAAGGCGAGATCAATTAATAAAAATCTTGACTTCCATTTTTGTTTCTTGATGTTCAATTCCCGGCTAGAGTCTGGTATGCTAGGTGTAGTCGTAGGCTAGGTTGTTGATAGGTTGTTCTTGTTGAGACATACTGCCAAGGGGTTTAGCGTTCCAGTATGATGCAGAGTAGTAACCCATTAGGAGGATGGGTTCAGCCGGCAACGCATCAGTGACTTCACTGGTGCTGCAGATGCTTATGAGCGACGGTATTCACTATCAGGTGTTGCGTCCCGTTTTTGCCCGCAATGTAAATATATAAAAAAAAACATCGGTACCGACACAATTGTCTCGTGTGACCGTTTTAAAGCGTAAGCAAAGTCAACCTACGCATATGTTACAAATCTTGTTGCGGTCGAGTGCACAAGTGTTCCCGTGACCCAGCCACCAGGCGACGCGAAGGAGCATCGCGGGGTTTTAGTGGGTATTCTGGTCGCCAGTCTGGCCGCCAGGGAGTCCCACATACCCGTCGGAAGCGGCGCAGTCTTGCCTGTATCGCTTTCGGAGGGGATGCGTAAACGCATTTCCCAGCGGAAAAAAAAAATATGTTACAAATCATAGCATACAAATTTTTAAACCGAGAAAACATGGCATACGATCGGAGCAAGTTAAATAAAGCTCTGAAAAATTTAAACCGTTATTATTTGGCGCAAATGATAATAGCTAATACCGACGTTAACGTTTCCAAATAAGGACTTAAAACAATTACTTTGCTATCCGCGCAGATCTTTTATTTATAACAATTCCACCTAACAGTTAGTTGTTTAATTGCGAAACTAGTGTCGAAATAGGATCTCGGTACGCTCATTGTTTGTTCTAAACCGGATGATAATGATTAATCGCTGATCTACTGTAATTATAATTAGCCATTAATTTTACAGTTAGTGAGGTCACGCCCGATGCATTTTAAATAACCTTATTCTCTCTTAAATCTGCATTTAAACTACCGTTTTTTGATTTTGTTGGTATGCAGGTATTTTAAGTACGCTACCCACTTTCGGTTAACTTTTTTTGACTCCATTTTTTAAAAATACTTTTGTATATTCGTATCTAAATACTTTTTATTTAGATTTAGATTATTAGAGAGATTTTATAACATATATATCATCGTCACATTAACCAATGGACATTCACTGCTGGACAAAGTCTGGGATCGCTGGGCTAGTAGTGGCTCTTTGCAGGATGTCGTCTGTCAACGTAGACTGGGGGTCAGCAGGGGTTATTAAATAATTTTATTAAGAAATTATTTAACAGTAGGCAAATATTTTACTTTAAAAAAATACCAGTAAGCAGATATCTCAAAATGGAAGGAGTAATTGATAAGAAAAAAAAATCTTTCGGTTTCTAAATGTTTATGAGCAAGTTTTTAACTCAAAATAAGTTAGTGTTATTACGCCCAAACAAAAACATCTGCACTAAACTGTATTATAACATATAAGCAAAACAAAATTAGCTCTCGTCTTTACATTAGATAGAGAGAGATATTTATTATACATCAAACATTTTACATAAAACTTAAAATAAAACTTAGATTAACCTAAAACTAGATATCTTAAAAAATAAATAAATATTTAACATAGATATTAGATAAAGGTTACTTTCTTTTTGGTGTATTTGGCAAAACGAAGTCTGTTTATTTTATATTTATATCAATCAACAAATTACCGATTTTCCATTTGTTCAAAGATGAAATAAAAACTCAAAGATGAAATGACTGAATAAATTTTCTTGAAATTAGCTAAATTTATGCAAAAACGGGTTTTTAGATTTGCTCAAGATGATCTAGGCTATAAAAAACGGGGGCAAAATTATAAATTTGCAACAATTCGCAGTGCAGATCGCGCTTATGAATCACGACCTCGAATTTTATTTCAACAGAAATAGACTTGCTGTGACGGCCTCTTGGCATTTTGTCACTACCTTGATACCAACATTAGGCGATAGTGCCTGTAACAACCTTTCAAATAATTAGGCAAGTATACCTTACTGGGTACTCTATGATTGGTAAATTGATGTATGGCATTGCTTACATTCAGTAGTTATCGGGTAATGATCCCGTACAGACCTTCGTGAGATTTCCTGAGGTTGGCTAAAATATCACCTGTAATTAAGAGCGCTATGTCACGTTTATTTGAAAAGGCTATAGAGCAAATTTATATTAATAAACACAACAGCTGAATACAATTCAATATATAATTGAATACCGCTCTATTAAAACGGCATAATAACCATATAAGGATATAAAATGTCATAATCATGATCAACCCCTTACCGGCTCACTACTGAGCACGAGTCTCCTTTTAATATGAGAAGGGTTTGCCCATAGTCCACCACGCTGGCCATGTGCGGATTGGCAGACTTCACACGCCTTTGAGAACATTATGGAGAACTCTCAGGCGTGCAGGTTTCCTCACGATGTTTTCCTTCACCGTTGAAGCAAGTGATATTTTAATTGTTTAAAAACGCACAAACCGAAAAGTTAGAAGTGCGTGCCCGGATTCGAACCGCCGACCTCTGATTAGGAGGCTGACGCCCTAAGCACTAGGCTATCACCGCTTCAAATGTCAATATGTTAAATTAGTGTCAGTAATGATTTGATGGTGTTAACTTAGCCTGAAATGTAATGTAAAGAATGCTAAGCTTTGCCTCAAAACTTTAGAATTATTTAACATGTCATGTAAAGTCTCATTTTAACACTATCTATAGCTTTCACATAACGCTCTAAACATCGACAATGCCTCTCCAGAAATGACTAAATTTATTCGGTAAGCGGTTACCCATTAAATGTTAACAAACGAGCATAATTCTATATTTAGTTGGTACCTCTCTATATTGCTTCATATCAATATAACGGTTTCAGTGGCTTTTACTATTTAAGCTTTTAGATGTTGCTGACTTGCTCTTTCAGAACGACAGTAGGGATTTTCCTTAACTTACAGCTAATCAGTATATATTCTAGATGTTACATTTTCTAATCAATGATGATTATTGCCAAACATTTTTATCATTAATTTCAATCAAAATAAAAAAAGTTTAATGTCTGACCTATAGCTATAGCTCCTTTAAACCTATTAATTGTTAACATGGACATTTTTTATTTATTTAAGAAATAACATTTTCAAAATTTTTACAATAGTAAGGTGTAATCATAAACTCCACTCCACTCAAAAACTTGAGTTTTTCCGTACTAATAAGTACTAAACACGCTAATCTATATAATACTTAATTAAAATCTAAATAACTACTACGTGACTAAATAATTAACGAATAACATCAAAGATGATTGTAATAAAAGTGCATGTTTTGCCAGTAAATGCATCAACGGTGAAGGAAAACATCGTGAGGAAACCTGCACGCCTTAGAGTTCTCCATAATGTTCTCAAAGGCGTGTGAAGTCTGCCAATCCGCACATGGCCAGCGTGGTGGACTATGGCCAAATTTTCAAGAGACCCGTGCTTTGTAGTGAGCCGATAATGCGTCGATCATGATGATTAAAGATGATTGTAATAAAAGTTCATGTTTTGCCAGTAAATTGGCGTGCAAATATTGTTGTAAATAGGGTAATAATTGCTCAACAGTATTTGCTCGGGGGCATCAATTTCAAAATTTATGTTAAAACAAAAAGGCGATAGCGCGTTCGAAGCGACTGTACTCTCACTACTTTCACGCGCGCTGGTGTGCGCGCCGCGTTGTGTTGAGATAGGCGCGATGTGCATGTGTGCGCGGCGGCCGGTGACCTTGCTATCGGCCCGCAGGCGGAAGCGCGGTCGCGTTGAGTCAGCCCGTCTGCTTTGCCTTGCCGGGTAGCTTGCTACATTCGAAATTCGAATGTCTGTATGATCCATTTCTGTCTCAAAGTCTTAACGAGTTACTGCTTTGCCTTGCCGGGTAGCTACATTCGAAATTCGAATGTCTGTATGGTCCATTTCTGTCTCAGTCTTAACGAGTTACTGCTTTGCCTTGCCGGGTAGCTACATTCGAAATTCGAATGTCTGTATGATCCATTTCTGCTGTCTCAATGTCTTAACGAGTTACTGCTTTGCCTTGCCGGGTAGCTACATTTGAAATTCGAATGTCTGTATGATCCATTTCTGCCATGTCTTAACGAGTTAATTGTACGCAACTGTGTTTGTAAAATTACTAGCTGTTGCCTGCGACTTCGTTTTTTTACACACTACAAGTTAGCCCTTGATAGCTATCTCACCTGGTGGTAAATGATGATGCAGTCTAGGATGGAAACGGGCTAACCTGGTTAAAACCACACTCCTAATTGGTTTCTACGCGACATCGTGCCGGAACGCTTAATCGCTTGGCGATACGTCTTTGTCGGTAGGGTGGTAGGTAACTAGCCACGGCCAAAGCCTCCCACTAGACCAGACTCGGAAGGGAATCGAACCCAGGACCTCCATTTTTATAATGCTATAGCGCACGCACTGCGCCACGGAGGTCGTAAAAAATAGAATAAAAATTAACTTACCTTATACCTATCCACCGTGTTTAAAATAAAGAATGGATATAAAAGGATGGTTAAAGGAAGTGACGATACTTGCGGTACTGCAAGTGTCAAAGCACTCCTTCATTTTAGTAAAGGTTGGGAACACCCCAAGGTTCGTCCCGAGTTCCGAATGTCTTCTTTGTTTGTAAGCATCATATATATTTTGTTTCGTTCATAAGCTTACAATACGATCGTTGAATTGGGGTTGGGGGAAGAAGATATCATAAATCATTCTATATTGTTAAATTAAGAAGTGATATCTCTGTTATTTCATCTTTTGGAAATTAATTTATGGTTCTTATTATTAATCTGGACACAAAGCGCAGCACAAAATACAAATTTCTCTTTCAATCTCGTTCCGATCGACGTCATTCAGGTCATGAATATGCCTTTTTTAATTATGCTATATCCGATTGCACGCTCATTTATTTGCATATTTGCGTTAACTCTTTTTTTTCTTTATTTATATGAGACTGTGACTATCTCCGTCTGGTACATGATTATTTTACTTCGATGCTAAGTTCCGATTGCCTAGATTGTCCGATTATCTACTTATTCGATCGATCGAAATCGAAAATCTAGCAGCAAAATCGGCACTAGGTATTTTTCCAAGCTTGAACCTGGAGAAAGCTGTCATTTAGCCCTGTGTCATGGGAAATTACAACCAAGTTTTATTCGTCGTTCATAAATTATTCGCGATACGATAATAGTGACTCATCGATTCGCTATTATTTAGCTACACTTTGTCTTATCGAGTTCCCGAAAGAGGTAAAGTTGAAATAGCTAAAGAAGTACACAATATACCACGTACTCGTATATACTAAACCGTACTATACTCAACCCACCGTGTCGTATAGCCCGCCTGTGCTATTAGTACTGCGCTTGATCAGCTTCAGGTTCGTGCAAATCAAATGCAAAAAAGACTAATTAGACTGGTATTGCCAGATATATAAAAAAAACAAACTCAGTCGTCGACGTCAGCTGTAATATTTAATATAATTATATAAATACCAACGTAGCTAGTAAAGGAAGTTTATATTAGCCAGTACTACCTGCTACCTGGTAGCCTATTGCTATGCATGAAGGCAGACCTTCATTGAACAATATGCTAAATATTGTGCGCGTAATCCTATTATCATACATAGACGCTTACCTGCTTACGTGGTTTGGTCCTGAGTTCATCTTCATACAATCCAGTTCTAGATGTTATTAGGAAGCATTTGTTTCAATCAAAATTTCTTCTCTGAAGACTCTTCGCTTTATCTGATATCCTGGTACCTATAAACACTCAAAATACTCTAAAGAGTACCTCCGTGGCGCAGCGCGTGCGTTGTCGTATTGAAGGTACTGGGTTCGATCCACGGTTTGAGTCCGGTCTGGTGGAAGGCTTCGGCCGCGGCTAGTGTCCACCCTACCGACACCCTAGCGATTAAGCGTTCTGGCACGGCGGGGCATAGGTTGCACCTCTGGTGTCTGCTCGCTAGATCACGATGTAAGTTGTGGAGGCATATCCCATCTCTTAAACCTTCAATATCTTCGTTAATTTAGGAGTTAGCATATTCAGATTCAGATCAGATTACAGATCTCGAGGTTTGATTCCGGCAGGCCAAAAAGCATCATAGCAGCACACAATTATCAACTAGTTATAAAATAACAATTTCTACTAATACTACGCAAATTGAATGTGTTTTTATATGTCTGTCTTCTTTCACGCATCATCAGACAAAGGAATAAGGTGGTTTTTGTATATATACGTACTTAAATAATCATACAAGCGACATATGATAAAATATACCCGAAATAATTTCGTTCTGATGGAATAGATCACTAAAATTTTTAAATTCTTAGTCTATAAAATTCGACGACGCCAATTTTTAAAGACTTTTATTTATTTTGACCTGTTCCGGTGTCTGAAGTGAAATATGCAGGTTAAATTTGACTGTAGTTCTTCCGATAAAGTTAAAATTTTCTATGTATTATTTAAATCTAATGGCACAATATTATTACGACATGGATCTGATCTTGTGATGGAGGTTCGATGATTACTATAAAAGCGGTTCCATATATTTTGCCGTTAATTAAGGAAAACGCGGCTAAAGAAGTTTTAACTTAAAAAATATCGTTATTTATTAAATCTATTTAAACGACTTTATTGCACATTGAAACAAAAGAAAAGTGGAAAGAAAAAAATACATGACATAAAAGCAAAAGGCGACCTTATAACGATAACCGATCTCTTTCAGGCCAAATTTTTGAAAGAAACCGATAGAATATATAAAGGCGGGAAATCGCAACACTTATACCTATATATACATACAAATAATAACATACTGTTAAAAAGTAATATAAATTAATAATTTCTTCAATATATACGTACAATATAATACGTATAAAAATATATTTTTTTTTTCGTTTTACGGCTTTGCACAAACCAGCCAATGTCAAGTTTATAGCAATGTAGAAGCTAGGGAGAAATGGCGGGAAACTTAGCACTCTGCGGACGCGGCTCCCTCAAACCCTTCCTAAATTAATACCTGTCAACCATTCAGAAAACTAGCCACTACACAAACGACACCAAAACTGTCCACAACACAACCAACACCAGTCCCTTTCAAAATTAGCCAACAAACACTTATTCAAGAAAAGCGCGAGAAAACCGCGCCTGCCATATACGAAGTCTCCCGCCTTTCTTCTCTAATATTTTTATATTGTTTATTCTCGTTTTTTATCTATGACGGACGGTTAGAAGTAAAGTAATATGGCGTTTGTCTACTGGAGCACATCGCGACCCTAGCGGTACAGCGGTTGACACGATTCCCGCACGACACAGCTTTTATGCCGTTCCGTTATAATGCTGTATTATAAATTATAATAAATTATAATATTCGTATGTGAGTGTGTTTGCTTCTCTGTAAATCTGTAGCTACTACACAGGTAAAAGGTGAGTTAACAAAATATTTTTTAAACCCGCATCAATCTAGGTTATTCCTAGATCACTTGCTTCAACGGTGAAGGAAAACATCGTGAGGAAACCTGCACGCCTGAGAGTTTTCCATAATGTTCTCAAAGTCGTGTGAACTCTGCCAATCCGCACATGGCCAGCGTGGTGGACTATGGCCAAACCCTTCTCATATCAGAGGAGACCCGTGCTCTGTAGTGAGCCGGAAATGGGTTGATCATGATCATTCCTAGATAACAAGTATCCTATAACCATCAAAAAGCCAAAATTCAAATTTTATATTTTTGCGATATTGATTCTATCACTATACTTTGTAGTGACAATTTGACAAATTAATTTTCAATTTAATTCAAACATGCTTAGGACTAGGCCGTGGTATACAATTACATTAAATTAAATAATTAAACAATTACCTATTAATAAGGCCTTAAAAATGGTTAGGTAACTTACTATTTACTTACGCCCACTAAATATTAATAGACGATCGAAATACGCACATAAAAAAAATGTAAGAACTCCATACATTACATCAGTCACAACTTCACGTGTAATTATCAAAGAAAGACAAGCTCGCATGATAGCTGCCCAAAAATATCGTTATCATTTGTTGACTGATAATAACCTTTAATTCCTGAGCGATAGGGTCTAGTATCGAACAGCGCGCTTTCTATACAAGTCAAAATCCATCCGCGGAGGTTTCGCAACGGTTCAGACATTCGAAATTCGATTCCAAGAACGCCATTACGATAGTGAGTCACTCAAGCTGGGACAGGTCTTGAGTGGCGCCGCTTTGTAAAGGTGCGTTACTTTGTACGTTAAAGAACGACCTTGATGCTTTACTTAATGACGAATTTAATAAAAATAGTGTAGCTATCTACTATCTAAATGCTACTACAGTCTTTACTACAAAGTTTTACAGTGAACGTATGTATAAAATAAAATAAAATGTATACAAAATAGATACAATCTGAACAAGAAAATATTAAAGAAATTAAGTTAAATTTATATAAGGTTTATCAATAGTATTTAATTACCTGTTTTATAGGGCTATCCTAAAAACTGTATTATAAAGTTAAAGACCGAAATAAATAAAGAATCTAATAAAAATAGCAACCTTTGTTTTTTTTAGTCTTACCTACTCAAAACACAAACATTTCACAAAGGTCATAGAGGACTTGAATGTAGAGCCGGAAAATAATAAAAAAAACATTCAGTTTTACAGTGATTGTATGTATAAAAATATATTTATTTATAACAACTGAAACTTAAAATAGACCTTATATTGAACCTAAAACTAAAAATCTTAAAAATATAATATCATAACTAAAATTTATTTATTTATTTATCTCCTCTTATTCTAGCTTCACAGGATAAAAACCTAATTTGCTAGAGTAGCCTAATATAATTGCATATATATATATAAAAATAAATTTAAATATTCCGGTAACATATCATCCATGATGTCACTCTTATGAGTTCACTCAGATTACAACTGAATAGGTCCAGCCTCTCTGCGACATCGTTCAGAGTGATAAAGACGTGTAAAATATATTAAAAGGCAAGGTTCCGAAGATACTGGCAGCGTTCCCCCTTTGAATAGCAAAACAAAATGTATAAAAAATAAATATAATCCGCTAGATGGTACATCTATTTGGTAATGTTAAAACGAAACAACTTCTATGTTTACACGTATAGTAAATTAGTTCAAGCCACGTGGAGCTGACTATCGAAACACCTTTATTGATGCCACTAAAAATAAATAAATATCTTTCCACTAAACATCGGAATGTCAATACCGCCTAATCGAAATGTCAGTTCAAATTATGTATATCGTTCTTAAATCTAATGAATATACAAACAGTCGAATGAGGCAATATCTGTCTATTTAAAGTTTAGTTCTCTACCGAAAACAGAAGGTTTAAATCTGTTGTTGAAATATTTCTGCAGAAGTAGGTTGTGTCTGTTACATTTTTAGTAGTCATACTTTTATTTTGTTATTTTTTTTTATAATTTTGTTTTAGTTATAAGTTTGTAAGGAGTTTTGTTTTTTTAAATTCTGTTTGTTATTTATTTAGGAGATAATGGGGCTGGCATGTTAATTACGGACAAAAGTCCAAAACAAAAATGCGCAACGGGGAGGCACGGTTATGTCAGACTCCTACTGACTAAAACCCCCACGTGTTCCTACTCACCGCTGAATGGTAGAGTCACGGGAAAGCTTTCGCATACAACCGCAACTCTACCAGCGGGTGTCCGCCGCAGCAGACCCTCCTTGGGCACAACGTGCTCAGTTTCGCCGGTTAGAGGTGTGCCGGAACAACAGCACACCAGCCAACTTGAGGACGGTACTGTGAGTGATGGACGGCCCCGTTTCCATCACCCACAAGTCCTCCGAAGGCACAGGAGCAAGAGAGGTGAAAGAACAACACTCTCTCGCATCCGGCCTTCCATCGCCGACGGCAATGCATTTAACCGTACTTTTATACGTTGAATAAAATTGCAAGCACACGACGTCAAATCGGCAAGTTAATATTTTTTGTCTATTTTCTTTCCTTTCGACTACTACAGATCATGGCGTGATGTAGTCTATGACGGTCCCTGATGAATCCCATTCCTTGGGGACAACAAGTGCTTGGATTATTTTCTAATTTCAGAGATTAGCGTGTCAAAAAGAAATAAAAAGAACAAACTTCAGGTTAAAGTAACTTTTAATAACGAGCAAGGATCATCTTAATTTATACACATAATTGTGTTTTAATAAGCTTATCAGATTAAACTGATGAGATGAGCAATAGCCCTAAAACGGTTTTATAACGAAAAGTCCAAAACATATGTAGAATTAAAAAAAAGTAGCAGCTTTTCTATTCTTAAACTATACCTACTTAAACATAAATTACAGAAAGGCCAAACAGGACTTGAGTCCAGGGACGTAAAATAATTTAAAAACAAAGTTATTATTTTACAACACGCGGTGGTAATTCCGCGCGAAACACTGGTTTGCATTAGAAAGTAACTATTTCCATGAAAATGGAATGGAATTTTATAGTTCCGAAATTTTTGTGTTCCATATTTAAATTGCTCATTCAGCTCGGGTTAAAAGCCTTAAATACCGTAACACGCAGTCATTAACGTATTTACTGAACTCGGTGCCGTTAGGTGTTAATCATGAACGAGCCTTTACGTCTCGCGAACAAAGTAGGTAGCTTACCTCTTGTTTTGAGCAGCGGCGTGGACTTGTATGCGTAAAAGCAGTGCATATCCTATCCTTTTAGCCTTTAGAGAAATGGAACATGTTCGGGAGAAATCTGGGCTTGGTGTTACTGGGAAAGGTACTATACATTATACTTCGTATATGCATAAAATAACTGAATCACTTTAGAGTTGAGTTTTGGGAGCAATTTTTGATTTATCATTAGACGCCTCCATGGTGCAGCACGTGTGCTGTCGCCTCATATAGTTGGAGGTCCTGAGTTCGATTCCCAGCGCGAGTTTTCTTGTGGGAGTCTTTGGCGGTGTCTTGTAACTCTACCGATGAGCGAACCAAGCGATTTAGCGTTCCGGCACGATGTGTAAATCAATTGGCCATAGCCGATTGCACTCAAGAACTTATTTGTATTGGAATAATAAAAAAACATTACACTTTTAACTATGTGTTACATCTAGCTTCTAAACCTTCTTCAGGAAGTCGAAATATAAAGTTCTGACGGCTGCTCTAAAGTTTTGATAAAAGGTTACAAACGCACCCTGGTCTAAGAAGAAGCCTACAAAGTCTGCTACCTTAATCCTGCTCCTAAATTACTATAGATTTCAATAGGATTCCGTATTAAGGTAGATTGATTTTAAAACATTTTCATCCCGGAACATCAGGTGGGATTCAAACGCGGACAGAGTCGTGTTGTTCAACCAGTAGCCTTGAATAAAATTACACTACAGGTAGACTCAGGTATGACTAAAGGCCAAAGCATTCTTTCCACCTTAATATTAAAGCAAGTTTGAAATCTTAAAGCTTAAAACTTATGCTTGATGCACGATGACTGAATCACGCAACAATTTCCGGATCGTTTTTGTACCATTTCATCCGCGAACTCCGATTGCATTAGTCATTTGCTTCAAGTTACTCTATTGACCTGAAGCATTAAATGGATAGAACAACTTACTATGTTCCAGTAGTTTTAGTAAGTTAGTGTGTACCTCCGTCGCATTATAAAGTTGGAGGTCCTGGGTTCGATTCCCGGCTCGAGTCTGGTCTGGTGGGCGGCTACAGCCGTGGCTAGTTACCACCCTACCGACAAAGACGTGTCGCCAAGCGATTAAGCGTTCCGGCATGTCGCGTAGAAACCAATAAGGAGTACGGGTTTAACATACCCCTGACAGGTTAGCCCGCTACCATCCTAGATTGCATCATCACTTACCACCAGGTGAGATAGCTGTCAAGGGCTAACTTGTAGGGTATATTAAAAAAAGAAGTTAATGAATATGAAGTATCTACTTACTAAAAAAAAGTTTTGTTAGCGAAAAATCGTGTGCGTAAATCTGTCATTTCAAATGTAGTACCAAATGTCAGATTTTGACAACTCCATACTTAATTTACGATTAAAAAAAGTGAGGTTTAAAACATGATTAGTTACGATAAACTCTGAATCATCACTAGAACAAGTTTGTATAAAAAAACCGAACACTGTACAATTTTTACATTTAAAAATGGAGTCGAGTAACCGCCATTTTTTTTGTATTATATTTTTTTGTAATGTATTTTTAAGTATCACTTGAGCTGATGTTTGATCTAATTCGGTTCAGGCGTTTAGAAATTATCGTGGAATTGAGATCGCGAGTCACATACGTGGTTGTACCCTGATAACATTACACGCCTTTTTTGCGTTGTCTTGCAATTACGGTACAGGAGAAATAGGTAGGAAATAGGAGAAATAGGTCTTCATCAGGTTTTGTAGAGCCTTATCTCGCATAAGAGAGAGGGTAGATTCTCTATCCTGTTCTAATGCGGGTTGTTACTAACTAGGATCGTATTACTAAAGATTTCGTCATTCCATATTTTGCCCCTGTACCCTTCAAATCACAATGCATTTTGCAATATACAAACATGCTGCCTACGTTCAATGCAAGCCCGCCGAGGTGTCAACCTTCGCGGAATGCTGCGGCGACCCATTTTCCATACTCCTCCCCCGCACCTCACCCCTCCCCCCATCCCTCCTTCGCGCCGGAGTTGACTGCAAATGCCCCTTATACGTCACTGGGTACCGGTCTTGTGCCCTCGATGCGTTTGATTCCGCGTTGCGAAAATCTTATAAGTACATAGGTACTTGGGATTAAGAAGGGCAAACCGACATACACACTTTCGCGTTTATAACATGAGTAAAGGAAGTAGGGATTTGTAAGGGCCTGTGATTGGTCTGTTTGTAAAGCCAGAATCGCAAAAGTTCTTTATTCAAGCAGACCTATCACGCTTGGCCTGGATTTCATTCATCTTGAAAGAATGGACAGACTCATCCAACATGGTGATTGGAATTATATGTATCTTTAGAGACATCGTAAAATAGAAAAAGAGGAGGATTTTGTGTTAGTTAGGTTTGACGGGCTTTACTTTTAGGATATTAACGGAAACCAATGATGGCTTAAAGCTCTTTCAGGGGCACGGGGTAGGTCAACACCGATGTCCCTATTTATAGCGCATTATTAGCATTAGACTGCCTTAGACTTGAATTTTATAGCTTTATGTTGCGATGAAAAGGGGTACACCCTTTTTCACCCAAGCAAAAGTTACTAATACTATGAAATTAGGCAATCCTATTCGTGGATGCAGTCTTAATCAATCTCAAGAATAAATTTTACATCGCTCTGATTAAATACAAATAGATAAAGCAAATGAAACAGCACTATAAAACTATATTATTACTATTTACTATTTATACAATATTATCATCTCCCAAAACATGCGGAATTTTAAAATTCAAACAAAGAATAAAAACGGAAATAATGATGACATAACAGCGGCAACAGTGTCAGTACTTCGTTTGGCGAACTTTTGAAGTTTGCCAAGCTTATGTCTTGCATCGTATATATGCTTCTCACTCCCACATTCACCAATGTTTCTAGGCTACATCAACTGATAAATTTGAATGTTTATAAGTTTTTTGTTTTTATTACTGGCAACTCTTATCTAGGTATGTAACCTGAAATTGAGTTACCTACAAGTTATTGCAACGGGCACACGAGGAATTTCCTTTCCCTAGTTTTTGCATTGGTATCACAAGGCTATTTTGTTTAAAGAGACAGTGAACATATCTGTTGGATTGCTTATACACGCTCAAATTATTAACATAATTGCTATGTCGTCTGAATGTTTGCTTGTACAAATTAATGAATGAATGGTTGAAGAGATCGCTATGTAGCGATAAGGCCGCCCAATTGTATATCTACAATAAAAATGCATGGTGTGCAATAAAAGTATATTCATTGATTATCAAATCCGTTTTTTTCCATTGCTATGTCGATGTTTGGCGTATCCGAATACGACACACCTGTCAGAAATAAGGCTTTCTGTGCCACCAGAATTTCCGACATTTAAGGAAAATATTAATTTTTATACTCACTTTTGGTTTGGCCGTCTTACAGTTTTACAAACTCGCAATAGCGAATGTTAAAGCTATCTTTAACTTTCTGATGACTGATCAGGTTTGGTAACAAACCTGAATAGTTATATTATATTACTTGGTTTTGGTAGCCAAGGAGTGCCAACTAGTTGCTACGCTTTTGTTGTCCGTTCATTAGTTCATCTGCCTGCCCGTCAGAGTTGAGATATTCATATTATGTAGTGTTTCCTTAACTCTTTGATCGCAAATCCAATTTACAATGAGACGGTTTTATTCTATTTGAATGGCGTAATGTCTAGAAGTTCTAATCGGGTTTATAAAATTATTTGTTTAATTATTGATAGTTCAGTTCTTGAGGTTGGTTAAAGGCTGTTTATTATTCCGATCGACCCGTAGCAGTGAAGCAACGAGTAGTATATGTAATAAAAGTTTCTATGCGACGAATTTAGTTATCAAAAATTGTACTCGGAAGAAGCTACCAAGAACCGCTAATATAAAATTGACGATGCGTTTACAATGCTTATGTTATCTTGATAATGAAGCTGGATGAAGACGTGTTTTTCGAAATTCCTTGCGAACAGTCTAGTACCTTGGCCAGTGCTGGACTAAATTGATGATTTGAGATGGTGATATATGTTTAAAGAATAGATTTTAACTGAAGATCAGTACGGTTGACTATGGGCTCTTTGGCTATTTACTTGTGATTCATGGCTAAAACATAAATGTATGTTGCATTAATTAATGCTTTGACCCGATTCATATCTCAAATTAACCGCGCCATTCCAAAATTAATTCCAAATAATTTAATTCCAATCGCTGTCGAATAAAGTTGAGCTTGAGGAAAATTAATAAATAGCAGAACCGACAAATGTTGAGATATCCAAATTATAATAAAAACCGTTTTGATATGTGTTCTCTTATTTTATTTATTCCATTAAAAGTTAGCCTTAGATTGCTATCTCACGCGGTGGTTATAGATGATGCAGTGTAAAATGATAGCGGACTTACTTCTAATTGAGTCTACGCAACATTGCGCCAGAGCACTTTCCCGACTTCTCCGAAAGAGAAGACCTAAACATATCCTTCATGACCCTGACGTTCAGATAACTATTGACAACATATTCGTACCACCTACCACACAATCATACGCTACACACCGTCTTCGCCGGCGAAGACGAGGTCCGCGCTATCTTACGTCATCCGGACGTGGGCTCCAGCCACAGCCTCGGAGACGTACGGACCACTCACCGTCTGACCCCAATCCCAAACGTCGCCTAAGCCGAGGTTCGGCCTCAAAGGAGGCGCCCTTAGGCAGTCGTTCCCTTAGTTTCTTCGAGCCCTAGGGCTCAAAATTTCTTCTGGCAGAGCTTCTTTCCGAAGCTCGCCAAACAACCCGGTTACGCTGTGGCAACCAATAGGGTTAGTACAGCTAATAGACAGACCGAAAAAAATTGCGCTAGAACGCTAAACCGCTTGGCAGCGCATCTTTGTCGGTAACGAGCCACGGCCGATGCCTTCCTCCAGGAGGAGGAGGTCAAAAACAAATAAGCATAATCACCAATCTTATGCCTATATAAATGACCTCTTGGACGCCATATTTTTTAGTAAATATTTTCCATTATGGTTTTTAAGACTGCAGTTATGTTTATTTATTATTTTTACACAGTCAACACATCAGTAGGTGATATTTCGCAATGATGTCTTTATCAGAATGTGAAATATAATAATTACGAAAATATCTTATTTTCCTGAGTATATCACAGTAAATATTATTTGCAAAATCATGACGCATGGTGAAGATGAAAGCGTGTGACTTTATAACTCACAGCTTATCTCGTTCCCTGTAATTTTGGCTTACCTTACCTCCAAAAATAATACAGGAGAAAGGCGGGAGACTTGGTATCTGGCAGGCGTGGTTTTTTTTTGAATTAATGTTGATTGCTAATTGGCTAATTTTGAAAAGGATTGGTGTTGGTTGTGTTGTGGACATTACAGTTTTGGTGTCGTTTGTGTAGTGGTTAGTTTTTGAATGGTTAACATGTATTAATTTGGGAAAGATTTGGGCCATTTTTCCCTAACTTCAATTCTCCATTGCTATAAACTTGACATTGTTTAATCTGTGTAAAGCCATAAAAGGATGAAAGAAAAATAATAATAATACAGTAGGGAATACATACCGAGATTACATTGTCGGGACTTCATTAATATTTGACAGGTCATAAATCAATTTTGGCACGTACAGTTGTAATTGTAAGCATCTTAGCTACTTGAACTTTGGAACATGTCAAGGGCGAAATTCCAAAGCGTTAATCACTTAGGTATGTAATTTATTATCAATCAAATTATAAACACTCAATTATTTGATGACCATAGCAACATTAACCTCAGTGGTGTAAATTTTTAATCTAGTTATTTTATACATATGGCTGTTATGGCGGATTTTCCTTTACATTTGTTGAGTAGCGGGTATACTTGCAAATTGCCGTGGTTTTTCAGTTAATCGTCAGTCAAGTAGAACTAAAAATGGACGACCTATTTAGTTGTTATTTAAGTAGAAAAAATTAGGCCCATTTGTTTTTTTTTTTGGAGACTCTAGTGTAAGTTCAGAGGTCCAAACCATCAACTCATCATCATCATCATGATCAACCCATTACTGGCTCACTACAGAGCACGGGTCTCCTCCCAATATGAGAAGGGGTTCGGCCATATTCCACCACACTGGCCATGTGCGGATTGGCAGACTTTACACGCCTTTGAGAACATTATGGAGAACTTTCAGGCGTGCAGGTTTCCTCACGATGTTTTCCTTCACCGTTGAAGCAAGTGATATTTTAATTGTTTAAAAACGCACATAACTCCGAAAAGTTAGAGGTGCGTTCCCGGATTCGAACCGCGGACCACTGATTAAGAATCTGACGCCCTAACCACTAGGCTATCACCGCTTTTTTTACGTTTTATATAAACTATGAAATTATTGAGAGACATCCCAGAAATTTCATTTGTTATAAAATTGTAAACAATTTGAATGAATTTGTAATTTCAGGTAGTCTAGAAGCGTGCAAATGCAAATCAGACATTATAATATCAACTAAATAACCACAAAACAAAATCAGACAGTAAACTACACGTGGTTTGGTGTCCAATTAGGAGTAGCTTCGTTTTATATAATATATAAACACAAAACGATTGTACAGTATTGTAATTTTTACCAACTAAATGGTTAGTCACAGTTTTATATTCCGCGAACGTTGTCCTCCGGAGGAAGTCTCAAGGCGGAAGACATGTGTATCTGCTAACAATGACATTATACGCTAATGCAATGTACGAATCGACGTTTTTGCATAATGTAAAAAAAACGGGTAATTACGAGTTGGACGTTGCATTTTAAGTGCCATGTTTAACGGTGATAACAAAAAGAAAATTTACCTGGCTAAGTTTGTTGTGGGCTTCTTCTTCTTTAGAACTTAATATATAAAGGTATTGTAACATTTATATACGCGAATTTAATTATATAAAAAAATGTTTTTTTTTTTGTATAAAAATATTTGAAATGTACATTTCATTTCGTAGAAAGACCCATTAAATTTACAGTACACTCGAATTCATTTAACGTTCGCTCGAACATTTATTAAATAAATTAATTCATAAACAAATGCAAACGTATATTTCGGTATGATATTATTGTCTAGATATTTTATTGCATTTCAGCGAAATATTTTTTTAAAGTTACCTGAAAATTTCTTCGCGCCTTTTTGTGCCAGTTGGCCGGCTTCCAAATTCGACGTTAAATTTTTAATTGGACGTATTTTGTCGGACATTTTAAAATCTTCCGTCTTTTCCAACTGATTAACAGGTGCCATTGCGACATAAATATTAACTCGTAAAAAAAGTGCTTGACTAAGATATTCTTTTAGACGTACCTGCTGCTAATTATGTGCGCCCAGTGACATTACGTAAACATAACAACACAAGTAAGACGAATTTTAATAATAAAAGATAGAAGACTAGAGTTTACTCAGTTATTAAAGTTATGTTTGCTTTATGAGTCCATATGTCTGTAAATATTGAACCCATTTCATTATAATTGTATGGTTTCGTTTTAATCTTAATTTTTTCTTCAAAAAAAAGAATCCTTACCGGCCAGCATCAATTCTTTCAAGAAGAAAAACTATTTAACACTATTTACACTTTCGATCATTACTAGAACTTAACGCATGAATATAGAAACAACTGCTTAAATAAAAAAAAAAAAAGTACATACGATTTTTTTAATAATCATGAAATAATTTTTAAACTAGGGACCCGACCGACATTTTATGCTGTAATAATACATTTCTCGACAAAGTCGATTTGATCAGATACGTATAGATTTAATGGGAGGCGAAAATCGGCAATAGTAAAAATACTCTTTGATTAGTGGGTACAAAGTTTTGAAATTGCAGAGTTCTGTATATATCACCTCTTTCATATACTTACAATTGCGGTAGAATATTCATAAGCCGAATCTAAGACATAGGGTCAGATATGTTTACATAGCTAAAATAGTACAATAATATAAAAGAAAACTTGTTGCGATGGTCGATTTCCAGTGTACTTTCAGTCTAAACTGACAGACAGAGATAGTATTGTCAGGTTTTTGTATCTAACTTGTTTAGAAGTAATTAATTATTAATAATTATTCAATAATAATAACCTATTGGAATCATTAAACGTAAACTTAGAGACAAACCGTATTAAGATATTAACGATTATATAAACGATAAAAAGCTTGCGTGTGAATTGCTCTAACTTAATAGATAATAATAATTTATTATTGACTATATGAGATGGTGATAACAAAAAAAAACCTGGCTAAGTTTGTTGTAAGACCTGGGCGCGATTGGAACCCTCTTTAGTTTTAAGTTAGCGAGTGTAGTTATCACTTCGGAAATTAAAAATGAAAAATATATTATATATGAACGATTCATAGATGCCTGTAATAGGTTAGCATGAATAAAGCTATTTTTGATTTGATTTGATTTAACGTAAATGATAGGGCAATATCGACAGTCATAATAAGAGCCGAGGTCAAATAATCGATATTCAACACGTTATATTTCAATTTGTCACGCGTCTCTGTTTCAACCTCGTTGAAATATGATATTTAACTAATAACAACGAAAAAAATAATGATAACAAAAACTTTATAATAATCTGTTACGCTTGTTCGATAATGGATTTCTATAGCTCTGCATGGAGCATGTCATAAGAAAACGGATCTCCGTTTGAATTTTTTTCTACAATATGTAGATTAAAAAACATATACCACAGAGCATAAAGGTACCTAACCGTCATTATTATACTGTCTTGAGACATTTTTTTTTTAATTGCGTTGGGCACATGTTTACTCTATTATAGGTGAAAATGTATTGGAGCCTATACCTTCCTATATAGCTTTTGACGTGTCTCCAATTTGGTGATAAAAAACGGGACAAACGTCGGATGGGACTGAACCTCAAGAAAGGCAAATTTTGTTTTATTCATAAATAAGCCTTTGACGGCTCTCCCTCACTTGGTCTTACCTGGTGCAGTCTAAGATGATGACCTACGCGACATCGTGCTGGAACGCTAAATGGCGACACGTCTTTTTCGGTAGGGTATCTAGTAACTAGCCACGGCTGAAGTCTCCCGCAAGGTCAGACTCGAGGTGGAAATCGAACCCAGGACCTCCAACTTTATAATGTAACAGAGCACGCGCTGCGCCACGGTGGTCGTCAAAATAATTTAAAAAAAAATAAGTATGTACTGGCTTCGATTAAGGCTAATTATTGGTGGTAGACTTCGGCCGTGGCTAGTTACCACCCTACCAACAAAGAAGTGTCGCCATGCGATTTAGCGTTCCAGCACGATGTCGCGTAGAAACCAATTAAAAGAATTAGAAGCGTAGATTTACCATACTCCTAACAGGTCAGCCCGCTACCATCCTAGACAGCACCATCACTTACCACCAGGTGAGATGCCGTCAAGGGCTAATTTGTAGGGTATTTTAAAAAAAGAAGTTTGATATTCATTATCAAGTATCTACTTACTACTAATAACCTTAGCGGGATAAAAGCCCTATGGTAAATATGTCACAATATTATAATTCACACAATCTCCAACGAGTAGGTAATTAAATATTTTTATGACGGTTACTAACAAATTCAAAATTCAAATTCAAAATAATCTTTATTCAAATAGCCCTTTAAAAGGCACTTTTGACGCGTCAATAATTTACATAGTAGTGATTTATTTAATGGTGATAACTACATTCGTAAACTTAAAACTAAAGCTATGAGGGTTCCAAACGCGCCCCGGTCTACTAAACAAAAAAAAGATAACAAAATCAAAAATCTGCCATTTGCCACCAAAGGCCGTAAGGCGTAGCCTTGTCTGTTGGTAAATCCGTTAGACTGCATTTGCAGTCGAATATGCTAATTGCTTAGGTCGGTATATGCAATATTACATTATTATAATTATTATGAAGGAAACACAATCTCATCGCAGTTGGATCAGTTGAAATTTCACAGTCTGATAAATGCGAATTGGGTAAGGCCTGTGCAGTACCGTTAGTATAAGATTTAAGTATGCTCACTCGTAGACTCGTTTTCGAATATTAAAACACACTAGCGTCAACGTAAATTGAAACGTATCAACTTACTGTTGATAAAAAAGCGGTGATAGCCTAGTAGTTAGGGCGTCAGCCTCCTAATCAGAGGTCGGCGGTTCGAATCCGAGCACGCACCTCTAACTTTTCGGAGTTATGTACGTTTTTAAAAAACCATTAAAATATGACATGCTTTTACGGTGAAGGAAAACATCGTGAGGAAACCTGCACGCCTGAGAGTTCTCCATAATGTTCTCAAAGGCGTGTGAAGTCTGCCAATCCGCGCATGGCCAGCGTGGTGGACTATGGCCAAACCCTTCTCATATTGAGAGGAGACCCGTGCTCTGTAGTGAGCCGGTAATGGGTTTATCACGTCGAACTTACTGTTAAAGCTCAAATTGGCCCACACTTCCACATTCAGCGCAGGTTTGTAAAACATAAATAAGTAGTACGGAAATTGCGACTCTAATTTTACTGTGTAAGGTGTATTTTACTTTGAAGTTACAGTATTCCGATACTCGATAGCGACTCCACGATTGCGAGTGAGCAAATTTTATACTAAGGCAACTATAACGTAACAGCTCCCGCATGCCACACCGCAATTACATTTCATGAAGCCAAGGTGTACTACATTTACCGACGACATTATATAAATACCTACTACTTAAAGTAACTACTCTACCTACGAAGTCGTGGTATTACCTATTGGGTCGTATTGACTTGTAGACTAATCTATGCATAGAGTGAGTTTTTATCAACATTTTATAAGTGGCTCGTTTATGTAGAACGTACGAGAGGACTAAAAATTCCAAAATTCAAAATAAAACGCCTCAAGCGTGAATTCTAGCTGCTCTTCCATTGTAACCGTGTCGTTCGTTGCGTTCAAATGAAAGGTAATTACGGGATAAAGAAATGTTTTCTTTTTAATCCCGTAATTACCTTGTTGTATTTATGAATCGATTGCTTTTCAACTTTAGGATATGACTGAAATTATTCAAAAGTTACCTGTGATATGAATTTGTTTATGAAATACATCTTGGTATAAAATATTACAGGTATTAACAATGGTTAGTGAAGCTTGATTGTACTTATTATTAAAGTATCACTCAATTTTTCTTTACGCATTACTTCCACTGTACTACGAGAAAAACTCAAACAACGCACCAAAAGGCTTAGAGATCGCTTTTAACCCTTAATTCGACGGATTTTTTTATTTATTAAATTTGTAAAATAGTCACAGATTTCGTTTCTTAGCTTATATGGTGCCTTAGGAAAAATTTCTAAAAAAATCTACCTCTTTCAGTTTCCTAGAAAACCTACGTCCCTTATACTGGACATTATCAAGTTCAATAGAAATTGATCCACTCCAATCATGTGAAGTATACTTCACGCTGTCAAAGAAAAAAAGAAAAGAAACCAGTGATTTCGTAGGAAAATATTTATTATATTTTGGCAAATTAGTCTCATAGTTATATTGGTTTACGCTTACATACTTATATTAACTCTGAAATCTTATAAATCAAAAAAATCTCACTATAATAATTAGTCATCTATTAAAGTCTTCATAATAATCAACTTTAAATAATAATCAGCGTTACAGTTTTCAAGAATAAGTATTAAAAATATCAATATAAATTAAAGTATAAAATCTTTTGTTTTTAGTGGCAAGCTTACCTACTTACTTGGTACTTACTACTACTAGTGCTTGGTGGATCCTTCTCAATCGATCTTCTCATTTGCCTCAATTCGACTGCCACCTTTGTCTAAACTTTTTCAGGCTCATATTTTTCAAGCTTTTCATGTTGCATTTTCTCCTGTAGAGCAGCCAAGCATTGTTAACTGATATATCTAACATTTGGCCAAATATGTTCATGTACCAACGACGGCTTTTAAAAGATGTTCTATAGAACATCTCTAGAGCTATCAACATGTCGCATAGGTCAACGCCTCCCATATGTTGATTGTAGTGTATAACAATCAACATATGGGAGGAGTAACTGCGGACACGGGACACTAACCTTTCTAATTCTTTGCTCCATCTCTGACTTCTTGAACTGGATAAGCATCTGCATAAGAACAGGCTAATGTGACAACTTTATTTTCATACCACTTGACAATGGCGATCTTTTTGTCGTTATCTACGTCTTTGCTAAAAGAGCCTCTGCCTTTTTTTTTTTATTCTTTGTCACTTAACAGTCCCTTGTTGTAACCTTTCAATCTATTTAGCCTTATGGTTCAGAGACTAAAAATCCCCCGATGTTCACGTAGATACCAGATAAGGTCGAGCGTTGTAAAATAGTTGTCGAAATAAACAGCACACCCTGGGGTCTGAATTGTCTTGCAAAGAGCTATTACTAATTTAGCACTTAGTGTCATCTGCTCCTCTTCCTCACCAAAATCAATCAAACCTGAAAGTGTCATCGCCGCCATACAACAGGAGATTCCAGAAGCACCAGCCTATGTTCTTGAATCCCCATTTATTCGGTTTCGTGGGGTTATACTGTCTCCGATTTGATGCTTTAGTCTCTTTATAAGGTATAGTCATCTCAACGATGCTATACTTCGCCTCTTCTTGCGTTGCGAGGCAGTTTTACCTTATTTTTTCAATGAATGGTCGTATCTTGCAATATCTGTCCTCATCCGAATAGGCGTTGTCCACAAAGTGAATTGCGTCTAATCAGCTCGAATGGTTTCAATGGCATAACGTCAGCCACTTGAGCATATCTGAAATCTGTAAACCAATAGATAGGAAGGCATTCCTATCTAGACTATTGGTCTACTATACCTATGATAAGAAGAATCGCGAGAAAGTAATATTTGTCGCTATCGTGTTGTGTATCATTGAAACTGTCTAATATATTCATGCACAGTATGTATGAATCGATGGAAGGACAGTGAGGAAGCCAACTCTTCACTTCTATTAACAGCAATATCCTCTTCATTCTCAGTTTCAGAACAACTATCGATATCAGATAGACCATTTTCAGGCGGCACCAATGCTACTATGCGGTGTCCTCTAGACTTGAAGCTCTGAAAAACCAAAAATAGTAAGGCACGACATATGTTATTTGTAGAACACTAAATTAATGTTCTAAGAAACGACAAAATTTTACTTTCTGATTATACGGCAACGGGAAGAATACTAGGCATACGATTTTATATTAAATATTCTACTACTTTGACATGAGGAAGAATACTGGACATAGTATTTAGAAGTTATTTTACTAGTCATTGGACGACGGGAAGTATACTGGACATGCAAGTTGTGGGTATTATAAAAACGAAAGAAAACTCACTAAGACAATTAAAACATTATAAGTAGCTTTTCGGGTATGTTGTCTGTAATTTTCAATGATATTACAATAAAATAAGACGTCAAAAAATGAAAAAAATGCAACTTACCGAGAGCCCGCGCAGCGCGTCACTTCATCTCATGATCTCTCCGGCTACTATTCACGTCCCGTCGATGTGTGCGCATTACCGATTTTTGACAGCGTAGTAAGATAGTTAAGGGTGCAATTTTTAACCTCGAGTTTAAAATATAAGGACCAATTTTTTATGTAGATTTTTTTTCATGCAACGGGAAGTATACTGCACGGCGTCGAATTAAGGGTTAAGAGATCAGCTCTATTCGCTTAGTGTCTGAAAATCTTATGGAAATCCAGTGAAGAGGGACAGAAATATAAAAGATTAGACTCTTCGTTTTGCGTTTAAGGCATATATATCTAATGATGCCATATTACGCTTGCGAAATGAAATCATAATTACAAAAAATAATACATGATAAAGTTACAAGTTTCTGAAGTTGTAGGCCGTTAACATTAAGATAAATTTCCTCGCCAAGTAGGTTAAATGTCACCATAAGATATAATAAGAACCGTTGAAAGAGTAAAATTGCATTATAAATTATTTTAATGACGCGCCTCTGTCGTCGAAGTGCTCTGTCGCGGTGAATGTCAGAAGGGTTAACTCGTTAACTTGGTAAAACCTTAGATAACGAAGTTGTCTTGTAAATAAAATATTTTCTCTCTCCTATAATTAGCGTGTTGCTTCATAGACTTAGGCTGAAAATGTAATCAACATTTGCAAGATCTATTACTCAGTGACGTGTAATTACACGGTTCTGTACAAATTTATCGATATATAAATATCTATACGAAATATTCAAAATGTAATAATTGTATAATTGAATTCAGTGTTTAACTGACTTTTAATTTATGTGTAACACATAAGGGTTATCATTTACCCACTAAACAAGTGGGTAAATCATAAAACTTTGGTTAAGTATAGCATACCAAGTCTCAAAAATGATTGGCATATTTTCAAATACACTTTTATGTATTTACTATTTCTTTATTAAACAATGTTATATTGGAAAGCCTCGCAGGTTTTAGAATCGTAATAGGATTTTTATTGGCAAAAGTTTACTAAAGTGTAGTTGTAATGTTGCTAGCTATAAAATTGATGGAATTATCGAATGCCGATTTATACTTTACTATAGTACCGGTATAAATTTTTTTACAACACAACTGGCCAAATAAGGAATGTTATGTTTTTACCGATGTAAGTACAATGTGAGTTTTATTATTTTACCGTATCTTTTTTTTTTTTTTTTATATTCACCACAAGTCAGCCCTTGACTGCATCTCAGCCCATCTCATGCCCCAGACTTCAGAGAGGTGCGAAGAGAAGTGAAGTCTGCCGCATATGGCAGGCGTGGTGGACTATAGCCAAATCCTACTCATTATGAGTTGCGACCCGTGCTTGATCATGATGAATTAGAAAAAAACAACGTTAACATAGAATTTTATAAATACGAATATATATTGGTTTGTTTTGTGTATATTGCTATAAAACACTTATGGAATTAAACAAAAATGCTTAACTCATACTATAATAGGGTGAAACACCTTTACACAATGCCCTACATAGAATAACTGGTCGACGTCGTGTGTACAGCTAGTGAACGATAATTTGTCATTCAGTTATCTGTTTTTGTCAACATCAGTGTGAAATATGACCGTAATACGTAATAAAATACGTATTGATTATTTTCTCGCTGGGCCAGACAACAGCAGCTGTCCAAACGCTGCAGGCAAATATGAGACAAAGCGAATTGGATGCGAAACTTTAAACAGAATGTGGAACACGTTTACTTTATGGTTGGCGTTTTATTATTTGTTTTTAAAGCGTTAAGGTCGCGAGTAACTGTCTGCGCGCGTCGGCAAGGTTTCGTCGATAAAATCTACGATATGCGGTTATCGATGTCGCAATCAGTCCTGTCACCGCACTAGTTGTGTATTCATGTTAAAAAAGTTAAGTTTTTCTCGTGACCATTGCTGGTAGGTCTACGTTACAGTATTATGTTATTAGTAAATAATTTTATTTAATTTTATTACACGTTAGCCCTTGACGGCAACCTCACCTGATGGTAAGTGATGATGCAGTCTAAGATGGTAGCAGGCTTACCTGTTAGGGGTACGATAAACCCATACTCCTAATTGGTTTAAACGCGACATTGTGCCGGACGCTAAATCGCTTTGCGACACGTCTTTGTCGGTAACTAGCCACGGCCGAAGCCTCCCACCAGACAATACCTATTAATTGTATCAAGTTTTAGTTAGTTAGTAGTAGTTGCATTTCATTTCGCTATTACTATTTATTATCTATTGCTACCTACAACAATCTTAACTCTCTCCGAGTCTGTAATCATCCACAATCGTCCCTAGAGTGGGTTGATCTAACTTTCATACAGCAAAAAAGTTGTTTGCAGACTTCCGCAACGGTCCATATTGAGAAGTCGGCTATTGCAATTTTATCTCAGTAGTCGAACAATGAAATTAATATTAAAAAAATATTTTTATATCCACTACAAGTTAGCCCTTGACGGCAATCTCATCTGGTGTAAGTGATGATGCAGTGTAAGATGGTAGCAGGCTAACTTGTCTAGGGTATGGTAGACCCGTACTCCTAGCTGGTTTCTGCGCGACATCGTGCCGGAACGCTACATCGCTTGGCGACTATCTCGCCTGGTGGTAAGTGATGATGCTGTCTAGGATGAAAGCCGGCTACCATAATAGGAGTATGGTAAATACATAATCCTTTACACCATAGTAGGACTGTTCTACAAGCTTACGTTTTATATAAACTTTAAATACGTACGCTTTATACAGTTTGGTATATAACTCTATAGGAATGAACTCTATGGGTTCCTTATAAGGAAAGCAGGCGTTCGCTTACTCTCTTATATATATATTTTTATCCACTACAAGTTAGCCCTTGACAGCAAGCTCACCTGATGGTAATTGATGATGCAGTCTTAAAGATGGTAGCGGGCTAACCTGTTAGGGGAATTGTAAACCCACGCTCCTAATTGGTTTCTACGCGACATCGTTCCGGTACGCTAAATCGCTTGGCGACACGTCTTTGTCGGTAGGGGGTAACTAGCCATGGCCGAAACCTCCCACCAGACCAGACTCGAGCCGGGAATCGAACCCAGGACCTCCAATTTTATGATGCGATTTCATGGCCCTTAAACTAGATCATGAAAGTTGAATTAACATTTATGATGTTTAAATTTCAATTCAACTTTCATGATCTACTTAATTGCAACATAGTAATATTGCATCTCGAACGCGTAAGTGTTGCCAGCGCTGGTAAGATCAGAATTATCTTTGTCTGTAACATCCACGAGAATGCACCTAACGGATATCCTTTTAAAACTTGCGTTGCGGCTCTTGCGGCAATCTGCGAGTGACTAGAAGCGTATATTTGCGACAATGTCTATCTACCCACTCAGAAAGGAAACCTTTCATAACCCGCATCTCGCAACTGCAGCGGCGCTAACAAGCAAAAGTAACCAGCCATGCGACTAATAATAAATAGAAATGTTCGACATTAACTACCAGTTATACGGATTTATTGCTACAACTTGTATGTAATAGTTGTATTGATTTATTGAGAGACTTTATAGTTATTGCCGGGCCTAATAATGTTCATTATGTTTTAGAATTTAAACTGTCACGAGCGAAATTCATATCCAAATTGCATACTAATGGACCTTAATTATCGTTCGACTAGTTTCGCACCCGTTCGGGGCTCTTATTGATGAACTCAATCATCCGCAGTACGGATTGCGTTTATATCTAAATTACACACTTATGGACTTTAATTATCGTTCTATTAGTTTGGCACCCATTCGGGGCTCTTATTCATGAGCTCGATCACTCTCAGTACGGATTGCATTTATATCTAAATTACACACTAATAGACTTTAATTATCGTTCGACTAGTTTCGCACCCATTCGGGGCTCTTATTCATGAGCTCAATCACCCGCAGTACGGATTGCATTTATATCTAAATTACACACTAATGGACTTTAATTATCGTTCGACTAGTTTCGCACCCATTCGAGGCTCTTATTCATGAGCTCAATCCCCCGCAGTACGGATTGCATTTATATCTAAATTACACACTAATGGACTTTAATTATCGTTCGCCTAGTTTCGCACCCGTTCGGGGCTCTTGTATATGAGCTCAATCACCTGCAGTACGGATTGCATTTATATCTAAATTACACACTAATGGACTTTAATTATCGTTCGACTAGTTTCGCACCCATTCGGGGCCCTTATTCATGAGCTCAATCCCCCGCAGTACGGATTGCATGCGTCGTGATTCCACCCTTTAATAAACACATTATACCATTATTTAAATGTTACCTTTGCATAGCTTACGTCCTAAAGGCGTTTGCAGGATAGTCACGGGTACAGTAGACTTCATCCATTTCGGGGCACCTAAATTTGATCCCAAGCATGCACTTCTTATTCCTCCGAATATCCGAATCCTTCAATTTAAAATCAAAGATCACTTGCTTTAACTATGAGGAAACCGGAATGCCACAGAGTCACCATAATTGCCTGAAAGGCGTGTGAAGCCTACTCATCCAGCCAGCGTGATTGACTACGGCCATAACCAGTCCCATTTTGTCTGATGGCAGGCTTCGGCCGTGACTAGTTACCGCCCTACCGACAAAAACGTGTCGCCAAGCAGTTTAGCGTTCCAGCACAATGTTGCGAAGAAACCAATCAGGAGTGTGGATTTTTCATACCCCGAACAGGTTGTAGCCCGCTAATCTTTGCATCATCACTTACATAAAGATTGTCTGTCATCACCCAGTGATATGGTAACAATGATGATGATTTGAAACCGAAATAAACGCAACGGTATCTTTGTAACAGCTAACAGAATAGGAGAGAGATTCCAACCTATCAGACCACGGAACATTGTCATGGGCCGCGAGCGTCCGTCAGTTCATTGACTTTGTCTAGTTAGCCGATAATTGGCGCTGTTTACCCAGACCTGTCGTCAGTACTCAGTGTACAGTTCGGTGTTTCCTATGTCCTTGACCCCGATGAGTGCTGAGGTCGCGCGTCTAGAGTGCGACGCACCCCGCGCCCACGCTCTCCACAGAAATACACGAGGTTATCACCCGGAGATAGATTTACGAGATCTATGTATTCTACTCGCTATGGGATGGAGGGCATTTACGCGGCGATCTCCACTAATTTTACAAATGCGGAAGCGTGTTTCTTGTATCTCATTCTTACACGCAGTGTCTCTTGCGTTCATAAGAATCGGAGAATTTGATGCGGAAGCGAGTTGCTGCTCTCCTTCTTACACGCAGCGTCTCTCGCGTTTATAACAATGGGAGAATTTTACAAATGCGGAAGCATGTTTCTTGTATCTTATTCTTACACGCAGTGTCTCTTGCGTTCATAAGAATCGGAGAATTTAATGCGGAAGCGAGTTGCTGGTCTCCTTCTTACACGCAGCGTCTCTCGCGTTTATAACAATGGGAGAATTTTACAAATGCGGAAGCATGTTTCTTGTATCTTATTCTTACACGCAGTGTCTCTTGCGTTCATAAGAATCGGAGAATTTAATGCGGAAGCGAGTTGCTGGTCTCCTTCTTACACGCAGCGTCTCTCGCGTTTATAACAATGGGAGAATTTTACAAATGCGGAAGCATGATGCTGGTATCTACTTTCTTACACGCAGCGCCTTTCGCGTTTATAGAAATCGGAGAATTTAATGCGGAAGCGTGTTGCTGGTCTCCTTCTTACACGCAGCGTCTCTTGCGTTCTTAACAATGAAATATGTAAATGCAAGCGAAATGTTAATGCGGACGAAGTTGCGGGCAGAGCTAATATATATATGAAACGGATTCCAACAATCCTTTATAGTTCATTGAAGTGAAATTACGCTTTTCATAAGTCCCGCGGGGAAAGTAATAGTAAAAAGTATCCTTCTCTTGGTTCTAAGCTACATCCCCACCGATTTTCAGCCAAATCGGTTCAGCCGTTCTTGAGATATAAGCAGTGTAACTAACACTTTCTTTTTGCGTTAACCTTGCTTTCAGAATAAAATAATAATACATATTCATATATGTATATGTATTATTATGTATACATGTACATATATATACATATATGTATATGTATACATATATAATACAGATACTTACCAAAAATTAACCTATTGCAAAAATCAACAAGCTTTTAGCTAGGTATTATTTGATAATGTTTTATAAAATCAAAAACAAAAACAAAAATAGCTTTATTCACATAAACCTATTATGATTCTATGAATCGTTCATTTCATTATTTCTATTCGTGAAGTGATGGTGATAACTACAATCGACAACTTAAAACTAAAGCTAAGAGGATTCAAATCGCGCCCATCGGTCTAAGATGAAACCCACAAAAAGCTTAGCTGGGTTTTTTTCAATTGGTATCCCCATCTCACATAATCAATAATAAATTATAGTACCTATGGAGATAGAGCATTTCACACCCAATAGGGTATAGGTTACCAAGGTAGTTGATGTACAAAAATATCATTTGGTTACCTATAGGACAGGTAGATAGTAGGTTCCACGCGGAGCTCCGGCTCATGGCTGGGGTGCTTGTTAGATGCCTGGGAAGAATGCAATGGTGTTCCCCGGGCGTCTGGAAAAACACAGCGTGAGGGACACGCCGTGGTGGTTTTTAGTTTGGGTATAACCCCTAGGGGGGGAGTCCCACACAACTTCTAATCCTGTCCAAGGGACGGAGGTAGCAATAACGCTTTTCCACCACGACAAAAAAAAAGTTAGATAGTAAGTAATACTACGTTTATTTCATTGGAACGCCAGCAGGTGGTTTACAATTTGTGTTATCTTTCGTAATTTGCAATACAAGCATAATTGAAGGCACGGTAGGTACATCCGAGCCGACGTCACGGCGATAGTGTTGACCTTAAGATAGCTATCGGTCGACGCCTCGTCTGTCCATCGATATGAGTCGGAACACAAGGACATCACTCAAGCGCTCTTTTAATATAATTATGCTATGTACTATTTATATGAGTAATGTTACTTATTTAAAACTTACTGTTAAACGCTAGCTCAATAAGGCGCCAGTGGAAAAGGGTAGCATAAAAAGTAATATAAGTCTGTAAAAATAAACACATGTTAATTCAGGCGCTACTGAATCTCAGAATTAATCACAGTATCGATCTTTGATATCACTTCACGTACTTAAAACACAACAATGTACCTATTCAAGTGATTTGCTGCTATCTCTGAGAAAGTCTCTAGACATATTTTCTTTCTTCTTTTTCTTGCCCTTATCCCACATTATGTGGGATCGGCACGATACATCTTTTTCTTCCACTCACTTCTATCAGCCCGAACTTCACTACCCACAGCTTTTACACGCATATCCTCTTAAACACAAACCATCCATCTCTTCTTGGTTCTTCCTGTACTGCTTTGTCCTTCCACATTCATATATAACATTCTTGTTGTTGTTCGATTATATTATATACGTTTATATATAAGGTAAAACGAATAATAGGTAGCTACGTAGGTAACCAATATAGTAATATTAAGTGATTTATTAATACCTCCGATGTAAATAGTAATAAGCCATTTAATACCAAATCCAAAGTGACGATACAGTAATAAATGTAGAAAGAGTAAGTATAATAAAAATAATTATAAAACAATATGTTGTAATATATCATCATCACCATGATCAACCCATTGCGGGCTCACAACCCTTCTCATATTGAGAGGAGACCCGTGCCAGAGCACGGGTCTCCTCTCAATAAGGGTTTAGCCATAGTCCACCACGCTGGCCATGTGCGGATTGGCAGACTTCACACGCAACATTATGGAGAACTCTCAGGCGTGCAGGTTTCCTCACGATGTTTTCCTTGAAGCAAATGATATTTTAATAGCTTAAAAACGCACATAACTCCAAAAAGTTAGAGATGCGTGCCGGGGTTCTAACCCCCGACCTCTGATTATGAAGCGGACCTCCTAACCACTTGGCTATCACAGCTTCAGTACAATATAAATAAGTTGTAAATAAGAAACATAAATAGAACAGAAGGAAATAACATAGGTATTAATATTCGTTATAATTTAATGCTCACATATAATAGGTAGATTGATTTGCATAAATGATAAATTAATGACACACATTTTATTTTTAGTTAATAATTAAGGTAGATATATCCATGCAAGATTTTAATAGCCAGTTCCTATGAGCTTCCAAATTTTCCACACTGCATATTTAATAAGCACCATAATACCTATTTCGTCGGATTGGAATTTATAATGGTCAGAACAAGCTCGAGCCTAAGTAAGTTATACATTAAATCTTAGTGTATCTTCGTAAACATGATAACAAATGGCACCTAAGTTAAACCACAAAATTCAGGTTTACTTTTAGTATTACGGAGCACCACGTCACATAAAATTTGCTTTTAGTTAGTAGTTTTAGTCCTCTATGCTATATATTGTAACAGATAAACGTTTGTTTTTATTTATATAAAAACTTACTCTTTTTAATTAAGCTAAGTAAAGTTACAAAAATACACCTACAGTGCTTCAGGTAAGTTAAATTTAAAAATGTCAAACATTCATCTATGATATCTATGGTTTGTTTGTAATCGATAAAATCTGTAATTATTTAACGGATTTTAATTATTCTTGCTACTTTAGAAAGCTATTTTATTAAAAGTAACGGGCTTTATTTAATTCTTGTAATCAAAGATTACAGTGAAGTGGATTCAAACGGTGTATTGTGCTTAAAACTATAGTAGATCTAACAAAGAAACTGCGATTTTTTTTTTTATATATCTGTCTAAAATAAACGAAACAACTTTTCATAAATAAGCAAGAACAACACATTTATGTCCAAAAATTAATAGGTGATTTTCAATTTGGACGTAAACCTCGAAATGTAGAGCCGTTTTATTATCAAGACAATTTCATACTGGAATCTTTAAAGTACCTATACAATATGTTATTCATACGTTTCGTTTAGGAGATAATTATGAATAAAATAATAGTAAGTACCGAATTCTATGTATAAGTTACGCTCATACTATGCTAAATAACATTACGTTACGACTATTATTTGAAACCATTGGTGTTATAAAGTAAAGTTTACTCGGCCAGTCACAAAATCGCCGTCAACATACCCTGTACGAAATATCTTGTCTGACGTAGGTACTTACCTCGTGTTCTCGTACAAATGACCGTTCGGCCTTGTCTAGGCCGCGATGACGCCATGTTTTGTATGGATGCTTGGGAGGGCACACCGAAATCATACAACCATCTCTCTCTTATATTATGAAGTAACGAATGTGTAAAAGAGATAAGCAAATACCTGTAATGTAGACATGTACCTACCAAGCAACTTATCGATAAATTAATTTGGTAGGTTATATTTCGGCGATAAATTAGGCAATAAATATAAAGATAATGATATTCTTTTATAAAATATTTTTCTTTTAAAGATTATTTTTTTATATTATTATCACTTTTTTAGCTTTAGGTATAAATTGAATTATTTAGATGTAAGGTTAATTTTAAGGTTGTGCATGCTGTGGTCATTTCTAGAAGGCCACTATCTGGTGTCTGTTCTTCTGAAATGTTTTTTGTTGTTTTTAGATAGTGACTAGTTTAATGATCCAATAAAAATAAAAATAAAATAAAATAAATAAAAATAAATAAAATCACAAGGTCTTCATCAAGGACGTGTTTTTAAGCCTGGAGGCAATGTAAAAGGTTGATCTGGAAACGGTTGGTATTATTATCATAAAATAATAAAACTGGTTAACTAACCTCGATAACAACCCCAAAAAAACTGCTATAAACATAATTTTAAAGACGCAAAAATATTATAATGTAGTTTAAAGGGTAGTCAAATAATATAACATGGAAGCTGTTTTAGCCTAGTGGTTAGGACGACCGCCTCCTGATCTTAGGTCGGGGGTTTAACCCGGGCCTCTATCTTTTCGGAGTTTTGTGCGTTTTTCTAGCAATTGAAATATCACTTGCTTCAGCGGTGAAAGAAAATATCGTGATGAAACTTGAGTTTACCATAATGTTCACAAAAGGCGTGTGGAGCCTGCCATTCCACACATGACTGTTGATCACAGTCATTGTGGAACGGCAGACTCTTCTCATGTTGAGAGGAGACCCTTGCTCTGTAGTGAGCCGGCAATTGATTGATCACACATTACTGAACGATTCAAGCACAGTAATATTATGTTTGAAATAAATACCTACAGCCGCTCGCACCTAAACATGCGATAGGGCTACCCGCCTCCAACATTTTAATTACATATGCGTACTTTGTGTTCAAATTTCAACTATCTAGTGACAGACAGACGGTCAAATTTTTCTGGTATTATTCATACAAACAGTACAATAAACAACTATTATTAATGCCCCCAAAAAGTGCACGATATATCCTACTCGTCATATTAAATATATAATTGAAGTTATTTTAAGTGAAAAAATCGCGCGGTTATTGTTTAAAAACCAAAACACCGTCCGTTCGTCACTGCGGCACAGTCGCGACTGTGCATGCCGAATGCACCCCGAGATCGAGGCGCGTAGGCATAGCCCGCGTTTCGTCCGTTTGTATGAAGTTGGAATACTGTATACATAATATTACCGTGACTCAAGAGAGTCAACAGTGAACTCTCTTTAGGTACCGATGCCTAGTTCTAAACGTAACATTGTTTACCTAATGAGAAAGCTTAGCTGTATAACGATTGTTTCCTAACAGTTTACTTACCAGCTGCATAATGTAAGCATTGCATGTTAGATTTTTTTATAAAGGTAGAGGCGTTACTATTGCCGATATGAAAATAAGTTGACTGCTCGTCATTCCCATAGTCGCGCGTTGTACTGCCATTAGACGTATGTATACAAATAGCCAAATTAATAATTACTGTTCCTTCCATGGTAGGTACGTAACGAAAACGCCAGTGTACATTTCATTTCAGACACAAACTTGTCAAATTTTTATCGATTCATTTAAATAATTACCTTCAAAGAGCAGTCAGTATTATCTGTACATCTGGCTACTGTTTAAACGAATGCTTTGGATTATTACTTATTTTAATTCACCCAAAAATTATAGTTGCTTCGAAATAGGGGATACATCCTTTTGTTAATTTCCTATAACTCAATTAAATATTAACCGATTTTGTCTATTCGTTTTATAGAAGAAATATTGTGTAAACAGGTCACTTTAATTTCATAGAAATCTGATGAATATGTTTGGAGATATAGGACAGAAATTCCAAGCGGTCAGCAGGAAAATTCTCAGTTAAGACTATACGATGCTTAAGCTTGCACGCCTGAGAGTTATAATAATGTTCCATAATGTTCGTCCATAATGTTCTCAAAGGCTCGTGAAGTCTGCCAATCCGCACATCGCCAGCGTGGGGGACTATGGCCAAACCCTTCTCATATTGAGTGGAGACCCGCGCTCTGTAGTGAGCCGGAATGGCAACCCATTGCCGGCTCATGAAGAAGATGATGATGCTTAAGGCGTTTCAATTTACTATGCCGTCATTGTATGTTACAATATTCTGTCTCTAAGTTTGTGAGCAAATAGATCATATTCTAACAGTAAAGCAAGAAAAGTTGTCGGGTTAAATTCTACTTTAATGTCTAACGAAGTCGGCTTATGATCCGTCTACTTGTAAAACGTCAATGCATGCATATGCAATGTGTAATTGGCAATTACTGCGTTGCCGGGGCAACGGCGGCGGTTGCCTGATAACGATAACCGCGCAACGTCTGGGGAGCAAGCCTGGCTCTATTGGACGTTGATTGGTTCGCCAGACGGTCTACACTCGTCCATATCTAGCCGTTCGTGGTGTGGACATTCAACCTCCATTAAACAATCTTTCACCCTGATTCGATTTAACTTGTTCGCAGACTACGCAATGCATTTTTACGTAGGTACCAGAGTTAAACGCTCTAAACGTGTTAATTATTAAACTAGGTAACAAAATACAAAAAAGAATTATTACACTTATTAGAGATTAGATTTATTATATACTCGTATATAAGATTATTAGTCCACTTATTTAGTTCAGCAGATCAAAAAGATGGCTCGATATTTAATATTATAGTAGCTGTTGCCCGCGACTTCGTCTGCGTAGAATGGCTGATTTCCCGTGAGATTGAGGTTTCCCGTACAGCCAATGAAGCAGGCTTCAGAAATTTGGCTTTAAAATAAAACTTATTTTCAAAATTTCAAGCTTGTAGACTTCAAAATAAAAAAATAAGCAAAAACTATCATCCCCTATTTTACCACCATTTTTAACAAGTAATATTAAAAAAAAATGGAAGTACATGTTTTTTATGTATTATTATTAATCTTAATGCAAATTTTTGTGTCTCTAACTCTAAAAACCCCTATTTTACCCCCTTAGGGGTGGAATTTCCAAATATCCTTTCTTAGCTGACATCTCTAAACAATCAACTACCTACTTGCCAAATTATAGCTTTATACGTACAATAAATAGTTCGTATAGTTAGATCTCGTGTTTAATCAGTAGATATGTAAGTAAGTGACCTTTCGCTTTTATATATATATATTGATTATTCTATGTAGTATTATTATTGTATATGTAAATTATTTTAGTTTGATTTTTTTGTGCGGCTTCTTTTGCGGCGGGTATATTAGATTTGTCTAGTTTTTGCGGAGAATAGAACTGGTACCTACGAGTATATAAAGCACAACAAGTAATATCTGCTTCTAGAAATAACCAATTAGGAGTGTGGGTTTACCATACCCCTAACAGGTTAGCCCGCTACCATCTGAGACTGCGTCATCACCAGGTTAGATAGCCGACAAGGGCTAACTTGTCGTGTATAAAGAAACGATGTTGAAACCGAATATGGAGATTATAATAGGAGTCAAGACTTTTGGTATTTCCATTAGACAACCTGCCATTAGATGGCTCTATGTACCTGTATAGAAGCTGTGACAGCCAAGTGGTAAGGACGTCAGCCTCCTAATTAGAGGTTGGGGGTTCGATTCTGGTCACGCACCTCTAACTATTCGGAGTTATGTGCGTTTTTAAAAATTAAAATATCATTTGCTTCAACGGTGTAGGAAAACATCGTGAGGAAACCTGCATGCCTGAGAGTTCTCTATAATGTTCTCAAAGGCGTGTGAAGTCTGCCAATCCACACATGGCCAGCGTGGTGGACTATGGCCAAATCCTTCTCATATTGAGAGGAGTGTAGTACTGTAGGACTGTAGTGAGCCCGCTATGGGTTGTTTATGATGAAGATGATGTACCTACAAAATACACCGAAATAAATAGTGAAAGTTCTTTTCACGTTACGTGATAACTTTAGCGAATCATTTTTTATTCCATTTAAATAATTACGCCTTAAATTAACTTGAAAATTTTGTATGGTGGGAGGCTTCGGCCGTGGCTAGTTACCACTCTACCGACAAAGTCGTGTCGCCAAGCGATTTAGCGTTCCGGCACGACGTCGCGTAGAAACCAATTAGGAGCGTGGGTTTACCATACTCCTAACAGGTTAGCCCGCTACCATCCTAGACAGCATCATCACTAACCACCAGTTGAGATAGCCGTCAAGGGCTCACTTGTAGTGTATTAAAAAAAAAACTATTAGAAGCGTGTGTTTACCATACCCCTAACAGGTTAGCCCGCTACCATTCTAGACAACATCATCACTTACCACCAGGTGAGATTGCCGTCAAGGGCTAACTTGTAGTGTATAAAAAAAAACAATTAGAAGCGTGGGTTTACCATACGCCTAACAGGTTAGCCCGTTACAATACTAGACAGCATCATTACTTACCACCAGGTGAGATAGCCGTCAAGGACTAACTTATAGTGTATAAAAAATAGAGTCAGTACAATGTTGGGTGCAAATCTACAGGTTTTGATACGTATTACGAATGCGATTGCATTTTAACTTTCGAGACCCCTGCGGTAGGCGAGCTGGTAAGTAGGTGGTATTGGGAGCGCCACCACTCGGACCAGTTCGCGCGAAAGGCGAAATGCTCGCGATCGCCCTGCTCCCACAACCGGCTCTGCGAAGGCCGTACCATCCCCACCACCACGACGTAGGGATGCGATGATGGTCGATAACATTCGTCACAGTGTCCAAGTTAGAACGCAGATATCGTTACTTTGGCACCTGCCATATCATTTTACATTAAACACGTTTCAATGACTTGCTTAATTTCGTAATCGAATATTTTAAGCGACAAATTTTGTCTTATTTTTTATAATGTTACCATATTGGCTAGCCCTTACGTGTGACGTTTAATTATGTCTCCATATATTGTGTGAGAGAGAGAAAATGATATTAATGGCAAATCCACATGTCAATCAGTTCGCATGACGTATATTTTGTAGTAGCTTTGAATATATATTTTTAGTTAGTAAGTTAAAGATCTTTTTTTTGTATGATATGTTGTGAAATCAACATCTGAGAATACTCTGGTGTTGGAGCGAGATGTGCTTTGAGGTTTGGTGTTTGTACACAACACCTTTATAGGTTGAAGTAACTATAAATTACTACCTAAAAATTTGCCTGTTTAACGTGGATTTCAGTTAATTAATATTCTTTGCATTTTAAATCAGCTAATCCTTATAAATAGCTCAACTAGTTCTATGCTTCCAAATATAGAATAATTCTTGATGGCATCTTTTCTTCCTGAATTGTGTTTTTAAAATAAACAAAAAAAAAAAAATTCTTTATATACTCAGCACTTTTTGCATGACGATGCATCATTGCACCATATGCCATAACCTATATAAGAATAGTAACTAAGACTCCATAATATATTTCTGAAACCTTCATTATATCACTTATGGTTGTAACAGATGACATTATACATCTAACAGATGATAAGCCACAGCTTATCAAACTATTAACCAATTTAACCAAACCTAATTTTTAATGTTATATTTAATATCAGTGACATACAACATAGAATCTCAGAATTATAAATCAACAAAATCGGGAAATAGAACCAAGGTTCTTCCTCCCAAAGATCACACACACACACACACACACACCCTGTAGCTGTCCAAAATTCTCATTACTACGACTAATATGCAGTAGGTATATTAAGAAATAACTGCGTGACAAACAGTGTTTGGCAAACGGTTTCATTGTTATGTGTAGGAAAGAACACGAACACAATGTTATCAGTCCATTTTAATTTCAAATTTGTTTAATACATATTGACGTTACACCACGTTATCGTCTCGCCCTGAACGTTGTAAACATAATGCCAATGACATCGAAGGTCCATTATATTATTATCGGTGCTCCACTCGACGAACACATTGGCAAATGTATTGGCGCATACATTTGACATATGAATATGTATTGGTTAATAACGGATTTGGCATGTGGTCTGCTATGGGATAGCTTTTTGCATTTGTTACGTAATAAGGGTCACTTAAACTCAAGTGCAGTTCTTTGTCAAAATCAGATAGGATAAGACAAATCCAAATCTTCATTAATTGTGAATAATTATATTTTTTTAATTGTTTATAATGGCAGATAAGAAAAATATGTTTAGAGCGTATATAGTAGGTGTAGATAACTGTATGGGTATTGACATATTCCTTTCCATTCATTTGCATTATTTAATAAATATTTTTATGTCGATAAAGCTATGGAAATGGTCCCGATTTTAGTACTGTCAAATTGATGCTTGGATCATTTACCGAACATTTATAGATTGACCGAAAAATATTAACAATATATATCAACCAATAACAGTTTTATTTTTAGTTTAACTTAGCCAGTGTGAAGTGTAGTTAAATCGTTACCGTTATCGTAAAAAGTTTAGTTAAAAGTTAAAAACATTTTAAAACTATAACTAATCTAATGTTGAAACAACAACCTAAAAAAGAAAACCATTGTATCATTTTAAATACAGGTTATATTTAATCTTTCTTTCGCCCTGTTGAAGTAAAATTCGAACAAAAACATTCGTATACACAAACATATTTCTGACCTAAAAGAAACGTGCTTTGAATTGTTCTCAACATTACGATAAGTCTAAAAACGAATATGCAACCAAAAAATAAAACCGTCACTATGGCCAATGCATTGGCAAAGAGCCATGATTATCGATAACTTTGCGCGACGCACATCACTCGGTGCGTCAGCAAGGCCGCGGACCGACGGCCCTACGCACGGCGTAGTTATACAGTAAACACAGTTTTGAACCGACAGCTTTTAATCCAATTCCCGTATTCAATATGAACTTTGTTGCTTATCGAGAAATTACTTTTAAGTGTACAACTCTATTTCAGTGTAACTTGAAAAATCACAATGGCATTTTAATGCTTTATTTTCTGCATGCTTATTATTTTTGGTTTTTAATTTACTAAGAGGTCAGAATACACAGTTTTGAAACGACAGCTTTTAATCCAATTCCCGTGTCCAATATTAACTTTGTTGCTTATCGAGAAATTACTTTTAAGTGTACAACTCTATTTCAGTTTAACTTGAAAAATTACAATGGCATTTTAATGTTTTATTTTCTGCATGCTTTATGACTCATTATTATTGGTTTATAATTAATTAAATGTTAACTATTTTTTATAATCTCTTGATCTAGATAGTATGCATTTGAAAAATCTGTTTTGAACCAACAGCTTTTAATCCAATTCCCGTATCCAATATGAACTTTGTTGCTTGTCGAGAAATTACTTTTTAGTTTGTTTAGTACAACTCTATTATTTCAGTGTAACTTGAAAGATTACAATGGGATTTTAATGCTTTATTTTCTGCATGCTTATTATTTTAGGTTTTTAATTTACTAAGAGGTCAGTAAACACAGTTTTGAAACGACAGCTTTTAATCCAATTGCCCTATTCAATATGAACTTTGCTTGTCGAGAAATGACTTTTTAGTTTGTTTAGTACAACTCTATTCATTCATTCATTGATCAACCCATTACCGGTTCACTACAGAGCACGGGTCTCCTCTCAATATGAGAAGGGTTTCGCCATAGTCCACCACGCTGGCCATGTGCGGATTGGCATACTTGACACGCCTTTGAGAACATTATGGAGAACTCTATTATTTCAGTGTAAATTGAAAAATGGCAATGGAATTTTAATGCATGCTTTATTACTTATTATTTTTGGTTTTTAATTTACTAAAGGTCAACTATTTTTTTTGTAAAATTTTAATCTAGATAGTATGTATGCATTTTAAAAATCTTCAATAAAAGAAATGTTATAAATGAAGCAAAATAATTTCGGAAGTTTAAAGTTAAAATTTTATTTGACTTGCATTACAATTTATTGATTTCTTTAATGCATATATTTTAAGGTTTTCATTAAAATAATCCGTTAGTTAAAGTTGTGAAATATATCCATGAGTTACTTAGTTTATTGGGTAATTGTTAGCATAAATAACTTATACCCACTCATAAAACTAGTAAATATATTTCAGACTAGAATAGTTTTGAACTACGATAAACGTTTTTGTTGCTGTCCCAATTCTCAGACTGTCAAAAATGTATGAGAAACACAGTCATAATTTTAACTGTATGTCGATATATTTTCACATATCGGATAATTTTCTTATTACAGTTATATTATACTTATTATATGTCGCGCTGTCGCATTATAACGTTGGAGGTCCTGGGTTCGATTCCCGGCTCGAGTCTGGTCTGGTGGGAGGCTTCGGCCGTGGCGGAAAATTGCAATAGCCGACTTGGTCCCTTGCTCAATATGGACCGCGGCGGCAGTCTGCAAAAACTTTTTTTTTGTATGAAAGTTAGATCAACCCACTCTAGGGACGATTGTGGATGATTACAGACTCGGAGAGAGTTAAGATTGTTGTAGGTAGCAATAGATAATAAATAGTAATAGCGAAATGAAATGCAACTACTACTAACTAAAACTTGATGCAATTAATAGGTATTGTCTGGTGGGAGGCTTCGGCCGTGGCTAGTTACCGCCCTACCGACAAAGACGTGTCGCCAAGCGATTTAGCGTCCGGCACCATGTCGAGTAAAAAACAATTAGGAGTGTGAGTTTACCATTCCCCTAACAGGTTAAGCCCACACTCCATACAAGAAACCATCAGGTGAAATTGCCGTCAAGGGCTAACTTGTAGTGGATAAAAAATATATATTTATAAGAAAGTAAGCGAACGCCTGCCTTCCTTATAAGGAACCCATAGAGTTCATTCCTATAGAGTTATATAGCAAACTGTATAAAGCGTACGTATTTAAAGTTTATACAAAACGTAAACTTGTAGAAAAGTCCTACTATAGTGTAAAAGATTATGTAAATGATAAAAAAGCATGGGAATGAAATATTGCTCTAAAAAATAGCTCTTAATATAATTTTAAGTGGCATGTGAGATGGTGATAACAAAAATAAAGTTTACCTGGCTAAGTTTGCTGTGGGCTTCTTCTTAGACCGCGGCGCGTTTGGAACCCTCATAGCTTTAGTTTTAAGTTTACGAATGTAGTTATCACCATCAAATCACTAGTATGAAAATTATTGACACGTCAAAAGTGCCTTTTAAAGGAATATTTGAATAAAGATTATTTGAATTTGAATTTATATTTTTGTTACAGATTAACAAGATGCTGGAATCACCGTGTATATTTCGACACACGCAGTCAAGTTTCAAACGAGCTCTACGTTTCGACATCGACGGACCAAGACTATGCGTGGATCCAATACCGCATGGCGACATCTCAAGACCAATCCCATCAGAGGACTTAAAAACTATCCGCAACGACACAAGATGATCAAATAATAGAAATATTTTTGTACAAGAAATACTAATATGAGAAAAAGATAACAGAATATTTTCATCCAGTATTTTTGGAGATTTTTTTTTATCGTATAGACTATGCTACATTAGTAATGCTTGGTGCTTCAAAGTGTAGTGAGGTGAATTAAAACTATCGATATATTGATGGTAATACTGCGTACGGTGGTATGATGTCGACGAGCGAGGGCGAGGCCGTCAAAGTGGAGGGGGGGCATGTCTCCGTCACAACCATAAGCATGTCGGGTCCAGAGACCAGCAATGGTAAGTATCACAAAAGAAAATTAATTTGTGTAACGTCTTGGTACATTTAGTTTTTGATTTTCTATGGAGCGTTTCACGGATTTTTTTTTATACACTACAAGTTAGCCCCTGACGGCTATCTCACCAGATGGTAAGTGATGATGCAGTCTAGATTGGTATTGGGCTAACCTGTTAGGGGCATGGTAAACCCACACTCCTAATTGATTTCTACGCGACATCGTGCCGGAACGCTAAATCGCTTAGCGACTCGTCTTTGCCGATTGGGTGGTAACTAGCCACGGCCGAAGCCGGACCACCAGACCAGACTCGAGCCGGGAATCGAACCGAATCCAGGAACTCCAACTTTGTAATGCGACAGCGCACGCACTGCGCCACGGAGATCGTCAAAATTAACATATCAGATTAAACACTGCATTAAATTAGTTTCATGAAATTAATTCAATGAACAATTTCTCATTGAAACCTTTCATTTATTAAATCAAAATAGCTTTATTCATGTAAACCTATTACAGGCATCTATGAGTCGTTCATATCACATTTTCCCACTGTTTTTATTCGTGAAGTGATGGTGATAATTCGCCAACTTAAAACTAAAGCTCCGAGGGTTCCAATCGCGCCCCGGTCTAAGAAGAAGCCCACAACAAACTAAGCCGAGGTATTATGATTATATCATATAAGTACTATTTTATATAGACACATTCGAAGTATACTTCTTTATATGTATTTTCGCTTATGGCGTTTATAATCTAGATAAATCTGTTATTCCAAATAGCTGCACAAAATGAGCAAGGAAATAAAGTTGTTTGTTTCGAAAAATTATATAATTAGCTTTCGGTATTCATAATTAGTGTCCGTATTTGAATATTTGATTAGTAAAGAAAAATTTCTTTGAAGTGTATTATTAGAGCATTTTCATTATATTTCAGGTCGCTTCTCGTACAGTTCGAGCGGCGTACGCATCAGCGTTTCTTCCGAGCCACACGATGAGGACTCCACGGATGCCGAAATCTCGAAAATCGACTTTACACAACACCAATATGAGGTTATTATTTCATTTATTTATTTTTTTATATAACTTTATTGCGATCTTTAGGACATAACATACATGAAAAAGACAAAAACCATTTCGTTGAAGCCGATGTATTAAAAATTACACGGAAGTTGCAAAAAAAAAAAAGCTTTCATCGTCATCATCATCATGATCAACCCATTGCCGGCTCACTATAGAGCACGGGTCACCTCTCAATATGAGAAGGATTTGGCCTTAGTCCACGCTGGCCATGTGCGGATTGGCAGACTTCACACGCCTTTGAGACCATTATGGAGAATTCTCAGGCATGCAGGTTTCTTCACGATGTTTTCCTTCACTGTTGAAGCGAGTGATGTTTTAATTGCTTAAAAACGCACATATTACCTAAAGTTATAGGTGCGTGTGCGCGTGCCCGGGTTCGAACCCCCGATCTCTGATTAGGAGGCTGACGTCCTAACCACTATCACAGCTTATACAATAATCGTGATCAACCCATTGCCGACTCACTACAGAGCACGGGTCTCCTTTAAATATGAGAAGGGTTTGGCCATAGTCCACCACGCTGCCCATGTGCGGATTGGCAGAATTCACACTCCTTTGAGAACATTACGGAGAATTCTCAGGCATGCAGGTTTCTTCACGATGTTTTCCTTCACCGTTGAAGCGAGTGATGTTTTAATTGCTTAAAAACACACATAACTCCGAAAAGTTAGAGGTGCCCGTGTTCGAACCCCCGATCTCTGATAAGGAGGCTGACGTCCTGACCACTATCACAGCTTACACAATAATATTATTATGTAATTATTTCAGTTATTTTGTTTGTAAGACAGTGTATTCAACGTTGGCTTCCTGATAAATAAATAATATAGTGATTAATGGTGATGTGTCATTCAGGTTAACATGCGCAATAAGAAGAAGCGATCATCAAGCGGGCAGTGCGACCTCGCCGTGGAGCAGGAGCGGCCAATGTCCTGGGAGGGTGAGCTGTCGGACTCCGAGATGGTTATCGATACCAGTGTCAACAACGGTGAGATATTGGGTAGAAACATACATTAAGGATGGAAGCCCGTGATATATACGAGATATAATACGAGATTAAATGTTATTTAATAGTTTTTTTTTTATAGTTTATATATGTAAATAAAATAGTCGTCTAAGTGAAAATAAGGTTGTGATTACATGTTGAGTTAGCCCTTAAATGGGCCCTATACTATGTCAGTAAAAGATATTATGTTAAAAATTTTACTATTGTTTATAAGTCAGCATTCACATTGTATACAACGTGGGCTTCCTAATAAATAAATAAATATATTAAGCATTTTTTGCTATAACGTGCTGCGCATGCGCATGTTGTTTATTATATAGTTGGATATTATGTGTACGGTACCCGGCTCTGCTCTGATGGAAGAGAACCATATAGGCTATAAAAAATTACCACCAAAATCCATTTCCGAAATGTTATACTGATGTATGATAATATTCAACGCAGGTGTAATGCCTCCGTTAATAGCATATTACTGTATTCAGTTGTGTCTAAAGCCTTGAATTCCTCCCGGGTTCTACCTAATAATTTTCACTACCCGCTCAATAATATCCTTACTATCCTCATTAATACTGCTTCTTATAGATATTCCCGCTTATTTCTGTCTTTTTGAAGTTCACGTATTACGGCGAAAAGTCTTTTAAAGTAAATTACAAAAAAAATCGCCATCGCATAAACTGGCACAATTCCCTATGTATATTAAGCTAACAAGACTTTGTGTTTTACTAAAGAGATATTCCATTTTGATACTTGTTTCGGGCGACTTAAAGGAAAAGGTATTATCTTGATACGTGACGTGACGTTGACGTGTGACGATCTCCGTGGCGCGGCGCGCGCGCTGTCGCATTTTAATGTTGGAGGTCCCGGGTTCGATTCCCGGCTTGAGTCTGGTCTGGTGGGAGGCTACGGCCGTGGCTAGTTACCACCCTACCGACAAAGACGTGTCGCCAAGCGATTTAGCGTTCCGGCACGATGTCGCGTAGAAACCAATTAGGGGCGTGGGTTTACCATAGTCTTAACAGGTCAGCCCGCTACCATCCTAGACAGCATCATCACTTACCACCAGGTGAGATAGCAGTCAAGGGCTAACTTGTAGTGTGTAAAAAAAAAAAAACGTTTTGTTGTGTGTTTTGCCTTTCTATCGCGGTTTGCTCCTTCTTAATAAACTGATTTATTTTCAGATGAAAACAGCAGCTCCCTCGACCTGCAATCGTCAAGAGATTCCATAGACACGCTCCGCAATGTGACCATCAAGACGGAGCCTCTCAAAACTGAAGCCTTCCAGAGTTTGGACGACCAGCGTGTTCTAGACCTCAAGTACACAGTTCCACTGCAGTCGCACCAGCGGAGTCTTAGTATGAACAGGGTAAGTTTCATATCCTGGGAATTGAGAGCTCAAATGAGTACAAAGTGTCTTAGGAAGAAATTACAAATGCAATGCAAATCATAGAAAAAATTTGTATGCCTTAATAACAGAGCTTTATTTATTAATAGCTGTGATAGCCTAGTGGTGAGGGCGTCAGCCTCTTAATCAGAGGTCGGCGGTTCGAATCCGGGCACGCACCTCTAACTTTTCGGAGTTATGTCCGTTTTTAAGCAATTAAAATGCGTTTTTAAAAACAATTAAAATATATCTAGCTTCAACGGTGAAGGAAAACAGCGTGAGGAAACCTGCACGCCTGAGAGTTCTCCATAGTGTTCTCAAAGGCGTGTGAAGTTTGCCAATCCGCACATGAGCGTGGTGGACTATGGCCAAACCCTTCTCATATTGAGAGGAGACCCGTGCTCTGTAGTTAGACGAGAATGGGTTGATCATGAATCATGCCTTTGGGAATATAATGAACAGTTCTCATTATCTGTTTTCCCTTAATGTGACATTTATTTGCGTAATACATAATATACTTGCGTTTATTATCTTCAGATATCTGTGCTTACGGACAACGCGTCGCTGACTCTAGCCAGGCGGCCATCTTCTCCCACGAGCAGTGCCAAATCGGCCCACTCCGACCAGTACGAATCGCCTCACGCACAAAACCCGAATATAGAGGTGCAGAACTTGACTATCAAGAAAGAGACGCAGCTGTCTGGTAAGGAATTTTTCCCTTTCCATAATCGCATAAGGTTTTTCTCCTATAAGGCCTACATGAATGTGTGAAGCTAGAAAATAGCTGGCCAGTAATAGCTAGAAAAAATAACGTTTGAAAGAACTAACTTAAACTTAACTAGCACAAATTAAAAAAAAAAAAAAAAAAATTGTAATCGGTCCTTGATCCGGTGCATAGTTTTTAAATTAACCCGACGTTTTGAAGTGGGTTAAAATCGTGTTCATAGATTCCGTTCCAAAAGCGTGTTACATACGTCATTGGTCTAGATTGTTTTACGTTAATTATAAAACAAAAGAGTGAGAACCTAAATCTAAATTATAAAAATAAAATTAAAAAAAAAAACTAGGACCATATTGTGTTAGTAAGAAAAAAAAACGTAACGATTTGTCAGTACTGACATCGACTATAGCCAAAACCCTTCTCATATTGAGAGGACACCCTTGCTCAGTAGTGAGCCGGCTATGGATTGATCATGATGATGATGATGATGAATTTGAGGTTTGATATAACTGGTTAGCCCGCTGCCATGTTAGGCAGCATCTCACATAGGGGGTAACTAAATAAAAATGTTCTGTAAAGTAACAAAATTTAAATCTCATTATCTTACGCTAAAATGACGACTTTTATTTTTATATTATTTATTTATATTTATATTATAAGGTATATATTAGTATATTTATTTAATATTTATTACTATATTGTATTATTTACGTAATCTGGTTTATGTATTAGTATTTAGTTATTCGTATGCAGGTTTATGTTTTTATATTATGCCACCTACTTTCTTCTTCTTCTAGTTTTCCTAATCCTAAGGTTGCCTGGCAGAGATCGCTACAAAGCGATAAGGCTGCCTTTTGTATCCTGCTTTTTCTTGTTTCTGTCTTTCTTATTATTTCTATTTTTTCTTTTTGTGGTGTACAAATAAAGAATAGATAAATGAATAAAATTCTGTTACAGAACTGAAGTGTGAACCTACAGTGAGCATGGACAAGTTGCTGGGGCTTCACGGATCACCTCTGTTGGGGCGGCTGCCGAGGGTACAGTCCAGTGCCAGCACCGACTCCGCCGTACATTCTATGTACACGCATAGGTGTGTATCACGTTGCAAAGAACCTTATCAATGAGAATATAAAGTTCATAATCGCTCGTCAACTGAACGTCGTATGTTGTAGGTATAAGCTCACGTAAGTTTTATATAAAATGTTTGATGTATAATACTTTACCAATAAATCATAATAAATATAACATTATAGGCTATATAGAAGTTAATACAGAAAAAAAAGCTCACGTAAAACATTTTAGGTATACAAGAACAAATTTTTAGCAATTTCTTTAATCTAAACCATTCCGAAAATGTATTCAAAGATTTTTAAATAATTATAATGGCTGACTAGTAAAAAATAAAGATAAATTTTTAGCTTTATTATACCGATTGAAAGGCTTCCTCATATCGATTATTCTTTGCTTTATAAACTTAGTATCCGAAATAAAAGGAAGATCATGAATATTAATATTTTATTACGTATACGAAGCTGTGATAGCCTAGTGGTTAGGGCGTCGGCCTCTTAATTAGAGGTCGGCGGTTCGAATCCGGGCACTCACCTCTGACTTTTCGGAGTTATGTGCGTTTTTAAACAATTAAAATATCAATTGCTTTCAACGGTGAAGGAGAACATCGTAAGGAAACCTGCACGCCTGAGAGTTCTCCATAATGTTCTCAAAGGCGTGTGAAGTCTGCCAATACGTACATGGCCAGCGTGGTAGACTATGGCCAAACCCTTCCCATATTGAAAGGAGACCCGTGCTCTGTAGTGAGCCAGTAATGGGTTGATCATGATGATGATGATTACGTGTTATAATTAGTAGGATTAATAAGTATGTTCATGGGCGGCGATTTCAAAATCTATGAATGCAGTTTAATAGTTTTTTTTTCTCAATTAAAATAAAGCTTTCTTTCAGTAAAAAGTTCCATCTGTAGATGTATATTTAAGGTACTGCACCCGATGTGGCATAGTCGTAGGACGACCTATATTATTATATAACCTATATAAACATGTTTGTGTGTTTATTAAAATAAAAAAAGGCCATTTATTCTACTACGAAGTCAATACAAAATAATAATTAATGTCATAGTTTTTTTTTAACAAGTTTCAGTCCAATTTTCTATCTCTTATAATATCGTAACAAGTTTTTGGTAGAAGTCGCCTCTCTGGCGTAAGTTTCTTCTCTTTCTCTTTCCAAGTCTTCCTCTCCTTTGCTTCTCTGGTCCATAGCGGTTGTTTGTATGTTTATCTTTATCAATGTTTAAAATTTCCAGCGTTTACAGCAGTCCATCGGCCAGCCCTCGACCCTCGAGGCATTATACTCCATCTCTTTCCCGCAACAACAGTGACGCTTCTCATTCATCATGCTACTCGTATAGCTCGGAGTTTTCGCCCACGCATTCGCCAGTTCAGGTATCTTAATTCAAATTCAAAATAATCTTTATACAAATAGTCGTTTAAAGGGCGCTTTTGACGCGTCTGGTGGGAGGCTTCGGCCGTGGCTTGTTACCACCCTACCGACAAAGACGTGTCGCAAAGCGATTTAGCGTTCCGGCACGATGTCGCGTAGACACCAATTAGGAGTATGGTTTTACCGTACCCATAACAGGTTAGCCCGCTACCATCCTCGACTGCATCATCACTTACCACCAGGTGTGATAGCCATCAAGGGCTAACTTGTAGTGTATAAAAAAAAAGTCAATAATTTACAGAGTAGTGATTTGATGGTGATAACTTCATTCGTAAACTTAAAACTAAAGCTATGAGGGTTCCAAACGCGCCCCGGCCTAAGAAGAAGCCCACAACAAACTTAGCCAGGTAAATTTTCTTTTTGTTATCACCATCTCACATGTCACTTAAAATTATATTAAGAGCTATCTTATTAGAGCAATATTTCATACCCATGCTTGTTTATCATTTACATAATCCTTTACACTATAGCAGGACTTTTCTACAAGCTTACGTTTTAATTATATATATTTATCATATCTATCTATCTTTTATCTATCTATATTTATATACTAGCTGGTGCCCGCGACATCGTCTGCGCAGGGTTAGTATTTCGAGTTGTTTATTTCAGCATGGCGTAGAAAAGAACTAACGTTATGACATTAAAATTATCACGCAGATGGTTGATTTTCCTACTCACTTGACACTTGTCGTCATATTTTGGACTATTCAGAGAATATTTTTATAAATTGTAGCCTATGTGTTATTCGGATGTATAAGCTATATTATTGTAAAGTTTCATAAAAATCCATTCAGTAGTTTTTACGTGAAACAGTAATAAACATCCATCCATACTTATAACCTTTCGCGTTTATAAAATTAAGTAAATTTTTTTCCGGGACGGATTAATAGATTTTCAATTTTATCAGTAATTCAATGGCTTACATTACTAAACAAAAAATAAATAAAGATGCCGGCATAAATCCTTATGTATATAATAAATCGTTGGATGATATAGTACGTAATACACCTTCTCCTCGAATAGTTAGTCAACAACCCGCTTCTTTGTTTTTTTTTTGCACCCGTCGTCACAGGGCGTTGTTGGCAGGGTGTCCTCTTTCGTAAAAAGAGACCTTATTATTCTTTATTATAAATGAAATCAATACAATTAAATATTTAAAAACAATAATACACAATTAAATTAATTTAAAAACTTACAATAATTATTTCTAAAAAGATCTATAATTATTTAAAACAATTAAAATCATTAACACTAACTTTTTTTTTTTTTTTTTACCCTCTACAAGTTAGCCCTTGACGGCAATCTCACCTGATGGTAAGTGATGATACAGTCTAAGATGGTAGCGGGCTAACCTGTAAGGGGTATGGTAAACCCATACTCCTTCAGGTTTCTACGCGACATCGTGCCGGAACGCTAAATCGCTTGGCGACACGTCTTTGTCGGTAGGGTGGTAACTAGCCACGGCCGAAGCCTCCCACCAGGCCAGACTCGAGCCGGGAATCGAACCCAGGACCTCCAACTTTTTTATAATCTGACAGCGCGCGCGCTGCGCCACGAGGTCGTCAAACTTAACACTAATCAAGGGTGTGGTCAAATGTTTCAAAGCTCGGAGCCCGGAGTTCGCAGAACAGCGATTTCCTCTTGCGAGCAACAGAACAACGCGATTTATATGATAGTGCCATCTATATATGCTAACGATACAACCGCTTCTTTGTTAGATTGCAGCGCCATTTACTACTAGGTGGCTGGTAGAGGCTAACTTGTAGTGAAACTAAATAACGCTATATTCCTCACGAGTCATATACTTTGGTATAACATACTGATGATTATGTTCTTCCCCAGAGCCGGCATCCGCACGTGGTGTACCGCGAGGCGGCCGTGTTCCCCGCGTCGCCCGCCCACGACGAGGACACCGACGCGACGGACGACCGACTCCATCATCACCAGGGCATCAGCAGGCAGCAACTGATCAACAGGTTAGCGAAAGATGCAAACAGACATACCAGAATTTGTCTGGTGGGAAGCTTCGGCCGTGGCTAGTTACAAACTACCGATAAACACGTGTCGCCAAGCGATTTAGCGTTCCGGCACGATGTCGCGTAGAAACCAATTCGGAGTATGGGTTAACCATAACAGGTTAGCCCGCTTCCATCTTAGACTGCATCATCACTTACCATAAGGTGAGATTGCTGTCAAGGGCTAACTTGTAGTGGATAAAAAAAAACACCAAAAGTTCTACACTCAAAGATATATAAAACCAATTGTTATGCCTTACCTCTGACTTAAGAAAATTAAAACGAGGTAGAGTTATAAATCTGTCTCGTTTTAACACTAACTTTGGCTGTGCAAAGTACTCTTTATAAATATCTCAGCCTAAGTTTTATAAAGCGTGCTTAGACTTAAGAGAACTGTTTTTGCCAAGATGCTTGTTTTTATTGAAAGTTTGTTGTGGACTTTTACTTGGACCAGGGCGCGTTCGGTACCCTCAGCTTTAGTTTTAAGTTTACGAACATAGTTATTACCATCAAATCACTACTATGTAAATTATAGACGAGTCAAAAGTGCCTTTTAAAGGACTGTTGGAATACAGATTATTTGGAAGAGAGAGTCCTTTAAAGGTCGATTTGTGTATAGATTATCTTTTAAAACCTTCGATAGGATAATATTTAATGTTTAACAGACCAGTAAATGGCATTACGGAAGGCTGCTAAACTGTGGAATTAATGAATCTCGAAAATTTTAAGCGTTATTTATACAGTTTCATTCACGTGATTTGTCTCTTGCCTTTTAGCCCTTGTCCAATCTGCGGTGACAAGATAAGCGGATTCCACTACGGCATATTCTCTTGCGAGTCCTGCAAGGGATTCTTCAAGCGCACAGTACAGAATCGCAAGAACTACATGTGCCTCAGAGGTGGAAACTGTCCAGTTACTGTTGCGACGCGCAAAAAGTGCCCCGCTTGCCGATTCGACAAGTGCTTGGGATGTGGTATGAAGCTCGAAGGTATGACTTCTTGAACTCTCTCCCCATGTTATTTACAGAATCCAAATGTCTGCTTAAGATATGCGTGTATTTTTATCCCGAACTGTTGTCTCACCCTTTTTTATAACGCTTGGGAAATGTGTTTACTCTTTTTTTTTTATATACATAGCGAGCAAACGAGCAGGCGGTTCACCTGATGGTAAGTGATTACCGCCGCCCATGAACATTTGCAGCACCAGAGGACCGCCAATGCGTTGCTGGCCCTTGCGCAATTTGTTAATCCGCCCTTCGAAGATCCCCATATTGTAACCATTAGGGAACACGGAAGATGGAAGCTGGTTCCACAATTACTCATCCCCTCTGGGGCGATGCAGGGAGAACGATGGAGTATGTGGGACTCGCCGGCGGACAGAGTAGCGACCCATAATACCCATTAAAACCCAAGGATGCTCTTACGCGTCGCCTGATAGCTGGGTCAATGGTCGAGAATGCTCGCGCACTCGTCCGCAAAACTGCAGTTTCACCCAGTTATTAGTAATGATACTGTCTAACATGGTAGCAACCTTTTTTATGTCGGGATGGAAAAACTTTATGGCTACCTCCATCCCTTGGGCAAGAAGACGAGACCCGTTAAACGCCAGGGCTTCTGCGCTAAGGGAGTGAGGATCGGGACAGCGTGATCCCCCCCAAGACACTGTGGAGGCCTGTGGAATGACGGGTAGCTAGTTTCTCCCAAGGGAAGCTGTCGTGCGGCAAATTGACGCTGTCTTCTCCCTCCCCGTTTGCCTCGGAGCGGGTGCGCATCGAAGGCTAGCTCGCGCGCCCGCTCAGCGCCTTCTTCCGAGATCATGTCCTCACATGGCTATGGCATTCCAGGACCTCTCGCTGCTATGCATGACTCTGATCACGGTGGGCAGCGATAGGTTTCCACCAAATAAAATGGTTGCAACCTAACCTTACCTTAGTTATTTTTATTGAGTAGCTCTTAATGTTGGTGTATGTAAGAGCTATATATAAGTAAAATGTTGACATAATAAATGATGCACCTAGTTTATTTATTTCATGACAAGTCATTACTTTTCCAGCGATAAGAGAAGATAGAACTCGTGGAGGTCGCTCCACGTATCAGTGTTCGTACACACTGTCGGGCGCCGCCTCGACAGGTTCGTTGCTCTCTGCGCATGCGCCGACCACACTTCGACACGCATCCAGCCTCACTTGCGTAAGTCCGAGAAAAATGTTTTTTGTTTACAGAGTAGACCAATATAGCATCATCATCCACTCTTTATAACGTAACTCTCTCGCTATGTCGCTCCAAATGATGGTAAAAGTGACGTCCCAAATGATGGTAAAGATAAGCAATCTAGCTCTTAGTCTATGCACAATCTCAATCGTCCAGTCGCTTTCGAGTAACGAAACAATGTAACGTCACAGTAAAATGGACCTTAAGTTTTAAAACTAAAGTCGCAATTCTCATACAAATTTTTTTATTTTACAATCTCGTGCTGGCAATTCTGGGCAAATTTATTTTTAAAACTTAGCAGGTACGTTTCATTTTACAATGATGTGAGTGTGTCTATATTCAAAAACGACTGTATTTTCAACTAACGATAGAGGCCGACTATTTTAATTATATCTGTTAAATTCTTCTATAGCTATAGTTGGAGTATAGGACCGATTGGTGGTAAGGTGATTTGTAGTGCTTACGCCTCAGATAGCAGGTTTAAAGACTCTCGTCTACCAATACGACCGGGCTAGCTGGAATACGGCCCAATCTGTTAGGATTTTGACACCTGTGCCTTATTGTGGGCCAGTAATGCGATGACGATAAGTAATGTTACTTTATCTTTTCTAGGTAAATGGCCCCGGGTCGTATAGCAGTAGAGGGGAATCGAGTAACAGCCGACTCACGCCTGACATACCCCCATTATTGCAGGTAACTTTAATGTTTATTTATTAATGAAAGGGATCTATTATTAAAAAAAAAAAACTGTTACAATCTCATATTAAATACAAAAGACAAAGCCACCGCGTTGTCGTACATGACACAGGATTATATAAGTTTAATATATTATTATTATATTGTTATTTTCCCCAAATGTGACTAGAAAACACAAAAAATACGGAATGCTGATCTGCTAAACTTAGTTGGCGAACTTTTTAAAAGTTAGGCGCACAAAGAAGAAATCGACATGCTGTATGAGACAGAAGATAGCATAACAGAAGAGAGCAAACAGATCAGAATAATGAGCAGTTAGCTTCTGCCTCATAACTTTCACTTGGAAAGTTATATTCAAAAATTACTCCCCTTTTCGCGGCTCTTTATTTTTATAAGCTTAATGTGAAAACAAATGGCAAAGAGTCAAATGTCAAATGTCAAATTATTTTAATTTTAATTGAGAATTATGAAATTTTCATGCAAAAGAACTTTTAATATGAAATGGGATACAACGCAGGTTACATTTTTAACTGTAGAAAGTTATTAATTTCAACCTATATTTACTTTATACTAAGTATACGAACCAACAAACACGCTTTGCCATTTCATAGTAATTAATAGCGTTCTAGGTAGATATTTCTTAAAGACAGAAAAAGAGGTCTTCCAAAATTATTCGTTTACATTTTCTAAAACACTTCTTGCTGTTGTTACCAGGAGATAATGGACGTGGAACATTTATGGCAATACAACGAGTCGGAGCTGAGCCGCATGAGCAAGTCCACCGGCAGTCCGTCAGCCAACCCGCTGCTGGCCGCCAGTGGAATCACCGCGCAGAACTCCAGCGCTGACTTCCTGGCGGACCTATGCAACATTGCGGACCATCGCCTGTACAAAATTGTAAAGTGGTGCAAGAGTTTGCCGCTTTTCAAGAATATTTCGGTAAGTTTACAAAATGTGTACTTATGCATGCACGAAAGCAGTTATACTTTTTAGTTGCTTATCCCAAATTATTTACGCAGTTAAATTTAGTTTAAAATTAGTGTTTTAAAGTTAAGTGAGTCATCACATACTACAAACTTCGATATACTTGATGAAAATTAAGATGAACAAGCATTAGAAATACGGCAAGTTGCCAATATCTACGGTTGCGATCTTAGACAAGAATCCCTAAAGAATTCAATGCCTCTAAAAAACAACGAATCAAGATTCTGCCACAGCCATATTTCATTACGATAATTACAGCCGCTTCAATCTTATCTTCTCCCTCACATCTGATTATTGTATTCCAATGGAAGTATAACTTTCCAAATATGTTATAAAACTACTTGGTATCCTGATAAAAATCGTGAATCTCAGTGGCCTAAAATAGTCGGTATTACCACGAAACTTTTGATTGGCTGTAACTAATTTGTCCGCCATCGCGAACGTGGGATGAAAGCATTTGTTCGGCCTTACTCAAAAATAGTGATAAAGTACCGTAAGCGCGTATGTACGTAAGCTTACTGGGCGTTATCGTATGCGTTGAAGTTCTTCAGATCAACTCAATCAGAAGAATTTGCAATCGTAAAAGCGCAATTTTCAACTCGAGCGAACAAGAACATTTTTTATTTATTTTTATTTATTTTTTTATTTTTTATTTGGCAATCTTAACAAATTACAATTCTTATAATTAAATCTTAACTTAGTTACATATTCTATATCTAATTGTAATTCTAACAGACTGCACAGCATGACAAAAGCTTAATACAACCAATTACAGAAAAACAAATCCAAAGTTAGGTGTAATACCTACTGTATACTAAATTAATTCCATCACACTCAAACAAAACTTCCTATAGTGACCGTTAAATATATCAATTTTGGAGTCTTTACTGATAATCTCATTGTACAAACGACACATTCTTACAATGGGATTATAGTACGAAGTATTGTTTTTACAAACCTCAATGATAAATGTCTTGGGCTTGCGGCATATGTATCTTGTGTTAATGTTTATTTGAGATAGTAAAGTGGGGGAGTCTAAGTTCGAATGCAGTATTTTATGAAGGGTAATTAAGTCTTGCCGTTGACGGCGAATGTGGAACATTACCGCTATGCTCGTAATATATGTTTTATTGTTAATTTAATCTAACAAATGCCCTGCGAAAGCAAGATGTTGCTTTAAAATTATTTAAAGCATTCAAAAAGTATTACTTTTTAAAAGTGCTTACAGATTTTTCAAGAAAATGTGTCTCTTCCAGATCGACGACCAGATCTGTTTGCTGATCAACAGCTGGTGTGAGTTGCTGGTACTTTCTTGTTGCTACCGCGGGGTCAGCACTCCGGGGGAGGTACGCGTTGGTGGAGGCCGCGGCATCACCCTACACCAAAGTGCCAAGTAAGTTATTTTTAATTACATTAAAAATAATTTTAATAATTACTCTGCCCGGATATGATTTTAGTTCTGATTACATTTAATGTTTATACATTTAGTTTGAATAGTGTCCAAATTGTGATCCCTTCGTTTCCACGCTTCTAAATCCTATCATCTTCCTTGACAACTTTGCCTTTTCTAAAGTTCATTTAAAAGAGAGCGTTTATTCATCATCATCATGATCAACCATTCTCGGCTCAATGCAAAGAACGGGTCTCCTCTCAATATGAGAAGGTTTGGCCATAGTACACCACGCTGGCCATTTGCGGTTTTGCAGGCTTCACGCGCCTTTGAGAACATTATGGAGAACTCTTAGGCGTGCAGGTTTCCTCACAATGTTTTCTTTCACAGTTGAAGCAATGAAGAAGACCGATCTCTGATTAGGAGGCTGACGTCTTAACCACTAGGCTATCACAGCTTTTAACGTTTATTGCAGTTATGTAAATGTTGAATTTAGTAGCAACAGCAATACAAACATCATTGATATACTTTAGAAGAAGTAAAGGTCACAATAAACCTCCTTGCACTAGTGAAATTGTAAATTTGTTTGCAGATATGGTCTGACACCATGTATAGAACGAATGCTCAGCTTCACGGACCATTTAAGGAGGCTACGAGTTGACCGATACGAATATGTTGCGCTCAAGGTCATCGTACTACTCACTTCAGGTAAATGTTTTAACCATAACATGTACAGTTTTTTTTTTTATACACTACAGTGCGAAATTCTAGTGATATAGCGATCTCAGTTGGCGATTGATAGCTTATATTCGTGATTGAAAGATTTTCTCACTTAAATCCATTTATCATTTAAAATTTAATTATCTTAACGATACATTTTCGTGTCACAACTTGACCAAATCAACCAAAGTTTTAGTTTCTTATATATCATCATGATCAACCCACTGCTGTCTCACTACAAAGCATGGGTCTCCTCTCAATATGAGAAGGGTTTGGCCATAGTCCACCACGCTGGCCATGTGCGGACTGGCAGACTATATATATTTGAGTTTTCAATTTTATGACAAGGAGCTGCAACCAAATATTCATTATCGGGTTATTGTGAGTCTTTCTTATAACGGATAGCCTCTCTAGCAACGCATAAGACATTAGGGTGATATACAATCTGGGAATCAAGTCTTTATCCGTTGCATTTCTAACTTACCACGTAACACTTTTTATCTTCTTATCCACTATATTATATCTCAATACGGCACCAAAAGTCAAAACATTATCTGCCTTAAAAATAAACGTAGTATAACGCAGAATAGTTATGGAGTGTGAATGTCCCGCTCTTACATTAGAAAGGTGGTGTCAGTTTAAGTGTAACAAAACACTGCCTAGCAATTTCTTTGCTATGCTACGTTCATTTGTAAGGCCCTAAGTGTCAAGTTGATATTGTATAGTTGTTTCAGCTAGTTATTGTGCACTTTTATTCCTAAATTGGAATAAACCTTGGGAATAACCGGAATATCGAGTCATAGTTCGATTTCCGAGGTTTTGTAACCTTACTGAATCGTTTTCCATCAAACAAACAATCAATTCAAAAATCCGTTCCCAGGAACTTATGATGCGTCAATAACTCACATTGTAAGGAGTTGATGCTAACTACATTCGTAAACATTATTTTTGTCATGCTGGGAAATGCGTGTACGCATTTCCTCCGGAAACGACGTAGGCATAACTGCGCCGCTTCCGACAGGGTATGTGGGACTCCCCGGCAGCCCGATTAGCGACCAGAATACCCACTAAAACTCAGCGATGCTCCTTCGCGTCGCCTGGTGGCTGGGTTACGGGAACGCTCGCGCACTCGTCCGCAATGCAACCAGTACATTCGTAAACTTAAAACTAAAGCTACTAGGGTTCCCAACGCGTGTTATTCCCGGTCTAAGAAGCCCAAGACAGACTTAACCGGGTAAATATTTGAAATAATTAACGTCTCATTACGTTTTTTTAGATGCTCCTGAACTTAGAGAAGCGGAGAAAGTACGTGCTTCGCAAGAAAAGGCGCTCGCAGCGCTTCAAGCGTACACGGCGGCGCACTCACCCGACACGCCCGCTAAGTTCGGAGAACTCTTGCTGCGTATCCCCGAGCTGCAGCGAACTTGCCAGGTGATATATTTACTACCAGCTGATGCTCGCGAATGCCCCCATCCGCCTTGTAGGCTAAGGGCTTTTAGCAATTCCTGGAGAATAAGCTACGTTTGTAACTGAAGATTATGCCATGACTAGTTATGGAGTGTTTTGTCACGCTCTAAAATTAGGAAGGTGGTTTCAGTTAAAATGTAACAAAACACTGCCTAGCAATTGCTTTGTTATGCTTCGTTTTTTTTTATCCCTTGACGGCAATCTCACCTGATAGTAAGTATGATGCGGTCTAAGATGGTAGCGGGCTAACCTGTTAGGAGTATGGTAAACCCATACTCCTAATCGGTTTCTACGCGACATAGTGCTGGAACGCTAAATGGCTTGGCAACACGGCTTTTTTGGTAGGGTGGTAACCCTGGACCTCCAACTTTATAATGCAAAAGCGCACGCTGCGCAACGGAGGTGGCCGTTTTTTCGTTCCCGCTCCTTTTCCGAGCTTATCGATCTAATTTCGATGAAGTTTGCTATGGCTGGTATATGACAAATCCTGCGGGAATCATAGATTTTTCTGGAAAATGTATCCTATGTGTTTATCAAGGATGTAAACTTTCCTTTTTTATGTAATTAGTGTGAAGTGCGATAATTGGATTATAAACGTGCGAACTGAGTGAGACATCGTTACGATCATAGGATTTTGAGATTGTTGTTGAAATAGCGATAAGGAGCAGATAGCTGGGAAGACACGGTAGGTCGGTGTCTTATTCAATTAGGTAATAATCGACAAATCCTTTTTTTTACTTTATCAAACCATGTTTCTCTCCTGTCTCCTTGCGTAGTACAATAGGTGTTAAATGGTTTATTTCTTTGTCACAGTTCTTCATGCAAGTCGGCAAAGAAATGCTCAACCCCGCCAACAAGGGGAAGGACGGTGAAGGACCCAGCTTCAACCTGTTGATGGAGCTCTTGAGGGGCGACCACTGACCGGCATTCTCATCACGTTGAAACCATTGCTCAAGTACGAACGAGACTAAACTCTTTAATATAGATAAGCCTTTAAAATAACATAACTTACTTATTTTTACAGTAAACCTTGGATCAATAATAAAATATTGTATTAGATATGCTGTAAGTCATCTAAAATAACGCTCACGATTCCAGAACCTATTTTTCTTAGCTCGCTAGTTAAAAAATCAATTTGAGTGTGCGCAGGAACTATATAACTGATTTCATTAAAATAATGAAAAAAAACACCTTTAAGTATTTTTTATAAATAGAAAATGTATTGAAATTAATAAAATCATACAAATTAACAAGAGATTTTTGTATGTTTTTATTATTATTTAATATGTTTTAAACATATGTAATACTTCACTCAATAAATGCTACATAAAAGTTGTTCACATTAAAGGACAGTTCATATAAAAAAATACATGTCATAATAAGTATTAAAGAGTCTTACTTTGTTTGGGATAGCTAGCACCTCTAGTGCATTATTCGAAGCTACGCTAAGGCCGAGATCGGTAAAGCGCGCTTAGCTTTATCTCTGATTCGATATAGAGATAAAAGGGAAACAAAGTTATGTGTCCGATATATAGTTATAAAACTAACTTTCGCTGATCTAAGACAAAGTAAGCTCTATAGATCTTATCCTAAGCGGTCGAAAATTAAGAATTCCTACTAGGAATTCTTAATGAGGTCTAGGTTGAGTCACGTTTTTCAACTCAACTCATCTTCGAAGTTAGTCAAATATGTTTATAGTTGTGAAATTGCGACATCTGGTCCTCAGAGATAAGAAAACTTACTCTACACTAAGGGAAATGTAGAAAATGGAGACTTAATGGACTTTTTATATCAAAAGATATTTGGAATTTTGAACATCAAATCGGACCTTCCAAAGCCGTTTGAATAGGTTTAAATAGGATATGATAATCAACATGTAGGTAGTTTACGTAACTGGAACAATAAATAATTAATTAACTGCCTATGTGATATAACGATATTGCCTTGTAAAATCTAAGTCCCAAGTAAAACGGCCTTTAACAAAAGACTGCTTTCTTCGACACGATATGTAATAGTGATATGATATTCGTGTGCTTCTTACCGATGTAAGTATGTATATTTTGTATACTTCGATCGTTCAACCTATGAGAATAGAGCAACGCCGCGGTATCGAATTAGTGTTGATAGCGTAAAATAAATATTAACCTCATCTGTTGCATATTACTCGTCTGATCCACTCATTCTCTATCTTAACTAAATCCAAAGTCCTAAACTAAATCGTTAAGTCTAAAACTTTATTAGAAAAATGACCTTTGTAGGATATCCTTATTTTTTTATCTTGTCAATACTAACTTTTAACCGATATGAATATGATAAACCTGACGACGACCTCCGTGGCGCAGCGCGCGCGCATGTCACATTATAAAGTTGGAGGTGCTGGGTTCGATTCCCGGCTCGAGTCTGGTCTGGTGGGAGGCTGCGACCGTGGCTAGTTACCACCCTATCTACAAAGAACGTCGCCAAGCGATTTAGCGTTCTAGCACGATGTCGTGTAGAAACCAATTAAGAGTATGAGTGTACCCCTAACAGGTTAGCTCGCTAACATCTTAGACTGCATCATCACTTACCATCAGGTGAGATTGCTGCCAAGGGCTAACCTGTATTGGATAAAAAGAAACCTTTGTTTTAATCAGAACAGATTTAAGGATGCCTTCAAATTGACCTGCCATATGATGCTGTAAAGCAGAATGGCATTCAAAAAATCTTTAACGGAACGCTTAATTCCTGGTTCATTCCACTTGAATTTTAAGAGGATACGTAAATGATCTTCCCACGAAATAACTCCATAGTTGCAATAGTAATCACTTTAACTAGTCATAATGTTCCAATCGATATACAATTAATTGATATCGCTGGACTTATATGGCTACCGATGAATTATTTATCACTAGTAAATATAACTTAAATATTTTCTCAGTCATAAAAAGCAATATCTAGCAAATAATATCTAATGTCATATCATAATTTTATCTCCGTAGGATTTAATGTCTTATAAATATAATATTAATATTGATTAATTAATATTCTTGTTATAATATTAATTAATATTCTTGTATCTATACAAATATATTTAAATTGATTTGCCTAGCTCTAATGGGTTGAAAGCTCGAAGCAATTTAGTATAACATGAACGTATTTTTGTAACATTAAATATTAATGATGCATTTATTTCACACACATATGTAAATACATCTCAAAAACTACATTTCTCTAAAATACTCTATATAAATGTATGTTCATATAATTTTTATACATATTTAATAGATTCGTGTTCTGTTCTTGTAAGAAAGAGCAAATTCATGACTAATACTTTTATATCGAGGTATTTTGTATGGATATTTCTATTCAACGTATCCCTCTGTCTGTATATATATTTATATATGTATATATGTATTTTAAGAATAAAATGAGAATGTTGTTTAAAAGCAGATGATTTGGCAGACCACCCAAATGGCAGGTTCAACTGTAAAAAGGATACTTACGCAATTTCACCCGGTCGAAGGTTGACGATCGAATGTCTCAAACACAACCGTCAGTTTCTGTTTATATGTGTTTTTTTTATCTGTTTCGTTTTTGCTGGGTGAAAATTATTACTAAAAAATATTTGAATTTTAGTTAAGATTCTTTCTCATTTTGCAATAATAACTTTCTTTCGTTTTATTATATTTATAAACCTCTCACTGCCACTTGCTTTTATTAGAATATATTTTAATAAGGCCAAGGGATCAATGAACCTATGAATAATGTAATGTAAAATGAAAATAAATAAATAAAAGACTAATCGACAGTTCCAACGAATTTATATGGAGTAGATAAACCATTGATTGAAGTATGCAGAGAATGTTTAATTATTTATACAGGTAATTAAGTATTTTCAAGTTTCAAAGTAGATTGCTGTACTAGACTGGCATGGTAGAATAATTTCTTGATTTTCAAAGAAAGACACATCTACTGGTTTAGCGCAGAAAAAAAATTACGATAGAAAAATACGAATAACTTTTTGTACATCTAATTAAAAACAAGAAAAGAGTGCGGGTCCACGTTTCATAATAGTTTTTTTACTCAATTTTATACAAATATATCGCGTTCAATTTTACGTAAGTACGCGATATATTTGTATAAAATACAATAATAAATATTATATATTTTCTCGTCAACGTTACGAATAGCAAGAAAATATAGAACATGACTGTAGACATTTTGCCAAATGAATTGACAGCTTAAGTTAATAGAAGCTTTAGTGAAATACATGTTGTATATAAAACGCTAGACTAAATAAAATTAAAAAAAATCGAAGCTGTCACTATCGTAAGCAACTGTAATGATTGATGAAAATCACAGTATTTTTGTACTTTTTATATGAGAGTTTTTGAACTATATTTGTCAACACAGCTTTCCAAACTATCTTTCTATTTAGTAACGCAAAAAATATACGTAATCACGTATATATGATATATATGACCTTACACGCACATATTATATTCATTTATAATATTGTATTTGTAAGACTTGTGTATATTTTGGTGTAAGCTGTGATCTAAGGCTCGAAGGAGGCCCTATTTGCAATTATTGCCATTTCGTATAAGTTACTTAATAAAATAACGTTGTAATTCGATGTACGATGTAATAACATGAAGGTGAAACTTTCATTTTACTTAAAAATAAAACATTTAGTTATTAATATATAACAGCAAAGATACTGAAAACGTTAGTCAAAATCGATGACGTCTTATAAATAGAGTATGTTGTTTCTTGTCCGTCTTTATTTTTATAGTAATTGTATAGTATTATTTATGTTTTGTATTACTTTTTGTGTTGTGTTTTTTTTTATTTGTGCAATACTTGGCATAAATTTTTTTTTATCTGTAAACGGGGATCCTGAATTTTAAACCCATTTTTTTTTATATGTTTATGCTTCGTGTGTAACTTTTTTTTTTTAAACTGTGAATGTCAGTTTTTGGAACCAGTAATTCACTGCCGATAGTTAAAAATAAGACGAAATTGCTGAAAGCAATATCTATTTGTTGCAATAATATTAATATTCGATGAGAAATATTTTTTTTATAGTATTTTAGTGTTAGTTAAAGTATGTAATTTTGTATTCATTAGTTAGGATAAGAAGTATGTTTATAATAGTAATATAATTATAATCATCCGTGTATAAAAAAAATACTAATATCTTCTTCTTACTTTTAAAGTCATTTGTTTTATATAAAACAAAAGTATGACAGGGTTTCGTACAGTGGAATAATTTTGATGGCAGATTGGCGCAAGCATGTCAGATATGTAAGAGTTGCGAAAGCGAACGCTGCATGCCTTTCACCCAATTTAAATGCGAATAACGTCAGGTAATTGAGTAGACTATATAATATCTTAGAGCACGTAACACACACAGTAACACGTGAGTGTTACAGGTGCCAAAACGTCAATATGAGTTAAAATTTTGAAATAATAATGGTATAATTAACAAAAAAAGATGTGGTGACGTGGGACACCAGGTAGGAACGAAGTTCCTTCGGCTAATGTAGAATGATAGAATAAATGATAGAAAGAGAAAGAGAAAGGTGTTATACACTACTCGCTTGTGTATACGACTGTCGCGCCAGCGCACGTCTCATGTAACGGTTTTATTCCACGGACTTTTTCTTACGGTTTTACTATCACATTTTTTTCAGTTCGGTCGCGCAGCAAAATCTCTATCTCCTCCATATACACTACTCGCTTGTGTATACGACTGTCACGCCACGCACGTCTCATTTAACGGTTTTATTCCACGGACTTTTTCTTACGGTTTTACTATCACATTTTTTTCAGTTCGGTCGCGCAGCAAAATCTCTATCTCCTCCATATACACTACTCGCTTGTGTATACGACTGTCACGCCACGCACGTCTCATTTAACGGTTTTATTCCACGGACTTTTTCTTACGGTTTTACTATCACATTTTTTTCAGTTCGGTCGCGCAGCAAAATCTCTATCTCCTCCATATACACTACTCGCTTGTGTATACGACTGTCGCGCCACGCACGTCTCATTTAACGGTTTTATTCCACGTACTTTTTCTTACGGTTTTACTATCACATTTTTTTCAGTTCGGTCACGCAGCAAAATCCCTATCTCCTCCAAGCCTGCCGTAAGGAACTTCGTTCCAATAAATTAATACAAAATAGAATACACAAAAGTATATAAATTGCAATAACATACAACTATTACAATTTATATTTGTAGTGTTCGAAACAATTTTACTTAAATTTAATTCATTATTATTATTGTTTCAATTAGTTTTAACTTTATTTTAGTTTAATTAATTACGATTAGACTGGGTATATGTCAAAGTGTGTAATTCTAATAATTTTATATAACAAAAAATTATTCATTTGTTTATCAAACGAAATTTTGCTATATTTTGGCATATCAAATGCGGTCGACTCTTTTTCTGACGGCATTTACATTTTCAGAGGAAAAGAATGCAAGGTACGCGCTATCTGCAACTTTTGGTACCCATTGCGGGTCTTGCAGCAGTCTGTGATCAAATAATATCATATCAACAAATAAATGTTTTAATATATTCCATCAATATAATAAAAATACAATGCAAACAAGTTAATTCTATTATTGTAATAATTAGAAAATAAAACTTTTCCGTACGGGCACAAGTACTTCGTCTTTAAAATTAGTTTGTAACATTTGAGCTCATATAATATAAGAAAGTATGTTATAGTCACGACATAGTGTTTTAAAAATGTGCCAGATTTTAGTTTAAACTGATCTTGAGATTTTCGTGCGATTACAGGTTTATTTTTCCCCTCAATGCAACAAATTGCCAGGTAGATAGATAAATATATGTACGTAGTAGCCAATTTGCTAGATACTTGTACCCATAGTAATTATATTATAAATACACCACATGCTTCTCGTTTTAAAGTTGTACATTCCATAGTACCGAATTTATTTCACAGTTTCACAGGGCTCTAGACGGTATCTACTGAAGTTTAAGATTATTTTACTTCGACAAAAGACAACGCTTTCTGAAATCGGCTTTATTATCTATTTTATTTAAATTTCAGACAGTGTTCCAATAGACATAATATATAATATTATATTTTGTTGGGACATTTGAATTTTAAAATGTATATTAAAGAGTAGTAGGCTATCCACAGACCATTTGTCAAGATAGATGTTAAATAATTAATCCTCTCAATTCCGATTTCAACTGCGTTAGGTACCTTAAAGCTCTTTGGGTATTTATAAAACTGTTTTTGCAGTAATAAAATACAGTTTACAATTTTGTTTTGTCGTTTATTTTGTACAATATTTTACGCACAAGCTATGTTTTTTTTTTGAATGTGTATCATGTAATTATTATTATAAATAATGACAATTAATAAGAAAGTATAATGGCATCTATTTGTGTAAAAGTTTATTGAACTGATATTTATAGGTTTTAGTTTGTAATATTACTTTAATTTTACTGTATACTGCGAAAAGTAAAACGTTTTATTTAATAAGTTAATTTTTAGCATCCGAGTAGAAAAAGTTATGTTGCGGCTATTTTACTCAGTAAAAAATTAGAAATTTGCCATCTAAAATTTTCTGTAAAAAAATCATTAAAGAAAAAAGTTGGTTTTTACTCCGTGTTTTGGTCAGTGAAAGCGACTGGTTTTAAACTTGTCTACCCTAGAAGCTTAGTCAAACTTAGTCAGAAACTGTTGCAGTTTCCAGCGGCGGAGACAGGTCGTACGATGAACGTTTCGCGAACGAACCTATGATTAAGGACCAAAACATGCACGAGTAAAGCTATGTCTATATATGTTCCACTACTTCCTATTTTTGGAAATGTGCAGTTGATTTAATACCTAGCACTAGTAACAAACCGTACTTTCCTAACAACAAAGTGAACAACAGAGCCTGTTTCTCTGCAACTTTCTTAATATAACGACAATTTGTTTCGTTAGTTTTGGGACAGTAATTCATTGATTTACCACTAGCCGTAGATCGATCATTAACGCTCAAAAAATGGGACGGAAAAGTAGTGCACAAATAACGACGCGTGCACTCCTTTTCCCCCAGTGTGTGAAAAGGCTAGACGAAAGTCACCGGTTCTAACACTCGAGCCGTATGATTCGAATGAATTACAAAGCACTACGCGCCGCTTTAGATAATATAACGGCCAGATGTCTTATGTGTATTAGACGGGTTGTAATACATCGATATACCGATATGTAGGAATGTATAGTTAGTTGGTGACAAATTCTCGCCTTGTTTTTGTATGACGCGCTCTATTTACGGCTAGTGGTAAATCAATGCAGTAATTGTATGAACAGGCGTTTTCGTCAGAAAATTTAAAAACAAACTATAAACTAAACTAAATTCAAAGGTATAATAGCGCCATTTGGTTTCGCAATGTTTCCAATCCAAAAGGAAGTGACTTTTTTTATAGTCGTCATTTTAGTTTAGTTTAGAGATTGGTAGGGGACGGAATTGGCCCCAAGGTCAGTATTGGTACCCATTTTCACGCTTGCAATCGCAGAGTCCTTTTATTAAGAGTAACTTTCACGAGCGTTACAGTAAGTTTGATCTAAATTACCGCGCTGTAAAGCCGTATAGCCTATTGAAGCGGTGATAGCCTAGTGGTTAGGGCGTCAGCCTCCTAATCAGAGGTCGGCGGTTCGAATCCGGGCACGCACCTCTAACTTTTCGGAGTTATGTGCGTTTTTAAAAATTAAAATATCCTTGCTTCAACAGTGAATGAAAACATCGCGAGGAAACCTGCACGCCTGAGAGTTCTCCATGATGTTCTCAAAGGCGTGTGAAGTCTGCCAATCCGCACATGGCCAGCGTGGTGGACTACGGCCAAACCCTTCTCATATTGAGAGGAGACCCGTGCTCTGTAGTGAGCCGGTAATGGGTTGATCATGAAAGCCGTATATTCTATATTACCGTTTTTGATTTAAATAATTGTTCCGATGTAAGAATAGCGAATTTAAATTGTGATTTTGCCGATTAAGGCATATTTCACTTGACTCCCAGCCGATTCGGCAAAATATTTTGTAAGTGAAAGGTTATTTTATAGTCTCACTCACGTTACTTTAACTCTTAATTTTTATCTTCTGTTTCTGGTGCAGTCTTGAGTGCTGTGGTTTTATAGTGAGGTCCCGGATCCAAGATTCAGGGACAACTTAGTAATTCTTACGTTTATAAACTTAAATTTTCGTGGTTATCTTAAAAAGAATTTACACAGTTTTCGTTTCCCGGCTCGAGTCTGTTCTGATGGGAGGCTTCGGCCGTGGCTGGTTACCACCCTGCCGACAAAGACATGTCGCCAAGCGAATTAGCGTTACGACAATATGTCGCGTAGAAATCAATTAGGAATATTGGTTTACCATACCACTAACGGGTTAGCTCGCTACCTTTTTAGCCTGCATTATAACCAGGTGAAATAGCGGTCAAGGGCTTACTTGTATAAAAAAGGACTCTGCATTTGCTAGCATATAAATCTTGTACAAATTGATAAATTGTCAACATGAACCTAGACTGGGTAATGCTACGCCATGTACTGTATACTGTGATTACATAAAAATTAAAACCCAATGGGCCAATGTTCAGTTCTTGTATTGCAATCATTTCTCTATGTAATTATAATTGTGTAATAATTTAGAGAGTACGACGTCACGGAATGGAGTAGGCTCGTCTGCGTGGGTCCGAACAATTTTTATATTAAAAATTAGTTGGAGAGAGAGAATGGTATCGCGTCCAATATTTTGTAACTTTACGTTTTGTTATATAAAATAAGTATTATATTGATATTGTAATCTTTTATTTTGTAGAGCTACTGAAATATTTTTTTATATATAGAGCAAAATAAATTCGATTTTGAGATAGATGGTTTTCATTTTTATTTTAAGTCCCAAAAAAAAGTGTTTCAGAGTCGAAACGGTAGGCGAAAATTTTACTTATTTATATACAGGTAACTACTTACTGATCGTTTTCGACCACAATACCTTTATTGGTGCTAACTTAACATATCAAAACTGTAAATCAAAACTGGCCAAGAAAGATACAGGCAAATCAAAAATCAATGATAACCCTTTTTATAGAGACAGCATTAATGAAGGATTATTTAACATACGTGATTGAGATTTCGTTAAGGTACATGTATAAACTCTTATCAATATTCCAGTAACTTCGTCTCGACAACTATGAAGCGAGGTATTCCCTCTTTTGTGTTAAATAATGTTCTAAAGCCGTGAAAGTGGTTAGGACGTCTGCCACTTCATCAGAGGGAGGAAAATTTACTAAGTTTTTAATAAACAACACTGAAAAATAATGCCCGTTGTAATATAATATACGATAAAAAGCTTATGAAGATAAAGCCGCCAGTGATTTACTGACGTGATGCAAAATAAACATATAACCAGTTTGTGGAGAATTCAGATATATGTGTTTATTAGATATTGGGCAACAATTAAGATTGCTTGATATCTTGGACATGTCTATCAATAAGTTCAAAGTTTGTATAAAACGAAAGCTTGTAGAAAAATCATTACGATATTAAGGATTATATAAATGATAAAAAAGCTTGGGTGTGAATTGCTCTATCTCCATAGGTACTATAGTTTATTATTCATTATGTTAGATGGTGATAACGAAAAAAAGAAAAACCCCGGCTAAGTTTGTTGTGGGCTTCTTCTTAGACCGGGGCGCGTTTGGAACCCTAATCCGAATACATTAAATTTTCATATATATATTGGCTATGCACTGTCATTATTTTATAATCTTTAAATTTATCTCTTAATGACTCTCTGGGACCTAATTTATATATCGCACGAACAGCCCTCTTCTGCAAAACGAATATAGTGTCAATATCAGCAGCATTACCCCATAATAAAATACCATATGACATAATGCTGTGAAAGTAGCTAAAATATACAAGTCTGGCAGTCTCTATATCCGTCAAATGACGAATCTTTTTTACCGCGTAAGCAGCAGAGCTAAGTCTGTGCGATAAATTATATGTGGGCCCCATTGAAGTTTAGCGTCTAACGTTATGCCTAGGAATGTAGCCGTATTTACCAGATCCAATTCCTCATTATTAAGTAGTACACTGATTTTCACCTGTTTAACATTGGGCAACGTGAATTTAATACACTTTGTTTTCTTCCCATTAAGTGCTAAGTTATTAGCCTCAAACCAATGTACTACTTTCGCGAGAGAGTTGTTTACATCGTCAACATTTGTTTCGCGTCTTTTAATTTTAAAAACGAGTGATGTATCATCAGCAAACAATACTATCCCGCTATTGTCCTTAGTAAGGTAAGGAAGGTCATTTATGTAAATGAGGAACAGCACTCCACCAAGTAAGACTATGCACCGCGACCGATCCGAACCGACCGAATGCAATGAATGCAATGCGCCGTCCCGCGCCGGTGATTGTTATAAGAACCTGCATACGTCACTTAGTGTTGCGTAATGAGAGGGGGCGATGCTACTCTCTTGTCCGTCGCACATGACTCCAAAACTAGATGGCGCTGCTCTGTGACTGCCGTCATATATATTTTTTTATTATAAACAATACATAAAGATTAGTTTTTAGTGCAAACTACAAAAAACTTACAATCTTTACATAACGAGTATAAGACGAATATTAAAATGGAGTAAGTATAGCATAGTAGTATATAGTCGAGTATAGTAATTTATTAATTAATATTTCAAGGAGTCGTTTACCACTAGAACGTTTTTATCAGTTTCTTGCATTTTTAGTAGGTAAACGTTTAAACTTAAAAGAAAAGGCAATTACAAGGTCTTAGAGTTTTGTTTCATAAAATATATTTATTTATTACAAAATAGTTTGCAAAAAAATCATTCCACAAACACACACAAACTATGCTCAAAACTCAGTTCTTATACGTCTGGCTAGCACCTACAATAAATCTTATTACAATTTAGACCTATTTCACTCAACTAAACTGCAGCTAAAAAAAGAAATACTAAGTCTGCCTAAATAGTAATGTTTTTACCCCTTTCAACACGTGCCCATACATACATACACACACACACACACACAAACAAACTCACTCACTAACTTACACACTCACAATTACACATGCACACCCATTTACTGTTAACTTGTCACCTTAGTCAGTTTCACTTAGTTACATTTTAAATTTTAAATTTTTAAATTTTTACCTATTTAACGTATTTTATATAATCTGTAACTGTGTAATCTCTTTGGCCTTATTTTATGTTTTTTCTTAATTGTATACCAATGAATTATAACGCTGTTGATTACTTGCAAACAAATAAATAAATAAATTCCGTGTCATTATTTCAAACAGTGTCAAAAGTGTGTTTAAGTTTTAACTTTCTTGTTGGTCGACTATTTCGTTTTCGTTAACGATGTTTGGTTGACTGTCACTGTTCTCTTCTTGTACATCATTTGTAGCTGGAGGCACAGCGGTCATGAGAGGAAGGGTGCGTTCCACCTCTTCCTTAACCTCCTGTATCTGCCTCTCATCCCAAGCTCCAGGGCAGTTGTAGTGTCTGCGAAGCCTCACCCAGTCCCAGTGAGTGACGTACACCATGTGGCCCATGGTTCCTGGGAAACTCTGTAAAATAAAAATAACTATAACGTTGCACTAAAAACTGTACACAGGTGTTGGGGTTTCACCAACGCCATATATGATGGCGCCTCAAGAATATAAGTAAATGCTTGCATCACGCAATTGAAGATTTTATACACAAGCGCTATATATACGACTTCCCAAGACAGAAGGTTGGATCAAGCTTATCGAGACCGAGCTCAACACTGGCTTGGAAGAAGATCTTCCTATTGGTACAGTCGATGGTCTGAACGTGGTACCAGTACACAGGAAACAGTCTACCAAATCTAAAACTATTTTAATCGTGTAAATCTAGTACAGAGTCATTATTTGGCGTCCATAATTATAAATTTCTTCAACTATCAAAATTTCTTACGTGATGGTATAATAACTACTTTAGTAAACCTTAAAACTAAAGCTACGATGGTTCCAAATGCGACCGTATATAATTGCATCAGCGCTTGCCCAACATTCATTATCATCATTAGTACATCATACTGTTAGACACATGCTTGCCTCCAAGGAAAGGGTTTAGATAATAAGAAAAAAGGTGCTCTTATGTAAGCTTGACAAATTTATAAATTAAATCTGCATAGAAAAATTGGAAGAACCGGGATTTGAACATCTCTGCGGCGGCCTGAGTGCTTTGCCAATAAATCATCTATCCACATACTGACGACGTCGATATTAATGTATGCCTTTCACCAGTATTATAGCGACAGTAGCGTCATCTAGTAGGAAATATTACAGTTATTCAATATATCTACTTTCAAAAGTCCATCCTTACAATAAATCACATTTGATAAGACATTGCGTTTTTATAATTCTATTTGGTAGTAAGCGATGATCTTTTTATATGAAACTTTCTAACTATAGTAGTGAATATTGCTATGTTTACAAAGCCACAGTTGTAGTATCTAATCTTACCCTAGTTGCGACAATAGTAGGTTGTCCGTTGATGCTGAACGCGTGGGTACTGTAATGCATTGAGCTTTGGTATTCATATGGCAGACCCAACAGGTTCACTTGATTGCGCGGCCAACGGTAGAAGGCGTGGGCCACGCCTGTGAATATCATGTTAATATAAATAAATGTCTGGTAAAGCCTTACTTAGTTATTTATGTAATCGCTAACAATGGGCCGCATAATGGCTCACTAAGCAAGCGATGGAAAGTGCTATGCTCGGATTATCTCCGTCACTTATCCGAGAATGACGACATCGTAGTAGAACCAGAGTTACCGAACAACATAACTTGGAAAACAGCTTGGACACCGATTGACGTTGGGATCTCAAGGTAGAAAATACCTGTGAGCCCCTAACTATAGTGTACGACTATGTGGGACCCATAGGGGGGTATGCCCGAACTAAAAAACCACCACGGCATGTCCCTATCGCTGGTTTTGCTGAACGCCCGGCGAATCCGTTTAATACCTCCCGGACATCTACCTTTCGTCCCAAACTACCGCCAGGCCTCCCGCGCTAGAAGGGGAAGGACCAGGACAGCTTGATCTCCTCAGCCAAGACAGTTCGCCAAGCGATGAACAGTTCCATCTTGTCGCGTAAAAACCAGTTTGGAGTATTTAAGTAAGTTTCTCGCTACCACCTTAGACTGACATCATTACTTAACCACTAGATGAGCTTGTCTGCTAACTTGTATATACATCATCATCATGATAAACCCACTGCCGGCTTACTACAGAGCGCGTCTCCTCTCAATATGAGAAGGGTTTGGCCATAGTCCACCACGCTGGCCATGTGCGGATTGGCAGACTTCTTTGAGAACATTATGGAGAACTCTCAGGCGTGCAGATTTCCTCACGATGTTTTCCTTCACCGTTGAGGCAAGTGATACTGAATTGCTTAAAAACGCACGTAACTCCGAAAAGTTAGAGGTGCGTGCCCGGGTTCGAACCCCCGACCTCTCGGACGGAGGAGGCGGACGCCCTAACCAATAGGCTATCACAGCTTCTACTAGACTATCACTGCTTCTTGTATATACATATATATATCATACTATTACTATATTAGAAATGCACTTGATGAAAACCACTAACCTGGAGCGATATTGTTCCAGTTGATACGGACGTAATTGTACCTCTCGTAGGCGGACTGCATGTGGAAGAAGCCGAGGTTGTGGAGAAGTTCGTGGATAATGATGATGTTGTTAAAACAACCCCTGCCCGGCTCGTTGCGGGCCAAGTTGAGGACATGTATGTGACCGGTTGCGTGATAGCCAACGCGAGCGTAGCAGCCATCTGGCTTTCCCTGGTGGTAATCAGAAAACGGCATCAATCCAACCATATTGCTTCTATACGAGTACATACATACATACACATTATTTGAGTAATCTATTTCTATATATATAAAAGCGAAAGGTCACTTACATACTTATTAAACACGAGATCTCAAAAACTATTGCACGTATAAAGCTATAATTTAGCAAGTAGGTAGTTGGTAGTTAAGAGATGTCAGCTAAGAAAGGATATTTAGAAATTCCACCCCTAAGGGGGTAAGATAGGGGTTGGAAGTTTGTATGAAATTTCTTTGTTTTTAGAGTTAGAGTTACACAAAAAATTTGCATTAAGATTAATAATCATAAATTAAAAACATGTGCATCAATTTTTTTTAAATATTACCTGTTAAGGGTGGTAAAATAGGGGATGATAGTTTTTGCTTATTTTTTATTACGTAGTCTACAAGCGTGAAATTTTGAAAATAGGTTTCTTTTAGGGCTTAAGTATAAGGTTAGAATTTTTTTCATCCAAATCTACCCCGAAAGGGGGTAGAATAGGGGTTTGAAGTTTGTGTATGAAAGTCCTATGTTTTTTAATTTAGAAACACGAAAATCGGCAATTTGACTTTTGCCTGTAGCTTACTTTCTGAAGCAGGGCATTGGCCGCACGGGAAACCTCAATCTCAAGGGAAATCAGCAATTCTGCGCAGACGAAGTCGCGGGCAACAGCTAGTATTATATAAAAGCGAAAGGTCACTGACATACTTACATACTGATTAAACACGAGATCTCAAAAACTATTGCACGTATAAAGCTATAATTTAGCAAGTGGGTAGTTGGTAGTTAAGAGATGTCAGCTAAGAAAGGATATTTGGAAATTCCACCCCTAAGGGGTAAGATAGGGGTTGGAAGTTTGTATGAAATTTCTTTGTTTTTAGAGTTAGAGTTACACAAAAAATTTGCATTAAGATTAATAATAATAAATTAAAAACATGTGCATCAATTTTTTTTAAATATTACCTGTTAAGGGTGGTAAAATAGGGGATGATAGTTTTTGCTTATTTTTTATTACGTAGTCTACAAGCGTGAAATTTTGAAAATAGGTTTCTTTTAGGGCTTAAGTATAAGGTTAGAATTTTTTTCATCCAAATCTACCCCGAAAGGGGGTAGAATAGGGGTTTGAAGTTTGTGTATGAAAGTCCTATGTTTTTTAATTTAGAAACACGAAAATCGGCAATTTGACTTTTGCCTGTAGCTTACTTTCTGAAGCAGGGCATTGGCCGCACGGGAAACCTCAATCTCAAGGGAAATCAGCAATTCTGCGCAGACGAAGTCGCGGGCAACAACTAGTATTATATAAAAGCGAAAGGTCACTTACATACTTACATACTGACTTACATACATACTGATTAAACACGAGATCTCAAAAACTATTGCACGTATAAAGCTATAATTTAGCAAGTGGGTAGTTGGTAGTTAAGAGATGTCAGCTAAGAAAGGATATTTGGAAATTCCACCCCTAAGGGGGTAAGATAGGGGTTGGAAGTTTGTATGAAATTTCTTTGTTTTTAGAGTTAGTGACACAAAAAATTTGCATTAAGATTAATAATAATAAATTAAAAACATGTGCATCAAATTTTTTTCAATATTACCTGTTAAGGGTGGTAAAATAGGGGATGATAGTTTTTGCTTATTTTTTATTATGTAGTCTACAAGCGTGAAATTTTGAAAATAGGTTTCTTTTAGGGCTTAAGTATAAGGTTAGAATTTTTTTCATCCAAATCTACCCCGAAAGGGGGTAGAATAGGGGTTTGAAGTTTGTGTATAAAAGTCCTATGTTTTTTAATTTAGAAACTCGAAAATCGGCAATTTGACATTTGCCTGTAGCTTATTTTCTGAAGCAGAGCAATCACGGGAAATCAGCAATTCTACGCAGACGAAGTTGCGGGCAACAGCTAGTTATATTATATTTTTTAAGATTTTATTTTTATTTATTTCTTTTATTGTACACCACGAAAAAGGAAAAATAAAACAAAAAAAGACAGAAACAGTAGTATACAATTTGGCGGCCTTATCGCTACATAGCGATCTCTTCCAGGCAACCAAATAATGTAGGAGATATAGAGATACGGAAAGAGAAAGGTGGTGCAAAATATATTCATAAATATAAGTGGTGATAGCCTAGTGGTTAGGGCGTCAGATTCCTAATCAGAGGTCGGCGGTTCAAATCCGGGCACGCACCTCTAACTTTTCGGAGTTATGTGCGTTTTTAAAAATTAAAATATCTTTTGCTTCAACGGTGAAGGAAAACATCGTGAGGAAACCTGCACGCCTGAGAGTTCTCCATAATGTTCTCAAAGGCGTGTGAAGTCTGCCAATCCGCACATGGCCAGCGTGGTGGACGATGGCCAAACCCTTCTCATATTGAGAGGAGACACGTGCTCTGTAGTGAGCCGAGAATGGGTTGATCAGGATACCTTGATATAAACAAATATATATACATACATATTAATATATATCTTAAAATATATAAAGATTTTTAGTTTTAGGTTCAATTTAAGGTTTATTTCAAGTTTCTGTTGTTATAAATAAATTAATCCAATTTTAGCTTACGAATTAAATTAAAAAAGGTTTCAAAAACATGAATTATCGCTATATTTATATTTTTATATAAACCTAACTTCACATCAGCGATAAAAACATTTTTTGATCTTATAAATATTATGATACGAGTACATTTGTGACGACCTAAGTGGCGCATTTCTGCGCTGCCGCATTATAAAGTGGGAGAACCTGGGTTCGATTCCCGGCTCGAGTCTCATCTGGTGGCGACTGCAGCGGCGGCTAGTCATCATCATTCTGACAAAGAACGCTAATCTGGTATGATGCAGAGTAGAAACCGACTAGGACGTGGGGTTCTGCCAGAAACACATTGGTGGTTCTTCTGGTGCTGCAAATCTACATAGGTGACGGTAATCAGATGACCCGATGATAAGGTAAAAACCCTACCCGTAGATATAAAGACAAAAGCATTTTTTTTTTCTAATATGATATGCACCCTAATCAATCAGATTACTTATCCATTTTTACGAAGGCTCTTGTGGTATGCATTGCTTTTAAGCATGTATGCAGTGCACGCCACTGGTTTCCAACAATTGAACCTTCTAGCGATATAAATATATTCAATTTAAATAGCGCATATACTTACAGTAATCAAAACGTAGTTCTGTTCGTTGGGCCTTCGCACACGGAACCTGACGCAGGAGAAATGCTCCACCCAGCCCATGGCCCTCAAAATAGCTTGCTGCTGAGCAGCATCTAGAAGATAACAGCATTAATTTGTCATTATCCAGACCTCGTTTATCACTTATTCCCGCTCACTTCTTATACTGGTCTCTAATGTAGCCCAAAAATAGAATCTTATTTTCATTTAATAATATATACGACAGCAAGAAAATAAATACAATTTATTTACGGAAATTCTGGAACAAAGATTATAGCGTAGATATTAGAATATACATATATATCATAATGGTATATATGTATATAACTATTATGAAATGTAAAACAATAGATAGACAATATTGTTTAATGAGTGTCGATCTATTAAGGCTGCAATGAAATATCATATTGCGAAATAATTTTGCTCATATAGTACAAAGATGTTAGTTGTTGAAGCACAATTTTATAGAATACTAGCTGACCCGGCAAACGTTGTTTTGCCATATAAATTATTTCTAGGGAATTTCTATTGTAGAAACTTATTGTGTGTAAGGTTGTGGTATATGAGTGATAGAGGCATGGAAGGGTGAAAATTTAGGGTTGTATGTATTTTTTAATGCCACATAATACGAAAATAAGAAAATATATATTTATTCAAAACAAATATTTTTTTTGTATGGACACCCCTTTTCACTTAAGGGTTTGAAAAATAGATAATAGCCGATTCTCAGACTTCTGAATATGCATAAAAAAATTCATAAGGATAGGTCGAGCCGTTTCGGAGGAGTATGGGAACAAACATTGCGACACGAGAATTTTATATATAAGGTTAATATAATAGTATTCTAACTCACTAAATTCGTTACGCCCAAATTCGTAAACCAATACATTTCCGGGCCACCGTCTTCCTGGCACGACGTAAGCGGCTCTTTGTCCGGCGCCGGCGTAACCCGCGACCAGGGCTTCAATTTGCTCATCATCAAGGACTATGTCGCCCTGGTACCTGCCACTGTTTTCCCAAATATTAGCATCCGGATTGGCCAGGACGCGAGAATCCAACCGAACTCCGTCACCTGTGATAAAACTATATTAATTTTAATTTTACTATTGTCTTTTATTTAAAAACTAGCTGATGCCCACAACTTCGTCTGCTTTGAGTTAGTGTGTGTGAGAGTGTGTTTGTTTGTCTTCCGATCACGAAGCAATCGATTACTAAACCGACGAACTTGAAATAATTACAGTGAAATAAACGTTAAAGTATCTCCTTTCTAACAAAAAAATATAAAATTGGAGTACGCGTTAATAAATTACAACTAAATACACATTTTGACTTTCATCCCCTCTCCCAAGGGAACCGTACTAAATTCCGGGATGAAAACTATTCTATATGTTGAACCGGAGTATCAGCTACACCTATACAAAATTTCAAATCCATACAGTAGTTACGGCGTGATGCGCGGCCACGATACAGAGAGACAAAAAAATAAAAATAAAAATAAAATTGTTTTGGGCACGGTATCGATGGTAAAACATCCTCTCATTAAAAATTTTCAAAATATATTTCATGTACAGAATTCATCCTGTTACAGTTTTATTATATTATAGATACTATGATTGATAGATCTATGACTGAATAGATAGCGTAGAGATTAGGATGCATTATTAATTTTTCGAAACGGAATCATCCTGGCTAAAAACCCTGCGTACGCCAGTTTTTAACTCTTGAGTCGTGCTTCAAAATGCAAGTGAAGACATCGGTCAACATCAATGCGCCTTTTAATTATAATCAATTAAATATTTACAGTCATAATTGTACCTTATTATCTTCAAGCATTACCTACGATTCAATTACGATTCAAATACGATTCAATTGTCAAAAATAGATGCCTTTAATTTTTGCGCGCATTTGTTGTGGTGGCGACGTTATCGTAACATACCACACGGTTAAAAAAATATAATTACTGCTGGTTAGGTCCCGTCTATTACTGTAAAGCGGGGTTCAGGGTATACCCATCAAAATATCATTTTGGATCATTAAACTATTCACGATCAAAATATAAATAACAAAAAACAAGAACGATCACAGCATGCATCCTTAAAATTAACCTTACATCTAAATAATTCAATTAATACCTATAATGCAGTAATTGACTTGGTTGGTTTTTAAAGAAGATCGTCGAACAGCAGGAGATGACGCAGGTGTTCCTGAGATCATTCAGAATTGAGCATATTCTACAGAGAGGCACAAGCTGACCAGCCTTGGTTCGACAAAAAGGTAAATGAAACGATTTTCAATTCCGGAACTTATTAAAATATGTTGTATTTTCTTCAACTTTACATACCTGCATGCTAACTACGTTATACGATCAACATAAAATAAGTCAAACAATAGGTATACCGACCTGTTCTGCTCTTTTCTAAAGCCTCCCTGAAAGCTTGTATCTGATCCCTACTCTTTGTCACGGGGGGGCTGCTGATCGCGAGCCCAATGAGGCAGACCAGCACGCCTGCACGCAACATATTCACTTTACCAATATCTACTCATGTTTGCTTTTATACCCAAACAGTAATTCCTATCAGGTACATCTTTTAATGTAATGTTTCTAAAGATAAAGAGGTAATTTTGGATTACGTAGGTATAATTAGTTAAAGCAGTTATTTATAATTCTGTTCATTACCGCGTATAAGGGATATGTATAAGGGTCGGCTAGATTTTCTTTTATAATACACATTTGCCAGCTACGCACATATGTGAATGTCGACGTCGGCTATGCTCTGGGGATCAGAATTGCGGGTAGTTTTGAAAGGAAGCAAGGAAGCCTGAGTATGAATTATTGCTGTAACTAGGTTGTAACTTTTAAATAGTTCTAAGTAACATTGAGATGGTAACCAACAATATAAGTATAAGGCCTTGGTTCTTAGAGCAAGCCGTGCTTGGAACCCTCATAGGTTAAATTTGGAGTTAACAAACCGTAGTTTCCATGATCACCAATAATGTATGAAGCTTCATAGGTGTATATGATGGGGTGACAAAGTCACGTAGATACCGAACCCTGAAAAATAAAATTTGTCTGTGATTGTTCAAAATGAATAAAAAAAATTTGATTTGATTTAATATCAACGAAAGTATTATATCTGCAAATCTGTGCACAATTTATTTGACTTTTAATACTTATCCTTTATGTATTCTATGTTCAGTTATTAAATAATGATAATAGATATAATGTTCGCTTAATCAAGTAGCTAAGTCCGATTACCTGGTTTATCTAAAGATTAAATGATAGGGGCATTAAAGCCATATTTTGAATTATGACGTTGGTAGGTACGTACCTTCCCATCTAGGTAAATATGATGTACTTACCTAGTAAATCTTGAGCTCTTAAGCTCTAATACCCCGATTAATTGCTTATTTGCTTATATAGGATACTAGGAGTACAGAAACACATAAGTGGTTAAAAATATTTCCTTAGCACTCACATGATAAAAGTATATGCCGGAACGCTCAAGCGAATCGCTTTGTAACACGTGTTTACCGGTAGGGCGGTAACTAGCTACTGCCGAAGCCTACCAGACCAGATTCGAGCCGGATATCGAACCCAGGACCTCCAACTTTATAATGTTGCTCCGGAGTTGCTAATTTGTTATACCAAGAGTATCTGGTCTCTTTGCCCGAACCTATCCACGTCTGCCAAAATTACCGACGAAGACACGCACCCGCCCCGTAGTCATCCTATATATAGTTTATGTTGGGTTTACACACACACTGACCGAGAGGCTTACCTACTCGTATTTATGTAACTTTAATATGAACCATTCACGATGAACTCTTAACTAATACTTTTTCAAAATAAACTTTCCCATAATTTTCAATATCCCGTGTAATGCTTATTTATGGATATATAAACAAAATACGTAATATTTATATGAATGGAAAAACATATAAGAATGGAAAAGTGCTGGAAAATTCTTTATTTTTCTTAAATTTTGTCGGAAATCTGCTCTTTAGCTAATGGTATAGAAAATGTATTGAAGGATGGCAATATAAAGTTATTACTTTGAGAAAGTGTGATTTTTACATGGAGGTATGCATTTTAACCGTCTCGGTGGTTAGGACGTCCGCCACTTCATCATAGGGAGGAAAATTTACTAAGTTTTTACAAACAATATAGAAAAACTGTTTCCGCTGTAATATAATATACGATAAAAAGGTTATGAAGATAAGGCCACCAGTGATTTACTGACGTGATGCAAAATAAACATATAACCAGTTTGTGAGAATTCAGATATATGTATTTATTAGATATTGGGCAACAATTAAGATTGCTTGATAACGAAGCCTCCACATAATAAAGTTGGAGGTTCTGGGTTCGATATCCGGCTCGAATTTAGTCTGGTAGGCTTCGGCAGTGGCTAATTACCGCCCTACCGATAAACACGTGTTACAAAGCGATTCGTATGAGCGTTCCGGCATATACTTTTATCATGTGAGTGCTAAGGAAATATTTTTAACCACTTCTGTGTTTCTGTACTCCTAGTAACCTATATAAGCAAATAAGCAATAAATCGAGGTATTAGAGCTTAAGAGCTCAAGATTTATTAGGTAAGTACATCATATTTACCTAGATGGGAAGGTACGTACCTACCAACGTCATAATTCAAAATATGGCTTTAATATATCATTTAATGTTTAGATAAACCAGGTAATCGGACTTAGCTACTTGATTAATCTAACATTATATCTATTATCACTATTTAATAACTGAACATAGAATACATAAAGGATAAGTATTAAAAGTCAAATAAATTGTGCACAGATTTGCAGATATAATACTTTCGTTGATATTAAATCAAATAAAATTTTCTTTATTCATTTTGAACAATCACAGATAATTTTTATTTTAATCTACTTTATTTTTGAGGGTTCGGTATCTACGTGACTTTGTCACCCCATCATATATATACACCTATGAAGCTTCATACATTATTGGTGATCATGGAAACTACGGTTTGTTAACTCAAAATTTAACCTATGAGGGTTCCAAGCACGGCTTGCTCTAAGAACCAAGGCCTTATACTTATATTGTTGGTCACCATCTCAATGTTACTTAAAACTTTTTAAAAGCAACCTAGTTACAGCAATAACTCATGCTTGCTTCCAAAACTACCCGCAATTCTTATTCCCTGAGCATTGCCGACTACGAGCGTCGACATTCGCATATGTGCGTAGCTGGCAAATGTGTATCATAAAAGAAAATCTAGCCGTCCGTTATACATAAACGCGGCAATGAACAAAATTATAAATAACTGCTTTAACTAATTATACCTACGTAATCCAAAATTACCTCTTTATCTTTAGAAACGATTACATTTAAAGATGTACCTGATAGGAATTACTGTTTGGGTATAAAAGCAAACATGAGTAGATATTGGTAAAGTGAATATGTTGCGTGCAGGCGTGCTGGTCTGTCTCATTGGGCTCGCGATTTGCAGCCCCCCCGTGTCAAAGACTAGGGATCAGATACAAGCTTTCAGGGAGGCTTTAGAAAAGAGCAGAACAGGTCGGTATACCTACTGTTTGACTTATTTAACGTTGATCGTATAACGTAGTTAGCATGCAGGTATGTAAAGTTGAAGAAAATACAACATATTTAATTAAGTTCCGGAATCGAAAACCGTTTCATTTACCTTTTTGTCGAACCAAGGCAGGTCAGCATGCGCCTGTCTATAGAATATGCTCAATTCTGAATGATCTCTGGAACACCAGCGACATCTCCTGCAGTTCGATGATCTTCTTTAAAAACCAACCAAGTCCATTACTGCATTATAGGTATTAATTGAATTATTTAGATGTAAGGTTAATTTTAACGATGCATGCTGTGATCGTTTTTGTTTTTTGTTGTTTATATTCTGATTGTGAATAGTTTAATGATCCAAAATGATATTTTGATGGGAATACCCTGAACCCCGCTTTACAGTAATAGACGGGACCTAACCAGCAGTAGTAATTATATTTTTTTAACCGTGTGGTATGTTACGATAACGTCGCCACCACAACAAATGCGCGCAAAAATTAAAGGCATTCATTTTTGACAATTGAATCGTATTTGAATCGTAATTGAATCGTAGGTAATGCTTGAAGATAATAAGGTACAATTATGTCTTTAAATATTTAGTTGATTATAATTAAAAGGCGCATTGATGTTGACCGATGTCTTCACTTGCATTTTGAAGCACGACTCAAGAGTTAAAAACTGGCGTACGCAGGGTTTTTACGATTTGTACGATTCCCTTGCGAAAAATTAAAAATAGATCGATATCGATCTATGATACCGAGCCCAAAACAAATTTATTATTAATTTTTTTGTCTGACTGTCTATATGTCTGTCTGTATCGTGGTGGATGGATTTGAAATATTGTATAGGAGTAGCTGATACTCCGGTTCAACATATAGAATAGTTTTTATCCCGGAATTTAGCACGGTTCCCTTGGGGGAGGGGATAAAAGTGTGTACTTAGTTGTAATTTATTAATGCGTACTCCAATTTCACTCATTCTTTTTTTGTTAGAAAGGAACCTACTTAACCGTTTATCCTGTAATTATTTCAAGGTCGTCGGTGTAGTAATCCATTGCTTCGTGATCGGAAGCCAAACAAACACACTCTCACACACACTAACTCAACGCAGACGAAGTTGCGGGCATCAGCTAGTTTTTAAATAAAAGACAATAGTAATATTAAAATTAATATCGTTTTATCACAGGTGACGGAGTTCGGTTGGATTCTCGCGTCCTGGCCAATCCGGATGCTAATATTTGGGAAAACAGTGGCAGGTACCAGGGCGACATAGTCCTCGATGATGAGCAAATTGAAGCCCTGGTCGCGGGTTACGCCGGCGCCGGACAAAGAGCCGCTTACGTCGTGCCAGGAAGACGGTGGCCCGGAAATGTAATGGTTTACGAATTCGGGCGTAACGAATTCAGTGAGTTAAAATACTATTATATTAACCAGCTGACCCGGCAAACGTTGTTTTGCCATATAAATTATTTCTAGGGAATATCTATTCTAGAAAAAACTAACTAACTTATTGTGTGAAAGGATGTGGTATATGAGTGAAAGAGGCATGAAGCGCTGTGAAGGATGAGGGAATATAAAAATAACATAAATGTTTTTTTATGTTCAAAATTTTAGCTTTACAATAAGCTCAGAGAAATTTTAGTCGTATTAGAGTGAAAAACATTTCCAATAAAGACGATAATTGTTCAGTTATCGACGGGGATGACAAATGATTAAATTACTAAAATGACTATTAAAAAATTCCGTTTGGCGATAGAAGGGTGAAAATTTAGGATTGTATGTATTTTTTTTATTATACAAAAATATCATAAAAATAATTATCCAAAAAAATACAACCCCAACAATACAATAAGTTATAAGAACTTAAGGGTTTGAAAAATAGATAGTAGCCGATTCTCAGACTTACTGAATATGCATAGAAAATTTCATAAGAATGCTGTTTTGGAGGAGTATGGGAACAAATTTTGTAACACGAGAATTTTACATACTATATAATTATGCATCAACAACTTACAATAACAACTTACATTTTTGTACTATATGAGAAAAAGTATTTCGCAATAAGGTATTTCTTTGCAGCCTTAATAGATCGACACTCACTGAACAATATTGTCTATCTATTGTTTTACATTTTATAATAGTTATATACATATATACCATTATAATATATATGTATATTCTAATATCTACGCTATAATCTTTGTTCTGGAATTTCTGTAAATAAATTGTATTTATTTTCTTGCAGTCGTATATATTATTAAATGAAAATAAAATTCTATTTTTGTGCTACATTAGAGACCAGTATAAGAAGTGAGCGGGAATAAGTGATAAACGAGGTCTGCTATTATCTTCTAGATGCTGCTCAGCAGCAAGCTATTTTGAGGGCCATGGGCTGGGTGGAGCATTTCTCCTGCGTCAGGTTCCGTGTGCGAAGGCCCAACGAACAGAACTACGTTTTGATTACTGTAAGTATATGCGCTAATAAAATTGGATACATTTATATCGCTAGAAGGGTCAATTGTTGGAAGCCTGTGGCTTGCACTGCACACACGCTTAAGAGCAATGCAAACCCCAAGAGCCTTCGGAAAAATGGAAACGTAATCTAATTCATTAGGGTGCATATTATATTACACAAAAGCACTCTGTGCCTGAAAGAACCTTCCTTTTCATTTTGGGTCATCTGATCACCGTCGCTCATGGATATCTGCAGCACCAGAAGAACCCCCAATGTTTTTGCAGTAGAACCCCACTTTTTAGATATATATTAATATGTATGTATATATATTTGTTGATATCAAGGTATACATTTTGCACCACCTTTCTCTTTCCGTATCTCTATATCTTCTACATATTTTGTTGCCTGGAAGAGATCGCTATGTAGCGATAAGGCCGCCAAATTGTATACTACTGTTTATGCCTTTTTTTGGTTTATTTTTCCTTTTTCGTGGTGTACAATAAAAGAAATAAATAAAAATAAAATCTTAAAAAATATAATATAATTACTAAAATAATGTATATGTATGTATGAACTCGTATATAAGCAATATGGTTGGATTGATGTCGTTTTCTGATTACCACCAGGGAAAGCCAGATGGCTGCTACGCTCGCGTTGGCTATCACGCAACCGGTCACATACATGTCCTCAACTTGGCCCGCAACGAGCCGGGCAGGGGTTGTTTTAACAACATCGTCATTATCCACGAACTTCTCCACAACCTCGGCTTCTTCCACATGCAGTCCGCCTACGAGAGGTACAATTACGTCCGTATCAACTGGAATAATATCGCTCCAGGTTAGTGGTTTTCATCAAGCGCATTTCTAATATAGTAATAGTATGATATATATATATATATATATATATATATATATATATATATATGTATATACGAGAAGCAGTGATAGTCTAGTAGAAGCTGTGATAGCCTATTGGTTAGGGCGTCCGCCTTCTCCGTCCGAGAGGTCGGGGGTTCGAACCCGGGCACGCACCTCTCACTTTTCAGAGTAACGTGCGTTTTTAAGTTATTAAAATATCACTTGCCTCAACGGTGAAGGAAAACGTCGTGAGGAAACCTGCACGCCTGAGGGTTCTCCATAATGTTCTCAAAGGCGTGTGAAGTCTGCCAATCCTCAAATGGCCAGCGTGGTGGACTATGGCCAAACCCTTCTCATATTGAGAGGAGACCCACTCTGTATTAAGCCGGCAATGGGTTTGTCATGATGATTTATTTATTTATTTACATCCAATTAGAACGGCAAAATACCACTTACACTAACTAGACAAATTATTATTATTAAATAAAACAAATTATTCAATACAAACTAATAATTACTAAAAAACACACACATCAAATATTAATCATTGCTCTCGGCGTACTTAAGCAACTCTGAAAACAGAACCGTCAACCCGTCATTGAATGGGTCTCATTGAAAATTCTTATCCAAAAGCGCGTTGAAAGACGCCAGAGAATGCGGTATGGGTGCCATGCCTCGGGCAACAGTGCGATGACGTGAGATCACGAAAAGTTTATATTTTCGCGGACGCAGATTATTATTTTTGGGGACACGTATACAACACAGTTGGTCATGGAGATCAGGAGCATCGACGTCTCCCCGCAAAATTCGGCACATTATTTTAAGTTGGTCGCAAGTCCGCCTGACCTCCAAGGAGTTGAGTCCTAAGCAACCTAAAAGAAATTTGGTTGGATATAGGAAAGGGTAATAACCATAACAACGTTTGTAAAGATATCTTTTGGAAGGCCTTTTGCACTTTCTCTAGTATATATGATGATGTATATACAAGTTAGCAGACAAGCTCATCTGGTGGTTAAGTAATGATGCAGTCTAAGCTGGTAGCGGGTAAACCTCCTCCAAACTGGTTTTTACGCGACAAGATGGCTCTTCATCGCTTGGCGAACTGTCTTGGTTGGGGATCTATCCCCTTTTAGCGCGGAAGGCCCGATGGTAGGTTGGGGAGGCTGGTAGACGTCCGGGAAGTATACAATGGATCCCCGCGAGAGGGACATACCGTGGTGGTTTTTTAGTTCGGGCATACCCCCCTATGGGTCCCACATAGTCATACACTATAGTTAGGGGCTCACAGGTATTTTTCTACCTTGAGACTCCAACGTCAATCGGGTCTCCAAGCTGAGTTTCACTCGTTACACTCATTGCCACTTGTCTACCGACTACTATCGTCATTCTCGAATGAGTGACAGAGATACCACGAGCTCCCTCCATCGCTTGTTCAGTGAGCTATTATGCGGCCCATTGTTAGCGATTACACAAATAACTAAGTAAGGCTTTAATCATCATCATCATCCTCATGATCAACCCATTACCGGCTCACTACAGAGCACGGGTCTCCTCTCAATATGAGAAGGGTTTGGCCATAGTCCACCAGGCTGGCCATGTGCGGATTGGCAGACTTCACACGACTTTGAGAACATTATGAAGAACTCTCAGGCGTGCAGGTTTCCTCACGATGTTTTCCTTCACCGTTGAAGCAAGTGATATTTCTAAAAGTAACTTCGAAAAGTTAGAGGTGCGTGTCCTGGATTCGAACCACCGACCTCTGATTAGGAGGCTGACGCCCTAACCACTGGGCTATCACCGCTTCACAGTAAGGCTTTACCAGACATTTATTTATATTTACATGATATTCACAGGCATGGCCCACAACTTCTACCGCTTGCAGCGCAATCAAGTGAACCTGTTGGGTCTGCCATATGAATACCAAAGCTCAATGCATTACAGTACCCACGCGTTCAGCACCAACAGACAACCCACTATTGTCGCAACTAGGGTAAGATTAGATACTACAACTGTGGCTTTATAAACATAGCAATATTCACCACTATAGTTAAAAGTTTCATATAAAAAGATCATCGTTTACTACCGAATAAAATTATAAAAATTCAATATCTTATCTGTCTTTCAAATGTGTCTTATTGTAATATGGTCCTTTGAAAGTAGATTCCAACTGTAATATTTTGCTACTAGATGACGCTACCCCAACACCTGTGTACTTTTTTTAGTGTAACGTTAAAGTTATTTTTATTTTACAGAGTTTCCCAGGAACCATGGGCCACATGGTGTACGTCACTCACTGGGACTGGGTGAGGCTTCGCAGACACTACAACTGCCCTGGAGCTTGGGATGAGAGGCAGATACAGGAGGTTAAGGAAGAGGTGGAACGCACCCTTCCTCTCATGACCGCTGTGCCTCCAGCTACAAATGATGTACAAGAAGAGAACAGTGACAGCCAACCAAACATCGTTAACGAAAACGAAATAGTCGACCAACAAGAAAGTTAAAACTTAAACACACTTTGAACACAGTTTGAAATAATGACACGGAATGACTTTTTTGAAAACTATTTTGTAATAAATAAATATATTTTATGAAACAAAACTCTAAGACCTTTTAATTGCCTTTTCTTTTAAGTTTAAACGTATACTTCTAAAAATGCAAGAAACTGATAAAAACGTGGTGGTGGTAAATTAATTTATATATTACTGTACTTGACTATATACTACTATACTATACTTACTCCATTAAAGATTGTAAAGATTGTAAGTTTTTCATAGTTTGCACTAAAAATTAATCTAAATATATGACGGCAGTCAGAGAGCAGCGCCAACTCATTTTGGAGTCATGTGCGACGGACAAGAGAGTGGCATCGCCCCCTCTCTTTACGCAACACTAAGTGACGTATGTAGGTTCTTATAACACCGGCGCGGGACGGCGCATTGCATTCATTGCATTCTGTCAGTTCGGATCTGTGGCCGAGTCGCGGTAGTGCATAGTCGTACTTGGTGGAACGTATAGTCTGCTCCTCATAAATTACCATACTTATAATTGTAATTCTGTTCTACCAAGAATATCTGGTCTCTTTGCCCGGAACTAGTGGGTAGTCCTACGTCTACCCAAATTACCGACGAAGACCCGCCCCGCAGTCATCCTATATATATTATAGTTTATGTTGGGTTTACACACACACTGACCGAGAAGCTTACCTTCTCGTATTTATGTAACTTAAATATGAACCATTAACGATTAACTCCAAACTAATACTTTATCAAAATAAACTTTCCCATAATTTTCAATATCCTGTGTAACGCTTATTTATGGTTATATAAATAAAATAACTAATATTTATATGAATGGAAAATCATATAGGAATGGAAAAGTGCTGGAAAATTCTTTATTTTTCTTAAATTTTGTCGGAAATCTTCTGTTTAGCTAATGGTATAGAAAATGTATTAAAGGATGGATAGTAATAAAGTTATTACTTTGAGAAAGTGTGATTTTTACATGTAAGTATGCATTTGAACCGTTAGTGGAAAATTCATGAAAAATATTAAGTTGCTATATTATGAAAAATATTACTGCATGATGTTCTGGAATGAAAATAATTTGCATTTGCTGTTATGAGAACTAAAAAATGGCGATAATAGGAAATAGCTATGTTATGGAACTCAAATAATGCTATCACTCCTAATGAGATAACTAGTGTGATAGACCAGTATTTACTTATAAAAACTACAAATGTTAGAACCGCTGATATGAAGCGAAGCGTTATTATAAGCAATGTATGTCAGTTGAAATTGATTTGATACTTAAGTGCTTCTGTAACGTTAAGATGTAAGATGGAGATTTAAGTGCTTATTTTATAAATAAATAAAATAAAACACTACGTTACACTATCATTACAGAACTTTCGATAGTGAAGTTATACTATTCTAAAGAGTTCAAACTATCATATATCTACACTGTAAACATAGTTAGGTATAACAAATAGTCCACATTGCTGTCATTTATTTTTACTCCCCCGACCTAAGCGCTCCTCTCCGAAAGAGGAGACCTAAACATATCCTTCATGACCTTTACGATCAGATGACTAGTGACAACATACTCGTACCACCTACCACAAAATAATACGCTACACACCGTCTTCGCCGGCGAAGACGAGGTCCTCGCTATCTTACGTCATCCGGATGTGGGCTCCATCCACGGCCTCGGAGACGTACGGAACACTCACCGTCCGACCCCCCCGTTATCCTAAACGTCACCTAAGCCGAGGTTTGGCCTCACAGGCAGACGTTCCCTTAGTTTCTTCGATTCCTAGGGCTCAACATTTCTTCTGGCTTATATATTGAAAAACACCACATTAATTTCCTTGTCAAAGTAATTTTGCCTCGTAAGTCTGTTTGTTTTTCTATCTGTAAAATTAGTTGCTAAGTCTAAGCTATGGAACATTTTCTAAGATGCTTCGATGTCCCTGTTAAAGTGTGTATAAGGATTTAAGAAATTATAGAATGTACCGTGCAGATTTGCTTGTTCCTTCAATTCAATTGATGACATAATAATATTTATATTGAAATTTATATAATTATTTTATAATGTGGCCACAAATTAATAAATTAACATATTATAGTTATTATATTTTTAGGTTAATCTAAGGTTTTATTTTAAGTTATATATCTACTCGTAGTTTTGAAATTAAATTTACTTAACATATCTTTATATTTTTTATGGATGCATGTTTATATAAATTAATTATTAATAAATATTTTTATATTATTGTCAACAAATTAAGCTAATTAATTTATTGTGCGGTAGAATTAGGTGACAAAGGAATACAATGCTATCGCGATGTTGACATTTCAGATGATGGAGTTCTGTTAGATTCTCGTATTTTGGCTAACCCGGAAGCGAATATTTGGGAGAACAGTGGCAAGTACCAAGGCGATATCGTCCTTGATGATGACCAAGTGGAATTGTTGGTGGCGGACTACGCGGGTACCGCGGACAGCAACAGAGCCGCCCTCGTCACGGCTAACACGAGATGGCCCGGGAATGTCATGATCTACGAATTCGGAGCTAATGAGTTTAGTAAGTAAAACCGGCAGCATCAAATATAAATTCAAAATAATAACCTCGGAAGCGGTGATAGCCCAGTGGTTAGGGCGTCAGCCTCCTAATCAGAGGTCGAATCCAGGCACGCACCTCTAACTTTTCGGAGTTATGTGCGTTTTTAAACAATTAAAATATCACTTGCTTCAACGGTGAAGGAACACATCGTGAGAAAACTCTAAGAGAGAACTAAAAAATGGCGATAATAGGAAATAGCTATGTTATGGAACTCAAATAATGCTATCACTCCTAATGAGATAACTAGTGTGATAGACCAGTATTTACTTATAAAAACTACAAATGTTAGAACCGCTGATATGAAGCGAAGCGTTATTATAAGCAATGTATGTCAGTTGAAATTGATTTGATACTTAAGTGCTTCTGTAACGTTAAGATGTAAGATGGAGATTTAAGTGCTTATTTTATAAATAAATAAAATAAAACACTACGTTACACTATCATTACAGAACTTTCGATAGTGAAGTTATACTATTCTAAAGAGTTCAAACTATCATATATCTACACTGTAAACATAGTTAGGTATAACAAATAGTCCACATTGCTGTCATTTATTTTTACTCCCCCGACCTAAGCGCTCCTCTCCGAAAGAGGAGACCTAAACATATCCTTCATGACCTTTACGATCAGATGACTAGTGACAACATACTCGTACCACCTACCACAAAATAATACGCTACACACCGTCTTCGCCGGCGAAGACGAGGTCCTCGCTATCTTACGTCATCCGGATGTGGGCTCCATCCACGGCCTCGGAGACGTACGGAACACTCACCGTCCGACCCCCCCGTTATCCTAAACGTCACCTAAGCCGAGGTTTGGCCTCACAGGCAGACGTTCCCTTAGTTTCTTCGATTCCTAGGGCTCAACATTTCTTCTGGCAAAGCTTCTTTCAGCCCGGTTACGCTGTCGTAACCGATAGGGTTAGCACAGCTAATAGACAGTCCGAAAAAAAAGGTAAACCTCGCTCCGCTTTGCATTCATACATACAGAGAATTTTGGATTTTGAACCTCACAAAAACGTAGAATGTAATGCTAAAAATAGGAGTGACATAAAAAATAGAGTTACTTATGGATTTATAAAATGTCTTCGAGTTACACCACAAGAAAAAAACAGAGAACAATACAAAAACACTATACTTTTTGGTAAAAACGAATACATATAGATACTAATATATAACTAAATTAATATATATCATATTATATATTAATATAATACATAAACAAATCATAATATAATAAATAAAGTGTAAATTAATTTATTCTCAAAAAAAATTTTTTTTTCGGACTATTAGCTCTGCTAACTATTGGTCGCGACAGCGTAACCGGGCTGTTTGGCGAGCTTCGAAATATTCTCAAAAGTTACACATGTAGGTAATGTTTCTTATAATCTAATAAAAAGGGTCTACCTACCTCGATCAAGGACATTTAAGAGTAGAGGTATCATCAAGTATTGAGACAAAGTTGCAGCAACTTTGGACAGGCCTTTTAAAATATTTTTTACGATTTTACGGTTTACGAATGTAGAAGCGGTGACAGCATAGTGGTTAGGGCGTCAGCCTCCTAATCAGAGGTCGGCGGTTCGAATCCGGGCACGCACCTATAACTTTTCAGAGTTATGTGCGTTTTTAAAAATTAAAATATCATTTGCTTCAACGGTGAAGTAAAATATCGTGAGGAAACCTGCACGCCTAAGAGTTCTCCATAATGTTCTCAAAGGCGTGTGAAGTCTGCCAATTCGCACATGGCCACCGTGGTGGACTTTTTTTTTATCAACTTCAAGTAAGCCCTTGACGGCAATCTCACCTGATGGTAAGTGATGATGCAGTCTAAGATGGTAGCGGGCTAACCTGTTAGGGGCATGGTAAACCCACATCCCTAATTGGTTTCTACGCGACATGACACGGTAGGGTGGTAACTAGCCACGGCCGAAGCCCCACCAGACCAGACTCGAACCCAGGACCTCCAACTTTTTTTTAAAATGCAACAGCGCACGCGCTGCGCCACGGAGGTCGTCAAAACCCAAACTATGGCCAAACCCGTCTCACATTGAGAGGAGACCCGGGCTGTGTAGTCAGCCGGTAATGGGTTGATCATGATCATGATGATGAATGTAGATAAGATAAGATAAAAGATAAATACTCTTTATTGCACACAAACTTTAAAGAAACAACACTTAACACATAAGTAAATAAGTAGATTTTATAAAACTTTAAAATTGACTCCTTGTTTACTAACAAGTGCCCACGTAGTTTCAGTTATCGGCTTAAACCAAAATCTTTTACGAATCAGCGTGGGTTTTTTATATCTTTAATTGATTACATTTCAAGGTGCCATTGTCGTTTTATATCTAGATGATATATGGGTATAAAAAAGCGAATTCAATAGTAATAGGTAAATACGAAGATGTTGCGGATAGGTTTGCTGGTCTCCCTTATCGGGCTAACCATCTGTAGCCCCCCTGTATCAAAGACAAGGGAGCAGATTCAAACGTTCAGAGCGGCGTTAGAAAAGAGCAGAATTGGTATGTTTTTTATTGATATCATAATATGGAACTTAATTTTTAGAAAGGGCAAGTTAAATATCTAAAGGTAAAAATCTGTTGAGGATTTTTCGGCATCAAAAGCACGCTTGTACAAAGCACTTTCCGAATTCCGATTTACTTGTATTATTATATCAAATAAACTTATATATTGAAAAACACCACATTAATTTCCTTGTCAAAGTAATTTTGCCTCGTAAGTCTGTTTGTTTTTCTATCTGTAAAATTAGTTGCTAAGTCTAAGCTATGGAACATTTTCTAAGATGCTTCGATGTCCCTGTTAAAGTGTGTATAAGGATTTAAGAAATTATAGAATGTACCGTGCAGATTTGCTTGTTCCTTCAATTCAATTGATGACATAATAATATTTATATTGAAATTTATATAATTATTTTATAATGTGGCCACAAATTAATAAATTAACATATTATAGTTATTATATTTTTAGGTTAATCTAAGGTTTTATTTTAAGTTATATATCTACTCGTAGTTTTGAAATTAAATTTACTTAACATATCTTTATATTTTTTATGGATGCATGTTTATATAAATTAATTATTAATAAATATTTTTATATTATTGTCAACAAATTAAGCTAATTAATTTATTGTGCGGTAGAATTAGGTGACAAAGGAATACAATGCTATCGCGATGTTGACATTTCAGATGATGGAGTTCTGTTAGATTCTCGTATTTTGGCTAACCCGGAAGCGAATATTTGGGAGAACAGTGGCAAGTACCAAGGCGATATCGTCCTTGATGATGACCAAGTGGAATTGTTGGTGGCGGACTACGCGGGTACCGCGGACAGCAACAGGGCCGCCCTCGTCACGGCGAACACGAGGTGGCCCGGGAATGTCATGATCTACGAATTCGGAGCTAATGAGTTTAGTAAGTAAAACCGGCAGTATCAAATATAAATTCAAAATAATAATTACTCTCCTCGGAAGCGGTGATAGCCCAGTGGTTAGGGCGTCAGCCTCCTAATCAGAGGTCGGCGGTTCGAATCCTGGCACGCACCCTAACATTTCGGAGTTATGTGCGTCTTTAAACAATTAAAATATCACTTGCTTCTACGGTGAAGGAACACATCGTGAGAAAACCTGCACGCCTGAGAGTTCTCCATAATGTTCTCAAAGGCGTGTGAAGTCTGCCAATCCGCACAAGGCCAGCGTGGTGGACTTATGGCCAAACCCTTCTCATATTGAGAGGAGACCCGTGCTCTGTAGTGAGCCGGCAATGCGTTGATCATGATGATGATGATGAATTACTCTCCTTGGCCTTTAAAAGAATAAAATCTCATAGATTTATTCAAAGTTTCAGTGCCAAACGCGCTCTGGTCTAAAAAGAAAGTCCCATTGAATTGAATTGAAAATTAATTATCTTCATGTTATATTTATATTTATAAAAAAAAAGCTGTATAAGACTAGTGGTTAGGACGTCCACCTCTTAATCAGAGGTCGGCGGTTCGAATCCAGGCACGCACCTCTAACTTTTCGGAGTTATGTGCGTTTTTAAACAATTAAAATATCACTTGCTTCAACGGTGAAGGAACACATCGTGAGGAAACCTGCACGCCTGAGAGTTCTCGATAATGTTCTCAAAGGCGTGTGAAGTCGCCAATCCGCACATGGCCAGCGTGGCGGACTTATGGCCAAACCCGTGCTCTGTAGTGAGCCGATAATGGGTTGATTATATATAACCATGTCTGTTTATGTTATGATGATTTTTAAAGTTACATGTTATAGTTCTTGTTCTAGTATTTAAAATTATGACACTAATTTCTAATTTCGTTTAGCCTAGTGCAGTTGGCACTGCAAGTTGACTACATTGTCATGAATGCCTTGATTCTAAGCCTATTTATAGCTTCTTTAGGTCCCAGGCTAGGCTATCTTTCCTAGAGGAAAGGGAAATATAAACTAAACCCTAACATATTATTCTATACTGTATACGCGCAACTAACCGCTTCCTCTTTATTATGTCATCAGAAGAGATAAAACTGTCGTTAAATTTATAGTAAGAACTCTTATATTAAAATAACTCTGTTCCTTTTTATTTATTTCAATGTAGGGGTTGATAATTTTGTGTAACGTATGGCCATCTCTTCGCATGATAAGAACATTGACAGAATAAAGATAAAATATTTGGTTTCCTTGTCCAGATAACGCAGAGCGGGATCTCATTCTGAGGGCTGTGGGTTGGGTCGAACACTTCTCCTGCGTGAGGTTCCGAAGACGTCAAGCTCACGAACGTAACTTCGTTTTGATTACTGTAAGTATGGCATTCAGGGTCAGAGTCACTCGTAGGTGTCCAAGTTATAAGAAATAATAACATAGCTAGATAATGAGGAGATTTATGTATATTAAGCAAAGCTAAACGAAGTAATGACCGATTTAAAGACGCTGGGGTTCCAAGGTACCGAAATCGCGACTTCGTAGCGGTATACGAAGCGACGGCTAAGTTGATAGATTATATATAACAAGACGGAGAAGAATAGATAGAAAGAAGTGTATGAATGAAATTGTTTCATTCCGTATTTCAGTCCTTAGTTGTAGTTAAATTTATTTATTTAAACATCTTTATTGCACATAAAGGTTGAACATAAAGAAAGAGAAACAGTAACAAAAAATTTAAATGGTCCATTTAATAGTTTAAGGAAGTAGATAACATAAAGTGAATAAATATTGCTTAAGAATTTTTATATTTATTTAAGTTCTACAGGAGGTAAAAGAAGAATAAATTATTTGATCTAATCTAACTTATTTATCATCAAAGGGGAGGCAGACTGGTTGCTACGCACACGTTGGTTTCTCGAGCAACCGCGGGGTTCATACCCTCAACTTAGCTCGACGGGGATGTCTGAACAACATCATCATTATCCACGAACTTCTCCACAACCTGGGATTCTTCCACATGCAGTCCGCCTACGAGAGGTACAATTACGTGCGCATCAACTGGAATAACATTCAACAAGGTATATAACAAGTTTTTGAGAGCATCTTAAAAGATTTATTATTTAAACAGTTTAATCTATATCTTACTGACGAGCAGCACGGCTTCCGAAGTAAACGTTCCGTGAATAGTAACCTATTAGTACTGGTTGACTTTATTTCAGATTGTTTAGATCATGGTGGCCAAGTAGATGTGCTTTACTTTGATTTTCGGAAAGCCTTTGATAGAGTCAATAATGACATATTGTTAGCGAAGCTAAGTAAAATAGGGTTCGCTCCTAACCTTATTCAGCTCTTATCAAGCTATCTGCGTGATCGCAAACAATTTGTTCGTCTTGGCTTGTACGAGTCTGAAAACTACCATACCCGCTCAGGTGTCAGTCAAGGCTCGATTTTGGGACCTCTTCTGTTCCTAATAATGGTTGATGATCTACTTTCTGTACTTAATAAGGCCAGGTGTTTGTTATATGCGGATGACTTGAAGTTATACTCCGAAATAAAATCAGAGGCAGACTGTATGGCCCTCCAAAGGGATCTTGATGCGTTGATTGGTTGGAGCGAGGCTAACAAAATGGATTTTAATATAAGCAAATGCTCTGTAATGACTTTTGGACGCAAGAAAAATCCAATTCATTTCACTTACAATATGGGTAGTGAACTTTTGCCTAGAGTAACTATAATTAAGGACTTAGGTGTAACATTCGACCCTAAACTAACTTTCCATAACCACATCTCTGCGCTAGCTTCAGAATCTTTTAGGCGGTTGGGTTTTGTATTGCGCAGTTCTTCTGATTTCCATGACCGCCGCACTATAAAGCTGTTATTCGATTCGCTAGTGCGCAGTAAATTGGAAGCCAGCTCTTGTGTTTGGAATCCCTACGAGAGTACCTATGCTTTGTTACTTGAAAAAGTACAAAAAGCTTTTGTAAGATTCTTATATAAACGCCTGCAAGGATATTACCCCTACCTATATCCTACTAGATTTTTGCTTGGGCACTTAGGCTACAATTCCCTGGAAACGCGAAGATCTCGTGACCAACTCCTCTCGATTTGTAAAGTTTTCACAGGAAAAATAGATTGTGTTGAGCTCCATAACAAGGTGTGCTCTATTTATGCGCCCAATAAGCACTGTCAACTGCGTCAGTGCCGGGAGCGCAAATTATTTGCAGTCCCGCCTTGCCGCACAGTGGCCCGCGCTAGATCGCCCGTCCCGCGCACATTGTCAGCCCTAAATACAATGTTGACGGACTCGCCTCACTGTGACATATTTGCAGGCCAATGGAATACAATCGTAAGCCAATGCTTGCAGTTTTCCGAAAAGTATAATACCACTATGACTCTGTAAATATTTGTTTTTGTCTCTTGTCTGTTTTTTTGTTTTTAGTGTATATTTGTTTTGTTTAGACTTATAATGTTATTATGTGTAATCATTTAATTAGTGTTATTGGATATTGTCCGTTCTAATTAAATTAAAATTAAATAAATAAATAACTAGCCAAGCCTTCATATTTGATAATAATATGGAATGATCACATAAAAATAATATATAAAGTCTAAAAGTCTCACAAAACAAATAAATATAAACGTTGCTTTATTAAACTACCAATTTCCATCGAAAGAACTGTAAAAGAAAATTGATAGCTTTAGTTTTAAGTTTACGAATGTAGTTATCACCATCAAATCACTACTAAGTAAATTATTGACGCGTCAAAAGTGCCTTTTAAAGGACTATTTGAATAAAGATTATTTGAATTTGAATTTGATACACTGTTTTTAAACAAATATGTATTTAAAATAATGTCTATTAGAAAAATATTGTCACAGTCCATAGAAACACAAGTAAGTTTAAAAACTAAATCCCACGATTTTTTTTAATTAACTATGATCATAACTCAACATATAAATGTAAGAAGTTCGCTATGCCTATATTTAGGTTATAAAGATGTAGTTAATTTTTTCATAAATGTTTTCGGGAACTATGGAATTTATCGGAACAAAAAATAGCCTGTGTTAATCCAGAATATAAACTAGCTCCATTAAAAATTTCATCTAAATTGGTTCTGGAGTTCCTGTGTGAAGGAGTAACAAACATACAAACTTTAGCATTTTTTTTAATCCACTACAAGTTAGCCCTTGACGGCAATCTCACCTGGTGTAAATGATGATGCAGTCTAAGATGGTAGCGGACTACCTTGTTAAGGGTACGTTAGAACTATAGTCCTAATTGGTTCCTACGCGACACGTATTTTTCGGGTAGCCACTGGAGCCTCCAACCAGACCAGACTCGAGCCGGGAAACGAACCCAGGACCTCCAACTTTATAATGCGAAAACTCGCGCGCTGAAAAAATAAAATTGGAGTGTCTGTTTGTAATATTGAAATAACCATTTTCTACTACATGCATATGAATATGTATACGGAACATACACCAAAATAACATTTTTTTTCCATTTTTGTCTGTCTGTCTGTTTGTTCCGGCTAATCTCTGAAATGGCAGGACCGATTTTTATTGGCAGGTAGCTGATATAATAAGGAGTAACTTAGGCTACTTTTATTTTAGAAAAAGTCTGTTATTTTAGAAAAATAAAGTAATGCTGCAATGTTCAAGTACTGTCAAGTACCGCGCGCAGCTCACGCGTATGTAATTATTTCAAGTAATTCGGGTCAGTAATCTATTGCTTCAAGATTGAAAAACAAACAAACACACTAAATCAACGCAGACGAAGTCGCGGGCGTCAGCTAGTTTATAATATGTGTTATATGATCACAGGTACGGCACACAATTTCTACAGATACAATCGGAACATGGTGAACCTCTTAAGCCTTCCTTACGAATACCAGAGCTGCATGCACTACAGCACCCACGCGTTCAGCAGCAACGGGCAACCAACTATCACAGCTACAAGGGTAAGTTAGGTTTCTTAAAAGGGTAGGATGCCGTCTCTGGGTCCCAGCATAATCCTTTACGCACTTTTGCAATACTTACATTGTTGTGAGTAATTGCTGCTAACTAGCGTAATATTTGGAAAAGAGAAAGTAGAAGAAAGTAGGTGGCAGGTTAGATCAACCAATTACCGGCTCACTACAGAGCACGGGTCTCCTCTCAATATGAGATGGGTTTGGCTATAGTCTACCACACTGGCCATGTGCGGATTGGCAGACTTTGAGAACATTATGGAGAACTCTCGGGCGTGCAGGTTTTCTCACGATGTTTTCCTTCACCGTTGATGCAAGTGATATTTTAATTTACACCCCGAGCGATAGTTCTATACACCCCGAGCGATAGTTCTATAAATCCCAACTTTGTAGGTATCGTCACCAATAAAATAGACTCACTAGGCCCACTGTCTCCAGACAGCGAGCCCATAGCTCCCACGACTTGCGAAGAGGTTCAGTCGATTATCAATAGGCTGCACTCTAAGAAAGCTCCCGGTCCCGATGTGATCACAAACAGGGCACTTAAATGCATCCCTCTCCAGCTACTGTACCTACTGGTAATGATATATAACGCCCTGCTGGCAGGATGCTCTTTCCCCACAGAGTGGAAAGAGGCTATAGTAATAGGTATTAAAAAACCTGGTAAGCCCGCTAACCTCCCCTCTAGTTACCGCCCTATAAGTCTTCTCAACTCCTTAGCAAAGGTGTACGAGAGGATAATACTCGCCCGACTTAAAGTCGTCATCGAAGCTAAAAAGCTTATCAATGACGAGCAATTTGGCTTTCGATCCAAACATTCTAGCGTCCACCAAGTGCACCGCCTAACGGAGCACGTGGCGCGAGGGCTTTACGATTGGAAACGTGGTCGCCTCACAGGAGCCGTATTCTTCGACGTAGCCAAGGCTTTCGACAAAGTCTGGCACGCCGGTCTCATTTATAAATTACAAACCCAGGGTATCCCGGATAGGCTTTTATACCTATTAAAAGACTATTTAACCGATCGCACCTTTAGGTTTCGAATAGACGGCACTCTGTCGTCTAGGAGACCCCTAAAGGCTGGCGTACCCCAGGGTTCAGTTCTAGCGCCCTACCTCTATACGCTGTACACGAGCGATATACCCAAGAGCCCTTATGTAGAGCTAGCCCAGTACGCGGACGACACTGCTCTTTACACGACCAGTCGTTCGCTACCGTACATAGTAGCCCGCCTTCAGAAAGCGATCAAGCGCTTAGGCGCTTGGTTCCGCCAATGGAGGATAGAAGCTAACCCGGAAAAGAGCAAAGCGCTTCTTTTTACCGGACTTAACCGCCCTGACCCCAGATACAAAAAGGACCTTATATTATTTAATCGTGTGATTCCATGGGAACGCACTGTCAAATATCTAGGTGTAACCTTTGATAGTCGCCTGTCCTTTTCGCCGCACATACGTAGAGTCAGTCAGAAAGCCCGTTATGTTCTTAACAGACTCTACTTCATGATTAATAAACGCAGTAGGCTACCTCTCCGTCACAAAGTGACATTATATAAAACTTGTATCCGCCCAATCATGTCTTACGCGAGCGCCGCTATAGCGCTTCGTCCCACGTATAAAACCTTTCAAACGATTCAGAATCGTTTCATGCGCACGGCAACCGGCTGTCCCTGGTATGTGCGTAACGTAGATCTGCACAGAGACCTAGAACTTGACACTATCGCTCAGCACTTTAAGAAACTCTCGAAAATCTATTTCGAGAAATCAATCCGACACCCCAACCCTCTCGTAGTTGCGGCTTCTTTTTACTCCCCCGACCTAAGCGCTCCTCTCCGAAAGAGGAGACCTAAACATATCCTTCATGACCCTGACGATCAGATGACTACTGACAACACACTCGTACCACCTACCACACAATCATACGCTACACACCGTCTTCGCCGGCGAAGACGAGGTCCCCGCTATCTTACGTCATCCGGACGTGGGCTCCATCCACGGCCTCGGAGACGTACGGACCACTCACCGTCCGACCCCCCCGTTATCCCAAACGTCGCCTAAGCCGAGGTTCGGCCTCAAAGGAGGCGCCCTTAGGCAGTCGTTCCCATAGTTTCTTCGAGCCCTAGGGCTCAAAATTTCTTCTGGCAGAGCTTCTTTCCAAAGCTCGCCAAACAGCCCGGTTACGCTGTGGCAACCAATAGGGTTTGTACAGCTAATAGACAGTCCGAAAAAAAAAAAAAAAAAAAAAAAAAAATTTTAATTTTTTTTTTAAACGCACATAGCTCCGAAAAGTTAGAGGTGCGTGCCCGGATTCGAACCGCCGACCTCTGATTAGGAGGCTGACGCCCTAACCACTAGGCTATCACCGCTTAAATAGGGGATAGCAATATATTAATTAAAATTTACAGAGTTTCCCGGGAACCATGGGTCATATGGTGTACGTCACTCACTGGGACTGGGTGAGGCTTCGCAGACACTACAACTGCCCTGGAGCTTGGAATGAGAGGCAGATACAGGAGTTGAAGGAAGAAGTCGACCGCACGCTCCCACTGATGATGGCTGCACCACCAGCAGCGGAGGAAGTGAAAGAAGACAACGAAATGAACTTCGTTGCCGAAAATGAAGTAGTTGATAAATAAACATTCACCATTAGAATATAATAACATCGGAAACTTTGGTGTTAAATAAAGCACATTTGTTTTAAATTTGTTTCTCCTTCCATCTTTCATATCCTCCATTCCTATTCTTTATTCATCATGATCAACCCATTACCGGCTCACTACAGAGCACGGGTCTCCTCTCAATATGAGAAGGGTTTGGCCATAGTCCACCACGCTGGCCATGTGCGGATTGGCAGACTTCACTCGCCTTTGTGAACATTATGGAGAACTCTCAGGCGTGCAGGTTTCCCCATGATGTTTTCCTTCACCGTTAAAGCATGTGATATTTTAATTTTTAAAAACGCACATAACTCCGAAAAGTTAGAGGTGCGTGCCCGGATTCAAACCGCCGACCTCTGATTAGGAGGCTGACGCCTTAACCACTAGGCTATCACAGCTTTACTTATTATTCTTTATTGCTATGCTCTTATTAAAACTACCTACAATAGCTTTTTTTAAATGACCTGCGGAGGCAATGCAAACCTTTGCATTGGTACCCTTGAGCTGATGGGCTTAAATACCTTACCGAATGAAAACGTCTAGGCAAATGTACAATTTAGAATGAGACCACTGTTGCGCAAGTTTTTTGGCTGTGTTGAATTTTGCATACTATATTATTAGCGACATATTAGCGTCGATTTAAGTTTTTAGGCATGCTGTAGTTACCTCTAAATTGATTTATATGTATATCTTAGCACTTAAGGTTTTTAAAATGTTTATATTTTTTGCATATAATTCTGTTGGTGGTGCTTCAAATAAATAAATAAATAATCTATCTAGACCCTTTTTGTAGTTAGGATTATATCTTTGGCCATCACAAATATATCTACCTATGTATGGATTTATTGACAAAGTCCAGTAAATAGATGACCAAAGGGGCTCAAAATTTCGAAAAAAAATTACAAGAGATCACTTCAACCTAAATGACAATTGACAATTAATTATTGACCTGACCCAAAGACATTAAGTTCGATCGGTACAGAAGTTTTATGTGATCTGACTCCAGACAGAATAACATAAAAATCTGTAACAATAAATATAGCACATAGCTCGGAGAACCGATGGACGTTGGGGTCCCAAGGTGCTGGAATGGCGACCTCGCACCGGTAAACGTAGCGTTGGTCGACCCCCAACAAGGTGGACAGACGACATCAAACAAGTCGCAGAGAGCCGCTGGATACAGGCGGCCCAAGACCGTGGCTGTTGGAACTCCTTACAAAAGACCTATGTCCAGAAGTGGACGTCTATCGGTTGAAATGATGATGATGATGATGAACAATAAATAAAAATCCAAAACAAAGAAATTAAATAAAATTCAGATTCTGTGCCGCTGTTCTATAACAAGTTAAATAAATCGAAAATTGCAGTCATTTTTGACGCAGCATTACGCTGAGACAGCGCCCTGTTCAGCCAATTTCTACACTAGAAACTTTATATTTTTAGATGAGATGTATTTTAACAGGCTGAATAAACGTAATTTTGATTTTGATTTTGAAAAATTGCTTGATTGGTGTTATCCAAATACAGGCATCTATGAAACGTTCATATACCTAATACATTTTCCATTTTTCATTATAATAATAATATCATATATTAATTTTATTGCTTCAACGGTGAAGGAAAACATCGCGAGGAAACATGCACGGCCTAGAGTTCTCCATAATGTTCTCAAAGGCGTGTGAAGTCTGCCAATGACTATGGCCAAACCCTTCGAAAGTCTGCCAATCCGCACATGGCCAGCGTGGTGGACTATGGCCAAACCCTTCTCATATTGAGAGGAGACCCGTGCTCTGGAGTGAGCCGGTAATGGGTTGATCATGATGATGACGATTAAAGCATTCCCAAAATTAAAATTTACAAAATATATTCAAATGGCCGACGCTCGCAAATTCGTCCGCGTAGACTAAGAGTTTTTAAAATTTTTGTTCAATAAGCAACGTAATTTTGTAGTTTATTTATGCGTCATTCTTGTTGATGTTCCCGTACCGGCTGCCATTCCCTATCATCATCATGATCAACCCATTACTGGCTCACTACAGAGCACGGGTCTCCTCTCAATATGAGAAGGGTTTGGCCATAGTCCACCACGCTGGCCATGTGCGGATTGGCAGACTTCACACCCCTTTGAGAACATTATGGAGAACTCTCAGGCGTGCAGGTTTCCTCACGATGTTTTTACCGTTGAAGCAAGTGATATTTTAATTGTTTAAAAACTCACATAACTCCGAAAAGTTAGAGGTGTGTGCCCGGATTCGAACCGCCGACCTCTGATTAAGAAGCTGACGCCCTAACCACTAGGATATCACAGCGACATTCCCTATATGTTGATCTAATTTCGAGGAAGTTTGTCATGGCGAACGATAGGCTATATTTGTAGGTCAACAACGTGAAATTCGGTTGTACACAAATCCCGCAGTAACCATGGATTTCCTGGGATAAAAATTTGCTTATGTGCTTTTAACCTGGGTTAAAAAATTATCCTAATCAGAGGTCGGCGGTTCGAATCCGGGCACCTCTAACTTTTCGGAGTAATGTGCGTTTTTAAAAAATTAACGCACATAACTCCGAAAATTTATAGGTGCGTGCTGACGCCCTAACCACTAGGCTATCACAACTTAAGCTGACGCCCTAACCACTATAAGGCTATCACTTCAGAATACTCAGCGGTCAATAAAGTGAGCTCAAAGGTATTCGAGTAGCCACTCCATACCATGTTTGGACCCTCGAATGCGCCGAGAAGACATCCATCGGTTGAAATGATGCAAATTTTAAATGACATGAAATTTTAGAATCAACAATAAAATATCATAGACCAAGTGAGATTATAACTAATGTATTTTTGCATCTATATAATTTATCATTGTACCTATCAAGATATTACTTAATATTTTAATTTCGCATCAATTCATTATAACTATCGAGGATTATGGTAAACATAAATCAATATTATAATAATTATCACTGAAACGCTTTCTACCTGTAAGTAATTTGCTATTGTACCCGCCTACTTGTGATACGTAATAAACTAGTAATCTCAGCTGTCTCTAAGTACTTTACCTTTATTTTTATTCCATTATAAGTTAGCCCTTGACAGCGATCTCACCTGGTGGGGGATGATGCAGTTTAAGATGGTGGCGGGTTAACCTGAAGGGGTATGGTAAACACAATATACTCCTAATTGGTTTCTACGCGACATCGTACCGGAACTCTAAATCGCTTGGCTATATCTCTCTAGTAATTGGGTGTTACTCGTACCTGACCTGTGTAAAGGATTACGTAAATAGTAAACAAGCTTGGGTATGGAAGAAACTAAGGGAACGACTGACTAAGGGCGCCTCCTTTGAGGCCGAACCTTGGCTTAGGCGACGTTTGGGATAACGGGGGGGTCGGACGGTGAGTGGTCCGTACGTCTCCGAGGCCGTGGATGTAGCCCACGTCCGGATGACGTAAGATAGCGGGGACCTGATCTTCGCCGGCGAAGACGGTGTGTAGCGTGTAATTGTGTGGTAGGTGGTACGAGTATGTTGTCAGTAGTCATCTGATCGTCAGGGTCATGAAGGATATGTCTCCTCTTTCGGAGAGGAGCGCTTAGGTCGGGGGAGTAAAAAGAAGCCGCAACTACGAGAGGGTTGGGGTGTCGGATTGATGAAGCTTGGGTATGAAATATTGCTCTAATAAGATTGCTCTTGAATAGTTTTAAGTAGTATGTGAGATGGTAATAGCAAAAAGAAAAGTTACCCGGCTGAGTTTGTTGTGGGCTTCTTTTTAGATCAGGGCGCGTTTGAAACCCTCATAGCTTTAGTTTTAAATTTAAGGATGTTGTTATCACCATCAACTCACTACTATCTAAGTTATTGGCATTTAAAGTGCCTGTTAATGGGTTATTAGAAAAAAAAACTTACGATTGAGTGATTGAATGGTCAGCATCATACCGTGACGTATAATCGCTTGGCGGTATGTCTTTACCACTAAAATGGTAACCTCTAAGTCTTCGTATCGAAGTTTTTGTCTTTGAGGTAGGTTTATTTAGAAGAACTTGCACAATAAACAAATAGTCTGATTATTATTTAGAGATACACCTTTAAAATCTACGTATTCCTTTATTATCTATATAATAAAAATAATTACCTCGGAGATTAATGTGATAACTCACTATTTATACGTACGTACGGCTTTGATTGATTTGATATTATACCAACCCCTAGGATGAGATTTGTACTGTCGCAATCGACAAGTTGTTTCAGAGAGTCGAAACAAACGTCAAAATCGAATGAAGCTTAAATTATGTATTTCCTCGTTATAGAAGTTTAGTTTTTCAAAAACTCGCGAAGGTAATGGGAAATGGACATGGGTGCTTACTATTTTCAACATATATATGTAGAAGGTGGTGATATAATTTTTAAAATCGCATTTCTTCTTTCTGAGGAACTAACGACCTCCGTGGCGCAGTGCGTGCGCTGCATTATTATAAGTAGGAGAGGTAGAGTTCAAGGCTAGTTACCACCTTACTGGCAGATATACCACCAAGCGATTTAGCGGTTAGATGCCGCATAGAAACAGATTAGGATGAAGGGTTCAGATGGCAACGAATCGCTGGCTTCTCTGCTGCTGCAGATTCATGGCCGGTGGTAATAACTTAAAACAATAACTTCCTCGTTTGCCCACAACTAATATACATATATTCATCGCGGGCAAACAAGGTTTATCTCCCTATATACTACCTATATATATAACATATACGCATATTAGAAAAAAATTATCTTTAATTTACAAACGTTAGAAGTGCTGGCTGTAGAGTTCTTAGCGTACTTAAATGGTTAATCAGGGACTATAAGGACAATTTTAAAATGAATCTAAAGCCAAGACTTTGTTTGATATTCAAACAATTCTTAGGTGATTTATTTCACGTAGGCTTTATATGATGAACCATTAATGAGCACTTTAGAACGTCTAGTTTGTCTGTATATAGTGACTCTACTAACGGCTGTTATAGATCAAGATATCGACAAGAATATGTCTAAATCTAAATGTTACTGCTAAATCTCGCTAGTAAAGTACTTTTATACTTACAGTCATCATCATCATCATGATCAATCCATTATTGGCTCACTACAGAGCACGGGTCTCCTCTGGGTTTGGCCATAGCCACCACGCTGGCCATGTGCGGATTGGCAGACTTCACACGCCTTTGAGAACTTTATGAAGAACTCTCAGGCGTGCAGGTTTCCTCACGATGTTTTCCTTCACCGTTGAAGCAAGCGATATTTAAATTTTTTTAAAACGCACATAACTCCGAAAAGTTAGAGGTGCGTGCCCGGATTCAAACCGCTGACCTCTGATTAGGAGGCTGACGCCCTAACCACTAGGCTATCACCGCTTCATACTTACAGTAAACTTACAGTAAACTGCATATATTATGTTTCCCTGAAGCACGAGGCTATTAGAATACGTACTCAAGCTAAAAGTTTTGACGTAAAACACGGTCCAATTTACTCTGACGTTCAAATCTTTCGATTTCGATATTCGATGAGACTCAACGTTTTCGAGCTTATAAATCTCATACTAAGTTTACTAGATACCTATAAAAGCTATACTAGATCGAGAGGCGTATCAAACAGCCGAAATGAAGTGGTCAGGGTTGTTGCTGTTCTTTATTGGACTGGCTGCTTGCAGTCCTCCTGTGACAAAGAGTCGGGCGAAGATTGAAGAATTCAGACAGTATTTAGAAAAAAGCCGAACAGGTAATCTATTGCATACTTTTATATATGTACTAGCTGTTGCCCGCGACTTCGTCTGCGTAGAATTGCTGATTTCTTGTGTGTTGTAGATTGAGTTTTCCCGTGCGGCCAATGTTTTGCTTCAGAAAGTAAGCTACAGGCAAACGTCAAATTGCCGATTTTCGTGTCTCTAAATTAAAAAACATAGGACATACAATTTCAAACCCCCATTTTATGCCTTTCAGGGTAGATTTGGATGAAAAAAAATTCTAACCTGATACTTACGCCTTAAAAGAAACCTACTTTCATAATTTCAAGCTTGTAAACTTAATAATAAAAAGAAAACATCAAAAACTATCATCACCTATTTTACTACCCTTGAAAAATAATATTCAAAAAAATCTAATGCATATGTTTTTTATTATTATTAATTCTAATGCAATTTTTTGTGTCTCCAACTCCAAAATAATAGGATTTTCCTACAAACTTCCAAACCCGATATTACCCCCTTAGGGGTGGAATTTCCAAATATCTTTTCTTAACTGACATCTCTTAACTATCGACTAAATTATAGCTTTAAACACAATACAATAGTTTTGAGATCTCGTGTTTAATCAGTAAGTAAGTATGAAAGTACGTCAGTGACCTTTCGCTTTTATATATATAGATTTGTCCTGGGAAGACGGTTTTAACGTTCAATGCCTTCCTTCCTTCTGCCACTTATATACATAACGTGGTGGCGGCTATCACTTCGCAAATCAGTCGTTAGCTGTGATGCCCGAACATGAAGCATTATTCATGAATGTTAGGACTACCTACTCCTAGAAATAGTGCGTACCTATGCTTTTGCTCTTGCTGCTATGCTTTTATTGTTTTCTACAGATAACTAGAATGACACTATGCTGTAATCACACCATGGTAAATAATAATGCGGCTTGTGAACGAAGATGTCTATTCACGTTCACGACCTGTGTAATATTGAATGAAAATTTCCTAGTGCCGGAGCGGTCAAAGAGAATACCAACAAATAAATGATATCGTATGCAAAGAGTTTGTTATTTAAACAATAAACAGCAAGAATAATTTGCTATATTCCGCCGACAACCGGAATATTTGTATAACACCACACATTACTTTTCTCGCTTGTGAAGTCAACATCTCCTGAGGATGATCCGGTGTCGGGTCGAAACGTGCGTAGAAGTTCTAGTGGAAGATTTTGTGTAGTGTTATATTATACAAATCTCCCGGTTGTCGGCGGAATATAGCAAATTATACTTGCTGTTTATTGTTTATCATGGACTTCCGCAAAGTAACGCCTGCTTCTATTCATTAGTTTGTTATTTCTATTTTTTTTTAATTACAAGCGCTTCACCTGAAGATGGTAACGTGCTAACCTGTTATGGTAAACCCACATAAATGGTTTCTACGCAACATCGTGCTGGAACGCTAAATCGCTAACACGTCTTTATCGGAAGGGTAGTAACTAGCCACGGCCAAAGCCTCTCACCAGACCAGATTCGAGCTGGGAATCGAACCAAGTGGACTTCCAACTCTATAATGCGACCGCGCACGCACTGCGCCAGTGATTTCGTCAAATAAATAAATATGCCGGCTGCTTGTTATTTATTTATTTATTTTTATACAAATTTATTGCATACAAAAGAAAGGAAAAAGAGAACAACAAGAAATACATATTATAAAACCAAAAGGCGACCTTATCACTTAAAGCGATCTCTTCCAGGCCACCTTTTTGTAGGAAGAAGAAGTTACTATAGTTTTCGACGATTATATTCGCAGATGACGGGGTACTGCTGGATTCCCGCAATCTAGCTGGCCCGGACGCACTTGCCTGGGAAAACAGCGGCAAGTACCAGGGAGACATACTTCTCGATGACTCGCAGCTGGAAGACCTGGTGTCAGACTTTGCTGGGGTCAGTGACAGCGACAACCGGAACGCGTACATCGTTGCCAACACGAGATGGCCGAACAACATCATGCTTTACCAATTCGGAGCTAATGAATTCAGTAAGTTATTTAGCTGAAAATGTCAAATTTTTGTGATGAATAAGTAGGTGGAGCTGTTATAGCCTAGTGGTTAGGACGTCAGCACGCACCTATAAATTTTCGGAGCTCTCTGCGTTTTTAAGCAATTAAAATATCACTTGCTTCAGCGGTGAAGGAAAACATCGTGAGGAAACCTGCATGCCTGAGAGTTCTCCATGATGTTCTCAAAGGCGTGTGAAGTTGCACACGGCCAGCTTGGCGAACTACGGCCAAACCCTTCTCATATTGAGAGGAGACCCGTGCTCTGTAGTGAGCCGAGAATGGGTTGATCATCATTGATGAAGTAGGGTTCTGTTCCATAGGAGAAAAACAATAACAGGATCAAACTACGTTAACCAACCAGCATTCAGCGTCCTTGCACCCTGCGTCACCGAGTGACCAATCACAAGACACAACCGTTTAAGAAAGGTTCCCTATTGGTCCTTGTTTGGTCGTTAACTTGGATGCCGCAATACGGCCTTTGTTTAAGATACTACTTTCGGCCCGTCTGTCTATAAGAGGGCTGTATTTTATAACGTAACATGTAGTTGCTATTGTTACTATAACATTAAAATAATAAAAACAACCTTGCATATTGGAACTGAATTTTTAATATGCACTTTATCATCATCATCATCATGATCAACCTGGCTCACTACAGAGCTCGGGTCTCCTCTCAATATGGGAAGGGTTTGGCCATAGTCCACCACGCTGGCCATGTGCAGATTGGCAGACTTCACACGCCTTTGAGAACATTATGGAGAACTCTCAGGCGTGCAGTTTTCCTCACGATGTTTTCCTTCACCGTTGAAGCAAGTGATATTTTAATTGTTTAAAAACGCACATAACTCCGAAAAGTTATAGGTGCGTGCCCGGATTCGAACCGCCGACCTCTGATTAGGAGGCTGACGCCCTAACCACTAGGCTATCACCGCTTGCACTGTATTGCACTCGGCCAATAGTAGTTATAGTAGTAGTTTATCTACAGAAAATACAGGTTATAAATAGAACTCCGGTTTTCCCTACTCGAGCATTAAACTCAAAAGCTCAAATAGCAGAATCTTCAAGTTTGTCAAATGTTATTCTTAACGTTTGACATCATTAAAGGACTGCGTTAAAAATTAAATAAGAATAACATTAAAGTAAAACCACTTTTATTTATTCTTTACACAAACGAATAAATCATTTAGTAGACGCTATCGATAAATAGCTGCTGTGCTTTTGACTCGTATATCAATAATGATTAAATATTACTGTTTATTAAGTGCGATATGTCATGTCAAACTTTAGTGGGTTTTTTTTTTTCTTTCGTTTTATGGCTTTACACAGATTAGCCAATGTCAAGTTTATTATTTTATTAGTGCTCTCTTTTTATGGCTTTGCACAGATTAGCCAATATCAAGTTTATAGCAATGTAGAAGTTAGGGAGAAATAGCGGGAAACTTCGCACTCCGCGGACGCGGCTCCCTCAAACCTTTCCCAAATCAATACCTGTTAACCATTCAGAAAACCAGCCACTACACAAACGACACCAAAACATCAATCTTTTCAAAATTAGCCAACAAACATTAATTCAAGAAAATTTTTTCCGTAATTTACCTTTTTTTCCTCTTTTTTACACAGATTCGTGGGTTTTTTGATGATTGCTTTAACGCAATTCTCTTGAATCTTCTTTCGAAATATAATCCATGATTTTTAGTTAAATACGGTTTTGTTGCGGTTTAAATAGTTTCAACGGTTAACAAAAGTGGCTTTGTAGATCTGTCAATTGTTTGCAGTAATTATCATTAATATATTAATGTTGCCATTAATTCAGCCAGTGCACAACAACAATCTATTCTGTACAGCAATTATCATTAGTATATTAATGTTGCCATTAATTCAGCCAGTGCACAACAACAATCTATCCTGACCGCGATGAGCTGGATTGAGCACTTCTCCTGCGTCAGGTTTCGCAGACGCACGAATGAACGTATCTTCGTTCATATGACGGTAAGGAAGTTTGTAATAACCATCCTACTTATATTATTATTATTTTTTTTTTTTATTTACAACAAGTTAGCCCTTGACTGCATCTCACCTGATGGCAAGTGATGATGCGGTCTAAGATGGTAGCGGACTAACCTGTTAGGGGTATGGAAAACTCATACTCCTATAGTCGTAAAAATGTAATAGGCCCGTTTGGACATATGTCATAGTGACGGAACTAGTTATGTAACCATACGACTCAGTACTCGATACTTACGATAAATCGATTCAAGTTTGAATATTTCTCATTTGATTATATACTTATTGTTAAGAACAGTGGATTAAAATTTTGTTTAGAAAATTTAACTTTAAATTTAATACTGCAGATATTTTGAAATGGTAGAATTTGTTTTTAGTTTAATATTTTTAGTTGCAATGAATAACTCTTTATTGATTTTCTTCGGATTATGAGCCAAAATCGTCACATGTAAATATAATCATTTCATTTTCAAGGATGTAATCAATATAGACGTTTCTGTCGTAATCTTCTTTTATTATTTTTCGAGTTCTTTCTACCACTTTTATCCAGTCTTCTAGTGTAATTGTGGCACAAGCTTCTTTCAACAATTTCATATTTTTTTTTGTGGAGAACGGCGGCTTTGTATTGTGGCGTGGCATCCTTTGACTTGAGCCCAAATCAACTCAATTGCACTGTACTGACAATGGTACGGCGGCGTTCTTATAACTTTGAGTCCATGCTGAACTGCAAATTCATCAATTTAATTATCTGGTAAAAGAAAATAAACCTGCGAAACTAAATACATTTTAATTTATTTTCTTTTACCAGTTTCATCAATGACATGAAAATGTTGAAAGCTGATTTCAATATTTTCATGTCAGCTTCAATGACTTGTCTTAGTAGCCATGCCACTAAATCCACCTTTTGTTTGCTTACAAACTTACAAAATTATACTATATTAAAAGAATAATATGTTTTATTACAATCACAATGTGGTTATTAATTTAGAGTTCAACATTCCTTTACAAGTAATCATTGAATCAATTATACGTTTTGTCTGATTAATATCGATTTTTTTGGTAACATCCCTAGTAATTAAAAAGAAAAAGGGTCCACCGACGTAACCTTGTAACCATGTCCAGTATTATGGGCCAAAAATGGTTATGTTTAAATAAAATGGTTTATTAGGCAAAATAAATAGTAAAATTGCCTTCTTTAGTAATTATTACAATAATTATGTATTTTTATCTGAAAAAAGATATGTAATCGTGATGTTATAACTATTTAGAAATAAATAATATTGTGTGTGTCCATAACAAGGTTATGCTGTAGATTTTTTATGTCATTTCTGACATGTGTCCAAACGGGCCTATTAAATTTTTACAACTATAATTGGTTTCTACACAACATCGTGCCGGAACGCTAAATCGCTTGGCGACACGTCTTTGTCGGTAGGGTGGTAACTAGCCACGGCCGAAGCCTCCCACCAGACCAGACTCGAGCCGGGAATCGAACCCAGGACCTCCAACTTTAAAATGCAACACCACGCCACGGAGGTCGTCATTATAATCGCGAAAGTTTGTAAGTATGGCTGTATGGATTGGATGTTTGTTATTCTTTCACTTAAAAACTACTGAATGGATATGTATGAAACTTTACAATAATATAGCTTATGCATCAGAATAACACATAGGCTACAATTTATAAAGATATTGTGTGAATTGTCCAAAATATGACGATGAGTTTCAAGTAAGTAGGAAAAATTCTACCATTTGCGTGATAATTTTTATATCATAATGTTAGTTCTTTCCCACGTCACACTAATATGAGCTACTCGAAATACTAATCCTGTGCAGACGAAGTCGCGGGCACCAGCTAGTCATTTCATAAACTTATTTATTTACGTAATCGAAACACAAGAAAGGTTTAACGAGCCTAGAGAGATTAATATAGGAGTGAAAAATAACAACCAATGATGCCCAACCTGTTAGGTATATGATCTGTGGTTAAAACGTTTGACAGATGACAGTTTGGCGATGGCATAGATAATACACTATTAACTGTTAGGCGATGGCGTGGCGACGTTTGACGGAGGGGTTGCACTTGTCGGCAGTAAAATAAATAGATATTAGCGTTATGAGAGAAAAAGTTATTAGAAGTACCACAACTATTTGTTACCTATTATTTATAAGGTTTATTATATGCATGTATTATGAAAATAAAGATATGAGATATTATCTATATATATAAAAGCGAAAGGTCACTTACATACTGATTAAACACGAGATCTCAAAAACTATTGTACGTATAAAGCTATAATTTAGCAAGTAGGAAGTTGATAGTTAAGAGATGTCAGCTAAGAAAGGATATTTGGAAATTCCACCCCTAAGGGGGTAAAATAGGGGTTGGAAGTTTGTATGAAATTTCTTTGTTTTTAGAGTTAGGACACAAAAATTTTAGAAGGGGTAAAATAGGGGTTTGAAGTTTGTATGGAATGTTTTTTAATTTAGAAACACGAAAATAGGCAATTTGACATTTGCCTGTAGCTTAAAACCTCAATCTCACGGAAAATCAGCAATTCTACGCAGACGAAGTCGCGGGCAACAGCTAGTACTTCATAATTGTAATGTCAAGTTTGTGTCTCTTTATTCAGGGCAGGCCAACTGGCTGCTATGCACATGTCGGCTTTTCCACCGTCCATATCAACCGTGTTCTGAACTTGGCCAGAAACACCCACTGCTTCAGACACGTCGTCATCATCCACGAGCTTCTCCACAGCCTTGGATTCCAGCACATGCATCAAACAACCGACAGGGATTCGTTCGTTCGTATTAATTGGAATAATATTATATCTGGTAAGTTGAAACACACTGCACTATAACCTATATCTAGTCAACACTAAATGTGACCTTTCTTTTTTAACGCGACTATACTACTAAAATATAAATTTTACAATAATGACTTAAAGCTCGTAGTATCCATGAACAGCAAATCTCCTCAAAAGTAGGGTCGATCTTGGGATGTGTGAGAAGGTCAGTTCTTAACTTTGTTACCCGCTCATTTATTCAGTAACTGTTTTGCTATTATCGTCCTATGAATCTCTTTAGTACTCTTGCTTTATGTGCAGGTCAAGAATTCGCCTTCACAAGATACAACCGTAACCAGGTCAGCCTCCTAGGGTTGCCTTATGAATACACGAGCGCCATGCACTACCACGATCAGGCGTTCAGTCGCAACAGGCAGCCTACTATCACCGCACTGAGGGTAAGATAATTTTAAAATTATTAATGTGACAAGTAAAACTCATATCTTAAATTAATATTAAAGGTTGGATTCACGAGCATGCATTTTTTGCAACTCGGACTATACGCATCGGTGTGCTTCGTTAATGGCTAGCTTATGAATAAGAGCCCCGGATGGGTTCGAAACTAATCGAGTATACTCTGACAAAATTTCACGTGAATAAATGTAACGTGAATAAATGTATACTCTGTAAAATTTAGGGTAATGATTATTCCTAGTCTATTCCACGGCTGGGCATAGGCCTTGTCCCTTATAGGGGTGAGAGAATAAGAGCATTGACCCACCTCCGCTGCTCTAATGTGGATTGGCACTCTAACGATTGCTAATCATTCTTTTGTTAAGCGAAGATTTTAGAGATAACCATAACTCTGAAGATGGTAATGACGAAGGACATTATTTCCTTGCAGAGTTTCTCTGGTACCATGGGCCAGAGGGATCACGCAACTTATTGGGACTGGTCAAGGCTACGCAGGCATTACAACTGTCCCGGAGCATGGACCAGGAGCTCCGAGGATATTTTGAAGGCAGAGGTTGAACGCACTCTACCTCTGATCAAAATGAATTTGCCGGCCCCTAAGCGGGGACCTTTTACTGACCAGGATAACGCGTACGTTGAAGCTCTAGTAACTGCCAACGGAGATAAAATAAACGAGGATGGTGTTAACGAAGAAGCGTTGGCCTACGAGGATCGTGCTAACGAAGAAGCGTCGGCCTACGAGGACGGTGTTAACGAAGAAGTGTCGGCCTACGAGGACGGTGCTAACGAAGAAGTGTCGGCCTACGAGGATGGTGTTAACGAAGAAGTGTCGGCCTACGAGGATGGAATTAACGAAAATGACAATGTCAACGAAGCCTTTGTCAGCGATGACTATGAAAATTGATACCTCTATTGATTAAAGTATTCAGCGCATTTGCCCCCATATTGCAAAATTTTATTAAATTTTATGCCAAATTTGTATTTTATTAATTCTCAACCTATTATTATATAACTGCTGGCACAGGCCTCAACTCCGATAGGAGATATAAGTTAGTTAGTTAGATATAACTTAGTTTTCATTATGCTACTAAAACTCGGGTTGGTATTAACGAATCTCGAATCTCGAATCGGAAAATGTGAACAGTTTCCGGGTTTGTTTTTGGAATGTCCATCTCCAAGATGCGATATATCCAGCTATCTCTGTGCGACATTTCGTCAAGACCAGCGGTTGAGCCGAACATAAGTGACAACTTACTAATAAACAAATAAAAAAAAACTCGAATTTTTTGTTTGTATGGATATGGATGGAAACGCTCATAGTGTTTATAGTTGAACCCTGTCTTAACAAGCACGTCCGGCAAAAGAAATGTTCGACATTAATAAAAAAAAAACCTTTAAAAAAACTTTAACTGTTCCAAATCTCACACTCCTTCATCAAAGGGCTACAAAGGGGAAAGAAATTATTACGTCACCTTTTAGTGCATCTTTAACATCTTCGTAAAAAACTATGGAATATCAAGTTGCTCCTAGACACTGGATAGATTAAAGATTCTTGATAATTTAAAGTGTTCTTGTCCTTTTTCCACGTTATGGAGTCGGTTCAACGTATTAAAATATGCATATGTAGTATGTTAAAGATAAACAACGGTTCATTATTGCACATGCCTGTAAGAACCTTCAAAAGTTTATTGACACAACACCCGATTATTTATTATCAAGAGTAATAAAGTAAGCCAACGTGTTTTATATATCCTTAAGTACTAATAATATAAATGTGAATGTAGGGATGTTTATTTCGATTTCACGCAAAAACTACTCAACCGATCGTCATGAAACTTTATACATATTTTTTGGGAGGTATTTATTAGAAATAACATAGGACACTTTTAATTAAAAACAAAAAATTTAAAGATAAATATTATACATATTCATTTATATTGTGAGCTCGATCTTTGGTACTTATTTAATGGCTTAAATGCGAGCGAAGCTGCGGCTAAAAGCTAGTGTTGAATATAAAAGTGGTTGTTTAAAAAGGGAAATACTTTTATAATTATAATAAACAATGAAGTGTTTGGTGCTACTTCTGAGCATTTTGGGGCTGGTGATGGCACCTTTGCCCAAAATGAAAGAAATCATTATTAAAATCGCAGGATTTATGTTTCGACAATATTTAAAGAGCAAAGTGCAGGGTAAGCTGTTACATCAACTATTCAATACTACACTATAGCCTATTTTTTACTTATAAACCCATTACTGGCTCACTACAGAGCACGGGTCTCCTCCCAATATGAGAAGGGTTTTGGCCATAGTCCACCACGCTGGCCATGTGCGGATTGGAAGACTTCACACGCCTTTGAGAACATTATGGAGTACTCTCAGGCGTGCAGGTTTCCTTACGATGGTTTCCTTCACCGTTGAAGAAAGTGATATTTTAATTGCTTAAAAACGCACATAACTTCGAAAAGTTAGAGGTGCGTGCCCGGATTCGAACCGCCGACTTCTGATTAAGAAGTTGACGCACTAACCACTAGGCTATCACAGCTTCACTTATAATAATTTAAATAATTTAAACATACCTCTACATTTATATTTTTTTATTTTATTTAAAATTAGCACACTGTTTCGATCGCCACTTTAAAACCTTGGGAAGGTTTAAGAATGGCGACCCTGGGTGGGTTTTATTATTCCGGTTGAGTTTTCCCATTGACCGCATTATAGGTATTATATTATATGTACTAGCGCATAAATAGGCGTTTTCTTAGTTATACGACTAATAAAACTAACGCAACTATTTGCGACTGAGAAATGGTTTATTTATTACAATTATATTCTGGACTTTTTTTTTACATTGCGGGTGAATGATCACACCTCATGGTAAGTGATTGTCGCCGCATATTAACATCTGCAGCATCACAGGAGCCACCGATGCGTTGCTGACTCATCCCATCCCTCTGATCGATTTCCAGGCGGCAATAAATAGCATTGAGAAAAAAAAAACTTATTTAAGCATTCAAGGCGAATACTTACTATACCTTCTTCTTTGGCAAATGGTTGCACTTGGTACAAATAAAAACCTAAATTAACTAAAATTTAAAAATAAATACCTAATATATCTATTAAATTGATCATAAATATTATAATTCTCATAATTGCGGGCTAATTTTATTATCTTATACAATAAAACTACCAGCATGTTTTGTTTAATTAGGAAAAAATCATTGTCAGAATATGCGATTTTCATTCAGAAATATACATTCAATAAATATTTTCTTTTTGTGGTCTGAAATTGTGATAGGACGTCCGCCTCCTAATCAGAGGGGGTTCGATCCCTGGCACGCCTCTAACTTTTCAGAGTTATGTGCGTTTTTAAGCAATTAATATATCACTTGCTTCAACGGTGAAGGAAAACATAGTGAGGAAACCTGCATGCCTGAGAGTTCTCCATAATATTCTCAAAGGCGTGTGAAGTCTGCCAATACGCACATGGCCAGCGTGGTGGACTATGAACAACCCCTTCTCATACTGAGAGGGGACCCGTGCTCTGTAGTGAGCCGGCAATGGGTTGATCATGACGAAATGTTTTCTTTTTGTAGGCGAAGGTCTTGCTACTAAAATTCCCGTTCGCGGCATGATACCACCCGACATTAATCCAGAGGAGTACAGCGGTAAATTCCAGGGCGACATAGTTTTAGATGACCCCTCCATAGATGACATGTTGAGGAATGCTTTCATCGCCGCGGACGCCCATTGGCCAAACAATACCGTGGTTTGGCAGTTTAAAGACAATGATTTCGGTTAGTTTTGACTTGTCCAGATTCCAGAAAGTCTGTCACTACAACAACGTATGTTACAAATTCTAGTACCAATAGTAAACGGTACTACAATTTTTTAATTCATCAAACATAAAATACTTGAACAAGTGTAATTCTCCAAACCAAGGTTCGACTAATAACCCAACAACTTGAACGAGTGTAATTCTCCAAACCAAGGTTCGACTATTAACCCAACAACTTAATCCGTGGCAATTGCTTGAGATCAATAATATAAGTTAATGTATGATATTTTCCAATTAAAACAAATGAAATGAAATTTATTCCATCTTAGATGAAGAGCAACGGGCCGCAGTCCAAGACGCTATTTATCTTATTGAGAACAACACGTGCGTCAGGTTTCGGGAACGGGAGCCAAATGAGACAGTTTACGTGCAAATTACGGTGAGGGTAATTTGAAATTCGTTAGAAATGTAAATAATAAATATCAGTTGAATTCTGATCACATGATCATCTATTCAAACGTGTGGTGTATAAATATAGAAGAAATTACAAATTGCACAGTACAGATTTGCCAATTTAACCCGGCATACAGCAAATTAGTTCGAGTATTATCCTGTTCATTGATTCATTCATATTAATTCATTCATCATGAATGAATGAATGAATGAATGAATACACTTTAATTGTATACCACAGAAAATAACATAATAATGCAAATATGACCATAATAATGCAATAGAGTGGTATGATAGTAGGTACAATATGGCGGCCTTTTGGATTTTGAAAAATACAACTGGGTAGTGCTTATTGGATACAGTTTTATTCGATGTTCCCAGGGTTATCCTACTGGTTGCTATTCTATGGTTGGCTACCACGCAAAACGAGGCATCCACGTCCTGAATTTTTCACCGCATATACCTGGAACCGGATGTTTACGTACTGGTACAATTGTGCACGAGTTCATGCATATCCTGGGCTTCTTCCACATGCACTCTGTCTACAACCGCGACGATTATGTGCGTATTGTGGAAGAAAATATCTTGCCAGGCAAGTATTTACTTGACTTTAACATTTACACCTTTTTTTACCCGCGTCACAAAGCTTTTTATACCCGTGTCAAGATTTTTTTTTATATGCCACAAGTTAGCCCTTGACGGCAATCTCACTTGATGATAAGTGATGATGCAGTCTAGGATGGTAGCGAACCTGTTAGGGGTATGGCCAGTCTATACTTCTAATTGGTTTGTACGCGACATTGTGCCGGAACGCTAAAGTCAAGAAGCATTATCTGTGACTATAATAAATATTCATTCCTTCCAATTTTTTTTAGTAACCTATTATATTAGTACTTATATATTATAGAAATTATGTATTTATGTTATTTCTTAATAGTATGTAATTTTTATTTTGTTTTGCTACTTTCGAATATGTAGTCAGAATTGAGATTGCTTTTAGTGATAAGGTCAGGTCACCTTTTGCTTTCTATATTTTGTTTTGTAAACATTTTTTTTTTTAATGATTAGATTTCTTCAATTTGTAACAAGTAAAATTAAACATAGCACACAGCTCGGAGAACCGATGGACGTTGGGGTCCCAAGGTGCTGGAATGGCGACCCCGCACCGGTAAACGTAGCGTTGGTCGACCCCCAACAAGGTGGACAGACGACATCAAACGAGTCGCAGGGGGCCGCTGGATACAAGCGGCCCAAGACCGTGGCCGTTGGAACTCCTTACAAAAGACCTATGTCCAGCAGTGGACGTCTATCGGTTGAAGTGATGATGATGATGATGAAAATTAAATACACGGTACAAGTGCTTGGCCTTTTTCCTTTTGATATGTGACATTTTAAGAGAAATATCAAAAAATATATATATATCTAATCGACGCATTAATACTTATACAACCCACTAATTACTCGTTAAAAATCAAATCAAATTGGACCACCTAAGGTATCGAAATTTAAAAAGGGGGTTATTCAAACTTTTGGATGACGCTTGTCCAAACGTTAACGTGATTCAAACTTATCTTTCTCTTATGAAATATGTCGTCAGTATCATTTATGCTTCTTGTTTGTTCTTTCTAGGCATGGAAGACCATTTTTACATCTTGGGTACCGACATGGTAAGCAACTTGGGGGTAGAGTATGATTACTTGAGCTGCCTCCACTACAGCGCTTTTGCTTTCTCATCCGGCAAACCTACTATCGAAGCTTTGCAGGTATGTTGTATTTTAACTTTTAATTTTACCTTCTGTAAAAACTTACTTAAATACATAGTTACATTGAAACCTTTCTGCCGAAAATATCACTCAACTTATAACAATGTCCTCGTTGCGTCCATTGTTATTGCTATTTTGCGTGGACCAATCACTTGCTACCGTTTTGGCGGGAACCAAAACATGGCGGCACGACATGATGATAACTTCCTTAATAGTCTTTTTTTCTTTTTATGGCTTTACACAGATTAGCCAATGTCAAGTTTATAGCAATGGAGAATTGAAGTTAAGGAAAAAGGGCGGCAAATTTTGCACTCGGCGGTCGCGGCTCCCTCAAACTTTTCCCAAATTAATACCTGTTCACCATTCAAAAAACTAGCCACTACACAAACGACACCAAAACTATAATGTCCACAACACATCCAACATCAATCCTTTTCAAAATTAGCAAACAATCATTAATTCAAGAAAAGTGTGAAAAAACCGCGCCCGCCAAATCCGAAGTCTCCCGCCTTTTCAATTCTTAATACAGTCTTCTAGTCAAGTATTCAAGTATAGTATTCTAGGCAAGTTTTATACTCTTTTTTAAGTACACAGATTAGTAACATTTTAACCCTTACAAACAACTTGTAAAATATATGTCTTAATTTATAAATACATCATAATGTATAAATATGTAGAATCCTCCTTAGAATCGCGGCGATAAGGATTTTGAATATGCCAGATTATGTCGAACCCTGACTAGGCGGACTGAGTCACAATCGAATGAATTAATGAGTGAACAATCGTTAAACATTATGAATGGAAGAATTAATGAAGAAATGAATACACTTTAATGGATGATATGATGGCGACCCCGCACCGGTAAACGTAGCGTTGGTCAACCCCCAACTAGGTGGACAGACGACATCAGACGAGTCGCAGGGAGCCGCTGGAAGCAAGCGGCCCAAGACCGTGAGCATTGGAACTCCCTACAAAAGACCTATGTCCAGCAGTGGACGTCAATCGGTTGATAATATGATGATGATGATGATGATGATGTTTATCTGTACCTGGTTGGTCTAGTGATTAGTGTGTTTGGCTACGGTCCTGGGTTCTTGAGAGGTGACAGCAAAAACGTATTTCTGTTACTGACTTCGCAGTAGGTAGGCTCGGAGTTAAAAAAATTGCGTTGCTAACTTGATCCTCCGAGAGTATGTTAGGCCTTTGATACTTCGACTGATTAAACATTTAGTAAGGTAAGTCCACGACAAGACCGTGGCAATAGGAAGTTGCTAAAACAACTTACGTTCAGTACTAAGTGGACATTTGTTTCTTCTGGGTCATTACTACTGTTTACTACTATGTATTACTACTGTACAGTAGTCTTTTACTACTGTTTCGGGTGTTTGTAGTTTTGATAACATCATCATCATCATCATGATCAACCCATTACAGGCTCACTACAGAGCACGGGTCTCCTCTCAATATGAGAAGGGTTTGGCCATAGTCCACCACGCTGGCCATGTGCGGATTGGCAGACTTCACACGCCTTTGAGAACATTATGGAGAACTCTCAGGCGTGCAGGTTTCCTCACGATGTTTTCCTTCAACGTTGAAGCAAGTGATATTTTAATTTTTTAAAAACGCACATTACTCCGAAAACTTAGAGGTGCGTGCCCGGATTCCAACCGCCGACCTCTGATTAGGAGGCTGACGCCCTAACCACTAGGCTATCACAGTTTTACGATAAAAATCCTATTACGATATTAGGGATTATATAAACGATAAGCTTGGTTGTGAATAAGCTTGGTTGTGAATAAGCTTGGTTGTGAATTGCTCCAACTTCATAGCTAATTATAATTTATTATAGACCATTGGAGATGGTGATAACAAAGAAACAACCCGGCTAAGTTTGTGATGGGCTTCTTCTTAGACCTGCAGGCCTACTATGAACTTTAAACTAGCGATGAGCGCGATTTGAACCCCTCTTAGCTTTAGTTTTAAGTTGGCGAGTGTAATTATCACCTAATAATAAAAGACAAATATATTATATATGAACGCTTCACAGAGAAGTTTACCATTATGAAATTGAAATTTATCGAAGATTAAAAATTCATAAAATAATCAAAAACATGAATAAAGATATTTTGAAAAATTGTTGATCTTTTCAACTATTTTTTTTCAGAAATTCGACGGTTTGATGGGTCAGCGTGATTACGTCACAGACAGTGACTGGCTAAGAATCAACAGACATTACGATTGTCCTGGTGCATGGGATTAAATATGTTGCATGCGTGAGAGCCTTGTTAAAGAGAAGGCCTCTTTAACAAGGTTCCGTACCCGAAGCGTACCAATGGCACCCTATTACTAAGCTCACAGAAATTGTATTTGTATTTACACTGTATAAACAAATAATGAAAATAAAGTGTAGTTGGAAATCATGGCTCTAGAGGTGTTTTTGTTATATAATATATATTTTTTAATACAATACAAGTTACCCCTTCACGGCAATCTCATCTGATGCTAAGTGATGATGCGGTCTAAGATGGTAGCGAGCTAACTTGTTGGGAGTATCGTAAACACATACTCCTAATTGGTTTCTACGCGACATCGTGCCGGAACTCTTAATCGCTTGGCGACATGTCTTTGCCGATAGTGTGGTAACTAGCCAAGCCTACCAGACAAGACTCGAGCCGAGAATTGAACTAAGGACCTCTAACTTTATAATGCGATAGCGCACGCGCTGCGCCACGGAGATTGTAAATAAGAAGTCAATTCCCTTAAATAATCCTTTACTGTCAATGTCTTTTATAGGAGTCAGCTAAGAGATTAAGCGTTCAGTTTCTATTAGCTGGTGGGTTTTAACGTTTATCATCATGGAACTATGATGCCCACGAAGCCCGCATTTTTTTTTTTAATTTATTGTTCGAAACACAAGAGAAACACATTTTAATTATAAATTTAACCATCCTCCAGAAACTTTGCCTTTATGAGGAGGACGGCGAGTTCGCCTTAATAATATAGTAAACTTAATAGCACACTATAAATAAAAAAGTTAAAACTATGAAAAATACGACAAGTAATTTAATATACGATAAATATCTTAGAAATATATGCTTTCCATCTTTAGCACATTGCATGGAGGTCGGGAGGTCGGAATAGTGCGGTTTTATAAAAATTCCTGTCTCAGCCTACGTCTCATTCCTATTCCCGTATTCTGTTTATTGGTGCCCTTCAAAAGGTTCCTCAAAAACAGAATTTAGATACCTTCGAAGTGTAAAGTATTAGGTATGTTTTTTATGGATTGAATATAATAATTATCCTATTATAGTTTGCAACAATTCGTATTTAACTTTAAACTTTACTATTATCGGCGTTATTTTTGCGTATTTATAATCTGCCTCAGCTACCGTTAGCTTTTTCGGTGAGCGGTAAAAGGGCCGCGATAAAATATTATTTACAAAACTTACAAGCTTTAGTTTTTTTAAGTGGCCCCCGAGGAGCAATGCGACCTTCGAGTTGTCGGTGAACATATTGTGACGGCTGAATTTGCTTAGGTGCACCATTTCTTGATTATAGCCCGGACATGTCCGCTTACAATATTTTGGCGATATTAAAACACGTGTACAAGTTTTATCTTTTTTGTCGCATGAGTGTTTGAATACATATAGTAATAGTTATTGAGAAGGCTTATTATGCCAAATGTGGTAAGATATAGTGCTGTAAACATGGCTTTTTTGTACACGTTATTTCATGTGGGAACTGGTGTCAAATGTCAAATAAACAGCATTACTACTATCTGCTTCGGACTTCATTATTTTTTACGCATTCAAATCTATTTAAACTGAATTACGATGGATGATATCAAATTAGAGGAAAAAAACTTTTTTTTTTACACACTACAAGTTAGCCCTTTGACGGCTATCGCACCTGGGGGTAAGTGATGATGCAGTCTAGGATGGAAACGGACTAACCTGGTAATATGGTAATTTACTCCACACTCCTAATTGATTTCTACGCGACATCGTGTCGGAACGCTAAAGTGCTTGGCGACACGTCTTTGTCGGTAGGGTGGTAACTAGCCACGGCCGAAGCCTCCCACCAGACCGAGCGAGGAATCGAACCCAGAACCTCCAACTTTATAATGCGACAGCGCGCGAACTGCGCCACGAAGGTAGTCAAAACTTAACATTAGTGACATTTTAAAATGTGTGATTGGTCTCTAAATACATCTATAATAAAACTTCTAGCCAACATAAAAGACAGAACTTCTTTTTTTTACCAACTTCTTCTGCAACTCTGGATTCTTTAGTTCTTTTAAGTCTCAGTTTAGATACCTTCATCGCCCATGCCCAGTGCCGTAGAGTATCAGGTACTGAAAAAATCATGCTGCTGGCATGCTGAAATGGCCCGAAACCTACTACAAAAAATATATTATATATTATTTTTTGATATACCAAGCAAGTACAAAAAATATATAATCATTGATTCTTATTATTTCATAATCACGATTATAATTAGATCATATAATGTTTTTTTTTCGTATCTTACCATATAACAGCATCATACAACTCCTCATGGACACAGTGGTACTTTTTGAGTGATTAGACACTCGCACTAAGATAACCTGTTTTACGACTGTCGCTTAATTCGTTCTTATCAAAGTGTAGCTATTTATTTTGTGCATGATATTAAGTATGTGCGGTGATAGCCTAGTGGTTAGGGCGTCAGCCTCCTAATCACAGGTCGGCGGTTCGAATCCGGGCACGCACCTCTAACTTTTCGGAGTTATGTGCGTTTTAAAAACATTAAAATATCACTTGCTTCAACGGTGAAGGAAAACATCGTGAGGAAACCTGCACGCCTGAGAATTCTCCATAATGTTCTCAAAGGCGTGTGAAGTCTGCCAATCCGCACATGGCCAGCGTGGTGGACTATGGCCAAATCCTTCTCATATTGAGAGGAGACCCGTGCTCTGTAGTGAGCCGGTAATGCGTTGATCATGCTGATTAAGTATACTTGTTACGTGAAAAATATTAAATTATATAAAGAATAAACTTCATGGTCACCCAAGAATGGGCTTTGAAGTGTTGGTATCATGCAGACGCCGCCTGTCGCCGTAAATCCTGTGAGGACAAATTTCCACTCTTTGAAATCTCCAGTTAAAAATGAGGCGCGGATTTAATTCGATTTATTACTTACCGTATGAATTAACTGCTGCTTAATGCTTGGTGAACGGAATAATAAATATGTCACAGTAAAAATATTTTGCAAGCATTCAAACACTTAGGTACAAACTCTACTAGCTTAATATGTCATACACAAAAAGATCCTGGAGTTATGAATGTATTATTTGTACAATTTTAGTCAAATATCGCAATTTGAACTGAATATTTCTAAGCTTTTTAAATGTGGGTTTGATTTATTTGCGTAACTACCCACGTCTAATTGTTCCAATAATGATATTCAAATATTTCAAATATAATAAAATAGCTGTGATAGCCTAGTGGTAACGACGTCCGCCTCTTAATCAGAGGCTGAGGGTTCGAACTTGGGTACGCAACTCTATCTTTTCGGAGTTATGTGCGTTTTTAAGAAATTAAAATATCACTTGCTTCAACGGTGAAGGAAAACATCGTGAGGAAACCTGCATGCCTGAGAGTTCTCCATAATGTTCTCAAAGGCGTGTGAAGTCTGCCAATCCGCACTTGGCCAGCGTGGTGGACTATGGCCAAACCCTTCTCATATTGAGAGGAGATCCGTGCTCTGTAGTGAGCCGGCAATAGGTTGATCATGATGACTTCTTTAATAATTAGCTTCTCCTTTCTAAGACTTTTTTACCAAGTTTAGGTTTAGATACTTGTATAGTATCACAATTTGAGACAGTTAAATAGTATGTGTATATTTAACTATGTTGTTCCCAGATGTTTTTAGAACGTTTTTGCACGTCTTTAACTTTTGTATTATTTCCATCGAGCAAACAATATTAGGTGACCATTTTTCGACCTATCTTTTATAATGCAGTTTTATTAAATTAGTCAATCATATTTTGAAATTATTTGTGAACGTTGAACTTGTAAAAAACTAAATATTCACATTAGCTAACAACGTTAAAAAATGGCGATGAAAAACTGTAAAAATATGTTGTGTGTGTAAATGTTTATACCAATTGGTTTTCCGTAATAAGTAAATAATAAAATTACAACATGAATGGCTAGGACAGCGTCACACTTATAACGATAAGAGGTTATATTTTTAAACGAGCTGCTTTTGAACAATTGTTATCTGAAAGAGTAACGCGAAACTTCCACAATCTAAAAAAAATTGTGCTAAGACATAGTCTTCATAAGTATGACCTATATTGGTACAAATAATTTTAAACCGATCACTGTACCTAAGTTGACAGGTCACGGTCCGAAGTATCAGCTGACAGCGTGTCTGTCTGTGGCGGTAGCGGCACCTCTGTAACCGATACCCCTCGGAGGGTGGTCGGCTATTTACAAAGATTCGGAGAAATGATTCAGTGTGTGTTGTATTGAGTTACATACACTTACAGTGGCTCGGAGTTCGTAATGCCAGTTCTGGGTAGGATTTTCTAAGTATAATTTGACCTGGATTTGGTGCAACCTGCCTGCCTCTAGACTATTTGGTCATGTTTATCTACGAAGTCCTGATTGCCCCCAAGCATTGGTTTTTTTGGGTTGTTTTAGCTGGTGTAACAACTTGGTTACACCAGCCCAGGGTGAGAAAACTTAAGTTTACATGGCCTGCTACAGAGCACGAGTATATCAGGCATCCGACATATAAATAGGTTAGACCGCACCATCACTTACTATCAGGCAAGATGCCGTCAAGGGCTAACTTGTGGTGTATAAAAAAAAAACAAAAAAAACAGCCATATTGGTTCAATGGTAACCTTCGCCTTTATTATATTAGTATGATATAATACAGTAAGGGGTAACATAATTTAATGACTTTACAAATTCCTTTTTATTATTGACGTTTAAATTAAAGTTCGACAATCGCTACATGCCACAGCTTCTTAAGTAACCCTACTTTAATTTTTGTTTACAAATATAACTAGTAGGTCCCAAATTGTAATGCATATGAGAAAAAACCCAGCTCGACTCTGATCTAATGGCAGGCTTCGGCCGTGGCTACTTACCACCCTACCGAAAAAGACAAGCGATTCGGCACGATATCGAGAAGAAACCAATTAGGAGTCTGGGTTTACCATACCCCTAACAGGTTAGCCTGCTACCATCTTAGACCAGGAGATAGCCGTCAAGGGCTAACTTGTAGTGTATAAAAAAAGTCCTTAGATAATGACAACTCCAGCTGATTACCATATGTAACAGTAGTTTCTTCTAGCGGAATTCTAAGACATTTGTACAAGAGCAAAAAAAATAAAAAGTTGCATTTTCAAAAAGAGACACCTCTCAACTGGAGTGCACTTTGATTCCTCAGGGACATGTCACCAGGGAGCTCGAATAGTGTCAAAAATAGTGAAACGGGCAACACTGACATGCTCTCGACGAACCCGATAAAACGATAAGCGGTGTCGTAAAAAAGTGTCAAAGTTTAACGACATTACGCACGTAAAAAGCTAAAAAAAAGTTCAACATACGTGCCGACACCGGGTGCTTTTTTACGGTGGTCTGTTTTCAATTAAAATTATCGTAACGCGTTCACAAATTATAGATTTCCTCAGGAAACATTATTTAAATCTACATAGTTTGGTTTTTTTAGACAAACTATTTGTAAGTCGAAAATATGACAGATAACGAAATGATTTATAAGCAACTATAGCGAGCTTTTTTTTGTTGTTTGAAGTATCTATTCTAAATCGCTCATTGGTTAAAGATTGGCCTTATGAGATCACCTTTTCCGTATCATCAATGATTTTTCCTTTCTACAGCTACTAATGCTACCTAATCACTGATTTCTATTCATGCTTAATCTGCATACTTTGCAGTAAGTTGAATGTAACGTGTAGAGTGAAAGCCGGTATAGTTTGCGTGAAAGAGGACCAGATTTTTATTAAACCTTTAAGATCAGCTGCATCAGGCACTGTAGGAGCCTAGAGTTTAGTTCCAGCGCCCTCAGTATAAGATTTGTAGATTATCACACAGTCGTAGTTTCGTTTCCGAATACCGAACATAGTAACTTAAAAGCAAATTTCAATACATTTCATCATCATCATCATCATCAGCCAACATTAATCCACTGCTGGACATAGGCCTCTTTTAAGTAGCGCCAACTCATCCTGTCTCCGGCTTTTCGCATCCAGCCGATGCCTGCCACTTTTCGGAGGTCATCACTCCACCTGGCCGGAGGATGGCCCACACACCGTTTGCCGAGACGTGGTCTCCACTCGAGGACCTTCCGACTCCAACGTCCGTCGGTTCTCCGACAAACGTGACCAGCCCACTGCCACTTCAGCGTGCAAGCCCTTCGAGCTATGTCGGTTATCTTCGTTTTTTGCCGAATCACCTCGTTACGGACTTTATCTCTCAAAGTGATTCCAAGCATTGCTCTTTCCATAGCACGCTGAGCGACTTGAAGTTTGTGGACTAGCCTCGCTGTCAGTGTCCATGTTTCGGCACCGTAAGTCATGTACATTTACCTAGTAGTAAATATCAAATTGTCCTTCACACTTTCACAACTAGCACAAGTATATAAAGTAAAAATATGGAGTTTTTATTGTATATCTATTATTGGACAGAAATAAAGAGGAAAACATAAAGTCTATTTTACTTTGACGGAGTTTATCTCCAAAATTTACTTGATCGGAATATGGTATAAAAATACCAAATACATAAATCCTTATTTACTAAAAATACCATTTTATAATTCTAAGCTATGTGCTAGAACAAAGCAACATTTTCTGTAAGTTTCAGAATCCTTCAAGCATAAGTATGACTTGCAGTTGGAGTTTTTTTTAGAAATATTACTTTCTAACCTATTAATAATATTACTAACTTTTTAGAACCCAAAAGGTAGAATATCCTAAAATGGGTAAGCCATATAGGGTAATTTACATTTTGCTGTTATTTTGGTTATAAACCAATTTGTTTTAAATAATCTGACTGGCATTATTTGAAAAATAACAAAACTCTTCCATCGCTAGCCGTCGGCCGGCGCCTGCGCACGCCTAAACCGCATGAATTCCGGATGCTCCCGCTTCGCAAATGGCACGACCCGTTAGCTTTGAGAACCATTAATATGGTAAAAACTGTCAACAGGGAGAGTGCATGGCGATGAGGCGGAACAGTGAGATGATTTGTATGGGGTTTCATGGTAATTTTTACTTACGTATGTTGACTTAAGTATAAGTTAGTTACTTAGAATGGCCTCTACTTATTACAATATAATGTGTTAAAGCAGAAACTAAACGCGCAAAGTGGAAGCTGATTGGCCCGGGTGACGCGCACCGGGCATAGATTTTGAATTTGTCAAAACGTCAAAAGTCAAAAATTATTAACGGTCTCTTACTTGTAACGCGTACGCGCAGCACAGACTCCTTTTGTAACTTTAACCGAAAATACACGATTTAACCAGTACCCAAAGGATTTTTTAATTTCGATCAGCACACATTAAACGCGTAAACATAAAGTGGTCCTTCTAACCAAATATCAAGACGACACAGCGACCTGTGGACTCGACGAAGACTCAAGAAACGCACCTGAGCAGCTCAAGTTGACGAGATTACGGCAATCAAGACGCGCAGTCGTAACGGTCAACCTTTCCGACATCAATCCATCCTTGGGTACTTCGCTTGCAATATTGTGCTGAATAACGCGCTTAAAACGTTAACGCATCGCACATATATAGTAGGTATATACCACCAGCTGACACGTAAGTACATACTCCTAAATCTTATTTTCCTCCATCATGACTAGCCGTGACAAATCGCCACAATTAGGCCTTCCTGAGGAAAAACAAGACCTTCTTTTACGACTAACAAAGAAACGTGGCACTCTCAAAGGCAGATTAACGAAATTTGGTTCATATCTAAATAGTTTTAGTGTAGAAAACGCAACAGCGCAAACTAAAATAAATCTAAAGCTACGCATTGAGGGTGTCACGAATCTTTATAGTGAATACAACGGCATTCAGTCTCGCATAGAAGAATGTGTCTGCGAATCTGACATCGATGATCAGCTGACACAAAGAGAGCAGTTCGAGGACTTGTACTACACAACACTGTCCCAGGCTGAATTGTTGCTGAAACGGAGTGGTAGCAGTGGTGGTGAGGTCGTGACATGCGCACATAACAGTCAGTTTAGATCAGTTAAATTGCCTACTATAACGTTGCCATCGTTTGATGGGTCCTACGAGCACTGGTTGGAATTTCGGGATACTTTCCAATCCTTAGTACACAATTCGGATGAAATCACAAGTATCCAGAAATTCCACTACCTGAAATCATCAATAAAAGGTAGTGCCGAGCTAGTCATCGAGGCATTAGAATTCACATCCGACAATTATGGTGTAGCTTGGGAACTTTTGCTCAATCGCTATAATAATAGCAGATTATTAGTGCATAATCACGTAAAAAGGATATTTAACATGCAAGCGTTGAGTAAAGAGTCCTCCGCATCGCTTAGGAACCTTAGTGATACGATCCTTAAGAATTCACGCGCGTTAAAAGTCCTAGGTGAGCCTGTAGACTCCTGGGATACGTTAATTATTTATATAATTGTGTCTAAACTCGATAAAGTTACCGAACGCGAATGGGAACAATATAAAGGCACTTTGGTTACGAACAATAACGATTCTAAATCAAAGTTGAAGGTTGATGATATACTTAACTTTCTTAGAAATCGGGCGGATATGCTAGAAACATTGCAAGGGTCACAGAACTCACAAAATATAAAAGACGCAAAGATAACAATAAATAACGCTAAGTCATCCACAAGTTCTCACTCAAAATGCAATGTTTCTACCACTAATAAACCGCACGAACGTCGCTTCACTTCTAAGAAATGTTACATGTGCAACGAAGGGTTTCATCAGCTATACGCGTGTTCAAAATTCATCAACTCTGATTTGGAAACGAAATTGAAATATCTTCGCGACAACAATTTATGTGAGAATTGTATGAAATCCAGTAACCATAAGGCCGATTTTTGCACTTTTGGGGGTTGCCGAATTTGCTCATTAAAGCATAATTCGGTAATCCACCCTTCGAATGGGTTAAATCGTTCCGCGGATGGTACAAATCCAAAAGGTAACACTAGCGGTTCCCTAGCGATGCACTCGTCATTCGATGATCGGCAACTAATGAGCAGCGGCGCGTGCGCCGGCTTGCAGTCAGCCCCCGTCGCGCTCCCGTCCCCCGCAGATTCAATAACTACCGATACAAATAATGCAAACTTAAACAATAGGCGAGCACATCGCTCATTACGACCGGTTTTGTTATCTACTGCGCTCATACAGGTACGGACTCAACGCAATGTTTATATTCTCGCAACTGCACTCTTGGACAACGGTAGTGAACGCAGTTTCGTAAGCGAACCCTTTTGTAAAAAATTAGGGATAGATTTATTACAGTCCACTCACGAGATTAGAGGTGTAGGTAACTCGGTGACGCAATGCACTAAGTCGTGCAACATTGAGATAAAATCGCGCATATCTACTTACACCACTAAACTTAATTGTTACGTATTACCGCAAATTTCTTCTACGTTGCCCGCTGTACATTATGAACGCGCTAGGTTTCGTATACCTAAAAGTGTGCAGTTGGCAGATCCGCATTTTCTAGATTCCCGACAAATAGATATGTTGATCGGCGCAGATACATTTTGGGAATTATTAAACGATGGTAATATAAGGTTACCTAACGGACCTTATTTACAAAATACACATTTAGGCTGGATAATATCAGGATCTATCGTATTTAATACACGCAACGATAGCATTATCCAGTCTAATTTTTCGCAATCCATAGATACGCAATTACAAAAATTCTGGGAAATCGAAGAGCTACCTAGGGATCAGGATACGCGCACAGATGCGGAACGTGCTTGCGAAGACCTATTCACTCGTACTACGACGCGCAATGACGAGGGACGGTTTATTGTAAGTATTCCACTAAAGACATCTGCCGATCTTTTAGGCGAATCATTTTCACAGGCGGAACGACGCTTTCTAGCATTAGAAAAGCGATTACAACGCGCACCCGCTTACAAAAAATTATATGCAGATTTCCTTCACGAATACGAAAGTCTTGGTCATATGACTCGCATTACGACCTACGGAACACCTCATTATTTTATGCCGCATCACGGTGTGTTCCGTGAACACGCTACAAGTACCAAGCTGAGAGTAGTTTACGATGCTGGGGCGGTCACGAGCACGGGTATCAGCTATAATGATCTGCAGTTGGTAGGCCCGCCTATCCAAGGCGACCTCATATCAATTATATTACGCTTCAGACAACATCGGTATGTTGCATGCGCAGATATAGAGAAGATGTACCGTCAGTGTCTTGTCAACGAAAATCAACGCGATCTTCAACTGATTCTCTGGCGCGATGAACCCACGCAGCCATTAGGCATCTATCGTCTCAACACGGTCACGTACGGAACCGCGTCAGCACCATTCTTAAGTGTACGTTGTTTAAAACAACTGGCACTTGAAACTACAAATGCTGAGGTTTCTAGGATAATCAATGAAGATTTCTACGTCGACGACATGATTACGGGTTCTAATGATAAAGACGATCTAGTTAAATTATGCGAAGAAACAGCTACGACGTTGCAAGCGGGCTGTTTCCCACTGCGCAAGTGGATATTCAATTTTACATCGTCTGAACCCATGAACACATCGTCGCCGTGTGAACACAAACAAATAAGCGGTGAGAATACTAATCACAAAACATTAGGCATTGGTTGGCTTAATAACAGTGACGAATTTTACTTTAATACGGAGTTTGAGTGCGATAGCAACCAACCTACAACGAAACGCATAATTCTATCATGCGCATCTCAAATTTTCGATCCGTTGGGCATTTTAAGTCCATTCATTATAACTGCAAAAATGTTATTACAACAGCTGTGGTTACTAAAATTGGATTGGGATGAGTCCGTCCCTGTCGAGATCGCTCGGCGATGGAAACAGTTTCTGACGTCTCTTTCAATCCTCAAAACTATACGCGTACCGCGCTACGTTATGGATAGCAATGCTATGTATACGGAGATGCACATTTTTACCGATGCTTCGCAAAACGCTTACGGCGCTTGTGTTTATATTCGTACGTTAAACGCAAAAAATCATACGGTCAAAGTTCGTTTGCTTTGTTCTAAAGGGAAGGTCGCGCCACTAAAAACCATTAGCATTCCCCGTTTAGAACTGCTAGGTGCCCTCGTAGGTGCTAGATTGTATGACAAAGTTCGAAATTCGCTGCGCTGCTCCTTTGACCGCATAATGTTTTGGACAGACTCCACGATAGTCTTAGGTTGGCTGCGCATGCCGCCAAGATTACTAAAAACCTTCGTACAAAATAGGACTATAGAAATTCACGATTTAACGAAGGAACTTCCGTGGCGTCACGTAAGCGGGAAAGAAAACCCAGCTGATCTCGTATCGCGGGGAGTTGTAAATCTCGACGAGCTCACTTCTTCTAACTGCTGGTGGGAGGGGCCGGCCTTTCTTCGCGATAGTACATTTGACTGTAACAACATACCCCCTTTTTATGCGTCAGAGTTTCAGTCAAATAATTTGCCTGAAACTAAAGGTAGTGACGTAACCGCGCTTATATCCCGCGACAGTTCGAACTTCGAAGAAAAGTCTAGTATTAATTTCGAACGATTCTCTCTGTTCAACCGGCTTAGACGCTCAACTGCATATGTTTTACGATTTTTACATAATACGCGCAATAAATCAAATAAGCGTTCAGGTGTTCTTGCCGTCGATGAACTGAGAGACGCCGAAAAATTGTTGACTAGGCTGGCTCAAATGGAATCCTTTCCTGTCGAGTATAACTCGATAGCCAACAATTGCGCGCTCAACAAGAACCATAAGTTGAGCAAATTAAATTTGTTTCTTGACAAGGACAAATTATTGCGAGTCGGTGGCAGGCTAGACTATTCTTCAGAGTTTGACTACAACAAAAAACATCCCATACTACTTTCAGGCAAACATTATTTCACGCTTCTTCTTTTCCGCCACGAACACAAAACGTTGCTACATGCAGCACCTCAGGCGCTTCTCTTTCACCTTCGCGAAACTTGGTGGCCGCTCGCAGGCAGAAATCTTGCTAGAAGGGTAGTACACGAATGCGTTGTGTGCAAGCGCGTCCGAGGTCAAACGCTTACTCCTCTTATGGGAAATCTGCCCAGTGAGAGAATAACACCTACTTTTCCATTCGATCGATGCGGTGTTGACTATGCCGGCCCAGTGCTCATTCTCAACAGGAAAGGTAGGGGTGCTACGACCACCAAAGCATACATCTGCATATTTATCTGTTTTGTTACTCGCGCTGTTCATTTGGAACTTGTCACCGACCTTACTACAAAAGCTTACTGTCTCACGCTCAACCGCTTTGTGTCACGCAGGTCACGACCCTCAGAAATTTGGTCTGATAATGGCCGGAATCTGGTAGGACTTAAAAACGAATTCGCTCAATTTCTAGAACGCTGTAGTTCTGAAATTATAGATTACGCAAATCAGCAAAAAATTAAATTTAAATTCATTGTGCCATACGCTGCTCATTTTGGAGGATTGTGGGAGGCAGGAGTACGTTCTTGCAAGTATCACCTTCGTCGTGTGGTGGGTAACGCGCATCTCACCTACGAAGAGTTCAGCACGGTATTAGCACAAGTCGAAGCCGTCCTGAACTCCCGACCTCTCACCCCAATGTCATCCGATCCTAACGACTTCTCACCTCTTAGTCCTGCTCACTTCCTGGTTGGCCGTACGCTAACATCGCCTGTCTACGAAAGCCTGGAGGATACACCTACGCACAGACTCGATCGATACCAGCGTGTAGAACAAATACGACAACACTTCTGGAGCCGCTGGTCGAAAGAGTATATCTCCGAGCTGCAAACGAGGACGAAGTGGAGGGAAAACACGCAAGACCTCAAACCCAACACTATGGTCATCATCAAAGACGACAACTTACCTCCATTACGGTGGCAACTTGGACGGGTCGTCAGGAACATTCCTGGAAGGGATGGCATCGCAAGAGTGGCTGAGATACAAACTGCAGCTGGACTTGTGAGACGAGCTTACACGAAAATTTGCCCATTGGTTGACCCTGAAGAAACCATCTTGGAAGCCAAGGGTTCCAAGGCCGGGGGCTTATGTTAAAGCAGAAACTAAACGCGCAAAGTGGAAGCTGATTGGCCCGGGTGACGCGCACCGGGCATAGATTTTGAATTTGTCAAAACGTCAAAAGTCAAAAATTATTAACGGTCTCTTACTTGTAACGCGTACGCGCAGCACAGACTCCTTTTGTAACTTTAACCGAAAATACACGATTTAACCAGTACCCAAAGGATTTTTTAATTTCGATCAGCACACATTAAACGCGTAAACATAATGCATGCATTAATAAAGAGTGTACATAGCAAGGACAAATGTATGGTATAAACAAATATATTTAAAAAAAATTGAAAAATGTACATTTAATATAATAATAACGAAACATCTTTTTTTTTCGGTCTAACTCTTAACTGTGCTATTGGTTGCGAAAGCGAAACCGGGCTGTTTTGCGACCTTCGGAGAGAAGCTCTGCCAGAAGAAATTTTGGGCCCTAGGGCTCGAAGAAACTAAGGGAACGTCTGCCTAAGGGCGCCTCCTGTGAGGCCGAACCTCGGCGGAAGGCATACCTACTTATGAAAAAAGTTCAAAGCGAAATAATTAATGAATACTAATTAATAATTACTTAATTTGTGTAACTTATCACAAGCGGTAATTTTTAGATTTACTCACCTTTAAAACTAAACTTTTTGAAAAAAGTGACCTTTTTTAATTTAGGTAAGGATATACATACTCCCCAGTGAGTTTATATTAAAAGCTGTGGGCGAGTCATAAAAGATGTCGATGCTAGGTATATCTGCTTAGACAACTCTTTGTTTTTCTCACATCGGTCATTCATCATTTTAAAGGGTTAAATAAACTGTGGTCCAAAAGTTTATTGGTTGAAATCCTTATCAAATTTAGGATGATTGGAAACTGAATATTTGCAAAAAACCTATGACAATTGCAAATTATCCTTATAACACTATAGTATCTATAGATACAGATTATGCCAAATGTTATTTGTCCTATCAGCCCATTTTTCAAGTAATTGGCTTCCATTCAAGAATTTTGAAGTCTGAAATGAGGAAGAAATTCATATACATATTTAAATGCAGCTCAACTTATCAGCGTTCTTGGTTACAATTTAGTTCAGCGTAATTAAATGTTTAAGTTAAATTCGGTATGCCGTTAAAATAAACTCTTAATTAATCGTTGGGACGAAGCGTTGCGTGGAGGCGACGTGACTGATGGTTGTATTGAGTAGAGGTAATTGTGATGCGCACGCGCATGTGCTGTGACTACGTATGAGGGTGATCATAGACTAGTCCTGATCAAACTTTTTTACGTTATTTTATTCATCAGACCGAAGGACTGATACTACTGCTCATTACCAGTGGTACTGGTAAGAAAGAAAATAATAAAGATTTATTTTACGTGTACCTATACATGTGTACAGATAAGAAACATGACGCGATCCCAAAACAGATTTTCACTCAGCATCAATGCTACAATATTTGTTGAACCTCAAAGAGTATACAAACAATATGTGACGTTTAAATTAATTAGGATTAATCCTTCGTTAAGCCAACAATGACGTCATCTCCAAAAAAAACCGTAAAGTATCCGGTTTTTGTTAAATACTGATGGTAATCTTTTAGGTGTTTAAAAAATATTTAATATAACGTGTAATATGTGTAATTAATCTTTTCGATGATTTTATGAAATAAATCACTAGCACATTGGCTTTTGCCCTGGGTACGAATGTAAATATAAACCAAAATCGTGAGTTATTTTCACGGACACTTTTTGACTAGTGACGTAACGTTAAAATAACATAAGTAAACTATAAAATACAGGGTACGCTTGTTTTAATCTCACTGACAAAGCTTAAGTTTGGTTATATTGCTAGTCGAGTATCTAAAAATATCAAATATGGTCACCCTACCGGATGGTATTTTGACAAATGGCAATGTTTACGCATTATTGGGACTACATCCTACATGCATGCGAGATGAACATGTAAACGCCTGTGTAGACCACCGTGGCGAAAATATTATGTCAAATTATGATTTACTGTAGGCGCCGCTTTATGATTTACTAGCTGCGTCCAGCAGTTCCAGCCGCGTTCACGTGATGTAACATAGCTTACAACCTTCCTCAAGGAAGAGATTGTCCAACAAAAAAAACACAAACTAATGCTATTTTTTTTAATTTCATCATCATGATCAACCCATTACCGGCTCAATACAGAGCACGGGTCTCCTCTCAATATGAGCAGGGTTTGGCCATAGTCCAGCGCACGCCTTTGAGGACATTATGGAGAACTCTCAGTCGTGCAGATTTCCTCACGAGGTTTTCCTTCACCGTTGAAGCAAGTGATATTTAAATTTTTTTAAAACAGACTCGAACCGCCGACCTCTGATTAAAATTTCAATTTACTATAAATATAAATGCTTGTAACATTGCCACAAAACAACATAAGCAATATTTAACGGGTCATACTGAATATAGCTCAAAATCCTTCAATATAGCCTAACAATACTGTGGTACACAAATCGCTAGACTAAAACTCATCGCGAAATTTATTTGGATTTAAGATTTATGTACGAGTACTCTACCTACCCACAACAAAATTGAATCCATTATCGTTATAGCACGAAAACCGGTAACGGCAGTAGATGTTCTGAGATCTCTCGTAATTAAACACGTTCCCATACCATCTGACTTTGTTCACCTTAATAGTAAACGCAAAAGATCGCATTTTTGGAAGGCCCATCGCATTTCCACATTAGATGCTTTGAGAATCCAGCTAATGGCTGAAATACGTCTATATTCCCGCATCTCAAGACTCAATACTGCCGTCCTAAGAATCGCGAGGTGCATCTAGTGATTTTTGCAATGAGACTTGATTTGGAATCGAGGAAAATTGTGTCATCTGCACCTCGATTAGTTTAATATTTTTGCCTATGAGATTTAATTTTTTGCAGCGGTGGGATTACGAAGGGATGATTCAATAAAATTCATTTTCTAATTAGTATCTATCATTTAGTAAATGGCCTTTAAACGTTTTCCCTTTCAAAATGAATAATGAACAATTGAATTATTTGACTTACTTGATATAAGGATTTCAGATCCTCATTTGTTTTTTTTTTTCAATAATGTATTGGTTAGATGGCGCGTGCGTGCCTTTATTTACGATGGACATACATACAAACAGAATACGACTCCTGAAGTATTCTTACAAAGTCTACGCCTTACTAATTATCATATAGGAAAGGCGGGAGACTTCGTATATGGCGGGAGCGGTTTTTTCACGCTTTTCTTGAATGTTTGTTGGCTAATTTTGAAAAAGACTGGTGTTGGTTGTGTTGTGGTCATTATAGTTTTGGTGTCGTTTGTGTGTGGCAATTTTTTTTGGTTAACATGTATTAATTTCGGAAAGCTTTGACGTAGCCGCGTCCGCCGAGTGCGAATTTTCCCGCCATTTTTTCCTAACTTCGATTCTACATTGCTATAAACTTGGCATTAGCTAATCGGTGTAAAGCCATAAAAAGAGAAAACATATAGATATTTATATAGAAAAGAAAGCAGTATGGGATACAAGTAATAATGAATAAACTGAACGATGTTCAGTCTCCGAACGTGGTTTTTATATTTATTTTTGTAAAAGCTTAGGTACCTCCTCCAGGTTTCGTTAACTACGTAGCTACTGGAAAGATGTCTAGGAAATTGATTATATTTAGACCATTAGTCATAATGAACGCTTTAGTATCTATTCATCTCTTTTATCATTAAAGTACAAGACAAGATTAGTGCGCTCTCGTTACGCGCCCTCGCAAACGAGCTCGGAGTCGGGACCGGCCGTCGCCGTCAACTGTCACCCCCAATTATGGCCGCCATGACACTTTCGCGCGCTTGCTTTTTGAATATAGAACGTTGCGGTCTAGAGGAATTTTGTCGTCTATTTTTTACTTTTAATAATAGATTACCACCTATTTTTTAAAACGCAAAAGATGACATTTCCTAAGCACTGAGAATGTAGGTAGTTTTGTATCCAATTTACTACGTATAAAATTATAGATACGTTAAGAAATAATTATTAAGATTAATTTTATACCCTTTTTTAAATTATGCAAGGTATACTATAACATCTAGGATCTTTGATTAAGAAGTTTGAATACTTCGCTTACCTACTCATTTCTTTTTCGCATGTAGGTTAGGTACCTAATGCATCTGGATTTTTAAATAAATACGCGATAAAAGTATATACCACTCTTCTTCCCAAAAACTAACTCCATAAAAAAATCTTAGCAGTGATAGCCTGGTGGTTAAGATTCCGGGGGTAATTTACGGATTTTGCAATTATATATAACTTACTATAACGGTAAAAGAAAACAAAAAATAACACGCACTTTTATTGAACACTTCCTATTCAATTCACTAAGTATTTGTTTATATAAAAAAGCATATCATCATCATCATGATCAACCCATTACCGGCTCACTATAGAGCACGAGTCTCCTCTCATTATGAAGGGTTTGGCCACAGTCCATCACGCTGGCCATGTGCGGATTGGCAGACTTCCCACTCCTTTGAGAACATTATGGAGAACTCTCAGGCGTGCAGGTTTCCTCACGATGTTTTCCTTCACCGTTGAAGCAAGTGATATTTTAGTATTTTTCAAAAACGCACATAACTCCGAAAAGTTAGAGGTGCGTGCCCGGATTCGAACCGCCGCTATACTATAGCCACAATCCTTCTTATTCTGAGAGGAGACCTGCTTCCTGTTACACACGTTCTTGACCAAAAATAATAACATAAGCTGTTAAAAAAGCAAATAAATTGCATTAACAAGGTAAAGGCAAGACACTGCAGATAATTATAAAGCCTTTTTCCTCATAATAGAGTTTTTTTTTTTCGGACTGTCTATTAGCTGTACAAACCCTATTGGTTGCCACAGCGTAACCGGGCTGTTTGGCGAGCTTCGGAAAGAAGCTCTGCCAGAAGAAATTTTGAGCTCTAGGGCTCGAAGAAACTAAGGGAACGACATCCTAAGGGCGCCTCCTTTGAGGCCGAACCTCGGCTTAGGCGACGTTTGGGATAACGGGGGGGGTCGGACGGTGAGCATAGAGAGAGATAGAGCCTTGAACATTCACGCTGCTAACATACTAATTGACGGACAGATATACCTAACAGATACAATGTTAACAGTATAATGTTCCAAATATCGAATCGGAATAATTTTCGAGATTTCCGTCGTGCTGCATTCCCGTGTGTGCCAAGCCGGGAATAGAACGGAAAGCCGTCGCATCGAATTAGTGTAAAATCTCGAAAAACGTCTGAACACGCCGTCTGCCAGACGTTACAACTTGCACCGCGGTAACATTAAATTTCACTATCAGATAAAATTATAATGAATCGTCGAATTACTAATTAATTTATTGATGTAAGCTTCTTTGATAAGCGCCGCGAGCAACAAAACCTAACAATTGAAAAGTCTGATTATTAATATCATCGCCATAAAATCTACCATTAAAAGCTTACTTGCTTAGATATTAAGTATTTATGTTATACTAGCTGACCCGGCAAATGTTGTTTTGCCATATAAATTATTTCTAGAGAATTTCTATTGTAGTAAAAAAACTTATTACGTGTAATGATGTGGTATATGAGTGAAAGAGAGTGCTGTGAACGATGAGGGAATATAAAAATAAAATAAATGTTGTTAATGTTCAAAAGTTTCGCTTTACAATAAGCTCAGGGAAATTTACAATAAAGACGATAATTGTTCAGTTATCGAGCGGGATGACAAAAGATTAAATTACTAAAATGACTATTAAAAAATAGTAGTTGGCGATAGAAGGGTGAAAATTTATTAAATCTAGGAACGAAGCGTTCATATAGATATTTGTATATACATAAATACATGAGACCTAAGCAAGTGAAAATGACTGACAAATGTTAGCTCACATGTAAGAATTATAAATAAGTGACAAAAAAAAATACGGAATGCTGGATATGCTAGAACAAAAACACATAAATACAGATAGAAATTAATTTCTTAGCAGCAATGGTAACAGGTCGGGGGTTCGAACCCGGGTACGCACCTCTAACTTTTCAGAGTTATGTGCGTTTTTAAGCGATTAAAATATCACTTGACTATGGCCAAACCCTTCTCATATTGAGATGAGACCCGTGCTCTGTAGTGAGCCGGCAATGGGTTGATCATGATGATGATGATGAATGGTAACAGTGCCAGTGCTTTGTTTGGCTAACTTTTAATGTTGGCCAAGCAAATATTCACCGCATGAGACAGATACGATTCTTCGTCTCAATTTTCTTACATAAACCCGCATATACGTTTCTCTTTTACACATTCCTCATGTTTCATGGCTGCATCTACTTCTGAGCCCGGGAATGAACGTGAAAGCACCCGCATTGTTATCAAAAAATCAAACACAATGTCAATGAACATTCGCGAAGAGATGAAAATAGCTGGTTTTCTTGTACTTGTAAATTTTCGATAAATTTAATTATAATTACTAGTAGGTACGTTATGTAAAAATCAATTAAATTAAATATCTTAGATAAAAAGTACATTTACACTCTACGCACATTTTTTGCGTTTATTTTTATATAGGTACAAATACTACAAGTTAGCCCTTGACAGCTATTTCACCAGGTGGTAGGTGATGATGCAATCTAAGATGCAAGCGGGCTAACATGTTAAGGGTATGGTAAACCCACACTCCTAATTGGTTCCTACGCGACATAGCTTGGCGACACGTCTTTGTCGCTAAGATGGTAACTAGCCACGGCCGAAGCCTCCCACCAGACAAAATAATAAAATATTATCTACTATAATGCTACTTAATATAACTAAATAAAGAACATAAGAATAGAGAACGGTGTTTTTTTTATTTATCTCCAAATATGTGCGTCGGCTGGCCCAGAACGGATATCCTGAAAAGTTATCGTTCGTAGTTCGATATCTAACAGAAACCCAACCTTTAATACAAATAATATTATAAAGATAAAAAATTATATTACCAACCTTAGTTTATTTCATAAATTAGCTATTACAAAAGCGTATTTTGACAGCATAATTCTAAAATAGGCTTATAGGATGTTACTTCCACGTTTCGAATTCAAGCATTTTCGATGAAGTAAGTCCTACTAAAATTTTACTTACTGAGAGGAAAAATCAAAATTTGAAGATCAAGATATCCAGCTATTCTATTAAAAAAGATATTGAGTGCTTTTCAGAAGAAGGAAAGTAATTAAAAAATAGTTCTGCGTGTTATATTAGGTACGTACCGAGGTAGGACATAGATAATATCAAGCGCATAAGCAAAATAAGTATCTACAGCGTAATCGGGCTGTTTGGCGAGCTTCGGACAGAATCTCTGCCAGAAGAAATTTGAGCCCCAGGGCTCCTAGAAACTAAGGAAACGTCTGCCTAAGGGCGCCTCCTGTGAGACCGAACCTCGGCTTAGGCGACGTTTGGGATAACGGGGGGGTCGGACGGTGAGTGGTCCGTACGTCTCCGAAGCCGTGGATGGAGGATATACCCATATAAGTTTCATAAAAATGCGGACTCTACACTTTAGTATATTAGTTTCTTATACGTATCTATCTATACGCTTCCTTATACTGCTATCTCTTGTTACTCATTTTCCCCACCTCAAATCTATTTCCGTAGCTATAAAACAATATTTTCACATCCGTAGCGTTCCACCGGTTCGGTGCAGGAGCACCACATAAACTTTTCAAAACCAATTACATAAAAAGTTTATGTTAATTTTCTTAACTATAAATAATACTTGACGTGTCAATTATCGTGACTCAAAATTATTTCCCGCTCAAATCTTATTTTTTTTTTAAACTGGGCAGGCAAAGGCGTGGCTTAGTGTATTCTTATCAAAATGTAACGTTGAGAAACTCCTATAAATTTTCATTCGTTCAGAAACAGTTTTAACTGTCCATGAAGTTAAGGTTTACTTTTCAGTAATTAAAATCAAAACATTATTCCTGATTGTCTTGGGGAACTTTGGACTTTATTGCTAATGTGATATGTGCGGGATTAACGTTACGTTTCAGAAGTGGGAGTGTTTCTACAGGGATGTTTACACGACTTTTTTTCGCACCACACACATGTCGTTTTCGGGATCGCGTAACGAAGGAGCCAGATCACAGTAGAGACTCCATTAGTTCGCACATTAGACCGAGTTAGTTGAATTATTTAATTATAGTAATTCAATAAGGTGGTGAATTAATAACAATTACACGTATTCCGATTGGAGTTAAACTGGACATCGCTGTTTATTTGAATCGCTAGTGACATCGCTTTTGATATGAAGTCAGTTTTTATTTCGATTGTCTAATGCAGACGCCAATTTAACTTTAAATTGTAGTGTTAAAATAGTTTCAAATATTAAATGGACCAGAATAAGGGTAAGTTTGATATTTATGTCTTTTCTTACGTAATCAGCAAAGTGGCTTAACCTCAAAAGTTCAATTTTAAAAGTAAAATTAAAACGTTTTCTAATTTTTTTTTAGTATTTTAAATTAAATAATAAGTTCACATAATTTTTTGTATATATACTCTTATGTATATTTTAAGCCACTTGTGAACTTTTTTTTAAATAATAAACTGTGACGTGCTACTAATACTAAGTACATGCAATATAATGTCCCACCATTGGGGCAGACCAAATCTCTCATGCGGGATGAAAGTGGTTATCACCGGGACCGAAAGATAATCTCAATAGGGTCTTGGTCTTACCCAGGTATTAACTGAGGACCTCGGGATTCATAGTCTAATGTATATGTACTAATCTAATCACCATGGCTCCAAAAGAACTAATAAAGACTGGAAATTAAATAGTTATTAGAGTATTTAATTTACATCAGTCCAATTTTTCCTACTATAATATAGTAGGAATTCAATCAACTATGTACATATTTTTAAAATATGGGATGCAGTCATTAAAACGTAGAATTATTATATTTTCTGGATGTTTTGTAGCGAAACCGATGTAGAAAAATTTATTACATACATCTTTTGAGTGCCTTAAAATACCGGAAAGGTGTGGATAGCGAAATTAAAGAAAAATAACAAGATCATAACCCAAAGTAGAAAAATATAATTAAAAGTCAGTCAATCTCTTTATTATCGTAGATCCAGTAAAATAATTATGGTTAATTTATACCAGACATAATACTAGGATGAAGCAAGGGAGAAAGAAAATAATATTCACTTGCAGATTCATAATGCATCTTAATCATTTCTCATACATATTTATAATCTATTCTTACAAGATATTTAACATAGTTATTATAGTATTCTATTTTATACTATAATAATTAGCTCAAATATAGGTAGGTATACCTAAATCAGGGACTATAAATTGCGCAATCACATATAAACACAATGCTTTTCGTAATCATTTAACAAAGTTTGCAATTGCATTTGAAGGCATTGTAAGGCTCGTGTGTTAATCTTACACTTATGTTAACTTAAGTATCTACTGAATAATATAATTTGTAAGCCTACTTGTATATGTTGCAATGAACAATTAAAAAATCTTCCTGCGATTGGAAACCAACTAGGTACACTTTTTGTTGCACACTTATGGCAATTTGATTATGTTTTCCTGCACCTCTTGTGCAGGAAAATATAATCAAACACAACTGCTGAGTATCTGAACGAATTTGTTAGATAGCAGCTTTCGAAGAGAGTATGTTTCAAAACATTATCTTAAAGTTGATTAAGTTTAATAGTATGTCGGACGTGATCAACATACTAGTATAGCAATTTGTATACATTTATATAATATTTAGAAGCATACATAAAGGACTTTTGGATTTTTTAATAAGAAGGAAGATCGCATCCGCGCCCAGTCGAGAAAGGTAGATACCTAATTATAACGTTATGTTATTTAGAGAAAGTTAAACTACAATAATTCGTATTGCCTGCCTATCTACTTTCCAACGTGAATAAAATATCATTACAAATAAATAAAAATATTTCATGAGTGCGAACATTTTGGATTGATCTTCACATAACTGACAATGGTTTCATATATTTTTAACAACAAAGGAAGGAAGGGAGTTTACGTATCCCTAGAACACATATATAACCATCGGTTGCATGTGCTTAAATATACAAAGTAAATCGTATCAATTTGAGAGGAAACCTTATCTTTACTCTGAGGTCTGAGATCTTAAATCAATCGCACGTGTATGTAACTGATATTGTTGCGCGAATCGCCAAACAACAATGACACACACACACACTGTCTGCAGAACCATGTATAATCGTCTAACGCGCTGAAATGCCTGAAACTCAAATAAGTCTTTGTTCTAGTTATCCTACAATAACATAAGAGAAGGTCACAATTGACTGCTTGGTTAGGTGAATGGAGATTATAGGGTGTATAACAAGATATTTGCAGATTAATATGAGACTCAATAGTCTGCCAATCCGCACATGGCCAGCGTGGTAGACTATGGCCAAACCCTTCTCATATTGAGAGGAGACCCGTGCTCTGTAATGAGACTGTAATGGGTTGATCATGATGATGAGACTCTAAGACGATGAGACGATAAATGCAAGACTCCAAAGATTAAATCATTTTCTCAAGGTCACCTGTTAGTCAACATTTTTTTTTTTAATTTAAATAATGCGAGGTTGCGTACTCTCCTTTCTTCTAAAACATTACGAGACCTCGCTAGAGTCTGCACTATTATAATATGATAAAGCCTCAAAGACTTTATTTTAGCACACCTGTAAGGACAACCATTTATTTCCAAAGGTATTTAATGTCCTACATCGGAGTTCTTTTTAAATATCTAAAGCAAAACATCGGAAACCAGAAAAATGCATGTCGGACTCACCCACCGACTTCCCTACAAATTTAATGGTACATATTAAGGCTATATTTCTAGATAACATTAAACTTTTTCTGTGAAGACATTACTTGCAAAATTACTTTGTTCTAATATAACGGAAAGAACCCCAATAAATATGATATATGTAAGTGTCAAAATATAAGATTTTTGCTTTGATTTTTTTACAGCTTAATTTAACTATATATTTGAGTATATGGATTTAATTTAATTTGATACCTTCACGCCGTTCACGAGATAACTCTCGGTCTCTACAAATAGACATCATTGTGATCCTATACGGGTTACGTTTTTTTTCTTTAGATGTACGGAATCCTAATAATATATCGACATGTGTACTTAGTCTCCTGACATTTTTTTCTTTTACTAGTAAGCCTATATTGGATTCAGATTATTACAACTGGATTAGCTTCAGTATAAGTAAAACCGCCATCGTTAATTACTATGAAAAAGCATACTAGGTTATTTAGATTACTTATTACATTTTTAAATAATTCAATATTTAGTTTATTTATGTTTTTTTTTTGTTTTGTATATCAAAATATTGCTTTTGACGGATATGTGGTAGTATAAAGTAGATGAATCAGCAACTGCCCAAACTTAACTTAGGGCACACTCAAACAATAGAATAAAATGTAAATGGACTCAGAGTGTAAATAATTAATTTCATCCAGGGTCTAAGTTCATAGCTCAAGCAAATATTATCATTGTTACAGAAGGAACATACGTAAACGACTCAATAAATAAAAACTGCGAAGCAAAGTGTCAACCTCAAGTCAACTATAACTTGAACGCTCCAAATTATACAGAAAACAACCACAATTTATACCAAATGATTAAGTGCCACGAAGACAGCTTGTTAAGACTCCACCACTTAACTGCAGGGCGGCAAATTAGTTCTAACTACGAGACGGGCTACCAAAATGACATCTCATGGTATCCCAAAGATTTCCAAAGACAATACATTAAGCCTGTAGATTATTTAGCGTATGAGGATATGAGACGCAAATTCGATGAGGCCAAAGGGACAAAAGAGAGGGAAGCACGAAAAGAATCTGAGGACGATAAGGATGGGAAAACGGATGAAAGAAAGAAGCCCAGAAGAAACAGGACGACGTTCACCAGTCAGCAGTTGGCTGCTTTGGAGAAAGTGTTTGAAAAGACGCACTATCCCGATGCTTTTGTGAGAGAGGATCTGGCGTCACGGGTCAATTTGACTGAAGCAAGAGTACAGGTAAATAAAAATTAACTATTATTTATTGGACAAATACCTATATTTTGGATTTCCCGCTGCATAAAAATGCCTAGAACACTCTTTGAGAATTCTTTGATGATCAAAAAGTGTTCTAGGCAAAATCAGATCAGTCTTTCCGTAAAGGCTTTCTGGTAATCTAGGAAGCGTTAACATTTATTAATAACATTTCAAATGCGCAAAGTTCACTTCTGTTTATTTATTTCTAGCGAGTTAATTTAGCTGAGGAGTTAGACTTAAATACTTTTTACTACTAGAATTTTCATCAAAATAAATCAACTGAATAACTAGATCTGAATTTCAGTAGCGCAAAGTCTAATTCAAATAATTTATAATTGTTTTTGTTTTTCTAGGTTTGGTTTCAAAACAGGCGCGCCAAATTCCGAAGAAACGAAAGATCAGCATTATCCTCACATAGGACGTCTACAAGTCAAAGTTCGCCAGAACCTGTGCCAGTTCCTATTGGTATCCCTCAATCTGCAGACACCCGGCAAGAGTTCAACCGTAACGCAAAGGAACCGTGGTTGCACCACTTCCAAACAAACAACTTGAATTTCAACCTTGGGTTACCAATTGGTAATTCAGGGCTGTATCAAAATGATTATACACTAATGATGCAAAATGTAGGCAACAGGCAATACATGCCAAACTCAAACACGTTGATGGGACAAAATGTAACCAATTATGGAACTTCTTCAGAGAATGGCTACGGTTCATGTGCATTATTAGGAAGCTATAGTGGATCTTTGCAACCAGCACATCACAGTTCCTATAATTTCAATTTGCGACTTAGGCCACACGATTTCAGTATAAATAATATAGCTTTATAAAAATAATTACAATGATTGTAGATACTTGAAATAAATTAAAGAATAAATATTTCTTTATATTTTTTTTCCAGAAGTGTTTTGCCTGTCCTAAACTATCCCCCATCCTGCTCCTATAGAAATCAATTTGGTACGCCATCACGAAGATAACTTTTCTCGTAATGACAAAAAATTTAATTAATCATTATATTATAAAACTGCATTTATATGATTTAATTTATGACGCAATAATACAGTATTATATTGTTAGTACGTAACCAATAAAACCCTTTTCTTAATAATTTTTTGCATCTGATAAAATATAATCTTTTGAAGTATACTAATGAAGTACCTTCTTCTCGTAGCTATATTCTTTATGAAGATATAGTTCTATAGTCCGTAAAAGCTTATTAATGCGGGTTCACTTTTTGTTTTCTTAAAAAGGTTTTTTTTTTAATTGCATATTATAAAAGATAACTTTCATTTCAATTTGCTAGATGGGATTTCATAAAGAGAGAACCTGACCTATGGGAACCTCATATATTATGTTTCTCATTTTTCTTTTATTCCACTACAAGTTAGTCCATGTGTAGGTATGATAAAGCCATACTGCAAATTGGTTTTGGTTTGGTGACACGTCTTAATCACTGGGTGTCGATAGGGCCGAAGCCTCTAACCATACCATAAAACCAGGAGAGTCAAACCCAGGACCGCTGAAAGCTGACCGCGGAAAGTCTGACACAAAAATATATAAAAATAAATAAATAAAATGAGATGAAAATACCATAGTAACGTAGTATACGGATCATTAATATGTTTTTGAACGTGATAGTCTAATGTCAATGTTTAAGATTTGACAGTTTCATTTTTGATTTTGCAAACGCGCCGAAAATGATTGATGTTCATTGTTTTGAATTTGTTTGTGGCAAAACTGTAAAGATTTGACATAATTAAGTGTTATGAACTAAGCGCTTACTTGCGTTTTTAACTGTACCGTGTTGAATAAATAATGTTTCCTAACAAAACTAGCAAGGCGCAAGCTGTTGTAGCAATTATCTCATTAGGTTTTGTATGCCACTTTGTTTATAAATACTTTCGAAAAAAGTCCGTAAGAACTGAAATAAACGAGGTTATTATGTTTTCGTACGGTAGCACGGAGCTGAAGAGGAGCAAACTGTCACGTTGTATGATTACTCCAAGTATGGATCGGCTACTATACTACTTGAATTCTCCTCGTCAAAGTATAGACATTTGTATGTACGTGATGACGAACCTGGAATTGGCGAACGCAATTCTCAAGCTAAACATTCGTGGTATTAAAGTTCGCGTTATAATCGACGCCGACATGGCATTCTCTAGTGGTTCAGTATTAAAACGTTTGGAGAAGCATCGTATACCTGTGCGATGGATGAAATCAACAAATCTGATGCACCATAAATTCTGTTTGATTGATGCTGATGCTGATGATGTGAGGTATACACCTATCGTCATAATGGGTTCTCTGAATTGGACAACTCAAGGTCTGAATGGTAATTGGGAAGATGTTGCTGTTACATCACAGAAAAAACTTGTTGAACAATACAAAAATGAATTCAATAGACTGTGGATACAATTCAAACCAGTTGTTGAATTGATATAGTTCAATTATAACTCCCTACAAAAGACCTATGTCCAGCCGTGGACGTCTATCGGTTGATGAAGAAGAAGAAGAATTATTCATCCATTATTGCCCTAATTATGCAATAATGTTTTGTTATATTTTATAGAAAATACACTTTTTGTACAAGGGCATAGATCATTTGGGCCAGGAGACTATTTCCCTACCTGGCATGGATTTCATTAAACAGTATTAAACAGTATTAAACAGTACATATACAGTACAAGTATATTATACATTAAAAAACTTAAAATTATTGGTCCTTATTAAATTTTCATTCATTCAGTACTTTGTTAACGGTAAACATTTTCCTGTCTATGATGTAAACACTCTTATTGGACTATATAAGTTACAGGATAGATAAAGGATAATTGATTAAAATAACTTTCAACCTAGTTCCGTTAGAATACTTAAGGATTATCATTCTTCATATCTTCATAAAAGCTATGTATATATAGTATTTTTGTTATTTATTAAAAATTTAACTTTATTAAATAATAAGTCCTTTCAAACAAGCTATGTAGTTAGTTTTGGAAGTGGGAGCAAGAGGTCTACCTCTACCTACCTTGGCCTGGCGAGATCTGTTTGTTTCTTCTGTAAAGAAATGCCTGCTTCATTATGAATAAGGATTAAGACCTTGAACCTATTAATGTATTGGCCTGTTCCAGATTAATTTCTATTTTAATTCTGTCTATAAATATGTGTTCAACAAAGAGAAAATGATTTTAGAATCTCTGGTAGACACATTAATTTTGACATAGCCAGACAGTTCAATACTTTAGTAGGATTATTAAGGTAAAGAAATCATTTGAATGAGCTCATTTATAACAGACAGTTATTTTGATATCAGTTGATGTACATTTATACTGATTAAGAGACATTAAGTTAAGAAAATAAGTAGATTTAATAAATAGGTATGTAATATATATAATATATTTTTTGTAAAACACCCTTGTTTTATTAAATACTGATTGTTTCCCGCATTATCTTACATGTAAATAACAAGGGTAACTAAAGTGAAATAAGGAGACACCAGTTGCGCTTTTTATAACATATTTTACCAATACCATTATTACGGAATGCTATCTTAGGTTAAGATCTATCTAGTTTATTTGATTTTTGTTAGCCAAAGTTAGGGGTTAGAGACATATTAATACCACACACTTAACTTTGTTACGTTTGAACTGTATCATAAGACTAAGGTTAGTTTTTTTATTACTGTCGAGTCATCTCCCTCATCGTGTTTAGTTCTCACTAATACCTATTAACGCGCAGTTACGTTTGTATTGGTTGGTAATAAGTGATGATTAACACATAATGTAAACAATGATCATTGCTTTTTGAGGGGAAAGTTATTGTTTTCCAGTGATTGTTGAAAAAAATCCGCTTTGCGTCCAAAACGCAAATACACACACATACACACAGTCAGTGGTTCCATAATTTTAGGAGAGTACTGCCGCCAGAAATACAGGTATATACCTAAATCAGCGGCAGCAGATTATATTGCTCAAGTACATGCATACACACATACATAATGCCACGACGCGACGCGATCAGCTGCGAAGCGTTGCGACGCGACGGTAGCTTCCCCGCATTATTTTATTAGTTGTATTGTAATTGTAAGCCTAAGTGTTATGTTAATATTAAAACGAAATAAAATGTTAAAATTACTAAGAACTTTAGCTTTCTTGTGGCCGATTGGAGAAGGAAAAATTATATCGCCGTTGCGCATGCGCTAGTTGCCTTAGTCTCAAAAATCCACTGCAACCGCTTATTCTTCATTTACATTATAATTTAGTCTTTAGTAACAATATGGTGCAGCCTAACATAGAGCAAGGTGCTTAGAAGATGTCCATTCACATTTGAATGTAAGATATCCATATTTTTAAGGAAAACGGGAGCTTAAGTGGCGATTGAAGATATCTACGGTACTTCTGAAGAAGCGCTTCGTACTTGACTATCTTGTGAAATATCATTTAAAATATAACAAAGCAGGTCCTAAATATTTCGCTGTTTCGCTGATCTAAAAATAATAAATTTTGAGTAAGGATTTAAACTTAACGGTTCTTGGTACTTTACGAGAGTAAATCAAGGTTGGCAAATCAGAAAGTTATAAAATAGTAAAATAAGAAAGGTAGATTTTTCTGGACTTATTTTAATTCGATATATTACTTAAGACAATAGTCGGTTTCCTTTTAGTACCTACCTACACATCGAAGAAATTTAAATTCTTGATACGCCCCTACAGGACAAGAAACGTTTTAATAATAATTATACTTACTATTACTATTTTAACACTGGGTGTCTTCTACGAATCATATTTCTGCATCTTCTGTTGGGAACTAGGATTATCATAAAAAAATAGCAATCGATAAAAATGAATAGATGCGAAAAAATATTTTTCATTTTTTTAACAAGACTATGTTGGATTTCTAAACGTAATGACACAATAATATTATACTGTCAACGTCAAAAAATACTGTGCACTTATCATTTATAAAGTTCTACAAGTGAAAAACTTCGAAAAAGAACCTTACTGTGTTTATGTTTAAGTAATAATTTACTACGCAACTGGCGGATGATTTTCCTTATATACTTGCGTGATTTTCTCTCAAGTTACGGTAATATTTAGGGGGCAAAGAGCGCTAAATGTGATGCTATCCGTTATTATTGAAGGTTATTAGTGATAAGGATACTATTTGCTATCTTATTTCACATAATTCATAATCATAGACAGTGTTCGATAAAGAGACGAAATGGTATCAAAAGGTTTGGTTTCTGGAAGACTTGCACTTGTTACAGGTGAGTTGGGTCTTGTGGAAATCCTAGACCCTTGGCGCGTCTTTTCTAATGATATTTTTCAAATATTGGTCTTTATCTATCCAGGTACCTACGAGGGTACAATATTAAAGATTACAAGGTACCTATTAAGATTAAACAAAAACACAAAAAAACATGTTGCTTTTATGGGGACCTAATTTGACAACAGAGTCATAGTAATATGAGCCCATGTGATACAGAACTGTAAAAAAAACTCATCCTTAGAATAATAATGCTGTATGAGGGTTTAATTATAATTTATACCTCACATCATTGCATCTTTGTTACAGTAAGTAAATACAAAATATCTGCAACTTGACAGGGGAGTAGGTTTGAAAGTTGAAAGGTATTATGTTTAATGTTTTCTCGATGGTGTAGAATTGTCGTCTTTGTTTACATTGATGCTTAATTAAATGAATAAATTATTTTATAGGTGCAGGATCAGGGATTGGCAGAGCAGCATGTCAGGTTTTATCAAGAGAAGGAGCCACTGTCATAGCAGCTGATAAAAATTATGACTCAGCTGTAGAAACAATTAAGAAGCATACAGCTCTTGCTTCCGGTTCTAATGGTAAGTACAGTTATTTATCACGGGAGACCTAATTACTCCGAAACTTACAGCAAATATGCTGTATTTGGGTTTGTTATTTTTTTGGAAACATATTTAAGATGTTTTAATAGCCTTAGAGAATATTGCCGAAGTAAGATTATAGCTTATTCTTTTTAACTTCCTTATATTATTACTCGTAAGTCATACATCTGCATTTTCTTGGAAAAACAGCAATGCCAGGCTTTATATCCCTGCTCCCAATGTCACAACAATAAAATGTTTGTTTCTATTTCCTGAAGAATAAATAATACAAGAAACATTTTTTTGTCATTTTTTGCTTAATATTGCTTGGTGGAAAGCATGATGAAGCCACCGTTGGTCTCCATAGGTACTATAGTTTGTTATTCATTATGTGAGATGGTGATAACGAAAAAAAGAAAAACCCCGGCTAAGTTTGTTGTGGGCTTCTTCTTAGACCGGGGCGCGTTTGGAACCCTCATAGCTTTAGTTTTAAGTTTACGAATATAGTTATCACCATGAAATAACTACTATGTAAATTATTGACGCGTCAAAAGTGCCTTTTTAAGGACTATTTGAATAAAGATTATTTTGAATTTGAAATTTGAATTTGAATTCTGTGCTTGCATAGAAAATACCATTTTATTTCTTAAATATCACTTTTCCAGATACAGGTGACCATAGTGCGATGGAGTTGGATGTATCCAATCCAAAATCAGTTCAAAATCTTCTTAAAGCTATCATAGACGCGTACAGGGTACCCCCAAAAATTGTTGTAAACTCAGCTGGTGTTACAAGGGACAATTGGCTCCTTAAACTGTCAGAAGAGGACTATGACAGTGTAATGCATGTAAACCTAAAGGTAAGAAGACCTTTTATTAACTGCATAAGTTGTTGTTTGCTACAATATTATACGATGATGATAGTTGAAGTCTTAAGATGCAAGGGTACTAATTTAGGAACTTGAAAGTTATTGTTTAGACAATAGCTTTCTAAAGATGAAAGAATTATTAAAATCGGTTCAGTATTTTCCAAGGAGGGAGTTGACTGGTTTCACTAAGTGTTTATCAATGAAAATTAAACCAATCTTGTTATAATATAAGTATAGATAATATAAAACTTAAAGTTTATATAAAACGTAAGCCTGTAGAAAAGTCCTGCTATAGTGTAAAGGATTATGTTAATGATAAATAAGCATGGGTATAAAATATTGCTCTAATAAGATAGCTGTTAACATGATTTTAAGTGGCATGTGAGATGTTGATACCAAAAAGAAAATTTACCTGGCTAAGTTTGTTGTGGGCTTCTTCTTAGACTGGGGCGAGTTTGGAACCCTCATAACTTTAGTTTTAAGTTTACAAATGTAGTTATCACCATCAAATCACTAGTATGTAAATTATTGACGCGTCAAAAGTGCCTTTTAAAGAACTATTCGAATAAAGAATTTTTGGATTTGAATTTGATATAGATCTATTTTTCAGGGCACATTTCTTATAATGCAGACATTTGCCAAGGCTATGACTGAGTCATCCATTCAAGGCTCCATCATTAATATATCAAGTATAGTTGGGAAATATGGGAACATAGGTAAGAATAATTATTTAAAAAAACAACTACTTGCATTTAAAAATTACTAGCACTAAGAAGTGTGTTAAAAAAACTTTATTTATTTTAGGACAGACTAATTATTCAGCTAGTAAAGCCGGTGTGGTCGCCATGACACAATCTGCAGCGAAAGAATTAGGAAAGTTTAATGTAAGGTAATAAGTATGTTTATTTTTTATATGATACAATCATTTCAATATTGAAACATAAAACTATTAATTATTATAAAATAAAAACTATATTATTTTTAGTATGGAGCATGGCGTATCTTTTTCCCGCCATTTAGTTTTTCCATAATGGCGGCTACACTTAAAACAAGCAATTAATCAAATCAATAGCTAATATTGCATCAATTTTTCACTATTATAATATTTATTATTTTATTACAGAGTAAATGCAGTCTTGCCAGGTTTTATAGACACTCCAATAATCAAGACGGTACCTGATAAAGTCAAAGAGCATATGCTGAAACTTGTGCCTCTAGGAAGACTAGGTGACCCTACTGGTAAGTAAGTTTCAGTTATAATTTCAACTATTTATGACCCACAACTCTACTATTTATGATCAAGAATTTTATTTAGATACAGACAGCACAGTAGATACCCGCCTTCAATTTAAAAATTGTCTATGGTAATATATATAAATTATACACAAAGTTAAGAAGAGCTGCCTTAGGTTGCCTAACATTTGGCGGTGTCTATGGACATTTTCTACCTACACAATATTAACACTTAGGGTTACAGATATAGGGCTTATAGAAAATCTTATTATATATATAATAGTTTTCCTATTAATTAAGACAAAGAATCAACAAAAAATTAAAACACTTACATGCAATCAACCAATATTCACTGCGGGTGTACGCTGCGTGCCGAATCTTTGAAGAAGCAGACGCCTTTCGGTTTGTTTAGCAAAGCGTTTAATTATTTAAGTTAACGATCTATGCCTACACAGACGGCAGTGGGGAAGTCAACTTTCGCCATATTGATTTTGTTTTTTTTTGCAGAGGTAGCTGAGGTGATAACGTTTTTAAGTTCAGACAAAAGTTCGTTCATCACTGGCGCAGCAATCGATGTTACCGGTGGATTTTAAAGATATTTTTTTTCTGTACTTATTTACTTTCAACGAACTGGGTACTTACACCAATTTGGATTCCCTATGTCAAGCAACATGCCATAATAGTGACTAAAATAAACCAGTTATATTTATTAGGTGATTAATGGAATAACGATTTATCGATTACAGGGTTCGAGGCTAATTCTTCAATAGTTAAATAAATTTAAAAGTACTTACTGTTATTAAATCATATTTATCTTTATACAAAAATACGTTAGTTTTGAGACATACATTATTTTTATAAATTATATTGATATAATAGTGATTACTACATTTGTAAACTCAAAACTGAACCTGGGGTTTCAAACGCGACCTGGTCAAAGAAAACTAAAACAAACCAAGGCGTCTGTTACCTTTGTTATATGATATTTGTATGATTTGACAGACTTAAAAGATATATTTGAACTGCGAGAATGTTTCTGTGATATTATATAATGAAATACAATTTTATTGAAGAGAGATTTCATAGCAAAGCCTATATACATGTTTTTATAACCAGGTTTACATAAACAAAATCAATTACAATGATAAATCATTTGATATGAGTTGAACGACATTTTAATGTTGATCCTTTTTATACACAATTTTTAATAAATACCTGTTTACATTAAAATCTTTTTAATTCTAAAATTATGTGTCCTTATTGAAATACTAGGAGGGAATAATGTTGAGGAAACCTTCTTTTTACATATTAGATAAGAAAGATTGTTCTTTTATAAAGCTCCAACATTTTTTATTTCTTGCGAAATGCATTTTATTATATTATTATTCTCCGTGTAATGATGGTAATACCTAAGTACATTTGTTAACTTGAAACTAAAGTATACTGTGTAGTAGTAGATATTTTGAGTGTTCCGATGTCTCGTAAAATCCGTTTAGTAGTTTGGGTTATTTATTTATTTATTCTTTATTTGTACACCACAACAAGTAAAAATATAAATAACAAGAAAACAAAGTAAAGAAGATACAAAATAATTATCTCTTATAAGTTTTATTTTGTTTTCTTGTTATTTATATTTTTACTTGTTGTGGTGTAGCGATTTCTGCCAGGCAACCTTAGGATTAGGAAAAGTTAAAGAAGAAGAAAGTAGGTGGCGTAATATATAAACAAAAAACCTACATACAAATAACTAAATACTAACTACCTTCATACCACAGACAGGCTAGCCCGCTACCATCTTTAACTGAATCATCTCTTACAACCCACCGAGATTGCAGTACCTATAGGGCTACCTTGTAGTGCAATAAAAAAACCTCATGAAATTAGTAACTGGCAGACCTAATTGACATGAACATAACGGTTCATATTTAGATAAAATTTAATGAGCCAAATATTAACTAAAAATACATATACGAATGGTTAATCATTTCAAGGACGTCGTATCCAACGTATTAATATTGAGATGATAACGCCATCTTGAAAAATTTTGCAGTACCAGTGGAATTTCATCCAACAGTAACAATGCAAGTACCACAAAGGCTTACGAGATGGCGTTATATGTTTTTTTTTTTTGCGTAAGCTTGAGATTATTTTAGTAAGCACACTATATAATAGATAAACAATATATATACCTATGGACAATCTGCTGCCAATAAAAACTGCAACTTTCCTTTTAACTAATAGATTACTCCCTTTAAGGAACAGTCATAAGGTAAGGTAGTGTTATAGTTAAGCGATATGCGATTGTTAAGTTATACAATGTTTTGTCTCCTTGTCATTTGCCCATTTATAATAACTTAACTTATAGCGTTGGCACAAAAGGCCATACAACATTTGAGTTAGTTGGTATAAAATAAAAAAACGTGCTCAATATTCAATACTTTTAAATGTGGTTCACCAAAATACTTATTATAATATAGGATAGATATATTATAATATGTAGTTATTTTAGGAGATTAATTTAAGAAGAATTTTCTTAACAATGTGTATATAGAATGGCTTAAATAAGATTACAAGGTTTACCATCATCATGATCTACCCGGCTAATTCTCGGCTCACTACAGAGCGCAGGTCTCCTCTCAATATGGGAAGGGTTTAGCCGTAGTCCGCCACGCTGGCCATGTGCGGATTGGCAGACTTCGCACTCCTTTGAGAACATTATGGAGAACTCTCAGGCGTGCAGTTTCCTCACGATGTTTTCCTTCACCGTTGAAGCAAGCCATATGTTCATTGCATAACAACGCACATAACTCCCGAAAAGTTATAGGTGCTGCCTGAGTTCGAATCCCCAACCTCGGATTAGGAGGCTGACGTCCTAACCATTAGGCTACCACAGCTTGTTTAATAGTAGGCAACTATAATATGATTATAAATTGACTAGTTTTGAAAAGTATCTACTTATAAAGGTTTCTTATGTGTCTTAAGTTTTATGCAAAAAAGCAAAGACTAACATCTTAATAATAAAAGTTATATTTATTTTCCCTTTTTAGCTTTATTACTTTTTAGCACAGCTTTATTCTTCTGTCTCTTATCCTTCATGAATGTTTTGTATTCGGACCTTCTCTTTTCATCGATGATTTCTTTATATTTCTTCTTATTGTACTTCTGAAACTCTGCATCTGCTAGCAGTTCCTCAACCATTGTACGTTTTCTTTCTTTTCTTGTTAATCTTTCATTCACATGGTCTAATGGTGAGTCCATTATTTTTCCAACCTGTAATAACATGTAAGTACTGTTTATGTTTGGGTTAAAATATTGTGGTAATCAATAATATTAATTCAAAAACATATTATTAAATTGAAAGGCATTAAGTGTCTATAACCTTAACCATTAAAACAATAATTTTCAACATAATTAGATAAGATAGAATGCAGTATTCCTAGAGGATACTTTTTATCTTAGAAAATAAATGAAACCCAAGCCTGCCTAAGACATGGGCATCTGTAAGTCATTTGCCATCTTTGATATTATTATAAATCTTCCATGTCCGCACAAAACTTTTGAAGTGTTTTGATTGGTTTAGATGATTTTGTGTGTGGATTCCTAAACCTTGAAGGGGTTAGATTTGCAATTTAACTACTATAGTTGTTTTTTTTAGGTATTGATTGAAAACATTACCTAAAAAATCAATGATGAGGCATAGGCCTCCAGCAGCAAGCAGGTAGCAATAATTCTTTCATCACAATATGTGCCTGTCTTGTCTTTGAGTTATAAAATGTCAGATAAAGAGCGTAAATAGATATTTACCTGGAAGTACTTGGGTAAAACCTCCATATCATTCTTTTTGTAGAAGTGTTTCGGATCCATTACAGATCTCATTTTTAGGACCTGCAAGTCATTCTTAAGCTCCTCTGTCATTTCTGGTACTGGCATGTTGAACCAATTGGGTCCCTTGGTTTTCTCTCGTTCTACCTGTTGTAATTGGTACAGTTGCAAATGTATCATCATATAATATAAATACGAAAGTTTATTTATCCTATCATGCAAATAACGAAGCAAACAGATCAGCATATTTTAGATGGACATATTTTTATTATTTATTGACATTAACATTATATATAACCAGTGTTATAATAATTTAAAATAAATATTCTAAACATTAATCTCACCTTACGCATTGCTTTAAGTTTTTTCTCACTAATATTATAGCTAGGTAGTCCATGCTCCTTTTCAATACCTGGTGTAAGAACAGACTTCTGCATTTCTTTATCAACATCAACTGAACCAAGATTAGATTTTAACTTCCCTGTTTCTATATCCAGTTGATTGAAATGAAACAACCTCCTTTTCTTTCCATTTTTTATAATTGGTGCTGTCCAACCCATTTCGTTAAAGAATTCATCAAAGAGGTTGTCTATCTTCATACTTTTTAGTTTCGTCTGTACTTCATCTTCTGCTGCTTCTTGGTTATCCAATTCTTCTTTCTTTTTTTCAAATAATTCTAATAATGCTTCTGTTTTCTTTTCTTTATCTGTAATATTATTAACCAATTTGTATTTGTTTTATACCTATTATTATAATTTTCAGCCTATTCATAGTCAAATGCTTTTTAATTCATAGGCTATTTACACTGAACTGTTGGGCTGGAAATATCCTCTAGGAGAGAGGGAGAGAAGAATCTAGAAATGTTTTTTATTATTCTTTAAATATCTCTATAAATGTTCGCTTGGGTTTAAATATGAAGCGCATAAGTTTCCTTCATATTCAGCGCCTATGTATTATAAAAAGTTTTCTTTTTAAATTATCACAAAAAACCTAAACTAATAAACATACTGAAATGTGCATTTCGAAACTTTTACATATAAACACTTCAAAAAATACTTGAAAATTCAACTACTATACTAACCTATAAAAAATACTTCGTCCTTTTCAAGTAATTTCGTCTTGACCTGGAGTTCATTATCTCCAACTGTGTCTACTATAAAATCCATGATGTGGCAGTGCTTCTACCATATAATTAATTAAATCACTGTGACTTTACAAAATTAATAGTAGAACTTTATTCTTTATTTTGTAAATAAAACTTCTGTAGGTCGTCGTGAGCACGCATGGTGTCATCTGTCAACAGACATGTGTCAACTGTCATTTTACAACTGTCAACTCAAATATTAAGATATCGATATTCTTTTGTAAAAATAAAATCATCGGTATTTATTATCGATATTTTTATATCGAGCTATCAAATATTACGTAATGAGAGAATTATGAAAGCTTAATCTTGAAGATTCGATATTTCTGATAATGACCAACCACAATGCAAAAAACATTCGAAGATTTTTTTTTATAATAAACAGTAGTTGTAAGCAAAAGCGCAAAATTACAAATTAAGAGATACGAGCTTTTTAGCATTAGATAACACCGGGCGGGTGCCGGGTCCAGCGCTGAGCAGCTTTCAAGACTTGCGACTTGTAGGTTGACGAAATTGAAAATTTCAATTTCTTTGAATTCCGGACTACCAAGGTTTCAATCAAATGAGGTCTTTCATTTAACCTTTTTGTTTTTAGGACTGCAAAATATAACTGTCCTAGTATATAGATTTGATGTTGGTACAGGTGAAATTTTAATTAGGTACATATTTTAATTAAGATTTAGGAAGCAACATTTGGTTTAATATAATCTAACTAAGTAGTTTTGTAAAATGCTAAAGTGTGCTTGTTTGTTGGTTCTTTCGTTAATTTATTACCTAAATTGGGCTCTACATTGGACACATATAAAAATTTGATACCTTTGTAACCTAGTATAACCCAGAGGTATACCTGACAGTTAATAGGAATTTATTGAAAAAAAAAACAGATTAGGCAAAATCACAGTAGAGTAACAGGTAGTTATTAAAATAAAAAGAAAATTATTGCACCATTTTGGCCTACATTAATATGAAATAAAATAATAAAAAATAACGTCACGTAACAATATACATACCTATCATAGCATGAACGTTAGCGAAATTTTACGTTTTTTACCAATTATAATAGATTATACATTATCACACGTAACGTACACGTAGGTAATCTAATTCGAGGGAAAATTGATCGCAGCTATCAATAACCTGGTGGGTTGAAATCAATTTGTATTAATGGCAAGTGGATATTTTGGTAAACCATAAATCTTACCACCATTCCGGAAAAACCTTGAAAGAGGGCGGCACCACACTGATCAACTTTGCCCTGTAATTCACTACTGTGTCTGGACACTGCACAAAAAAAATCAGTATGCGTTGGATCGCACCAAGCGAACAAAATAATTATTAAGCTTAGTTATCTGTATCCACGCATGAAAGGTAAATTTAAAATTGTACGAGACATTTAAAAACTAACCAAGGAAAAAAACATTTATACGCCTTAATAGGCTGTATGTACTGATAAGTCATGGGTAAATGAAAGAGATAAATTAAAAAACAATAAAATTTACGAGACATTTGTTTTGTTGTCCGTCTTCCTTATCGGGGACTGTGAGATTTGAACATCAAAACAAACTACTAATCAAACTCTTGGACCTTTAAATTATTAAAAGTTTTGTAAGGGTCGTATTAATAGATCCACAGTTAGTATCCTAATAAAAAATGTTTATTTATGCACGCCCGACACGGTTGTACAGTATCTTTACATACTCTCTGTCATTATTGTCAGATAATGGTGATTTGTTAAATTAAAACTTAGAATTTAAATGCTGCCATTAGGGCTTAAGATGCGCGCCACGAGATAATTATCTTTAACATTTAAGCATCTTAGCCCTACTGTTCTAAGAAGAAGCCCATTAAAAACTTTATGCTTGATAAAAAAAAAATATGCTGGACAAAAAATATCATGCATAATTCTACTCATGATATTTTTTATGTATTTATTACCCAGTTATGGTTTTCAATCAGTTTATTTCAGTAACTAGATCTTTTAATTAGATCTCGGCAAGTTTCGAGTTTAATCAAAAGATTCACTTTCAATATCGAGTGGCTTTGATGACTGACTCATAATGAGGTAACCCAAGGTTATTACAGGAATAGGGCGAATGTTCCACCGTAAATCGACGGGAAAGTCATCCTATTGGCGGTAACTTTAATCTTCGATCAAAAGCACGTACCTGCACTTAATTCTGTAACTACATACGTATTAGTTGATGGATCTAGATATAAAAAAAATGCTTTTACCTGACTTTTCACTTAATTGAACACGTTAATGGCATTTCAAATATAGAAGAAAAGACGTTTACAGCCTCGTGCCCCCTTCACCGTTTTACCACCTAACTTCGCGAAATCGTGATCGCTGGCACCCTTACGTGGTTAAAATCCAACCTACTCGGACGAAACGATTTGGAACAACGTTTCTGAATCGAACCGCTAAGGTGTGGAACTCACTTCCACCATCTGTGTTTCCAGCCACGTATAACCTTAGTTCCTTCAAGGGAAGAGTGAATAGGTATTTTTTAGGCAAGCGTGCTCCAACCTAGACCTCATCAGTGCCTTCTGGTACTGATTGTCGTCAAGCGCAAACCTATCTCAAAATAAAAAAAAATAAAAAAAATGTTGATTACCATGTCATTTATTATGTGGATCAACATTACCTTTTTGGATATACTTGTATATTTAAGAGATGGAGGAGCAAAAAATTAAAATATGTGAGAAACGGTGGTTTAAATTGGGGCAAGGTACGCGGCTCATGTTACGACCCTTAGTTAACGTGGGTGAGACCGCGGGGAGTTTCAAATAATTAAGAACGTATTATTACGGATAGGTAATACCCAGCTGCAAATACATGGACCCTTTCGTTTTCCGCCCTTTAGACCGAAGGTTATATTGATTTCGGGATAACGGTCATTGCTGAAACAGCTTAATAACAATTTTAGGGTGTCTCGGTAAGGAAAAACTTGACGCTCAAGCTGTCGTGTTCTTATACTTGTACCAACTTTTTGAAGATATAACAAAATTGTCCAAACGTCAAGAAGTTAAAAAGAATACTTAACTAAGTACTTTTTAAGTCGTTTTCGAACTAAGCAACATTCATTTTCACATTTTCGTATTTCTAATGTAAGAATGTCGTGATAGGTATGGTCTCGATGGGGTTCTGCTATAAAGCTAGCTTGTAACAAAACACTACTAGCTTCTTTTCGTGTTTAAAAGAAGGTACATTTATGACTACTTGCTAAATACCTTCCTATTTAATTCCCATACAAAGCGATTATGAACTTTTAATCTCGGTGATAAGATTTGTAACAGTATGATCGTTCAGGTGAATATCATAACTTAGGACAGTCCAAAACATCATAAAATGTATGATGCATGATATAAGAAAAGGAAGTAAGGTACAGATATTGATCTTCAAAGGCAGCGAGCTCACAAACCTTATTTACCGCAAACGAAATTCTTCGGACACCCCTTAATGAAGTTCCTAAACAAAGGTGGGGCCTACTAATCACCTGACTAGATGTTGCTCGAGGGAAATCGAAGGAGTAATTTTGCTTTATACTTTACTTGAGGAAAAGCTAAACTCGAAGGCGTTTAATGCTCGACGAGTCACTCATTTTGGTTCCTTATGTTAAAGATAACTTAATTGATTTGAGATAGATAGAACCCCATGTTTCTTGTTTGTACCTACTTGTGTTCACGCATCGTATGAAGGTATAAAAGTGTAGACATTTCCTAACTTCACTAGAAGGTCAACTCCACTGGAAGGTCGCAGCGAAAAGTTTGTTATTTAGAATTGACGAAAGCAGATACTAGACCAGACTAGGTATTACTGCGTCTTCGGGGGGCTATAGCAAGTGCGTTGTTCAGACTAAGAGAAGACCAAGGCTCGTCACCATCGGGAGAACGTCACCCTAAGGCCGTCTCATGTGAGACTCAAATATCGGCTTAGGGTGACGTTGGGAATATGTCTTGTTGGACTGGGAGTTCACTCCGAACGCCCCTGTGACCTTGGAAGGGACTCACGTCCGAAATCTCATGACGTCAGAAATTCTCGTATTCGCGGATGAAGACGCTGTGTTTAGTTAGTGTGACCTACTTGAGTTGTCGGTCGTCATTTGATCGTCCAGTTACTAAAGGTTTTTTGGTTTTTTATTATGAGATAGGAGTACGTTGGGGTTGGGAGTGTAGCACGATGCCTTAAGCACTAGCGGGTTGGGGTGTCGGGTCGCTTTCTCAAAGTAAAGGTTGAGAGAGTTTTAAAATATTGAAGTATCAACGGTAGGTCAAGGTCTCTGTTCTGGTATACGTTGCGCTCGATCCAATTTGACTGAAATTTTGAATTTTACCCCGGATAGTCTGAATTAATTATTACTACGGATTATTAATGATTACATAAACGATTAAAATTGGCATTTGTTTTTATTTTAGAAACTTTTTGGTTAATTTTTTATTATTTATTGACAATTATTTATATTATAATGAACAAAAAACCCCGTTTAGATTGTTGTGGGCTTCTTTTCTTGGCCGCGTTTCGTACCCTTCTGGCTTTTGTTTTAAGTTTACGAATCACCGCGAAGGTGATTACTACATTCGGAAAAGCTCTCATATGAAAATAATAATAAAATATATTAAAGGAACGCTTCATTGATGCCCGTATTAGGTTGACTTGAATAAAAATATTCTTGATTTTAATTTCCGAGCGAAATAATAATGTACTCGTATTCAATGTCAAATTGTTAAATGTTTGGAAACGTTTTTTATTTTACATTTTATTTAGTTAGTACCTACTGATATATTGTTGATCGACCTCTGACTCACAATTGTAATATCAGTATTGGATCTTAACTCTAGATATTTAAATTATAGGACAGCTCTTATAGAAAGCAGATATGTAGTTAATAAAACTTAATAACCGTATTTAATTTGACAAACATTTTAAATGCTATTTATGATATTGATCTTTCATTAATTTATTCTAATTAAATATAAATTATCATGGCTTTACTTTATTTATTTTTATTTATCTATATATTCTTTTCTATTGTACACCCTATTCCTTGTTATTGTAAATTATATTCCTTTGCTAGGTTGCCCTATCCTATTCTTTAACCTCTCTTCTCTTTTTTATGCAGTTTCTTTGCTGTCTTATATATTTTTTTTTTTTTTTTTTTTATATACAAAGCGAGCAAACGAGCAGGCGGGTCACCTGATGGTAAGTGATTACCGCCGCCCATGAACATTTGCAGCACCAGAGGAACCGCCAATGCGTTGCTGGCCCTTGAGGAATTTGTTTATTCGCCCTTTGAAGATCCCCATATTATAACCATTAGGGAACACAGAAGATGGAAGCTGGTTCCACAATTTGCAGGTTCGTGGCAGAAATGACCTGGAATAGCGGGTGGTGGAAGAGGTCCGGGCATCCAGGTGGTGAGGATGAAATTTATTTCTGCGACGAAAAGTGCGACTGGAGAACACGGAAGGTGGAATTAGATTAAATAGCTCCTCAGAGCACTCTCCATTGTAGAGACGATAGAACACACAAAGAGAACAAACGTCTCTTCGGTGCTCTATTTCTTGTTTTTTATGGTGTACATTTCATTTATTATTCAGTAGGTAAGTCCAAGTTCAGGGACCCTTAATATTAAATGTGAAAAGCATGCCGAAATGGAGGTCCCTCCTATATAGGTCAGTGCTGCTCGGCGGCTCGATACGGTTTCAAGGTTAGCTCGAGGCCATCGCCCCGCAAAGGATAGATCTGTAGAACCTACCCCCAAGTGCAACTTGTCAAGTTAAATAACGGCTGATAGAGCGTTATAATGTCATATTTTTCTCCTCGTGACAGATTAATAACTTTAATGTCACGTAAGTGAACATGGAAACTTAAAAGGCGAGAGTCTCGATTATTTGTCATGTTCTCTTTAAATTAACTCTATTCTGTTTTATACCAAATTCTCTGTTATCTATAAGATCACTTGAAAAAGAAAATAAGGTAATTCCTATTTGTAAAGTGAGATATTGTTTTGTAATTTGCTCCGTAATATAAGTGTACAGTTTTATCGTGCATTGCATAATATGCCCTACTATCTATATATATAAAAGCGAAAGGTCACTTACTTACAAACTTACATACTGTAAACACGAGATCTCAAAAACTATTGTACGTATAAAGCTATAATTTAGCAAGTAGGTAGTTGATAGTTAAGAGATGTCAGCTAAGAAAGGATATTTGGAAATTCCATTAGGGGTGGAATAGGGGTTGGAAGTTTGTATGAAAATCCTTTGTTTTTAGAGTTGGAGACACAAAAATTCGCATTAAGATTAATAATAAAAAACATGTTCATCTTTTTTTTTAATATTACCTTTTAAGGGTGGTAAAATAGGGGATGATAGTTTTTGCTGATTTTTTTTTATTATTAAGTCTGCAAGCTTGAAATTTTGAAAATAGGTTTCTTTTAGGGCGTAAGTTAGGTTATTAGGTTAGAATTTTTTTCATCCCAATCTACCCTGAAGGATATAAAATAGGGGTTTGAAGTTTGTATGAAAGTCCTTTTTTTCTATTTAGAGGCGAATCGGCAATTTGACATTCCCATGTAGCTTATTTTCTCAAGCAGAGCATTGGCCGCACGGGAAACCTCAATCTTACGGGAAATCAGCAATTCTACGCAGACGAAGTCGCGGGCAACAAAGTAATGTAAGTATATATTAATAATTATAATCAAACCGGCTATTTGAAATAAGCAGATATAAAATATATATATATAAATAAAAGACGTAACAATTTAACGAAAATTTTACATAATTTTGTACTGTTTGAAGATGTTACTGAGAAACTGAAACTCTTTACTTATGCTACTTACTACTGAAAGTTTAAGTATAAGATTTTCGCGTCAGCAATCGTGAAAACCTTTTGAGTACCGATACATTAAAACGTCAAAGAAAAATTTTTAATTTCATAAACATGCGCTGATTGCAGAATTGTGGACTAATTTGAGCTTTAAAACAACTGTACTGTTGGTCTGGGGTTAGCTTATTGGAATGAAAAACACAAGTTCAATTGTGATATGTTTAGGTCAATATTGTTAGGCATTGGGGTTTTCAGTTTCAAGACGTTCTCAGCATCAGCACAGAGTTAAGAAATTGGCGTTGTCCACCCCCATACCTTAGAGAAAATCATCATCATCATCATGATCAACCCATTACCGGCTCACTACAGAGCACGGGTCTCCTCTCAATATGAGAAGGGTTTGGCCATAGTCCACCACGCTGGCCGTGTGCGGATTGGCAGACTTCACACACCTTTGAGAACATTATGGAGAACTCTCACGCGTGCAGGTTTCATCACGATGTTTTCCTTCACCGTTGAAGCAAGTGATATTTTAATTGCTTAAAAACGCACATAACTCCGAAAAGTTAGAGGTGCGTGCCTGGATTTGATATTCAGCCGTAAACTCTGGTTATTATCTATTACTAAAATGTGATTACAAACATTAAGAAAGATAAGCAAATTGAAGCAGCGTAGATGGTAGGGTGTAACCTAATATACTTAGTTAAGTGAGAGTTCAATAATATATATTAAATCGGTAAAAGAAAATCTACAAAACATCTATTCGGTATGGGCGTATCAATTATTAATATCAGCTAAAGCTAACGTGGCAACCGTTTCATAAGAATCCCGTAAGGATAAATAATGTAGATAGGTATGTAGTAATGAGATTTCCTTTCACAGAAGTTGGAATGTTCGTAGGAAATCACATGTGAGCAAATTGAGAGCTCAAAGAACGACCTTCTCATGAACCTTCGAGTGTTGACACTCTTCAATAAGATGTATAGTTTAAACGTATCGGAAAATACTGCGAGGTTTGTTCACTATTCTATAATTTCTAATGACTTTTCACCTAATATTCTCCTCCAGGGTTAAGTCATCATCATCGGCATCCCACCTGATGGTAAGTGATGATGCGGTCTAAGATGGTAGCAGGATAATCTGTTAGGGGTATGGTAAACCCATACTCCTAATTGATTTCTACGCGACATCGTGCTGGAACGCTAAAAAGCTCTGTGTCACAACTTTGTCGTTAGGGTCCTAAATCTACCAGACCACACCGGGGCCGGGAATCAAACCCAGGACCTCCAACTTTATAATGCGACAGCGTGCGCCTTGCGCCCTGGTGGTCGTCAAACCACTTAACCATTGGTTGAGCGATCATTAAATCCTTATGTACTCCAAATCATTTTCCGTACGGGTCAACTTAGCCGATGATAAGAGATACGAAGTCAATAGGTGCAAGAAGTTTGGAAATCAGAAATGAACTGTAATGTGGATAACGAAATTGAAAAAGAGTTTGCATTTCTAATGACCTTTCACCTACTATTCTCCATATACAACCCCCGCTAACCGCGACGAGACGCCTGCCTGCATTGTCGCTATATTCGGATTTATTTGACGACCTCTGTGGCGCAGCGCGTACGCGTGTGGTACTATAAGTTGGAGGCCCAGGGTTTGATTCCCGAATGGCGTCCAGTCTGGTGGTAGGCTTCAGCCGTGGCTAGTTAGTTACCACTCTATCGACAAATGATCGTCCGACCAATGATTAAATTGTTTGACGACCTCTGTGGCGTAGCGCGCACGCTTTTGCATTATAAAGATGGAGGTCCTGGGTTCAATTCCCGGCTCGAGTCTGGTCTGGTGGGAGGCTCCGGCTGTGGCTAGTTACCACCCTACCCACAAAGACGTGTCACCAAGCGATTCAGCGTTCACGAAGTCGTGTAGAAACAAATTAGTAGTATGCGCTAGCCATACCCCTAACAGGTTCGCCCGCTACCATCTTAGACTGCATCATCACTTACCATCAGATGAGATGACGTTAAGGGCTAACTTGTGGTTAATAAAAAAAAAAAATTCTAATTACCTTTCATCTACTATTCTCCACATTACACTCCCACTAACCGCGATCCCCTCCCCTTGGCAAGATATATGGCCAGCTAGGATTTACTCCTCAATATTTTGCGGCTGGCTACTATATGATTGTAGGCTTTTGTTACCGATATATTTGCTTAACGAATATACAAGTTTAAATTAAACCAAGCTGTAATCTACCTTCGGAAGTTGAACGCGACTTGGCAAATTGAGCTTGACGGGAAAGTTTATGCTCAGGTGCCTTGAAAACTTTTGGATCGAGCTGAGAGCTTATGAAACACGTACCCACGCTGAGTGGTTTTTCACGTTATTAACTTTTTGCATGCCTAGATGTTTTTGTCTTAGCGAAAACCCATGAAAGCTTACCAAAGTAATTTTAAGGAGTTTATCTACGTACCTGAATCAGATGTTTTTAGACCAGGGCAAGCAAACATGTAATATATACTCTGAGTCTCGTTTTGTCTGGTGGGAGGCTGCGGCCGTGGCTAGTTACCACCCTACCGACAACGACGTGTCGCTAAGCGATTTAGCGTTCCGGCACGATGTCGTGTGGAAACCAATTAGGAGTATGGGTTTTCCATACCCATAGCAGGTTAGCCCGCTACCATCTTAGACTGCATCATCACTTACCATCAGGTGAAATTGCTGTCAAGGGCTAACTTGTAGTAGATAAAAAAAAGAGTGGTTATAAAACTGTTTATGTATGGTAGAACCTTTTCCCTTGTATTCAGTGTACACCAGATACATTTGAAGAGTTAAGTCATCGTCATCGGCATCCCACCTGATGGTAAGTGATGATGCGGTCTAATATGGTAGCGGGATAACCTGTTAGGGGTATGGTAAACCCATACTCCCAATTGGTTTCTACACCACATCGTGCCGTGCCGTGCCATCACATATTATTATAATAAGAGTAGAGTAAGAGTACTTTTTTACTCTGTTCTCGCGAACGTAACAGTCAAGCGGAATGAAAAACGATGCTTTCAACTTTAAAATAAACGATCGGCGTCGTGAACAAAGCTGTCGAACACATCCGATTAGCACGCCTCTCCGCTCACTGTGCACACTGTGCCAGCGGAGTTAGGAAAAACGAATAAACAACACTAACTTAACAACGGCGCTGGCGTCGACAAAACAAACATTGTCTCCGTATTTAATTTCGATTATAAGTTGTAATAGTGTACTTTTTTGCAATTTAAAGCTAAATTTCAAGAAATAAACGTCTAATTAACAAGTGAAAGTGTTATCCTCGAGAAATAGTGACAATTAAAGTAGTAATCGTGAATAACATACGCCTATAAACTAGTGAATCAGCTGTTGGCCTGTCGGTTGCGGACACACGCCACACGATTTTCGACCTTAAAGTTAGCGATCGCCGGGTCTGTTTCGCTTGAACCGTCCTCTTGCCGCTGCGTTCGGTTTTTGTATTTTAACCGCCAGAAATTGTGTTTCTTAAATCTTTTTACGGAATAAACATCTGAAGATGTCCCGAAGGGTGGAATGCGGCAGTGGATGTGGGCGTCCGTTGTCTGAGCAATCAATTATGCAATGCCGTTCGTGCAAAATGTCCTACCACTGTGAGTGTTTGAACATCAGCACCCAACAGTTCTCAACGCTGTCAAAGGAACAACTAGCGTTATGGCAGTGCCCCTCCTGCTCCAACGTCTCCCGTCGGCGTAAGGGCAACGGAGAAAACACCCCAGTTCGTAGCTTAGCCATATCTCCAAACGATGATGCTGCACCCTCCCTGCCCTTGGAACAGAAGTGTTCCAACGCGAATCAGGACTGGCGTGCCTTCACCCAGGAACTTCAAGGTATGCTCAATGTGTGGCGTCAGGACATTGATAGCAGTCTTAATCAAATAAAGGGTGATATCAAAAGCGCGTTGTCTGAAATGACGAACGAATTGCAATCTTTGCGGACGGACTTTAACAACTTGAAAAGCGGTTTAACATACTTAACTAATGATGTCAATGATTTGAAATCATCAACTCTATTCCTGACTGAGCAGCACACCGTCCTAGAAAAAAAAGTGCAGGCCCTTGAGGGTCTGGGGAAGCTGACGGAGGATTCCGGTAACCTCGTTTCATCATTAGAGTACAAAATCGATTGTCTCGAACAGCAGGCGAGGCAATGCAATATCGAAATCTGCAATGTTCCCGACAAGCGCAACGAAAATCTTCTGACCATCCTTGATGCTATTGGAACCCACGTTAATTACCCTATTCAGCAAAAGGATGTCGTCTCGATACACAGAGTGCCTCACGCGAACCAGCAAAACAATAAACCTAAAAACATAATTGTAAAATTCACTACTCGGATGATTAGAGATAACATCTTAAGCGCATTCCGTAAAGCCAGGAAAGTAAAAAGCGATCAAATTGGGATCTCCGGTCATTCACAGGACATATATATGAACGAGCACCTTACACTGAAAAATAAAAAACTTTTTCGTGATTGCCGTGAGGAAGCAAAAAAATCTAATTATAAATACGTATGGATCAAGAATGCAACAATACTGGTTAGACAGAACGATACCTCACCTGCGTTTGCAGTACGTTCCTATAATGATTTTACTAAATTTAAATGCCCTAGTAAGGTCAGTCGTATGGAAATTTAAATATCTGATATTAACAAATACCTCCTTTTCTCTGTTTTCTTTATTTTTCATCACGACTGGGGCTTGTTTACTGTACTTAGTAAGAGTTATACACATACTAACCACACTTCTACTCGTAAGCAAAGATTATTTTCTATGTGTCACGCCTTACAATTATGCAATTATGTACCGTAACTACCACAAAATAAGGCCTTTATTTATTTGTAACAAAAGTTCGTTCTTCGGTATTATTGAATATTATTCCTATATATTAATTGTTTTAGTCTTAACTCCACTAGATGTCAGTATTTTCAAACATGCAACACCTTTGCCTATAATTGAATCAAGTCATTTCAATTACTTAATTACTGTTACCTTTTACAACCGCGATATTCCTAGAACCTGCCTCAATCCACATTTAAGCGTACCGGAAAATTTTGTAACGAAACAAAACATTATTCTTTCATTAATATTTATTTACAAGGCAAGTCTTAAAACTGGATAACAATAATATAATAGTATATTATCAGAACTGTGGGGGTATACGTAGTAAACTACAGACCTTGCACATGAATATTTTAGCAAACTCGTATGATGTAATTATCTTAACCGAAACTTGGCTGGTTCCCGAGATCTACGATAGTGAATTCATAGATGCGCGCTACGCTGTATTTCGGTGTGATCGTGACCGTGGGGCTACAAAAAAAGCGGATGGCGGAGGCGTATTAGTGGCGGTGTTAAAGAGCTTAAAACCATCTGAAATAATTATAGCAGGTTACGGCGACATTCATAGATTTATAGAATATGTCACTGTAGAAATTCCGGGAAATAGATTCCATACACGTCTTATTCTTTCAGGTGTATATTTTCCTCCCAGTTCGTGTATAGATGCATACAGAGGCTACTTTAACATTATCTCTGAACTAATGAACGAAGCAAACACGGGCAATTTTTATATTGCTGGTGACTTTAATCTACCCCACGCATCATGGACTCAAAATGCACTACGTAATGGGCTGATATGTGACACTACCACCCCGGTGTGTATGGAGTTACGGAATTTTATGTCTGCACTAAATGCCGCTCAATTCAACAACATTCGCAACTCTTATAACCAGGGTAGAATCTTGGACATAGTCTTATCAACTAACAATTGCAACGTCAATAAATCCGACGTTCCACTACTAAATGAATCTATCCACCATCCCCCACTCGTTATAAAAACATCCGAGTTAGACACCTCTCTTCCTCATAATAATGCCCCTAGGTATAACTACCGACAGGGAAACTTTGAAATGATCAATAAACTTATAGAAACAATTCCATGGGTTTCTTTATTTTCAAACAAAACCGCTGAGGAGATGCTTGAGATCTTTTATGAACAAATATATAGTATTATAAAATCACATGTTCCACTCAAAGTAGCGCGTGTCAAGTATCCGGTTTGGTTCTCACCCTCACTCATTCACATCTTTAAAAATAAAAATAATGCTTGGATTAAATGGAAAAAGTACAACAACGTATCAGACTACGAAAAATTTTCTACTTATAGGGAAAGATTTAGAACTCAGTGCGCTAAATGCTTTTCCGTCTATACAAGGTCAGTGGAGGACAGCCTGCGCTCAAATATTAAATACTTCTTTACATTTGTTGCAAATCATAAACGCAAAGCTGGCATTCCGGCCAATATGACGTACAACACCGTGAGCTCTCATGATCCGGAAAATATCTGTAATATGTTTTCGGACTACTTTCATTCCGTGTACGAACCATCATCACTTTGTCTAGAAACATGGTCCCCTTCTGATGGCGATTCCTGTAGCGATTCATTCATAGATAATTTACACTTCGGCTTAGAACAAGTTCGAATAGAACTAAAATCTCTTGACGCCTCCAAAGGGGCTGGGCCTGATAATATTCCTGCGGTTTTTCTAAAAAATACGTGCAATTCCATCTGCAAGCCTCTGGTCCTTATCTACAATAAATGTATTAAAGACGCTGTCGTGCCTTGCGTTTGGAAGCAAGCAAATATAATGCCAGTTCATAAAAGTGGTTCGAAGAATGATATTACCAATTACCGCCCCATATCCTTGCTATGTATTTTATCAAAAGTTCTTGAAAAACTCGTGCACAACGCTATCTATCCGGTTCTACACAAAATTATCATACCCGAACAACACGGTTTCGTTAAACGTAAATCCACCGTCACGAATTTATTATTATTCACAACTCATCTTTACGAAAGCCTCGATAAGGGTATACAAGTTGATGCCATCTATACTGACTTTTGCAAAGCTTTCGATAAAGTGGATCACGAGCTTTTACTTCGAAAAATTGCCTATAATGGTATTCGGGGAAATCTCCTGCGGTGGTTTGCTTCGTATATTACGCGCAGAAGTCAAAGGGTCGTTGTAAATGGTTTCAAGTCTGATTCTGTATCCGTAACGTCTGGTGTGCCGCAAGGCTCCATCCTTGGGCCCTTGCTTTTCGTGATCTATATAAACGACATTCGAAGCTGCTTCAAACATACCAACTTTTTGTTATACGCGGACGACCTTAAAATATTCTTACAAATCAATAAAGAATCAGACTGTAATCTAATACAAGAAGACTTGCTACGTTTGACCGAATACTGCAAAATAAATAAGTTACAGTTAAGCATACCTAAATGCCACGCAATTACATTTACGAAAAATAAGCTCACCTACAATTTTTCCTATACGCTTAACAATGTGAAATTATCAAAAGTCTCCTCCCTTCGCGATCTCGGTATTCAGCTGGACTCCAAATTGCACCTGGACGAGCACATAAACAAAGTAGTTAATAATGCCCTTCGCCTGTATGGATTTGTGATGCGCACCGCGAGGGACTTCTTCAGACCATCCACGTATTTACGCCTGTACAAGGCACTAATAAGACCCCAGCTGGAGTACGCATGCTGTATCTGGAACCCCTTATATAACAAATACATTAACCAGCTGGAAATGGTCCAGAAAAAGTTCCTCCGTTCTATGCACTATAGATGCAGTCGTGCCAGACTTCCATACGCTGCGTTGCTCAGAAAATATAACCTACTGAAACTCGAATCCAGGCGCAATTTGTTGGAAGCAATGGTGTTGCATGGTCTGCTTCATAACAAATATGATTGCTCCGACCTCGTTCATAAAATTTCCATCAATGTTCTTAGGTACGCTAATCGACGACAGGTGCGTTCCTATAACTTATTTGCGGTAAAATTCTGCAAAACAAACGCGGGAGCCCGTTCACCCATACGTCGATTGGTGGACACCTACAATAAAATGTTTGACGAAGTCGACATATTTGCTCTGTGTGAAGGCAAATACAAAAAACATATAACTGACATTTTAAAATTAAGGCCCGAATAAGCTTTTATTTTACTGAACTTATTTTGCTACAATCGTTTTAATTTTTTTTCTTTTTTTTCTCTTTCACATGTTTAAATTTGGATTTTTCTTTTCTTGTTATTTATATATTGTTAATCTTTTTTTTTTTTATTATTTTGTCACGCCCTTAATATTATCATTTTCATTAAGTCGTGGATAGTGCTGTTAATTGTGTATTTATTTATAGTTATTATGTGTAATTTTATCTTGTACTAGTATTTAATATACAATTGTTTGCTGTCCCAAATAAATAAAAAAAAAATAAAAAAAAAAAAAAAAAAAAAAAACAACACGCTTTAAGTCTCCATCAAAGTTGGTCGAACTGAGTAGAAAGTAACTTTTAATAAAGCTCAGTTTAGCTGAAGAATGCTTTGTGGAGTGCTACTTAATTTTAAAGTGCAATATGTTTTTTTTTTTTTTTTTTTTAAAAAGCGGTGATAGCCTAGTGGTTAGGGAGTCAGCCTCCTATTCAGAGGTCGGCGGTTCGAATCCGGGCACGCACCTCTAACTTTTCAGAGTTATGTGCGTTTTTCAAAAAATTTAAATATCACTTGCTTCAACGGTGAAGGAAAACATCGTGAGGAAACCTGCATGCCGGAGAGTTCTCCATAATGTTCTCAAAGGCGTGTGAAGTCTGCCAATCCGCACATGGCCAGCGTGGTGGACTATGGCCAAACCCTTCTCATATCGAGAGGAGATCCGTGCTCTGTAGTGAGCTGGTAAAGGGTTGTTCATGATGATGATGATGATGATATGTTTTTTTTAATTATTACTTCGAATCATTACTTTCAAAGTTATATCTGCTTTATATATTTTAGTACAAGTTTATTCATTGTAATTATAAGTAGTAAGTATATTCAAATTAACTTGCTATTTGAGCAAATTTAACCGGGTAGATAATTATAGATAAGTTTGTCGTTGTCTGTCTTCGTCTCTCATAGTAAGTGTAACTTGTACGGAATCCCTTACTTTACCTTCTGAACATGTTGTTTGCATAGTTATTAATATTGTTTTAATATGACGGCAACCTGAGAGCAGCGCCATCTAGTTTTGGAGTCATGTACGACAGACAAGAGAGTGGCATCGCCCCCTCTCTTTACGCAACACTAAATGACGTATGCAGGTTCTTATAAGACTCACCGGCGCGGGACGGCGCATTGCATTGATTGCACTCGGTCGGGTCGGACCGGTGGTTGAGCTGCGGTGGTGCACTCGTACTTGGTGGAGCGTATAGTCTGCTCCTTATAAATTACCATACTTATAATTGTAGTTCGGTTCTACCAAGAGTGTCTGGTCTCTTTGCCCGAAACTACCCACGTCTACCTAAATTACCGACAAAGACACGCAGCCGCCCGTAGTCATCCTACAAATATAATAATAAATAATTAAAATAAATTAACATCTTTTAAATATGTATTATTTGTATTGTTATTATTTTATTTTAGCTAATGCCCGCTTCGTCTGACACGTCTAGCCACCAATTTGGAGTATAGGCTTACCATATCCTTATCATATATATCACAGGTGAACTATATTCTTAAGACTTCACAATCACTTACCATCAGGTGAGACTGCCGGTCTCGGTTGCCATCACTACCATGTCATAATAATTGATGCCCAACAAACCACATTGCATCAGCGTAGTTCGTGTATGTCCTAAAACTCCTTCTCTTGTTAGAGAAGAGGTCTTTGCCCAGCTGTGGCATAGTAATGATGGAATCACAGGAAAACGAATTCTCGGATGAGTTGGATAAATCGCATTTTTACAAACTCGTTTACTCGCTTTCTGCATAAAAACAATACTTCGTACTATAATCCCATTGTAAGAATGTGTCGTTTGTACAATGAGATTATCAGTAAAGACTCCAAAATTGATATATTTAACGGTCACTATAGGAAGTTTTGTTTGAGTGTGATGGAATTGATTTAGTGTACAGTAGGTATTACACCTAACTTTGGATTTGTTTTTCTGTAATTGGTTATATTAAACTTTTTTCATGCTGTGCAGTCAGTTAGAATTACAATTAGATATAGAATATGTAACTAAGTTAAGATTCAATTATAAGAATTGTAATTTGTTAAGATTGCCAAATAAAAAAAAAAAAAAATCAAGATTGAAAAGATAAAAGGTTTATTTGAACAGGCTCAGTCTTAACTGGGTATTTCTGTCTTCTCCAATATCCAGTTCTTGAATGTAAACACCCTCGAGTAGACGTCAGGGAAACCTTTCGCACAAGGCACTCCCCACGAGACCACGCCAACAATTTTTCCATCCTCGACCAGAGGCCCGCCGGAATCCCCCTGGAATGAATGTATACATTTTTAATGCACACCATAGAAAATAATACAATAATGCAAATATATTGTATTTAGCGGTAAGACAAATGGTACAATTTGACAGCCTCATCGCTAAATAGCGATCTCTTCGAAGCAGCCAAAGGCGCAAAAAGACAATAAATGCATGGATAAAATAACTGTATATTTCTACATAGACTTATTTAAAAATGGCGCATAAATTATAAATAAATATATATAATAGTTTGCCAGTCCGCATATGACCAGCGTGGTGGACTATGGCCAAACCCTTCTCATATTGAGAGGAGACCCGTGCTCTGTAGTGTATATAATTATAAAAATATATAGGCAAGGTTAGAAGTAATCAAATTAAATTATCAAAATGGCTTCATTAGATATACTACTTATAAACAGCTGAACGAAGATTTTGCGCTATGAAGTGTTGGGAAAGATTTAATTTTACCTTAAAATTGTATTACTACAATTAATGACCTTAAGAAAACTGCGTTAAAATGTACACTTTACGTACACAAATACGCAATTTACTCACACAAAACTTTTTACGTAAATCGCATATAGTTACATCCGGGATGAAAAAAAGCCTTATTTAACGTCCATTATTTATCCTGTGATAGCTTTGTTCTATCTAATGTTCCTAATACTCCTAAATCCAAAAGAGAGTATAACGATAGGGCCTCTAATACATTATCAGATTATTCTCTTTGGGATTAAAGTTTTTTCGTAATCTCATTCCGAAATATTGCAGGACAGTAAATTAACCTTTTCAGTAAGAAGGTTGAAAAACTAATTTAAATTGTATTCCAGTTTTAATTACTAAAAATATCACACTGGCAAATGCAATTTATATTAGAACATAAATTCCAGGTCATTTATAATCTTATTCAATTTCAGCGATAGCTAGGAATGTACTTTCAAATTCATCTGCTTTACATTTAAGTCAAAGATTTTGTCTGTTCGTTGTATTTTAACAGAATATTCATTTATTTATTTTCATCCAATTAGAACGGCAAAATACCACTTACACTAACTAGACAACATAAAACAAATTATTTAAAACAAACTAATATTACTAAACAAACAAAGATTATTCATTGCTCTCGGCGTACTTAAGCAACTCCGAAATCAGAACCGTCCACCCGTCATTGAATGGGTCCCATTGAAAATTCATTTCCAAAAGGTCGTTGAAAGACGCCAGAGAACGCGGTATGGGTGCCATGGCTCGGGCAACAGTGCGATGAAGTGGGACCACGAAAAGTTTATTTTTTCGTTTTTTTGTTTTTTTTCATCACTAACTAAGGAAGGTAGGTATAAAGATGTGCTTAAGAGGCACATGACCAGATGTAACATCAATTCCATTCGTTGGGAAAGTCTCGCTGAAGACCGAGTGGAGTAGAGGCACTTGGCTCAGCAGGCTATCACGGATTTTGAAGATAAAAGGAGGGTGGATCTGGATTTGTACAGAGATCAACTGAAAAATAGACCACCCTCCAATATAATCTATAATTACGTTGATGGTGCCCTGTCATGTCCTCACTGCGCGCGTTTATTCCGTGCAAAAATAAAGTACATCAGCCACATCAGGGCACACGAACGACGCCCTTATTACACAAAATTAACAGAGACCCAGTCGCTGTTGCCGAAACGGCAGTGATATATATATACATCACTAACTGTTATCTGAAATTTTAAAGATGATGATAAAGATCAGATGTTAATTCTTAAAGCAAGCTATCTGTATGAAAAATGTGTAGAACAAACAAACCGACAAATAAACATTGCGCATTACATAAGTATGGATTAACTTTAAAAGTTCGCCGAACATATCACGTTCTGTTACAAACAACTTGATTTCTATCAGTATTTCTGTTTGTTTTTGTTTTTAGCTGCTCCAGTCTTAAGTCGCGTAAATAACTGCCACACCTCTTACAGGTTAGCCCGCTACTTACACTACCATCTTGCATCTGCATCATCACTTACCACCAGGTGAGATCGCAGTCAAATAATCAACAAGTAAAACAATCAACATCATGATCAACCCATTACCGGCTCCTCTCAATATGAGAAGGGTTTGGCCATAGTCCACCACGCTGGCCATGTGCGGATTGGCAGACTACCACGCCTTTGAGAACATCATGGAGAACTCTTAGGCATGCAGGTTACCTCACGATGTTTTCCTTCACCGTTGAAGCAAGTGATATTTTATATTTTTTTTAAACGCACATAACTCCAAATTCAAATTCAAAATTCAAATAATCTTTATTCAAATAGTCCTTTAAAAGGCGCTTTTGACGCGTCAATAATTTACAAAGTAGTGATTTGATGGTGATAACTACATTCGTAAACTTAAAACTAAAGCTATGAGGGTTCCAAACGCGCCCCGGTCTAAGAAGAAGCCCACAACAAACTTAGCCAGGTAAATTTTCTTTTTGTTATCACCATCTCACATGCCACTTAAAATTATATTAAGAGCTATCTTATTAGAGCAATATTTCACACCCATGCTTGTTTATCGTTTACGTAATCCTTTACACTATAGTAGGACTTTTCTACAAGCTTACGTTTTATATAAACTTTGAACTTATTGAGAGACATCCCAGAAATTTCATTAGGCAATTTGTTATAAAATTGTATACATTACCTTTAAATGAATTTCTAATTTTTTGTAGTCCGAAAAGTTAAGAGGTGCGTGCGCGGATTCGACCGCTGATCTCTGATTAGGAGGCTGACGCCCTAACAACTAGGCTATCACCGCTTCAAAACAAACAAAAAATGAACTGTTTTTTAATTCACTATTTTTCATCTGGATGGCTTTGATTGGGTCCAGAGGTCGTTTTACGTCCCGAGCTGCGCTGGTATGTTAAATGTCATTACAGTGCAGCTGTCAGCCGGCCATATTGGATTACAGTGGTCCAATTAGTTTAACTAAGAATTCGACGTCCTCGGTAATTGAATTTTCATGCAGTCGCGCATTGAGCTTTGCATAGCAGTAATGTTTTTTGTGTCTTTAAACCTATTATTCCCGCGGGTTTTATGTAATTCTATGAGCTACACTAATATATATGTCATGGCGCCTCCGTCGATAATTGTTACAACAGGTGCATCGGTGTTAACGCAAGCGATGAGTAACAAGCTGGAAGCGTTCGAGATGTGGGTGTACAGGCGGATGCTGCGAATATCATGGATAGAGCATGTTCGCAATACCACTGTACACTTATATAACTTATTAAATAAGAGCACTTTAAAAGACATATCGAATAGAGAAATTAAGACCTACATCAAACTTATACTCACAAAAAAAAAAGATTACGAAGGAACAGAGAAAATATTTCAACAGAATATGTAACTAAAGTAATTAAATAAGAAATAGAAAACATATTCACACATACATATACACATACACACATAATATACACGTACCCTGAAAATCATACATACACACTCATAATTGTTTAGTTTAACTTTATTTTTCTTTGTAAATTTGTTATTTTTGTTAATCGCATATTGTTGGGCCATAGATATAGGGAAGACACTGTCTCCTGTAACACAGTTTAAACTATCGCAGGAGACAGGGCTTCATACTTATTAAATGTAATTATGCTTTTGATAAATAAAGAAATTATTATTATTATTCCTGTGTTGCAAAGAATGGGAAAGTCTACTGAGTTACTCAAAAGTGTTATAAGGAGAAAACTTGAATATCTGGGCCACATGCGAAACTCCAAATATGAATTACTCCAACTTATGCAAGGCAAAACGAAGGGCAAATGAAGACCTGGCCGAAGACGAACCTCCTGGCTTAAGAACTTTCGCCAGTGGTTTAATATGAGCTCAAGGTCATTATTTAGGGCGGTAGTGAACAAGATCCAATTAGCCTTAATGATTGCCAACCTCCGGTAGGAGATGGCACTAAAAGAAAAAGAAGGTTCTGACCGTACCTATATATTGTATATCGCAATTTATTTTATGTTGGAAAATGCAGCGGTCTCCTGAACACTGTTCTGCTAATCTGTTATGGTAAGACCATACTAATATTTGGTTTCTACTCGACATCGTGCTTGAACGCTAAATCGCTTAGCGACACGTCTTTGACGGTAGAGTTGTAACAAGCCACGTTCGAAGCCAGAGCCCCCTGAACCCCACGCTCCTTAATTGGTTTCTACGCGGCATCGTATCGGAACGCTAAATCGCTTGGCGACACGTTTTGGTCGGTAGAGTGGTAACTAGCCACGGTCGAAGCCTCCCACCAGACCAGACTCGAGCTGGGAATCGAACCCAGGACTTCCAACTTTATAACGCGACAGCGCACGCCCTGTGCCACGGAGGTCGTCATTGCATTAAAAGTTAGCCTTTGACGGCAATCTCGCCTGATGGAAAGTGATGATGATCATGATGGTAAGATGGCAGCGAGGTAACCTGTAATTGGTTTTTCTCGACATCGTTTCGGAACTCTAAATCGCTTGGCGACACGTCTTTGTCGGTAGGGTGGTAACTAGCCAACAGACCAGACTCCAAGCTGGGAAAAGAAACTTTATAATGCGACAGGTAAACGCACTGAGCCACGGAGGTCGTCAAAATGTTGAGTGTATCGAATATAAAATGACAATCGTTATATCTGCCATATTCATTTCTCGCCAGGAAATAATAATTAATCGAATCAGTGAGCTGAACATCGCGTTTGCGCAATTTAATGCATCACTAGAAAACGATTTGACGATGTTGTTATTCTGTAAGGAAACACTGATATTTAAAACGTTGCTTTTTATTGAAATACAAAAGAAATCCTTACTATAATATTATACTCGTAAATGTGAATGTGAACCTAGTGGTTAGGACGTCAGCCTCCTAATCACAGGTCGGGGGTTCGAACACGAGCACCTACAACTTTTCGGAGTTATGTGCGTTTTAAAGCGTTTAAAATATCACTTGCTTCAACGGTGAAGGAAAACGTGAGGAAACCTTCCTGCCTGAGAGTTCTCCATAATGTTCTTAATGCGTGTGAAGTCTGCATATCCGCAAATGGCCAGCGTGGTGGACTATGGCCAAACCCTTCTCATATTGAGAGGAGACCCGTGCTCTGTAGTGAGCCGAGAATGATTTGATCATGAAATGTGAATGTAGGGATATTTGTTACGCTTTCACGCAAAACTATTCAACCGATCGTCATGAAATTTTGTATACATATTTTTAGTATAAAAAGTAACTTTACGAAAGATACAAAAAAAAAACGGTTTTACAAAATATAGTTATCATATTGATTAATTTTTATTCCGATACTTATTAACTAGTTAGTTTCAATGCGAGCGAAGCTGCGGGTGAAAGCTAGTATATAAAATAAAACTGGGTCTGTACAGCTCAACCATTGAACCCATTCACTAAGTTTCCTACAAAGAAACCCCTAAAGTTTGGGGGCTTTTTGTCATATATAACAAATGTAAAAATGTACATTGGATATTTCTTATCTCGGAAAAGAGCTGTTAGTAAAACATATAACAACATGTCCCCATGTAAGATGGGTATAATTCTTTGCTCTCTTTGAATGGGGCAATACTGTCACACATACTTTACATAAATATAGTTTACTAGCTGTTGCCCGCGACTTCATCTGCGTAGAATTGCTGATTACCTGCTTCAGAAAGTAAGCTACAGGCAAATGTCAAATTGCCGATTTTCGTGTTTCTAAATTAAAAAACATAGGACTTTCATACAAACTTCCAACCCCTATTTTACCTCCTTCGGGGTAGATTTGGATGAAAAAAAATTATAACCTTATACTTACGCCCTAAAAGAAACCTATTTTCAAAATTTCAAGTTTGTAGACTTCATAATAAAAGAATAAGCAAAAACTAACATTCCCTTTTTTACCACCTTTAAACGGTAATATTGAAAAAAAAACTTGATGTACATGTTTTTTATTTATTATTATTAATCTAAATGATAATTCTTGTGTCTCTAACTCTAAAAACAAAGAAATTTCATACAAACTTCCAACCCCCATTTTACCCCCTTAGGGGTGGAATTTCCAAAAATCCTTTCTTAGCTGACATCTCTTAACTATCAACTACCTACTCGCAAAATTATGGCTTTATACGTACAATAGTTTTTGAGATCTCGTGTTTAATTAGTTTGTAAGTAAGTATGTAAGTGACCTTTCGCTTTTATATAATATATAGATGCATGGTACATAAAAATAGATCAAAAAAATTAACCATGAAAACAAAAGTCAAACGGTCGCATTCTGGTCGGAAGCTACGCGTATTCTAACACTGGCCGAGTTGATTACACTAACTTTAATCTTGTTATTTGCACTCCATTGCCCCAGTTCGAGTTTGCACCCAACTTTTGTCCCAAAATTTGTACCCTGAGAAACTTATAAGTACTTGAGCAAATTCGCCCCCGATGTTTTCTTTTACCAACGGACGTGCTATGAATAGCAAACATTTTCTAAGCACGTAAGTTTTAATTAAACCGGAATTAGGTTCCACGGTCTCCTGATCCACATACAACAATATAACTTCGAAAAGACCATGGTATATTATTACGATATTAAGGACTATATAAACCATCCTTGACGGCAAACTCTCTTAACAACATAGTGATATTGCTTTCATGGGCCAACTTAAAGTGTATAAAAAAAAAACGAAAAATGTTAGAGATAATTATGAGATGGCGCGCATAGTAGACCTACACGTACGTAGGCGGTTGGTTTAACTTTTAATTTGTAATAGAAATAAATATGTGTACTCTTTGCTAGGCTTGCATTTATTAAGCACTAGCTGTTGCCCGCGACTTCGTCTGCGTAGAATTGCTGATTTCCCGTGAGATTGAGGTTTTAAGCTACATGCAAATGTTAAATTGCCTATTTTCGTGTTTCTAAATTAAAAAACATAGGACTTTCATACACACTTCCAACCCCTATTTTACCCGCTTAGGGGTGGTATTTCCAAATATCCTTTCTTAGCTGACATCTCTTAACTATCAACTACCTACTTGCTAAATTATAGCTTTATACGTACAATAGTTTTTGAGATCTCGTGTTTAATCAGTAAGTAAGAATGTCAGTAACCTTTCGCTTTTATATATATAGATAGATTTCGGAACTTGCATAAAAATTTTTTCTAATCCAACCGGGAAGTTTTCACCTCAATGGACTCAATCAATCAATCATAATCTTTATTCAAATAGTCCTTTAAAAGGCACTTTTGACGCGTCAATAATTTACAGAGAAGTGATTTGAGGGTGATAACTATATACGTAAACTTAAAACTAAAGCTATGAGGGTTCCAAACGTGCCCCGGTCTAAAAAGAAGCCCACAACAAACTTAGCCAGGTAAATTTTCTTCTTGTTATCACAATCTCAAATGCCACTTAAAATTATTTAAGAGCTATCTTATTAGTGCAATATTTCATACCCATGCTTGTTTATCATTTACATAAACCTTTACACTATATATAGGACTTTTCTACAAGCTTACGTTTCATTTAAACTTTGAACTTATTGAGAGACATCCCAGAAATTTCATTAGTTAATTTATTATAAAACTAGCTGAAACCCGCGGTTTGACCCGCGTAGTTTTCGTTTCCGTGGAAATACCGGGATAAAATATGGCCTAAATATAAATTGCAAATTGACTCTTTGAAGTTAGGAACACACCTACATTTCTTAGACAACAGTGAGTGATTATAATTTAATATGAACTTTATTGAATAGCAATAAAGTTCAAATTGACTGCACATTTTATTTAGAAAACGTTTATATGGGAAAAAGAAAAGGGCTGTTTTTAGGGATTTTCCGGCAATTATTCGAACTTTACTCACCTTTTAAACCTTCCCTAGACCTCCACGAACATTTCAAGACCAAGATAACACAAATTAGTTCAGCCGTTCTAGAGTTTTAGCGAGACCAACGAACAGCAATTGATTTTTATTTGTATACAATTACCTTTCAATTAATTTCTAATTTTTGTACACTCACTCACAGGTTAATAACCGGCGGTTAATATGAAAATCCAGTCCATTCCCCCTATATGTCGTTAACCTCACGGGCATGTGATATATACCGATGAAAAGCAACGAAAGCTGTCACGTCCCCCACATACTATGAATACTAACACGGCATTTGCGTATGACGTGAGTTCATAATCTGACGGAAATCGTTCGCGATTAAAGTCTAATTTCTAACGATTTAACTACAAAAAAAAAGCTGCGAAAGCCTAGTGGTTAAGACGTCAGCCTCCTAATCAGAGGTTGGGGGTTCGGACCCGGGCCTAGAACTTTACGGAGTTATGTGCGTTTTTAAGCAATTAAAATATCACTTGCTTCAACGGCGAGGAAACCTGCATGCCCGAGAGTTCTCCATAATGTTCTTAAAGGAGTGTAAAGTCTGCCAATCCGCTCATGGCTAGCGTGGTGGACTATGGCCAAACCCTTCTCATATTGAGAGGAGACCCGTGCTCTGTAGTGAGCCGAGAATAGGTTGATCATGATGATCATGGTGACCTACAAAAAAGCTATGCCATTTGTTAGAGTATTCGTTATTGTAGTCATTTGGAATGAGCCATCAGTATTAACCCTTTACTGTCCCACCATTTGGCGAAAGTCTCTTTTGAGAAAGAGAATGGCTTAGGCCGTAGTCCAATACGCTGGTTAAGTGCTAATTGGTGAACTTGATACACCTATGAGAAAATTGTAGAGAACTTTCAAGCATGCAGGTTTCCATACGATGCCTTCCTTCACCGTTAAAACAAGTGATTTTTAATTTCTTTAAACGCACATAACACCGGAAAGAAGGTGCGTGACGGGGATCTAACTCGGCCTCCTGAAAGAGAGGGCGGTGTCTTAACCACTAGTAAACAAAAGTATGACGTCAGCATTGCTGACGTCACACTTTTGTTTACTTTCGCTCATAGTAATTAAAACCACAATTTGAGGGATTACACTTTTATTGCGACAATAACTAAGAGGTCCGAACGGTCCGACGTTTCGAGCGAGAATGCCACGAAAGGCCGCTACTACCGCTACCGGCCGTGTTTATAGCAAAGCATGCTTGTACAAAAATGATTGCTACCGTCTAAATTGTGTTAACAAAATCATCAAGAGTTCAAATGCGGGTAATTATTGAATTCTTGTTGGTTTTGGCACCGCTGAATGAAGTTAATAACTACTAGGCGCCGACATATACATATAGGATAACTTCTATTGAAATTGAAAAAAAAATCAAATTTGAGCGAAGTCGCAGCCGACAGCTAGTAGTCCATTATTTTGAAGTCTATTTCATTCTCTATTTTAGGTTACCTCATAACACCTCATTCAAGTTTATGTTCCTGAAGGCTTGGTATCGCATAACAATAATTTCAAATTCACAGACCGTATTATGGATTTGTCAGCTGAGCTGCAGTGTTATCTTGATGCTACGGTGTTCTCGTTGACGAGTTCGCCGTCGAAATAACAAGCGTTCATACATGCACTGGTGGTAACCAGTGCATGTATTTATAATAGCTATCAATCTATGGTCGGCGATCCAGGGGGTTATAAAATGCTCAGCTCATACATTTTACTACCAACTAATGTAACTAATATGTGTACTCGTTTTTATGAAACATCGTTCATATTTTTCAACGTCGAACTGCGAGGTTGTCGAATGAGAGAATAGCAATGCAAAGTGCACATCGGGTTATGTTATTATAGTGAATAAACGGTATTGAATGTGACGAATTCAGTGTATTGTTTCGACAATTAGAAGGTATATATCCAAATCTGGACAAGAATAGAATTTAGAACAGCCATTGCACTGCCACTGAATTTGATAGGGCGTGTTACATAAGCTCACTTCATTTAGTGGCCATCAACCTTAGTCTATTTATAACTCTTTACCTCGATGGTTTTTTTTAAATGTGTGTGTCTACGTACGATTGGAGTAAACTCCTTCAGATCGACTGTCTAAATAGGCACAAGAAAGGCTTACTAGTCTAAGAAAAAGATTAATACCATATCAAATAGTTAATTAACGAAACTAGCAATGAAAATTTAGGAATTTATATTCTTATATGAAAAACGATTCTTAAGGAGTAAACTCCAAAAAACTTTTTGGTTTTTTTTAAAGACTACAAGTTAGCCCTTGACGGCATTCTCACCTGATGGTAAGTGCTTATGTAGTCTAAGATGGTAGCGGGTTAACCTGTTAGGAGTATGGTCAACTTGTACTCCTAATCGGTCGGGAACGCTAAATCGCTTGGCGACCCGTCTTTATCGGTAGGGTGGTAACTAGCCACGGTCGAAGTCTCCCACGAGGCCAGACTCGAGTCGGGAATCGAACCCAGGACCTCCAACTTTATAATGCGACAACGCGTGCGCTGAGCCACGGAGGTCGTCGTTTGAGATGTGCATCCGTGGGCAAATTTCAATAGGTAACTACTATACTTAGTAGTTAGTTAGTTAGTTATATTATACATAATTTGTAAAGTATGTTTCCAGGAAAACATAAAATTTATATAGCGTATTTTATTTTGAAAACTTCGCTGACCGAATATGCTTAAAACGGCCTTTGCTTTCCCACTTGAGGCAGATCCTTCACAATACTCCAATGCGGGTCTTAAAGCATATTCTGAGATGTTCATTTTCAGGACATTCCTTACTTCGCATAATGAGGACGAAATTGTACTGGTTTATTTTTACTCAAGTTTAGTTTTCTGTGTTATGTTAATACATAAGTTAAAAGTTTTTATAAAACGTAATCTTAGAGACAAATTCTATTACGATATTAAGATTTATGTAAAAAATTATGTAAATAAAAACGATTGGGTGTGAACTGTGTGAGATGTGAGATGGTAATAGCGAAAAAAAAAAACCGGAAATTTTTGTTGTGAGCTTTTTGTTAGACTAGGGCGCGTTTGGAACTCTCATAGCTTTAGTTTTAACGAATTTATTTATCGCCTACGCCTAAATCACTACTATGTAAATTATTGGTATGACAAAAGTGCCTTTTAAAGGACGATTTGTGTAAAGATTATTTGAATTTGAATGATTTTTGGTGGGCTGCCATAATTTGTATATTAATTTATTTTACCATTTTATATATTATGATGGCAATCAGAGAGCAGCGCCATCTAGTTTTAGAATCATGTACGAAAGAAAAGAGAGTGGCATCGCCCCCTCTCTTTACGCAACACTAAGTGACGTATGCAGGTTCTTATCAGACTCACCGGCGCGGGACGGTGCATTGCATTCATTGCATTCGGTCGGTTCGGATCGGTGGTCGAAGTCGCGGTAGTGCATAGTCGTACTTGGTGGAGCGTATAAGGAGCAGACTAGAGCGTATAGTCTGCTCCTTATAAACTACCATACTTATAGTTGTAATTCTGTTCTAACAAGATCTGGTCTCTCTGCCCGAAACTACCCATGTCTACCCAAATTACCGACGAAGAAACGCCCTCGCCCCGTAGTTATCCTATATATAAATACTCATTTATATAAGTTTTAAAACCGCAAAGTTATGTTAGTAAACTCACTTCGTCTCTCTACTTCCGAAATGTCAACGCAAGTTTTCTAAATTTAACCGAAGATGACAAACATGAACTACGTCAAAATCTCCCTATTCGGTTCTCATTTGGCCTAAACAAATATGAACACGTGAATTTCATGAAAACTCAAGTAGCTTCTTCAGAGAGCAGGACCGGCACGTTTCTGAACTCTACGATATATGTAAAGGTGAACTTTACCTTTATCGGAGTTCAATACGATCTTTGACCATATCATGCGTGGACTTTGACATGTTTGGCTCATTCAGATATAGAGATATTCAGATATATAGATAATAAAAAAAATACAGATAATAATAAAGAGTTTACACCTTCAGATCGACTGTCTGAATAGGCTCAAAAAAGGCTTACTAGTCTAAGAAAAAGATCAATACAATATCAAATGGTAAATCAACGAAACTAGCAATGAAAATTTAGGAATAATGTGTTTATTGTTATTCTATATTCATGTATTACTAGCCGACGCCTGCGACTTTGTTCGCGTAGATTTAAAAACTCTAATGGAATAAGCCACGTTTGTAATTGAAGAATATTATCTACCCCTGTGACCGCTACTGTTTTAGCGCACTTTCCCAATATATCATTCTAATTTCCGGGAAGTTTATAGTCTATGGTAAACTGAAGCTATAAAGTTCATCAACGTGAAATTCGGTTTTTCACAAATCCCGCGCGATTTTTGTGGTTTAAAAAGTAGCCAATTGGCTATTATGATATTTGGATACTCCTAGAGGTTTTTTCGCGAATCGATCAGGCAATGTCACTTCGAATTATACCATTTTTAACAAATGGACGGCTAGGCTGGGATTTCGACTGATACATTTTTTGTTTTTCTGTCTTGCGTTTTATTATACCAAGTTTTATGTCACGTCGCACGGAAACGGGATAAAAAGTCCTATGTCCGTCATCTGGTTCTAATCTACCTCCCCACCAATATTCAACCAAATTGGTTCAGCCATTCTCGAGTTATAAATATTGTAACTAACACGACTTTTTATTATATATATAGATAGATGATTATTCGGCAATAGATAAAACATTTTACAAAAAAAGAAAGCTTACATGTAAGATTTGACTTATCTTACATGTAAGCAATACTACCGTCTGAAAAGTGATAGATGCGCAGAATAGGTTGCGCACGCAAACGTAATGAGGTCATTCTTTCACTAGATTTTACTACTCATATTTTTACCTTATACGAAAATCGATTCTTAAAGGGTAAACTCAAAAAAAAAATAATTTGTTAAATAAAACAGGTCGGTACTTACATGGCAAGCTCCTTCGCCAGCTTTGGTCAGAGAGCAGATCTGGCTGTCATAGACGTTGTTGACGTTTGTATATATTTGCTGACAGTCGTTCACGCTCAATGCTGACAGTTCAATCATTTGCAGTTTGTCCGGCAGACTGCCTGGATACTGAAATTCGAGGAATGTGTTTTTGACTTTAATTTTAATAGACGAGCGAATCATCATCATCATGATCAACTCATTGCCAGCTCGCTACAGGGCCCGGGTCTCAAGTTGTGGCTGTTCGTAAACTTAAAACTAAAGCTATGGGGGTCTCAAACGCGCCCTGGTCTAAGAAGAAGCCCGCAACAAACTCAGGCAGGTAAATTTTATTTATGTTATCACCATCTCCCTTGCCATTTGATCATAGGTTGTGATAGCCTAGTGGTTAGGACTTCAGCTTCCTAATCAGAGGTCGGGGGTTTGAACTCAGGCACGCATCTATAACTTTCGGAGTTATGTGCGTTTTTAAGCAATTAAAATGTCACTTGCTTCAACGGCAAAGAAAAACACCGTGAGGAAACCTGCATGCTTGAGAGTTATCCATAATGTTCTCAAAGACGTGTGAACCCTTCTCATATTGAGAAGAGATCCATGCTCTGTAGTGAGCCGACAATGGGTTGATCATGATGATGATGACGATGACCATATAGAAAAAAAAGCTTACCGAAAGTCTTCCCCATCCAGTTAGTATCAGATCGGCGCCACCGTCGGTGTTCCGGTCTGGCAACGGTATAGGCTGTACGAGGTCACTGAACATGATCTCAGTTTCCACTCTGACGACGCTGACGTCATTGTTGATCAACATGCTGTTGTATTTCTCGTGGACTACGATCTTGTCCACGGAGTACTTCTCCCCACCGCGGGTGAGGCTGTTCGTTCCCACTACTACTTTCATCGAGAACTTTGATTGGCTGAAACGAAATAACTAGCTTCTACAATTGGATAGCGTTTCGATGGGAATGGATTTCTTCTTTTTCTTGCCCTTATCCCAGGTGACCCCACTGGTCGGATAACAAGTCTCCTTCTTCCACTCACTCTATCCTATCCCATTTTTACACGGATATCCTCATTTCAATCACACACAATCCATCCATCTCTTCTTCTGTCTTCCTCTACTTCTTTGCAGGGTGTAGTTGTAATTATTATTTTTAAATTATTTTCAGTAGGTACTTTTTGTTTAATTAAGTAAATAAATTTAGGCTTATTTAGCACCATTCAAATAAAACTTCAGTAAACCCACAAAGTCGTCGATGCCACCGGAATGAGGCATAATAGCCAAGTAAGTGCTGGCAGCGTTTAACACTTAGTGGATAACCCTTTTTGAATATTTAAAAAAAAAATGTTTTAGGTATAATTATTGTTTAATTGGGGCTAGTTTATAAAATTAAGAAATTATTATTTATCATTAAATTTGTGTTGCGTAATTAAAATTTGGAAACTACGTGTGGGGTTCGCAAATATATCTATCAAATAAAAAATTGTGGTTTGGGAATTTAAACAAAACACATAATTAATTGCATTAGATTTTTGAGCAAAGATGTTTATGAGAAGGTTGGTGGAATTATAATTTTTAATTTGTTATCGCGTATTAGCAAAATAATTTATATCAACCACTCAATCAACTTATTTATTTAAGCTATTGTAAAAAAAATAATGACAGTAATGTGAAAGTCTAGTGTTTAACTTTTCAGTCTCAGTTTTAAGACACCAAGTGCGATCCCAAGCGACTTTGCGGAGTTAAGGAAACCATTGTTAGAGACCAGAATTATCCATTTGCTCTCAAAGGCGTGTGAAGTGTATAGGTGACCAGCGTAAACCTTTATTTATTTATTTATTCTTCATTTGTACACCACAACAAAAATAGAAATAAGAAGAAAAAAAAATAAAGAAGAAGCAGGATACAAAAGGCGGCCTTATCGCTTAGTAGCGATCTCTGCCAGGCAACCTTAGGATTAGGAAAAGTTAAAGAAGAAGAAAGTAGGTGGCGTGATATAAACAAAAAACCTACATACAAATAACTAAATACTAATACATAAATCAGATTACATAAATAACACAATATAGTAATAAATATTTAATAAATATACTAATATATACCTTATAATATATATATAAATATATATATAAAAAAAATATGAAATGATATAAAAATAAAAGTCGTCATTCCTCCTTCTGAGATGAAGATTTATAATGGCTGGTGAAACATAACCTATATATTCAACTTCCACGATCTCGCAGTTCTTTTAGAATCAATAACACCTTACCCTACAGTACAATGGGCAGCAGTCAAAATCCATCTGTTACTGATGATGGAACCACCGCAGAAGTGTGAGTTGAACATGGATCTCAACGACGCTTGGTACGGAGCCCCTCCTTCGGGCGCATTCTCGCCCCCCACTATACGAGGTATCGGCTGGTAAAAGGCATTTGGGAGAAGGTACCCTGGCAATCATTTAATGAATTATTTAGATAAATAATTTGTTTTCCCCACATAGTGATTTACATAATATTACTACTTTTGTATCAGTTTATGTCGGAACTCGAAATTTCTATAATATTTAAATAACTGATACTTAATTCTCAAAACCATTTCGTACAAAAATGTTAAAAATACCAAATAATATACAGTAAGTACCAGATATTATTTAAATTCGATTAGCTTTGAAGATTTATGTACGAAATTTACTTCGAACTATTTTACTAATTTCGTAGAAACTTATTAGAATATCACAATGAGAGTTTCACAAAAAATAATTGCTTTATTTTTTATACAATATGTTGAAATTATCATAAATATAGTACAGTGCAGTCCACAGTGATCATAAAATATTAGTATTCGGAAATTAAAATGTGTTGTACCAAGAAATTTAGTTTTCTATCAAATTTACATAATCCACTATCATTAGTTACCTTCTTAGAGGGGTCTTAGAAATAAACGTGGCGTAATTACATACCAACCGACAATACCTTCCACGTGTAGGTGTAACGAAAGCTTGCAAAATTAATCCGACGTTATTCAACGTTTATTTATGAGTTAAAGCTTAGTGTTCAGACTAATCGGCTGCTGACAGTTCTTGTATCAATGGACTCGAGAAATACTGGTTATTTTATGAAATGGTGACTTTACGCTTCATGATGAGCGTGACTCTACGAGTATGTTTGGATTACGATATTAATTGCTGTGGAATAGAAGCGGTGATAGCCTAGTGGTTAGGGCGTCAGCCTCCTAATCAGAGGTCGGCGGTTCGAATCCGGGTACGTACCTCTAACTTTTCGGATTAATGTGCGTTTTTTAAAAATATAAAATATCATTCGCTTCAAAGGTGAAGGAAAACATCGTGAGGAAACCTGCACTCCTGAGGGTTCTCCGTAATGTTCTCAAAGGCGTGTGAAGTCTGCAAATCCGCACATGGCCAGCGTGGTGGACTATGGCCAAACCCTTCTCATATTGAGAGGAGACCCGTGCTCTGTAGTGAGCCGGTAATGGGTTGATGATGATGATGATGATATTGTGGAATATTTCAATGAATAAAATGCCTGGCGGAAGTCATAGATTTTCTTCTGGTCGGTTTGATATAGTGCCTACTAAGATTTATTACGATATACGTACTTTGGTATTTTGTAAATACCAAAGTACGTTTTTTTTAAAAATTCCGCGGGAATATCAAATTTCCGGGGATAAATAGCAATTACCTTAAGACCATTTGCAGGATATGATCAAGCGATTATTGTGCAAAAGTTTCATGATTATAATTAAGTAACATTTGCGTTCATAATATTAATTTCAGTATTTTATTAACTTTAAGTTTATGTTGTGTTATTTAACAACTTTCTGTGGTGTACCATAGAGAATTTACATTAATAAGGATGAAAACAGTGACATGATTTAATAACTATAAAACTAATATATAACTAATATAATATAATATAACGAAATAAACGAAAACTTACCGTTCGTAAGGGTATTTAAACAAAGTACAACAATAAAAAAAATTTGCAACATTCTACTTTTTTTTAAGTTATTACGTTCAATAATATTACCAGAAAGGGAAAACCGATGTAACTTTAGAATCTTGAAAATATGTCTTTTATAGTATTATCAAGTGCTAATTCCACTCATAGTATAAGTATGTAGGTACAAGTTGATCAATAATATACTAAAAGCTAAAGTAGTCATTCTCAAATTGTACTCAAATTCAAAATTCAAATTCAAAATAATCTTTATTCAAATAGTCCTTAAAAAGGCACTTTTGACGCGTCAATAATTTACACAGTAGTTATTTCATGGTGATAACTATATTCGTAAACTTAAAACTAAAGCTATGAGGGTTCCAAACGCGCCCCGGTCTAAGAAGAAGCCCACAACAAACTTAGCCGGGGTTTTTCTTTTTTTTCGTTATCACCATCTCACATAATGAATAAAATTAATAATAAACTATAGTACCTATGGAGATAGAGCAATTCACACCCAAGCTTTTTTATCGTTTATATAATCCTTAATATCGTAATATGATTTTTCTACAAGCTTTCGTTTTATAAAAACTTTGAACTTATTGATAGACATCTCCAAGATATCAATAGGTAATTTATTATAGAATAAAATACAATTTCCTTTGAATGAGTTACTAATTTTGTGCAGCCTACTAAACGGTACTACAAGCTTACTTTTACTTCTAATGTTCAGTGCGTTACAGTCCATTTTTTTCTTGAATTTATCAATATTTTTATGAACATACATTAAATTTTCATATATATATTGGCTATGCACTGTCATTTTTTTATAATCTTTAAATTTATCTCTTAATGACTCTCTGGGACCTAATTTATATATCGCACGAACAGCCCTCTTCTGCAAAACGAATATAGTGTCAATATCAGCAGCATTACCCCATAATAAAATACCATATGACATACTCACGTGGGTCATATAATACATACGCGTGTTAATGCCTTAGTGTTTATTTTTGCTAGTATATTTGTCACCGATGTACTGATTATATCAGTTTATTCATTATAATTATTGCTGTTTATTTGGGTACTCATTTTTGGGATTTTCGGGTAAAGTACTCCAAATTTTAGCATACACAATAATTGGTTAAGATGTGTTTGATGGAATTAGCACTTATTTGGTTGTTTAATACATGTTTAGTATAAAAAAAAATTAGACAACAGCACGGTTTTTTCTTTCCGTCAGAACGTTGTCTTGAGTAGCATTGACTGAGTAAATAATTATTATGTGGAAAGTAAAGTGATTTTGCCGTAAAGCCTGGGTAATTCTTTCACAACGCTCTGTTTCGTAGCAGCCCCTATGAGTGACCATCTACAGCTTCAATATCGTGTCTCCGGCGAGCGTGCAGTCACGTCACTATACATCCAAAAATTATGATGAAAAGTTCAATGTTTATCTACAAGATTGTCTTGATAATATTTCGTTTTGTCAGGATTAATTTCTTTATCCATTATAATGAAGAAACAAATCAAATTACAATATTATAATTATTTTCGACATAATATTAATTTATGATACTGTAAATTATGATAGCTGGTAGGTGTGACTACCTGTCAACTCTTTCCCATAAGCGGTTTCAATACGTCATCGCACTGGAATGCCAAACCGCTTGGCGACACGTCATTTTGCGCAAGCGTCGTAGACTACTGATACCATTTTTCCACTTGTAGTCCAGTGGACCGCAAGAAAACTAAGCCGTCATCTCTAAAATTGAATACTATTACTGAAACTATCTTCCTGAAAATAGTTGGTAGTTCAATCCACTTCAAAGATTTAATTACGCGTAGTTATCTAATGTCATCACTTATCGAATAATACGTTTGAGAGCATTGTAAACATGCGAAAAACTGGGACTGTCTCTAATAATACAATTATCGTAAGTATTTTGTGTACTGTTTCGGTGTAGAGGCATCAAATATTACATATAACGATAAGAACCAACAAAAATGCTTGGGTCTTGCTTGCGCTGTCTTATTATAAAGGTGGGAGGTCCTAATTCATGTAAACCTGTTACAGGCATCTATGAAGCGTTCATATATAATATATTTTTCATTACTATAATTCGAGAAGTGAAGATAACTAAGCTCGCCAACTCAAAACTAAGAGGTTTTCGATCGCGCCTAGGCTAGGTTTTTTTGTTATGACCATCTCATATACTCAATAATAAATTATAATTATCTATTTAGTTAGAGCATTTCACACCCAACCTTTTTTTTATCGTATCTATATATTTTCCTTAATATAGTAATATGATTTGTCTCACTTTGTCAATAATAAATAATGATTAGGTTTAAAGTTAGAGCAATTCACAAGCTTATTTATTGTTTAATAATATCGTAATAGGATTATTCTATAAGCATACGTTTTTTTTAAATTTCGTTTGTCCTTAGTTTGATTTCCGGCTCGTGTCTAATCCTACCACCCTGCCGTTCCTTTAGCGTTCCGGCGAGATGTCACGCAGAAACCAATTAGGAGTATGGGTTTACCATACCACTAACAGGTTAGCCTGCTACCATCTTAGAGTACATCATTTCTTGCCAGCAGGTGAGATTGACGTCAAGGGCTAACTTGTGTAAAAAAAAAAACTAGAGTACCAGGGACACATGAATGCCTCGAGCTATCTGGTATAACAACAGCAATTATATTCGTAGGGACATGAAAATCGCACGATAGTGTTTTAGTGTATTGAGAAAAAAAGATACCACAAATAAAGGTATCTTTTTTCTCTTTCTTTATCTAAGCAATCGTAAAATAAAACTAATATTAAAAAACCACTATAAGCTATAAACATCTTCATACGAGTTTCATCGTACAGCCTGGATTGGGTGGATATAAATTAGTACATAACTCTGTTTAATAACTTACAGTAAATTATAAATCTACCATTTAAATTAAATTTGTTATCGCCACGATTCTAAGAAGCTATATTGATGATGTATTTATTAATTAAGATATATATTTAACAAGTTGTTTGTTATTAATCTGTATACGTACAAAAGAGTATAAAACTTGACTAGAATACTATTATTAATGTATTAAGGAGGTTGTCATCATGTCGCGCTGCCATTTTGGATCCCGCCAAAACGGTGGCCATTGATTGGTCCACGCAAAATAGCAATAATAATGGACGCCACGGGGACATTGTTATAAGTTGAGTGATATTTTTGGAAGAAAGATTGCAATTCAACTGACGTATTTATCTAAGTTTTACATACCATTAAACTATTTTGTCGAAATGCATTTTTCTCGTAACTTTTACAGTCTAAATCTCGTCTCAAAGCTGAAATTACTTTCTGGTTACGGCTTTACGTCCCCAATGTTACGTCCCCAAACTACTGAATAGATAATAATTACTCCAGTTTCGCAACTCGTTAAGCTATGTTAAACGATATAAAATTCCTCGTAGAACTGTAAATATCGAAGCAGTAAACTTTAGTTTCTATAAATATATTACAGTGGGAGTAAGTTAGTGAGCGTGTGGCATGGCAGCTAAGTAATTGTATATTCTATTTGAACCGCAATTAGTTATGCAATTGCCGGTAAAGGAAGCAAATTATCTTACATCTAGGAGAATGTGTTTACACAGCGTAACGAAATAGTCAGTAAATCGACTTCTGCAATTTGATCTTCTGTTTGAATTAGTGTTTTAATTATTTAGAAGGTAAATCTTTTGCTCAGTTATTTTAAGAATTTCTGTCTATGGATTATAAGGATGGGGAGGAAGATATCACAACACGTAGATTGCCAAGTGGCCAACCCATAACTTGAGAGCTCGTTAAGTTTTCGATCCCGGTTGTTTTCAAGAATATGCTTCATATCTTTGTTTCTTTCATTGTTACGTATTGCCTAGTTGGAAAAGATGGCTTAGGATGGCATTGAAGGCTGAATGGTATAAACAGCTTGGATAGATGATATCACAAGTTCCAGAGAGTCATTGGTTATGAGCGGCACAAGATGCTGAGATTAGCAAATCCAAACATTCAGTGGACTTCCAACCACCGGCTGATTTAAAAATGATGCAATATTTGTAAAGCTGCCTTAGAACATCTTGTACACCACACAAACAGAAGAAATACAAGAAATAAGAAGACAGACTCGGCCAGGTAACCTATAGACCAGGATATAATATATATACAGCAGGCTTAGGTTGTACAATTACGACCGTATAAAATAATACATACAATAGATTACTCATACAAACAAATAAAAATGAATAAAAAAATACATAAATAAATAAAAATAAAACATTTGTCATAAATTACCGAGAAAAGAATGATAACTATCAAATTTTTTTTTACATAAACTTAAAAAGAGAACAATATTGTTTTAAAATAAAGAAGCGTAATTCTTCCCAGGAGTTATCTGAGTCTCTCAACAAGACTGATTTATATCGCTAATTTACACGCATTTATACCATAATACCCACTAATAAAATATGTTGAGTCAAATCTTATGTTATATGTCTTGTAGTTTTGAAGTTGAAGTTTGAAGTTGTGGAATATTATTGGCTTGGCTTGAAGAATGAAAGAAATGATAATTAACTTCGGTATCGAATTTAGGGTTCAATTCATTTGAGTTACTAGTCTAAGTCGAAATGATAAAATTAAAGAATTTGAAATTATAAAATTACTGTATCAAAAGTAATATTATCTAAGCTAACGTAAGTTATAGGCGGCATTGTATCGCACGTACGTACGTACGTACGTAGATTAAATGTGGTAATACTGTTATATCTATGCTGTGCGAGGTAAGAGCTACATAGAGTGATTCGATGTACGGTCGATTGAATTATGTTTCAAGAGACCAAAAGGGCCGTTTTACAAAATAACTTCGTTATGCACACACATGTCAACAAGAGAATGTTTATTACATCCTTTATTCTAGATTTTAGCATATTTCAGAATTGCTGAATCGATCTTGATGGGACATTAATAGGCAGTTAAAAGTTTATACGAGGTGTGTCCTAGCCCTCTATGGAAATAAGAAAAAAACTTTTCGTCACTACTTTTCGCGCTTGTGAAGTCAACATCTCCTGAGGATGATCCGGTGTCGGGTCGAAACGTGCGTAGAGGTTCTCGTGGAAGATTTTGTGTGGTGTTATATTATACAAATCTCCCGGTTGTCGGCGGAATATAGCAAATTATACTTGCTGTTTATTGTTTAAAAAAAAACGTTTTGAAAATCTTTTGTTGTTGAAGTTAGCACGCATTAAAATTTGTAGGCTGAGTTTTTTGATTTTGCAGACAACCTTTAAGTTTTTTTACGCAGACGAAATCGACTGTAAACAGTTTGTTTACCCGTGATAGTTTATTTTTACACTACAAATTAGCCCTTGACGGCTATCTCAACTCCACTCCTAATTGGTTTCTACGCGACATCGTACCGGAAAGCCTAATACTTGGCGACACGTCTTTATCGGTAGGGTGGTAACTAGCCACGGCAAAGCCTCCCACGAGACCAGACTTGAGCCGGGAATCGAACCCAGAACCGCCAACTTTATAATGCGACAGCGCGCGCACTGCGCCAAGTAGGTCGTCAAAACTAATACTATCATCCCCAACTCCAGGATTCAAGCTTCCAGATTCAGCCTTTTATTTGTGCTGAAATAACAAGTATTTTGTGTCACTCTAAAGTGTTGCTATCTGTGGAGATTTTGTCAGATCGTCTATCTATGTATAACAATTTGAAGAGTGCAATTCAAAGCAATTGAAGGTTGTATTGTTACACAATTACATTAATAACTATATATTGTAAAATGTTTGTTGGTTTGCTCTTCATTTAAACAACAGTCGGTTTTATTTGTATAAGTAAATGCCTCAGCTTTTGACTAGAGTGTCACATGTGTTTTAAACTCCAATACAGGTTTTGTTTGGGTTATACATCATATTTTTTTTTCGGACTGACTTTTAGTTATGCTAACCCTTTTGGTTGCGACAGAGTAACCGGTCTGTATGGCGAGCTTCGGAGAGAAGCTCTGCCAGAAGAAATTTTGAGCCCTAAGGCTCGAAGAAACTAAGGGAACGTCTGCCTAAGGGCGCCTCCTGTGAGGCCGAACCTAGGCTTAGGCGACGTTTGGGATAATGGAATAGTCGGACGGTGAAAAGTTATTCTCCGCTATCTTACGTCATCCGGACGTGGGCTCCATCCACGGCCTCGGAGACGTACGGACCACTCACCGTCCGACCCCCCCCGTTATCCCAAACGTCGCCTAAGCCGAGGTTCGGCCTCAAAGGAGGCGCCCTTAGGCAGTCGTTCCCTTAGTTTTTTCGAGCCCTAGGGCTCAAAATTTCTTCTGGCAGAGCTTCTTTCCGAAGCTCGCCAAACAGCCCGGTTATGCTGTGGCAACCAATAGGGTTTGTACAGCTAATAGACAGTCCGAAAAAAAAAAAAAATTAAACCTCAGTTATTCAGCTCAAGCTATGAATCAATATTAATATTTACATGCTAATTGCCTCAAAATTATTTAAAAAAAAACAATGAATTATTAAGTCCCCTTCTTATAAAACTATGCAATGGAATAATGTAGGATAAATGAAAATCATTTATACGTAAGTAGGTATTTATTCATGATGGTCCATCACAGGCACTTATGAGGCGATCATTGTGCGGTGATGGTGATAGCTATAAATTCACGAAGCCCGCAATAAAGTTAACCGAGTGTAGATAGGATTAGTAATGATAGGAAAGTCGCGGGTAATCTAATACCGAGGGTACTACAGACCTTGGCGTGATACTCATGGCGGGGTTAAGATTAATACCACTTATTAATGTAACAAAAATGCCAATGAAGTACGTACTGGTATTAATAAGGTATCGATCTAAATTGTTTTCAAGTGCTTACGTAACCGAGTAGTTTTACAAACATTTATAGTCCGTATAGTTATAAAGGTTTAACCCCCATCTATGTAAACACTATTAAATGTATTGTAACTTATAGCAATGTCCTCGTGGCGTCCATTGTTATTGGTATTTTTTGTGGACCAATTACTGGCCACCTTTTTGGCGGGATCCAAAACATGGCGGAACCAAACAACTTAATACATTCATAATAGTATTCTAGTCAAGTTGTATACTCTTTTGTACGTATACAGATTAATAAAATTTTAACTCTTACAAACAACTTGTAAAAACATGTCTTGATTAATAAATATATCTTAATGTATATATTTAGCATATGTATTGTATAGCAGAAAGATTTAGTTATTACATTAAAAAAAGTGTGTGTGTCAGCTTCTACGCATGAATGGAGTTTTACTCCTTCAAATCGACTGTCTAAATAGGCACCAAAAAGGCTTGCCAGTCTAAGACAAAGATTAATACCATATAAAATGGTACATAAACGAATCAATGATTGCCTAAAAAAGTGTCTGTGTCTTGCGTTATCCATCCGTCATTCTAAGTTTTTTTTAACCACTGCAAGTTAGCTCTTGACGGCTAACCTGTTAAAAGTATTTTAACTCACACTCCTAATTGGTTTCTACGCGACATCGTGCCGGAACACTAAATCGCTTGGCGACACGTCTTTGTCGGTAGGGTGGTAACTAGCCCCGGCCGAAGCCTTTCAACAGATCAGACTCGAGCCGGGAATCGAACCCAGGACCTCCAACTTTATAATGCGACAGCGCGCGTTGCGCAACGGAGGTCAACAATGTTTTATTAGGACAACATAAAGCACTTTGTTACTTACAACAAATCTAACTTTATCAACATTCAACTTAACATGGTGGTAACACCAACTATTGGCTGTATTTTGAATTTTCGGTCAATGTCCACGGTTATTATCCAACTACCCTACCTTCCTTGTCGTTTACTGTCACCGTAATTCGCGGTACGACGCGAGCGCCGCTTCAAGTCGGCTCGGGACCTCTCTGCGATCTTACGCACGTTGAACGGGCCGGCCTTCGCGTATCCGCTATTTTTACAACTAAGCCATAAGCAGGACTAAGCTTACACAAGGAACATAAGTTTACTGTATAGGTTCCTTGCTTTGGACAATTCAAACGGCTTAGATCAGTACAGTATCAACAGATATCCTCGGTTTAAGTTTAAGTCTTCCACTTCTATTCCACTTCACCATGTTGTGTTTCTGAGCAGGATCCACTTGAATCTATGCTAATATTGTGGAAAGGCAAATTAGTTTGTTCTAGTTATGGTTTTGCGAGTGCTGCTGAGTGCCATCGGATCCAGCGAGGTGTCTGCGGGCCGCCAGGGTGTGTGATCTGTGCTCGTCGCAGACCTGCCGAAGTTAGTGCACGATTCCTGTGTCCTTCACACCCTTTCTGCCCGACAAGTAGACGCCCAAATTCAAAATTAACAGCCTTACAATCCACTAGTTTTACTTTTCGAAGGTGGACAATGGCGGCATTCGTGCTTCCACATGGTAAAACTAAGCCAGTTATCATTTGTGTCAATGTAATACCGTGTAAGCTTTACCCAGATATGCTTCATTAAATTTACAAAGTGACATTCCAAAATGATTGTTTTTACTAAACATATTTAACTCACTTGTACTTCATCGCTGGCAATATGCTTTTGGTTTATCGTTGCTTTAATTTTCATATTAGAAATAAACTTATACAAAGTGAAATTCTCGCTTGTTAGGCCTTTTTTTAATGCATATAAGGACCCTCCAAAGGTAGCGAGGGTTATCTGAATCTGGGGGTATTTGTACGCTGAGACTCGTTCGTACTTATCGATTGAGCCTTTTTTTATTCACAAGCTAGCCCTTGACGGCATCTCATCTGATGGTAAGTGAAGATGCGGTCTAAGATGGTAGGGGTATGGTAATCCCATAATCCTAATTGGTTTCTACACGACATGGTGGCGGAACGCTTAATCGCTTGGCGACGCGTCTTTGTCGGTAGGGTGATAAGTAGACACGGCCGAAGCCCACCAGACCAGACTCGAGCCGGGAATCGAACCCAGAACCTCCAACTTTATAATGCAACAGCGCACGCGCTGCGCCACGGAGGTAGTCAAAAGTTTAACTGTGTGTGGAAATAGAATCTTACAACTAAGCCATAAGCCGGACTAAGCTTACACAAGGAACATAAGTTTACTGTATAAGGTCCTGGCTTTGGACAATTCAAACGGCTTAGATCGATACAATATCAACAGATATCCTTGGTTTAAGTTTAAGTCTTCCACTTCTATTTACAATTCACCAAGTTGTAAACTCATGTAGTTTCTGAACAGGATCCGCTATCTGTACTAATATTGTGGAAAGGAAATTTAGTTTAATTTATAGTAATTGAACGAACAAACTAATTTTGGGTTTGGTTGAGATAAAAAAATACACAACAATCACAAGAAATCGTTTATTTTTTTTATTCATCAAATTATTGAATTTTGTTACACTTAAATTACTTTTTTTATACAATACAAGTTAGCTTTTGACGACTATCTCGCCTGGTAATGATGCAGTCTAAGATGGTAGCGGGCTAGCCTGATAGGAGTATGATAAACACACACTCCTAGATAGGTTTATACGCGACGTCGTGCCGGAACGCTAAAAGCTTGGCAACACATTTTTGTCAGTAGGGTGGTAACTAGCCTCGGCCAAAGTCTCCCGGAAGACACGACTCGAGCCGGGAAAAGACCTCCAACTTTATAATGCGACACCGCACGCGCTGTGCCACGATGGTGCGTCAGAAACGTGGAACTACAAAAGGTCTTTCAAAATTTGTGCTAAGGAGGATAGCTTATAATTGAGCCAGCCGGCAGGTAGGAACCGGGTCCGTAGCTGGGCAATAATTTGGCTAATACAGAACGATTGACTTTTATTGAAATTAGACTGCTTTATAAAGAGGCATAATATTGCTGATTCGACTTTACTATTACGCAAAACAATAATAGTGTGTGAGCAATATGTATAGTCTAAGCAATAGTATTTTAGGGATGGAACAGTTCGATTCTTTTATTTTGTTGTTTGTAAACGTTAAACTTTGAAAATACCGAACCGATTATAATCATTCTTTCACCATTCGAAATTTATTTACTCCCGAATTTACATTTCAGTAATGTCAAACTTCAGCTTGATCCGACCAGTTTGAGTCGTATGGTTTATTAATCAATAAGTCAGCCAATCTGTACCCTTTTCATTTCATTTAAGTTTTTATATATACAAAGCAAACATAATATCTGTTTAATGCCTCAGGTGACCATATTACAACATTTGTATACAACTTTGATTGAGCCTTTTTAAGTTAGATTAGTTTGGTATTGTTACTATATAAGAGGTTGTTCGAGTGGATTTTTCTGTTTTGCTTTAATATAAGAATCGATTTTCATACAAGGTATAATAAAAATATGAGCAGTAAAATCAACTGAACGAATGGCCTCGTTACACGTTTGACTTTTCAAATCTATTTTAGTAGAATGTTTGATGTATAAAAAAATAATAATAAATGTAAATATTAGACTAATAATATATACAATATTTAGGTATTTTTATTGGTTGTTTCGTTTATTTACCATTTGACTGGTGTTGTAATGTTTTTCTTAGCATTTTTTTTGTCTTTTTATAGTCTTTTTAGTCATATTAACTGTATTCGTACGTCGGAAATACACTTACACACTTTTTTTCTCATTATAACGGCCCTGTTGATACAGACATCGAAACACAATATACATATATATATAATGAAGCCATCATATACAATAAAGTCCGCCATACTGCAGTGGAGTAGTGTGGTCAACGCTCTCCTATCAGAAACGAGGGCTGTGCCTTAAAAAGCGGCATAAATGAGTTTTCTTATTTAAATTTTATAACTGCAAGGTAGAAGCCTTTTGCTTTTATATTATGTATTTTTTTTCTTCTCCTTTCTTTTGTATGCCAGAAAGTTGAATAAATAAATATAAGATATTTACATCTCGTTCTTGTAGACATAACCTTTAAGGCAATATAAACGATGCCGTCTGAAGAGTACTATAAATACAGCTTCCGAGAAACTTAATTGTTGCCTCACTTACATTTAGCCTTTCTATTTGCGTCAACTAGCATTTAAATTATTTAGCTGTCATGTTATTTATGTATAACGAAGTTTCACGAGCAATGCATTTTCCATTACGTCATCATCATGATCAACCCATTACCGGCTCACTACATGGACGCCCGCATCGTAGTCAGAGGTCGCGGGTTCGAACTCGGGCACGCACCTCTAACTGTTCGGAGTTAGGTCCGTTTTTAAAGAATTAAAATATCACTCGCTTTAACGGTGAAGGAAAACGTCGTGAGGAAACCTGCATGCCGGAAAGTTATAATGTTCTCAAAGGCGTGTGAAGTCTGCCGCACATGGCCAGCGTGGTGGACTATGACCGAACCCTTCTCATATTGAGAGGAGACCCGTGCTCTGTAGTGAGACGGCAATGGGTTGATCATGATGATGATGATGATTTCTGAAATACTGACAACTCGGTGTCGTTCTGGTGGGAGGTTTCTCAGGCAATCGATTAAGCGTTCCGGTACGATGCCGATGGGTTGGGGGGGGGATTAAATAACTGCCGTACCCCTGACCCAGTTAAGGCTATCGCAGACACCGAGTTCGATTTATAATTGTTGCAGTTATTTGCTTTTTCATTAACACGTTTTTATCATATTGAGGTTTATATTTTTATACACCAAATAGATTACAACAATGGCCAAGCATTCACATGCTACCAACGCAAAAACAACCGCACTTTGTTTTTTATTGTTTGTTTTATACTATGCAAGTTAGCCCTTGACTTCTCTCACCTGATGGTAAGTGATGATGACTCACTGACTCACACAGACTTGAGTCGGGAATCGAACCCATTTGTTAATAATGTATTATTTAGGATTTTTTTTGATTCATTACTTAGATAAATGTTTTTTTTAATGCATTGCAATCATCGCCGGTTACAGCTGGTAGTTACAAAAAAAAAGCTACATTTAGACTCAAATAAAATAAAAAAGTAATCCTAAAAATTATGTAACCATAATATAATTCATTAATTCCCTCACGTTTTCTTTGTCAATAGAGCCGAGAAATATGAGCTATTTCGTCTTATTATTGTTGAATAATTCATGATCCTCTGCCATGCTCTGTCAATAAATAAGAAAATCTTTATTGGGAGGCAACAGACTTGATTGTGTACTCTAGGTATTCGTATAATCTGTGGAACTAACCGGAAATCTAATTTAAAATGTTATCTCTACCTAGAGAAAGGCGGCAGACTTCGTATTTGGCGGGCGCGGTTTTTTCACGCTTTTCTTGAATTAATGTTTGTTGGCTAATATTGAAAAGGATTGGTGTTGGTTGTGTTGTGGACATTATAGTTTTGGTGTCGTTTGTGTAGTGGCTAGTTTTTTGAATGGTTAACATGTATTAATTTGGGAAAAGTTTGATTGAGTTTCCCGCCATTTTACCCTCACTTCAATGCTCCATTGCTATAAACTTGACATTGGGTTTATCTGTGTAAAGCCATAAAAAGAGAAAAAAAATCTCTTCGTAAAAATCCGCTCGTGTGGGTATCTTCCTAGAAGCTGCAAGGACAAACATCTGACCTTCATATTGTGACGTGTACTGTGACGTCATTCCATTTTTCCAACAGTAACATCGAGTGTGGAATCGTGTACGCGGACCTAGATTCGCAGTGGGAGGTAATCACTGGGTACTCGGAAAAGTCCTTGATCTGCATAGTGTTTGTTTAACTCGCCTCGAACTGTGGACTATGTGAATATTTACTTATTTATTTATTTATCCAAAGCGCCACCAACAGATTTATATGTAAAAAAATAAACATTTTAAAAACCTTAAGTGCTAGAATATACATATAAATCAATTTAGAGGTAACTACAGCATGCCTAATAACTTAAGTCGATGTCGATAATTATATAATATGGAAATTAACAAACAGCAAATAACAAAAAACACAAAAAGGAACTTATTACAAAAGAACAGAAAAGTAAACCTTGTGTTTATTATAACGAATAAGGAAAATATATATATATATATATATACATATATATATATATATAGAGCATTGCGCTTGCCCGGCTCGAGTCTGGTGGGAGGCTTATGCCTTGGCTAGTTACCATCCTACCGACAAAGACGTGTGCCCAGCGATTTAGCGTTCCGGCACGATGTCGCGTAGAAACCTTAGGCTGACGTCCTAACCACTAGGTTATCACAGTTTCATATACTCGTATATACGTAACTTATACATTAGAAAAAATAAGTCGACGATAAATTATTGGTCTTTGACTCATGCCATCAGAAAGTTTGTATATATCAAATCGACAAAGTATAAATGAATTTTTGACTCTGAGATACTTATAATTTGTTTATATATACGGCAGTTCATTTCTGACTTCCTTTGTATAAGTTATGAGATCGTAAAAGCAATTTTTGGGAAGTAATTAAGGTGCTCCAGCTAGTTCGGAAACTTTATAACTTCGGGACGATAATACTCAGGGATAATTACTTTATGAACAACATCTCTAATTTACAGTCAAGATATCGCTTTGAGCGACTTGGAATTGATTAGGTTTATAGAGATCTATCGCCACGGTTGCACAACAATTCAATCCGACACCCCTACCCTCTCGTAGTTGCGAATTCTTTTTACTCTGACCTAAGCGCTCCTCTCCGAAAGAGGAGACCTAAATATATCCTTCCAGACCCTGACGATCAGATGACTACTGACAACATACTCGTACCACCTACCACACAATCATACGCTACACACCGTCTGCGCCGACGAAGACGAGGTCCCCGCTATCTTACGTCATCCGCACGTAGGCTCCATCCACGGCCTCGGTGACGTACGGACCACTCACCCTCCGACCCCCCGGTTATCCCAAACGTCGCCTAAGCCGAAGTTCGGCCTTTCGAGATCGAGATTGATTGATTGAAGACATCTACTGCCAACCAATAATGCTCGGGAAAGATCTTTCTAACAAAAATATTTTTTTAATGGGTAAAGATATTAATGCAGTACCTTGTTACTAGTAGCGAAATTAACAACTAGCCCAATGGGGCAGCTAACTGTGTAGCTTTCGTTACCTTCCTACCTTTTCTTCTTGGAAGATGGTCAATATACTATTGTGTCCGCAATTTCACTGAATATTTACTTCAATGATTTCAGACCTACATTTATTCTACGACGGTATTTATCTATTATTATTATAAGCATAACTTCGTACTATCTAAATAACACACTCTTTTGATAAAAATACGGGCATTCCCCACAGTAATTTAGATTTTTTAGCTTTTCTTTTGATCTATATAAAATATATTTAGTTTTAATCCTACACTGCATAAAGGCGACAATTGTAAAACAAAACAAACATATATATATATATATATATATATAATATAGGGATATATATATATATATATATATATATATATATATATATATATATATATATATATATATATATCCCTATATTAGAAATTAGGAGTAATTTAGATATTTTAGATAGGTGCAATGCCAAGCTACTCCTTCGAATTTAATTCTTATGTATCTGGACAGTACGTGTTGATAGCTCAGCAGAAGTTTATTTTTAATTTGGCCTCCAAATCGTAGGCGATTGGAAGACCTACAAAAACTAAAATGTTTGACATATTCATTTGTTCAGTCAATTTATGTGTTTACTAGTTTAATGAACTGTATTTCTTCAGACGATCGTGAGACCTGTATAAATAAATAACCAACATTATTAGGAAAGATATTTACACCTGCCGCTTTAAAAATATATTCCCAAATTTTATACTATTTGTTGTATTTATTTTGAGTATTCTGTGCTAAATCTATTCATGTTTCAAGCATATAGTATCGATGGAGGACAAAAACCACGGTATAAATTGTTGTGTGTGTGTGCTACATATAAACACGAAAGCGCCTAGCTCAGGTAATCTATGCTTGTATTATGTTTCTAGAAACTTCCGGCACACACTGTTTATAGGGAAAACTTGCAAGCGATATTATGGTAGGCCTAGTCTTTGCTCACGATTCTGCTTCAGTTGTAATCATCGACAATTCATTTGAATAGGGAAACTGATGGGGGAAGTTCTCTTTGATATAAAATAATCTTTAGGAACATATCAAGGCAAAGCTAGTTTTTATTGACCTAGTTATAGTTAAAGATTACAAAGAATTGGTTGGTTGGTGCATGTAAAACAAATGGATCATAGAGAAACTGTGAATAATTTCGCAAAGTTTTTGCGTTTAAAGTACCAGGAGCATATGAATGAAAGGGGATGTTTCAGCGCTCTATTATTGGTTGTACAGTGAACAAAAAAAACGTATGCAAGGGTATATATAGAGATTATATGCAATTCAAATGGGAAGTTATTCATTTTCTTACCTTCTTGCTTTAAATAATACATACATGCATAAAACTACACGCAAACTCGCAGCATTAAGTGGAGTCGGTGATTTTATTTGATCCTCAAAAAATGGTGTCTCATATTTTGATTTTAAGTGTGCTAATACAACTAGATGAATGTGAACACACGATTTTTTTTCCTCTGTCTTGTATGCGTTCGGACACTATTGATTTTTTTTTTTTCACCACAAGTTAGCCCTTGACTGCATCTCACCTGATGGCAAGTGATAATGCGGTCTAAGATGGTAGCGGGCTAACCTGTTAGATGTATGGTAAACTCATACTCCTAATTGGTTTTTACACGACATCGTGCCGGAACGCTACATCGCTTGGCGACACGTCTTCGTCGGTAGGGTGGCAACCAGCCACGGCCGAAGCCTCCCACCAGACCAGACTCGAGCCGGGAATCGAACCCAGGACCTCCGACTTTAAAATGCAACAGCGCACGCGCTGCGCCACGGAGGTCGTCAAGATTTAGTTTGTTCTGGGACCGCCCACGAGGTTTCCTATCCCCAAAAAATCTATTTGATTTCTTACGTGTCTATTTTTTTTTTTCGTACTGTCTATTAGCTGTACAAACCCTATTGGTTGCCACAGCGTAACCGGGCTGTTTGGCGAGCTTTGGAAAGAAGCTCTGCCAGAAGAAATTTTGAGCCCTAGGGCTCGAAGAAACTATGGGAACGACTGCCTAAGGGCGCCTCCTTTGAGGCCGAACCTCGGCTTAGGCGACGTTTGGGATAACGGGGGGGTCGGACGGTGAGTGGTCCGTACGTCTCCGAGGCCGTGGATGGAGCTCACGTCCGGATGACGTAAGATAGCGGGGACCTCGTCTTCGCCGGCGAAGACGGTGTGTAGCGTATGATTGTGTGGTAGGTGGTACGAGTGTGTTGTCAGTAGTCATCTGATCGTCAGGGTCATGAAGGATATGTTTAGGTCTCCTCTTTCGGAGAGGAGCGCTTAGGTCGGGGGAGTACGTGTCTATGCAAAGCATGTCGGGTATAGCTAGTAAGTTATAAATTTTCTTTACACGTTGACTTGCAGCTGGACTCATCTGTTACTATTGGTTCTATCTGGGACGTTACACGATAAAATCAATATCGATGCTTCGGCTTACCCTTTGGCAGAGCGCATTCTATGGAGGTATTAATACTAGATATTATTCGTAACAATTCCCGTTGGGTTTGAGTGATCCTCTCAATTGATTGAGCCGGAATACTGTTTCCGTAATAATTTGATTTGTGTTTGTGGAATAGCAAACACAATATTGACACATTGATTAGTGCACCGTATATATTATAAATAGATCAGTTCAAAAGTACCTAGTTAAAGTAGGTACTTTAAACGTTTGTTAACACTACTAACTTAAAACTAGTAATGAAAAACGGTTACGGTTAGCCATTTTCCTGTCTACTTTAACAGTTTCAGGTAGGTATGATAAAACGGAATATTTGTATTTCGGATAACATTATTTGTCTCACGTTATTTATAGCTAGTATAAACGATGATAAACACATTAATATCCTGGCACATCCTGGCACAAGTAAAATAATTACTTAAAAGGATGTCCGACCAACGGATAAATGTTATGTAAAACGTATTTTTAATTAATTTTTTTTTAATTTTTTTGTCACAAAAACTACTTGAATGGCAGTGTGTATGTATGTTTGTATTACTTCTCGTCGTTCGTCGAAACTACTGAACTACTAAAAAAATTTGGATGAAATTTAGGTTAAATATCCAAGTACTAAAAATCTTATATTACTAGATGATATATTCATTCATGGTCTACAAATGTTTTTTTAACCTCTAAATATGTGCCTAACATTTAGATTTTAAGTGCGTTGATATTATTGGCTAAACAAACGATTTTTTTTATATTGTATGTCTTCTATGCCTTCAAACAATTAATTTAGGATGTTGTAGGAACGCTCGAGAAATTAATCCAAACAATCTTAATATTTTTTTTAAGTTTTTTACGTGGCAATGCATCGGGTTCAGCTAGGAATATATAAACTACACAATATATCATTCATTCATCGCAATATTCTACATAACATCTCTTCAATTTCAATATGGCGGTAACAACAGCGTCCGGTCTGGCACGGATATTGCGTTTTCAAAGCTATGATATTATTTGATCTCCCAACAATCGCTTATTGGGGTCGCGTTTCAGCAAATGCATTGTTGGTACGCTGTATATATATATATACTAGTAATATAACCCTAACCGTTTCAGCAAATGCATTGTTTCGCTGTAGAAATAAACTGATCGTATAAGTCTTACTAATTTTTAAAATTACACAGTATACAGTAGGTAATCATGGGATTACCAGGTATACGATGTAATTTGTAATTACTTATTTGCAATCATCATCATCATGAACATGATCAATCTATGGCCAGCAAACAAGGGTTTGGCTATAGTCTAACATGTGCAGATTGGCAGACTTCACACGCCTTCGAGAACATTATGGACAATTTTCAGGCGTATCCTCGCCCGACCTAAGCGCTTCTCTCTGAAAGAGGAGACCTAAACATATCCTTTCCTGACGCTGACGATCAGATGACTACTGACAACATACTCGTACCTACCACACGATCATACGCTACACACCGTCTTCACCGGCGAAGACGAGGCCCCTGCTGCTGTCTTACGTCATCCCCCACGTAGGCCCCATCCACGGCTTCGGAGACATACGGACCACTCACTGTCCGACTATCACGTCCGTTATCCCAAACGTCGCCTAAGCTGAGGTTCGGCCTCAACTTGAGGACCGCACTGTGAGTGATGGACGACCCCGCTTCCATCGCCCACAAGTCCTCCGAAGGCACAGGAGCAAGAGAAGTTGCTCTGGTTTCCCTTCAAAACGTATAAATCTTTCGCCTTTTACTTATAAACATGCTACTAAATACATAACATAATAATAATACAAAAAATATGTATAAAGTATAATTCAAAATGCAGAGAAATATTTGAATTTTTCACAAAGCGTTTGTGATTTTATATTAGTGTTTTATGTTACTTTTTAGTCCATCAGTTCCCATGAAAACAGGATATAAGTAATATGAGAGTAGCCCTAAAAGATATATGTACTTATATAATAAAATTACTACTGATAACCGGCCCGAATTCATATGACAACGGACAGACGTCTGCGTCACGGTTAAACCAGGATTTAGCTTGTAATCTAAAAGGGACAGATAATACCCCTCAATTAACCTTTTACTTAACGTCCTTCGCCCAGTCATGTTATGTTATCATTGGACTATTGATGAAAATGTTATCTTACTGAACGCCCTTTTCATATTTTTTGACATAATATTGAATAGCCAGTTAGGTATTGGGCAACCGAACTGATTGAGAAGACTGAATTTACCTTGTATTAAAGATTGAATTGAAGCGGTGATAGCCTAGTGGTTAGGGCGTCAGCCTCCTAATCAGAGGACGGCGGTTCGAATCCGGGCACGCACCTCTAACTTTTCGGAGTTATGTGCGTTTTTAAACATTTAAAATATCGATATTATGCTATACTTAATAGCTTCTAATCAGAGGTCGGGGGTTTGAACCCGGGCACGCACCTTTAACTTTTCGAACTTATGTGCGTTTTTAAGCGATTAAAATATCACTTGCTTCAACGGTGAAGGAAAACATCGTGAGGAAACCTGCACGCCTAATGGAGAACTCCTCCATAATGTTTTCAAAGGCGTGTGAAGTCTGCCAATCATGGCCAGCGTGGTGGACTATGGCCAAAACCCTTCTCATATTGAGAGGAGACCCGCGTTCTGTAGTGAGCCGGTAATGGGTTGAACATGATGATGATGATGATGAAAGATTGAATTTACTTAATATCGAAGGCGTCTATGGATATGTCTATGACGGGTGTAGATACGTTTTATAACGACGTTTTGACGCGTGCGCTGTCACATTATTAAGTTGGAGGTCCTGGGTTGGATTCCGGCTTGTGTCTGGTTTTGTGGTAGGTTCGGACGTGGCTAGTTACCACCCTACCGAAAAAAAAGTGTCGCCAGGCGGTTTAGCGCTCCGGCACGATGTCGCGCAGTAACCAATTAGGAGCGTGGGTTTACCATACTCCTTACAGGTTAGTTAGTTTAGTTGCTCACACTGTAATCGTAATTATTGCAGACTACCCACATTTAGTGTATAATTTGCGTTGTATTTATTGTGTATGTATTGTTTAAGGTATTATCGAGTGTAAAAGCCAGTGTACGGACTTTTAGGTTTTTGTGACAATTTGCGGAAATTGTTCAATTGTAAACTCTAAATGTAAATATTTTGAAATTAAAAAAAAAATCAGGTTTTAAATTTGCTCGTTTTCCGCAATATAGTAAATGTATAATATATTATATACATTATAGTTATCATGCTGAGCTTCAACAATCGAGTCTTATAGAGCCTGCTCATATCGGTATGCGCAATATCATCATTACCAACCCATTACCGGTTCACTACAAAGTACGGATCTCCTGTCAATATGAGAAAGGTTTGGCTATAGTCCGTCACGCTGGCCATGTGTAGTTTGGCAGACTCCACACGCGTTTGAAAACATTATAGAGAATTTACAGGCATGCAGGTTTCCTCACGATGTTTTCCTTCACCGTTGAAGCTTCCAGCACCGTTCACCGTTGCTTTCAAACGCACATAACTCCGATAAGAGGTGCCCGGGATCGAACTCCCGATATTTAATTAGGAGGCGGACGTCCTAACCACTAGGCTATCACAGCTGTTCGCGCAATATTATGAAATAATACACTTAACCAAACGAAAGTACAGTAATAAAAAAACCAATAAAAATGAATAATATATAGTTTGGATACATTATCACTGCGAAGCGATCTGTTCCAAGCAACCAAAGGTCAAACAAACTCAGTTGGGCATTTTCCTTTGATCAATTCAATTTTCATTTGATCAATTCAAAGGTGGTACTATCCTATTTAGATAGTCTTTAAGTATGGCTGGATTGCGGTCGAGTGCACAAGTGTTCCCGTGACCCAGCCACCAGGCGACGCGAAGGAGCATCGCTGGGTTTTAGTGGGTATTCTGGTCGCCAGCCTGGCCGCCGGGAAGTCCCACATACCCCGTCGGAAGCGGCGCAGTCTTGCCTGCGTCGCCTCGGGAGGGGATTCGTAAAAGCATTTCCCAGCGTGAAAAAAAAGGCATTTTCCCACCATCTCACATTTTCCTATAGACGACTGTGTACATCGAGGGCAAACGAGCATCTGATATGTTAAGTGAGTACCGAGCATAAACATCTCTAGAACCAGAGGAGTCAATGCGTTTCCACACACCATCATACCAGAATGATTAGCTTGGTTTTTTTTTTATAAACATAGCGAGCAAACGAGCAGGCGGGTCACCTGATGGTAAGTGATTACCGCCGCCCATGAACATTTGCAGCACCAGAGGAACCGCCAATGCGTTGCTGGCTCTTGTGCAATTTGTTAATCTGCCCTTTGAAGATCCATATTATAACCATTAGGGAACACAGAAGATGGGAGCTGGTTCCACAACAACACGGTTTCTGTCAACAACACACCATTATCTAGGCGAGAATCAAACCTACTTAGGTTTTCTACCAATTTATTTTAGGGCAGCATACGCGCTGTTTCACGGAGCTCGTCCGAAAGTGCAATCATTAAAAATTAATGATAAGTCAAATGGCATAAAATGAAACGCGAAATACGGAACTTCGATTTCCGATCATCCACCTTCGTATTTCCGGTGTCGGGTCACGGGAATACCTACGAAACGATCGTTACATACGATTACATGCAATGGCCGCGGGCGGAAATTGTAACGACCTACAAAAGTTCGTTGTCAATGGACATACAGGATTTGAAAACACCATGACAAGTGTTATGTACCGTATACCGTACATAACATTTGTCATGGTGTTTTCAATTACTGTACTGTATTTTATAAAATTTATAAAAACCGAATAGTTAAGTCCACAGAGGGTTTTTAGTACATATTATGTACGTTCAGCAATGGAGTCTGACAGACATACATCATCACAAGGATACTTTGTTTGTGAATTTCATCTTGAATCACTTAACACGTCTTTTCAGTAGGGTGGTAACTAGCCACGGAAAAAGCGTCCAACCAGACTCGAGCCAGGAATCGAACCTAGAACCTCCAACTTTATAATGCGGCAGTGCAAGCGGTACGCCCATTGATTTCCCACTAGCCGTAGATAGAGCGCGTCATACAAAAACAAGGCGGGAATTTGTCACCAACTAACTATACATTCCTACATATCGGTATATCGATGTATTACAACCCGTCTAATACACTAGACATCTGGCCGTTATATTATCTATAGCGGCGCGTAGTTAGTTAGCGGATTATACGGCTCGAGTGTTAGAATCGGTGACTTTCGTCTAGCCTTGTCACACACTGGGGTAAAGGAGTGCACGCGTCGCTATTTGTGCACTACTTTTCCGTACCATTTTTTGAGCGTTAATGATCGATCTACGGCTAGTGGTACGCCACGGAGATCGTCAAAATGTTACCTGATGACGTAATAGTTTCTAAAGTGAGAAATACAAAAGAAATAAACACATTCCAAAAGTTTTATTTACACCATATTTACAAATAAAATGTGCTCACAGATTCTAAAGCAAGACATTTACAATACGTTTTAGAATTAAGTGCTATACATAATGTCTACACAAACAATTTTTATCGAATTTCGTAATTGATAAGTAATGACGTGGAATTAGAACTTAATCTCTAAAGCTTGATTCACATTTGCGTAAAGGTTCTCGAATAAGTGAAGGCTTCAAGATTTCTAGATTTAAATTACACGTTTTACCGCTTATCTGTCTTTGTTCTTATTTTCAGCGCTTCCGGATTTCATAATATTTTGCATAGAGAGTTGTTGCGTTAAAATGTTGTTCCAAGTCTACCGAACGAAAGGATTTAAGAGTAAACAATGTATTTTTTTATTAAGTCCCTTTACTTGATAAACAATGTCTTGTTTAGCGTAGTCTAGTCAAATGTAAGGAAACATCACAAGTCGATTTTAGTGAAGTGATACTTTTGCTATATTTATTTTTTATTTATACCTAATAGGGATATACTCATATCAGATCCAATTGATGGTATGCTAACTACACAAATTATTTATCCTGAAAATAATTATTTTTCATACATAACATACAATATGAAGCGAGAATATTAATCTCGCCGTAAGTTCATCACTTTTAAGAAATATCATTACATTAGGCACAAATGCATTTCCGAAAATAGATTAAAACATTGACTTAAATGCTATAACCGTGAAAATCACTACGTCTAGTAATTGGTATTTATAAAAAAGTGCCATAGGAAAGTAAACCAAAATAATGAAACGAAAAAAAAAACCATCAGAAAAAAACAAAAGCCGTAATAGGTTTGACAGTTTAGAGCATTGAGAAATAAATGCAAAAATATTAAAGTAAATTACTGACTGACACAGAGTTAAAAGAATAATAACTTACGTCTTAACTGTAGCTCGAAATACTAAAGCAAATTATTCAGTAGCTACAATAAATAATTCTTAGTAATAATCATGTTATATTTGCATTCATTTATTCCAACTGTTTATACTTTCAAAGGATATTTATTAGCTGTTTTTATTGAATATCTGAATAGTAAGCTCACAATACACGCTCCTATTGGAGACGGTAATTGATTGGACTGTCTGCGAATTTACATGACATATTGTACTAACTACTTGAAGAACTTGAAGCTGTGATAGCCTAGTGCTTAGGGCGTCAGCCTCCTAATCAGAGGTTGGCGGTTCGAACCCGGGCACGCACCTCTAACTTTTCGTAGTTATGTGCGTTTTTAAGCAAATAATATCACTTGTTTCAACGGTGAAGGAATACATCGTGAGGAAACCTGCACGCCTGAGAGTTCTCCATAATGCAAAGGCGTGTGAAGTCTGCCAATCCGCACATAGCCGGCGAGGTGGACTATGGCCAAACCCTTCTCATATTGAGAGGAGACCCGTGCTCTGTAGTTAGCCGAGAATGGGTAGATCATGATGATGATGATAGTGATTGTACTAACTACGAGTATAGACGGTGAACGGTTTAAACTACGATTACAGAGTCGATCGATCAGGCATTATGTGAATTAACTCGACGTATTCTACAAGTTTTTAACACAAATATCATGAATTAGTATCATATTCACATGATTAAACAGATTGGTCGTACGTATGTGACGTAAGCTTGCAACCGCTTTCCAACTTTTGTTTTAGTAAAACATCAGTTTAAATCTCGGGGCCTAAAATTATATCTAAGGGATATAATAATTTACATGATGATTGTGACATCACGATTTATCACACAGCTACATGACATAATTTGTTATGTAATGTATAGACATTACATAGGTTCTGGCATATTTTTTTGACACTGATGTATACTGTACCAGGGTACTGGCATCTTGATTAGTTTAGTTAAGTTGATGTCGTTGAGAACTTAACTATATTCCGATACGCATTTCCTATATATATCCTAACTAGTTTATTAACCATAAATATACATTCATAATGTTTAAAGTACATATTTTTTACACATAGCAATGAAATGTAAATTTTAACAGATGTTTGAAAAATTCTTGTAATAACTATTAATGCTAGGAACACACATGAGTGGAAAATCATGGCAACATTATGCCAACGGAACCAAAGTGGGTACTGTAGTTATTTGATTTGCTTTTAATGATTCTGAAGAATAATTGCAGAAGCAATATATTGCATTCTCCATACGAGTAGTGTTTAACAAAGATTTCCTTCGCGTCTTAACGCAATAACTTAACAATATTACATTACATTATGATACCAGTTTCTATCGGAGTGATAGCCCTCGAGGCGGTATTGTGAAGATCGGTAGACACACGTTATGTAACATTTTTCAATTCACACTTTTGTCACTAACTTCTTTAAGCGTTTCATTAAAGCACTTACCATTATTAAAATGATACTGAATATAATCCGCTGCTATACAATTTTTGATGATTTCTTTTTTTTTTCGTTAACGGGAAATATCGGGTATGAAATCGTTAAAAAATATTTATGGAAAATGGCGCAAATTACGCAAGAACCAAGGGCGCAAACAAAATCGACCCATGTCAAAATTCAATTATACTTTTATATTTAAAATATAACATTGGTTATCATTAGATACATAAAAATATTGAATTTTTTATGGTAATGTTACAATTTATTTATTTTAAAAAATATTGAGCCGCACGCAAACTCTGAGTAATTATTTGAAAAAAAAAAGCGATATTACTTGGTAATGATTCGTCTACTTGTCATGAGATACCAACTTCACCGGAATATAGTAAATCACAAGTGCTGTAATGTGTAGTAAATAAACGGGGTTTAAAATTTTTGATTAAGAGTCTGGAATGGCAAGTGGGATGATAAAATATTTGAACGCGGCAATTTTTTAAATATGCCGATGTTCCATGCAGTGGAAAAACAGGAACACTAACCAGCTTACTCAGAACCTAGGAATTTGTGAGTTAAGTAGATTCACGGGTTTTCCTGGCAAGTGTATTGAAAAAGGTCGAATAAAACACTTGTGTCCATTGATCATTATTCATTATACCTTCATAGCATACTTGCATCATAATATAAGATAGTTGAAAATAGTGCTGTGTTTTTATTCTATTCTTATCGTAAAAAAGTTTTATGTGAACATCCTACAACAATTTAGTAAGCGTAAGAAACGTTCAGGCATTTTAACAGATGTTTTTTCAAACACTTGAACTGGTAACTTGTAGTACAGTCATTCTTAATCTCCTATGATATTAAAACTAATGACTAGTTCGGGGAAATTCGTCTGTGTTAATAAAAATTTTCACTAATTGTTAAATGGTTTCAATATTTGGCATAAGGAAATATGTTATTATTTTAAAAATACATTTTGTACAGTAGTAAAAGTTTTAACAAAAGTACAGCTTTTTAATATTTAAGTATGTCAGTTCTACGGCATCGAAGTCAGCCTTTGTCATTTCATTAATTTAAAGATTCCTTTTTATAATTTTACAACTTTTTAAATAGATTGACACTTTAATAGACAGTTTAATTTTTCTACGTGATCGAATAATTTAAAATTAATTAAAATTTTACAAATACGTTATTATATAATATTGATAATTATTTACACCCACTGCAAAATTATTATAAACTACAATAGCTAAGATTGACGTCTTCTATCTATACAACAAACTACCCTTCTTAAGTTTTCTGCAAAACCACTTTTAGGACTTTGTGTTTCAGCTTTGCTAGTTTTTACATCTAGTGCATTACCACCATTCGACTGTTCAGTGTTGTGTTCAGTCTTTGCCACTCCCTGAGTTGTATCCGCGATATGTTCATCGGATCACGTATCGGTGCCTGGGTATTTCACAATCATATCCAGTTCTTCTTCATTGGGCTTGACGTTCCTTATTTCTGTTTGTCCTTCGAATTTCTTTGGTCTGTCACTCAGTGTGTTCTCTATGTTAACGAGGACATCAGCTACGCATTTGTGATCGTCTGGCGACTTCACTTCAGCATCGTCTTTGAGTGGTGTACCATCGTCTTTCTCATCTTTCTTTGACCCATTGTTGTTTTGTTTATCGTTCTCGGTTTCCGCTTTGCTGTCCTCTTCGTCGCTGTTTTCTTTACCTTCTAAAATCACTTTATGTGTGGCTTCTTCAGTAACACTATCTGTAGGTGCTTCGTTGATACACGAATGTGTTAATATGAATGGAAGTTTGACTGAGACATCTCCACCCATTGCACTAAGTGTTAGTTTAATTTTGACGTAGTATGATACGTAGATGGCGAATACGTTGCGTTCATCAGGACAATCTGCACTGCATACCACAGTTGATGCGAGACTTGCACCAGATTTAGAGTAGGAATCTTCCAGCGCTATCCAATTTTTGGTAACACCTGTAAAAAAGGTTTAGCTTTAACGATTCTTAGCAATGCTGTTATATTCTAGCATTAAACACATACTCATAAGATGTAACCAGTGCTGAATGATAATAATTTGTTGGATCTGAATCTGATATTTAATCAGCGTTAATAATTAAAATAACACCAATTCCCTCTGAAAATACCAATGGCATGAATGTACATAACATAACACCTTTGTTTTACCTCATCTAAAGGTCATCAAAAATTTTCATTTTTCTTTGTATGTGTCAGGATTTGATCTCGGCTCTGTATTCTCGTTTTTATAGATTGTGTAAATATAAACTTGCACTTGCTAAAACACGATTGTTGTTATTGTCGTGCACCTATGTCAAATGAGTGAACTCACTTAGTTCACGCTGAGTTGGCTGGGCAAACGCGTAGTTAACGATTTAAGTTCTTGTATGTGGCGTTACAATTTTTAATTAGACTATACCCTAATGTACCCTTTATGTATGAAAACCATTATGACTTTTTGATAGCTAAAACCAAGCCAGCTTAGATAAAGTTTCATGTGAGGGATAATCGCTCATTAGTGCCGAAACCAAATTACCCAAGGGATACAGATAGCGTTGACCTTCAATATAATGACCAATGATGTTTTAAGTAAAAAGAGGTAAATAACATGTATGATTTTTTAATCATAACTTGAATTAGCAAATCCCAAATTCGATTGTGTATGAAAACCGTATTAGTTTGATAGTTTATTTAAAGTATTGTTTTGTTATAACAAAATCTATTATCGATTGTTTACACTCCGTGTAATGACCCCTTTGAATAGGGTACCTATTAAATATTAAAATATAATGATTTTGCCCGGTGTGACATCTTTACAATATGCCTTATTATTATATATCTGTTTATATACCTCTCTATGTTACTATCCAAAGCATATCCTTATATGCCAGGCACATGCAACACTAACAAGTATTGCGTGCGAGAAAACCTAAAACATACCTTTATGGGGGGTCAGGGTGTAGGTGTCCGTGAGGATCTGTCCTGGGAGCACAGGGGTGCCTGACCCTTTCACTAAGGCGACGACATTCTTGAACTTGCCGTTGGAAAACATACAGACGTCCACGTGCTGGACCACTAGTGTCTAAAATGATAAATTAATGTATGAATTTTTGATATAATGTATGAATGAATGACTAGATGAATTATTGATATCTTGCTATCAAGATCCTCATTCCTTATACCATAAACTTCTTACGCGGTATAAACGTCCACCGGTATTCATGTAACACCGAACAGACAGATCGTTGCAAAAGATCCAGAAACCTTCCAATATTCAGGTTTGAATTCAGGATTTTTTATATCATAGTCTGACGTACCAAACACAACAAACAATTAGATTGCCAGGTGAGTGAACTCACCCATTTCACAGTGAATAAATTTCTCCAATTTGAATTTGCGACAAGGGCTTATCTATCTAATGAACTCATTCTGTACTCACGGGAGGTATCGGGGCTAATTTTCGGTATTTAAAACTCTGTTTGAAAATGAATTATTTCTATGGTATAAACTGCATTTTTTGGGAATAGTATATTGATTATGGCGCCTCAGTTGTTTAATAAACTACCATCGACATTAGCTGACTGAAAACTGAATTTTACTAAATTTAAAAATAAAATTAAAGAATTTTTAATGGGGAAGCAATACTATTTAATTGAAGAATATTTAAGAGATAGCAATCTTACACTTATAAATAATTAAATTTTACTTTTGACTGTTACTCGTACTATTAATTGTCCATAAACATAAATTTTAAAATATTATTTTTTGCATGCCTACCCGGCAGATTGTTAAGCATCACTAATTTAATGTAACACAAATATACCGACACAATCTGTGCAAAATAAATGGTTTGATTTGATTTGAGACTTATTTTTACTAAAATCCATACTTATACTTATTACTTTCGAAGTAAACATGTCCGCTTGCTACCTCTTTAGGCCTAAGCCGCGCGCCCAACAGATTTAATAAAAATTTGGCATAACAAATTGTCCCTACAGATAAACATATGCGTGCTTTTTTATCACAAATTTAAAAAGTTTCCATGTTCTTTCTTTAGCCAATACTGTAGCTATTAATACATTTGGAAGCTCAACACTTATCAGCGTGTAATATCAGACTAAGTCTAGCATTCCATATGAATATTGTTTCAATTATATTGCCGCGTTGCTAGGATTACAAAGGATTAAAGAGAGTGTAGCCCTTTTCGAGGAAAATGATATTATCAGACACATTTTATTGTTACCAAAATTCGTTGTAACGTTATCATGTTACATTATGTAACTGACAGGCAAGTTTATACGTTGTTGATAGGTCTTTTATAACAATAACAAATATATTATTGTTATTCTAAAAGTAAAAAACAAAATATCACTTGCTTCAACGGTGAAGGAAAACATCGTGAGGAAACCTGCACGCCTGAGAGTTCTCCATAATGTTCTCAAAGTCGTGTGAAGTCTACTAATCCGCACATGGCCAGCGTGGTGGATTGTGGCCAAATCCATTTCATATTGAGAGGAGACCCGTGCTCTGTAGTGAGCCGGTAATAGGTTGATCATGATGTTGATGATGGTTCTAAAAGTTTAAATGGTCAAAATGAACATCATGCTAATCTGATTAATTTTCCACATTTTGGTATAGACATGGTTTAAGAGGATATGCCTTATAAGCTTTTTGACACGTTAACCATTACTGTGATGTATTCGAGATAAAAAAATACACAACAGTAATTTTTTTATGCCTGCTTGCGATTCTAACCCGATTGGGTTTTTTTGGCAATGTTGTATTGATAGCCTTGAGGCTGTTGTGAAATACATCATTATAATAATAACTATACCTTTATTATAATAATTATTATACCTTTATTCTTCTCACAGTCTTGGAGGAGTGGTTCGAGATCAATACGCTGACCAGCAACGATTCCCCGTGCGAGTACGTGGCCTTGTCCAGCCACGCTTCCAGCTCCACCCTGGGGAATAACACCGTGTTAGAAAAGGGCACAATGTTTCGCCATGTGACTCTAGACGTTAACTCTATAAAACAGGGATCAGCGAGGTGAAAATGCCTTTTTATGCTCTAGTGCATAAAATAACCTAAGGGGACCATGAGCGCTGGGCATAATTTACTGTAATCCGTGTAAAATTGGCAAATCTGCACAGCGCATATTAGAGTTTTTTTTTAATTAAATCAAATCAAAATATCTGTAATCATGTTAATCTATTACAGGCATCTATGAAGTGTTCATATACAATATAATACATTTTTCACAAATTAATTCGCTCGATAATTACACACGCCAAAAAAACTAAAGTTAGGGGTGTTCCAAACGTGCCCAGACTTAATAACAAACTTAGCCGGTTTTTTTTATCACCATCTCGTATAGTCAATAAAAAAAAAACAATAATATAACAATAGCTATGAAGTTAAAGCAATTCACAGTCATGCTTTTTTGTCGTTTATGTAATTCTGAATATCGCAATAAGATTATTCCGTAAGCTTACGTTTTATAAAAACTTTGAACTTAATGAGAGGCATCTCCAAGATTTCACTTGGGAATTTGTTATAAAATAAAATACAATTTCCTTTGCAATTTTTATACACCATACCAAACAGATCTTCCAAATATGTTGACTTCACAACGTTCAATTGGTAATAAATACTAGTGAGGACGCTCCAGTGACGGAGCAAAATGTGCGTTGACAGGTCATTCTGGAAGATCTGTATGGTGTGGGGTATAAAGAGTAAAGAAATATTAATTTCACATTTGCATATTTGCCAGTTATGCGAGGATTACAGCGAATTAAACCTTATGATTTTGAATTGATAAATATCTCCATCTTTTCGGAGCCACAAGTTTAATGTTTCACGTGTAAAGATGTAAAGATAAAAATCAAACTAAACATACGAGTATAGTGAATTCTAAGATCACTGTTTCATTATTGGCAATCCACGTCTATAGAAATTATTTACAACTCATCATAAAACTCATTTTATATTCTCAACTTTTGTACTACACTAACTTTAGGCTCAGCTGGATAAATAAGATGTATAAAGTGAGTTTTATGCACTTGTTGCATAATCGACCATCATTAAAATTTAAACACCTACAAATATTTATGGTATTTAACATATATTTATGGTATTTAACATATATTAATAATATTGAAGCGGTGATAGCCTAGTGGTTAGGGCGTCAGCCTCCTAATCAGAGGTCGGCGGTTCGAATCCGGGCACGCACCTCTAACTTTTCACTTGCTTTAACGGTAAAGGAAAACATCGTGAGGAAACCTGCACGCCTGAGAGTTCTCCATAATGTTTTCAAAGGCGTGTGAAGTCTGCCAATCCGCACATGGCCAGCGTGGTGGACTATGGCCAAACCCTTCTCATATTGAGAGACCCGTGCTCTGTAGTGAGCCGGTAATGGGTTGAGCATGATGACATATGATACAGATGCATTAATACTGAAATTATAGTTGAACGAAACAAACTTACGTAAAAAATTATACTTTTTTGGCATTATACACAAATTAATTTCTTAACACACTGAAATAAGACTGAAAAAATATCAATATACAATTGTACTTTGTGACGTCGACAGCTTCTACAAATGCTGCGGTGTTGGAACGTAACGTGCGTAGAGAGCCTATTTTAGAAGATCTGCATTGAGTGGTGTGAGAAGATAAAAGATATTATGAATCACCTCGTAAGGAAACCATGCAAAACCATGCAAATGCATGGTTTTCGGGTACTATATGTAAATTTTTTTTTCCGCTGGGAAATGCGTTTACGCATCCCCTCCGGAAGCGACGCAGGCAAGACTGCTCCGCTTCCGACGGGGCATGTGGGACTCCCCGGCGGCCAGACTGGCGACTAGAATACCCACTAAAACCCAGCGATGCTCCTTCGCGTCGCCTGGTGGCTGGGTCACGGGAACACTTGTGCACTCGACCGCAACCCAGCCAGGTTTGGGGACTATATAGTAAATTAGATTAATATTCATTGAAAAATAAACTTAGATTTATTTAATAATGATAATACTTTATTGTAACTTAAAATAAGTTGTAAAGTAACAGTACTTCAATGAAATAAAGTAATAACACTGAGACTAACTTGAGCTCAGTCAGAGAAAACTTCAGAGTTATATGAGTCACGGACTTCAGCTAGTGCCAACGTAGTAAAAGGCTAGGATTAAATAAATGAATGCTCAACTTGAAGTATTGGCTATTTGACATTTTAAATATAGTAAAATCATTATTTATAAAAACCAAGTAATTCTTTAGTAGAGTTAATGGATGAAAAAATTTAAAAAAGTACGCGGAAAAACACCAGCAAGAAGTTTTTCTTAAACATGTCAACCTTCTTCTTTTTCTTGCCCGTATCCCACATTATGTGGGATCGACACAACACGTCTTCTTCTTCCACTCACTTCTATCAGCCGTCGCCTCACTAAGCACACCTTTTACCCGCATATTCTCTTTATGGTAGGGGAGCCCATGATGCTAAATGGGGATTTACTCGAGCGTCATAGAGACCTATTGGGTTGCAAAGCTTAGATGATAAGAAGAAAAAAATGTTATATGATATATACCTTTCCATCGGTGGGGGAAGCGGCTATAGATTTTTAAATATGTAAAAAAAAAACTGTTGCATGGACATCTTCGAGCGCGTCAGATATTGATAGCATCAATGGCCTACGTATTTTTAATAATGTACGTATGTTAATCTGATCGTTAACACAACACAAACACACAATTTAACACAATCCATCCATCTCTTCTTTGGTCTTCCTCTATCTACTCTTTTGCCCTTCCACGTTCATATATAACATTATTTTGGTGACATCACTTTCTTTCCTCCGCATTATATGACCATACCATGCTAGCCTGTTACTCCTCATCTTTTCTGACACTGGTGCTACTTTTAGACTTCCCATTATATATTAATTTCTTATCTTATCCATGCTTGTCACACCATACATCCATCTCAAAAATCGCATTTCTAATTTGTCAACCAAGTGGTCTAAATGCTGTTAATAAACCCCTAGAGTAACAGCCTAAAAGGCAAAATCTTTTGAGTTTGTGAAGAGGAATGCGGAGTAGTTTAGTGACGACCATCACAGACAGTGAAACGGTACGTAATAAGATCAGGTGAACACAATGAACTTTCAATCATAGTTAGAGATTGAGCTTAAGTCTTTGGACGGTATTTCAGTTGTATCTTATATATAATTGGACGGGTCAGTGAAAATTTAGTTACTCATTAATGCATTAAGATCTAGCATAATAAATAGTAAAGCATCATATAATAAAGCTTCCGTTGGAACGTCATAGGCTCCAAAAGCATAACGTTATATTTTAATTATAATTTGCAATGTTTTCTTATGATTTTGTTTTTACCCTTTGAATCCTTATTACCCTAAATGCTATCTAAAAGTCACTCGTTGATATTCGTGCTATGTGGTTTTTGCGTTTCAGTTTTTATTTTTAGGTACACCTATAGTTAGTTTTATGCGCAAATGTTGTTGACTTGTCATATAGTAAAAATGTGCGGATTGGCAGACTTCACACGCCTTTGAAAACATTACGGAGAACTCTCAGGCGTGCAGGTTTCCTCACGATGTTTTCCTTCACCGTTGAAGCAAGGGATATTTTAATTGTTTAAAAACGCACATAACTCCGAAAAGTTAGAGGTGCGTGCCCGGATTCGAACCGCCGACCTCTGATTAGCAGGCAGACGCCCTAACCACTAGGCTATCACCGCTTTTTTTTTGCCAATCTGCCCATGGCCAGCGTGGTGGACTATGGCCAAACCCTTCTCATATTGAGAGGAGACCCGTGCTCTGTAGTGAGCCTGCAATGGGATGATCATGATGATGATGATGATGATAGTAAAAATAGGAAATAAAATTCGATATCGATAGAGTTGCATACGATGCACTATCGATACGTAAATTCCCACTTTCAACAGCTCTAGTCGAGTAATAAAATAGCCAAATTAATGGCAATAAAGCTGCGTTCAAGATACAAAAATAGGCAAACGCGAAAATATTTGGTATCTGAAAGCAGTTTTCGTCTATTTATACTCAGGATAACAAATCATTAAGGCTACGTTCAGATTGCGATATTTTACAAGAACGTACATAAAATGTGGTAGCCGTCATAAGACACCCGGTAGATGTCAACCAGTGATGTTAAGTTAACAATTTAGCGTTCAACCTGCACCTAAACAGGTGAAGGTGCAGTTTGACTCCTGCGGTCAACCAATCGTAAGACTCTCGGTCAAAGAGAAGCGGCTTGTGACTGGCTAAAAATACACGGTGTTCACAATGGAGATCATAGCATATAGTTGATAAAGCTTCATGCCGGTTGTTTTGACGGTACATCGGTCTCTAGGCGTTTCCTTTGCTTCCTGCAACGTCGAGATTCTTCGAGCCTAGGACTTCTGGCAAAGATTCTTTCCGATGCTCGCCAAACTTCCCAGTTAAGTTGTAGCAACCAGGATTATACAGCTTAAGAAAGTCTCAATCTAAAAACTTATGGTGTTGTGCCTAAGAGAGCTGTTTCTCCATTCCTTGAATTCCTAGCTTGTAACAAAACAATTGAATCAGTCGGTTTCAATTAAAAAACCGCTTTACATAGACAATGATTTATTTTCTCGTTTCTTTTCTCGGTCGAAGACCCCGCAAGACTTGTTTACGGGGATTCGATTCCAACCTATAAATATAAAAGGTTTTTCACACTGTTCGGCTTTATTGGTACATTTTATTGGAAAAATATAATTCCTTTTTGAAGGGGAACGATCGAGGCTAGAGATTAATAACTATAGTATTGAAGAAAACAAGTGAATTCCAATATGTTGGAAGCTATTATGAAGTTATGTTATAAGGAAAAGTTGCAGGCCACCCGCCACTATCAATTTAGAATATCTTTCTAAAGAGAATTTCTAGCAAAAATCTGCACACAACTCCATACCTATTGGCAGTACTTTTTCTACTGGTTTGGTTTCAGGAATAAAACAATTTTCAGCCTAAAATGTTAATATTATTGAATATAGCCAAATAGACTTCGTGATAAAATAGTGAAAGATTTGAGAAAGGGTTCGGAAGTTTCAGAATCTATCGATTACAAAGGGACAAACAATTTTCGTTTATATTATAAGAGTAATTTAACAAGCTTATTTGTGAACGTAAAATCCAATGAAAGTGTTTTTGATTGTTAAAAAAAAGTAGGATACAAAAAGGCGGCCTTATCGTTTACTATCGACCATTGCCAGGCAACCTTCTGGAATTCTGTCTCCTGGCCATACTAGCCATAGGATCTTTTCACAGGTTTAGAGCTTAGACCCAATATGCTGCTGCAATGCTCATTGGGTGATAACGATTATTATCACACATTAGTTAAAATAACAATCTTAAACATTCTCTCCGAAGCTAAGAGTTAATAAATGCCCTGACTCCGGGTCGAGAAAACCATAACATAAAAAGCTAAAAAGATTTGTCCATTTTACACAGCTGGGAAAATTGGACTCATGAGATTCCCTTAGATGCTCTAATCCAACCTATTTAACCCCTGTGACGTCACTCAAGTTTTTATGAAAACCGGGGGTTTCCTTTGGGAGCTGAAGACGGCGATAGGAGATGAATAGGTAGTACAACTTTCTAATGGCTTAATTTAAAGGCCATTCGCAATGCCTATTTTTTAGTATGTATGTCGAAGTTAGAAGTTTAACGATTGAACTCTGTAATGGCTTGATGACCGGACGATATATTTCGAACAAATTCTTTCATAATAAAGCTTGGTTAGTGCCAAGAATTTGAGGAAAAATCTCGTAAAGAGACCTCAAAAATAAAGCGAGAAATATTTTGACGTTGCCTTGAAGCGTTCTTTGGTAATAATGTCTAAGGCTTTTTTAATATAACATCCCATCTCAGTTAAATTCCAAAGAGTATAAAAACACTGTACCTGCTTTATGAAAAGTTTATCTCTAAATTGAATGTTACAAGCAACGTGGGCGTATTTACCTAATGCAATTTATTTAGCTTTCCTCTCTAGAGGTGAAAGAGATTTACTTTGAAAAGGTTTTGCTTTTCTCTATTTATTAAAATATAGCTCAATATTTCAGATATTACGTTTCTTGTAAAAAGTTTCATATGCACGAATTTATTTATTATATTAAATTGTAGAATAATAAATTAAGATAAGAAATGAATATATAAGGGAAAGTCTAAACAGAAAAGATACAAAAATGAGAAGTTATAGGCTAGCATGGTGTGGTCATACGATGCGGAGGGAAAGAGGGAAAGTAATGACGACCTCCGTGGCGCAGCGCGTGCGCTGTTGCATTTAAAAGTTGAGGTACTGGGTTCGATTCCCGGCTCGAGTCTGGTCTGGTGGGAGGCTTCGGCCGTGGCCAGTTACCGACAAAAACGTGTCGCCAAGCGATTTAGCGTTCCGGCACGATGTCGCGTAGAAACTAATTAGAAGTGTGGATTTACCATGCCCCTAACAGGTTAGCCCGATACCATCTGAGACTGCGTCATCACTTACTATCAGGTCAGGTTGTCGTCAAGGGCTTGCTTGTAGTAGATTAAAAAAAAATGCCACCAAAAGAATGTTATATATGAACGTGGAAGGGCAAAGGAGTAGAGGAAGACCAAAGAACAGATGGATGGATTACACAATGTTAAAGAAGATATTCGGGTTAAAGGGGTGGGTAGTGAGGTGACGGCTGATAGAAGTGAGTGGAAAAAGAAAACGCGTTGTGACCACATGTAATGTGGGATAAGGGCAAGAAAAAAAAAATAGTAGAATGATTGAGTATGCAAACTTCGAAATAAATTTGTTAAATTACAAATTATACAGCTGCCTTAAAAATACGTTCTTGACGTCTGTCAGATTATATAATATCTTGTTTTCAATATGGCAACATTCTTTTACCTCAGAATAACGTAGCAACCGTAAGAACATGTATGTATCTTATCGAATCTATAGACCCAATTCTGAAGTCCACGCAAATGAAGCCGCGGGCAGAAGCTAGTATTTCAATAATTATATCACATTAATAAGTTTGTATGTCTAAATTAGTAAAAGTTATTGCTTTACGCCGGAAAAGCAAACTTTCTACAAATTAGATGTACCTAAGAGTTGGAAACGAAAACTTTGTTGGAAAAGGGAACGAGACAAGGAAGAAATTTTAATTCAACTAATTTCAAACATTGCTTGTACCACAGGAATTTATAAAAACACGTTTTATAAGCGGCGAAATCGTAGGCATCGGCTAAATAAATTACACAGTGAATTATATGTCATTTAAAAAAATGTAAAGATAATTTTTTATCTCTTATTTAATTATTAATTATTCATAGCTTTAAGTTCATAAGTTAGCATATTATTAGTAAAGTTTGTTTTAAAAGTAGAAGGATGGTTAGATTTACAATTAAAATGTGTTTGTATTAACATATTTTAAATAATAATAAAGAATAAAAAAAAAATCCTCGTAGCATTAGTAGGATCTAAAATAGTAGGATCTCATATCGCAGCCTGTAACACTGTATGCAATATGCAAGTTCTGTTGAAATCGATTCAGTCGTTTCAACGATTAGCACAGGCAAACTGCAAGACAGAGTAATCATAATTTTAGCTAGAACTTAATTTATTTGTAATTTGTCATTCGAAGGAATGTATTTTATTTTGATAACAAATAAGTTTGTTATGGACTTAGTAACCCTCTTAGCTTTAGTTTTAAGTTGGCGAATGTAGTTATCTCACGAATTAAAATAATGAAATGATGCCTGTAATAAAGTTATTTTGAATTTGTGTATAATGTATGCAACAAAGTGAAATGAAAGATTTATTCCAGTTTTCAGTCCCTATGGAGACCAGTTTTACCGCTGGAAGTTATTACGAGTAAGAACTCCTAAGTAGGTACAGAACGTGACGTGCCCCGTAGACCTAGTTTAAAAGTAACCAGCTAAAGGCTTCGTAACTTCATTAAACTTTTATTTAATTTTATGAAAATTTGCAGCGTAAAATTGTTGTTTTTTAAACTGTTGGGCGAAGATTCAAGGTTTTTTTACTTCAAAAAAAATTTCGATCTAAATTTTTTACTTATTATTTTTACATTATTTATGACGCAAAACTTTTCGTTCATGCTTTCTATCAGCAACGGATTTTCAGCAATTGATCGACGTTATTTTTTTTTCGAAAGAAACATATAAAGAATAACAAATTAATAATTTTCATAATTTACTTTGATATTATTTCTTTAGCAGATAAGTACGAGTTCAAATTAAAGAAGTTATAGCAAAATCTTTCAAATTAATTTTTCGTCAAGGCAATGGGCAATTTATTGTTTCCTTTTCCATTATTTTGGAAAATTAAGCGAAAACTCATTTAGAAAAGCTGCTTATGTTTTGCGGTGGAATATATATTTTTCTTACAAATACCTAAGCATACTTGTTATTTCGCTCAAAGAAAAAATAAAGACTTACCCCATCTACCCACTAAATGTGAAGATAATTTAAATGCCACGTAATAAAAAAATATCGTTTTATAATTATAGGGTTTTACTTGAAATCAAATATTCCGTTATTTTTACTACCTTTATCGGCCATTGCTTTCCGTTAAAACGAAATCGAAATTAGATTCGGTTAACCGATCCACGTAAAACGAAAGAGGTCGCCGGGTTCTGTGCGAATTTAAACACACGAAATAAACATCTCAAACGCATTTTGCATAACTTGCAATAAAATAAGGCATTTATAAAAGTAAACGTACCGATACAAAAATATTCTATTCTTTAAAAGCAACGGGTGGCAAGAATATTTGCTGTTTTCACTTAAATATGATATTAAATTTTAAACATAATATTGTACACAGAAAAGTACGTCGTACTTGAATAATTAAGTTTTCTCTCGCAGGACTGTTGAAACCCCTGTAGCAGCATTTCTCATTACATAACATTAGGAATTCGTTTACTATCTTTTATACCTTATAATTTACGCAAGAGTATGTAGTGATTTTGCAAAATATCTTCGAATTCCTAAGCAATCATGAAATTCCTTAGGGATGTTTAAAAAAACTGGAGAGGTATCAAGGGACACCCGGATGGAACGAAGTTTCTTTCGATTCCTTTTTCTCGAATTAGTGAAGGAATTGTAATAAAATTTTATTTTATTTAAGTTATAATAATATTTTTTTTAAGATAAGTATACACTATAAGAGAGAGAGAATCAGACAGAGAAACATGCGACGCCGCACAGCTTACAATAACAAAAAGTGTCGTGACAACTTTTCGTAAGAATTTTTTCCGTCTAGCCCCCTTTCACAACGCGCGATAAGGAACTTCGTTCCAATACTCTTTTAGAAGCGCTTTCGTAGGAATAGAAATGCACATTTCCGCATGAACTGTGTGTCGATATATCAGTCTGTAAGTAACCTTTTCATTTTATATGTCATCATCATCATAATAATCAACCCATTCTCGGCTCACTACACGGGTCCCCGCTTTCTTACGTCATCCGGACGTGGCTCAATCCACAGCGGAGGCGCTCTTAGGCAGACGTCCCTTGAGTTTTCTCGAGCCCTATGGCTCAAAATTTCTTCTGACAGAGCTTCTTTCCGAAACAGCATAATCATCATCATCATCATCTTGATCAACCCATTGCCGGCTCACTACAGAGCACGAGTCTCCTCTCAATATGAAAAGGGTTTGGCCAAAACCACCACGCTGTCCATGTGCATTGGCAGATTTCACACGCCTTTGAGAACATTATGGAGATCTCTCAGGCGTGCAGGTTTTCTCACGATGTTTTCCTTCGCCGTTGAAGCAAGTGATATTTGATTGCTTAAAAACGCACATAACTCCGAAAAGTTATAGGTTCGAACCTCCGACCTCTGATTAGGCTAACCTCTTAACCACTAGGCTATCACAGCTTTTATATGTAGTTTGTTCTTAAAAATGGTTTGCATCTGATAAGATGACGCTGATGATTACTCGGTCTGAAGATTACGTTGATGAATACTCGGTATTCAGATTTGATGATGTTTAATTATTGTAATTAATTTGAAAGGATGTGTTAAATATAGTAATAATACAAATGTTTCCAAAACAGCGTGTGGGTGTACCTAAAACCTTTTGAGCGGACAAATATGTATAATACAGAAATAACTTGCCCACTGCCCAGCGCCTCCCCCTTCACCTTCCCCCTAGATAAAAGCATTTATACACTGCATTTCACGTGCACGGGTTTCTGCATTTCGCTTTACTTGAAATGAGATTTCTCAGGGACTTCTCGTAAACTAGATTGACTGAGTGCAACTTTTATTCCCTTATGAATACCGTCGCACAACTTCGGAATAACCAGGGAATTTTGAGCAGGTAAATATTAATTCGGTTGTAAGCCGTTGAAATTGAATTAATTCCTTTCAATAAATTTTTGGTTTTGATATTGCGTTTTCGTCAAATTTAACAGTTAATCATTATCAACAACACTCTAATTTTACTGCTACAACATAATGAGGTCATATGAAAAACAATATATACGCCTGAGAGTTCTCCATAATGTTCTCAAATGCGTGTGAAGTCTTTCAATCCGCACATGGCCAGCGTGGTGGACTATGGCCAAACTCTTCTCATATTGAGAGGAGACTCGTGCTCTGTAGTGAGCCGGCAATGTGTTGATCATGATGATGATGATGATGATTATGCTGTTTCGGAAAGAAGCTCTGTCAGAATAAATTTTGAGCCATAGGGCTCGAGAAAACTCACAGGACGTCTGCCTAAGAGCGCCTCCGCTGTGGATTGAGCCCACGTCCGGATGACGTAAGAAAGCGGGGACCTCGTCACCGCCGACGAAGACGGTGTCTAGACGTTGTTTTTGTATGCAAGGAGTTGTCAGTTGTCATTTGGTCGTAAAGGAGGTCTCTTCTTTTGTAGAGGAGCGCTTAGGTCGGGGAGGCCTATATTGGTTACTGCCTATGATTAATAAGACATTTCGAAGTTAGAATAGTATATAAAATTTGATTTGCATTTGGATTAGGATTGGTTAGGTGTTTCGCTGAACCGAGAGTATTTACAAAATGGTGAATCTTAAATTCGAACGATTATTTAGTTTTTCTCGAATTTTATTCTGGACAAGTTGACGTCGTTCGCTGATTCGGGACGACATCGCCAGTTCAATTCAGAATCGTGTACAATGAAGATAAATGATAAGTGATAAGTGATAAGAGAAATATAAGAACTAGGCAACGAAAAGGAATTAGTATCAGTGAAAAGTGGTGAAAACAGAGCCAGAGAGGTAGGTGTTGCCTGGTACCTTGAGAAACTGTAACGTGTGCGTCGTAATAAAGTTATCAGTTTCAAGGTCACGTATTATTATTTTAATCCCAGAACCCTCAACATCTTACCTATGAATAATTCATAAGGTCATGAATTTCGTTCGTATATTTCTATGATACTTATTCTGATAATTTATGAGAATTAAAACGGGCAGTCTCAGTGGTGTAATCTTTTTTTTTTCTTTCGGACTGTCTATTAGCTGTACAAACCCTATTGGTTGCCACAGCGTAACCGGGCTGTTTGGCGAGCTTTGGAAAGAAGCTCTGCCAGAATAAATATTGAGCCCTAGGGCTCGAAGAAACTAAGGGAACGACTGCCTAAGGGCGCCTCCTTTGAGGCCGAACCTCGGCTTAGGCGACGTATGGGATAACGGGGGGGTCGGACGGTGTTGAAATACAATCCAAGAGTGAGAACATTAGGATGTCGCACGTCGGTGACGGGCACCGGTAATTTATACACACTTGGATGCAATATCAAAATTGTAAATTTAAATTCATACCAAATAAAAACCCTTGCCGGTTACTAATTTTTTTTAATCCTTTTTGAATCTATTTACCTAAAGTGCCTAAAGCGCCTGATAAGAAAAATAATCTTGGAGCTTGACTAGTCCCGTTCTAACAAAAATACAGCGTAAAATCTAACTTGAAAACATTCTATAAAAAATTGACTGATGCAAGAAAGAAGAGAAAAAAATATATAGAGGTCTCGCCCCAACACAAAGTTCACTCAGCGCGGCAGAGAAAATTTGACTTCCCAAATAATTGAATAAGAAAAACATTACATTTTAACGAAATTATCAAGAGCGCGTTTGCTAAAATAATTTGGATGTAAACAAGGCATGCCCGAATTGCTTTAATATCAATTCGGGGTAGCAATAAACTTTGTTTAAGGCTGAGAGCAAAGTTCAATCCGAAACAATAACAAGGAATGTTTTGGTTGCAAATGAAATTGATTTTTTAATTGCTTTTGTGAACTTAGCATCTCGGGCAATTTTACTTTTTATTCTTATACTTTTTATTTACTATACTATTACAAATATATGTTTATTCTATTCGTTAATATTTGACTTTGGATTTGTATGTTAGGGGTGCAAAATTGAAAGTTAAATTATTTTGCCCTCTTTTGAGATGAATTTTTGAAAATCTTTCCTTAGTCTACGTTATCATATTCATTAGCATGTCCATTCACATGCACATTCACCGGTCTCTCTCTTTACTCTTCTTCTCCTTCCCTCCCTTGTCAAGAAGATCTAAACTTTCATGGCATTGACATTGGCAGTCATACAGCCGCTTTTTAAAAGCAACCCAAGTATCTAGATCATTTATTTATGACCATTTGCTTAAAATTTTTATCTAAGATATTCGTATGATTATAACCTGAATCAAAACATAGGCTACTTTTAATCTCGGAAAAATCCATGGTTAGTGCGGGATTTGTGAAAAACTGAATTTCATTTCAAGGCTCCTGCTCCGTAGTGAGTCAACAATGGGTTTATCATGATGATGATGAGAGCTATGGTTTGCCACAGAATAAATCCTCGAAATTATATTTATATGTAAGGAAAGCGAGCGAAACCGATCACGTGAATAGAAAAACGTGGGATAATCTTCAATTACGAATGTTGCTTATTTCACTGTAATTAATTTGAAAAAAAAAATCCTTTAAAAAATGTAATTAAAAATAATCTTAAAACAATAACTCATATGAAAATTCTTAACAATAAGTTTGACGAAAAACGTCGTTTGGAACACGTTCACATGAGTCATTATGCGGTACACTAGTATCAAAATATACTAATAATAACATTATTAGGTATATTTTAGTAGTGTGCGTTCATTTGTGATTTACCTTACTTATGTTAATTACAAACGTAAAATGACTACTGTTCCATCCATTTATCATGAATCCTTAAATGACGTATAAGTCACAGATAAAATCTATAAATAAAGATAATGGAATCTCACCTGCCATCTGATAAAAGAAACGGCTTTTCAACGGTGGCCCGAGGCGGTGCAGGCTCCAGGTTTTCTGCAGAGAAACGTGACATATTAGCGACATAAACGTTTATGACAGTCATTTATATAATATTATAGTATTTGTTTCATCTGGGTTCCATTCGGAAAAAGATTTTTTTTCCAAAAAATAAAATGGTAGAGGCAGCGATATTTCTAAACGATTATTTTTTCGACAGGCAAAGATCGAATACCATACAGCCTAATAAATTTTTGGTTTGTATTAAATTTAAATCCGTCAAATAATTATTAGTTGGAGTAAAAGTTTATAGTGTTGTTTTTTGTTTTGCATTTGTTATACGAGCACGGTACACGAAAACGTTCTAATTTGTTGAAATAATTCTCGTTCTCTAATTGAAATATTTTTGTTTCTATTTGGCTGGCTGACCCAACAGAACAGATACTCAAATATGTGTGCACTTCATGCATACATAAAAGCACTGCCTAGCTTAGTCGAACAGCTGTGCGAGCTGCTGAATTACTTACATAGTCTCCGTACAGCTATTAGTGCATGCTAAAATATGTACCATTCAGCATGATGAAGACATGAGATGAATATGAGATGCCATGGACAACTCCTTTTGTTAATAGATATTAATACTCTGTTTTAATTAACAATAATATCTAGTTACATAGGAGGATATAATAAGAGCTCCTAGTAATTAATGACTACAAACAACCGTCGTAAATGGCAGAGATAATTAACTGTCGACTAATAAATTATCCATTAATCCGTTCCTTGATGGATTCAATTTACCTTCTGCTGATTACATCTAGATTAAACACCTCGGTGGTTTGTGTGTTTTATTTGCAAAATATGTTAAGTATTTACTTAAACTAAAAAAAAATATTATAAAAAATCTATACAATTTAAAATTATGAATCGTTAAATGTATTGCAAAAATAGAGAACTGTTGAACAATATAATGGATGTATGTAATTACTTATACTTATATATATGAAGCTGTGATGGCCTAGTGATTAGGACGTCCGCCTAACCCACCCGGGCACGCACCTCTAACTTTTCGAAGTTATGTGCGTTTTTAAACAATTATAATATCACTTGCTTCAACGATGAAGGAAAACATCGTGAGGAAACCGTATGCCTCAGAATTGCACAATGTTCGCAAAGGCGTGTGATGTCTGCCAATCCGTAGATGGCCAGCGTGGTGGTATATGGCCAAACCCTTCTCATATTGAGAGGAGACCCGTGCTCTGTAGTGAGCCGGTAATGGGTTGATCATGATGATGATGAATTACTTGTAAAAAATGTTTACTTGTGATTACAAAACTTTTTCTACACAACACTTAACTGTTTCGAGTTGTTAATTCTACGGTTGACGATGTAATATCGATTGACGATGTAATATTGATTTATATAATATTTTTTAATTTATATAAGAAAGTTGTGTTAGTTATACTATTTATAACTCAAGACCGGCTGCACCGATTTGGCTGAAAATCGGTGGAGAGGTAGCTTAGAACCGGGAGATGGATATAGAATACTTTTTACACCATTCCCGCGGGATTTATGAAAAACTCAATTTCACGTCTTTGAACTATAACTATAGCTTTGAACTATAAGTGCCAGCTTGCCACAGAAATTTTCCTCAAATTGGTGTATTTCTTTTAAAAACTTTTAAAAACCCCTCGGATTCTACGCGGACGAAGTCGCGGGCATCGGCTAGTATCATATAAAGACGGGTACTAATAAAATTTAAATTAATGAAACTCTGATAAAGAACAAATAAACCTGTATATCTAGAAGCAAAGATTTTAGATCTAGACCTTAGTTGGAATAAATGTTTAATCAAATTCTAAGAAATCGTTTCCAAGCGTTCCGTTTGTATGTGTTATTTAAATAATAAATAAACTTGGCTAAGTAAGATACAAACTTCATTCATTCGGTTTGGTTTATTTTGCTTGAGGCTGAGTTCAGAAAGATGTTTACGCTTTATTATCCTCTCGCCTCTCTACGTCGATAACTGATGTTTTTAAACGAGCAATTCTTGTCTAGACTAATTCTAATTAACAATGAAATGAAATGAAATGAAATGAAATGAAATGAAAATGAAAATATACTTTATTGCTTACTAATACAGAAGAAAAAAAAGAAAAGAAATAAACACACACAGAAAATAAATAGGTGCAATAGGCGGCTTTATCGCTAATGAGCGATCTCTACCAGGCAACCTAGCACAAAGCAGGAATAAAGTAAGGCGACAATAACAATACTTACTAACTACAATTATTATCTATATCTATAATGGTGAGAAAATGTCTATTTGTAATCACTAAGTCGGGACTGATTTTACTTATATAAAGTTATTTTATCCCTTAATAAGATAACATACTAATAAATTAGGCTTTAATAAGGGTGCTTGTTAATCAAGCCCTTAGAAAAACCTTTTCTTTTTTCGGACTGTTTTTTTTTTCGGACTGACTATTAGCTGTGCTAACCCTATTGGCTGCGACAGCGTAACCGGGCTAAAGTTAGCTAGCTGCTATACGCGCGTGCGCCTATTTAATGGTACCTTGTATATTTAATTTTGTTTATTTATTAATACTTACAAAAAAGAGCCTATTAACTTAGGAAAGAGAAATAGTTTTTGACCTTTTCCTACAGCATGTTATGTGAAATATACCGACTTTAGAAGGCAATGAAAACTTAAAATACATACCGGAGGGGAATTAAAAGTACGCGGATCGTATTATGCTAAAGACTAAAGTTATGATCAATGCATCGGAATAGCAATTTATTCGTAAAGATTCAAATAAAATTAATATTAAAAAAAACAAGACATTTGTTTTAACAAGAATGATCCAAGAAATATTTTAACTCTGAACTAGCTCTTGATATGGTTTGCAGCAACCATAATAGAAATACTACCATATACAAGAAAAATAACGAATACTTCGAACTTCTTCTAAGTAGTCTTCCTAAGGTAAATTTGCATTAGTACCTACCTACGTAATAAAAATAATATTGCAAAGAAAGAGACTTCTTATTTCTAAAAATAACACATTAAAGGCTGTGAGATAACACGAACATCATAAGATGATAGGAGTTCACATCTAAATCGGATCAATTGAGCCAACACGGTGCGCAGAAAATAATATTATTTATAAATATCAGTCCAGTCGTTTAAAGGTAATAAATAATACAAATCGAACTTTTACAAAAACAACGACATAAAAAATCTTTTCTCTTTGAACTGTTCTTTAAGGAACAAGCAACATGCCGCGCGTCAAGATTTATTATTCTAAACCTCAGATTAAGTAGATGAAGCCAGAAAAAGTGAGAAATGTGGGAGACAGAAGCGTATGTACGGCTTTTGTAAGGAATTTGAGACGAAACATCGGATCTTCTGTCTTCTACAGCTTGCAGGTTTTTCACCGGCGAATTTGAAAGATTTTTGACGACCTCCGTGGCGCAGTGCGTGCGCTATCGCATTACAGTGTCCCGCGTTCGATTTGGCCGTGGCTAGTGACCACCCTACCGGCAAAGACGTGTCGCCAATCGATTTAACGTTCCGGGACGTTGTCGCGTAGAACCAATTATGAGTATGGGTTTACCCCTAACAAAAGTTATTTTACCATCAAGATTATCTTAAGTAAATAAACTTTGCCATTTACTACGGAAATAATGCATAATCAAAATTAAACTACTTTTGGGAGGCGAATTTAATTTTAGATAACCACGCACCGCGCGGCATTGTTTTGAAACAACATTACGTTACGCTGGAAAATGAAAGTGAAAAAGCTACTTATTGGCTAAATAATCGGCAAACGTCGTCTCGTTGAAAAACAACGACCGAAAAATATTTTCCCTTTGAACTGTTCTCATGATAACGAAGAAACGGCATGTTCTCGCCGATCTTCGTTATCGCGTCAACAAGCAGTCATCTGAACCCAATCAAATGAGCCAATATGAGCGTAAAAAATAATAAGGAAAATCACTCACCAATTTCCTCACTTTTCGCGCGGGAATTCTCGTCAGGCTCCAATTTGGCTTTATTTTTCAATCTGAAATAAAAAAAAAAGAGTTGTTTATTTACTCGTATATTCAATCTACTGTTTTTCTTCGCTTTTAAGGAGCTATTCATTCGGAGAATACGGTAAGTATTTTGCATAATTATGTGAGTTCACAAACAAATTAAATGTTAAAATAATTGTTTTGAATTATCAGATTCTCCACGCGATTTTTCTTTCATCCCGATTGGGAAATAAAGTAACATCCATTGTACTATTCTATTTTCAGTATAATCAACCACAAGTTGTCTTCAAGAGATCTCCTAAAAACGATATCCAGACATATAAATATAATATATGTAGTCCTTTAATTAAAATACGTGTATCCAATATTAATAGAAGTTTTAAATGATTGTTTGAGATAATTTCTATGTAATTTTGTCTTTCACTTCATAGGTATACAATAACATGTAATATTTCACGATCAAATGGAATAATAACTTGCCCTGAACTAACCACGATTATTCTACAGATCCTGATTTGTCAAGCCAACTGAATGAGTAGTTTCTTATTGAGTCTGAGGACCATTACAAAGCCCAACTTTATATAGTGCGCGCTATCAACTGAGTCTTCGGGCCAAAAATGTCAGTAATAGTAGGGATATGCCCCCAATGCGTCACTCGCTACCTGAGTCCACCGTATCGCGGCGGCCAAAGGTAACCTTAATTTTTTTTTTCGGACTGTCTATTAGCTGTGCTAACCCTATTGGTTGCCACAGAGTAACCGGGCTGTTTGGCGAGCTTCAAAAAGAAGCCAGAAGAAATTTTGAGCCCTCGGGCTCTATCAATGAATTTGTCGTTAAGTTTGTAGTTGTTTGTTGTTCTTATGTTTAAGAAGGTAACAAGATCTTTGTACATGAATTTCATTTCTATTTCTCACTTCGATCTCGACAGTTGTACATAATGGAAAATTTATTCTCTAACGTGGATTTTCAAAAATAAAATGTCATATTAACAAGCGAACTCGAATAGTAATAGCGAATTTAAAATATATTTTTGTTTTTAAATGAATTGAAAACTGATCCCGACAAAGTATCCCAGCTTAATTTTAATAAAAGCCAAAAAAATGTTGCGTTTATTTGTGGCGTTAGCAGAGCGTCGAGCGTCGAGCGTCGAGTTGATTGAATAAAAATTGAAATATTGCAATCTGGCAGCCTTAAAGGCAAGGTTTTAAAAACCAAGTACAGTTATCAATATTGATAATTTTGATATGTATGCTAAGGCGTGCTATATCTACCATGTTATAGGAGCTCCATATTATGAAGGCGTTTTTAGATTCACCTAGATTCTAAAAACACCTTCCTACGCAATTAATAAACCAGCTCTGTGCTATAATAGTCGTATTCGTTATTTGGGTATTGTGGAATGCTTCAAAACAAATCTCCACTCCGCTCTGACGGTTGCTTTTCTTTTTCACTATTGTACAGAGGCTTTATATTCACTATTGTATAGAGGTCTTTATTTGGTCCACCCATTTCATAGGTGAATTTCCGCGTCCTTTAGCACCTTCTACTTTTTCTTTAACTAGAAGCCGTTAATACGAATTAAATAAAAGCTTACATTCTTTTGCATATTATTACCGATATACATTATTATCATTATAGTCTGACTAATAATATACTGTATTGAAAAAGTTTTGATGTACGACTGAGATCATAATTTCATAATGTTAAACTGTTTCCACGACGTATTCCATCTTATAATCGTAAGCGTATTAAAGTCTCTCTGCTGGTAAAAGGCCTCCTCTCTAATAGCAAAGGGTTTCCGAGCAAAGACTCTCCAATGTGGGTCCTGTTTCATAGAATCACAGCGATTTGAATAAAATAGAAATTCCATCTATTTCATTTAACATTTTCTTCGTGATTATGTCATAATAGTAATAATAATTTTATAAAGTACGAGTCCGGTTAAAATTCTCTGTTGAAGTTATATGATATATATATGCAAAATTGCCTATAGACTAGTTTTATTACTTCGAAACTGATATTCGTTGTATTACTAACAATTAATATTACATAAGCAATTTAAATTGTCACTTGCTGAAGCAAGTGATATTTCAACGGTGAATGAAAACAAAACATCGTGTGGAAATCTGTATGCCTGAGTGTGGTTCAAATTGTTCTCAAAGGCGTGTGCAGTCTGCTAATCTGCACATGGTCAGCGTGGTGGACTATGGCCATACCCTTCTCATATTCCCCGGCTAAGTTTGTTGTGGGCTTCTTCTTAGACCGGGGCGCGTTTGGAACCCTCATAGCTTTAGTTTTAAGTTTACGAATATAGTAATCGCCATGAAATAACTACTGTGTAAATTATTGACGCGTCAAAAGTGCCTTTTTAAGGACTATTTGAATAAAGATTATTTTGAATTTGAATTTGAATTTATTGAGAGGAGACCTGTGCTCTGTAGTGAACCGGCAATGGGTTGATCTTGAAGATGATGAACAATAATAAAAAAATATTTTCCAGAATGTTTGTACGATATTTAGATGTTAGTTAACGATGTTATTCAGTCTTGAGGCCATAACATTCCACAAAACCAATAGTGCGCAAATTTTTAATACGTAAACATCCACACGTCTTCATAATAAATTTCGCACAAGTAATTGCTGCTTATTATTCGACTTCAGCCCATTCCCCCATTTCCTCTGGAAACATCAGAAAAATAGGTCGCACCTACTTATTGGGCCCGTTTCAAGAGGATCGTTTTCAGCGTGTATTTTTCTATGGGGCATCAGTTTTCGTCGCCCATTTTCGTCTCTAAATGCTGCGGTGCCAATGTCAACAGGAAGCCATCGCCCTATTTTCCCTTTTTACGTCACGGTCATCGCACGGTCGCTTAGCATAATATTTTTGTGTTCCTATATTTTTATATCGACTTTATTAAATATTTGACTTAATTTAAGTGAATTTTATATTTGCCTGTATTTTTTTGGTGTCATTATTTTATTTTATGGGTAAAAGATGTCATAATTAAGTTTTTGCTTACTGTCATATAATCATTTTGTAGATTTTTCTGGGCTTATTGATATTTAATATATATTTTGGAGACATTAATGTAAATTGGATTCAACATGTCGGGAGGTTGGGAGGTCCCGAGTTTTAAGGCTGAGGCAATTTTTCTAGGTACCAAGTTAGTTTAGTAGATACTTATTTAAATAAATATCATAATAATTTATCTATCTGATAATTTATTAGACGTAATTAGTAGCTATACCCAAGCAAATTTATTGCAACAAATAAAGTTTTTTTGAAGTTAAAGAGAGGCCGTACAAAAGTGACGTCTGACGTCATAGAAGATCAGCACTGTGTTTTGACCGACAGAAATCATGTTCAGTCAATCTTTGAATGTCCCGGTTGTGGAGATTTGAGAGCAAGAGACCAGGGGACATATGTGGTGGATGCCCGAATTCTCATAATGAATGAATGGATAATATGAGGGGTCATATTATCCAGCCAAGAGGAGTGGGATTGGTATGCTCAGATGCTCAATAATGATCAGGAGAGAAAAAAGAGAAAAAGTAGAAAAGAAGAAAAGAGGGACAGAAGTAATGCTAAGCGGTTCCGTGCTGGCTCGGAAGAACTGGGGTAGGTTGTTTTAGTCCGTGCAAGTCGGACATGCCGTGCTGTGAGGCAAAAGTCCGTAGGGATTTTTTCCTCCCCAAGGGGGACAAAAAAAATCATGTTAAGTGTTTAGCGTTTAATACAGTCGGTATTTATATCTTGTATGTGTATATTTATATATAGCGTTGGTCGACCCCAACTAGGTGGACAGACGACATCAGACGAGTCGCAGGGAGCCGCTGGAAGCAAGCGGCCCAAGACCAGAGCATTGGAACTCCCTACAGAAGACCTATGTCCAGCAGTGGACGTCAATCGGTTGATAATGATGATGATGATGATGATGTGTATATTGTTGAGTGTGCCTGTAATAGATAAGTTGTAACAGCACCAGCACTAGCTTATTTAGATTGATATAAATGTAACTTACAACTTGTCGCTGGCATGCCTTATGAATATATAAATAAATAAATATAATTCTTCCTATTTAAAAAGTTACTTCCTCTCTTCCTTCAAGTATATAATTTTAACTTTTCATCCAATATAACAAGACGAAACGGCGAAGTTAAATTGCTTTAGACGCCGCGATAAAACGCGAGTACATTGAAATTTATTTCACACGATTACAATTGTCTAATGAACTTAGCTAACGTAAAAAAATCGTTAGGGGAATGTTACATGTCTACTGTTAGTAAAACTGTTAAGAACGTGAAACATCTCGTATGAACAAGTTCGGTACATTAAGTTGCAATAACGAACACTTTCAGCCGAAAACTTAAAGTTTGGCATGATAAGGTCAAGCAATATAATATAGCATACAATTTTTTTTTTGTTATGGGAGAACCTTTTTAATTTTTAACATATTTTGTTGCTTTGTTGTAGCGGAAATAGCTTTCTTTTTTTTACACACTTAAATTTAGCCCTTGACGGCTATCTCACCTGGTGGTAAGTGATGATATTGTCTAGGATGGTAGCGCGTTAGCCTGTTAGGAGTATGGTAAACAAACGCTCCTAATTGGTTTCTACGTGTCGAAATCGGGATAGCGTAATCTCCCCCGCAGACATTGAGAAGGCTTGTGAAATGGGGGGTAGGGTTCGCATCGGAAGCAGCTATATTTAGGCAATTAAAACAAACTTTTCATCTTAAGTCAGGTTTTAGAACTAAACTCAACTTCAAGGTTACGTAGATCTCGTAGATACCTACGCAAACTTGCGACTTCTCTTATTTCAGGGCCAACGTCAATTAACGTCTAAACGTATTTAACGAAAGTAATTTTACGATATCAGATTTAACGTTGTCTTGATAAACATCCGGTGTACTCGTAAATACAACATCCGCTTGTTGAAATAATACAGAACCCTGTTTTTATGGATATACTACGTAACTTATAAGTTATATTTAACTTGGTACAAAACAAGATTATTTAAGCCTTTAAAAAAACATTATTACGGGAAGTTAGGGAGCTAAGATTAATTGAACAAAATAATCTGTATAAACATCAAACTGACTCCGATGCATTCTTTATTACCTATTATATTGACCGAATTAGAGTCTAATAACCAATCACTTGCATAATGCCGTTCAATTATTGCGTTGCTTTTCAGTTTGCTCCAGTATTCAACTGAGCTAACAACCCGTTGCGTTATTAGTTTCACTATAAAAAATCAAAAAGAAAAAAATAAATAAAAGAATGAAACATATATATGGTTAAAAAACATATAACTAATAGATTTGTAAGGTATTATGAGTCGCATAACTGATTGAGCATATACAACAAATTTACTGTGAAAGTGAAACAATGAAACCGGATAATATGAGACGGAAAATAGGGTAAAATATAGTAGGCACATTAATTAAAAAAATATCAAATTAAAATGAAGATGTCGCATTCTTAGGTAACCTAAAACATACCCCGCCGGAAGCGGCCCGGAGACGATGCGTAAACGCATTTCCGAGCGTTAAAAAAAGACTCAGCTTGAAAGGGTCACAATACCTTGGTCAGTTAACTGTGCGTCATGTTCGTAAATGTCGAAACAATGAGACCAAATCAATTAGGTCACTTTAATTCTAAGGGGTTTTGTCATCAGTCCGTAACTCGTTAATATGCTTGAAAGTGATAAAAAACTCTCAGCAGAGGAAATATCTCGTAAAACGGCAAGTTTAACTCTACTTACACGCACTAGAATTGTACGTTTTACAATCGTTTATTGTGGTTTATTAGTGAGAAGTATTCCCTCCAAAACAGAAGAAAAGAACCTATAATGACCATGGAGTTCTTAATTCATAAGTGGGCATGTCTTTGTATAGGCTAAGTACCCGTTGCTAAGAATTGACCCAAATATGTCCAAAAACATTCCCGGCTTAAGTGACAAGCGAAACAAGTTTATTATGAAAGGAACAAGTTTATTATGAAAGTAACAAGTTTATTATGAAAGTTACAAGTTTATTATGAAAGTAACAAGTTTATTATGAAAGTAATAAGTTTATTATGACCTAATAATGAAAATGAATGCTGTATGTAAATCTAGTAGAGCACTCTAAAAGCAGTTATTAGCTTAGTTTTAAAGAGTTTTTTTTATTTAAGGTTAATTTTCTAATTACAGTTAATTTATTTACGGTTCTGTAAATCAAGGGTGCTAACCGGACTTTATCACAAAGATACCGACATCCGTTATCCGTTATTTACATCTAATTATTGACCTAGGGCGGCCAAAAGGTTTTTTAGCTGTGCTAACCCTATTGGTTGCGACAGTGTAACCGTGCTGTTTGGCGAGCGTCGTAAAGAAGCTCTGTCAGAAGAAATTTTGAGCCCTAGGACTTGAAGAAACTAAGGGCGCCTCCTGTGAAGCCGAACCTCGGCTTAGGCGACGTTTGGGAAAACGGGGGGGTCGGACGGGGCAAATAGTTGTTTGGGATGAGTGTACTAATCTGACAGGTTTTAAGTTAAAAACACGACAGTAATGAACTTAACGAGAGCGTAACCGTGGTTAAAAGCTATTCGTAGTGTAATCAATAAAATAATTTATGAGCCAGATATATCTGGTTGTGACGCATTATAGCAAGTTAAGCTTCATATAATAGTTATGTTTAATATATATGAGCGAGTCCACCAGGATTCACTGATCCGAGCCCCAAATGATCTCCGTAAACTCATCTGTTCATCAGGATCTCCTTTAAATAAAAGTATGTGAAGACAATATAGAAATAATAACAAAAATCGTGATCTACATTTCGCCACTTTGCAAATGATTTTCTTTTTATAATCTTCTGACTTACACCATGCGCTTAGAATACTCAGCGAAGTAGGATAATGTGAATTATGTACGGTATAATGCGCAACGCGGGACACCGGGGGTAAAAGAGCCCCTTCACGTTGGCCCCAGTTTTCGGAGTATATGTTTTCATTATTGATCATATTGAACTTACGTATCAACATCTCGTCCAATCCCTAGTGCGTAATAAGTACGCAAATAAAAAATATTAATCTTGAATACTGTACGAATTTTCACATTTAAGAATCTTTTCCGTACGCCTTGTGTATTTTTTTTTCAATAAAATGAATCATTGATCATCATCATCATGAACAACCCATTACCGGCTCACTACAGAGCACGGGTCTCCTCTCAATATGAGAAGGGTTTGGCCATAGTCCACCACGCTGGCCATGTGCGGATTGGCAGACTTCACACGCCTTTGTGAACATTATGGAGAACTCTCCGGCGTGCAGGTTTCCTCACGATGTTTTCCTTCACCGTTGAAGCAAGTGATATTTTAATTGTTTTAAAAACGCACATAACTCCGAAAAGTCAGAGGTGCGTGCCTGGATTCGAACCGCCGGCCTCTGATTAGGAGGCTGACGGCCTAACCACTAGGCTATCACCGCTTCCAATTAATCATTATCTTTATTCAAATAATCCTTTAAAGGCACGTCAATAATTTACACACAGTAGTGAGTTAATGATGATAACTACATTCGTAAACTTAAAACTAAAGCTATGAGGGTTCCAAACGCGCCCTGTTCTAAGAACAAGTAAAATTATGGGAAATGACACCTGGAATAATGTAAGGATTGTAACGATACTCTAAATGTCCAAAGCTGGCATTTAGAATTTGAATCGTGAAACATTACTCATTTTTGGGACAGACGTGTAATAACAAAATTTAATACCATCACAGCTGCTAAATTCTCAGAAGTTATTCTAGATAAGGTTACCTGCACAGCATCTCTTTTCTCGTAAGATTAATGTCTGTTAAATTGTATTGTAAATGTTGTATTTGTCGGCCTCCGTGGCGCAGCGCGTGCCCTGTCGCATTACAAAATTGGAGGTCCTGGGTTCGATTGCCGGCTCGAGTCTGATCTGGTCTTCAGCCGTGGCTAGTTAGATTAAGCGTTCCGGCACGATGTCGCGTGGAAACCAATGGGGAGTATAGGTTTACCATACCCCTAACAGTTTAGCCCGCTACCATCTTAGACAGCATCATCAATACCTTGGGGTGAGATTGCCGTCAAGGGCTAGCTTGTAGTGGATAAAAAAAAGAAGGGCAACATGTGAGTCTCTCGCCTATTTATTTTCGATAGAATCTGTCAGCGGACCGGTGGTAAAGTCTCTACCGTATGCAAACTTGACGTTCTTTTGCTTATGAAATCATTCTACGAGATATTTATACATTTCTTAGCTCCATAATCTTGTTTTCCCGCAACCATTCATACTATGAAACAGGTAAATGATATCCAACCAACTTGCACGAAGCATTTTATATTCTATGTTTCATTTTGAACTGGTAAAGTAACGAAACATATGAATTCCGCCGAGGTAAGAATGACTGGAAAATTTCTAGTCCAGCTAGCTTCGACATTCGACCAAAACAAATATTGTTTGCTTGTTTAAACATTATTTTGATAAAAAAAACGAAAAAATATGTTTAAACGTAACGAGGTTTTACATGAAAAACATTTTTCGGTTTCATAAAAAAAAACTGGTATTCTTATTCTTCCATCCGGAAGACAAAGGATACGTTTTTGTCCAGGAAAATTAACGGTTCCCATAGAATTTTTTAAAGACAAAGAAAGTACATCGAACATTCAACAACTAGTATAATTATTGTTATCAAACTAATTATCTCATATATTTGGTTTCTATTCAACTTTATATGCTTAGCTAGATTGCTGGCCACGCCCATCTCATGTTTTCGTGTTGGTTTTGGTAGCCATTTATTTATCGTTGTACGAAAGTTAATAAAGGATATTGTTCTAATATTTCGCTTTAAATATATACCCCTGAGCTCGCTAATTTAGTGTAACTTTGTCTGATAAAATTGATGAATGATCAGCAAGTGGAGTGCCCAAAACTTACCTTCTGCCGCAGGAAATAAGGGCCATCAGATAAGGTCCCTTATTGACACTTAGCTCTTATCGGAATCAAAAAGGCTGCAGTAAAACGATCTCTTAAGAGTTTAGCCTTCAAGGCATCCTTTATGCTTAACTTGCTGAGTTGTGATGAATCTTTAAAAGATTTTCAAGAGCGTTGTGTAATAAGGTATTTTTATATTATCTATAGGTTAAGGATTATATTAGATAATAATAAATCAGCGTGCGGTGCTTTAGGTGTTCTACCTGTTATTTGACAGTTACTTTTTTTTTCATTGGTACCATGATGTCGTTATTTGAAAACTAAGGCTGAAAAGTAGTAAGATACAAGTACCTACTCGGAAAAATCCTACAACACTCTCCGAGTTAAACACAAAAATGCCTTAAGGGTGTTGTTGGGTCATCCCCCACTTATTGGGGCCTAGAACAGGGGCATGTTGATTGCTTTCATCCCACAATGCGGCAAAGATGTGGATCCCTGGATCGTAGACTTCGTAGCACTAAGAACAGTAATCTGAAAATGTCTACAACCAGGTTCCATGGAAGTACGTGATTCGTTTCTACAGGAATGGGTTTGCACTCATTTATTCAGCGTCCGACCCCCCGTTATCCCAAACGTCGCCTAAGCCGAGGTTCGGCCTTAAAGGTGGCGCTCTTAGACAGACGTTCCCTTAGTTTCTTTGAGCCCTAGGGCTCGAAATTTCTTCTGGCAGAGCTTCTTTCCGAATCTCGCCAAACAATCCGGTTACGCTGTCGCAACCAATAGGGTTAGCACAGGTAATAGACAGTCCGAAAAAAAAAACTCATTTATTTTAAATTAAATATTATGTTAAATACTAACATATATGGATGTAATATTAACATTCATGTACGGATATATGTACATATTACTAACGAGTGAGTCTTTGTCACTTAAAATCACGATCAACCTATCACCAGCTCACTACAGAGCACGGGTCTCCTCTCAATATGAGTAGGGTTTGGCCATAGTCCACCACGCTGGCCATATGCGGATTAGCAGAGTTCACACGCCTTTGAGAACATTATGGAGAACTCTCAGGCATGCAGGTTTCCTCACGATATTTTCCTTCACCGTTGAAGCAAGTGATATTTTAATTGTTTAAAAACGCACATAACTCCGAAAAGTTGGAGGTGCGTGCCCGGATTCGAACCGCCGACCTCTGATTAGGAGGCTGACGCCCTAACCACTAGGCAATCACAGCTTTCTTATTATTAGCTAAAATAGTGATTCACCACACAATTTTAAATATGTCCCTGACTAAGTATTCACACAACGAATATACGCTACTGTTACGACGTGTAGTAACATACGCTCATAAAGCGGTCATAAATCACAGGTGGTACCAGCGTTGCTGTAATTTTATCGCTAGTTTTACAACTTTTACACGATCCTAAAGACGCGTACAGTTTTATTTCATATTCATATTTCTCGCAAGTACCTTTTGTTATTCTTATAATATATATACCCATCAGGCATGAGTAACAAAGATTATTATAGTTATGCGTTCGACCGTTTTTGGTATGTGTGTGTGTGTGTGAGAGAGAGAGTTTGTATGTGCGTGTGTGAGAACTATATTCCTTATCTTAAATGTAAAGGTAGGGGGATTCCAATCGCGCCCAGGTCTAGGAAGCACATCCAAGCTTTTTTTATCGTCAAAATAATCCGTAATATCATAGTGGTACTTTTTCTATAAGCGTACGTTTCAGTTGATAATTAATAAACATTTTCAATCAAATTTGAACACGTAACTAATTTTGTGCAGCCTGCTAAACCTGAAAGCTTCGCTTAAGGACTTGTCTGATGTTTTTTATGCTTTTCAAGTGTGCGTCAGTTTGGGGCCTGCTTTTGCAATATGTATTGGTGTCAAATAACCTTGAATGTTGATATGAGTAATCCGAGGGCGAAACAGAAAATACTTTATCTAATATCTTTCTCCTCTACAAGCTCTTGCACAGGAAAACACCCTCTTTCTATTATTGTTCTATAAGAATATTCATGATCACCATGATGATAAATAATAATTAAGTAAATAATTTAAAACTGTATCTACTAATTAAATAGAAACTTCATGTCAAACTTGATATAAAACATTTGGGATGTACTTTTTAAATAGTCTATTTTCAAGTAATATTTTAAATAGTAAATAAGAAGGTAGTTTTGTAGATAGGATAATAAAGTATAGCACTTGCAAGGTTATGTTGTTAAAACATTTTTGAAGTGAAAACTTCTTTAGCGGCGTTGAGCACTTTTTCTGTAAAATAAATAAAATAAAATCTATAAAATCTTAAACTCGCGTCAGGACACGTGACCTGATCGAAAAAGCGTAAGACGGATGGAGAGTAGACAGCTATCCCCTCTCTACGGCGCGGCGAAAATGTATGCCTGGGCCTACTGTTTCGTTTAGGCAGCGCAGGGCGCTTGCGCGAATGTTCGTGTATGTTACAGCGTGCTACGCGCATCCATGGATGGTGACAGCTGATGGCTCGACCGTCTGTGTAGTGATCACATTGTGATGACATTGAATTTTTAAATAGTTAATGAATTTGGTTTAACTATGTCGAATGATCGCAATCTTAAAACTGTTCGAATCAAAACTGTTCGTTTCTTACTTCAGCTACCATAAACCTATCGTATCAGTTTTAGAGATTGGCGATGATAGTTCTGGTAATGATGATGGTGAAAAAGTCGTTGAAATTATGGATGAAAGTTGATTTTTCGGAGAGATAAACTTTTTAATGTAAAATAATTGTAATAGTTTTAAAGTGTTAAATTTTTAATGTAATATAAATTGTCATGTTTGTGTACGATAGAGCAATAAATGAATATTGTATTCTACCACATAAATGATAGTACTTTTATACTGATAAAGCAATTGGTGCAAAATTATTCCCTAACCATTCCAAAATATCAAACATGCTCAACGTTAATAATCAAGTTTTCACTTCTGCCGGCACTCCCGGAGTGCAACCCGTCTTTTTTTTTTGTTTATCTTTTCCAATTAGACGTAAATAAAAGGTAAAAAATATAACTATCCTATTTAATAACACTGCAATGCGATGCTGAATGCAAATGCTAAAGGATTGTGTAAGACATTAATTACAAGTCGTAACAATTTAATGACGTCAAATTCTTTACTTTTCTTCACACAATAGCTGTTATTTTGGTAATTGACGTCACAATGATGAAATAATTAGGCAAATTGCTCACTGAAAGCGAGTTGCTGAAAACTTTTGTAATGTCACAATATTTAAACAAAGGCTTAATGGGTTCAATACAAAATTTAAAGAGTTTCAAAATGCTTTCTGATTAATAATGGCTCTATTTGGGTCAAGTATAGTCTTATTTTAACAAAGTTTTAGGTTCGATTCCTCAGATAAAAATGAATCATCACAAAGATACTACAATATATGATTACACATTGTAAAGGTTAAGTTTGTATTAAATTGTGTATATGTGTTTGTATGTTTGTTAGTTCTTTACGCAAAAATTCTATCATCATCATGATTAATCCATTGCCGGCTCACTACAGAGCACGGGTCTGACTATGAAATGAGGTTGCCATAGTCCATCACGCTGGCCATGTGCGCATTGGCAGACTTCATATTATGCCTTTTTTTGAAAATATTATGGAACACTCTCAGGCATGCAGGTTTCGTCACGATGTTTTCCTCACCGTTGAAGCATTATCACTAGATAATTTTAATTTCCAAAAACGCAAATAACTCTGAAAGTTAGAGATGCGTCGAGATCGAACCCTCGACGTCTGATAAGGAGGCGGACGTCCTAACCACTACGCTATCACAGCGTAGATAAGAATATAAATTATACAAATAGTCAATTTTAAAAATAACAATAAAAATAATCTCTTTTTGTGGTAAATATTGTGTTAGATCACCAAACGGCAGTGAAGCGATGTCTTTTGGTTGAGTACTAGCTCCAGCTAATTGGAAAGAAACGCTTTGGATTATTTACAGCAACTTATGCATGCCCAATTTACCCCACATTTAAAGACGGAATCGACAGTTGTATTATTATCGCCCAACCTCACCTTTTAAGCCCCAATAATAAATTGAGCATATAATCTTTTTCGCAGAATGAGGTTATCCATTAGTGAAAATTAAATGAAATCCTCACAGAAGTTTCCGAGATAAGCGCGATCAGACAGATTAAGTCGGCGCTAATCTAGCTATCTCGGTAAAGCTACCTAAATCCTCATATTTATATGAAAATTAGCTTTTACCCGCGGCTTCGCTTACATTGAAATCTTTAAATAAGTATCAGAGAACATTACAATGGAATTGAATCAATATGATAACTATATTTTAACAAACCATTTTTTATCTCTCCTAACAAATAAATATTTCCTAAGAAATAAAGAGTTTGCTATGTTACTTTTTGTACCTGCAAGAATATATGTAGAAAGTTTCATGTTCGGTTTAGTAGTTTTCGAGTGTAAGCTTAACAAACAAACTTACATTCAAAGTTATAATATTTTATGAAAATACAGTTCTATGGAATTCTTATGGTTTCTTTTAAATACGAAAACTCTTTTTTCATATCTGTGTGTTCAAAATGATTAGAAACAATAAATCATTATCACTAAACAAATGTTTAAAAAAATCTTTCTCCAAAGTTTCGTTTGTTTTTGCCTTGTAATATCAGAAACTGTATTTAATAGCCTAAATACCCTGAGAGGGTTTAAATCATATATATATATATATATTTGTAATCTATATGAAACCGTAAAAGATTTTGCACTAACAAATACTTTACAGACTAACAATATTTTATCGGTCCTTGAAGAAGTAGTATATAAGATGGGGTTAATGTTGAATATATTCGAATACATGAAAGGCATCTTTGAAATTCATGAGGCCAAGACGGTGAGTACCAATTGAGACAGAGTGAATAAATCGTATGGAAAATCACCAGGGATTTCGAAATCTGTTATTGTAGCTACGTTTCACAGAAGCTCGCTATTTAAGAAGTAGATTTTATTATTCACTCGCGTCTGTGTTTTTTGTTATTTTTTAGCATAGTTACAATTTGTTTGAATATCGGTTATATATCTAATCTATCTATCTTTAATGAAATATACATTTTATCTTTCATTCAATTTACTGAAATAATATACCTATACTTCTTATCACATATAATAAATATTGAATCAATTTTTTTTAACTGTGAATTTGGTGTGTTGCGACGGAAGCTTTATTATCATCGCAATCATCTATGACCTATAAACTTTTGGCAAAGGATATTTAAACAGAAACAACATAAATTGAAAGACTGCTCTAATTCTTCTAAAAATTTAAAATAAACCTTAAATTTAACCTAAAACTAAAACTATAAAAAAATATGTCCCTTTAGGCAAGGTTCCGAAGATACTGGCAGCGTTTCCCCTTTGGATTGCAAGACTAATTCGTTGTCCGAGGTAGCTGGCAGCTCTTCAATCTCCTGTGATGTCGACTAACCTTTTTGCTATTTCCCTAAAAAGCCCTATAGCGCTAGGACCCCACGGACCGAGGGTCTCGACACCGAATGAGAATAAATTTAGTTACAGAAAGTTATTGCTTGATGTGTTGCGAATAATGAATCTGTGGCAAGCTTTGGGCTTAACGGTAGGTCTCGAAACCGGTTTTTAATGCGATAAACATTCTTTGGTAACTGTTTACTCTTCTTTGTTGGTAAATAATAGTATCAGTTGCGGCTATACGTAAGCGAACGATTTCATAGCATCCAATTAACCTAGAAAACAGATTCACTCCGCGATCCTACTAAAGCGTCAAGCAATCGGTATATATTTTAATAATAATAACTTGACATCACAGCGTTCTGCGTTAGTCAATTGTTTTGTATTACGTGCTAAATTCACTTTACTTCTGAAAATCGAACATAGTCGAGCTGAATTATGAGTTCGAAAAACCGGTTAATTCTGGTTACTGGAACTGGAATCCGTTGCTCAATTCATCCTGTTAAAACTGAAACCTAAATCAAAATGATTCCGCTACTAGGGTTCGTGACTACTGGTCACAGATTTATTGTGATTTCTGATTATATGCTTCATCATGATCAACCCATTACCGGCTCACTACAGAGCACGGGTCTCCTCTCAATATGAGAAGGGTTTGGCCATAGTCCACCGCGCTGGCCAAGTGCGGATTGGCAGACTTCACACGCCTTTGAGAACATTATGGAGAACTTTCAGGCGTGCATTCCTCACGATGTTTTCCGTCGCCATTGAAGCAAGTGATATTTTATTTTTTTTAAAACGCACATAACTCCGGAAAGTTAGAGGCGCGCCCGGATTCGAACCGCCAACCTCTGATTGGGAGGCTGACGTCCTAACCTATTACCGCTTCTAGGCTATCGCCGCTTCTTATTATATGCTTACCGGAGAACATTATGCTGTGCGAACGTGCCGAGGGTGCGATGAGGAGAGTTAGGCGGCAGCACCAGTGGCATGGAGGACGCCTTCCCTGGGCCCTGCAGCACTCGAATACCCATCCGCACCGTGTTGCGGCGAGATACTTTCTCATCTGCCCGATCTGCTGTTAAGAGCATAGTGTCAAGCATAATTTTAAAAGAAGGGTAGTCTCAAGTTTTTGTTAAGATAACATAAAAGATTTTTTATAAGGAACAAATAATACAAAAGTTTCAACACATGAAAAAGATGATCCTGTCGAAATAAATACAGTGTTCCACAAAATATAGGGATACACAAAAACAAGATATATAGGCGATATGTCATTAAAACAAACCAATTTAGAAAAATTATGGCAGTAAATAATGATAAGATGAAAACATATGAATGTATGTAATTGAATGCGGTGAATGTTTGTGTATATGTAAGTGTTTGTCAATGTATGTAATATATGAATGTGTGTGTGGGTATGAATGTAAACATATGTGTGAAAGTCTGTATATACAAATGTTATGTGTCTTCATTTTATTTACAAGACTTGTAGGTGTGGATCAAATACGGGCGCTTAGACGTGTAGACTTACGGGTTTTGAGATGAAAATCGATACAGCCACTCAAATTGAGGCAGCATTAAGGGTTATTGATCTTAAATATTTCTATGAGAGCAAAGGCCTTTGCCCAACATAGGAACGTTTAGGCTGAGGATGTTAATTCTGATGACATAAAGCTTTCGTTGAAGAAACTTTCAAGCGAAGGATGGTTATGTCTACTGGTCATGGGTTTTAGTAGGGATTTCTACATGGCCTTTAACTGAAATTGGTTTAATTTGATGTTGCATCATAACACTCGCATCTTTTGACCCTCACATCTATCGGTCACCAACCCAAGTTTACAATATAAATGTCACTTTTCTAAGAGAGCGAGAGTGAGGAGCTTTTTTTGATACAACACAAGTTAGCCCTTGACGGCATCTCATTTGATGGTAAGTGATGGGGGCGGGCTAAACTATTAGGGGTATGGTAAACCCATACTCCTAATTGGTTTCTGCACTACATCGTGTCGGAACGCTAAATCGCTTGGCAACATGTCTTTGTAAAGTGGTAACTAAGATTCAAGCCCGGAATCGAACCCAGGAACTCCAAATTTATAATGCACAGCGCGTGCGCTGCTCCACGGAAGGCGTCAAAAAATTCATTGAGCCTTTATTAAGGATTGAGATTTTGATGGGCTTGCAATGACCTTTGGTCATCGGCGAGCTAAGTAGTTTCATCTACCGGCAGGATCAAGGTCAGCTAGGTCTGAAACTTACCAATATAAGCACGTACGTCGTAGGAAGTGCCAATAGGTGCCCCGTGGTATTGCTTCGCTGGGACCAGCTGCACACTCGGAGGCGCTATTGGGGTCAGCTCCAAATGAAAGGGAAAAGCGTTCGCACCCAGCCTTTTGATGAGAGCATCCTGTAAAAGAGATTACGCTTCACTACTAAAGAAAGATGTTTCCTCAAAGTAACGATTTGGAGATATACAAGGGACAGGTAAACACATTTCTGTAAAGTAAGCCAAGCACCACGCAAGGTTTTAATGTGTTGCGAAAATTCAAATGAAAATTATTAATATATTTTAGTAATTATACTATATTTCTTTAAAAAATAATAATTTTAGGTTCAATTTAAGGTTTATTTTAAGTTTTAGTTGTTATAAATAAATGAGTTTTTAATCATTTTGTAAATCAAAATGATCGCTAAAAAATATATAAAAAATATAAAATGAAAATATGTGGACGTGAAATGGTCGCAGCATTAACTACACCTAAGGTTCCTAGCCAAAGGATTTCCTCATTATGTGTATATGTGTGCTTATGTAAGCTGTGATAGCCCAGTGGTTAGGGCGTCCGCCTCCTAATCAGAGGTCGGCGGTTCGAACCCGGGCACGCACCTCTAACTTTTTGTTAGAGGTTATGTGCGTTTTTAAAATAATTAAAATATGACTTGCTTCAACGGTGAAGGAAAACATAGTGAGGAAACCTGCACGCCTGAGAGTTCTCCATAATGTTCTCAAAGGCGTGAAGAGCTCCTTCTTTTATAATCAATCTCATTTTCGGGCTTCTTGCATTGTAAAGATCTTCTTTTAATTAGTTTATTTTAAGAAAATTCAAACTATTTATTAATTTTTTTATATAGTAATATAAAATATAAAGACCACTACCATACGGATATACAGTATGAATGAGTTATAGTCTATCCTTTCACCAGCTCCGTCAGTACTATTGCATAGTCGCCGAAGTTAAATGGGTCTGCCAACATGCAACTGAATTTAATGCCAGCTGTATTTGCCAATTGGATTAAAACTTTTAAACCGGAAAGTAAAATCTACGTTGGCTTGATAAATGCTTAAAAAAATGCAAACGTTTTTGTGCGAAAACTTTAGAATAAACGTATTATGTTCATTTTAACGTAGCACATTTATACACGTCTAACCCTTTTACACGTATGATGGATTCCAATCATTCAATAAACATTTTCTCGCAACATTTTTCGAACATTAGCCGCTTGGGACGAGGGTTATCGATATATATATATCAGTTTTATTTATTATCTAAAATTTTTTAAATAACAAAAATCAAATTCAAATGGCACTTTTGACGCGTCAATAATTTACATAGTAGTGATTTAATGGTGATAACTACATTCGTAAACCTAAAACTAAAGCTATGAGGGTTCCAAACGCGCCCCTGTCTAAGAAGAAGCCCACAACAAACTTGGCCGGGTTTTTTATTTGTTATCACCATCTCACATTATCAATAATAAAATCAATTCACACGCAAGCTTTTTATCGTTTATATAATCCTTAATATCGTAATAGGATTTTTCTGTAAGCTTTCGTTTTATAAAAACTTTGAACTTATTGATAGACATCTCCAAGATATCAATCATGGAATTCATGCCACGCCAAAAGTCACAAAGTAAATATAAAACACTCGTGCAATAAAGCCAGAATTTTACTCTATTTGGAATTTATAAAGACTCTAATTGTTAATTGGAAAACGCACTTCCAAAAATTAAAAACCTAAAATTTCACTTTTCAACCACCGTACAAGCGGCAATGGTGGTGGTGGTATTACATTTATGCAAAAGCCTGAAACAATTTAAAGTACAAAAAAAATGTATAGTAGGTACCTATGTACTACAGACATGAAACTAATCATACCAATCTTAAAATAGGTTTAAGAATTGGATAACACAAGATGATTAAAGTAATTGCCTTTATTTATCTCACAAACGATTTAAGTACACACTCGAAACATTGCGACAGTTACCTCCCCTAATCTCGGGTTACCTTAGACTTTAAATAGATTCTATTTTATTTCCTCAGACTTTAATTTACTCGTTTTCGTAATGGACTTTAGCTGTGAACACATTCATTGGATTTTTAATTAATCGCTCAGGTATCTTCAGTAATTTTCTAGACAGAACCTTGTCTCTCTCCACCAGACCCCAGTAAGGATCTAACTTTAATTACCCACACTTCAATAACGTCCCAAACTCTACCTCAGTCCTTTTCTATCCCAACCCTGTCTACCACATTCGCCCACGCTATCCACTGTCTAGTTAATGCCACATCACTTTGACAGCTCTAACAAGAATTTCGTTAAACTAGTCGCTATCTTTAGATCTTACAAAATTGTGCTACGAGTATATATGAACATATTTTTAATATTTTTCACGCAAAAATAATGGGTTGTCTTTACAAGTAATCTATAGTATTATAGTAATTTTACTAATTTATAAGTAATCTATATTACTTTTACTAATCCTCTACCTAGCCGAAAGTCCTGTCAAAATACATACCTAAGATTAGGTCAATTAAACGGACCGACAGAACTATGACCAGCTAGAAACCAACCAGTTTAAACTATTTTTTTTCCACACTACAAGTTAGCCCTTGACGGCAATCTCACCTGATGGTAAGCGATGATACAGTCTAAGATGGTAGCGGGCTAACCTGTTAAGGATATGGTAAACCCATACTCCTAATTGGTTTCTACACGACATCAAGCCGGAACGCTATATCGCTTGGCGACACGTCTTCGTCGGTAACTAGCCACCGCAGAAGCCTTGGACCAGACCAGATTCGAGCCGGGAATCGAATCCAGAACCTCCAACATTATAATGCGACAGCCCACACGCTGCGCCACGGAGGTCGTCAATGTTCGGGTTATACTATCGTTCAACCAAAAATATAGCTTATCAGTCGGTCATACGAGTAAGTGTAAAGGATTTTACGTGTATAAATGTGCTACCTTGTCTACTAAAGTTAATATAATATGTACTGAGAACGTTTATTATAAACTTTTTGCATAAAGCAAAACGTCTGCATTTTTGAATTTATTGACTAAATCCTTTAAGATTCAGTTTCAGACAAGGCTTTTAAAGTATGACTGCGAAATTGCCGGGAAATCAGATCATTTGGTTTTCTCGCCTATTGTTGACAGGCGTTAATTACGAAACGTAAATAGTCTTACTCATTTCCAAGTTTTATTATATGCACCGTTTTATTATATGAATAGATTATTTAATTTATGTCATTCAATAATTACCCTCCAACTATAGGTCTTCTCGTACATAAGTCTGCTTTTTGTATCTTAATTTTTTGGTGTCCAATAAAATAAAGTAAAAAAAACATACATGAATAGAAATTGTGTAATTGAATTTTTGACATACTTATTATTAATATTATTATCGCTATTTAGTTTATTTCTCGACATTTTTAAATGATTTACATGTAATTACAATATTATTTTTGCACGCCTACCCGGCAGAATGTAAGAAACTCTAATTAAATGTAACACCAATCAACTACACAATCTATGCAAATAAATGATTTAATTTGATTTGATTGCTTCCTCGTTTAAAGCCGAATCGTAATAGGTGATGAATCCTTTATCAACTTACTACCTTTGTTTGTCGTGGTGGAAAACTACCTCCGTCATATCTTTATGGTAGTACGAAGAGCTTTAAGGCTACCTTCGTCCCTTGGGTAGGACGAGGTTACGTGGGATTCCCCCATAGTCGAACTAAAAAAGCAAAAGCCACCACGACATGTCCCTTTCGCTGGTTTTGCTGGACGCCCGGGGGACCCGTTGCATACTTCCGTTACGGCCAGCTTACTACCCACTTACTGATCGTCCGACCCCCCCGTACAGTCCGACCCCCCCGTTATCCCAAACGTTGCCTAAGCCTCAAAGGAGGCGCCCTTAGGCAGTCATTCCCTTAGTTTCTTCCAGCCCTAGGGCGTAAAATTTCTTCTGGCAGAGCTTCTTTCCAAAGCTCGCCAAACAGCCCGGTTACGCTGTGGCAACCAATAGGGTTTGTACAGCTAATAGACAGTCCGAAAAAAAAAACCACTTACTGACTATTACATCTCGCAATCAAATGTCAGTGCTGCCATCTATCTAAATAAATACATAACAAGGATGCCTCTTGAAATCACGTCGGTGTTACCAATCTAAAGGCGCACCTACCGTTCAGTCAACTGATGCAAGAGAGACGATCGCTCACAGAACGTTATTACATGTCTACGAATTCGACTGAGCAACCCGTAATGTCCGCACAGACACACACACCACACACACTTACCTACCTACATCGGTAGATGTCAATACCATTATTTTTATATTGAGCGGAAAGAAAGAAATATTTACTTTGAATAATTGTAATGCTTGTGACACTTTTGTGATAGCTACGATCGATTGACAACCCATTTGAATAATTGTTTCAATGGTACATAAATTGTCCGTAAATTGTATGACGTCAATAAAGGTAAATATTAGTTTGAAAGTATTTGAAATTATACTATTGGGTATGGTAAACCCATACTCCTAATTGGTTTCTACACGACATCATGCCGGAACGCTAAATCGCTTGGCGACGTCTTTGTCGGTATATCGTCAGTGTGGTTGGACGCCTTCACCACTGGCGTGTTGGGGTACCGGGCGGTTCTATCAATAAAGGCTTTGGAAAAATTATGAAAAATTTATGTTTTGACTGTAGGACATGGTCTCTGTGTCTACGTCACACGACCACGGACCCCTGCATCCATGCGCATGTATCTGTCCTGGAATGGAAGCGTATTGTATGAGCTGGGCGCACATATAAGAACGAAAAAATATCGATTCGAACAATGAATAGAAGCAGGCGTTACTTTGCGGAAGTCCATGATAAACAATAAACAGCAAGTATAATTTGCTATATTCCGCCGACAACCGGGAGATTTGTATAATATTACACCACACAAAATCTTCCACTAGAACCTCTACGCACGTTTCGACCCGACACCGGATCATCCTCAGGAGAGGTTGACTTCACAAGCGAGAAAAGTAAAGTGAGTCACTTTCCACTGTTTATTGTTTAATATCGATTCGTATACTATAAAATTCTAGAGAATCGAAATAATTGTGACCTTGATTAATTCCAGAATGTTCTCTACCGAAAGATTTCGACAATACTGTAATAGTTGACGCTGTTAGTATCTCTGGATTACTCAGCTTCTTAATTGAGATGCAACATGATAGCGATCATTGAATGGGTGATTTTTATATAATGACGTAAAATTGCCTATATGCGATGCAGCAATATATATGGTAGCTGTGATAGCCTAGTGGTTAGGACGTCCGCCTCCTAATCAGAGGTTGGGGGGTTCGAACACGGACACGCACCTCTAACTTTTAAGCAATAAAAATATCACTTGCTCCACGGTGAAGGAAAACATCGTGAGGAAACCTGTATAATGTTCTCAAAGGCGTGTGATGTCTGCCGATCCGCACATGGCCAGCATGGTGGACTATGGCCAAACCCTTCTCATATTGAGAGGAGACCCGTGTTCTGTAGTGAGTCGATAATAGGTTGATCATGATGATGCACCAATAGCACCTTCATAAATAATTCCTGACGCTGAGTATGGTATGTGAGATCAGATGTGGGATAAGATACCTTTTCTTTTGTATGTTTACCTGTAGTGGAGTGTTGGGCTCCCTCTCCAAGTTGCAGTGGACTGGCCATATTTGCGCCAGGCTCATGATCGCTTCATTGCAGAACTTCAAACCCATCACCTCTTCATCTTCTCGACCGTACCTGTTGATAATAAAATATTTGGGGATGAAAATGTCGCATTTAATAATTCGGGAACTGTTTCTGATATTAAAACTATCGTTGGTTAACCGGTACAAGCCTTAAAAGTTTTCCAGATTAAAGAGCCGGGAATCGAACCCAGGACCTACAACATCATAATGCGACAGCGCACGCACTGCGCCACGGATATATTGAAATGACAGTGAATCTTTTATAACATAATTATTAGCAACTGAATTCTTAGAGATGTCCCTCAATAAGTTCAAAGATTTTATCAAACGTTAGCTTATATCCTATTATGATATTAAGGATTACATAAACGATGAAATAAGTTAGAGTGTAAATTGTTTTATCTTCATAGCTTGCTACAACTAATTGGTGATAGCTAAAAACCAGATATTTTTGTTGTGGGCTTCTTAGAACTGGGCGCGTTTGGAACTTTACTAGCTTTAGTTTTAACGCATGTAGTTATCACCATCACCACAAGTATTCAAATAATGAAAAATCTATACAAATAAATAAAATTGGAGTGTCTGTTTGTAATATTGAAATAACCATTTTTTACTACATGCATATGAATATGTATACGGTACATACACCAAAATAACATTTTTTACAATTTTTGTCTGTCTGTCTGTCTGTTTGTTCCGGCTAATCTCTGAAATGGCTGAACTGATTTTTACGGAACATTTATTGACGGGTAGTTAATGTAATAAGGAGTAACTTAGGCTACTTTTATTTTAGAAAAGGTCTTTCATTTTAGAAAAATAAAGTAATGTTGCAATGTCCAAGTACTGTCTAGTACCGCGCGTAGCTCACGCGCATGCCACCGCCTGTGCCATTACGTCTCGGGCGCCTCCCACAACTTTTCCCATCAACGAATAAATATCCGATTTTACTTCTTTTTTTTTTTAGAAAGGAGATACTTTAATGTTTATCCTGTAATTATTTCAAGTAATTCGTGTTAGTAATCCATGATAGCCTAGTGGTTAGGGCGTCAGCCTCCTAATCAGAGGTCGGCGGTTCGAATCCGGGCACGCACCTCTAACTTTTCGGAGTTATGTGCGTTTTTAAGTAATTAAAATATCACTTGCTTCAACGGTGAAGGAAAACATCGTGAGGAAACCTGCACGCCTGAGAGTTCTCCATAATGTTCTCAAGGGCGTGTGAAGTCTGCCAATCCGAACATGGCCAGCGTGGTGGACTATGGCCGAACCCTTCTCATATTGAGAGGAGACCCGTGCTCTGTAGTGAGCCGGTAATGGGTTGATCATGATGATGATGATGATGAATCCATTGCTTCGTGATTGAAAGACAAACACACTAACTCAACGCAGACGAAGTCGCGCGCGACAGCTAGTATGTTATATAAACGCGTCATTGATGCCTGAAACTTGAACATATCAAGTGAATAAAACAATTATTGATTTTGATTTCTACAAATAGCGAACAACATGGGTTGAGGGCGGGGTGCGGGTAATCTCTTTGTTGCCACCCATTAAATTATTACTGCAGTTAGATAGAAAGAGGCTCTTTATTGCACACTTATGAGATACTTATGAAAAAGAATAAAAATTACTTGATGGAACATTTCGCAAACGTATTTATTACTAGCTGACGCCCGCGACTTCGTCTGTGTTAAGTTAGTGTGTTTGTTTGTCTTTTAATCACGGAGCAACAGTTTAGTAATCCGTATTACTTGAAATAATTACTAAACTAAAACAATTGGTGGGAGAAGTGGGAGGCGCCCGAGACGTGATGGCACAGGCTAGGCGGTGGCATTCGCGTGAGCTGCGCGCGATACTGGACAGTACTTTGACATTGCAACATTACTTTATTTTTCTAAAATAAAAGTAGTCTAAGTTACTCCTTATTAAATCAGCTACCTGCCAATAAAAGTCCCGTAAAAATCGGTTCAGCCATTTCAGAGATTAGCCGGAACAAACAGACAGACCAAAATTGTAAAAAATGTTATTTTGGTGTATGTGCCGTATACATATTCATATGCATGTAGTAAAAAACGGTTATTACAATATTACAAACAGACATTCCAATTTTATTTATTTGTATAGATTTTTACAAGTAATATTTGTATGTATTTTATTAATATTGGCATTATATTGGTAAAGCAACTTCTTTTTTCTGTAACTGAGCAGCTTTCGTATATCGTTAAGACGTAAGGCTGCCAAATTTGATATCTACATCGGGCGTTTTGACTTTTCTGTTATTGTTCTGTACTTTTGAGAGGTGTACAATAAAAGTGTATTCATTCATGCAATCATTCATTCGTTCGTCCGTTCAAGGACGGCTTCTTTATTGTTATTTCTTGAGCAATCTCTTTCAGACAAAATTTGAATAACTCATTGTGTGAGACTAAAAGTCAACACAACTTGAATAGGCACCACGATCCAAGCTCGCCTAGTGTGGGCGCCGACGGAAATTTTATTTATTGCGTTGTTTGATAAAAGTTTTTTCGTTTCCATTTTTTTCGGTAGCACATTTTAGTCATTGATCGACTATTGTGACGCAATTGTAATATCAAACTTGGACTAAGTATGATGAAAACCATATCCTTCGTGACTTTTTCGTGACGAACGCTAAATTACACAAAAAAAATTATTGCTTCCAACAAAAGTTTGCTAGTCAAACTTTATAACTGATTTTACCGCATCCGCGAGCTAACCTGTTAGGGGCATGGTAAACCCACACTCCTCCACATGACATCGTGCCGGAACGCACGTTCACGTAGCGTTCCGCTAAACCGCTTAGTGACACGTCTTTGTCGGAAGGGTGGTAACTAGCCACGCCGGAACGCTGAACGCCGGAACGCTAAATCGCTTGGCGACACTTCTTTGTCGGTAGGATGGTACGTCCACGGGCCGAAGCCTCCCACCAGACCAGACTCGAGCCGGGAATCGAACCCAGGACCTCCAATACTATAATGTTACAGCGCACGCACTGCGCCATGGAGGTCGTCAAAATTAGTGGCGATCTGTCACCTTCATACAATATCCAACTGGTGCTTGTCAAATTATGCGTTTTGTATGAAGACGTACGCGTTGGAACTCGTCGGAAATATTATTGAATCGGCCTGCAGGTCGAAGCTGGTTAGTCACTTACCTTTCTTTCGAGTCCCTGAACTTAACGAACCATTTGGATCCATTTACGAGGGTAGAGCAATGAATGACTCAGCGCGAATGAAATGGCCCATTGAAAAATGAGCCTGACCTTTTATGGGTCTTATATAATGCCCTATTTCACTAGGCATATTTCATTGTGAGATTTTCGAGTCCATACAAAACTTAGGTTCTAATTCAATATTACATAATTAATAGGGGTTTGTACCCAAAAAGTACCAGTGGTACCCTAAGCCGTCTGTCCGTTTGAGGAAAAACAAGACGATTGAAATTTCTGGCTCACTACAGAGCACGGGTCTCCTCTCAATATGAGAAGGGTTCGGCCATAGTCCACCACGCTGGCCATGTGCGGATTGGCAGACTTCACACGCCTTTGAGAACATTACGGAGAACTCTCAGGCGTGCAGGTTTCCTCACGATGTTTTCCTTCACCGTTGAAGCAAGTGATATTTTGATTGCTTAAAAACGCACATAAATACGAAAAGTTAGAGGTGCGTGCCCGGGTTCGAACCCCCGACCTCTGATTAGGAGGCGGACTCCCTAACCACTAGTCACTAGTTGCATCTTTATAACGCCAATACTGCTCCATATATTACACTATTTTTTCATTCTACACCAAGGACACTAATTTTATATGCATAAGCCTAAGGGACCACGTTTTCAACTTATTTGAATACGCTTAATTACCATAATAACCTCTCCTGAATCAGACAAATTTCGACATGGTTGGTTCTATGGGATATTATTGAGAATTTAACCTTTTCAGCAGTAATAAAATACAGTAATCACCAGAAAATCAACTCGTTAAAATATTGTTTGTATTCTTGCCAATACCACAATAATGCCTGATTTATTAAAAGCATACGTTTCAAAAACAGTTTTCGACTGAACTGATTGTAAATAATTTGCGGTCAATACTCTGTAAGCCCCGGTTGGCTGGATTAATTATTATTACAACTATTTGTTTATATGTTATGGTATATTTAAAATTTAAAAACAGAACTGATATTGTGAGCCTCTCTGTTGAACGAACAATTGAACTGGCCTCAGTTGAATTAGAGCAATTTATTGTTGTTACTGTATAAAGACCACCCTTATCAAACTTTGAACTTTTTGAAAAGGTAATGGATGAGGTACTTTATAAAATATCTAAATCAAATAAAAAGTTGATTGTGTGCGGAGATTTTAATGTAAACATACTAGAAAGTAACTCTTCAAGTTACAAGTTAATAAATCTATTTCAATCATACAATTTGTTGAATATGTTTATGGAGCCTACTAGAATAACTGCCAGCAGTGCCACATGCTTAGACAATATATATACAAATATAAACCCCATCAGTAAAAATATAATTAATAAATTAGATTCTGATCACTGTGGTCAATTTATTTGTTTCAAAAATGGGGAAAAAAAATTGTCTAGACATAAAATTACTTATGTGCCAGTAACGGCAGGACGAATAGAGAGAATAAGAACAAGTTTAGTTAGAGACCTTCCATTCTTATCGTCTACAATTGGTCCTAATGAAATGTATAATACTTTTTTTAGTAAGTTTAATATGATATTTAATTCTATATTTACTAAAAAGTCTGTCATGGTTGCTGATACATTGGTTTTTAGTGAGTGGGCTACAAGTGAACTACATAAAAATAGGCAAACTTTATATGAAATGTATGCGGAAAGAGAATATAATACGAGTGATGAGTTTAAAAATTATGTAAAATTATTTTCCAAGAATTTTAAACGCGATTGCATTTTGGCAAAATCGCAATATATACAGAACAAAATAAAAAATAGCAATAATGTAATTAAAACAACCTGGAAAATAATTAATGAGGAAACAGGAAGAATAAAACCCAAAACTAATAACTTTAAACTTGATATAGGTAACAAATCTATCACGTCGGATTTTGAGGTTGCAACTGCTTTTGAAACCTTCTTTACCGACGTTCCTGTCTCCACTACAAGATCATTAAACTCTTCACCAGATACTGCTCTCTGTTTGTTGAAGGATAATGTGCCAGAATGTAATAACGCTCTTAAATTCAGACATGTTAGCAGCTCAGACGTTATTAAGGCCTTCCGATTAATAAATATTAAGAAAACAAATGACTTGTGGGGCATTTCCGTTAATGTTATAAGGTCTTTGATTGATATTTTTGCACCCGACCTAGCTTTTATTTTTAACAATTGTATTGACTGTGGTGTGTTCCCTGACTTAATGAAACATAGCAAGTTAATTCCGTTATTTAAATCTGGTAGTACTACTGACCCCACTAACTTTAGACCGGTATCAGTACTGCCTACTTTCAGTAAAATCTTTGAAAAACTTATTTTAACGCAATTAATTAATCATTTTAATAGTAACAATTTATTACACGCCAAACAATTTGGTTTTACACGGGGTCGCTCAACAACCGACGCTGGTGTTGAGTTAATACACAATATATTTAAAGCCTGGGAGGAGTCACGTGACGCACTTGGTGTTTTTTGTGATTTGTCCAAGGCTTTCGATTGTGTTGAACATGAAACATTAGTCAGAAAACTACACCATTATGGACTTCGGGGGGTAACTCTAGATTTAATGACCTCGTATTTACGTGACAGAGTTCAACAAGTAGACGTAAACGGGAAACGGTCTAACGGGTCATTTGTGAAAATAGGGGTTCCTCAGGGATCAATATTAGGACCTTTTCTGTTCCTCATTTACATAAATGACCTTCCTTACCTTACTAAGGACAATAGCGGGATAGTATTGTTTGCTGATGATACATCACTCGTTTTTAAAATTAAAAGACGCGAAACGAATGTTGACGATGTAAACAACTCTCTCGCGAAAGTAGTACATTGGTTTGAGGCTAATAACTTAGCACTTAATGGGAAGAAAACAAAGTGTATTAAATTCACGTTGCCCAATGTTAAACAGGTGAAAACCAGTGTACTACTTAATAATGAGGAATTGGATCTGGTAAATACGGCTACATTCCTAGGCATAACGTTATACGCTAAACTTCAATGGGGCCCACATATAAATAATTTATCGCACAGACTTAGCTCTGCTGCTTACGCGGTAAAAAAGATTCGTCACTTGACGGATATAGAGACTGCCAGACTTGTATATTTTAGCTACTTTCACAGCATTATGTCATATGGTATTTTATTATGGGGTAATGCTGCTGATATTGACACTATATTCGTTTTGCAGAAGAGGGCTGTTCGTGCGATATATAAATTAGGTCCCAGAGAGTCATTAAGAGATAAATTTAAAGATTATAAAATAATGACAGTGCATAGCCAATATATATATGAAAATTTAATGTATGTTCATAAAAATATTGATAAATTCAAGAAAAAAATGGACTGTAACGCACTGAACATCAGAAGTAAAAGTAAACTTGTAGTACCATTTAGTAGGCTGCACAAAATTAGTAACTCATTCAAAGGAAATTGTATTTTATTTTATAATAAATTACCTATTGATATCTTGGAGATGTCTATCAATAAGTTCAAAGTTTTTATAAAACGAAAGCTTGTAGAAAAATCATATTACGATATTAAGGATTATATAAACGATAAAAAAGCTTGGGTGTGAATTGCTCTATCTCCATAGGTACTATAGTTTGTTATTCATTATGTGAGATGGTGATAACGAAAAAAAGAAAAACCCCGGCTAAGTTTGTTGTGGGCTTCTTCTTAGACCGGGGCGCGTTTGGAACCCTCATAGCTTTAGTTTTAAGTTTACGAATATAGTTATCACCATGAAATAACTATTATGTAAATTATTGACGCGTCAAAAGTGCCTTTTTAAGGACTATTTGAATAAAGATTATTTTGAATTTGAATTTGAATTTGAATTTATCTGCAACAGTTATTAAAAGTTTACATAAAACGTAAGCTTGTAGAAAAATCCTGTTATATTGTTAAAGATAACTAAATGAAAAACAACTTTATGTTTGAAAAATTGTTCTTATAAGATAACTCTTAAATAATTTTAAGTGGCATGTGAGATGATGGTAACAAAATGAGAAGTTACCCGGCTATGTTTGTTGTGGGCTTCTTCGTAGACCTGTGCGCATTTGAAATCCTCATAGCTTTAGTTTTAGTTTTACGAATGTAGTTATCACCATCAACTCGCAACTCAGTTATATATAAATACGAACCTTTTCAAAAAAACAATAAAATATTGTGAATCTCTAACTCATCTTAAAAATAGTGTGACATAAGAAAAAAGACTATCAAACTATGAAAATATGAACTGATTAAATATTTTATGTTTGATTCTAATAAGAAAATTATAGTACTGTTAACCCATACATGTTACTAGCGATAAATTCAACATAATTAAAATATATCTTGTTAAATTAATGATATTGTCATATCACTATGTAAGTTTAATAAAGGATCATACTGATGCTGACATGGCATTGAATTGACACAAATGAAAACTTGCTTAATTTAACTATTTTAAATACTATACTTGACAGCGAGTAAAATTTTTTTTGGCAGCCATCTTTTTTTCAGTTTAGTAAATAAAACTATACTGTGAATAAGGGTAAAACTAATTGGCATTTATGTACACTTGGAATGTTCGACCAAGTTTATGTTGTTTGACCGAAGCTTACTATTAAAATTTCTATAGTTAGCAACTCAAAGTGAAAACAAATTTTATGTAAAAAAGTCGAAAATGGAATTATTATCAAACATCAACCGTAGATTAACAAATATTTGTAATAATATAATCTGTGTAAGATAGAATATCTTCTTTATATATATCGTCTTTATATTCAAAAAGATATAACAGGATAATAATATATATATTATATTTGAAACCATTAGTTGTAGCAGTATTATTATATTATTATTGTTGACGCTTTTCGGAGTTATGTGCGTTTTAAAAAAAAAAAATATAATGAATAGAAGCAGGCGTTACTTTGCGGAAGTCCATGACAAAAAATAAACAGAAAGTATAATTTGCTATATTCCGCCGACAACCGGGAGATTAGTATAGTATAACACCACACAAAATCCTCCACTAGAACCTCTACGCACGTTTCGACCCGACACCGGATCATCCTCAGGAGATGTTGACTTCACAAGCGCGAAAGGCAAAACTTTATTATTTATTTATTATCGGCGGAATATAGCAAATTATACTTTCTGTTTATTGTTTAAAAAAAAATATCACTTGCTTCAACGGTGAAGGAAAACATCGTGAGGAACCTGCACGCCTGAGAGTTCTCCATAATGTTCTCAAAAGCGTGTGAAGTCTGCCGATCCGCACATGGCCAGAGTAGTGGACTATGGCCAAACCCTTTACATATTAAGAGGAGACCAGTGCTCTGTAGTGAGCCGGTAATGGGTTGATCATGATGACACTCTCGTTTCTCGTCAATCGTGATCCTTATTGCATTAATTTAATACAGGCTAGGGAACCGTGACCTCATTTTTCATGTATAATAAGGAGTACGGTACGCAGCTCACATTATGCTAAATAACAACGTTGCGGTTGTCGTTCAGAAGCACAGCTAGTTTATTATATAGATGGGTAATTTTCTTAACAATGACTTGCCTGACACCGTTAAACAGTAATTGTATTCGACTCGAACCCTCCCAACTATATTAAATTAAATGTAAATAAACAGCAAATATTACGTGGAATTTATTGCGTCTGAACTTGGCTCGTTTGCCAAAGTCAAGGTTAAATCTTTTCTCGCTGGCAAAGGTTCAATTTTGTTTTACGACCCTTAAACTAAAATCCACTGTAACTAAAATTATTCATACAAAGCGCTGCACATACCTAATTGATTAGTTCAAACGCCATTCAAATGATTAGCGACGCAGTTAAAACTTGGCAATCCATTGGTGCTAGTAAATATAAGCTATTTTGAGAATGGTACTTTATGCCAACCACAATACAATATATTCAGAAAATAATACTTATATTTTACTTAACTTTAATATAAAAAGGAAAGATGACCGGTTGGTACTAAGTCAAATAAACTTGGAAGAAAAAATTTGGGATATGTCATTATCTAAACTAAATGGCCTTTGATCATGTGTACGTGTAGTACTTAATATGTTTAATAGTTTTATCAGAAAATATTACTGTTTTGTTTCTTGACCAATGGTTATATGTGCTGTGATAAAAAAACTGAATATTACTTATAACACGTATTTCCTAATTCTTAAAAAATATTGCATTAAATTTTATACATTATAATTGTTTTCCAGGTGTTAAAAATTGATTTTTTATATTAGACTCTTGAGTGAGTAAATTAATATTTGTCATGGACGTTTTTTAAAATTTCAATTTCAAATTCAAATAATCTTTACTCACATAGTCCTTTAAAAGGCACTTTTGACGCGTCAATAATGTGCATAGTAGTTTGATGGTTATAACTACATTCGTAAACTTAAAACTAAAGCTACGAGGGTTCTACGCGCCCCGGTCTAAGAAGAAGCCCACAACAAACTTAGCCAGGTAAATTTTCTTTTTGTTATCACCACATCACATGCCACATAAAATTATATTAAGAGCTATCTTATTAGAGAAATATTTCACACCCATGCTTGTTTATCATTTATATAATCCTTTACACTATAGTAGGACTTTTCTACAAGCGTACGTTTTGATTATGGACTTCTTATCTAGTAAATAACTGAACGAAGAAAGAGCCTGGGCTGGCCATATATGGCTGGAATTTCGCTTTTGACGATCTCGCAGACACAGTACGAGTGTTATGGTTTTACAAGCGAAAGTTCCCTGGGACAATTTGAATATCATTTGTGAGTTGTTACTGGTCTAGTCTGGAGGGAGGTTTTGCGGTTGCCAGTTAGCACCCTACCGACAAGAATGTGCCAGAAAGAGATTTAGCGTTTTTTTTCAAATCAAATTCAAAATAATCTTTATACAAATAGTCCTTAAAAAGGCTTTTAAAACTTTTGATGCGTCAATAATTTACATAGTAGTGATTTGATGGTGATAACTATATTCCTAAACTTTTAAAACTAAAGCTATGAAGGTTCCAAACGCGCCCCGGTTTAAGTCGGAAGAAGCCCACAACAAACTTAGCCGTTCGAGTACGGTGTCGCATAGAAATCAATTTCGAGTAACGGTTTACTAAGGTAAGGTTTTGACGATCTCCGTGGCGCAGCGCGCGCGCTGTCGCTTGTTAAGTTGGAGGTCCTGGGTTCGATTCCCGGCTCGAGTCTGGTCTGGTGGGAGGCTGCGCCCGTGGCTAGTTACCACCCTACCGACAAAGGCGTGTCGCCAAGCGATTTAGCGTTCCGGCACGATGTCGTGTAGAAAGCAATTAGGAGTATGGGTTTTCCATAGCCCTAACCGGTTAGCCCGCTACCATTTTAGCCTGCATCATCACTTACCATCAGGTGAGATTGCCGTCAAGGGCTAACTTGTTAGAGAATTTGAATGGTTAATATAAATAACGAATTCTCGGGCATCAGCTAATGTATGTAATAGATACATTAGCAATATTTATGGGTCCCAGGAATTTAACGGATCGTTCTATTCCATTTATGAGGGTTGAGAAATGAGCCGGCAACAATAAAAAGGGCTTCTTGTTAAGTACGTTTATTAAATACCCTTTAAGGGTCAGGGAATGGACCGCAAGGATTTGGGAAATATCTCATAGATTTATTTCGTCTTTATAAGGAGACCGGATTATTTTGCGTCAATTTAATATTACTTAAATTGAATATATCGGTATATTGATTTGCATATATTTTGATTTATGTAGTGAGATGCTTCGGCCGTGGCTAGTTACCACCCTACCGACAAAGACGTGTCACAATGCGTTTTAGCGTTCCGGCACGACGGCGCGTAAAAACCAATTAGGAGCGTGGGTTTACCATACCCCTAACAGGTTAGCCGGCTACCATCCTAGACAGCATCATCACTTACCACCAGGTGCGATAACCGTCAAGGGTTAACTTGTAGTGTATAAATAAAAAATAGGCATTTTACAAAGACGTACTGTCTATATAATGGATGAATATTACGACTTGCTCAATCCATAAATCAATAGCAGAAACGATATCGTCTGTACTGGAGTGGGTGGGTGGGTGTCGATCAGTTCTTTAAAGTTCGACATTGAAAAACTATAAATTGCTTTGCCTTTTCCAACGCTCCGAGTGTCGTGAAATGAATTGCTTTTTAAAAATATTTTTAGATTTTCATTTTCCAATTTATGTTATTGACTTTTTTGACACACTTTCAGCTTGGCATGTACCCATGTATGTAACAGACAATTTTTACGTGACCATTCGAAGTGATGAATTTTCAATTTTGCACACCAATCAAGAACCGATGACGCTGTAAACACGCTTTTGTTTTATCTCCATATGCATATATGGAATCGAAGCTGTGATAGCCTGGTGGTTGGGACTTCCGCCTCCTAATCAGAGGTCGGTGGTTCGAACCCGGGCACGCACCTCTAACTTTCGGAGTTATGTGCGTTTTTAAGCAATCAAACTATTACTTGCTTCAACGGTGAAGGAAAACATCATGAGGAATCCTACATGCCTGAGAGTTCTCCATAATGTTCTCAAAGGCGTGTGAAATCTGCCAATCCGCACATGGCCAGCGTGGTGGACTATGGCCAAACCCTTCTCATATTGAGAGGAGACCCGTGTTCTGTAGTGAGCCGAGAATGGGTTGATCATGACGATGATGCTGTATTAATGTATAAAGGAATATTTGAACATAATTTTCATCTACATCAAAACGATTAATTGAAATCTTTGCATATGAATCAAGGAACAATGCAATGACACGCTTTTGTTTCAGCTTGGTATGTATGTAACGAAATATTTGAACATAATTTCCATCCCCTTCAAAACGAGTAATTTAAACCTTTGCATATTATGAATCAAGGAACAATCCAATACTCGCTTTTGTTTTAGCATGGTATGTATGTAACGAAATATTTGAACGTAATTTTCATCCCCTTCAAAATGGTTCAAAATTTGAAACTGCACACCAATTAAGGAACAATGCAACAACACGCTTTTGTTTTAGCATGATATGTATGTAAAAGTGTTTTTAAGCGTAATTTCAACCCCTTCAATGACAAATGTTTAGTGTAGTTACAAAAGGTGATTCTTAATTTTTTGTCGAATTATTATCTTTTAATTTGCATGCGCTACATATTAAGTACAAATCATAACTAAATGTGGAATTTAAATCCATCACCATTACGGTAATGGAGGTTCTAAATTCGGTTTAAGCCTTTTCATGTTAGTTACCTTAGAACCCGGTTATTTAGTAACCAATTTGGAAATTCTTATTTTCTAATTGTTAAGTGTGAATTTCGTAATATTGTAAGAACCAATAACCCGTCTATCTATGAGGTGGGAATCACAAATCAGAATTCCTTATTATTTAATTATGTATTTAATTTGAAATATTTTCAAGGAAAATAAAATAAAAGGCGGCCTTATCGCTTAGTAGCGATCCCTGCCAGGCAACCTTAGGATTAGGAAAAGATAAAGAAGAAGAAATTAGGTGGCGTAATAGTTTACAGAAGAGATATAATCTAGTTTATATTAGCGTATTTTACCACCGTGGTTATTTGAAACTTTGTGTTAACCTTTGCTACCTTCCTAAGTTTATCTCAAAAAGTATCGTTTCTGTATAAGCGTGAATTTACAAATAAACCAAAAACTTTACAAAAGCGCCTTCTAAATATCTCTATGGTATTTTTTTTATTTCTTACTAGATTTTGCCTGCGGCCTATGACAAGTTCGTCGTTCTGGTGTATCTTGATAAATTACAGATTTCTAAACAAACTTTTTTATTAAAGCTTCTTAAGCAAAGCTTACACTAAGGCGTTTATTCCCGGAGGGCGTTCAAATTTAAGTCAATTAACAAGACTTGATCAAACGAGCGTTTCTTGTAGTTGGTCGCGCGTAGGAAGCCAGATTGGACCCCGCTAAACAGGCCAGAGGTTATGAATTGACCTTGTATGAAGGTCAATATGAAGAAGTGAAATCTGCGATAGATCTTTATATTGGTTTCCAAGCCAGCAAACTCCAATAGAATTACGATAAAATCGCGATACTTTGTTCTGACACAAGTGGCGGAAAATACAAATACGTTCCAGCTAAATTTGTTTTGCTGTGTTTAAATAATTTGTTTCTCACTGGTTCAGAGTGGATTTATTTTTTGGGGATATTTAATTTTCCATTAATTTTTTACTATCTTTATGTATGGTTGGGAATATAAATAAATACTAGCCGATGCCAGCGAATTTGTTCACGTAGGTTAAGGGTTTATACACATATGAAATAAGCAACGTTTGAGATTGAATTATATAAAATAATGACAGTGCACATTACAGATAAAAATTGAATGGGCGTCCATAAAAATATTTCCAAATTCAACAAAGAAAAGGACTGTAACGCACTGAACATTACAAGTAAAAATAGTAATAACTTGTAGTGGAGTTAAGTATGCAAAAAATTTGTAACTTTTTCAAAGAAAATTGAGATAAATTTCTGTTATACTCTAAATGGCTGATATCTTTTATTATTATTTTTTAAACGCTTTGTTTCAGGTAAGCTTCAATTTTTACTGTTGGAAATAGACTTCGTTCGTTGGGAATTTGATCAAAGGTTGTTTGCGCTGAATTCACTCTGCCGTGGTATTTCCACTAAGCCACAGATAAGATAATAGTAGTCGGTGCTAAGTGTTTGTCTCCTCTTTGAGTACTGCGTAGGTAACAAAGCTTTGATATATGGGGTTAAGTTATTCAAGGGGCGGATAAACTAATTCCTCAAAAGCCAGCTTTCATTATATTTCAGCTGCTTATTTTTGGGGCATTCCTGTAATTTGCGGAAACTACGGTACCTTGTTGTTTTCTTATTAAAATTTAAAAGTTGTTCATTAAAAAAAAACATCATAATCATCATCATCATATACCCACAGCTGGGCAGTAGCCTCGTCTGTCATTGCACAGTGTTATATCATTCAGTGCCTGCTTTCATCACTATGCTCCAATGCTGGTCGGGCTTTAACAATTTTTTTTTTATACACCACAAGTTATCCCTTGACGGCATCTCACCTGATGGTACGTGATGATGTGGTCTAAGATGGTAGCGGGCTAACCTGTTAGGTGTATAGTAAACCCATACTCCTAATTGTTTTCTACACGACATCGTGCTGGAACGCTAAATCGCTTGGCGACACGTCTTTGTCGGTAGGGTGGTAACCAGCCACGGCCGAAGCCTCCCACCAGACCAGACTTGAACCGGGAATCAAACCCAGGACCTCCAACTTTAAAATGCAACAGCGCACGCGCTGCGCCACGGAGGTCGTCAAAATCGAGAAGCTGTGATAGCCTAGTGGTTAGGACGTCCGGCTCCGAACTTTTCGCAGTTACTGCGTTTTTAATTAATTATAATATCACTTGCTTCAACGGTGATGGAAAAAATTGTGAGGATACCTGCATGCTTAAGAGCTCTCCATAATGTTCTCAAAGCCGTGTGATATCTGTCAATCCGCACATGACCAGTGTGGTGGATTATGGCCAAACTTCTCATATTGAGAGGAGACCCGTGCTCTGTAGTGAGCCGGCAATGGGTTGATCATGATGATGATACTAGATACACACATACTAGACTTCTGCTAATTTCGGGCTGGTACTGCAATTTTCTGGATATAAAAATCGTACAGTAATTTTTTTTCCTCGACCTGGAATCGGCCTTGAACCAGAAAACATCCATGATCCGGGAACTAAAATTCCGTACGCGAACATGCAAAACTAAGTTTAAAAATGGTTTTACGGCTAAAAATTTGAAATTGTATATCTCACTGCTCGTTTTGATTTGGCTAATTCAACATGTCTGCAAACGAAGGCGAGCTTAAAACAAATTCGACTAGCAAAATACCAAAATAAAATGGCTGAACTCGTCCACTTGGACCGATTTATAATAGCGCGCGTATTGCAGGGGTATGATTGTTTCTATTTTACTAACCCCCTACGTCATAAGGGATTTGTTATAAGTACCATTTGAAATCTTGGAGTTGTCTCTCAATAACTAAAGTATTTATAAACGTTACCTTATAGAAAAATCCTATTAATGAATAGAAGCAGGCGTTATTTTGCGGAAGTCCATGATAAACAATAAACAGCAAGTATAATTTGCTATATTCCGCAAAGCAAAAATTTGCTTTTCGCGCTTGTGAAGTCAACATCTCCTGAGGATGATCCGGTGTCGGGTCGAAACGTGCGTAGAGGTTCTAGTGGAGTATTTTGTGTGGTGTTATACTATACTAATCTCCCGGTTGTCGGCGGAATATAGCAAATTATACTTGCTGTTTATTGTTTAAAATCCTATTAAATAAACTATAAAAAGGTTTGGGTGTACATTGCTCTAACTTCATATCTACTCGTAAGTATAATTAGTGAGATGGTGATAACATATAAAAAATAAAATCCGGTTAGGTTTGTTGTGTGCTTCTTCTTAAACCAGGTCGCGTTTGGAACCCTCCTAGTTTTAGTTTTAAGTTAACGAATGTAGTTATCATCATCACCTCACGAAATAAAATAATGAAAAATATTTGGTATGAACACTTCATAGATTAGGTTTACATGAATAAAACAATTTTTGCTGTGTTTTAGTTGAATGATACTCGTATATTGAAAAAATAAGTACGTTAAAGAAAAAATACAACTGTTAAAAACTATTTTGACACTTGAAAATGGGAGCCTACAGCCACCATTTTGATATGAACAGATTCTAACGATACACCGTATACGCAAATATGTTCAGGCATTTATTTGTTAAAGCGGAATCAAATTACATATTTGCATGTATATGTATACACGACGAACCGATAAATCAAATGTTAAATATCCAAATTCCACGCGGAAGAAAAATCTATAATTACTCTTGCATTTTATTCGTTTACTCACGTGGTTCTACTGTCATATTTATATTTTATCTGTGGAAACTGTTCTGAAACTCAGACCGATATTTACAATAATTTAAGGTGGGATAGAAAACTAACATATTTGCACGTATATATTCACGACGAACCGATAAATCAGATGTTAAATATCCAAATTCCACGCGGAAGAAATATCTATATTTACCTTAGCATTTTTATTCGTTTACACACGTGGTTCTACTGTCACATTCATATTGTATCTGTGGAAACTGTTCTGAAACTCAGACCGACATTTACAATAATTTAAGGTGGAATAGAAAACTAACATGTTTTTGCACGTATATATTCACGACGAACCGATAAATCAAGAGTTAAATATCCAAATTCCACGCGGAAGAAAAATCTATAATTGTTCTAGCATTTTTATTCGGTCATTCACGTGGTTCAAATGTCACATTCATATTTTATCTGTGGAAACTGTTTACCCTAGCATTTTAATTCGTTATACGGAGAAAGGCGGGAGACTTCGTATATGGCGGGCGCTATTTTTCCACGCTTTTCTTGAATTAATGTTTGTTGGCTAATTTTGAAAAGGACTGGTGTTAGTTGTGTCGTGGATAGTTTTGGTGTCGTTTGTGTAGTGGCTAGTTTTCTGAATGGTTAACAGGTATTGATTTGGGAAAGGCTTGAATAAGCCGCGTCCGCGGAGTGCGAAGTTAGCTAATCTGTGTAAAGCCATAAATCGATATTAAAAAAAAAAAAAATCGTTATACTCTCGTACTGGTTTAACTGTCACATTAATATTATATCTGTGGAAACTCTTCTGAAACTCAGATTGATTAGTGATTACTCGTTATCCTCACCTGAAAGTCAAGGTTATTTGCCCAAACAGCTTCTTGTTCTCCAAATTGTCTGTGTCCACGTGCAATACGCCCTGGATCTTGTCGATGCAGCCATTCTCCACGACCAGGTCGCGGGACGCCAGGTACAAAGTCAACTTGTTATTGGGGGATGACTTCTTGAACACCCTAGAGATAATATGAAATTATAATTATCATTCATCAGATCCTTAAATATCAATGGGAAAATGTGTTTGTATGTTGCATATATATGGCTAAACTAATGAATCGGTTTCGATGTAATTCGGCATATATATAATATGTTTTCTGGAGATGGACGTTAGATAGTTTATATTTGAAACGGATAAGATAGCGGTTCAAGAAAGCTTTCTACAAAATTTGCAGCAAACTGTACTGTCCTCGCAAACATTAAATGTAAGTAATATACGAACAATCTTACTTGGTGGGAAGTGATTATGCCGTCGAAGTTGGTAGCAGGGTAACCTGTCAGGGTTATAGTAAGCCCATACTCATTAGTTTCTCTTCGAGGACATGCCGGAACGCTAAATCGCCTGGCGTCTGACACGTCTTTGTCGGTGATGATGAGCAAGCAAAACAGACTCGAATAATCATCATGATCAACCCATTACCGGCTCACTACAGAGCACGGGTCTCCTCTCAATATGAAAAGGATTTGGCCATAGTCCACCACGCTGGCCATGTGCGGATTGGCAGACTTCACACGCCTTTGAGAACATTATGAAAAACTCTCAGGCGTGCAGGTTTCCTCACGATGTTTTCCTTCACCGTTGAAGCAAGTGATATTTTAATATTTAAAAACGCACATAACTCCGAAAAGTTAGAGGTGCGTGCCCGGATTCGAACCGCCGACCTTTGATTAAGAGGCTGACGCCCTAACCACTAGGCTATCACCGCTTCTTAAATTTATAATACTAGCTTATATTAATTCTATTCCATATATAACAACTATAGGATATCAATTCGATATATGATTATTATAAATAGGCATGCTGTAGTTACCTCTAAATTGATTTATATGTATATCCTAGCACTTAAGGTTTTTAAAATGTTTATTTTTTTTACATATAAATCTGTCGGTGGTGCTTTGGATAAATGAATAAATGATAAAATCTTCATAAATACGCGAGAATATATCTTATACAACTATACTAGATAAATTACTAGATAGAAAAGTAGACGGTACATTACTCACCGTTGAGAATTGAGGGCGCTGTCTGTAGTCATTTCGGTGTCCAAAGACGGTTTTCTGTAACAAGAAATACTGAATCCTTCACTAGAACTATGAACGGAATTAGAAACGAAACCGTTTCATTCTTTAAAAAGACTAGTGCTGAGTTGAAATCACATCTGATGGCACGGCGATGCAGTCTTAGATGGATGGCGCTGCAATTTAACTAGATAGTTATAATAGAACGAAGAACGTAGAGCATGGCTGTCAGATGTAACATGTTGGCCCGCAGGTTCGCCCGATGTAGCAAGGAAGCTAAAGTAACACTCTTTAAAGCTTACTGTCAAACAAAACACACGGGCGGCCTATGGGTTAACTATACACAAAGGGCACTGAACACCTTACGTGTGCAGTACAATAACGGTTTCAGGATACTGTTGGGTTTGCCGCGGTTCTGCTCGGCGTCAAACATGTTCGCACAGGAGCGAACGGATGACTTATATGCAGTTATGAGAAAGAAGGCGTCATCCCTCCTAGCAAGACTGCGGTCGAGCTCAAACGGTATCCTGAATATGTTAGCGGGAAAGGTTGACTCACCGATTTTACAGCATTTTATGTCGGTGCTGGTTCGGTGAGCCAAGCTTTAATTAATTTTGATTTCATTGAATGTATAGTTTATTTTAATTTGATTTGATTTAATTTATTTTGTAAAAAATTTAAACTAACATTTAAGCTGTACCGACGAAAGTGGGCCCTAGTTGCCTACATAACGAATATAGTTGTTTTTTTATACACCACAAGTTAGCCCTTGACGGCATCTCACCTAATGGTAAGTGATGATGCGGTCTAAGATGGTAGCGGCCGAACCTGTTAGGGGTATTGTAAACCCATATTCCTGAATGGTTTCTACACGACATCGTGAACGCTAAATCGCTTGGCGACACGTCTTTGTCGGTAGGGCGGTAACTAGCCACGGCCGAAGCCTCCCACCAGACCAGACTCGAGCCGGGAATTGAACCCATGACCTCCAAGTTTATAATGCGTCAGCGCACCCGCTGCGCCACGGAGGTCGTCAAAGTTATGGAAGAGCAGAGTTTTCTGGTACAGAACAGTACAGTTTCCTAGCACATCTAATAGAGGGTTCAAAAATTTTATTTTGTAAAACATTGTGAAACTGCAATAATTTTCATTATTAGTATCTATATGAACCATATTATTCCTAATACTACCTACTACAATGAGATTTTTCATTTTCTAACATCATAGCGAATTATAATTATAATCACTACATATGTATTAAAATATCATTATGATCATCATGATCAACCCATTACCGGCTCACTACAGAGCACGGGTCTCCTCTCAATTTGAGAAGGGTTTGGCCATAGTCCACCACGCTGGCCATGTGCGGATTGGCAGACTTCACATGCTTGAGAACATTATGGAGAACTCTCAGGCGTGCAGGTTTCCTCACGATGTTTTCCTTCACCGTTGAAGCAAGTGACATTTTAATTGTTTAAAAACGCACATAACTCCGAAAAGTTATAGGTGCGTGCCCGGATTCGAACCGCCGACCTCTGATTAGGAGGCTGACGCCTTAACCACTAGGCTATCAAAAATATTATAAATATAAATATTAAAATATACTTAGGTACAATTCTTAGAAAGTGATGGCAATTTCATTACCTCATACGAAAGGTTTTCCTAGTGATAGGCTAAAGTGAATATACGAGCCGTGAAACTAACCCTTTTAGGTACATACTATATCAGATTCAACATATTTTTAGTATATTCCAGCAGCCGAGGCACCCAGGGACAAACCGGATATCCGATGAATTTACCTAGCACAACCATTCTCCATTATGACGTCAGATATGAACTAAATCTGTGAAAAAGTTGCGGTAATATTATATGAATCTTTCTCGATTGTCAAGTGTTTTGTATGATAAACTAGGGTTGTTTAATTCTGGTTTCGGATCCTGTGCTGTGCTAAAAATTAACAGGTCTGGACATACCGGTTGCCTGTCAAGGAATTCTGGGTAGGTACACAGTTACGTTTTTACGTTTTAAGCGATTAAAATATCACTTGGTTCAACGGAGAAGGAAAACATCGTGAGGCAAACCTCAACGCCTGAGAGTTCTCCATAATGTTCTCAAAGGCGTGTAAAATCTGCCAGTCTCTGGCCAGCGTGATGGACTATGGCCAAACCCTTCTCATATTGAGAGGACAATGGGTTGATCATGATGATGATGTTGACACAGTTGCACACAGAAATGAAGAAAGATTAGCTCCAATGATAGTCAACTGCTTTAGAAACCAGTTGGCTTACGTAGCGTATTAAGCTGTGATCTATTAGCATCCTTTGTCTTTGCTCAATTTTTGTTTGTTTGGTGGGAGACTTCGGTCGTGGCTCGTTACCAGTCTACCGACAAAGACGTGTCACTAAGCGAATTAGTGTTCCGGCGGGATATCGCGTAGAAATCAATTAGGAGTATGTAGTTCACCATACCCTATTGGTTAGACTGCTACAATCTTAGTCTACATAATCACTTACCACCAGGTAGGACTATCATCAATGACTAATGCGTGATGGTTGTTTGTTAAATTAGCTAAATAAAAAAAATGTTGTCATTTTTTTATTTGAATTGCGAATTGGAATGCGATATCCAGATTTAAAGGTCTCAATATATAAAATATCGAGATACAAATAAAGCATAAAAATCTTTTAAGGTTATCGGAACGTTCACAATAAATAAGACAGGCGAACGGTACAGCTGTCACAATAAAGGTTCCGGAAGAGTGGGATTCTAAGACACTTCCGGACCCTTCAGATACAAAACCTCCTTGGACCCTTCTTATGACATCTGTATGTCGCAATAATGTCGTTCGTAATAAACATAGGAAAGTGAATAAGCTTAGTCACTGAAGGGATCACGCGAATTCGTCCGCGAAACATTTATATTTTACAAATTTTGACCCACTGCGTCTTATCTCACACTGTGTTATTATGCTTCCATTTTTGAACTCTTATCGTGTTTGCCGACGATCCATTCGTGGTTTGAGTTGCAGATTTTGAGTCTGCACGGTCTGTCCGGGTGATGCCCCGCGCGACAGTTGGCCTTCCGCTCAAGTTTTCCCCCTCAAAGATTTCGATATATTTGAAGATTCGTATCTGCACAGTCGAAGATAATCTCTCTTTGATTTTGGTTTACTCCAAGCGTGTTGTCCAATAATCATTCTTGAAAAATGGGCTATCAAATTGTTTTTCTACATTCGTCTTCTTGTTTAATACTTTTCACCCTGCATGCTTTGCAACGCGACTGTAAATAAACTCAAACTATAAATATTCTACTAGTTGAAAATCCTTCGGGCACCCAGAATAGCAAAGTATAACAATGATTTTCATTTAAACAAGCAGTTTTATTTATGCCTGTAATGAAATAAGATTCCTACCTATTTAATATATTTAATATATTTAAAACCACACTTATAATTCGGTTTTAGCTCTAAGATTAGATAGACACATCTTGACGACCTCCGTGGCGCTGCGCGTGCGCTGATGCATTGTAACTAACTTTTACAATGCATCAGCGCACGCGTCATGGGCTCCATTCCCGGCTCGAGTCTGGTCTGGTGGTAGGCTTCGGCCGTGGCTAGTTAACGTCCTACCGACAAAGACGTGTCGCCAAGCGATTTAGGCGATGTCGCGTAGAAACCAATTAGGAGTGGGTTCACCATACCCCTAACAGGTTAGCCCGCTACCATCTTAGACAACATCATCACTTACCATCAGGTGGTGAGATTGCCGTCAATGGCTAACAGATAGTGTATAAAAATAAAAAAAAACACACTAGACACATTATTAATGATATAATTTTCCTAATTATTACGGGTTAAATTGTGTACGTAAGGTTAAAAGAGTGGATGAGAAATCTTCGAAGTCACTATCAGTTCCTTAGAGTGCACAACAATGGCAAATGAGTTTTAAATAGCCTAGACATTCGTAAATAATGACACCTTGATGGATGACTCTGAATAAAAGCATTTTGCCTCCCCTTGTAATGGAATGCTTTTAAGAAAGTTTTGAAGAGCTCCGTGGCACAGTGCGTGCGCTGTCGCATTAAAAAGTTGGAGGTCTGGGTTCGATTCCCTTCTCGAGTCTGGTCTGGTAATATGCTTCGGCCGTGGCTAGTTACCACCGGCAAGGACGTGTCGCCAAGCGATTTAGCGTTCCGGCACGATGTCGCGTAGAAACCAATTGGTAGCGTGGGTTTACCATCTTACAGCATCATCACTTACCGCCAGGTGAGAAAGCCGTCAAGGACTAGCTTGTAGTGTATAAAAAAAAAAGTTCGGTTTTCCCAGGTCTAACGGACCTTATTACAAATGATGTATTCTTGTGAGAGTTATTAAGTAAAATTTTAAAATTAAACATAATTCAATTACGATAGTGTAAATTTTTATTTCATTTTATCGATCCAGTCCGGTCAATTTAGACATTCGAAGTTACGTAAAGTCCCAACAAGCTGAATTTCTGTGAAGTTGTTCAAAACATAATTATAAACAATGTCTAGAAGTTCCCCATCATTCCCATGTAAGGAAAAAAAATAATTCAAGGTCAAAGGTCAAAAAAATTAGTTTTAAGCGATTTTCAGCAAAACGGTAAGTTTGGTCTAAATTGGCCGGACTTTTGATTTTCATTCGACAAGAGTTCACGTTCAGCCCAAAATAATATCTAGAACGAAACCCGATATTCGTGCCGCATTAAGTAGTACGCTGCGTAAACAACTGTAATTAACGGAACGGTTAACAACAACAACAAAATAGTCGAGGTTATTGACACCATAGTTCTAGTAATAATGATGTCCTTTTTTTCTCTTTTAATGGCTTCACACAGCCAATATGTCAAGTTTTTTTAAAAATATATATAGCGAGCAAGCAGACGGGTCACCTTATGGTAAGTGATTACCGCCGCCCATGAACATTTGCAGCACCAGAGGAATCGCCAATGTTTTGCTGGCTTTTGAGTAATTTGTTTATCCGCCCTTTGAAGATCCTCATATTATAACCATTAGGGAACACAGAAGATGGAAGCTGGTTCCACAATTTGCAGGTACAAATTTACGGTTTATAGCAATGTAGAATTGAAGTTAGGGATCATAGGCGGGGAAGTTCGCACGGCGGACGCGGCTTCCTCAAACCTTTCCCAAATTAATCTATATTAACCATTCAAAAAACTAGCCACTACACAAACGACACCAACCAACGACCCAACCAACACCTATCCTTTTCAAAATTAGCCAACAAACATTAATTCAAGAAAGGCGTGAAAAACCGCGCCCGTCTAATACGAAGTCTCCCGCCTTTCTCCAAAATGATGTCCTTACTTCTGTTGGATATTTCAATATCCACAGACAATACAGATATCGAGAGCAGATGATAACTCTTTTTTTCTTTCCAGGACAGTCACCCCTTTTTATTTTGGTTTTGTTATATATTTAAAGATAATAATACTTAATAGTTGTGATAGTGTGGTTAGGGCGTCCTAATCATAGGTCGGTTCGAATCCTATAACTTTTCGGAGTTATGTGCGCAATTAAAATATCACTTGCTTCAACGGTGAAGGAAATCATCGTGAGGAAACCTGCACGCCTGAGAGTTCTCCATAATGTACTCAAATCCGTGTGAAGCCTGCTAATCCGCACATGGCTGGCGTGGTGGACTATAGCCAAAACCTTCTCATATTGAGAGGAGACCCGTGCTCTGTAATGAGCCGATAATGGGTTGATCATGATGATGATGAATAATACTTTGTGTTATTGTTTTTAATAAAGATTTAAAAAATATAAACAACTAAGTAACTATTCACAAAACGTAGTCCCATAATTGACATAATAAACGCTTGTGTAGCAAACGCTATAAATAAAACTATAAAGTTGTGTTATAAAAAGTCGTCTATTAGATTAACATATTAACGTGTATTAATATTAAAATTTACCCAAATCGATATACTTTCATTCGATTTTCGAAGCCTGGACAACGTGACAGATATCGCGAGTACTTTTGGGATCGGTTTTTAGATTTTCGGAATTGTCTACAAGATGACCTTGAGCGTGAAAACCATTGCTACGGTACCATGGACTATTCTATCGTTAAGAAAGATAGCTTACCACGCGAACCAAGAAATTAATTGGACCGCTCACGAACCACGTCCATTATTGTATAAATACGAGACTTTTAAACACCGTAATTAGTGGATTAGTTACGAGCATACCGCAAATGTGGAAACATAATTTGGAACGAAGTAATTTCCCTGATCCCTTGTAGATGTAAAAATAAATAACTTTTTAATTCTCAGGGACATTTTAATACTCAGAATGATAAGCTCGCAAATTTCACTGTAGGAAAGAGGTGAAAATTACCTTGTTTTAATCCTTTTGTGTCAGTCTTTTATACGTGTTCTCTATGAGGTTAATTATTCTCAAAGATCGTATCAAAAAGAAAAGAACGAGTCCGTGGCGCAGCGTGCGCGCTGTCGCATTATTAAGTGGGAGGTCCTGAGTTCGATTCCCGGGATGAGTCTAGTCTGGTAAGAGGCTTCGGCTGTGGCTAGTTACCATTCTACCGACAAAGATGTGTCGCCAAGCGATTTAGCGTTCCGGCACGATGTGGCGTAGAAACCAATTAGGAGTATGGGTCTACTAAACCCTTAACAAGTTAGCCCGCTACCATCTTAGACTGCATTATTACTACTATACCTACTACTAAAAGTGCAACTTGTTGTAGAAAAAAAAAACCCTGAGAATTGCATAATATTCTCAGGGTTACCTTTTTTTTAACCTCGGTCGGATGTGTTTTGTTGATCTATTTATGGATTACTATAAAACATTATTTAGGTGTCCATACGTAACCTTACTTTGATGAGATATTTCGAAAATCGGACACTTTATACGATTTTAGTATTATATAATACATATTTTCTATAGATTGTATGAAACAATAAAAATTGGAAATAGTGTATTAAAATATACAAACCTTCTTGGTTAGTAAGTGGTGTCAATTCTGTTTATATTATTAGACACGAAATTGACAGCATTTCATATATAGCGCTGTCCTATTCAACTGGAAGTATTGTGAAAAGTCCATAAGTCAAGTTTTCCGGAGTTTTCATTGTGCCCCGTAAAAGGTTTTTGCTATTTGCTTCATAAAAGTTTAAAAAATGTGCATTTGTTTTCTCGATGTCATCTCCTAAAATCTATATACTGAACTATTAACAAACAACTATGTCGGCGCGAAGGAGTTCTGAACTTCATTCGAGAAAATCAAGAATGATGATGATGATGAATCAATTTTGTACAAGCATGCTTTGCTATAAATACGGGCGGTTGTTGCCTTTCGTGGCATTCTCGCTCGAGACGTCAGACCGTTCGGACCTCTTATTTATGGTCGCAATAAAAGTGTGATCCCGCAAGTTGTGGTTTTAATTACTATGAGCGAAAGTAACCAAAAGCGTGACGTCAGCAATGCTGAAGACACTCTTACTAAAAAACAACTCGGACGCCTTTGATTCGTCAACTATAATTTGAACCTTCCTCAACAGTTAGGATATTATGTAATGCAAGATTTTGATAGATTACTAAGTAATCTCCATTTTGACCACCGTGGCGGAAAAGAACGCTACCGTAGTATAAAGTGGGAGGTCCTGGGTTCGATTCCCGTCTAGAACTGTAAACTGTGGCAACGTTTAATCATTTAACATCACGTGACCATTCTTCTCGTTTCCCCTAGATGTAATATAAAAATATTACCAGTCAGATGCAGAAAACAAAAAATTAAACTCTTTAGCTTTATAGTATAGTATTAATTTAAGCTGTTTACAGCTTTTATCGAGTCTGGGTAAAACGTGCAGTCGCGTCTCTTGTTTATTTCTGTCATTCCGGAACCCCAAAGCGGCGATCGCGTGCTTGAAACGGAAAGATGGAAAGCTTTTAAGTTAAAACTCAAGAGGGATAGCTGTTCCAATGCCTTGGGACACCAACATTAATCTATCTTCCTAGACTCAAGTTGTATATAGCTCTTAATATAATTTTAAGTGGCATGTGAGATGGTGATAACAAAAATAAAATTTACCTGGCTAAGTTTGTTGTGGGCTTCTTCTTGGAATTTTGTGAAATTTGTGTTCAGTTTATCGCAATATATGATCATTATTTTCATATTCAGGATAAACTAGAACCTCAAAGCATTACTAAGAAGAAAGTCATGACACATGGATGAACGGATGGGTAAACATACAGAAATACGGACTAAACCCAATCGTATAAGGTTTCTCTTTTTAATTGTAACCTTGGTTTAAAGCTATTTAAAAGGTTAAAGTGCAAGGTTATCAAACTTAACTAATCTTTGACGACCACAAATTCAAATTCAAATAGTCCTTTAAAAGGCGCCTTTGACGCGTCAATAATCCACATACTAGTGATTTGATGGTGATAACTCCATTCGTAAACTTAAAACTAAAGCTATGAGGGTTCAAAACGCGCCCCGGTCTAAGAAGAAGCCCACAACAAACTTAGCCAGGTAAATTTTCGTTTTGTTATCACCATCTCACATGCCACTTAAAATTATATTAAGAGCTATCTAATTAGAGCAATATTTCACACCCATGCTTGTTTATCATTTACGTAATCCTTTACACTATAGTTTTCTACAAGCTTATGTTTTATATAAACTTTGAACTTATTGAGAACTCCGTAGCGCACTACGTTCACTGTTGCATCATTCAGTTAGAGAACCGATTACGATTCCCAGCTTGAGTCTGGTTTGGCTGGAGGCTTTGGTCGTGGCTAGTTACCCCCTAATAACAAAGACGTGTCTCTAAGCAATTTAGCGTTCCGGTACGATGTCGCGTAGAAATCAATTAGGAGTTTGGGTTTACCATACTCCTAACAGGTACCCGCTACTATCCTAGATTGCATCATCACTTACCATCAAGTGAGATAGCCGTCAAGGGCCAAGTTGTAGTGTATAAAAAATGACGAGTCGCCAAGCGATATGGCGTTCCGGACACGATCTCGCGTAGAAACCAATTAGTTTACCGTACCTTTACCATCTTAAACTGGTTACCATCAGTTTTGACTCCCGTCAAATTCTAACTTCATCATCATCATGATCAACCCATTACCGGCTCATTACAGAGCATGGGATTCCTCTCAATATGGGAAGGGTTTGACCATAGTCCACCACGCTGGCCATGTGCGGATTGGCAGACTTCACACGCCTTTGAGAACATTATGGAGAACTCTCAGGCGTGCAGGTTTCCTCACGATGTTTTCCTCCACCGTTAAATCAAATGATATTTTCATTTTTAAAACGCACATAACTCCGAAAAGTTAGAGGTGCGTGCCCGGATTCGCACCGCCGACCTCTGATTAGGAGGCTGACGCCCTAACCACTAGGCTAACACCGCTTCAATACTAACTTAGTTACTAATACTACTTAAGTGGACTAAGTAAAAAAAAAAAACGTTGAGCAATTCTATTCTTAGTTTTAATATTACAAGCTATAATGTTTCCAATTTGCAATGTCTTGTGTTGAATTTTACAACTCACTGCAAAATATCAACACAAGACAAAAGTTTCCCAACTAATAAAGCTCTTGTGAGATGAAGCCGTGGCGAAATCCTCGCAGTTTACGGCTACTAGCGCAAGCAATAGTTTTATTGCTGTCATACAATTTAATAGTGGTCCAGCGTTGGTCTTGGAACGGTAACCTAGATTTTCCGTGACCTCGCGTCCGGGGCAAAGCGTTTTACGACCGTTTGTCCTTTATCGCCCAATTCACGTTTAAACACACTTATTTAGTTCAGTTTTATAAAACTCCTTTGTAAATATACGTAGACCATAAAAATTGGGTCATGAAACGTTACCCTTGGATTTAGCAAGGAAGTTGAAAGTTGTGCTTTCGGTTGTTGTTTAATTCGATTATTTATATACAATTTATTTTAAAAATATTAAAATAATTACTGTGCGCATAATCAAGAAAATAAATATGACAAATACATAACGCACACACAGAAACACAAATTCACACTCGTTCACACATACACACACATATATACACGCACACACTCATACACGCTTAAATAATGTTAGCTCAAGTTCGTATAAGATAATTTTTCTCTAGGAATGAATGTACTAAATCGCTGGAAGGAACTAACCTCTGCAATACAGGTTTTTTAGTGCAGTGGGTAGGGACAAATTATATATATTGTAAACCCTAATAGTTTTAAACAATAAAAATCTTAATTTTAAATCTTAAACCCAGACGTAAAAAGGAGGATTTTAATATTTGGCTGATTTATCGATGCTGTGTATTCAACTGGATTGACCGTCGGATTTTGACGGTTCTTAAGTGTAGCTATGTTTAGTATAGGTATATCTTTTTGTTGTAGGTGCTGATTTATGGACTTCAGTCGAACATCAATTTATATTAATAATTTTAATTTTGAAATTAGTTAATTATTATTTTCCCTGTAGTAACTGTTAGTCATTATAATCAATGCAAAGAATAGGTTGTTTGATATTATGTTCTAATGTGCCATCTGGAGACATGTAATGTAACGATTCATCGGCATCACGAGACTTTAACGACAAATGCGGAGCCCTAAAGCTTATATTTAACAAGCTGGTCCAATAGGTATCCGGACCGTCCGTAAAATGATTGTCCAGTGAATGATAATAATATAATATAATAATAATTATTTATAGTAAAAATAAATAAGTGTTAAGAAATAACGTATTTTTAATCTGTTCATTACCAACGAAACATTTTCAATGCGCGTGACGTCATCTGTGTGCTTTTTTTTACGCAACACAAGTTAGCCCTTGACTGCATCTCACCTGATGGCAAGTGATGATGCGGTCTAAGATGGTAGCGGGCTAACCTGTCGCGGTATGGTAAACTCATATACCTAATTGTTTTCTACACGACATCGTGCCGGAACACTATATCGCTTGGCGACACGTCTTTGTCGAACCCAGGACCTCTAACTTTAAAATGCAACAGCGCACGAGCTGCGCCACGGAGGTCGTCAAACTATTTGTAATTTCAAAGTCACATTATTAAAATCGTTCTTATCATGACTCTTTTCTTTTAAATAAGTCTACTTCTACAAGCTTATAAAAATATTGAGGCCAGTGGTAAGTAGTATAAATAATTGGACGCATTAGTACAATGCCAGTTAACGTTTTTCAACATGGAACTAGGATATACGATGGCCGGTCGCTATTTTGAGTGGTAACAGAAATATTTCAGCACTGTTACGGTACTAAACACCGTCCATACGGTTTTCGTTATATATCCATTAAAATTGTATAAATTCACAATAAGCTAATGAGCAATTCAATCATGATCAACCCATTACCGGCTCACTACAGAGCACGGGTCTCCTCTCAATATGAGAAGGGTTTGGCCCTAGTCCACCCCGCTGGCCATGTACGGATTGGTAGACTTCACACGCCTTTGAGAACATTATGGAGAACTCTCCGGCGTGCAGGTTTCCTCACGATGTTTTCCTTCACCGTTGAAGCAAGTGATATATTAATTGTTTAAAAACGCACATAACTCCGAAAAGTTAGAGGTGCGTGCCCGGATTCGAACCGCCGACCTCGCCTGCCGACGATTAGGAGGCTGACGCCCTAACCACTGGGCTATCACCGCTTCAAGCAATTCAATCGATCGATACAAATGACGTCAGGCGGTATATTTGAGGTCTGTTTTTGGCTATTTATGCACTATTATTGATTTATTTTAGTAATATATTCAGATGGAAAACATCTCGCGAAAATCCTCAAGCGTGAGAGTTCTCTCCATAATGTCCTCAAGGCGTGTGAAGTCTACCCAATTCGCACTTTGTGTATTTTGTTAGAAGGTTTTGGTAGCGAACCACTTCAAAGCGAGACGTAAAGTGGTTTATATGTACGATATGATACCAGAAAGATAAATAGCCCTATCTACCTAAAAATGTAACAGCTCTTTGACGACCTCCGTGGCGCAGCGCGCGCGCTGTTGCATTATAAAGTTGGAGGTCCTGGGTTCGATTCCCGGCTCGAGTCTGGTCTGGTGGGAGGCTGCGGCCGTGGCTAGTTACCACCCTACCGACAAAGACGAGTCGCCAAGCGATTTAGCTTTCCGGCACGATGTCGTGTAGAAACCATTTAGAAGTATGAGTTTACCATACTCCTAACAGGTTCGCCCGCTACCATCTTAGACCGCATCATCACTTATCACTTACCATTAGGTGAGATGCCGTCAAGGGCTAACTTGTAGTGGATAAAAAAAATATAAAAGATTACATCTGAAGAATACAACGGCAGTAATAAATGCCATATGAAAAATATGAAACACTACGCAATATAACGTCTGAGAGTTCTTCATAATGTTCTCAAGGTCGTTTTAAGTCTACCAACCCACACTTGGCTTGCCTAAGGCTGAACATCTTCTTATACTGAGAAGAGACCCACGCCCTGTTATGGGCCGCTAATGGGTAATAGGTATTGGTAAATGTACGCTATATTACGAGAAAAACACGAAAGATAACACTTGTATGCTATAAAGAAACGTATTTTGTTCTTATTCGGTATTACTGCAGCAATAGAAATTGCTGATTGCAGCGTTTTGTGAATATTTCAACTATGCACCGATTACGGCTATCTACATACCGCAGACAGGCAGTGGAGACAAAGTTATAGGGTCCTTTTTTTCGGATAAGTTTTATAGTTACGGGACGTAAGGGAGGAAGGGAAGGGCCCTTGAGCGGAAAGAAGGTTACGTGGTACCCTTCTTTCCACCCAAGGGCCCCGTGGTTTTCAGTTGGGGCATAACCAGAGATGGTTATGCTATCTCCATACCGCAGACGGACAGTAGAGACAGAGTAATAGGGTCCTTTTTTTTGGAAAAGCTTTATAGTTATGGGACGTAAGGGAGGAACTCTTGGGCGGAAAGAAGGTTACGTTACCCTTTTTTCCACCCAAGGGCCCGTCCCGTGGTTTTCAGTTGGGACATAGGCAGAGATGGTTATGACCGAACTGAAAATCACCACTTCATATCCCTCTCGCTGACTTTGAACTTTGAACACCCGAGAACCCGTTCTATACTTCCCGAACTAACGGCACAGAACCCTTAATTCATTAGGGTACCTTACCCATTAATGAATATTTGGGGACGGTATATGTTTAAACAGATATCTTTGCTCGTACCCTAGGATAGTGTTATGAATTATTTCAATATTATAAAACAACAGATCATATTTACGATATAAATAAAGGAAAATACTATAAAATACATCGAGACTTGCTTTATAGTCATTGTACCGAAACAAGAACACTCACGCACTAAATTTAATGAATAGACAAAGTTCACGAAGCTCGTTACGTTGACAAATGTCTCGGAATACGAGCTTTAGTGCCCACAAAGTCCCATCATCTAAAAGCTAGCTTACTTTGTTCTTGAATAGAATCCAACGCTCCTTTATGAACTGTTTAATGTCTTTTTCCCACATGCAACGAGCGTTTAGTAAAGCTTTATGTGGTTTTTATTGGTCTTAAATGCCCCATGGACAAAGGCCACCTCACTCGTGGGAGGTATGTCCTTTAATGAAACTAAGATTAATTTACTACTCAGGCAAAATAAGAAGAATATAAAACATTCGTGATGGGATAAGGAGATGGGAGGACAAAGCAGTCGAGGACAAGACAGATTGTGTGAAATGTAAGTGAGAGGAATAGTTAGAGGAAGAAGAAAACTTGTTGTGTACTAACGGTAAGTAGAAGACAGGCCTGACGGAGTTGCTAAAGCAATCTGAACACGAATATCTGAGTGAAGGTTTCCTCACGATGTTTTCCATCACTGTAGAAGCGAGTAATATTTTAATTGCTTGAAAACGCCCATAACAACGAAAAGTTAAAGGTGCGTGCCCGAGTTCAAAACCCAGATCTGTGATTTGGAGGCTGACGTCCTAACCACTAGGCTATCACAGCTTAGAGGTATCACAATATGCAACTATCTCCTTGAAAATATCCTTTTTAGGTATAACCAACTTAAAATTTTAAATAGAATTATAATGGAAATCAGTTACGTCACAAATTATATAATAAAAAAACCTGTAACAGCTGATTCACGATCATGTACATAGTAACACCGAAACACAATACAGATTAAAACTGTACCTATGTATTCGCAGCACATAAATCATAACCAAAACGATTACACATAATATTATTATGGTATGAAACTGCCTCCCATTCAATAGAATTCAAGAGGTTATTGATGTCTCGTATTCTAGGCGGCCGGCAAATTATGTTCAGTGAATTTAGGTGTCCGGAATGAAAAATGATTGATACAGAATTCATAATCATCATGATCAACCCATTACCGGCTCACTACAGAGCACGGGTCTCTTCTAAATATTAGAAGGGTTTGGCCATAGTCCACCACGCTGGTCATGTGCGGATTGGCAGACTTCACACGCCTTTGAGAACATTATGGAGAACTCTCAGGCGTGCAGGTTTCCTCACGATGATTTCCTTCACCGTTGAAGCAAGTGATATTTGAATTTCTTAAAAGACTTTTCTTATTTCTTTAAGATACAGAACTAAGAATACAGAAATATCTATCTATAACTCATTCTCTCACACACACACATACCCACACACACATAGACACGTTTGTCTGTTTCATATAGATAAGGATATGGTTGTAACAATAAGTGCTCACGGAGCCATTTTATGAGGGAGAGGGCTGGCTGTCCTTAACACAGATTGATAAAGTCTAGCAAGGACGCTGATCCTGAATGATTTTTCGCTGGGCATTGCGTTTACGCATCCCCTCCGGAAGCCATTAGAAGGGTTTGGCCATAGTCCACCACGCTGGCCATGAGCGGATTGGCAGACTTCACACGCTTTTGAGAACATTACGGAGAACTCTCAGGCGTGCAGGTTTCCTCACGATGTTTTCCTTCACCGTTAAAGCAAGTGATATTTTAATTTTTTTAAACGCACATAACTCCGAAAAGTTAGAGGTGCACCCGGATTTGAACAGCCGACCTCTGTTTAGGAGACTGACGCTTTAACCACTAGGCTATCACAGCGTCAAGTATGTATTTATGAAATAAAAATAAATTAATAAATAAGAGGTAGATAAATTCTGGTAATGGTTGAAAGATTACAAAAACAAAACCGTTTGATTATTTCTATAAATAATCACTTTCTATAAATTAAAGTAAGTTCACAGCGACTCTCTTTAATTTCAGCGCAGGCACCCTTAAAACCGGAACAAACGTTAGCAGCTAATTTGTTAAAAAGGTTTGATTGAAGGGATGGACCTCATTAAGAAACAAACTAATTTCAGTATGGCGTTGGATGCGACGTATCTAACCCGACAACTTAATTTCCGTTCATTCGGTAAAGACCTACACACATGTTGAATGTCCTGAACAAACTTTCCCCGAGCACAGCTGGAAGATTCATAATTAACTTCAAACCTTATAACGCTGGCATAAATACTATATTCCTTTAAAAGCAAACTTTTTGTTTGTAACGCTGAAATAAATAATAGGTAGTGAACTATTTTAGTTATTACCCACTAAGACATAAGATATACAATAACTTATGTTTTGTAGCTATGTGGGCGTTCAGATGGAATGGCCAGAAAAGTATTTTATTAAATTTAAAAACTTATTCCTATAATATCACCTTGGACCTAAAGATACCGGTCATACCATTGGGAAAACCTGCGTAGAAAATATATAATTTACAAAGTAACTTTAAACTTTGTTTTTTGACTCTGATTAATGATTTCACGGCACAGTGAGCCAAAACGGTTCAAAGACAAAAAGGGTACCTACCTCCCTACCATCCCTTTGGTAATATGAAGGTTTGGATATATAGCCTTTTTTTTTTGTCGTGGTGGAAAAGCTTTATAGCTACTTCAGTCCCTTGGGCAGGACGGAGGTTATGTGGGACTCCCACCCATGGGTGGTCTACCCGAACTAAAAACCACCACAGCATGTCCCTCTCGCTGGTTTTACTGGACGCCCGGGGGACACTTCCCGGTCGAAATAGCTTACGATTAATAATAGAATACAATTCTAAAAAATAGAATACTTTTAATTTGACGACCTCCGTGGCGCAGTGCGTGCGCTGTCGCATTATAAAGTTGACCTGGGTTCGATTTCCGACTAGAGTCTGGTTTGGTGAGAGGCTTCGGCTGAGGCTAGTTACCACCCTACCGACAAAGATGTTACGCCAAGTGATCTAGCGTTCCGGCACGATGTCGCGTAGAAACCAAATAGGAGCGTGGGTTTACCATACTCCTAATAGGTGAGCCCGCTACCATCCTAGACAGCATCATCACTTACCATGAGGTGAAATTGCCGTCAAGGGCTAACTTGTGGTGTCTTAAAAAAAACGATATCTCAGCTCAAGATAAAGTCATCCATAAGAAATTCAATCTGCTATCTGATGTTTTTTATTTTAAGGGAATCATCATCATGATCATCATGATCAACCCATTCTCGGCTCACTACAGAGCACGGGTTTCCGCTTAATATGAGAAGGGTATGGCCATAGTCCACCACGCTGGCCATGTGCGAATTGGCAGACTTCACACTCCTTTGAGAACATTACGGAGATTTCTCAGGCGTGCAGGTTTCCTCACGATGTTTTCCTTCACCGTTGAAGAAAGTAATATTTTAATTGTTTTAAAAACGCACATAATTCTGAAAAAATACTCTAACTTTTGCCTGGATTCGAACCGCCGACCTCTGGTTAGGAGGCTGACGGCCTAACCACTAGGCTATCACCGCTTCTTTAAGGGAATATTATCATCTAATACCACTTCGTTTGCCTGGAAATTTTGATTTCTGTATATGTTAGAACGTACGACCTGATCGATTTAAAAAGAAACCTAAGACGTAGCTTAGCCATCATTATTTTCATTTTCATTTTCATCCGAGCAGCCGTTCTGTCGTCATTGAGTAACTGACATCCATCCAAATTTTCGTATTCATAATAGTAATGTGACGTAAAAAACTAACCAACAACTTAACCTCCCTGTAACTTTAGTTACTTCTAATCTATTGTCTTCAAGTTCAGTGACAAAAACAGGGGCAGATAGCGTGTCGTTCTCTCTAAGGTTGAAGGAAATATGTCGTTCAAATAATCATCTCATATATCACGTTTCAAGCGGGATATTATGTTCGTTAAGATATCTCTATGAATTATAAGTGAAAGCCGTACCTGCTACAAATAGCTACTCCTTGTAAGATACGCCCTTTAACAGCGATATTCCGGCGTGATATACCAAGATTGCCCCTGAATTTGAGAAATTCTGTAACTGTGAACACGAGTGAAAACGTGAAAAAAAATGAAATATACAACATTCTGTTATTTGATTTAATTAACCAGCTGAACACTGCATGTGTAGGAATGCCATCTAGTTAAGGTGTTTTTGGAGTTTATTCCTTAAGAATCGATTTAAATTTAAGGCCCCCGATATAAAAAAAATATGTGCAGTAAAATCTACTGAACGAATGACCCCGTTACATTTTTGTACGCAACCTATTCTACTACTAAGTAAGTATTAGAATAGGTACCTACTTAACCTTTTTTTTTAACGTGGGTAATCCTCATGGATACCACCGCGTCCGAGGAGACGCTGTGGTTATGTCGGACTCTTACCGACTGAACCCCCACGGTGCATTCTTGTCCCCCGCCTAGGGGCCGGGCCAACTCGGGGGCAATATCAGATGCCCCCAACCTACTTAACCTAACCTGACCTAACCTATCACTTTTAAAGCGTGAGTATTGTTTACATGTATATGTCAATTCTATTATTGTAAAATGTTTGATGTATGTCATCATCATCAATCCATTGCCGGCTCACTACAGTGCACGGGTCTCCTCTCATTATGGGAAGGTTTTGGCCACAGTCCATCACGCTGGTTATGTGGGGATTGACAGACTTCACACGCCTTTGAGAACATTATGGAGAACTGCACTATACTATGCAATTTAGTAAGTAAAGCTCATCCGTTCATGTATCATGAGGCTGCATGACATAAATCAATCATGCCGTCGTCAATTAGAGCTTCATCCGCAAATCAAATTCCAAACTCCTCCATTAAACATGACCTGGATAACGTGACAGCTTAGTTATGACTCCTGACTTACATCTGATTACGATGGACTGAGAGTCAGAGTCGTAATCACGAGGCCATTTTATGTCCGACTCAGTGAGTGGATTAAAGTGTTGACCCAGCGCGTTGCTGCAATGTGAGTTGGCGGACTTTAACGACTTTTGTCACACGCTAACGGCTTTAACCGAGACGGGCATCTTAGCTTGCTTTCCGTGACTTTCATTTCCTAATTCTTTTTTTTACACTAAAAGTTAGTCCTTAATCACACCTAGTGATGATGCAGTATAAGATGTATTGATAAACCAAAACACATCAGTGGTTTCTAAGCGACATGATGCTGGAATGCTAAATCGTTTGGCGACACGTCTTCGTCGGTTGGGTGGTAACTAGCCACGGCCGAAGCCTCTCACCAGACCAGACTCGAGCAGGAATCGAACCCAGGACCTCCAACTTTGTAATGCGACAGCGCACTCGCTGCGCACCGATGTCGTGTAGAAACCAATTAGGAGTATGGTTTTACCATACTCTAAAAGATTAGCTCGCTTCCATCTTAGACCGCATCAGGTGAGGTGCCGTCAAGGGCTGACTTGTAGTTTATAAAAAAAAAAGAATATTATCACCAAATCCTGCTTCCTGACGAAATGTCACTAACATATCCAAGGTAACGAGATAACTAACGAGGATTAGGATAACGAGAAAAAGACAGATTATGAGCCAGGAGTAACTCCAAACTCAATCTTATTTTCTTATTATTTTTTTGCCCTTATCCCACATTATGTGGGGCCAGCACAACACGTGTTGTTTTTTCACTCATTTCTATCAGCCGTCACCTCACTACCCACGGCTTTTACCCGCATTTTCTCTTTTACACAATCCATCCATCTCTTCTTTGGTCATCCTCTACTCTTTTGCCCTTCCACGTTCATATATAACATTTTGGTGAAATCATACATACTTAAATCAATCTTATTTATATGTTGAAATATTTTACAGGAGGATGTTGCATATTCAAGTGTCCACCACATTCTGTATGCAAGTATTGTAATATTAAAATACATAATCCTAAATATAATAATGATTACAGTTAAGTTTCGCTTCACTTTTCATCAGGTACCAGGTAAAGTTTCAGTTGGGGTCCAGTTTGTCTTCTTATCTATCCCTCTCTATCCATAGATCGATATAATATGCCTTACACATCATATTTATACAGGAGGACATATTATTGTTAACGGTTTCCTTTCGTTCCAAAGGTCTATAATCTCCTTTCATCGCGGAGAAGGATTGTCTGATCAAATGCAAGCATATTATTCCGGACCCTTTCCTAGAGCTGCTATTAATAAACCAACGACAAACAGCTTCTAAATACAATAAAGAATACTTGTAAAAACGTGGGAAATTTATCCACTGTTACGTAATAGTACGGCGTTAAACTAAGCGATCAGTATTCTTGTTATTTAATTCACATGATTTGTGGCATGCGAAGTGTTATTATTTAAATGACTAGCTACTCCCTACGGATTCACTCGCGTTAAGTGAAAGCTGTAACGTAATGTTTTAGTTTAATATAGGTCGCATACTCCCCTTCCGTGGATCGTACGAAATTCAATTTTATACGAAAGGAACACACTTTATCAAGATTTATCAAGATTGTATTGATGTTAAAACTTTTTTGTGAGGTTTTATTACCTTGTCCCTAATAATGATGATAGAAAATCACCTTAGAAATATTTAAGTATGTCCGAAATAAAATGCAATATTATAGCTATATTAGACATATATAATCTCAACCTTAGAAGTATTATCTACCCCACACGCTACCTAAATTAGAAATTCATATAAATAAATTTCCATTTAATTTTTATAATCAATTACCAAACGATATACCTTGTCCCTAATAATGACGATAGAAAATCACCTTTGAATTATTTAATTATGTCCGAAATAAAATGCAATATTATAGCTATATTAGATATGTTTAATTTTAACCTTAGAAGTATTATCTACACGCTACCTAAATTAGAAATTCATATAAATAAATTTCCATTGAATTTTTATAATCAATTACCAAACGATATACCTTGTCCCTAATAATGACGATAGAAAATCACCTTTGAATTATTTAATTATGTCCGAAATAAAATGCGTTATTGTAGCTATGTTATAAAAGATGGACATGTATAATCTTAACATTAGAAGTATAAATAATCTTCCCCAAACGCTACCGTAAATTGGAAATTAATTTAAAGTTAATTAATTAATTTTTTATAGCCAATTACCAATCAATATCTCTCAATAAGTTCAAAGTTAATATGAAACGTAAACTTACAGAAAATACTTTTTATTGTGTTAAGGATTAGGTAAATGATAAAGAAGTTTGGATCCGAAAAATTGCTCAATAAGATAGCTTTTAAAAAATCGTGACTAAGTGGCATGTGAGTTAGTGATAACAAAAATAATACTTACCGTCAACCCAGTGCAATGTAAATTAGCCTTGGTAGTTTCTGAGTTTATCAATAACAAGTAAAATAAATAAAAAAACAAACAAACAAATCTTTCCTTTTTCTAATATTAGTCAATCTGTATCAGTCAATATGTGATTGAGAGTTAACTTAGCTTTAATTACTAGCTATTTTTCTAAATAACTCAACTTCATGGCACGCGAACGTTTGCGTTTAACAATGTTATGTCTTCTTCTTTCAAATGTCAGAGACAGAGAAATCGGTCCGCGTAACTATTTACGTATTATGCAACCTTTTTATTACGGCCGTAACTACGTAAAATCGGATCCGTCGCTCAGTAGAAATTCCCTTCGAGCGTCCTCATCGACGTTCAAGAGGAGTCCTGCGGTAAACCAATCACAAGACTTGATCAACGGGCGCGTCCTGTGATTGGTTATACCATCATGATCAACCCATTGCTGGCTCACTACAGAGCGCGGGTCTCCCCTGTCAATATGAGAAAGGTTCGGCCATAGTCCACCACGCTGGCCATGTGCGGATTGGCAGACTTCACACGCCTTCGAGAACATTTCGGAGAACTCTCAGGCGTGCAGGTTTCCTCCCGATGTTTTCCTTCACCGTTGAAGCAAGTGATATTTTAATTGCTTAAAAACGCACATAACTCCGAAAAGTTAGAGGTGCTTGCCCGGGTTCGAACCCCCGACCTCTGATCAGGAGGCGGACGTCCTGACCACTATCACAGCTTCATTGGTTGTACGGAGGACGCCAACTTGAACGCCGCTGATGACGCTTTTTGGACGCAGCGGTTTGGAAATGCGTTTACGCGTTAGATGACCATAGCAGACCCTATTCGCGAATCCCGTAACATCTGCGTTTGTTTACAGAACTGTATGTGTATGTCGGCACGAAGGAGTTATTAACTTTATTCAGCGGCGCCAAGAACCTGAAGAATTCAATAATTACCCACATTTTAACTGTTGATGATTTTGCTAACACAATTTAGACAGTAACAATCAATATTGTACAAGCATGCTTTGCTATGAATACGGGCGGTCGATGCCTTTCGAGGCATTCTCGCTCGAGACGTCGGACTGTTCGGACCTCTTAGTTATTGTCGCAATACTCAACCACAAACTCATCCGGGATTTTTTACGATTTGCGTGCAATCCTTCGTTGTGAGATCGCCTGTGTATGCAGCATAAATAAAGCGACCTCCGCAAAGCTGGGGCGACATAATGCTCGATTTTGCTATGAAATTAATTTTGCCAAGTCGTCTGCAACTGAATTGAAATTAAAATCCTTTGTAAGTATGTTATAGTATTACTGCGAAAGCAATTTAATATTTTACTGTGTCGCTATCTTTGTAGTCTCATTCTACCTCTTTCTGCACTGACAGCAAACAAATGTTTAGTTTTTTTTTATAAACTACAAGTTAGCCCTTGACGGCTATCCCACCTGGTGGTAAGTGATGAAGCAGTCTAGGATGGTAGTGGGTCAACCTGTTAGCGGTGACTAGTAGTGGATAAAAAAATTCGGTTGTAGTGACTCAGATTCTATTTTTTTTTATTTTTTAGTTACCACAAGTTAGCTCTTAATAATATATATAAGTTGTCTTCATTGAAATGTTACCACCACTGAAATTCAAGAGTTGTATAAAACTATTTTCTAAATACCCCCTTTTACAGGTTCGACTGTCAAATAGACGTAACAAATGAAGGTTTAAGTATACGCAAATATTAATCAGAGTTTTCGTAATTGGACGTTTCGTGAATTTAAAGGAGTTTCATAAGCAAGCTACACTAATTAAAAATGTTTATTTCTAGAACACTCGATACAAAGTTAAATTTCGGGGCTACAGATGAAATTAAGCTGACCTACTTTAATTTATTAATGTTAGGTATTTACCTAGCTATCAGAAGCTAAGAACTGTCACATTTATTTAATTTTAAATTAATAATTATATGATCATTATGAAAAAAAAAAAATGAAGCGGTGATAGCCTAGTGGTTACGGCGTCAGCCGCCTAATCAGAGGTCGGCGGTTCGAATCCGGGCACGCACCTCTTACTTTTCGGAGTTATATGCGTTTAAAAAAAAAAAAAATATCACTCGCTTCAACGGTGAAGGAAAACATCGTGAGGAAACCTACACGCCTGAGAGCTCTACATAATGTTCTCAAAGGCGTGTGAAGTCTGCCAATCCGCACATGGCCAGCGCGGTGGACTATGGCCAAACCCTTCTCATATTGAGAGGAGACCCGTGCTCAGTAGTGAGCCGGTAATGGGTTGATCATGATGATGATAATGAAATATCTTACTAATGTTATTAAGCGAGCTTTACTAAGATATTTCATTATTTATAACCCGGCTAAGTTTGTTATGGACTTCTTCTTAGACCTGGGCACGATTGGAACCCTCCTAGGTTTAGTTTTAAGTTGGCGAGTGCAGTGATATGACCACCCTTTTTGTTCTGATGGTGGAAAGAATTTTTATAACTACCTCCGTCGATTGGGAAACCCCCTTCCCTCCCCCCTCAGTGGGGTATACCCGAACTAAAAAACACCACGGCATGTTCCCCTTTTTGGATTGGCTGAACGCCCGGGGAATCCATTGTATACTTCCCGGAAGAATGATATGACAAAGACGTGTCGCCAAGCAATTTAGCGTTCCTGTACGATGTCGCTTGGCAACCTATTAGAAGTAGGAATGAGTGTACCATACCTCTAACAGGTTATCCCGCTACCATCTTAGACTGCATCACCACTTACCACCAGGTGAGATTACCGTCCAAAGCCTCCCACCAGACAAAGATGATTATTTTTTTGTACAAATTTGGAAATATAATAAATATTATATTTGGAAATATTTACAATAAAACATAAAAATAGTGAAGCTGTGATAGCCTAATGGTTAGGACGTCAGCCTTCTAATCAAAGGTCGGAGGTTTGTACCCACCTGTAACTTTTCGGAATCATGTGCGTTTTTAAGCGATTAAAATATCACTTGCTTCAATGGTAAAGGAAAACATCGCGAGGAAACCTGCATGCCTGAGAGTTCTCCATAATGTTCTCAAAGACGTGTGAAGTCTGCCAATCCGCACATGGCCAGCGTGGTGGACTAAGGTCAAACCCTTCTCATATTGAGAGGAGACCCGTACTCTGTAGTGAGCTGAGAATGGCTTGATCATGATATAAAAATAGTCTGCTAATCTGTGACAGTTAGCCCTCAGCAGTTCTCGTGGATATTTTGCAATGAGAAATTATAATATTAAACAAGGCCATCATGAGTCACATCTAAAAACAATATAGAAAAAGACACATCGACATTGTCGCGTAGATTATTGAAGCTGACGCGAGTTTTTAATCAATAATGCACAATTAAAGAGCAAAGGCGATTCGCAACGTTTTAATGTATATTTTTTTAAAAGTAGATACAACAGATGACGTTAAAAATGATATCCTTATATAATCATAATGTAAACACTTCGTACGTATTATCAAGATAAAAAGCAAATTACATTAATGGCAATATGATTGTGATATTAAGGTATGTATGCGATGTTAATCCATAAATTTAACTGCAGTGGTGTGCAAAGGGTTTTTGAATAAATATGTAGGCAGAATAATAAGTATGTAGTAACATTGAAAAAAAAAAGCGGTGATAGCCTAGTGGTTAGGGTGTCAGCCTCCTAATCAGAGGTCGGCGGTTCGAATCTGTGAACGCACCTCTAACTTTTCGGAGTTATGTGCGTTTTTAAAAATAATATATCACTTGCTTTAACGGTGAAAGAAAACATCGTGAGGAAACCTGCACGCCTGAAAGTTCTCCATAATGTTCTCAAAGGCGTGTAAAGTCTGTCAATCCGCACACGGCCAGCGTGGTGGACTATGGCCAAACCCTTCTCATATTGAGAGGAGACCCGTGCTCTGTAGTGAGCCGGTAATGGGTTGATCATGATGATGATGATGAATATTGCAAAAGTCTTTCAGGTAGATAGTGCTTTGATGCATGTAAAAAGTGCATAATTTTATCTCTTAGTATGTTTCCCAACAATATCAAGCCCAGATTTCTCACTGATATGTTTACTACCCATTTTATTTGTATTGGTAATTTAAACTGCCTCGTTGAGCCAGTGCTTGATTTGGCTAACTTTAAAAGTTCGCCAAACAGACTGCCAATATTTTGTTTGGGCGAACTTTTTCCACTAAGAACCTGAAATGTAACAGTATATTTCTATACTATTTTAGCGGTTTATGCATTTCGTATTTCTTTGTTTTTTAGTGCCAATAATAGATAAATTTGCTTAATAGTAACAAAGAAGTTGTATATTACTGTTTCATTTTGGCCACAAGGTGGCTTTATCTATTTGTATTTAGTTTGAGGTATTGCATTTTTTTTGGGAATGAGACAAAGATAGTCGAAAGTTTCTACGCGACACCGTGCCGGAACGCTAAATCGCTTGGAGACACGTCTTTATCGGTATGGTGGTAACTAGCCACGGCTGAAGCCTCCCACCAGAGCAGACTCTGGGAATCGAACCCAGGACCTCCAACTTTATAATGCGACAGCACACGCACTACACCACGGGATTGACACGTGTGTCATATATATCATCATGATCAACCCAATACCGACTCAATACAAAGCACAGGTCTCCTCTCAATATGAGAAGGGTTTGGCCATAGTCCACCACGCTGGTCATGTGCAGATTGGCAGACTATTATATATTGTTATATATATAGAACCGTAGCTCTTTACAATATTAACATATTTTCACGTAGCAACGGTGGAACCGTTTCCGAGCCTATAATCCCGGTAAAAGGAGCCGCGAACGCCTATTGATACATTTCTGTAAGGATAGGGAATGATAAATGACAACCCTCATCAACGTATACACCGGTTTGCTGTATTTTGCTTTCATAAAATATTGGTATACTTTCTTACGACTGGAAATATAGGTTACCATTTTTTAAGGATTCCGTACCCGAAGGTTGTCGACGGAATTTAATACTAAGACTATTTATTTATTTACTATGTTCTATGTATAAGCGGTGATAGCCTAGTGGTTAGGGCGTCAGCCTCCTAATCAGAGGTTGGCGGTTCGAATCCGGGCACGCACCACTAACTTTTCAGAGTTATGTGCGTTTTTAAAAATTAAAATACCATTTGCTTCAACGGTGAAGGAAAACATCGTGAGGAAACCTGCACGCCTGTGAGTTCTCCATAATATTCTCAAAGGCGTATGAAGTCTGCCAATCCGCACATGGCCAGCGTGGTGGACTATGGCCAAACTCTTCTCATATTGGGAGGAGACCCGTGCTCTGTAGTGAGCCGGTAATGGGTTGATCACGATGATGATGTTGATGTTCTATCCGACTGACATGTCCTTTTCCATAGCATCGGTGCGATGCATACTAAATTGCAAAGCTGTCTGCCCGCGGCTTAGCTCGTAAACAATTTTCAATTTTCCCTCGGGAACTACTTATGAAATCGGGATAAAATGTAGCCTATGTTCTTTTCCATGTTTGACGAACTTCGTGGAGCAGCGCGCACGCTGTCGCATTATAAAGTCGGTGGTACTGGGTTCGATTCCCGGCTCGGCTAGGAGGCTGCGGCCACGTCTAGTTGCCAACCTATCAACAAAGCCGTGTCGCTAAGTGATTTAGCGTTCCGGTACGATGACGCGTAGAAACCAATTAGGAGTGTAGATTTACCATACCCCATAGCAGGTTAGCCCGCTACCATCCTAGACTGCATCATCACTTACCACCAACTGCCGTCGAGGGCCAACTTGTAATGTATAAAAAAAAATTAAAGCTGTCTGCCCACGGCTTAGCTCGTAAACAACTTTCAATTTTCCCTCGGGAAATACTTAAGGAATCGGGATAAAAGGTAGCCAATGTTCTTTTCCATGTCAAACGCTACATGCATGCCTTTCCGTTCAGACGTTTTTGCGTGATTGAGTACCAAACATCCACCCTTTCACATTTATAATATATATAGGATATAGGATTTATTACGGAAAACTGACAGCTAATAATTTTTTCGTGACCGTTTTTTAACGTTTTGAGCTAATGTGAATGTTTAGCTGTTTACAGGTTATCACAACGTTCACAAATAGTTTCAAAGTAAGAAACATCTTAAGACATTTGAATGAGTCAATATACAATATATAATAATAATTAAAAAACCTGCAATCAGATCAGTCGAAAATTTATCAGAAACTAATCATATAACATAAGAAATTTAATCAAGTCCGAGATTTAATTTACAAATTTCAATTAGTACTACTATATGAGATGTCAATAATTTTACGTCTAGTCAATATATTTGTTATGAAATAGATCTTTTTCTTTTTGTTTGTTTGAACATTTATTATATTGGTCTTATATTTTTGGTAAGGGAGAATTAAATTTAATTTAGTTTAATTGTATAGGGCCTGTGATAGAACAAATTACACGGAAACCGAGGTGTGTTTGTGCGTGGTGTTCTAATCGCAAACCTGTGAATCACTTCAGGGCAATCAACGTCATTGTGGACTAAATTGATTAAAAATGTTATCGACTACAAAACACGTCTTTTTTCGAGTCTTTGCCTTTTAAAAAAAGTGAGCCTGTCTGTGTAATTACGAAGATTCCTATTGAATCTATAAGATAGCTGTTGGAAAAATCGTTCCTGCACTCTCTCAATTCTCTTAATATGAAGTTTAGAACTTACTTTGAATTTGCTCGATCTATGTCTTTATGAAGCGGTGATAGCCTAGTGGTTAGGGCGTCAGTCTCCTAATCAGAGGTCGGCGGTTCGAATCCGGGCACGCACCTCTAACTTTCGGAGTTATGTGCGCTTTTAAATAATTAAAATATCACTTGCTTCAACGGTGAAGGAAAACATCGTGAGGAAACCTGCACGCCTGAGAGTTCTCCATAATGTTCTCAAAGGCGTGTGAAGTCTACCAATCCGCACATGGCCAGCGTGGTGGACTATGGCCAAACCCTTCTCATATTGAGAGGAGACCCGTGCTCTGTAGTAAGCCGGTAATGGGTTGATCACGATGTCGTTATAATACTGACCTTACCTGAGCCAATTCAACTTTGTCTCGACTGCATCTTAAGTCAAAAGTTACGTTTAGCATAATTTTTAGATCTAAGGCTAAGATGTATAGAAATTGCTCTGGTTTGGTTCAGCCGAGGTAAGTGTTAAAACGAGACATATACCGTTGTCTCTGTTCAACAGTTTAAGTTAGTGGTAAGGCGAAGCTAGCTTTGTATTTGTATTCTACGTTGACCCAGCCGGTGATCGAACCCAGGGCCTCCTGTTTATAGACCAAAGTGCTTACCACTTTGTCAGGAATGTCATCGATAGCATAGTTTCAAAGTATTACAACATACCTACTAATTATTATTTGCAGTCTTACTTCCCTATATCCACGTTTTAGCAAACTCCTTATCGGTTTGACCTATTATATTTATTCAATAGGTCTTATCTTATCACGCCACCATCCAATTGTTTAATTCGATAATAGTATGAAAAAAAAAAAACATCGGTAGAAGAACATTTGCCGAGTAAGCTACTATATATAACTTAATCTCAATAAACCCTTCATATTAAACTAAGCATAGAGTATTTACTTACTTCCCTATAGTAAAATTTCAACAAACTCCTCCGTAACGGCTTGACCTACTATATATATTCAATAGGTCTAAGAATAGATTGTAAACTATTTTTATACTCCTAAGGGATAAGGGCGACCCACCCTTTTCTCACTTTTGCCTTGCCAATTTGTTTTTTTTTTAAATTTGCATCATAAATATCTATAACTCAAACTTTTCACCCTCCCACCCCATCATCCAATTGTCTCGTTTCAGTTTAAGTTAGTGGTAAGGCAAAGTTCGCTTTGTAGACCTTGGCCTAGGTCTCCATTTTCCGTACGTCCGTCTTTCTCATAGTGCAGATTCATGATAATCCGACTAAGTGACGCGCAAACGTAACCTTATGTGAAACACTAGATTGTATAGTCAATGTTACGATCGAGCAAAAATCCAGCTTCTGTAAAGCGACGCATCGCCCGACGGCAAAATCTTTCCTGTCGCTTAGGGTTCTTTATAACTTTGCTCGACTTCTAAGGGTCGTAGCGTGATGCAAAATAGCTTATTCTTTAGCATTCTCTCCAAAACTAGGCTATTACTTTAATTTATATTACGGATTTCACAATCCGACTTTTAGTTTCAGATATAGAAAAGAGCTTCTCCAGACTAACAATAACAAAAGCTGATTTTAATCTATAGTATAGGATGTGTTTTTAACTGGTATCGGCGTTTTAACCAACTCTCCAGGCATCGAAGAGAATGAAAAATAGCGTTGACTCGAAATTATAACAATAAATCATTTATTTGCCAGAATGTATGTTCATAATAATAATATAATTAAATTTGCCAGAATTTATGTACAATATTCATGCTAATAAACTATTTGAGTCTGTTAAAAAGAAATAACATTCTACTAAATTAATAGCGTGTTAATACAAATTACTAGCATTGTAAAAAAATTTAAATGTCCAATTAAATTAAAATAATTACACAAATGTCAACAAATTAATAAAGTTTCATATTAAGTATTAAGATTTATCCATTATGTTTTCTGTACTATTAAAGTAAGCGTAAGTAAGCGGTGATAGCCTAGTGGTTAGGGCGTCAGCCTCCTAATCAGAGGTCGGCGGTTCGAATCCGGGCACACACCTCTAACTTTTCGGAGTAATGTGCGTTTTTAAAAATTTATAATATCACTTGCTTCAACGGTGAAGGAAAACATCGTGAGGAAACCTGCACGCCTGAGAGTTCTCCATAATGTTCTCAAAGGCGTGTGAAGTCTGCCAATCCGCACATGGCCAGCGTGGTGGACTATGGCCAAACCCTTCTCATATTGAGAGGAGACTCGTGCTCTGTAGTGAGCCGGTAATGGGTTGATCATGATGATGACTATTAAAGTATAATTTTGTAAGAAGTATTTTTTATGGACGAATAAATTTTCGTAGCAGTAAATAATTACCTTTGCACAAAGTTTTACCCAAGCGGTTATTAACCGAGTTAAATTCACTGGGCCCACTCACAGTTTCCACAGAGTAAACAGTCATCAATCTTGCACTGACGTGTCTGAGGCTGCGAAACGGTGTACAGTAGAAACCAATAATGAAACGAGTAAGTATATAGCTGAAATTTTATCTACCCGTTGATAGATGTGATTCGTACGCTGGGAGAACGCAAAATAAGATGCTATTTCGGAATTGCAGATGTTTTACGTAAAAATAGGGAATAATTGTAACGACCCAAAACACCAGAAGGTAATTTCGCGCCGGCGGAGTTCCTCAACAAGACTGAAATGTATCGCTAAAACACCTGAATTTATGTCAAACTAATCAAAATAGCTTTATTCATGTAAACCTATTACAGGCATGAAGCGTTCATATAACACTTTCCATTATTTTTATTCGTGAAGTGATGGTGATAACTACACTCGCCATTTAAAAACTAAAGCTAAGAGGGTTCCAAACGCGCTGAGGTCTAAAAAGAAGCCCACAACAAACATAGTCGGGGTTTGTTTTGTTATCACAATCTCACATAACCATAGTTAGATTCGTACCCAAGCTTTTTTATCGTTGTATAGCGATAACTACTGACCGACACAATATAGTAGCAGGCATTTGGTTTATTATATATAAAAGGCTTGAAAAATATAGTGTGCGGCTAACATCATGACCTTGAGTAAATACTTAGAAAACGGGTATTCAGCACGCACTAAAGGTGGTTGCACAGATTATAGTAGTTAAACGTGGCTGTCACGGCATCACACAACTCGATTACAACGTTTGAACGGTCACCGAAAACAATCGTTATTTCAGCTAACTTACCTAAGTAAGGTAAGTTACCTAAACAACAATAAAAAGGCATTTTTTTTTTATGACATTTTTATATATACCTACTAGCTGATCGACAACTCGCTTCAGGTAAGAGTTTAACAATTTATCTTTATATAAGTCTTATGTGTGATATAATGCGGAGGGAAGAAAGTAATGTCGCCAAAAGAATGTTATATATGAACGTGGAAGGGCAAAGGAGTAGAGGAAGACCAAAAAAGAGATAGATAGATTGTGTAAAAGACAATATTCATGTAAAAGGTGTGAGTAGTGAAGTGACGGCTGATAGAAGTGAGTGTAAGAAGAAGACGTGCTGTGTTGACCCCACATGATTTGGGATAAGGGCAAGAAGAATAAGAAAGAAGATATAAGTTTTATGTTTCATACAATGCGGAGGGAAGAAAGTAATGTCACCAAAAGAATGTTATATTTGAACGTGGAAGGGCAAAGAAGTCGAGGAAGACCAAAGAAGAGATGGATGGATTGTGTAAATGGTATAGTGAGGGGACGGCTGATAGAAGTGAGTGAAAGAAGAAGACGTGTTGTGCTAAGCACACATAATATGGGATAAGGGCAAGAAAAAGAAGAAAGAAGATATAATTATCTGTAAGGTCATTGAAAAACTCCCACCCGTAGCCGTAGTAGCCGTACGTACCTATTACATTTTACTTAACTAAACTTTAAACTATTAACATACTATAAAGGTTACAAAGTTTGTATTAGCCTACGTAACATTGTTAGTTTAATAATTAATACTTTATCCCTAATTATGTTAATATAATGTATGTAAGATAAGTTCGTTTCTGTCTATAATAATACAAAACATTTGAAATTCTATATCTTATCTTCTAAATTTTTGTGAATATAATTGTGAAGGTAGGAAGATTGTTATCAAATAAACGCAATTTAAAATCGACAATAATAGCAATTAGGAAATTATCTGAGTCATTTTGTAAAAAACACTTAATTTTATCAGGTTAAGTCGGCTTTAACACCAGAGATGAGTAGATGCGTAGCGAGAGATTTATATAGTACTTTTCTTTTATATCTTTATATCCTAAGGGATCTTACAGAACACTATAAGTAAATCCTTTCTTCCGTCTGTCCGTCAGTGGGGTTTATCTCATAACCGTAATAGAATATGAGACGGGTAGTAGTATGGAGACCCTGAATAAATTAAAGTTAATTAAATAAGACATATTTTATTTAGTTAATTAAATAAGACATATTTTAATTAGTTAATTAAATAAGACATATTTTTATTATTATTTTGCCTCATTTGTTCCGTAAAACAAGCAAAATGAATAGTGGGCTCGCTTGGTTAAATTACAATGAAAGGGAGGAACTTTTCCTGCACCTAACATGAGGGCTCTTTGTTATTGACATTTTCTATTGGGATATAATATATGTAATGCATTTGCATCAGAATTCCATCTTAAGTTATTGTAACTTAACCTTGTTTTATAAACTTAGTAACCTTAGTAGATATAGCTTAGTGAACCGAGCGTCAAATATTGTATTGTTTAAATTGTTAAAGCGATTAAACTATCCACGATACAGTATTACCAACTGTGGGGTACCATAGAATAAAAATGTAAAATTGTTCAATGGTGTTTTTGGTCAAAAAATATTTTTCATTTTTTATTTCTCATAGGACAGAAAGTTTTATAGCATACCTCTATAGCTCAATGCGGGACGGCGGCCTTTAACGATAGCTATCATAACATGTAAAGTCAATAAATCTATTCGAAACATCAATTATATATATATCATATCTAAGATCATGCATAAGAGCCCCGATTGGTTCGAAACTAATCGGGCAAACTATGACGATATTTCACTCGAGTTCAGTCGTGTATAATTTAGATACGAATTTTGCTCACGCCAGTTTAAATTCTAAATATCGTGATATATTAAATCCCCGCACGACCTAATAACATATGCAAATATCACTGCAGTACCTACTCGATAGTAATTAGCGTTTCATATCCATACAAATTCTCCCCGATATCGGTCAAAACTGTAAATGAAATAATTAGGATTACAAAAGTTGGCTCGCCTCCTTCAAACAGGTAGTTGGACATCGTCCAAACTTTGTAATGACCGTTTTAATTCTAGTAATTTAAATTGACGTCATTTTTATTGACTTCAGTATTTTTATTGTCGTTTTTGTTATCGGCGTGGTCTTGGGATTTTCCACAGATGGCAGGATGGACGCATAATCAGCTGTAAATTTACTTATTTCGAAAGGCATGCCGGACGAAACGTTTCGGCTGTTGGCCAATCAATTTTTCTCCCAGTGCACAAACAATTACAATCTAACACAATATTCCATGTATTGACACTTCATTCCATACTAGTTACTCGGCTAGTTACCGACAAAGAAGTGTCGATTTAGCGTTCCGGCCCGACGTCGCGTAGAAATCAACTAGGAGTATGGGTTTACCATACTCCTAATTGCTACCTACTATTACTATACCTATCTTAATATTTTCTACCAGGTTAGCCCGCTATCGTCTCAGACCGCATCATCACTTACCATCAGATGAGATTGCCATCAAGGGCGTATGAGTCTTACTTCCTCATAGCCACGATTTAACAAACTCCTCCGTATCGGCTTGACCTATTATATTTATGCAATAGGTCTAAGAATAGATTGTAAACGATATTTTTAGCCCTAAGTGATAAGGGTGTCCCACCCCTTTCTTAATTTGTTCTTGCCAATTAGTTTTTTTTTTATAATTTGCGTCAAAAATACGTTGGGGTGAAAAGTTGGGATTATAGCCCAAACTTTTCACCTTATCACCCCACAATCAAATTTACTTATTTCGAAAGGCATGCCGGACGAAACGTTTCGGCTGTTGGCCAATAAATTTTTCTCCCAGTGCACAAACAATTACAATCTAACACAATATTCCATGTATTGACGACCTCCGTCGCGAAGTTCGCACGCTATCGCATTATAAAGTTGGAGGTCCTGGGTTCGAAGCTGTGATAGCCTAGTGGTTAGGGCGTCAGCCTCTTAATCAGAGTTCAGCGGTTCGAATCCGGGCACGCAACTCTAACTTTTCGGAGTTCTGTGCGTTTTTTAAACAATTAAAATATCACTTGCTTCAACGGTGAAGGAAAACATCGTGAGGAATTCTGTACGCTTGAGAGTTCTCCATAATGTTCTCAAAGGCGTCTCAAACCCTTCTCTTATTGAGGGGAAACCCGTGCTCGTGATGACGTCACCGACTCCGTGTTTCAGGTTTGCAGCAGCTTTGTTTAACATAGTACCTAGTACTATGTAAATTATTGACGCATCAAAAGTGCGTTTTAAAGAATTATTTGAATATATTGAATTTGAAATTATACCGGCATTTATAATTCAGCTGTAAAGCCCAGATTGTTCTATACTCGGAATAAAAATATGTACGACCTAACCACAACTAGTAACTGCTTACTTAATTCTTTTTACATGCAAAGTACTGTGTTAATTATTGACGCATCAAAAGTGCATTTTAAAGAATTATTTGAATAAAGATTATGATTGATGGACTGATTGATTGATCGTTACGATAACGGCTACGTAAAACCGGACGGACAAAATTAGCGTGATAAAACGGAGATGCCTGATTGACACTGACGCATGGGCATCGATCCGACGCATTATCTTTCGCCAGCCTTTACATGTCGAACAATGGGAACATTATTCGCGTATCTAATTAAATCCAAGTGTATTTTTTCGTGGAATATCTTGTTGTATTTGTTACTTTTATGCTATTTTTTTTAACTATATTAAATGTCGGTCCAGACCAGACTCGGTCTGGTGGGTGGTTTCGGCCACCTACTAGTTACTCGGCTAGTTAACAACAAAGACGTGTCGCCAAGCGATTTAGCGTTCCGGCCCGATGTCGCGTAGAAACCAACTAGGAGTATGGGTTTACCATACTCCTAATTGCTACCTACTATTACTATACCAATCTTAATATTTTCTACCAGGTTAGCCCGCTATCGTCTTAGACCGCATCATCACTTACCATCAGATGAGATTGCCATCAAGGGCGTATGAGTCTTACTTCCTCATAGCCACGATTTAACAAACTCCTCCGTATCGGCTTGACCTATTATAATTATTCAATAGGTCTAAGAATAGGTTGTAAGCTATATTTATAGCCCTAAGTGATAAGGGTGTCCCACCCCTTTCTCAATTTGTTCTTGCCAATTACTTTTTTTTATAATTTGCGTCAAAAATACGTTGGGGGGAAAAGTTGGGGTTATAGCCAAAACTTTTCACCTTATCATCCCACAATCCAATTGTTTGATTCGCGTTTTCAGTATTTTTGAATGAAAAACATCGGTAGAACAACGTGTGCCAAGTAAGCTATTATATATAACATCATCATGATCAACCCATTGCCGACTCACTACAGAGCGCGGGTCTCCTCTCAATTTGAGAAAGGTTCGGCCATAGTCCACCACGCTGGCCGTGAGCGGATTGGCAGACTTCACACGCCTTCGAGAACATTATGGAGAACTCTCAGGTATGCAGGTTTCCTCACGATGTTTTCTTTTACCGTTGAAGCAAGTGATATTTTAATTGCTTAAAAACGCACATAACTCCGACAAGTTAGAGGTGCGTGCCCGGGTTCGAACATCAGATTAGCAGGCGGACATCCTAACCACTAAGCTATCATAGCTTCCGAGGATATATAACTTAATCTAGATCTCTTCATATTAAACTAAGCATAGATTATTTTTAGTGGTGTACAGTCGTATGTACACAGTAAACCTACTGATATTTTCGCTGGCAACTCATCCGATCTGCGTGTTTCAGTGACCTATTTTACAAACAGCCGTTAAAAAATCGATTTAGATATTTACTAATTATTAACAAATTTACATCATCAGCAAAACTTGACCAATGAACTCATGTATTGTATTTTGACATAACAAAAAGAGTAATATATATAAGTCGATCTCGTTGTTTTGTGTCATAGAACCAGACGTAGGAGAGCAACTTGACTATAGCACAAATAAACGGAATATATTGCTACAAATAATAGACTACAAAAAATGAGAATTTCATTTAAAGGTATACGATTTTATAACAAATAACCAAATGAAATTTCTGGGATGTCTCTCAATAAGTTCAAAATTTATATAAAACGTAAGCTTGTAGAAAAGTCCTACTATAGTGTAAAGTATTATGTAAATGATAATGGATATGAAATATTGCTCTAATAAGATAGCTCTTAACATAATTTTAAGTGGCATGTGAGATGGTGATAACAAAAAGAAAATTTACCTGGCTAAGTTTGTTGTGGGCTGCTTCTTGACCATGGCGCGTTTTGAACCCTCATAGCTTAGAATTTTGAATTTGCTATTTCCCTCTTACGAAGCCAGTTTCCGGTTTAGGAGTTTGGGGGCGTCCATAAATTACGTGAGGTGTTTTTTATAATTTTCTGCCCCTCCCACCCCCCTGGTGAGATGTCGTGAGATTTTATTCAACCCCCTCCCCCAACCCCCAATCTCACGTGAGATTTTTCAAAATGTGAGTTTCTTACGTAAACGCGTTGGATTGTTATAGTAAAAAGAAAAAAAACATATTTGCTTCGTGCTTTTATTTACGACTAGTTAAGACTAGTAATCGATATTGCTGAGAGTTTAATTATAAGTGTAATAAAAATTTAACAATAGAATACTTAAATCGTAACTACTGCGATTAAAAAAATTTTGTTTTGTTTCAATCAGAAAAAAAAATTGCGTGATATTTGCCGAGACCCCCCTCTCTCCAACGTAAGATTAGATGAGATTTGACTCGACCCCCTCACCCCCTTAAACACCTCACGTAATTTATGGACGCCCCCTTTATTGGTATAAAAGAAATAACTATTCCTGTGAACCTGGTGTAATGTTTGGAGTTATACAACGTGTCGCTGGAGTGTGTTGCATCTATCGTTTGGACGTGTCGAAACGTAGTTCGCGCGCCGTCCAAATGCAATTACAGACCACTAACTCCTTTGATTTGAGTCTAGATAACAGTATCAAGTTTGGATCACATTAGGCAGTATCGTGTGTATAGCTGTGATAGCCTAGTGGTTAGGACGTCCGCCTCCAAATCAGACGTCGGGGGTTCGATCCCGGGCATGCACCTCTAACTTGTCGGAGTTATGTGCGTTAAGCAATTGAAACTATCACTTGCTTAAACGGTGAAGGAAAACATCGTTAGGAAACCTGCACGCCTGTGAGATCTCACTAATGTTCCCAAAGGCGTGCGAAGTCTGTCAATCCGCACATGGCCAGCATGGTGGACTATGGCTAAACCCTTCTCATATTGAGAGGAGACCAGTACTCTGTAGTGAGCAGGCTATGGGTTGATCATGATGAAGCAGTATCGATTAGCATTTTGTTCGTCTCTTCCCTTATCTTATTATTTACAGCTCAGTACGTATTGCATAAATTTTGTGTTAGCACAAGTGTAACGCGCATTATTCAACTGGCCTCTGAATAATAAATGGAGATGGAAAACAAGTGTAAAATTAAAAAGAATTAATTAAAATCGTTTAAGATCTAACGCAAATGTGGTGTCATTATCACGATCATTATAAGCATTTCAGTCGGTGCCTATGATGGCCAGCTGTGGGCAATGGACGCCCACTATTGAACTTAAGTGAAGCCACGTCAGCTTGGTGCCTGTAGTCGTCAGCAAATCGCACAGCCAATTGTCTTGCTCATACAAAAATCCTAATATATAGGATAACGTAGCGTTGGTCGACCCCCAACTAGGTGGACAGACGACATCAGACGAGTCGTAGGGAGCCGCTGGAAGCAAGCGGCACAAGACCGTGAGCATTGGAACTCCCTACAAAAGACCTTTGTCCAGCAGTGGACTTCAATCGGTTGTTGATGATGATGATGATGATGATAAAGGAAAACATCCCACACATCTATAATATAATAAAACTGTAACAGGACGAATTCTGTACATTAAATATATTTTGAAATTTTAATTGGAGGATGCTTTGCTATCGATACTGTGCCCAAAACAATTTTTTTTTTTATTTTGTCTGTACCTTGGCCGCGTATCACGCCAAAACTACTGGATGGATTTAAATGAAATTTGGTATAGGAGTAGCTGATACTCCGGTTCAACATATAGAATAGTTATTATCCCGGAGGGGATGAAAGTTAAAATGTGTATTTAGTAGTAATTCATTAGCGCGTACTCCGATTTCGTGCATTATTTTTATGTTAGAAAGGAGATACTTTACAGATTATCCTGTATTTATTTCAAAGTCGTTGGTTTAGTAATTAATTGGAAGACAAACAAACACACTTTCACACACACTAACTCGACGCAGACGAAGTCGCGCGCGTCAGCTAGTACATTGTAAAGAAGAAAGTTTGTATGTGTAAGTGCGTATGTGTGGATGTTTATTACTCCTTCACGCCGGAACAACAGAATCAATCTGGCTGAAATTTAGATTGAAAATAGATTACACCCTAGATCAACAAATAGGCGGCGTTACAATACATAGCACCGTCTTCCAAAAGAGATTTACAATATATTGGGAAAGTTGCTAATTTAACTGAAACTGTTTTAAAAACCCTTTTAATTTACTCGGGCGATGTCGCAGGCATTATCTAGTAAACATAAAAAGTATGTATTGGTCTAACATAATAGCTAATTTTAATTAATTATCAGCTATTTTAGATTTGTTTCTTCTTATAGACCAGGATGCGTTTGGAATTCTCGTAGCTTTAGTTTTAAGTCAACAATGTCGGCTAGTGGAGTCTGTCTACCAACGACGAGTACATATATCTAGCCAACACGTGAAGACACTCCATTTCGTCTCATGTAAAATGTATGTAATACGTAACTACCTATAAATAAAATGAAGCGGTGATAGCCTAGTGGTTAGGGCGTCAGCCTCCTAATCAGAGGTCGGTGGTTCGAATCCGGGCACGCACCTCTAACTTTTCGGAGTTATGTGCGTTTTTAAAAAAAATTAAAATACCACTTGCTTCAACGGTGAAGGAAAACATCGTAAGGAAACCTGCATGTCTGAGAGTTCTCCATATCGTTCTCAAAGGCGTGTGAAGTCTGCCAATCCGCACATGGCCAGCGTGGTGGACTATGGCCAAACCCTTCTCATATTGAAAGGAGACTCGTGCTCTGTAGTGAGCCGGCAATAAATAAACGAGAAGAGAATATTTTTTCTGATGGGAGGTTTCGGCCGTGCTAGTTACCATCCTATCGACAAAGACTTGCCGCCAAGTGATTTAGCGTTCCGGCATGACTTCGCGTATAACCGATTACCAGAACTGCATCCCGTTCCACCAGGCGAAATTGCAGTCAAGGACTAGCTTGTAGTGGACTCAATAAAATATAAAAAAATACATTAAATTAAAATCGAAATCGCTCTGACGTCAATCCTATTTCATCATACTTCCAAAAGTCGGTTGAAAATGTAAATGACGTCAGAACAACGAACCTGCCATGCCAAGGTCATCCGTGACTGGTCTACATTCTTCAGCACTACCGATAATTATTAATAAAATGACACCTTATAAATCTATAACTAACATTAGGCTATGGTCCTTACTCCAACTGGTGTTCCCCGGGCGTCTGGAAAAACTCAGCGTGAGGGACAAGCCGTGGTGGTTTTTAGTTTGGGTATACCCCTTGGGGGGGAGTCCCACATAACCTCTAGTTCTGCCCAAGGGACAGAGGTAGCAATAAAGCCTTTCCACCACGACAAAAAAAAAAAATGGTCCTTACTCCAACTAAAAAAAAGACTGTAAAAAACAAGTCAAAATAAACGCCGTCCCATTTTTTATTACGAATGTACGTGTTAGTGGTAAAACATATTTCTAGTCACATAAAATTTGTATGTCATTTGTGACAGCGCATCTTTCCAGTAAATATTTTTCATTAATCAAGTTCAAATATCAATCAATCAATCATCGATCATATTCTATTGCCTTCTTACTGCAGGTGCATACATTGTTAATTTTTAGACCAATATGAGTGAGTCTGTATGTAATAATACCATTACTTGTCAACGAACCACTTTCATTATACTTATAAATTGATGTTTAATTTTGTGAACAAAAATTAAATATTCCAATTACTTAATGTCAGCATACTTCATTGATTGTATGTCAAAAGTATATTAGTTAATTGTGTAACGTTCAAAGTATAAAAACCGCGTTACTTGCCGAAAAAATAAACGTAAACCTTAGTCATCTATGTCTTCAAGACAAGATTAAATAGGCATTAACTAGTATGCTCCAACGTAGACATCCTCATCGCTTTCAGGGTGGTATGATTTTTGTATATCATTTGCCTATGCTACATACACACATACACACACAAAAACACACACACACACACACACACACATACAAATATGTATATGTGTGTGATATAATTATTTTTAATAAACTGCAATTAAAGTCGTTGTTACTTTACAATAATCACACATACGCGATTTGTTCTCAATATATAAGGTATATTTTTATATATGCATCTATACGTAATATCTTTCTTCTCTATAATGTAGCATAGTGTGCAAACAGTTCACTTCACTTTAAAGTTCAGTTCACTTTAAAAAGCCAAGAGCTCTTAGTTGTACCTATGGAAAAAAAAACGACAATGTAATATGGCCGCCACAACATCCATCACATAGCGGAGGCTTTATTACATAGAAAAAGGGACCATAATCTGCTTTCGCTTTGCATGTGTTCGAAAGAGCCAAAGAAGACAGATTATAACTTTGCCGCTCACGAAAGTTGCGGACTTGAATATTCCAGTAACGAGATACGAGTAACGTTGTTACGTAGCGGCTTTGAGAATCGAGATGCTGTGGCTTTATTAGATGGGTCATTAAAATTTGCTAAGTTGTCGTAAGAGTAAACGCGTAGCTAAAGCTACATACGGTAATTTATATAAGCAAACTTTGTTGAGCCAAGGTTATGTTAAGTCACATACTTTTGCGCTTATAACATAAATATTTAATAAATAATAATTAATTAATAAATAAATAATGTATTGATGGCATGTGGACCGTTGCTTGTTGGGCAAAGTATGGCCGCGGTAGCCATAGAGATGTGGCTCAGATAAAAACTTCGCGTGTTTCGAAAAATTCTATTCGCTAATTTATTACAAAAAAATTTAATCACCTAAAAAAAAAAATCGTATATATTCTTACGGTCACAAAACTCCTGATCCGACATTAAGTTTTTTCTTCGAAGCACGAGATTGATTTCGGGCTCGATTCCAGCACGGCACAGAGTTTTAATATCAAGTAATTAAATCTAATTAATACAGGATTATATATCTAATATATATAATATATAAATATATCTAATATTAATATCAAACACAAATTAAAAAAAATATTTTTTGGCTGAGTTGGACGGTTGGCTCATTTGTGTCGACCGTCTAACTCAGTTAGGAAATGTTCTTTTCATGCCTAATATGCTTACTCATTTCCTCTAGTTTTAAGCTGTTAAGTTACAGACTAGTACCGAGGGCAAACCTCTTCGGTTTTTTCGGTGCCGTTATTGTATAATTAATTATATTCATTTTATATTAATAATAAATAAATAATAAATAATAATATAGGATCATAACCAGAAATATTTCTAGTTATAATTCCATACTAATATTATTACTAATATCATTTATAATTGCTAAGATGGAATCGTTACTTGGTCTTTGCAGCAGTGTGATCCTAGCTTTTATGAAAGTGGCACGGGGCAGTGTTGCAACACTGCCCCCGTTCAGATTACATGATTTTCATCATCAGTGTCATATTGCTAGAATCATAATAAATCAAGTCTCCATTATTCTAAGAACAACAACAAATTATTTTCAATAAGGAAATATAAACAGTTCAACCGGTGTTTATAGACTCGGATAAGAGATATGAAATATTTTTTAAACTGTATTCATTGTCCTGAAATAAGCGCATTCAAGGAACACACATTCTAAATCTTCATATAGTAACGAAATAGAGTATACAATTATAGTTAATACAAAGTCGTCATCGTCTCTACATTTTACTCAATTTAAGCAATTATATCTTATACATTTTCAAAGGTCAGATACCGTATCAGATGGATGTGCCAATCCGCAGACAAGTAAAACCAATCCTGGCCTTTAGCCATCAAGTGACATCATACTTAACGAAAATTGCGTCAAAGAAAATTTACGCCGCATTTTCTCATAAGAAATTTACTAGGAAATCTTTTTCATAGTATTTTCCTTACATCTTACTACGGATGATCTAAACCATCTGGTTATTAACTAGGTTATCTGTGAACATTTGCGCACTCGGTTTACAAAGATTTCGATTTGTTTTTGGACTAAACCATGATACTATGGTCACAATCAGCACTATCAGACTATAAGACTCAACTTCATCTCTTGCAACAGTTTCTAGATGGTTTACCGGTTTCATCATCATCATCATCATGAACAACCCATTACCAGCTCACTACAGAGCACGGGTCTCCTCTCAATATGAGAAGGGTTTGGCCATAGTCCACCACGCTGGCCATGTGCGGATTGGCTTGGTTTTAAGCTAAAAAGAAATAGTTATGCCTATATCTTTCAAATGAGATATAAGAGAAATAGTATTTATCGCACATAAAACAAAAAAGTTACAGAAACACAAAAAACTTCATAGGCGGGCTTATCTCTTACAGCGAACTCCTCCAGTCAACCTTTAATAGAAGAAGCATGACAAGGAATCAGAATAGTGAAAAAGGTTAAGGATACGAAATAGACACATATTTCTTATCATGTTAGATAATGGTTAGTAATGGTTTTTTAATCTAGGAAGTAATTAATCAAGTTCATTTTTGGTTTGGACATTGTTTGGATGCTTCATTAAATTTTTAATTAATTATTGGGCATAAATCCATCCGTGCGAACACGACAAAGGGATGCTTATATCGTCATTAATTAAAACACGCCTGGCAGCATTAACCCGTTAAGTTAAAAAACACAGCTGAAATAAAAGACATTCATTAATATTTGTATCGTTTCGTTATGAGAAAATTAGCAAATGGTAATATTATTTCAATAATCCATTCACATAAAAAGAATCATTCCAAAATTTCAGATGACAACTGCCGTCGGGTTTAACTTTAACGGGTTTGAGTTTTGAGTCGTTAAAATAGTAGATTACAAAATGTCTATAAATCGATATGACTCAAACTAAAACATATACCCAGAAAATGTCATAATCAGTATATGTTTTTTTGCTCTTTTAAAGTGTATTTTAATAATAATCGAATAGCGTTTATAATAAATTTACCATAATTACTTAACAACTTGGTACTTCGTTGGTCGAATGGTTAGCATGTACAACTAATTAGCGATAAGACCGCCTTTGCATAATCATGTGTTAAGTGTTCGGTGCTGTTGTTTCTTTAAAATGTGTGTGCAATAAAGAGTATCTATCTTTCTATCTATTGATGTTTACTATACTGCTTAATATTTTCTTATTGTATTTCTTTTATTTTGTGTAATAAAGAAAGATTTTTTTTATTTATTCATTGCATTCGCTGTAACCAGTTTGCCAGTACGAAATGGCTAATTCAATAAGTAATGTCTTATAAAATTACATTAAATTAACTTTTTTTATACACTTTTAATTAGCCCTTGACGGCTATCTCACCTGATGGTAAGTGATGCAGTCTAAGATGGTAGCGGGCTAACCTGTAAGGGGTATGGTAAACTACACTCCTAATTTGTTTCATTGCGACATCGTGCCGGAACGCTAAATCGCTTTGCGACACGCCTTTGTCGGTAACTAGCCACGGCTGAAGCCTCCCACCAAAAACTTCTAAATTTCACCAAGCCAAAAACGTGCACGCTCTATCAGACAGACGATCATAATCATCATGATCAACCCATTGCCGGCTCACTACAGAGCACGGGTCTCCTATCAATATAAGAAGGGTTTGGTCATAGTCCACCACGCTTGGCCATGTGCGGATAAGCAGACTTCACACGCCTTTGAGAACATTATGGAGAACTCTCAGGCGTTCAGGCAGGTTTCATCACGATGTTTTCCTACACCGTTGAAGCAAGTGATATTATTTTTTTTTTAAAACGCACATAACTCCGAAAAGGTAAAGGTGCGTGCCCGGATTCGAACCGCCGACCTCTGATATCATATCTCAATTGTCTTACTTCATCCGTATACGCTTCTCAATTACACATTCCTCACTATTTAATGGGTTCATCTAGTTAATCTGAGGTCCGAACCATAAGTATCCGACTACCGCAAATGTTTGCCAAGCGAACCTAAATAACACACCGCCGTAACACGAGTATGTTAACGGTATATATAAGTTGGGGTGTTAGTTTAGGTAGAATTATAATACCTAAAGTAATCTGTTATATACATTTAAACGACACCATGCATCCTGCACATTGAAGCAGCAGCACGCTCTAGTTAATATTTATTGTCAGTAAGCCGGTGATAACAAAAAAATATTACATTGTGGTATTCGAATAGTTAGAAATAGATTCGTAGTTATAACCTAGAGATAGAAAATAAGCACGGTAATCAAACACGTTCGAAAATAAGCACGGTATTCAAACGCGTTAGAAAATAAGCACAGTAATCAAACACGTTAGAAAATAAGCACTGTAATCGAACACGTTAGAAAATAAGCACTATAATCGGACACGTTCGTAAATAAGCACTGGTATCAAACACGTTCGAAAATGAGCATTGTAATCGAACACGTTAGAAAATAAGCACTGTAATCAAACACGTTAGAAAGTAAGCACTGTAATCAAACACGTTAGAAAATAAGCACTGTAATCGAACACGTTAGAAAATAAGCACTATAATCGGACACGTTCGTAAATAAGCACTGGTATCAAACACGTTCGAAAATGAGCATTGTAATCGAACACGTTAGAAAATAAGCACTGTAATCAAACACGTTAGAAAGTAAGCACTGTAATCAAACACGTTAGAAAGTAATCACTGTAACCGAACATGTGAGAAAATAAGCACTGTAATTAAACGTCTGTGTCGGAGATTTATTATCACTGCCATGGAAAAACCAGTCTGTACTGTTGCGCTGTCGTAATCTGTCGGAGGTCCCGGGTTCGTTTCCCGGCTCGATTTGGAGGCTTTGATCTCTAATGAACACTGGCAAAAATTTACAGTCAAGAAATTTAGTGTTCCGGTATTTTACCGAGTAGGAACCGATTGAGAGCATCAGTTCAGTCAGCAATGCATCAGTAGTTTCTCTAGTTCATAGACTTCACTTAACATTCGGTGGTCACTTAACATCAGGTGACCCATCTGCTCGTCTGCCCGCAATGTTACATAAAAAAGGTTATGTGTCATCTAAATTTGTCTTTCTACATAGTGACCTGTGACCAGTAATAGGATATGTACATGCTGATTGAAAGATGAAGCACAGAACTCTAAGGAGATCAGAATAATTATAAATAACACAGTAAATTTATTTTGTTTATAATGCTAACATTCTCTAAAACAATTGGGAGACTGAAACTCTAAAAATAAATACAGTAAACAACAGTGTTTGATTACAATCAGTAATCACACTTTAAGAAGCCTCGAAGAACCCTTCTACCGGCAAATGGACTATACAATCTTATTTATACATATCTTAATTAGAGGAGGCTGGAACAACAAAAGGTCATTCTAAATCGGAGACAAGAAATCAATAGAACTTGTCCAAAAACTTAAGTGTCTATAGCAGTTGACGTTAGGAGATCTAACGATGTTCAATGGTAGTACGGCTAGAAAGTAGCTAAGGGAGCATTACGAATAATTGTCACAAAATCTATCGTAGATACATGAATACAAACTCTAACAAAAAGTTAAAAGCAATAAATCAATAAGTAGTTTTCGACACAGTCTTTCAATCTTACTGAAAATACAAAATTTAGGTTACAATTTATATAATTACTAAATAGTAATTATATAAAATGAAAAAATTAAATAATTTTTTTTCTACCTAGCGATAGTGCCGCATTATTGTATAGGTACCATTTTGTATTGATTTTGCAGTTATTTTACTGTGGTTTAGCATAAAAATGTATTCATTCAATCATTCGTTCATTAATTTATCCATTCATTAAAAATATATTTTATTCTTTTTCTTTCACATTTTGTTATAATGTCTAAACTTGGTAATGCAATCTGTGTAAGCCTGTAAGTGGTTACTATAACTATACATCATTTTGTATGCAAATCACTGTATAGAAACAACGCTCGCTTCCTATTAGGTATATAAAAAAATAATCAAACCAAAAAATAAATAGCGGTATTTTGAGGTAACATACATGAAAAAATACAACCGAATTGTGAGCCTCCTCCTTTTTTTAAATCAGGTCAGTCCTGTTTTGACCGTGAAAAAATTGCCCTTTTCTCCCCCATTGTACCGCCCATGATACCGTACTCATACTAAATAAGTCATGTTGATACACGCATAATCCGACATAACTCATTTTGGTTTAAATTGCTACAACATAGATTCAAAATTACGCGTCAAACGCTGTTCACATACGAATTACGAGTTAATGCGAAAATATTAAAGCCGGGTTCACATTGTACCGTGTCGTAACGCGTTAGTAGGCCTATTATCATTGCATCGCAAGGGTTCACATTTAAACAGCTTTAAGTTTAATAGGTCATAAAAAATTGAGATATCCAGCAGATGCGTAGTCCGAGCATTTCAACAGCGAGTACCATTTTTAAATATCACTTGCTTCAACGGTGCAGGTAAACAACGTAGGGAAACCTGCACGCCTGAGAGTTCTTCATGATGTTTTCAAAGGCGTGTGAAGTCTGCCAATCCGCACATGGCGAGCGTGGTGGACTATGGCCAAACCCTTCTCATATTGAGAGGAGGCCCGTCCTCTGTAATGAGCCGGTAATGGGTTGATCATGATGATGATGATGTAAGGAAGGTTTACTCACAAGAAATTTACTACAATGAACTACTCTTCAATTACCGACGCTATTAATTCATTTTGGGAGCAGACGTTTCAATACCTTTATACTTTTTTGACAGAATAATGTTTCCTCTTTTGTTTTAACTGTGCTATTAATATGGTTTTACGTTAATGTTTCCCAGGGGAACCCTCCAATACATCACGACCCAACACGGCGGTTTAATGTGGACCCGGCGTAAGTTTAAATGATTAAATGTTGCATAGAGACTCCCATTATTTCCCAGCTCCTTAAATTATATCCGCTATCGCAAACCATGTTAGTAACTTGATTGGGGTCGTTATCAGAGTTTATAATTACATCTAGGGCAAATGAGCGGATGTTTCACCTGATGTTAAGTGATTACTGTCGCCCATGAACATGTTTTAGCCGACTTTAGCCCAGGAACCCAGGACCTCCTAAGGTCCACGGAAGTCATAAATTTTGTGATGTTGTGATGAAATGAAAATACACTTTATTACACCACACAATAGAAGAAATACAAGACAGTAAAGAAAAACACAAAGAAGGCACAATAGGCGGCCTTATCGCTAAAGAGCGATCTCTGCCAGGTAACCTAGAGACCAGGATAGCAGCAAGCGTTGGGTGTATAATTACAAATAAGATAAGACGGGTTCTGTAGTGAGACTGGTGTGACTCTATTGACGTGTATAAGGTAGTCGATGTAACTGGCTCAGCACCGTTTACACAAATCAAACCTGATCACATTCCTGACTTCCAAAACTCATACGTATAAATAAACCGATCGATATTGGTCCGACCCGCTGCAATACCTGATTTTCATTTTTATGAAAACTACCAAATACCAAATGTTGAAGACGTCGTTTTATGATATTTTTGTATTATACATATTGTAACATATGTTTAAGCTAAAGCATGCGAATACAGGGGTCTAGGCTCCGAATATGATTTTGTCCCATTCGGTGTCGAGACCCTTGGTCCGTGGGGTCCTAGCACACTAAGGCTTTTTAAGGAAATAGCAAAAAGGTTAGTCGACATCACAGGGGACTGAAGAGCTGCCAGCTACCTCGGACAAAGAATTAGTCTAGCAATTCAAAGGGGCAACGCTGCCAGTATCTTCGGAACCTTGCCTAAAGGGACTCCTTTTAATAATATATTTTAGTTATGATGTTATATATTTATTTATTTTTTAAGATTTTTAGTTTTAGGTTAATCTAAGTTTTGTTTTAAGTTTTATGTAAAATGTTGGATGTACAATAGATATATAAAAGAAACATATGTTTAATATATTATATATTAAAGGTAAAAGGCCACTAACTGAAAGATAGATAAAGTTCGCATTCAGGCGATGAAACTGACACTCACACTTATAGTACAGACAGTAACAGAGAAATATTGTCCGCCTGGGAAATTATGTGAATTTGTGAAAATATTTATATAATGAATAGAAGCAGGCGTTACTTTGCAGAATTCCATGATAAACAATAAACAGCAAGTATAATTTGCTATATTCCGCCAACAACCGGGAGATTTGTATAATATAACAGCACACAAAATCTTCCACTAGAACCTCTACGCACGTTTCGACACGACACCGGATCATCCTCAGGAGATGTTGACTTCACAAGCGAGAAAAAAGTAAAGTAAAAAATATTTAAAAGCACCTATATATCTTGCGAAAGAACAAGTGATCCATTTAGCTTCGTTGATTAAGCCAGTTCAGCCGCAAATTACTGTACTGACCAATTATTTGATATTTTTTTTTACGTTTGCAATTTATTTTCAAAAGATTTTCTTCACTTTTGTGCAGCGCTGTAATTTCAAGTCGCTGCTCGGTTTTTTCCCAACCGTGTTTCCGTATTATAATAATTTGTTGAAGGAACCGTGCCTTTTGTGGGCGCTAACTAAAAAACTTCCCGACAAAATTTTGTCGGGCTTTCTCGAGAGTTTGCCCCAACCAAATAAAAGAAGCCTGGAAAACTCAGATCTAGATTTAAAATGGCGTTTAAACGATTTCATAACTAGGTTTTTTTTTTTTGAATTGGTTTAAAACAGATTGGTGCCAAAAGAATAATTGAATCCTAAACCGCAAATCCTGAATAGATTATTATTATTACAATTAATTATAAACTTTGCCTAAAGCGATTGCCTGGAAGAGATCACTTGCATTGATAAGGCCGCCCTTACACCCTTTTAATGTATATTTGTTTTTTTGTATTATATTTTTTCATGTGTGTGTAATAAAGAATTTTTATTATTATATTATAAAACGCACAATATCGCCGATCAAGAACCCAAACAATACATACCTATATATTTCAAACTTTAAAACGTTCGCGTACCACTAAACTGTGACAGATCCAACACTACAAGGCTAATCCCTCACATGAAACCAAAAAGTATTTACTAAAGTACCGGAAAAAAATAATAAAAACACTCCACATTTAATTCACGAAACCCAAATGTTATTTCGGTAATCAAATCAATAGTTATTCACGTCGAAACGTTCCTCATGTTTCCTTCCGGTACGGCGGTGACACACGCGCGTCTGCTCCGACCGACAAAAAGCGACTGAAGTGGCGAGTAGCGACTGAAAGTTCAGTGTACACTGTACATGCAACAAGTACGTAACAAATATATTATATACAATCAATGTATCCTACACTTTTGCGGTTGGAAACTTTGATGTCTTGAAAGCCTGGATGCGGCTGCCTATTGTTAGCGTATCCTTTCTTTAGATTACGTTTGATTTCGCTTAAGTTCTAAGCTATATAATATATTTAGCAAATTGCATTTGTATGTATCTATATTTATTTATTTCCTCCATTTAGGCTCATTTAAGCGCTTACGACTGTAACGACATGTAATATTACATAAGATACGTTACGTCAAAATAATTAAAAATACATAATCTAAAACATTTCATGCAGTAAAACAAAATAGTATAAATTGTTAGTAAAACTGATATAATTGATTAATAGATGGTTAGATACCTATGTATATGTTATGTATATTTTATCATGGGGATATATGGAATATTGACACTATATTCGTGCAATTTACAATATGGCTCCAAGAGAGTAATTAAGAGCAATTTTATGGAAGTCAAAATAATGATATTTTATGGCTACATATTTGAAGATTTCATAAAAAATTCGATTGTAACAATGTTAAAATTAGAAGTAAAAATAAACTTTGTTAAGTTTGTTGTGGGCTTCTTCTTAGAGGGCAGGTTTGGAACCCTCATAGATTTATTTTTAGCTTCACGAATTTAGTTATCACCATCAACTCGCTACTATGTAAATTATTGACGCGTCAAGAGTGCCTTGATTGATTGGAAAAAATAATATATATATCGTCGCGTAACGATTACGAATAGGAGTAACTTTATATCCCTAACAAATTAGCACATTGCCCGCTACCATCTTATATTGCATCATCACTCACCACTAGGTGAGTTTGCAGCTAAGGGTCCTATAACGTCTTATCATCATCATCATGATCAACCCATTACCGGCTCACTTGGAAAAAAGAATAATACTTTAAAAAAAGACCTTTCGGAATGTCACCAAAGGTTAAAACTGTATATAAATTGTAATATACTAACTTAAATATCATCATCATGATCAACCCATTACCGGCCCACTACAGTGCGCGGGTCTCCTCTCAATATGAGAAGGGTTGGCCATAGTCAACCACGCTGGCCATGTGCGGATTGGCAGACTTCACACGCCTTTGAGAACATTATGGAGAACTCTCAGGCGTGCAGGTTTCCTCACGATGTTTTCCTTCACCGTTGAAGCAAGTGATATTTTAATTGTTTAAAAACGCACATAACTCCGAAAAGTTAGAGGTGCGTGCCTGGATTCGAACCGCCGACCTCTGATTAGGAGGCTCACGCCCTAACCACTAGGCTATCACAGCTTTAGTAAATACGTCAACTCGTAATAGGTACCCAAGCTGTTAACTGTATAGCTAATGTTAATATACGAGGAATATAGGGTTACTAATTGTTACAAAGTGCTCCTTGTCGATCTAGATTATGAAGGATAAGGCCTAAGCTTTTGCTGCTGAGTGTCATGGACAATTATCGTAAATTAAGATAAAGGGACATTGCAGGGAATTCAATTACAAACGTTGCTTGTTCGTCAGGAATTTTAATAACGATGTCGAGAACTTTATCTTGTAGTATTAAAAAGACCCATTCGGTGTCGAGACCCTTGGTCCGTGGGGTCCTAGCGCTATAGGGCTTTTTAGGAAAATAGCAACAAGGTTAGTCGACATCACAGGAGACCGAAGTGCTGCCAGCTACCTCGGACAAAGAATTAGTCTAGCTATTCAAAGGCGGAACACTACCAGTATCTTCGGAACCTTGCCTAAAGGAACTCCTTTTAATAATATTGTATTATAAATATTTTAGTAATTGTATTGTATTTTTTAAGATATATAGTTTTAGGTTCAATATAGGGTTTATTTTAAGTTTCAGTTGTTATAAATAAATATAAAAATTATTTAATTACATTCTTAAAAAGAGGAGTTCCATTACGGCTCAAGTCTGATCTGATGTTTAGCCGCGGAAAGTTACAACTGGCAGAGACATACCGCCTAGCGATTTAGCGTTCCGGTATGATGCCGTGGAGAATCAGATTAGGATCAGGATTTAGCCGATAACGCACCATGCCTTTGGTACTGTATGTTCATAGGTGGTACCAGCGCAATTTATCATGAGTACATTTTTACTGCTTTGTTGGTCATACTTATAGAAAAATCATATTACGATATTAAGGATTATAAAAACGATAGAGAAAGCTTGTGTGTGCTCTATCTCCATAGGTACTATAATTTATTATTGATTATGTGAAATGGGGATTTTAAAAAACCTGGCTAAGTTTGTGGTGGGCTTCTTCTTAAAAACCAGGGCGCGTTTGGAACCCTCATAGCTTTAGTTTTAAGTTTACGAATCTAGTTATCACCATCAAATCACTACTATGTAAATTATTGACGCGTCAAAAGTGCCTCTTAAAGGACAAATAAAGATTATTTGAATTTGAATTTTATACTAGTCAGGCTAGTTTTATATTTTATTATGCGACAAGTAAACTCTTGACTGTAATCTTACTTATGGTAAGAGATCTATGCTGGGATGATAGATATATAGATAGACATAGATTAGATTATTAGATTTTGACGACCTCCGTGGCGCTGCGTGCGCTGTCGCATTATAAAGTTGGAGGTCCTGGGTTCGATTCCCGGCTCGAGTCTGGTCTGGTGGGGGGCTTCGGCCGTGGCTAGTTACCACCCTACCGACAAAGACGTGTCGCCAAGCGATTTTAGCGTTCCGGCACGATGTCGCGTAGAAACCAATTAGGAGCGTGGGATTACCATATTCCTAACAGGTTAGCCCGCTACCATCCTAGACTGCATCATCACTTACCACCAGGTGAGATAGCCGTCAAGGGCTAACTTGTAGTGTATAAAAAAAAAAAAATAAAGGTAACTATCAAGTGAAACAATAAAATTTAACAGATATATAATGTTTCTGCACTTTTGGGATTCATTAAAACAGGAAAATTAAAAGTGTTATCAACCTTTTTGAACCATTTTAGATCACAAAATCCCGGCTAGAGATAGCAAAAGGCGGTCCAAAAGAATCGATCTATACCTAACATTGCGTTTCATAGCTTCTTTTTTAAAATAGAAATGGACGGATGGACGGAAAATGGATGTACATTTCAGTGTCACCACTCCATCAGTGACGCGGACAAATCAAAAACATGGGTTTAGGCGAAAATGGAACGTATGCGGTCGGTATTCAATACTGGTCGATATTAATACTAATATAGGAATTTATGCCCGTTATTTTTCGTGTCATATTAAACATTAATTCAAATTCAAAATAATCTTTATTCAAATAGTCCTTTAAAAGGAGCTTTTGACGCGTCAATAATTTACATAGTAGTGATTTGATGGTGATAACTAGATTCGTAAACTTAAAACTAAAGCTATGAGGGTTCTAAACGCGCCCCGGTCTAAGAAGAAGCCCACAACAAACTTAGCCAGGTAAATTTTATTTTTGTTATCACCATCTCACCTGCCACTTAAAATTATATTAAGAGCTATCTTATTAGAGCAATATTTCACACCCATGCTTGTTTATCATTTACGTAATCCTTTACACTATAGTAGGACTTTTCTCCAAGCTTACGTTTTATATAAACTTTGAACTTATTGAGAGACATCCCAGAAATTTCATTTGGCAATTTGTTATAAAATTGTATACAATTACCTTTAAATGAATTTCTAATTTTTTGTAGTCTAGTAGCGTGTAATTTAATTATTAAAATCATAACTTTTATTTTAGTTTTAAATTGTCATCCCCCCACACTTCCCTGATTATTCTTGCACGCCTTCTAATTTTAAGGCTACACTCCAATCTTAAAAGATCTTTATATGAAAGTACCACTTACCTAAAATAATGGAATTTGATTTGATATATGATTGGCCCATATTAAAAAATAAACACTTCAAATACAATATAACAATTATAGATAAAACAAGAGCGATAGTATAAATAAATAACACACTAATATTACAAATGTAAAAGCTTATCTGTATGTGTGTATATCTGTATGACAAGACGTAACTTATTAACCAATATGGCCAAAATTTTGTATGGGGATAGATTATCTGAATTATCACATAGTTTACTTTAAATCCGGGTAAAGGCATAGTTCTTGCGGAATTTGTGAAAAACTGAATTTCATATCGATGAACTACAACTCTAGCTATAGTTCCCAATAGAACACTTCCTCGAAATGGAATAATATGCTGGGAAAAGGCAAAATAATAATATAAGGGTTATTCTTCAGTTGTTTATTCCAAAGGAATTTTATAAATTATTTTATCTACGCGGTGGAAGTCGCAACCATTAGTTAGTTTAAATTAAAAATACCTGAGAAAGTATAAATTTACTCGTTTTCCTAAAGACCCTTCTGGTCTCTAAAGTTCGAACTGAATAAAACTATCTCGAACTAGGCCGGTAATGTAAGTACGTAAGAAATTTATAACAACTTTATTTTTTAAGTAAGTTAGATGGACACTTTTACCTACATTCTGGACTCCTGGTACATACATTTTGATATTGATGTTCCTGGTTCGTAATGATATATATTCGCAATATCACCTGATGGTAAGTGATGATGCAGTCTAAAATGGTAGCGAACTAACCTGTTAGGGGTAAACCCGTACTGCTAATTGGTTTCTATGCGACATCGTGCCGGAACGTTAAGACGCTTGGCGACACGTCTTTGTCGGTAGGATGGTAACTAGCTACGGCTGAAGCCTCCCACTAGCCCAAACTGGAGCCGGGAATCGAACTTAGGACCTCCAACTTGATAATGCGACAGCACGCGCACGGAGGTTGTCAACGTGGACGAAATTCACAGAAGGCATAGTTTCTATATTTTTATAAAGAAGGCATTCCTCACGCACATATGAAATTTAATTCTTCCCGGATGATTCCGTATCATTTCAAATGAAAGTTCATCCGGGAGGATGTAGAAACAGCTGTGCATTTTTCCACTTCAACTGCTATTTGGATGATGTTTCGGATATATGTACAGACAGCAAAAAAATTACACTGCTTTACTCGTATATGCTTCCTTGGATAGTTTTCTCAGGTTATGTAGCCTGTGCCACTTTTCGGCTTTTACAATCGGTCTGCAAATAATCACTTCTAAAAATAATCGGTAATACATAAAGATTTATACACTATATATATAGATAACGTTATATTACCGAGCTCGTGCACGCAAGAAAAGAGTGTTCCCACGACTTCTTTCCTAGCATCAGAAGAATCCACTTGTGTCGTGATAGGAACTTAGAACATAGGTTAGATTAGATACGAGAACTTTCCTAACATCGGAATGGCACACTAGTTAGTAAGATTTTAATTATAATTTCATAATAAATTTAAGATAAGATAAATACTCTTTATTGCACACAAACTTTAAAGAAACAACAACACAAAACATTTAACACATAAGTATGCAAAGGCGGTCTTATTGCTTCAGCAATCTCTTCCAGACAACCCTTGGGGAAAAAATTAATTAAAATATGAGTAAATTAATATGAACTAATTATAAGTAAATCCGAAGTTTCTTTGTGTACCACCTGTGGCCAACCGTAACTCAAATGAATAAAAATAAAACATTGTAAAATAATTGTTATAAGCTCATTTGACGTAATAGTCACGGCAAACGGGGTAATGTTGCCATCAAAATTAAAATTTGTCTTTATTCTAATTGGCCTTTAACGGTTTTTGATGCGTACACCCAACTTTTTATATTATAGTGAGAAGATAGTGATAAAATCATGATCAACCCATTGTCGGCTCACTACAGAGCAGGGGTCTCCTTTCAATATGAGAAGGGTTTGGCCATAGTCCACCACGCTGGCCATGTGCGGATTGGCAAACTTCACACGTCTTTGAGAATACTATGGAGATTTCCTCACGATGTTTTCCTTAACAGTTGAAGCAAGTGATATTTTAGTCGCTAAAAACAACATAACTCCGAAAAGAAACGAGAGGTGCGTGCTCGGGATCGAACCTCCTGCCTCTGATTAGGAGGCGAAAGTCCTAACCACTAGGCTATCACAGCTATTAATTTTAAACCTCATTTCACCTTAATGAAACATTAACATTTAAAGTGATAAACATAACACACACTTTTAAAGTGATTCTGCTAATAAATATCACAACTGCACCAACATTTTTTATAATTTTTTTGTCGACCGTACTGCCAAACATTAAAAGCTTGTCATGGTACGCTTTTCGTGAAACACATAATATCTGGTTCCCTTCGGGGCAAAAGGGTTTAATTTACCGAGAGCATACAAACAAACATTTCCATACTGGCACATGTTTCATATTATTGTTACGTATTTGTTTCCAGTGATAACATAACTTTAACACTTAGAAACGTTTTATGGGATCAAGGTTACCATGATTTATGTTTATTGAATTACTTGGTTGCATTGTCGCGACTAAACGATAAGGCCGCCTTTTTGTATTCTTAGTTCGCCATGTTTTTGTTTTTCATGTATAGAAACTTAATAAATAAAATGGCACGCTTGCTACAGTGTCCTTGGAAAATGATTTCTACTCACGACTTTGCCATCTATTTTTAATAGCTTACTAATAAAAATGTATCCATTCGTGCTTAGCATCCGAAGGAACGAAAAAGTGATGGAATATTTTGTCTGACCAATGCCGGAATGAAGCTGTGATAGCCTAGTGGTTAGGACGTCCGCCTCCTAATCAGAGGTCGGTGGTTCGAATCCGGGCACGCATCTCCAACTTTTCGGAGTTATGTGCGTTTTTAACTTCACACGCCTTTGAGAACACTACGGAGAACTCTCAGGCGTGCAGGTTTCCTCACGTTGTTTTCCGTCACCGTTGAAGCAAGTGAAATTTTAATTGCTTAAAAACGCACATAACTCCGAAAAGTTATAGGTGCGTTCCCGGCTTTTAACCCCCGACCTCAGATTAGGAGGCGTCAGACGTCCTAATCACTAGGCTATCACAGCTCACTAGTTTAATTGTATAGCTAACGAAACCAATTACCTATTGAAATCCACCGAGCTGTTATATTTGGCAGCAGCAATAATTTTTGGTTTTTCATCCTTTCCACAGTAGGAATGAAATTCTATTAAGTTGTTCCTACTGAGGGATTCCATTTTGTGGCTTAAATATTTTACCAATTTGAATGCCATTCAAATTGGATAATGAATTATAACCTAAATAAAATTGCTTTCATAGAAATATACCAGTCGCTTAAAATGTTTAAGATGATACCGGAAGATGGAATGTCCACAATTATTGTCAGCAAAGATACTATAGAATTTTACAGCTCAGCTTGCTTGGAAATTGATAACTGATTTAAATCGTGAATAAAGATACAGGTAGGTACAAACGAATTGGTAAATTAAAACAGATTCATAATGAAAATAAATATTTTGACTTACGTCTACAATTTAATTATTACATTACCCCGAACTACATGGCTGACGAATGTCCAAAAGGACATGAAATGCCTCGGCCTCAGTAATGAGAATACTAAAGTAAGATCGACGTGGCGCCAAATGATAAAAAAAGCCGACCCGCAACGGGTAACGGGATAAGGCGAGGCCAAAGAAGAAGAAGATCACTTGCTTTAACGGTGAAGGAAAACATCGTGAGGAAACCTGCACGCCTGACAGTTCTCCACAATGTTATGAATGTTTAGAAAATAATTTTGAGTGGGATATGAGATGGTGATACCAATAAGAAAATTTACCCGGCTAAGTTTGTTGTGGGCTTCTTAGAGCGGGTCGCGATTGGAACCCTCATAGCTTTAGTTTTAAGCTTACTAATGTAGTTATCACCATCAAATCACTACTTTGTAAATTATTGACGCGTCAAAAGTGCCTTTGAAAGGACTATTTGAATAGAGATTATGATTGATTGACTGACAAAAGAGTTTAAGGATGCGGTGATAGCCTAGTGGTTAGGGCGTCAGCCTCCTAATCAGAGGTCGGTCTAATCCGGGCGAGCACCTCCAACTTTTCGGAGTTATGTGCGTTTAAAAAAAATTAAAATATCACTTGCTTCAACGGTGAAGGAAAACATCGCGAGGAATCCTGCACGCCTGAGAGTTCTCCATAATGTTCTCAAAGGCATGTGAAGTCTGCCAATCCGCACATGGCCAGCGAGGTGGTCTCATATTGAGAGGACACCCGTGCTCTGTAGTGAGCCGGCAATGGGTTGATCATGATGATGATGATGATGATGAGTTTTATTTATTTTGGTTTAATTACCGACCGATGAGACTGATTTTGCCAATGACAGCTTTGCGCCTAGTGAAATATAAAAACAAAAGACTCCTAATCGAAACTGCTAGTTAGTAATTTTAGGAGTACTCTTGAAGTCTGAAGAACGAAGCCTTAAACCAAATAAGCATTTCAAAATCCCACCCTTTAAGTTACAAGGAACTTATTTTTTTATTCCACTAATTAACCCCTGAAGGCAATCTCACCTAGTTGTAAGTGATGATACAGTCTAAGATGGTAATGGGCTAACCTGTTAGGAGTAAACCCATGGTCGACCGGGAAGTATACAATGGGTCCCCCGGGCGTCCAGTAAAACCAGCGAGAGGGACATGCCATGGTGGTTTTTAGTTCGGGTGGACCACCCATGAGTGGGAGTCCCACATAACCTCCGTCCTGCCCAAGGGACGGAAGTAGCTATAAAGATTTTCCACCACGACAAAAAAAAAAGGGGGTAAACCCATACCCCTAATTCGCGACATCATGCCGAAACGCTTAATGACTACGCGACACTACTTTGTCGATAAGATGCTAACTAGCCACGGCCGAAACCTACCACTTGACCAGAATCAAAACTCCTTCAAGGCCTACCTTGAAGTTTCTTTCAATATACACATGCTGGTTTTACTAAGAAGCAAGCGGTAAGAAATTCAATGTTTGCTCTTTTTAATAAAGGTCAACTGTTGACAAAATTTTAATTTAGAGAATGTAATCTCTCTCAAGCAAATAAGCAATGTACTAATTTACATACATGTTACCTTAAATTCAGGTCAACGGGACCTGAGGGTTTAATAGTATCATTTATTCAATAAGATAAGAGCTATTTTAGAGCGTCAGCCCATCACGCTGCTCCGAGGCGATTTAATGGACCTTAACGGTTATAACTTGTGTGATAGTCTGTTGTTAAGACTTAAGCCTCCCTTTCCGGGGTTACAGTACGATCCCGGCACGCATCGTTGACTTTTCGGATTTATGTTTTTTTATACCACTATAATAGGCTTTGACGGCAATCTCACCTGATGGTACTTTATTATACAGGATAGTAGCGGGCTAACTTAGTCTACGCGACAACGTACCAACGTCAATAGCGTCTTTTGTCGTTAGGGTGTTAACGGGAATCAACCTAGCCACTTTATAACGCAAAACTGCACACGCTGCGCTCTAGAGGTAGTCAAATCGCCTCTCGGCCGTTTGGCTAAGATCAAAGCGTCACAAATAACCTCAATATGTAGTTTTTGTTTAATCGAACCGTACCCAGGACCTCGCGAACCGTAGCTGAACATGCTAACCACTAAACCAACGAGGCAGCACAACAATTAAAAGATTAAATGTAAAATTTAAATAGTTTCAGATTTAACAGGCTTTGTGTTTTATAAACTCTACTTTTTACTATACGCAAACAAGATTGAAGCCAATTAAATGCTTAACCAAAGCTGTGAAGGCTTTGTTACCAAGTTTATCCCGGTTATCCGGCTGTAGAATTAGGCCCAAGGGCTCGGTTATAAATCATCTGACAAATTCGCTACGTTGATATCATCAAACGAAATTTCTTCTGCAGATTTATCTGCGCAATTATTCAGCCCTTGATACATTTATATCTACAAACACACAAGTAAATGAATATTTTCTGTCTGTCTGTTTTTTTTTATTCACCACAAGTTAGCCCTTGACTGCATCTCACCTGATGGCAAGTGATGATGCGGTCTAAGATGGTAGCGGGCTAACCTGTTAGGGGTATGGTAAGCCCATACTCCTGATTGGTTTCTACACGACATCATGCCTGAACGCTAAATCGCTTGGCGACACGTCTTTGTCGGTAGGGTGGTAACTACCCACGGCCGAAGCCTCCCACCAGACCAGACTCGAGCCGGGAATCGAACCCGGGACCTCCAAGTTCAAAATGCAACAGCGCATGCGCTGCGCCACGGAGGTCATTTCAAAACGTGTGCCTAGCAGTTTTGTGGTCTGGCACGATGTTGCGTAGAAACTAATTAGGAGTATGGGTTTAGCATAATCAAATTCAAATAATCTTTATTCAAATAGTCTTTTAAAAGGCACTTTTGACGTGTCAATAATTTACATACTAGTGATTTGATGGTGATAACTACATTCGTAAACATAAAACTAAAGCTATGAGGGTTCCAAACGCGCCCTGGTCTAAGAAGAAGCCCACAACAAACTATGCCGGTTTTTTAGTTAGCCGGGGTTTTTTTTTGTTACCAACATCTCACATAATAAATAATAACTTATAGTACCTATGAAAATAAAGCAATTCACACCCAAGCTTTTTATCGTTTATATAATCCTTAATATTGTAATATGATTTTTCTATAAGCTTTCGTTTTATAAAAACCCTAACAAGTTAGCCCGCTATTATCTTAGATAGACTCACCATCAGGTGCGATTGCTGTCAAGGGCTAACTTGTAATGGAAATAAAAAAAAAATTACAATAACAACTCTTATTTAGCTTTTAAGTATAATATAAAATCTTTTTCTTTTTTTTATACACTACATGTTAGCCCTTGACGGCTATCTCACCTAGTGGTAAGTGATGATGCTGTCTAGGATGAAAGCGGGCTAACCTGTTAGGAGTAAATTACCTTTATATAATTGAAATCAGCAAGTTGTTTTCATGGCAACGCTGCATTAACAGTTGCGGGCTGGCCCTTTCATGATCTTGGGACTCTAAGGTCCATCAGTTCTCTGGGCTAAGTGGCCCCCTGCCCCCTTCAGCTGCAGCTTCGTGACTCTTTGGGCTCTGTCGGTACCTAACTCTGTTTCTTCTATGGATCCCCTCATTTCTAAATTTCATTACTTTCTACCTCGCTGGTCTAGTCGGTTGTCACGTTCAACGAGGTCCTGGATCTGATTCCCAAATGAGAACAAGAACTGTTACGAATTATTGTAACTAACATTTAATTTATCAGATACTTAAGCCCGCCAAACCACAATGGAGCAGGCTCTAAAACTCTCTCTCTTATCAGAGAAGTCCTGTTCCCAGTATTTGGACGATTACAGGCTGACGATGGATTAGGAGTTAAGCCTTAACTGCATGACATATAGTCGTATGTCCCTACCATAAGTCATCTGTTTTAAGCGCTTATCTGAAAGTGCTGAACGGTTTTTATTAAAAATTTCGTGGTTCGTAATATATGGAATAAGATTTATAGATAGAGTACCAGTTGCTACAGAATAATGTTTTATAGTTATAAGCAGAAATATAAGCCCCAAGCGAAACCGAGTGATTCGGCTAGTTACTCTTTCATTCAGATTTGAACTGATCGTACTCAGTTTAGACGACAAATCAAAGAAACGAAGTGAACCGAAAAAATCAGTTCACTGAATTATCTGTTATATCTTTGGAGGTACAGTGGCATTTCCGTTGAACCTTTCTCATCATGCTCAACCCATTACCGGCTCACTACAGAGCACGGGTCTCCTCTCAATATGAGAAGGGTTCGGCCATAGTCCACCACGCTGGCTGCGGATTGGCAGACTCCACCCGCCTTTGAGAATATTACGGAGAACTCTCAGACGTGCAGGTTTCCTTACGATGTTTTCCTTCACCGTTGAAGCAAGTGATATTTTACTTGGTTAACAACGCACATAACTCCAAAAAGTTATAGTAAGTATGCCCGGGTTCGAACCCGCGACCTCGGATTAGGAGGATGACGTTCTAACCACTAGGCTATCACAACAACGCAGTTTTTAATATTTCTTTTTTTTAAATTAATGAACAATACGCCAATTTTTTACTGTAAGCGGATAAAATTATGCTTTTTTTTAATGATACTCATTAATTAGTAAGGCAAAATATATTTCGTAAAGGTCAGATCATCGTGTCAATGAGGATCAAGCAGTGAAGGGTTCCTTCAACGGCTGGAATCTAATTGTAACAGCGCAATCAGCAAAAGTTTGATTACAATTTTAATGACTCACGGTGTTAATTTCTCTCAGAAATATTAAACATTTATGTTACAAAAAGGAAGGGATGTAATGCATGGCCAAAACAATAATTTTAATGAGACCATTCACTGTGGCTCATTAAAATAATTATTTCGGGTAGCTAGGTACACTACAATTCTCCATTTCAATGTATTAGAAAGCAAAACAGAATGTCTACGACAATTATAATATTATATTTTATAACGTATCAAAGAACTACCTTTATATTGTATATTATATTTCATTTATATACAAAACAGCATAGAAATTAACAACAGCATGAATATTTTTTTTAATATTTATATCAAACTATGCAGTTTTGATATTAATATTTATGAGAAATTTGATATACGTGATATTTTTTTTTACTAAGAGAAATTAAACTGTTTCATTATTATATCAACAAACAGTATATATTATTTAAAAATCTAAAAATAAATAATGGAAAACACCGGCTTTAAATGCTTAGTGTCGCATTATAGAGGTCCGTCCGACCCCCCCGTTATCCCAAAAGTCGCACGTTCGTTCCCATAGTTTCTTCGAGCCCTAGGGCTCAAAATTTCTTCTGGCAGAGCTTCTTTCCAAAGCTCGCCAAACAGCCCAGTTACGCTGTGGCAACCAATAGGGTTTGTACAGCTAATAAAAAAAATTATAGAGGTCCTGGGTTCGATTCCCGGGTCGACTCCAATGACAAAGCCAAGCGTAATATCATATTATATCATATATCTTTCTGGCATGATGTCGCGTGGATATAATTAGGGGTAAAATTAGGAGTATAAAACCACACTTCTAGGTCCGGCTAGCCCGCTACCATTAAGATTACCAAGGGCTGGCTAACTTGTAGTGAAATAAATAAATATATGTATATATATATGTATATAAGTTAATGCCCTTAAATCCTTGTTCTTAATTATATTTTATAATTTTTATATTATATTAATCGCAAAACGTGTATTAAACGTATATAAAATCTTTGTGAAATGAAACGTTATTTATTCCATCACAACCTGTTTTCATTCGCCTCTTTTGCTGTCCATTGCAGTTGCTTCAAGTAAGTCCTCATTCGCGTTTGTTATTTTAATATATAGTTCGCTTGCAGCAATATGTGATTAGCTCGTGAGCAAAATTTCGTAGGCAATTCGAATGCTGAAAGAGCGTGGGTTATACGGAGTTAGTTTAGTACACAGGGGAGATATTAAGTTTGAATGTTATTTTCGGCGGTGTTCTAGTCCAATAAATTGAGTTAGAATATTTAAAACTATTTAAAATTGAAGCGGTGACAGTGTTAGGGCGTCAGCCTCCTAATCAGAGGTCAGCGGTTCGAATCCGGGCACACACCTCGGAATTATCTTTTCGGAATTATGTGCGTTTTTAAGTAATTAAAATATGATGATGATGATAAGTGATGATGCAGTCTAAGATGGTAGCGGGCTAACCTGTTAGGGGTATGGAAAACCCATACTTCTAATTGGTTTCTACACGACATCGTGCCGGAACGCTAAATCGCTTGGCGACACGTCTTTATCGATAGGGTGGTATCTAGCCACGGCCGCAGCCTCCCACCAGACAAAATTTAATAGAACCCTGAGCATTTACACTGAGTCTTTTAAAATATTGAATACTGATGTGTTTTAAAGTTTTCAACGCTTTGTATGGGGGCAACTTGTGCACATTTTGTGGCAGTGTGTCTTCAACTTTAATTCAGAATTTTAATTGGGCGACCTTTGCGCTGTATTGAAATTGAACTCATTTAAAAAAATTAAATGTTCTGCTTTGGACAGGTACGAGAGTTTGCCGTTGGCGAAAAAATAATCAAATAATCGAGATTAAAGTATAATCACTTGAATCCCTAACACGTCGTTACATTCAAAGTATTGGAGCCGGGACGAATGGAAATAAAGAAAAGATTTTTTTTTTTTAAGGAATCTCTTTTAATAAACAAATATTTCAACATAATATTATCTTTCTCTGGAGAACAGTACTTACCTACCACCTAGTACGAGTTCTCGTTTTGTAAAACGAAAAAACAATAAATCTTAAAAAAAAACCATTCTATCTTACTCGTTTTCAGTAATCCTTGATGCGTAACTTGTGGGTTAACGTATTTCACAGCAGATCACGAGTATCCAGGTTGGCCTAAAACCTATTAGGTAGTGGGTTTATCTAGAAATCATAAATTTCTAGATCGACAGTTCAAGACACGCGAAAGCATGTTGAGCCATGTTAAAGCCTACAAAACGGAACTGAAGACGCAGCAACTGTGTGTTATATTACATGAACCATTTGAAGCCAACTTTGACACCATTATTTAATAAACCAAAAATTACTGGAATCCTAGCGAAGAAAGTGTTAATATAAATTGCAGTAAGGCTTCACAATAAATTTGCCGTTTTATTTTTCAATCCCTGATCCCTAGCTCAACACGAAGAGCTTTAGCTTAATACTCTGTTACTTTATTGGATTGTATTTATTCTTTACTTACTTCAGCCGATGCCCTGATACGATTTCGTCCGCGACGTTAAAAGGTGTTTAAAAATTCCTGTGGAATATCTACTATATTCTACACTACCCCATGTCTCAAAACTATTCTAATGCCCGATTGCAAAACTGATCGAATGCCCCATTATTGAATTTTCTGGGATAAAAAGTAGTCTAGACGTACATACAGGGTATAACCTATCCCTCGGTCTCTAGTACAGAGTCTTTATGTCTTTATGTGAAGGAGACTCAAAGAGTCAACCTACACACTTAAAAACTAACTTACTCTTTGATAACACAATTGTTAATAGTTGTTAATAGTGTTAATTATTTACAATTTAAATTATTGTTTATTTTAGTTGTTATAATCGAAGCGGTGATAGCCCAGTGGTTAGGGCGTCAGCCTCCAAATCAGAGGTCGGCGGTTCGAATCCCGGCACGCACCTCTAACGTACGGAGTTATGTGCGTTTTTAAACAATTAAAATATCACTTGCTTCAACGGTGAAGGAAAATATCGTGAGGAAACTTGCACGCCTGAGAGTTCTCCATAATGTTCTGAAAGGCGTGTGAAGTCTGCCAATCCGCACATGGCAAGCGTGGTGGACTATGGCCAAAACCTTCTCATATTGAGAGCGGACCGGCGCTCTGTAGTGAGCCGGTAATGGGTTGATCATGATGATGATGAATCGACAGCGTAACTATCTTTGGAGCTGCCTTTAATTTTTATTGAAGGTACTTTAATCATACCATTCTGTGGGCTACACGTTGTCCTCCTATAGCTTAAAATAGTTTTATTTTAAAATGTCCGTTTCATGTCACAAACCTCGACGTCCCTGAATAAAGAATATCATACTGAAATTAAGCTGTGGTAGTCTAGTGATTAGGACGTCAGCCTCCTAATCAGAGGTCGGGCGTTCGAACCCGGGCACGAACCTCTAACTTTTCAGAGTTATGTGCATTTTTAAGCAATTAAAATATCACTTGCTTCAACGGTGAAGGAAAACATCGTGAGAAAACCTGCACGCCTGAGAGCTCTCCATAATGTTCTCAAAGGCGTGTGAAGTCTGCCAATCCGCAATGGCCAGCGTGGTGGACTATGGCCAAACCCTTCTCATATTGAGAGGGGACCCATGCTCTGCAGTGAGCCGATAATGGGTTGATCATGATAATGATGATGATACTGAAATTACAGTTTAATAATTAAAACCAAAACTGCTGTCAGGGGGCTTAACCACCCAACTATCTAGTATATTCAGAAGAACGATGGAACTGCTCAGGGCTGCACCTTAAAGAGAGAAGATTCATAATGTCCATGAAGCTATTTTTTTTTTCTGACTGTCTATTAGCTGTACTAACCCTATTGGTTGCCACAGCGTAACCGCGCTGTATGGCAAGCTTCCGAAAGAAGCTCTGCCAGAAGAAATTTTGAGCCCTAGGGCTCGAAGAAACTAAGGGAACGTCTGCCTAAGGGCGCCTCCTTTGAGGCCGAACCTCGGCTAAGGCGACGTTTGACATAACGGGAAGTCGGACGGTGTCCATGAAGCTATCAACTGGCTTTTTTGCAAAGATACTAGACACATAAGAGTCCCGTACCATACTCGTCCGTACCGTCCCAGTCAAGGGAACTTTGGTTTTAGCCAATCATAAACGGCGGTCACGAGAAGTATCAAAGTTTCCGACAAAGTAAAACTCGTGCTAAAAGTACAGTTTAATAATATGAGGCTGATTTTAATGAAAACGTACTGTTATTACCATGCATTCTCCCGTACACATAAGTCTTTATTTTGTATTATTTTTCCAAGAGCTTTGTACGGGTAATAAAACCCACGTAAATTTCCAAAGGTATTTGGGTGGAATTTTAGGGATTTTGATATACATCATCCGCTTGATATTCGCTCATTAAACCTGTATTGTAAGGGAGGAGGACTTGTGAACTTAAACCGTCCACCCTTTGATTTACCACTAGCCGTAGATAGAGCCATAGAAAAACAAGGCGAGCATTTTTCACCAACTAACTATACATTCCTACATATCGGTATATCGATGTATTACAACCCGTCTAATACAGTAGACATCTGGCCGTTATATTATCTATAGCGGTGCGTAGTGCTTTGTAATTCATGCGGAAAATACGGCTTGAGTGTTAGAATCGGTGACTTTCATCTAGCCGTGTCACACACTGGAGGAAAGGAGTGCACGCGTCGCCATTTGTGCACTACTTTTCCGTCCCATTTTTTGAGCGTTAATGATCGATCTACGGCTAGTGGTAAATCAATGCGTGCACCGCACTACTTTATTAAGAATTATTTTATTTTATTTAGTCATACATTTTTGCATGCATAAATACATAATTGGCCATACTTACTATATATACTATTCATACATACACAGATGATGACCATATAAAGGCAACTCACTCAGCATCAGCAGAGGCAAGCGGCAGCGCTGGTTATCAGTGGGAGCCCGAATATTGGTACAATCACGGACGCGATCACCTATATACACATAAATAAATAAAATAAAAATAAAAAAAGCCTTTTATTTTTCCTTTAAAACAAACTAAAACATAATTACAGTTCTTAAATCTTAATACTAACTTATTACTAAATAAATATAAATATGTAAGTATAACATAAAAAGTTTAGTGTAGTAATCAATTATTGGAAAACCCTTCGCGGGTCAAGGCCTCCCCCAGAGATATTCAATTCAAATAATAATCTTTATTCAAATAGTCCTTTAAAAGGCACTTTTGACGCGTCAATAATTTACATAGTAGTGATTTTCTGGTGATAACTACATTCGTAAACTTAAAACTAAATCTATGAGGGTTCTAAACGCGCCCTGGTCTAAGAAGAAGCCCACAACAAACTTAGCGAGGTAAATTTTCTTTTTGTTATCACCACCTCACATGCCACTTAAAATTATATTAATAGCTATCTTATTAGAGCAATATCTCATACCCATGCTTGTTTATCATTTACATAATCCTTTACACTATAGTAGGACTTTTCTACAAGCTTACGTTTTATATAAACGCTGCCTGTCTCTAGCCACCACCAGCCAATTTTGTCCTGCTTTACTTTTAATATCGTCGTCCCATCGGCTATAAGGTCTGCCTCTAGCCCGCGTACCACTTGGGCCTGGCCATTTTGTCAACTTATATACACATAATCTATCCTAATTACCAAGAGATCAGAAAAAAAACAAGAAAACTCACCAACTTATGTGATATAAGCTATAATGCGGGTTTGTATCTAATAATTGTGTGTGATAAATTGTGAACGCTCTCGCTTTGGAAGGCGGTTAAATATAATTAACTTTGCGAACTTTATTCACAGAACGGAGTTTTCGCTGCTGAATTATATTTTTGTTAAATTTCTCACGTGGTTTTTTCGAGATCAAAGTGTGTCTACACCATTAATTTTAATTAGAGTAACATGCACCTAAAGTAACTCTGTAATGAATACCTATAACATAAACCACTTTTGTTTTTTTTTTAAATTTCATATCTACATGTAGGGCTATAAATACAAATCATAGTTTACACTCGGGATCATACCAGAAAACTTAATTGCTTGGCGGTATGTCTTAACCGGTGATAGCCTAGTGGTTAGGGCGTCAGCCTCCTAATCAGAGGTCGGCGATTCGAATCCGGACACGCAGCTCTAACTTTTCGGAGTTATGTACGTTTAAAAAAAAATAAAAATATCACTTGCTTAAACGGTGAAGGAAAAAATCGTGAGGAAACCTGCACGCCTGAGACTTTCCCATAATGTTCTCAAAGGCGTGTGAAGTCTGCCAATCCGCACATGGCCAGCGTGGTGGACTATGGCCAAAACCCTTCTCATATTGAGAGGAGACCCGTGCCTTGTAGTGAGCTGGTAATGGGTTGATCATGATGATGATGATATTGTCTTAACCAGTAGGATAGACGGACGGACGGATAGTAGCCTCCCTCTTCTCACCTCCTCTCTTATAGGAGAGAACGGCATTTAGAACTAAAATTGTATGTTCACAGAGGCATCCGTGGAGAGGAAAACACCAATTCCCTAACTCCAAAATGGTATGTACTGAGAATTTTCTCAAATGCATATCCAGCCTGATAATGGAATCCCATCAACTTAACTCACCTACTTCGTGATCTAAATTGAAACAACAACTCAAGCTAATGATAATCTGATATTTCTAGTTTTGAAATTAAAGTAAAAGTATTACTTATCTATATATTTATAAAACTTAAACAATAATTACTAAAAAAAAAGACAATTTAATAACAAACTAAAAGCAACGGTCTATAAATAATTTAAACAAAAATAAGTAAAGAGAGCGCAATGTCCGTCTATCCCTGATACGGAGGATCCTCCAATCGGTACCACTCGGCGACGTCGCGGATAAGCCACTCCCACTTCCTGTGTTTTCTATGTTAAATCTATATATATAAAAGTGAAAGGTCACTTACATACTTACATACATACTGATTGAACACGAGATCTCAAGAAGAAGAAGAAGAAGACTTCGTCTGCGTTGAGTTAGTGTGTTTGTTTGTCTTTTAATCACGAAGCACTAGATTACTGACCCGAATTACTTGAAATAATTACAGGATAAACATTAAAGTATCTCCTTTCTAAAAAAAAGGAGTGAAATCGGATATTGATTCGTTGGTGGGAGAAGTAGTGGGAGGCGACCGAGACGTGATGGCACAGGCGGTGGCATGCGCGTGAACTGCGCGCGGTACTTGACAGTACTTGGACATTGCAACATTACTTTATTTTTCTAACATAAAAGTAGTCTAAGTTACTCCACATTACATTAGCTACCTGCCAATAAAAGTCCTGTAAAAATCGGTCCTGCCATTTCATAGATTAGTCGGAACAAACAGACAGACAGACAAAAATTGTAAAAATTTTGGTGTATGTACCGTATACATATTCATATGCATGTGGTAAAAAACGGTTATTTCAATATTACAAACAGACACTCAAATTTTATTTATTTGTATAGATTACCGTGCCCCAGGTAAGTGTGGGCGCGTTTCGTACGCTCTTAGCTTTAATTTTATGTTAACGAATTTTGTGTAAGTTATATCACCATCACCTGACGAATTTAAATAATCGAAAATGTGTTATATATGAACGATTCATAGATGACTCTAATAAGTTGTCATGAATAAAGCTATATTGAATTTTGAATATAATTTTCATGCATTCCTTTTTTCAGTCATCATCATCATTATGATCACCCCATTACCGGCTCACTACAGAGCACGGGTCTCCTCTCAATATGAGAAGGGTTTTGGCCATAGTCCACCACGCTGGCCATGTGCGGATTGGCAGACTTCACACGCCTTTGAGAACATTATGGAGAACTCTCAGGCGTGCAGGTTTCCTTACGATGTTTTCCTTCACCGTTGAAGCAAGTGATATTTAATTTTTTTTAAACGCACATAACTCCGAAAAGTTAGAGGCCCGGATTCGAACCGCCGACCTCTGATTTCCTAATCTGACGCCCTAACCACTAGGCTTTCACCGCTCACTTTTTTTTAAGTCTACCATGAATATTTCAAAGTGAACCACGGTTGAGTATGCTTGGCGTTAAGCTCGCCTATTGTACAATATCTTCTTGTGCAAGAATATAAAAAAACTCAAATCAAATCCGATTAAGTCTTTTATTCATGCGATGGAAGTGGTTACCTTATAAACTTGATAGCTTAATGCTTAATCTACGTTCTCAACGTGCCCTGGTCTAAGAGAAACCCCACAATAAAGAACTTATGCATATAAGTACATTACTTATATTAAGGATTATTTAAACTACGAATATATAAAAGCTTGGGTGTGAATTGCTCTATTTCCACAGGTAATATAATTTTGAATTACTATATTAAATTGTTATTGATTATGTGAGAGGTGATAAAAAAAAAAACCCGCTAAATTTATTTTTGTATTTCTTCTTTGACCGGGGTTACCTTTAAACCCTCTTAGTTTTAAGTTTGCGAGTGTAGTTATCACCATCACTTCACGAATAGAAATAATGAAAATGTGATATATATGAACGATTCATAGATGCCTATAATAGGTTTATATGAATAAAGCTGTTTTTGGTTTGATTTGGAACGTTTCGTCAGCAAAAATCAAAATGTAGGAAATATGGTAGTAAAGTAAATCTCTATCTGACACAACTGTAGGGAATATCTGAGTAGTTACTGTAGGGAATATCTCTCTTACTATCTCGCTTAAATTATGTTTCGCTTTTTTATCTGGGTGCAGTAAAGAAATTTAATGTCGCAGTTAAAACCGTTACTATAAATTGAGTCTCTGCGGTTAGGTGATAAAAGCATCATAAATCATAGTTGGCCATAGAGTAAAGAGATTGGGAGTAGACCATCTTTAGTTGTTGGAGTAGACTCTCGTCTGAAACGAGATGTTTGTATGATAAATTTAGTTTTTTATTTATTTATTTATCTCCTCTTATTCCAGCTTAACAGGATAAAAACCTAATTTGCTAGAGTGGCCTAATATAAAAGTATATATATATAAAAATTGCCTAAATTTAAATATTCCTGTAATATATCAACCATGATGTCACTCTTGTGAGTTCACACAGATTACAACTGAATAGGTCCAGCCTCTCTGCGACATCGTTCAGAGTGATAAGTGGGCGCGGCAGAGGCGCCTGGTTGAGCAGGTTGGTGCGTCCCCTCGGCACTGCCAGCAGCGGCACCCTGCGCCTTCGATACACGTGCTTATCTGGGACCCTAAGCCGCACCTGCACTAACACACCAACGTTAAATATCTAGCCTCTCATTAATTTAAATATATATGTTACTAGTGTAAGCTCCCTCCTAACCCTTAACTCGTTGTAGCCGACCATACCCAAAACAAATAGGGTCGAGTACATTAATGGGTAAAAAGGGTATATAAAGTTTTAAATATAAAAACCTAGCAAATTTGGTGAGCACACGTTACAACATAAGATTATATTTAGCCTCATGTGGAGCCCAAATGACTGCATTGCATTCTAATTGGCTTGTAACTAAGGCGTTGTAAAGCACTACAACCGCTTTTATATTGGTAAAGCCACACACCGTACGAAGCATAAAGCCTACATTTCTGCAAGTTTTTTTTGCAACATTTGATTATGTGATCTTTTCAAATATTATAATATTGTAGTTCTCTATATATAACTTACAATTGATGTATAATTTTATAGAGAGAGTGGGCGATGAAAAATGTGAGAGCAACTTTTATGGAAAGATTATCAAAGAAATCTCAAATAATGTAATGTAGATAATATTTTAACTGTGTATTCTATACAGCAGCAGAAAACATTATTATAAAGTGTTTTGTGTTATGGCTTGTGTTATAATACAATACAATAAAAATGGGAACGTATAAAATAATGGAACTCACAATGACAATGAAACTTACTGCATGTTAAATCGAGGATATAAAGTAAATTACATACATTTTATATTTCTAAATCTATAAGGCGCAAAGTTACAAATGACATACAACTCTTCCTCCTTAATATGGCGCCTACTCACAAAACGGTAAACAATAATCGATTAGAATAGTGCGAAAAGGTAAACTCATGACCCTACGATCAGAAATCCGTTCGACAATATTTCGTAGAACGTAAAACAACATGTGAGGAGTCCAGCGGGAATAGGTATACCTGGATTAGGGTTTATTAATAAGAGACGTTGGCTTGCTTAATTTTAAAACTATAATATCCACCCAACTGACATAGTTGACATTAGACACTTCCAGACAAAAGATATACAACCTACATAAGTCACATAATATGCCAGGCTTAATCTATATTTTGACGACCTGACGAGCCGCAGAGAGCCATAGAATTAAAACTGCAAAAGAATAATATGTTGAAATCTCTGCAAACGTCGAGTAAACTTCCACCAGTTGAGACACCGACGACCACCTAATATTTTAGACCAATATTTTAGACCCGATGGTCTAGTACTTTGTCAAAGGTATATAGAATAGCTTAGCATTTCACTTCTCACCCCAGGGTCGCGTTGCTTGTCGTAGTTATCACATAAGTTACGAGATTTGGGTCAAGGCGTCCTCACAATGGTGAATCGCTGTAACGTGTACTCGTAATGGTGGGAAGCTCCCAGGCGTTTGGGTAATTTTACGAATGACTAATGGAATACGGTGGCAAGTTACAACAAGTTAGGAAGCGGGGAATCGGTTTCGTAGAATATCCCCATACTTCTTTGGTTTCGATAAGAATATTGCATCTTCAAAACCAATCTTAGCTTATTTATAGACAGCTAAGATTCCTTTCTAAGAGTGGTCCTCTTGAGAGCTGGAACTCTTAATATAAAAATTATTCTTATGTGTTAGTGATGACCTGGACTGAAGGTGTGATATGCTCTCCCGGGAACTGAGATCAAATCAAATCAAATCAAAAATTGCTTTATTCACATAAACCTATTGCAGGCATCTATGAATCGTTCATTTCATTATTTCTATCGTGATATTATATTCGTGAAGTAGTGATGGTGATAACTACAATCGACGCCTTAAAACTAAAGCTAAGAGGGTTCAAATCCCGCCCAGGTCTAGGAAGAAAATGAATAACGGAGTTAGAGATAAATCCGGGCTTATAATAACTTACCTTCGCCGTTAAAGCAAGCGATAATTGATCCAAATGAAAAAGGGTATGAGTTTAACTAAACCCACAAGTATGCGTGATGGAAATCCTACTCAAACCCCAAAAAAGGTAGCTTTACGTATTCTTGCCAAAGCAATGCGGCTGTCAGCTTTTTTATACTCTGCAAGTTAACCCTTGACGGCTACCTCACCTGGTGGTAAGTGATGATGCAGTCTAAGATGGTAGCGGGCTAACCTGTTAGGGTTAATTTACATTTGATGTTAGGTTTTTCTATCGATAAACTACCTACCTAAGTATAAAGTCTGTTATTTAGAAACAAGAATAATATTTTAGAAAAAAGACCATTTGAAACGGCGCGTCGGCAAAGGTCAAAACTTTATTCTACCTTCATATTATCTAAGAAAGTCTGTTATTTGTAAACAAGAATAATACTTTAAAAAAAGACCTTTCGGAATGTCACCAAAGGTTAAAACTTTATAGAAATTGTAATATACTAACTTAAATATCATCATCATGATCAACCCATTACCGGCTCACTACAGAGCACGGGTCTCCTCTCAATATGAGAAGGGTTTGGCCATAGTCCACCACGCTGGACATGTTTGGCAGACTTCACACGCCTTTGAGAACATTATGGAGAACTCTCAGGTGTGCAGGTTTCCTCACGATGTTTTCCTTCACCGTTGAAGCGAGTAATATTATAATTTTTTAAAAACGCACATAACTCCGAAAAGTTAGAGGTGCCCGGATTCGAACCGCCGACCTCAGATTAGGAGACTGACGCCCTAACCACCGCTATCACCGCTTTAATAACTTAAATATATATACATAGAATGTGTACGACAAAATTCAACATAAAAACAACTCGTCCGTACCATAGTTTTGTATCTAACTTTTATCTATGTATAGGATAGAAAGAGCCAATCGACGATAAAATTAATCTAGAAATGGGATATATTGTAAGATTACTTCAGACAAGTTTGCTTCCAAGGGAAAACCCTAATACATTTAGGTTTTTACCTAAAAATGTTCTAGACGACACTCCGAAAAAGATGCCCCATTTTCAAGCCTTCGGTAAAAGGGGAAAGTTTTATTGCGTAACTACTTTTTTTTTCGCTTTTTATCTAAAGAGCTTAGTCACGTAGTGTTACTATGTCGCTCTGTTAGTATTTTGTATACACTTCAAGTTAGTCCTTGACGGCAATCTCACTTGATGGTAAGTGATACATTCTAAGATGGCAGCGGGCTAACGTGTTAAGGGTATGGTAAAACTTAATTGGTTGTCGTTGTTTCTACGCAACATCGTGCAGGAACGCTAAATCGCTTGACGACAGGTCTTTGTCGATAGAGTGGTAACTAGCTACGAACGAAGCCTCCCACTAGACCAAACTCGAGCCGGGAATCGAACCTAGGACCTCCAACTTGAACTAGCCACGGCCTTAACCTTCCCAGACCCAGGAATGGAACCCAGGACCTCCAACTTCATAATAGTCGTCATTATTAAAAAAAAAAAATTGAAAACTTAAATGAACTACGATTATGTAACGCAAAAACCCATAATCTAAATTGTATAAATTGTATAAATTAGGCTCTCTAAGTCGTTCATTTCGAACACAACCTTTGTTCATTGTGATAACCCGCAACCACCCCACATGTCGAGCAATTGGGAATCTCATGTTTGCAAATGATAATAATACTGTATTTGTATCAGAGCGTTTCAGACATGGCTGAGGTTGCATCGTTATATACCAAATACCTTGACCTAACTTTTTTCATTTTTATTCTAGTTCTATCTTCCACAATCCGAACTTTGAAGCATTTGACCACACCCTCGATTAGTTGTTAAGTGAGTGTAAGTGATTTTATTGTTTTAATTAATTATAGACCTTTTAAAAAAAATACTACTTTATTGTGCTAATTTATTGTAAGTTTTAAATTAAATTATTTTTTTTATTCCAATTGTTTTAAATGTAATTTATCTTGTAATTGTAATTTTAACTTGTTACCTAATTGATTGTTTTAAATTGTTTTTAATTGTAATGTATCCTTAATGTTTTAATGAATATGTAAATCTTAAATATTTAAATATATTGATTAAATTGGAAATAAAGCAAAACTAGGTCTCTTTTTATTAAAGAGGACACCCTGCCGATAACGCCCTGTGATGACGGGTGCGTGTAAAAAAAACTAAAAAAATCACCAGAAACCCTGGTTACATAGATATAGTGATAGTTCGAACCCGGGTTCGAACCCGGGCACGCACCTGTAACTTTTTGGAGTTGTGTGCATTTTAATGCAATTAAAATATGACTTGCTTCAACGGTGAAGGAAAACATCGTGAGGAAACCTGGACGCCTGAGAGTTATCCATAATGTTCTCAAAGGCGTTAAAGTCTACCAATCCGTATATGGCCAACGCAGTGGACTACGGCCAAACCCTTTTCATATTGTGATTAGACTCGTGCTTTGCAGTGAGCCGGTAATGGATTGATCATGATGATGATGACTGGTTAAATGCTTTAGGCGAATGCGGTCTGCGAGGTTAATGGTAAGCGACAAGTACGTAGTGTATGACCTTGCGATGGGTCCGAGAATTTAGAAAGGGAGAAACGGACCTTGTTTGGTGACCCGTCTCCGAAAGGCGCGAGCGTCTCACGTTGCGCATCAGCTTCCAAAAGTTTCGAAACATTTCATTAAGGACTAGAGAACCTACGAGAAATTCTTGTTTGTAAACTCACCTTGTAAACGCCTTTTGAAAGTGTCATATCTACTTATTTAGCGCCTAATATATTTAATAGCTGTGATAGCCTAGAAGTTAGGACGTCAGCCTCCTAATCAGAGGTCGGGGATTCGAACCCGGGCCTATAACTTTTCGGAGATAAGTGCGTTTTTAAGCGATTAAAATATCATTTGCATATTCAACAGTGAAGGAAAACATCGTGAGAAAACCTGCACGCCTGAGAGTTCTCCATAATGTTCTCAAAGGCGTGTGAAGTCTGCCAATCCGTACATGGCCAGCGTGGTGGACTATGGCCAAACCCTTCTCATATTGAGAGGAGACCCGTGCTATGTAGTGAGCCGAGAATGGGTTGATCATGATGACTAATATTTTTCTGTACGCGTTTAATATATATGAATTATAATAATGCGTATTATTTAATGTAGTCTATAGAACCGGCTTCGAATACCACGCATTATAATAAAATACTCTGTGAATATTAAAATGAACACAAATTAATAACTCGTCAAGTTTGCACGGAACTGTCAAGGTATAACTAAATCAATCAATTAATCATCCATACGAAATCGACGCGTTAATACTTTACATAGTAGTGAGTTGATGATAACTACATTCGTAAACTTAACACTAAAGCTATGAGGGTTTAACAAATTGAACCGGGTACAGTTTCTTTTTGTTATCACCATTTCACTAATTAAACTCATTAATTTGACGTTTCAGTCGGTTATTAATCAGTAGATAACTACTCGTATATCTACCGACTATATTATATTTTATTTTACAATAAATTACCTATTGATATCTTGGAGATGTCCATCAAGAAGTTCAAAGTTAAGGATTATATAAACGATAAATAGCTTGGGTGTGAATTCCTCTATCTCCATAGTACTATAATATATTATTGATTATGTGAGATGGTGATAACAAAACAAAAACCGGCTAAGTTTGTGGTTAGCTTCTTCATAGACGTGGGCGCGTTTTGAACCCTCATAGCCTTAGTTTTTAGGTTAGCGAGTTCGCGAATAGAAGTAATGAAGAATGTGACATAAATTAACGATTCGTAAATGCCTGTTATATGTTTATATGAAGAAATTGATTGATTGATTGATAAATCTTCCGGTTTAATATTCAGCCCTAAAAATGTAGATAGAATACATAAATACACCTTCTTTAGAAACGGTTGACATACCTTTCAAACGTTTTTTGACGTATTGTACTCTCGAAGTAATTGTAAACGTCGCTTATGTAACCTTTGACTTCGCTGAACTCCCAGGTTCCCACGGCACCAATGTCATCACGACCAGTGGGTATGACCAATGCAATCAAAAGCCAAGTTTTTCCCATAGTATTTATTATTTAGTATTATCTAGTACCTAGGCATTCAGAGGATACGTAATATATTTTGATGATAAAAAGATTATTATAAATTCTGTTATTTATACACTACAAGTTAGACCTTGACGGCTTTCTCACCTGGTGGTAAGTGATGATGCAGTCTACAATGGTAGCGGGCTAACCTGTTAGGGGTATGGTAAAACCACTCTCCTAATTGGTGTCTACGCGACATCCTGCCGGAACGCTAAATCGTTTTGCGACACGTCTTTGTCGATTCGGTAACTAGCGGCGGCCGAAGCCATCAGACTAATCTCGAGCTAAGAATCGGATCCGATTATTTCAAAAATCTGTTAAAATAAGTCAATGGATCAATTAAAATATATCAGCTAACGCATAAAAAAATCATAATTTTTAACCGTTTTTATTTCACTACAAGTTAGCCCTTGACAGCTATATCAACTGGTGGTAAGTGATGATGCAGTGTCAGATGATAACAGGCTAACCTATTAGAGATATAGTGAATCGATACTCCTAATTGGTTTCTACATGCCGGAACGCTAAATCGTTTAGCGAGACGTCTTTATCGGGTAACTAGCCACGGCTGATGCCTTCCACCAGACCAGACTCGAACTGGTAATCGAACCCAGCACGCACGCGCTGCGTCACGTACGTAGGTCGTCAAAAATATTTAAACTTTTTAAACATTATAAAAACATAGAGCTTACTCCGAAATGCAAAGGTAAACAAAACACGAAATTATCATAATCAACATGTCACTTATCTTCATAAATTTACATACCTAGTATACTTAACCCACCTTTATTACTGGGATGGTAATAAAAACAGGACGGGCTTAATCATGTAATCTACAAAGCTGGTTAAGCAAATATAATCTCTAATGCATTACAACAAACACAGTTGTTTGTAAAAGAAATGTAACTTAACTTATTCACGAAAATGTTATGCTTAATTAACACATTTAAGTTTACGCTAGCTTCTGTCCGCGACTTCGTCTGCGCAGGATTATTATTTCGAGTAACTTATATTAGCGTGGCGTAGAAAAGAACTAACATTATGACATTAAAATGATGGTGAATTTTTTTCTACTTACTTGACACTTATCGTCATATTTTGGATAATTACGCAATATATTTATAAATTGTAGCCTATGTGTTATTCTGATGTATAAGCTATATTATTGTAAAGTTTCCTTAAATTCCATTGAATAGTTTTTACGTGAAAGAATAACAAACATCCATCCATACATACATACAAACTTTCGCGTTTATAATATTAGTAGGATAGGATTTCCAGATTAATCAATACTTTATTCATGTAATCCTTTCAAAAGAACTTTTGATTCGTCGATAAGTTACCTATGTAGTGAGTTGATAGTGATTACTAAATTCGTTAAAAATGAAGGTGTCTCTTTTATTTTAGCAAATTAGACACTTCCCCCATTGATTTATCACTAGCCGTAGATCGATCATTAACGCTCGAAAATGAGACGGAAAAGTAGTGCACAAATAGCGATGCGTGCACTCCTTTTCCCCCAGTGTGTGACAAGGCTAGACGAAAGTCACCGATTCTAACACTCGAGCTGTATAATCCGAATGAATTACAAAGCACTACGCGCCGCTATAGATAATTTAACGGCCAGATGTCTAGTGTATTAGACGGGTTGTAATACATCGATATACCGATATGTAGGAATGTATAGTTGGTGACAAATACTCGCCTTGTTTTTGTATGACGCGCACTATCTACGGCTAGTGGTAAATCAATGACTTCCCCTCCATAGCATTTAAGCGACATAATAATTATTAGCTCTGTTATGTTACAATTATAATTTTAATATGAATATTGCATACTTGCTTTCCAGCAATCATTAACGTTGTATTATTTTGAACGCCGCCCTTGCCTGTTACAATTTAACTTTTTTGTTTACGGCACCTTATCGGGCATGTCAAATTACCTTGCGTGTTTGGTTCGACAAATTTTACACGTATTATAATTAATTAAGCAATGTATAGTGTTATGGTAGAAGGAACGTATTTGCAATAGTTTTGTAGTGTCAGTTGATTCGTCTATTGAGAGGACTTTTGTTCTAAAGCCGTTTCATTATAATATATCAAGTTGGAGGGCATCTTAAAATAGGTAGGTAAGTAGTACCTGTTCGTTCGCAATCGGCTTATATCATTTCTTGCGAGATATGATTTAGTTTAATTTTTTACGTACATTTAGCATTTATATATATTTTTTAAACTACCCTGACCCCCATACTAGGATCGCCCGTATCTTAGGGGGTTAGTGTCTTCCAATTGTCCAGTTTCAGTCTCTTTCAATTATGCAGTAAAAAAATAGAGACTATAGTATTATGTCTTAAAATTAGAAGTTTAAATAGATAACACTTTAAACGTAGTTATAGAGAACATCATACAAACATCATCATTATCATCATAAACAACCTCAGCCTCCTAATCAAAGGTCGGGGATTCGAACCCGGGCACGCACCTATAGATTTTCGGATATGTGCGTTGTTAAGCAATTAGCATATCACTTGCTTCAACGGTGAAGAAAAACATCGTGAGGAAACCTGCATATCTGAGAGTTCTCCATAATATTCTCAAAGGCGTGTGAAGTCTGCCAATCTGCACATGGCCAGCGTGGTAATCTATGGCCAAACCCTTCTCATATTGAGAGGAGACCCGTGCGCTGTAGTGAGCCGGTAATGGGTTAATCATGATGAAGCTAGGTTTCCTGTTAGAGATCGCTTTTTAGCGATAATGCCGCCTGTTGTACCCTTTTTCTTTTGTATGTATGTTTCTTTGCCGTCTTGTGTTTCATATTTTGTACGGTGTACAATAAAGTGTAATAAACAGGCTTAGATATGAAATATTGCTCTTAAATAATTTTAAGTGGCATGTGAGATGGTGATAACAAAAATAAAATTTACCTGGCAAAGTTTTTTGTGGACTTTTTCCTAGACAATCCAGGTCTCAAAGATTTAGTTTTTTAAGTTTGCGAATATAATTATAACAATCGACTCGCTACTATGTAAATTATTGACGCGTCCAAAGTGCCTTTTAATGGATTATTTCAGTAAAGATCATGATTGATGGTATTTTCAATCAATTTCATTTCATATTCAATACTCGCCCCTAGTCTACTTAGTTCTTATGCAATATAAATACTCTGCAGAACTCCGTCTTACAAGTTGTCATGTTGTACAGTTAAATCCAGACTCTCATAATTAATGAAGTTGGAAGTTTGCCTTCAATATAATACCATTAAATAAACATACCTTCCTGTTTTCCTTAGGTCCTAGTACATCAAACGCTAAACGTTGATTAATTTTTGTAATCGCCTTTTATTGTTCGCTCGAAATCTAAGACGTGCAACAGTTTTATGGTCTACAACTCTTTCATCTCCTATGAGAGAGCGGCGTGTAGTTAGACGATATTAAGCTGACAATTAAATAACATTGAATTGTAGACTATTTTCTATAAATTAAGTCTATAAACTGTAAACGACGCCAAACGGTATACAGGTAGGTAGGTATCTACATTTTTTAATATAACGTAGTTTTCAAACCTTTTTTCCTATAATGGTATTATACTTTTAAATGCAGGACCTCATTCAGCACATTACTGACAGCATACCAGTGTTGTGGTGTTAAATATCCAAAACATTAAGCTGAGTCAGTACCTTTTTATTAGCTCTTATGTGTTCATCATCATGATCAACCCATTACCGGCTCTCTACAGAGCACGGGTCTCTCTCTCTTCTCAATATGAGAAGGGTTTGGCCATAGTTCACCACGCTGTCCATATGCGGATTGGCAGACTTCACACGCCTTCGAGAACATTATGGAGAACTCTCAGGCGTGCAGGTTTCCTCACGATGTTTTCCTTCACCGTTGAAACATTGATTGATTATTAGAACAACACAATTGTATTTAAAATTGTGTTGTTCTAATAAATAAATGTTTTCTATTCTATTCCATTAATTAGGCTGAGGAAGACCGAATCTCGAATTGCAGACTATTTTCTAAACATTAAGTTTATAACTGTACCCACGCCAAAGGCTTTTGGCGCAGTGCACGCGCTATCGCATTATAAAGTTGGAGGTCCTGGGTTCAATTCCCGGCGTTCGAGTCTGGTCTGGCTTCGGCCATGACTAGTTACCACCCAGACGTGACAAAGAATAGTAAAGAAAGTTACTGACAAAGACGTATCGCCAAGCGATTTAGCGTTCCGGCACGATGTCGCGTAGAAACCAATTAACGTGGTCTTAACATACCCCTAACAGGTAAGCCCGCTACTATCCTAGATTGCATCATCACTTACCACCAGGTGAGATAGCCGTCAAGGGCTAACTTGTAGTAGGTATAAACCAAAAAAAAAACAGGTATATAGATATCTGTATAGTGTCCAACAGTTAGACGTCATTAGGTTGAAGAATACCGAATTTTAGAGTTTTGACTATTTTCTAGCACTTTTACCGAAGCGAAAAGGTCACTCCACACAGGTATATATATAACGCATCTCAAAATTAAAATATTAAAACCGATCGCTTGTTATTGGTAAAATAAGGCCGGCGAACGTTGCCAAAAGTGATTTGACCTCCAATTGTTTTTAACGTGCCTATATTAAACCAACGAGCGCATATTTTGCAATATCATAGGCGATGGCGTGCATCGTGATTTTAACCAGGGTATGAAGATAATTTAAATTAGTTCTTCTCATATATGGGTCTTAAGGCAGACGGTGCTTTTGAGAATGTACCAAACGCGCGAAGTGTCCCAGGTTTTTTTTTATTTAGCTGACGCCCGCGACTTCGTCTGCGTTGAGTTAGTGTGTTTGTTTGTCTGTCAATCACGAAGCAGATTACTAACCCGAATTACTTGAAATAATTACAGGATAAACATTAAAGTATCTCCTTTCTAAAAAAAAAAGAAGGAGTGAAATCGGATATTGATTCGTTGGTGGGAGAAGTATTGGGAGGTGCCCGAGACGTGATGGCACAGGCGGAGGCATGCGCGTGAGCTGCGCGCTGTACTGGACAGTACTTGGACATTGCAACATTACTTTATTTTTCTAAAATAAAAGATTTTTTCTAACAAAAAATAGCCTAAGTTATTCCTTATTACATCAGCTACCTGCCAATATAAGTCCCGTAAAAATCGGTCGAGCCATTTCATAGATTAGCCGGAACAAACAGACGGACAGACAAAAATTGTAAAAAATGTTATTTTGGTGTATGTACCGTATACATATTCATATTATGAATGTAGTAAAAAATTTCAATATTACAAACAGACACTCAAATTTTATTTATTTGTATAGATAATTACGACTACGCAGTCGCAATCACATTGATGCCGATTTTGATTTACTCAAATCTCCCGACGAAACCAAATTGACAGGTTTCGTAGGATTGCTGTCTTTTTCAGAGGGCATTTTTTATACAGTACTAGTTAGCCCTTGACGGCTATCTCACCTGATGGTAAGTGATGATACAGTCTAGGATGGTAGCGGGCTAATCTGTTAGGGGCATGGTAAGCCCACACTCCTAATTGGTTTCTACGCGACATCGTACCGGAACGCCAAATCGCTTAGCGACACGTCTTTGTCACCAGACCACACTCGAGCCGGGAATCGAACCCAGGACCTCAAACTTTATAATGCGACAGCGCACACGAATGAATAGTCATTCAGTTACGATCTGCCATATAAAATCAACCATGCTATTTCACAAAATGTTAGTCTCAATGAAAACCCCGATTCTATTAATTTACTTCAGTTCAAAGAACTGAATTAAATTTATAGTATCAAATGTAGTTCAGTTGATTTCACACTGTACCACTGTTGACAACCTCCGTGGAGCAGAGCGTGCGCTGTCAAATTATAAAGTCGGAGGTCCTGGGATCTATTCCCGGCTCGAGTCTGGTCTGGTGGGAGGCTTCATCTGTGGCTAGTTACCACTCTACCCACAAAGACATGACGCTAAGCGTTTTAGCGTTCGCACAATGTCGTGTAGAAACTAATTAGGCGTATGAGTTTGACATACCCCTAACAGGTTAGCCCGCTACCATCCTAGACTGCATCATCACTTACCACCAGGTGAGATAGCTTTCAAGGGCAACTTGTAGTGTATAAAAAAAAACGCAATTGTCACCCACCGTGCAATCTGCACTAGAGGAGCACCCAATGCATTGCCGGCTGAACCCACCCTTCTAATCGATTTATACACCGCATCATACGGGAACGCTTGATCGCGTTTCTGCACGTCTTTGTTTGTAGCGTGGTAAAGCAATAAACCAGAAATGGGGAAATTTATAAAAAAAGACAGCAATTCTATGAAACCTGTCAATTTGGTTTCGTCAAGAGATTTGAGTACAGCGACATCCTATTGCGTAGTCATCATGATCAACCCATTACCGGCTTACTACAGAGCACGGGTCTCCTCTCAATATGAGAAGGGTTTGGCCATAGTCCACCACGCTGGCCATGTGCTGATTGGCAGACTTCACACGCCTGAGAACATTATGGAGAACTCTCAGGCGTGCAGGTTTCCTCACGTTGTTTTCCTTCACCGTTGAAACAAGTGATATTTTAATTGTTTAAAAACGCACATAACTCCGAAAAGTTAAAGGTGCGTGCCCGGGATCAAACCGCCGATCTCTGATTAGGAGGCTGACGCCCTAACCACTAGGCTATCACCGCTTCATCATCCTATTCTAGACATCCTATTGCGTAGTCGTAATTATTGTGAATTATTCTGCAGGATTTACACGAGCCGAAGACAAACTTAGACATATTAACATACAGTGCTCGTTTAAATTCGTACCTTGTCTCGAAACATAAAACCTGTATCTCAGGCATAAACATGCATTATAGAGAATACAGGAGATGATTTGATGCAGTGCCAATAAAGCTACACAACTAGGAGAGTGTTTAGCTCTAGATTCCATGTTCCCAATTCAACTTACGCATAATCTTCTTTTTATTGCCCTTACCCCACATTACGTGGGGTCGGTACAACACGTCTTCTTCTTCCACTCACTTCTATCAACCGTCACCTCACTACCCACACCTTTTACGCGAATATCAAATTCAAATTCAAATAATCTTTTTTCAAATACAAATAATCTTTATTCAAATAGTCCTTTAAAAGGCACTTTTGACGCGTCAGTAATTTACATAGTAGTGATTTGATGGTGATAACTATATTCCTACACTTAAAACTATGAGGGTTCCAAACGCGCCACGGTCTAAGAAGATGCCCACAACAAACTTAGCCGGAGTTTTTTTTTTCGTTATCACCATCTCACATAATAAATAATAAATTACAGTACCTATGGAGATAGAGCAATTCACGCCCAAGCTTTTTTATCGTTTACATAATCCTTAATATCGTAATATGATTTTTCAATAAGCTTTCGTTTTATAAAAACTTTGAACTTATTGATAGACATCTCCAATATATCAATAGGTAATTTATTATAACCTCTTTTACACAATCCATCCATCAACTTACACATAATATGGAGTTATGACAGTTTGATGAATTGTTCGCTACGTCGGTCTGGTGGGAGGTTCCGGCCGTGGCTAGTTACCGACAAAGACGTGTCGTCAAGCAAAGAACATTTTTAATCTCAATTGCCACGTTGACTTATTAAGACCCAGTGGTCCAATCGTTTGACAAAAGTGGATCGTTCCATAGAGTACCTCCCCCATCAGTGCCCACATTGTTTTCTTATAGAATAAATAAAGTACGAGCGCACCGTCTTCACCGGAACCTCATAAATATTGACTGGACAGAATACAAAGAACATCCGGCGTGTTTATTCTTTTGTTCTAAATTTAAAATTACGTGTGTTGCAAAGCGGAGGCCATCACTTAATAAGGGTAGGGATCCCATTATTATGAAGGAACGCTTGAAATGTTACGAGCGTTTTAATTGTAGAACCTTTTTACTTCTCATGTTCTCTTAATGTTTTTTTTTACGTCTATCATAGGAAAATACAAACTGCCTTACATAATAACTGCCTTACATATCTGGTGCGTTAAACTGTTTTCAGTTAACCAGATTCTGATAGCAAAATGTAAACTTTGTACAGATATTTAAAACTAAATAAGGAACACAATTAGTTCTTGTTGCATTTGTGGTTTCTCCATAAATTTTGCTTAGAGCATATTTCGTTTCAGCGTACTTTTTAAATTTAATATTATGTTATATACGAGTATGTCATCATCATCATGATCAACGCATTACCGGCTCACTACAGAGCACGGGTCTCCTCTCAATATGAGAGGGGTTTGGCCATAGTCCAGCACGCTGGCCATGTGCAGTTGGCAGACTTCATTCGCCTTTGAGAACATTACGGAGAACTCTCAGACATACAGGTTTCCTCACGATGTTTTTCTTCACCGTTGAAGCAAGTGATATTTTAATTGCTTCAAAACGCATTTGACTCCGAAAAGTTCCGAAGAGGTCGCCCGGGATCGAATCCCCGACCTTTGATTAGGAGTCGGACGTCGCGTCGTAACCAATACGCTATTTTTGCACAAAGACGACCTCCGTGGCGCAGCGCGTGCGCTATTGCATTTTAAAGTTGTAGATCCTGGGTTCGATTCCCGGCTCGAGTCTGGTCTGATGGGAGGCTTCGGTCGTGACTAGTTACCATCCTACCGACAAAGACGTGTCACCAAGCGATTTAGCGTTCGTGTCGTGTACAAACCAATTAGGAGTATGGTTTTACCATAACCCTAACAGGTAAGCCCGCTACCGTCTTAGGCTGCATCACCACTTACCATCAAGTGAAATGCTGTCAAGGGCTAACATGTGGTGTATAAAAAACAAAAAGCTCTCGTCTCATATACCGGCAGGTACAAATTAAAGTCGGAGTAGCACCTTAATGTTACCTGTCTAGAATTATCTGGATCTTGTTACAATACAGGTATTTCGTGCTAGGTACCGGGAAAACGAGAAGCTTAGGAAATGCCAGACTGCTTTCTTACAATTTATCGGCACTTCCGTAGTTCTTGATATAAGTTATATTTAAGAGTAAAAGTTGTAGTTTTAACGGTTTTCTCACTAGCAAAACTAATCGTTGGGCAATTTTATAACACACATAAAAGTTGAAAAACTGGGAACTGGAAATATGGAAGTTCCATAAAGGCTATATGTATTTGTGTGTGTTGTTTTTTTTATAAAATACAAGTTATCCCTTGATCAAATTTCAAATTCAAATTCAAATAATCTTTATTGAAATAGTCCTTTATAAGGCGCTTTTGACGCGTCAATAATTTACATACTAGTGATTTGGTGGTGATAACTACATTCGTAAACTAAATACTAAAGCTATGAGGGTTCCAAACGCGCCCCGGTCTAAGAAGAAGCCCGCAACAAACTTAGCCAGGTAAATTTTCTTTTTGTTATCACTATCTCAAAAGCCACTTAAAAATAATATTAAGAGCTATCTTATTAGAGCAATATTTCACACCCATGCTTGTTTATCATTTACATAATCCTTTACACTATAGTAGGACTTTTCTACAAGCTTACGTTTTATATAAACTTTGAAGATCATTTAGCACTATACCAGATATAAATATGAGAAAGTCTACAAACGACTAAGCATGGTAATTTTTCGATTTTCTTTTCCTCTATGTTTTTTATACACTACAAGTTAGCCTTCGGCAATCTTACCTGTTGGTAAGTGATGATGCTGTCTAGGATGGTAGCGGGCTAACCTGTAAGGTAAACCCACATTCCTAATTGGTTTCAACGCGACATTGTGCTAGAACGCTAAATCGCTTGGCGACACGTTTTTGTCGGTAACTAGCCACGGCCGAAGCCTCCCACCAGACCAGACTCGAACTGGGAATCGAACCTAGGACCTGTAACTTTATAATGCGACAGCGCACGCACTGCGCCTCGAAGCTCGTCAATCATCGGATGGATAAGGAATTAAATTAAAATAATAATCAATAATATTGCGGCGGAATCTGTCTGTTTCTGTGTTCACTATATATGGTTGGCTCGACCACTCTTCAAACATCATGAAATTAGACTTAGAGTTAAATTATCTATAGAAATAGATTCGGGATAACTTTTGTACTTGAAAAAACTATTACTGCTCGATTTTAAAATCTCAGATGATGATTTAAAAACCAAAGCAAACCGGATTTCCGTCGCGGGCAACATCTGTAATACAGTCATCATGATCAACCCATTACCGGCTCACTACAGAGCACGGGTCTCCTCTCAATATGAGAAGGGTTTGGCCATAGTCCACCACGCTGGCCATGTGCGGATTGGCAGACTTCGCACGCCTTTGAGAACATTATGGAGAAATCTCAGGCGTGCAGGTTGCCTCACGATGTTTTCCTTCACAATTAAAGCAAGTGCTATTTTTTTTTATACAGTAAAGCAAAGCAATCTGATGAAATTAATCTTTTCCACCCTGTGTCGAATCCGCTAATGAATATCATAAACAACCCCACTTATCTCTATACAAACAAGAAATCTAAATAATATTCAACGAAAACGTTTTAAAATTTAATCAACCATTTTACGAATGTAAATAAAGTCCTCTTGCCGGCATTAAAACAGGCCGTATCAACATTCCGGTGCGCATCGTCACCTTGAGGACAGACCTTCGTTTTACGGTCGCCAAAAAAAATAAAAAGTATAAAACCTCCTCGCATTTTTATCCTCTCAGAAATACAGATAAGTTAAAGTATTTTTGTGAGAAATGAACTTCGTGGAAACAACATTTTCGTGGACCTTTTTTTTTTTTCAAAATTAGCCAACAAACATTATTTATTTATTTATTTATTTTATTTATAGATTAATTCAAGAATAGCGTGAAAAACGCACCCTCCGAATCAACAGGAGAAAGCGATGGTTTTTTCAAAACTTACATCAAAACACATTTTGAGACATCAATGGTTAAAGTTTGACGACCTCCGTGGCGCACTGTTATAACTTGGAGGTCGTGGGTTCAATTCCCGGTTAGATTCCCTAACAAACAAAGATGTGCCAAGCGATTTAGCGTTCCGGCACGATGTCGCGTAGAAACCAACTAGAAGTATGGTTCTGCCATACCCTTATCAAGTTAGCTGTATAACTGTATCATCACTAACACCAGGTGAGATTGCCGTCAAGGGCTAACTTGTAGTGGATAAAAAATTAGGAAAAGTTATGCTTTCAGAGCAATTCCAAGCTTAATATAATTAAAGATTCCAAGTGAATTGTCAAATTTTATCAAATTTCTTTGGCTGCTTAGTAAAAATGACCATCATACATCCACATGTGTTTTACTTTATGTTTCTTTTCTATTTGAAATTGAATAAATTTCAAATCATCATCATCACGATCAACCCATTACCGGCTCAATACAGAGCACGGGTCTCATCTCAATATGAGAAGGGTTTGGCCATAGTCCACCATGCTGGCCATGTGCGTATTGGCAGACTTCACACGCCTTTGAGAACATTACAGAGAACTCTCAGGCATGCAGGTTTCCTCACGATGTTTTTCTTCGCCTTTGAAGCAAGTGATTTTTTTTTAAACGCATATAACTCCGAAATTTCAGAGGTGCGTGCCCAGGTTCGAACCCCCTGATTAGGAGGCGGACGTCCTAACCACTAGGCTATTACAGCTTCTGTAATGGTATTAAATGAATGGTATGTGTATCTGGTAATCTGGTATCTTACCAGCCCCAGTGTCATTAGACAAAACTATGGACTGCTTTGACATATTTTACTTTGTTTGCTCTTTCATTGCATCGCTAAGCATTGGTGGTTACTAGGAAAGTACTGTCGGAATGCAGCCACTTTCTACAGTCAGTCTCACGTCTCTCACGCTAGGGAACTGCGTATCTGAGCTCCATCGCACGTTTTACTCGAGCCACCTCGCTTATCTTAATACAACCGTGGTTTCAACGGTTTAGTTGACGACCTCCGTGGCGCAGTGCGCGGGCTGTCGCATTATAAAGTTGGGGGTCCTGAGTTCGATTCCCGGCTCGAGTCTTGTCTAGTGATTTTGGCCGTGGCTATTTACTACCCCCGACAAAGACGTGCCAAACGATTTAGCGCCAAGACGATGTTACGTAGTAACAAATTAGGAGTATGGTTTTAGCATACCTCGAACAGGCTAGTCCGCTAATATATTAGACTGCATCAACACTTACCATCAGGTGAGATTACCGTCAAGAGCTAAGTGTATAAGAAAATAAAGAATTACAACCGCGGTTTCACCCGTATTGCCGACGACCTCCGGGGCGCGGCGCTGTCGCTTTAAAACATTAGAGGTTCCTGGGTTCGATTCCCGACTCGAGTCGGCTAGTTACCATCCTACCGACAAAAGACGCGTCAAGTGATTTAGCGTTCCGGCACGATGTCGCGTAGAAACCAATTAGGAATATGGGTTTAGGGGTTTAGCATACCCCTAACAGGTTAGGTCGCTACCATCTTAGACTGGATCATCACTTACCAATAAGTGAGATTGCTGTCAAGGGCTTCCTTATAGGGTATAAAAAGCAGACTTTAGTATGGCCAGCCTTGCCTTACATTCAAACAACAAAAGCACCTCCGTACCCATTTAAAGTTACAGCGGAAAATGATTTACCGGAAAAACGGTATCGTCGCATTTAGTTGTGCATTTTCCAGTTAGCCGGTTGGAGTTGGAGGAATGGGGGGGAGAGAAAAAATAAAGCGGTACTATCTATTTATAGAAGACTGTGTTCTGTAGCTCTCTGAGTGGTTTGAATGAAAATGGGACCGAAGCATCGCCTGAGGAGCATAATAATCTACCTTGAGCATAATAAGGTACAGCTTAGTTCGCGAGCCGGTGGTGGAAATATTTCAACGATTTCGTACTTAAATTTATGCATTAACTAGCTGACGCCCGCGACTTCGTGTGCGTTGTGGTAGTGTGTTTGTTTGTCTTTCAATCACAAAGCAATAGATTAGTAACCCGTATTACTTGAAATATTTACTAAACTAAAACAATTGGTGGGAGAAGTGGGAGGCGCCCGAGACGTGATGGCACAGGCGGTGGCATGCGCGTGAGCTGCGCGCGGTACTGGACAGTACTTGGACATTGCAACATTACTTTATTTTTCTAAAATAAAAGTAACCTAAGTTACTCCTTATTACATCAGCTACCTGCCAATAAAAGTCCCTTAAAAATCGGTCCAGTCGTTTCAGAGATTAGCCGGAACAAACAGACAGACAGACAAAAATTGTAAAAAATGTTATTTTGGTGTATGTACCTTATACATATTCATATGCATGTAGTAAAAAACGGTTATTTCAATATTACAAACAGACACTCCAATTTTATTTATTTGTATAGATGTAACTAAAAGCTGTGTTAAACTAGTGCTGAGGACGTCCGCTTCTAATCAGAGGTCGGGGGTTCAGTCCCGGTCAAGCACTCAGTTCGCGGACTTATGTACGTTTTTAAGCAATTAAAATATCTTTGCTTCAACTGTGATAGAAAACGACCTCCGTGAAGCAGCGCGCGCTGTCGCATCATAAAGTTAGAGGTCCTGGCTCGACTCTGGTTTTGGTGGGAGGCTTCGGCCGAGGCTAGTTACCACCATACCGACAAAGACGTGTCGCCAAGCGATTTAGAGTTCCGGCACGATGTCGCGGAGAAACCAATTAGGAGTATGGGTTAACCATACTGCTACCGGATTAGCCCGCTGCCTCATTACACCAGGTGAGTGACATCAAGTGTGCAGTAAAGTAGATACAAAAACAAGATACTGAACTCAAAAAAAAACTCGTAGGATTTTTTTTTTGGGATAAATTGTATCGTTGAAAATGTTTTTATGGTCGTAAATTCTAAACTGCAAGAACTCACACCTGAATTCAAACTGCCACTACCTCCTGATCTACACCGCTAAGTTCAATGATTCAATGCACAAACAAGTGAAGATACACCTATCGATTTAAAAAGACAATCCGCCGATACACCTTCGGTAGTTACCGAGGAGCATTCGCCCCAGGACAGGTTGCATTAACGAAACAGAAGTGGTTAATGGAGTTATACACCTAGCAAATTGAGAAGGCAGGTAATTAATTCGCGAGTATCAACAATTACAGGTGTACACGTCTGGCCGTGTTACCTCAGTGAAACAAGAGTGGTAAATGACGTTCACATTCACCTGCGTCTGAGACGAAACCCCAGTCATACTTCGTATACCGAACAAGCCGCTTCCATTTTCAAACGCGTTTCGAATTTACCTTTCGTTCTTTTTTTAAAGTGCGTGTGGCCAGTTCAGCAGTTTTCATACGTGAGTTATTTTTTTTTATTCTTGCCGGTGCTTTTTTTTAAAGTTCGGACTCTAGTTCTAAATGTCAGAGATCCAGATTAAATAACTTAGTCGTGATAATCACTACATCAATTCACACAAATTCTAGTGTATTCTAGATTGTCTTTTAACTAGTTAATGAGCCCTAGTCTAAGAACTTTTTAGGGGTATTAATAAACTAATTAATATTTTATGTAGATTCAAAGAGTCTAAAGCATTTTTAATAAAAAACCTTATTGAAGAATGAATTTTAATCCTGCCTATAGAATGTAATGTCATTTTATTTTGCGCTGAACCAAAAGGACTTAGGGCTGATTTTTTAATCGGCAGATAAACCGTCTAATATTAAATTTGATATTATGTAACGATTTGCAAAACATTAAATCTATGTCTTAGTTAAAGATTCTTAGTTTAAATTATATTATATATTCGATTATTATTCATTATATTCTAGATATTAGAATGCATTGAAATGAAATTATAATTAACTCACAAGTGCGGTTTTATACTTTACTAGCAATAAACTTTTAACTTAGATCTTTAAAAATTGAGACATTATTGAATGAATACTCTCTGCTATCGTAAAAATCAATGAAGCATTCGCGAAAAAAAATGCAACCTCCTTGGTCCAGAAATTTACTTCCTTACTATTTAAAAAAAAAACTGAAAATAACAAACGCTTATTTAGAGATGTACACATATAAAATATATCAAGATTCACTCTTTTTGATGTCATATAAGTACAGGACTTTTTGATATGTGTGTAGATAAATAAAATTATGTCACAGAGTAAAAGATCGTGAGCAAAGTATTACAGTGAAAGTTTTGCTCGAAGTATGATGTCCGAACGCGTCTGAAGACACATTATTAATATTTACATAACATGGAACAATGAACTATTATACAATAATAACTGCACCGAAAATGATTCATTAATATTAATTATTATAATTAGCTCGTTAGTTAACTAGCGAAGTTATTAAGGCGCGCAGTTGATGCTATAAAATGAGAATACATATTTCTTGGGGGTGATTTACTTACCTATTAATTAGTGTCTAGTCGTAATTAGTTTTCAATTAGACATACTTAATTCTTTATTATACTCTGTGATGTTTTTTTGGAATTATGTACCTAGATATTAATAGATCTACGAAATGAATTTCATTAAATATTAAGCTTACAACCAAATTCTGTGCGGTATAACAATCAATGTTGCCTGACTTTGTATATGATCTGTGGTCAAAAATAATAGGCGCCAATATGTTTGACAAATGATGTTACGGTGGTAGCATATACTTAGCGACAGATAGACAAAAAAAAATAGCGATGATAGTGAACAAGTTTTTAAAAGTACTAACTAGCTCAGTACCAACTTAGAATGACTTTTTTTTTTAAATTAAAAAAAAGTCATTCCAAGTTAGTACTGAGTGACAGTTGTTACTCGTAATTTTATTACTCGAAAAAATAGAAATACTTCAGAAAATTTTGCTTATTTCTAAAAATCTTTCTAAAAACATTCTATAAGCACGCATAATTGCAATTGGGCGTTGCAGTCAACCTCTCCTAAAGATGCTCCAATATCAATATAATATATAAAGAACATTTTAGAAGACTTGTGTGATGCGTAAAATTATAACATAACTAATGAATAAATTTGATTGGTTGTCGCGTGTTTTAAACTTGATCATTGCGTTAAATTAAATTATATGCGATGAGTATATATATATATATATATATATTATTTATATATTATATATATATATATATAGCTGTTATATAGCTGTTATAACAAGCTAGGCTATCAATAATCTACCAAATAAAAAAGTATAATTATAAAAAGTTTCGATTTTTTTTTCTCCACCAGTCAACAGACAAAACACAAAACGATAGCTTCAAAAATCATCTTTCCTTTTTCTATAAAAAAAATTACACTACAACCTCTTCAGTAAAACTTACCAGGGATATTTATCTTCTCCGTAACTAACAAAACTAATACCATAAATCATGAATTTTAACTGTATATATTCATCCATGAATTCAGGCAAATGTTACCTAACCAAACTATCAAAATCATTCTATCACTTTGTCAAATATGAAAAACCAGTTATTCCGTTAGCAAGTTAATATTATTATACCGAGATCCATATACCTAATCTAGTTATGAACCAGATCACGGAGCGAGGAATTCGCAGAATTCATTATTTCGATTGACCTTTCCGACTGCTTACATTCAACAAGGACTCGAGTTTATGCTAATACATTCGCATGGATAATATAATCTGATAATTTAGCGGACTGTATAGCTATGGACCAATTGCCATAGAAAACTCTCAAAATACGCCGCAGACATTGAATGACAGTACAGAAAACAGTGCGGGTACAGAAAATGAATTGAAATTAAGTGTTTGCTATATAATATTCTCTCAAGAATTCGCACTAGGCCAGTAGCCGGTTAGCATCGGCCTAACCCTCCTCTTTTGTTGATAATGACAAGTAAAATAAACCAAATTCAGAACGGTTCGAAAATCTATTTATCTTCCCTTGATTTCTCTATCATATTCAAAGTCTTCCATTTTGCGTTAAATGACTTTTAGGCCCATGGTACGAAGTTTTAGTTTACGCATAATTAACATTGAACAAACAGACCCAGTTATTTGAAACTGAAATGTTCCTTTGCTTGCTTTAGCAGGGTCACTCTGTAAATCGATTAAGGTGAACGACGTAGCATCCCTTCGTCCTTCCATTGTTAGTTCCGGAAATAACCAAGGAGATTTGTAAACTCCAAACCATCGCTAAATTGTCATCATCATAATCAACCCATTACCTGCTCACTACAGAGCACGGGTCTCCTCTCAATATGAGAAGGGTTTGGCCATAGTTCACCACGCTGGCCATGTGCGGATTGGCGAACTGCACACGCCTTTGAGAACATTATGCAGAACTCTCAGGCATGTAGATTTCCTCACGGTGTTTTCCTTCATCGTTGAAGCAAGTGATATTTTAATTTTATAATAATATGACTTAACTTAATCTGACGAACCATCTCATGACTTAACTTAATCTGACGAACCATTTTGACATATTGAATGACATATTAGTTAATTAATATTTTATTGTAATTCCAATAGTTAATAATAATGATGATGACATCCTATATTATATTATAACAATATGGTATTATTTTTATAATTACGGATCATTTTAGGGTTATGGTAAACCTATACTCCTTATTGCTTTTCATAACTACGTCCAATTTTAATACAATACACACATAAATATCTTGTATGCATCAAAATTGTTCGTCTAAAACTCACAAGTACCGCAAGGTACCTATCTCTAAACGGTATACCCGAATGACGCGATAGACTTGCGTCCCAAGCTGCGTTCAATTTTGCGTTCCACGTATTGGTCCCACCAATCACAAGACTCGCTCAAACAGGCGCGTCTCGTGATTGGTCGACCGCAGCACTCAAATGTAAACGCCGCTAAGGACGTAGCTCTGGTTTTCGCGGTTTGGTCTTGCCTCAAAACGACCAACCTCTAAATAAATGAAATTCGATACACGTAAGTAAATTGACTAACAGTTATATGCAAATTTGCGCGCGCGCAATATTAATAGCATAACTAAATTTGGATAAAGGACACGTATTGGGCACATATTGGCATTGTTATGAGCATTATTAAGAAATGGGCACAAGGAGTAGTGAAGAACGTTGGTGTGAACTTTTTTTTATACACTATAAGTTAGCCCTTGACGGCTATCTCACCTGGTGGTAAGTGATGATGCTGTGTAGGATGGTAGCAGGCTAACCTGTTAGGAGTATGGTAAACCCACGCTCCTAATTGGTTTCTACGCGACATCGAGCAGTGCTAAATCGCTTGTCACGTCTTTGTCGGTAGGGTAACTAGCCACAGCCGAAACCGCCCACCAGACCAGACAGTTCTGGACCTAAAACTTTATAATGCGACAGCGCACGCGCATCGCCACAGAGGTCGTCAAAACCAAGCTATAACTTCAACTATAGTTTGCCATAAACTTCCTCTAGGATGAAATCGGTAACGGGAATAGAAATGCGTAACGACATACATTTTCCACAGGAATTTAAAATATCCTTATATATAGATATATAGATAGCTAATGTAGGTAATATACCTAAGTTGTTTGTTTTTGTTTGCCTCCGAGACATTTGAGACGAGGCGGAGAACTTGAGAGAGATAAAATCTCAGTAAAGCTGTCAGTAATAAATACATTGAGACCATTTAAGATGCTATTTTTACTCACGATCCTGCAAAAACATTATGTGTCTGACCTACAGGTGTCCTGTACAATTTGTTCGATATCTTTTTAATTTCTCAAGCTTATAAATTCTTGTTTGAGCTACATGTAGGTAAGCGTGATAAAATTGCTTTTTATGCTCTCGTGCATAATAGTTTAGATAACCCATAATATAGGGGAAAGGAGAAATAAAATTTATATGTATCTAATTATTAAACAGTAAAAAAAATACGTGACTTAATTTTACTCATTAAAAAGCGTAAACGTGAAGAATTGAAAAGCTCTGTGTATGACTTGGTGGTAAAATGCACTAGTTTTAAAAAATAACGACAATTTACGAAACTTGGTTTTATTTCATTTTTTTTTAATCTATCACATAAAACAACCAGAACTAAAAGCTTTAAAAAAATATATTAAAATATATAAAAAAAATTACTTAATAAAATTAGCATAGACTTCAACAAATTTGTAACATTGAAGTATCTACCTAGAACTCAACAAAATCAAGATTTTTATTTATCTACGCAGCTCTTGACATAAACAGCATATTAAAACCAAGTGGCAGATCATTGAAAAACAAATAGACTTACTTATAATATAGATAAACTTTAAAACATGTAGATTTTCTGAAGATTGCTACCACAACATTCGGTATTGGATGCCACTAAAGACCTAACTTGGGCATGTTACGTATACCTACTTATCTAAAATGTCAGCACCGATTGGCAAGCGAACTGTGACCAAACTGGTCTAATGTATTGCTCCGGCCGCAATACTCAGAAAAACCGGTAAAAGTGCGTGTCAGGCCATGCGCAATACAGGGTTCCCTAGATACACGTCATAATATACAGAAGCATATAGCAGAAGTTATTTGATCTTCTAACCGTCTAACGCCAGTATTAAAATTGAGTTGACGGTACAATAGCAAAATTAACCGTCCGACCTCCCCGTTATCCCAAACGTCGCCTAAGCCGAGGTTCGGCCTCACAGAAGGCCCTTAGGCAGACGTTGCCTTAGTTTCTTCGAGTCTTAGAGCTCAAAATTTCTTCTGGCAGAGCTTCTTTCCGAAGCTCGCCAAACGGCCCGGTTACGCTATACAACCAATAGGGTTAGCACAACTAATAGACAGTCCGAAAAAAAATATTTATAAACTTGTATTTACTAGACTATTTTTATTTAATTGCTGATATTAAGTATCAAAAAGAACTCTTACAGAATTACTGACTATGGCATATCGACCGCGCACCGCGTCGCTCGCATTTGCTAGGTGGTTTTCCTTGTGCACCAAATTAATAATCGCTTTCTTTTATTATTATACAATATAACTATGACTTAACGATTCCTAATTTTATTTATATATATATTTTTTATTAACTACAAGTTAGCACTTGACGGCAATCTCACCTGGTGTAAGTGATGATGCAGTCTAAGATGGTAGCGGGCTAACTTGTTAAGGGTATAGTTAACCCATACTCCTAATTGGTTTCTACTTATTTTTTTTTTTCGGACTGGCTATTAGCTGTGCTAACCCTATTGGTTGCGACAGCGTAACCGGGCTGTTTGGTTTCTACGCGACATCGTGCTGGAACGCTAAATCGCTTAGTGACACATCTTTATCGGTAACTAGACACGGCCAAAGCCTTCCACCAGACCAGACTCGAGCCAGGAATCTAACCCAGGACCTCCAACTTTATAATGCGACAGCACACGCGTTTCGCCACGGAGGTTGTCATATCATATCGGACTGAATAGCATTGGACACTCAAAGTGGATCGCCGATCGAAAGAAAGTAAGAGTGTTTGTAAAATATTCTTTTAACATAGTCGAATCTGATGCTAGGATGAACCGACGGACACGGCAGACTTGTTAATGTTTCTTTTTAACTACTATAGTCGGAAGTTCGAATTGAACAGGTCCCGAAAATAAAAATGTGACGATGTTTCAAATTTCAAACGTTTTTAAGTGTATTCTGTGATATCTGTGATCTTAAGTCAGAGCTGGCTCGAAATAATATACGTATTTGGGTACGGAATCCTTCGAAGCAAAACTTTAGATATTAAAATAAGCCGCTATTGTATAATAAGTTCTAATAACGAATAGTAGGTAGTGGAAATGGGTACCTATTAACATGAATAACCTGTCATCAAAAATATTACCAATCGTGTATTGGTAATATTTTTTATTCGTTACATAAGAAAACTTTACGAATTATTGTAGGCCTGTTCTACTGAGTAGTTCAGGTATGTAATAGTACCCTTTTATTTCAAAATCCCAATTAGTGGGTGAAATATGGGTAAGAAGATTTCATGAAGTTAGGTTTTCGTTAAAGGTAGGTTAGGTTAGGTATGTAACCTATGTTTCTTTAAATATGCAAGAATAGGGGGTGAAATAAGGGTGGGAATATTTTATGAAGTTATGATTACGTTAAAGGTAGATAGGTACGTTCTTTAAATATGCACTAATATGCTAGTATGATTAGCAGGGGTTTAATGATATATACCTATGAAAGTAAAAATCACAACTGGGGGTGAGATAGGGATGAAAGTTTCCATGAAAAAGTATTTTTTTTCCGGACTAACAGATATTACAATTTAAAAGGTACGTTTCTTCAAATATGAAGGAATCCGCTTATGTGATTAACTTAGGGTTTGAATATATACACCTATGAAAATAGAAATATCATATGGAGGTGAGATTATATATTGTTGTTGTTATGTTTTCTAGGCGGAGAGAAACGGTATGTTTCTTTAAATATGTAATAGAAGTTAAAAACATTTAAATTAGCATTTTACAAAAAAGCGTAAATAGCACAGCCGTTTTTCTTAAATACGACGTTCATACAAAGCACAATTTATAAGCGAAACGTTTTGTTGCAAATTACATTCAAAGAAAGGTAATGAGAGGAATATTACCAACTTGAAGCGCTTAAGCATTTCACATAAGATACAGACCGCATTAGGGAATTTCGCTTGGGCCTACCTAATATTTCGTTGTCAACATTACCCACACATAATGGTAATAAAATAAACTTAACATTACTTATAAGATAAATAAGGATAAATAAACTTATAGGATAAATCGTCATAAGCACGACAATATTATGTATAAATGTTACCATGTCATAAGTCAGTAAAAAGGGATGTTAGCGGTATCACAGTTACCTATGTTATACCCATATACCCATACATCTATAGGAGATAGGATTCATCCTACTAATATTATAAATGTGAACGTAAGTTTGTGTTTTACCCTTTACACGAATACTACTTAACCGATCATCATGAAATGTTGTACACATATTCTTAAATGTATAAGTAAAATAGGATACTTTTTATTTAAGAAAAAAAAAATCTAATCATAAAAAAATGGTCTAAAATATAGCTATCGTATTGATTCATGCTTATCGCAATGACCTCTGTTAGTTATTTAATGGCTTCAATGCGAGCGAAGCCGAGAGTAAAAGCTAGTAGACGTTTTTTTATTACATACTATACGCGGGACCAACTCTTAAAAGTGTTGTTCAATATTACGTACCAGTTACAGAGATACCCGGAATCAATGGAAAAAATCGGCTGCGTAATTTCATCATTAAGAATACCTAATAACTTTTGGTCCCGACCTCGACATCTGTGTTCGAATACGCCATCCACTAGACTACAGACGCATAATAATTGATTAGTGAAAGATAGATGAGCTAATGAGGAAAATAAACATGTACAAGTAAAAGTCCCGAGTCATAAGTTAACACAACTTTGTCATGTCACAGTATTAAACGATCACATAATCCAGTTAGGCACTTGACAGTTTAACAGCTAATAATTATGTAAAAAGAGTATCATTCACAGATATCTGTCAGTTTTTTTTTCGTATGTAGGAATCCGCTGATATGATTATTTAGGGGTGAGATTGAGTTGAAAAGATTTCATGAAATTGTTATTTTTTCCAGACTAACAGATATTACAATTTAAAAGCTACGTTTGTTTACATGTGCAGGAATCCGCTAATATGATTAACTGGGAGTGAGATTGGGGTGAAAAGATTTCATGAAATTGTTATTTTTTCCAGACTAACAGATATTATAATTTAAAAGCTACGTTTCTTTACATATGCAGGAATCCGCTAATATGATTAACTGGGGGTGAGATTGAGGTGAAAAGATTTCATGAAATTCTTATTTTTTCCAGACTAACAGATATTATAATTTAAAAGGTACCTTTCTTTGCATAAGCAGGAATCCGCTAATATGATTAACTGGGTGTGAGATTGAGGTGAAAACATTTCATGAATTTGTTATATTTTCCAGATTAACAGATATTACAATTTAAAAGGTACGTTTCTTTACATATGCAGGCATCCGCTAATATGATTAACTGGGGGTGAGATTGAAGTGAAAAGACTTCATGAAATTGTAATTTTTTCAAGACTCACAGACATTACAATTTAAAAGGTACGTTTCTTTACACATGCAGGAATCAGCTAATATGATTAACTGGGGGTGAGAATGGGGTGAAAAGATTACATGAAATTGTTATTTTTTCCAGAGTACCAGATATTACAATTGAAAAGGTCTTATAATCTTTAAATATGTAGAAATTTTCTATGTAGTTGAAGTAAAAGCCATGGAAATCAGCATTTAACAAAAAAGCGTAAATAAAACAAAAAATACGCGGACATAGTTGCACAAAGCAAATAATTATGTAATTAGAGCCACTGGCATGTATCGTTCGCAGATATCTGTCAGTTTCTTTGCACATAGAAATCGATCTGTAATGTTTGCGAGTCACGCGAATTTCATGTAAAATGCACATTCACCTGTTACATAAAGGAAAAGCATGTTAACTAAATATTTAACGTTGTTACTATTTCTTTATATATCGGCGCTCTTCTTCTTTGTAGTTATGATAGCCTAGTAGTTCGGACGTCCGCCTACAAATTAGAGTTTGGGGGTTCGATCCCGGGCACGCACCTCTAACTTTTTGGAGTTATGTGCTTTCAATATCCCTTGCTTCAACGGTGAAGGAAAACATCGTGACGGAACCTGCATCCCTGAGAGTTCTCCATAATGTTCTCAAAAGTGTGTGAAGTCTGCCAATCCGCACATGGCCAGCATGGTGGACTATGGCCAAACCCTTCTCATATTGAGAGTAGACCCGTGTTCTGTAGAGAGCCGGCATTGGATTGATCATGACTATTTCTACGATATTTTTTGAAGTGAAAACTTCTTTAGCGGCGTTGAGCACTTTTCTGTAATGGGTATAAAATCTTAAACTCGCGTCAGGACACGTGACCTGATCGAAAAAGCGTAAGACGGATAGAGAGTAGACAGCTATCCCCTCTCTACGGCGAAAATGTATGCCTGGGCCTACTGTTTCGTTTAGGCAGCGCAGGGCGCTTGCGCGAATGTTCGTGTATGTTACAGCGTGCCACGCGCATCCATGGATGGTGACAGCTGATGGCTCGACCGTCTGTGTAGTGATCACATTGTTGTGTATTCGTAAAATTCGTGAATGTAAAGTGCTTAAAATATGGAAATTGATATAGATAAACTTTTTAATGTAAAATAATTGTAATAGTTTTAAAGTGTTAAATTTTTAATGTAATATAAATTGTCATGTTTGTGTACGATAGCGCAATAAATGAATATTGTATTCTACCACATAAATGATAGTACTTTTATACTGATAAAGCAATTGGTGCAAAATTATTCCCTAACCATTCCAAAATATCAAACATGCTCAACGTTAATAATCAAGTTTTCACTTCTGCCGGCACTCCCGGAGTGCAACCCGTCTTTTTTTTTTTAATGATGTTGAAACTGATATGTCAGTCCAATTATCTCCTAATTAGTAGGTATATTATTTTAATGAACGTAAGAAAAAAATAAATAAAACTATTTAGAATGTAATAGGCACAACCTACTTATGCAGAAATATCTCAACAAGGGATCTAAAATTTTCCGTTTTCGGTTGACAGAGAATGCTTATAAGAGCGTTTCGTTGCTACTTGACATATCAATCAATCAATCAATCATAAACTTTAGCCGCGTTAATTTTCTTTTCGTCACACCATCTCACATGCCACTTAAAATTATTTAAGAGCTCTCTTATAAGAGCAATATTTCACATTATCATATACACAAGTTAATTTGCGATAATTAAATTTAGTTTGCGTAAACTTCACGGCTTCGCGTTTTAAGTTGAAATCACCCACATATAACTCAGAAACCCCTATTTTGTAACCTTAGAGGGATGAGTGGAAAAAGTCCTCCCTAAATGGACGCCTATGTTTAAATATTTATTTGTATGCCATTTTGCAGACAGATCTTTCCAGTGGTTTAATATTATTATAAAAACCTGTCTCACATAATTTTTAACCATGTAAAAGAAATGGTCAAACTTTGCTCCGTTGCGGCGTGAATGACACACGACAGTTCTACAAGCATATGTTTTCATTATCTCATATTATATTCTCAACAATATTTTTTTAAACCAGTGAGGATACAAACAACTTAGTGAAAACTGTCAACGGCTATAGACTTTAAAGCGCTTGAACCCAAGGCCGTGTAATAATTTGCAATAAAAAAAATAGGTACGAACTGTATCCAATTATGTGCCAATATGTTAACCTAATTTATTCATGAGTACTCAACACCCAGGTTAAGTTACAACAAATACGTTACATAAAAATAAAACAATTCACTTTTTTAATGTGTAACTGACAACAAGTTTCTAAAACAATATCCGTTATTTGTATTCAATACATGTGCTGTTTCTAATCGGTTTGTAAAGAATTGTAATGCCGGCCATGTCCAACGACCTGTTTCGCCACGTTTTGTGTTATATGAGGTTTAGCATTATTCTGATGGCCTCAAACTCCGAGTAGGTATATCAGTATCGTACGTAGCATTCCCATAGGGTCCCTCGAATAAATATAATATTGATACAGTAGAGATTCGATCTCCGGCGTAACTCTTACCTCGGTTCGATGTTCGAACATCTAACTTTTAACTAAGGTTTATTTTAAGTTTCAGTTGTTGTAAATAAATAAATGTTGTGTTAGGTTTCTTAAAATATATATATATATATATATATATATATATATATATATATATATATACACTAATATTATAAAGAGGAAAACTGTGTGACCGTTTTTAAAAATTCTTTCACCATACGAAAGCTACATTATCCACGAGTAACATAGCATAATTTTACTTTGGAAAAACGGGGTTCCGTAAGATATATGGGTTTTTTCTGACACAAGGTGTAAAAAATCAAACAGAAAAGTTACTTATTTTGCGTACGCTGCCTAAACTATAAAGAAAGAACCATAAAATGCTCTAATTAATTGTAGATCTTATAAATATCTAAAAAAAAAGCAGGGTATTTTTCGCACGGGAAACCTCAATCTCACGGGAAATCAGCAATTCTATTGTATAAAAAGTATCTAGAATGTTAAATTTCATTTAATATAAATTTATTATGAAAAAAAAACAGAACTTTTAACTTAAAACACATTAAGCAAATAAATACAACCTGCAATATAACCCTATTTGAACCCCGAACGAACAAGGTGGCTAACTTACATCATAATCATTTATGTAAGGTTTAGTTGTGCAATGGAAACTTTTTTAAATAGAGCCATTGAATATACAAACAACCTTCTTAATTAACCGCCGAGATGGCTGTTATGATTTACATGGAATTTAATTACGAAGAATGAAACAAAAATGTCTGTGCCGTTAAGAATTCTCCCACGCAGCAATAAATGGCACTTCAATTAATCCTTACTTGGTAAAAATGCCATCCTACATTCCTGATGAGATCTTTCTTCCTTGTACATAAAAAACTGGTTTTGTACGAGTAGGGTTCGTATTTTTTTTACGGACTGACTATTAGCTTTGCTAACCCTATTGGTTGCGACAGCGTAACCGGGCTGTTTGGCGAGCTTTGGAGAGGAGCTCTGCCAGAAGGGTTCGAACTGGAAGGGTTGGAAGGGTTCCGGTACCACGGTTAAACTTAAAACACTACTACGTAGCATTATTGATACGAACAACAAACACAAAAAACACGTTTCTAATATTTAAAAGTCTCAGCACTGAAACTATGAAATAAATTAAAAAGTGCAATTTTAAGCTTTTAAATATATATTCAGAAGGTTAAGATTGCATGCTTGAGTAATATTAAGGGCTATTTAATATTCAAAATCTCCGGCATTTTCCGTAAAGTGAGAATCTTTACTGCTTTTCGGTAAACGTATTATAAAAAGATCGTTTGATATATGTGCGGAACTGTATTGGAATTTTCATAGGAAAACCATAAAAATATACTTTAATAAAACAACACGATCAACCCATTACCGGCTCACTACAGAGCACGGGTCTCCTCTCAATATGAGAAGGGTTTGGCCATAGTCCACCACGCTGGCCATGTGCGGATTGGCAGACTTCCCACGCCTTTGAGAACATTATGGGGAACTCTCGGGCGAGCAGGTTTCCTCACGATGTTTTCCTTCACCGTTAAAGCAAGTGATATTTTTTTTTTAAATGCACATAGCTCCGAAAAGTTGTAGGTGCGGGCCCGGATTCGAACCGCCGACGTGCTCTGTAGTGAGCCGGTAATGGGTTGATCATGATGATGATGACACATTAAAAATTATTACCAAATTCAGAATACAGTAATATTGTAGCTTTTTTGCATGTAAACTAGAAGTTTCCATACAACATTACAGGATGAAATAAATAATACAATCTTTTCTATCACGGCCCCAACTTTATCAGAGCTTTATAAACCGAGCCTACTTGTTACGTAAATAATGTTATAAGCCTAACGATGATTTAGAGGCATTTACTTTACTTCATTTCACGGATTCCCCGAATGTTTACGACTTTATTTTCTTAGTCGTGTTTGTTTATGTACAGTAATATCAAAATAAACCCATATTGAGACAGAGGATGGTCCAAACTTGATTTTATAGCTCCTGTAAGTTTCATAGTTCAGATGTTTTTTTTTTGCTCCTATGAAAGAGAAAAGCTATGCCTATCTGTAAGATACTGCTTGTTCGAGCACGATGATTTTTGTCATACAAAAAAAAATATTTAAGCAAGATATATCCTATAATCTTAGAACACGGCACGGCAAAGAAATCTTCCTATCTGACTGAAAATATTGGTTGATTCTGTCACATAAACCAGGACTCACAAAGGACAGAGGAATTTTGATTTTATACTCATCTCGCTGAACCAATACGGACTGGCAAGCTTAGATAAATGAGGGCATGTTTACTGTCACCCCCGTTTAGCGGGCGATGGAGAGCTATGCACGGATTATCACTACGTGATCAAATCAGAAACAATGAGATTTGTAGAACACGAGTTACCTATAGCTCAACGAGTTGGCAAGCTGAAGTGGAAATTAGCTCGGAGAACCGATGTACGTTGAGGTCTCAAGGTGCTTGAATGGTGACCTCGCACCGTAAACACAGCATTGGCTGATTCCAAACAAGGCTACCGGTGGTAAGGCTACCGTGGCTGGTTTCCCCTACCGACAAAAACGTGTCGCCAAGCGATTTAGCGTTCCGGCACGATGTCGTGTAGAAACCAATTAAGAGTATGAGTTTATCATACCCCTAACAGGTTAGCCCGCTACCATCTTAGACCGCATCATCACTTACCATCAGGTGAGATGCAGTCAAGGGCTAACTTGTGGTGAATTAAAAAAAAAAGATGGACGACATCAAACGCGTCCCAGGGAACCGCTGGACCCAACAACCTGAACAAGTGACCCAAGAGCATAAACTTCCGTACTCCCTACTAAAGACTATGTCCAGCAGGATACGTCAGTTGTTGATGATGATAATAACGCTTCGTGCCTTGGATTTAAGTGCACTTTTAGCTATAATTTCTTATTACAATCACACCAATTACTTACAATGACTATCATATACTAATGATATACTAATACTAGGTCATTCCACCCGGAATACATTATTCAAGTAAATGAAATTTAAGCAGTCGTTATATTTTCATTAAGTCAGTGGGGACGCTGTCGTCAGGTTCCCTCGAATTTCATTCCGAAGAAAATGTACCCTATCTCAGGTCAATATTTGAATCCTCTTAATGAGACCCTCCCCTTTCTCATGCCGTAATTATGCCCGACGTTTCTCCCTAAAAACGTTTTACGCGTGTACGTACCGTGTCTAGGTAAGTTTATAGCAGCAGATTTTTATTTGTCCTTTGTTCATCAGCATCACTTTTATTAAACGCTATAGTCTCATATTGGGTAGGTTTAGAGTTCGATCCCCGGCAGAGATAATTTAGTAATTCGACGATCTCCGTGGCGCAGCGCGTACGCTGTTGCATTTTAAAGTTGGAGGTCCTGGGTTCGATTCCTGGCTCGAGTCTGGTCTGGTGGGAGGCTTCGGCCGTGGCTAGTTACCACCCTACCGACAAAGACGTGTCGCCAAGCGATTTAGCGTTCCGGCACGATGTCGTGTAGAAACCAATTAGGAGTATGAGTTTGCCATACCCCTAACAGGTTAGCCCGCTACCATCTTAGACTGCATCATCACTTGCCATCGGGTGAGATGCAGTCAAGGGCTAACTTGTGGTGAATTAAAAAAAAATGAAACATTTATAAATTTCCCCATTTCTGGTCTCGTGCTTTACCCCGCTACAAACAGATGTGCAGGAACGCGATCAAGCGTTCCTGTGTCCGGGAGGGGGCGTTCACCTCACCGGTCACAGTTTCACCGGTCGGACCTCTGGTGCTGCTACCCGGTTACGCTGTGGCAACCAATAGGGTTTGTACAACTAATAGACAGTCCGAAAAAAAAAACTGGTGCTGCATATTGCACGGTGGGTGACAGTAATCACTTAATATCACAGGACACGTCTGTTCGATATAAATATATAAAATAAAATAAAATTATGGATATTCCCGCGATATAATATAGCGGTGATAGCCTAGTGGTTAGGGCGTCAGCCTCCTAATCAGAGGTCGGCGGTTCGAATCCGGGCACGCACCTCTGACTTTTCGGAGTTATGTGCGTTTTTAAAATAATTAAAATATCACTTGCTTCGACGTTGAAGGAAAACATCGTGAGGAAACCTGCACGCCTGAGAGTTCTCCATAATGTTCTCAAAGGCGTGTGAAGTCTGCCAATTCGCACATGGCCAGCGTGGTGGACTATGGCCAAACCCTTCTCATATTGAGAGGAGACCCTTGCTCTGTAGTGAGCCGGTAATGGGTTGATCATGATCATGATGATATAAATATATAAAAAAAGTCGTACGTTCAGAAGAATATCTTGATTCAAAGTATATTTATTATAATTATAGTGTAAAAGATTATGTCAATGATAAACCAGCTTGGATGTGAAATATTGCTCTAATAAGATAGCTCTTAAATAATGTTAAGTGGCATGTGAGATGGTGTAAACGAAAAGAAGTTTACGCGCCTAAGTTGTCGGCTTTGGAACCTTCATAGCATTAGTTCTAAGTTTACGAATGTAGTAATCACCATCAACTCGTTTTTTGTAGGTCCAGTAGTTAACTTAGTGTTTTAAATCAGTAAGTTAGTCAGTCGTCTTGTTAATCAGATTTAAAATATTACATAGTACATTCTGAACCTTAAATAAATTAGTTGTGACACTAACATCGCTTGAAGTATTTATTTATACAGAACATTTTGATATAACGTATTTGTAAATCATTTCCTTCCAAGAAAGATTGCAATTAACACATGCAGTTCACGTAATTCTACATACTATTTAGAAAGGAAAAATGGCGACCATTCCCCGCCATTTAAGGCGCTTTCACACTATCCGGTCCCGGTCTGGTGCCGCCGTGTATCGTTACGTCACACAATTATGCTCTCTCTTCAAAATACTTAGAACATAAAAATAGCATATTACGTTAGGTAATAGATAGTAATGGTATTTTCCTAGAATGGCTCTTGAACGAGCGTTACTTTGAGGAAGTCAAAGCAAGTCGTTGGTGAAATAAATTTACATACTAATCGTGGTCCATTTCACAACACAAAGAAAAACAACAGACAATAAAAAGGTGCGTCTCTGTGGTCAGAGTCAATTACTTGCCTCTGTATTGCAGTGACTGGTCAGTTACTGAAACTTTGATTTTCAGTAGGGTAAGTGATGCCACGGTGAGGCAGTCATCATCATGATCAACCCATTACCGGCTCACTACAGAGCACAGGTCTCCTCTCAATATGCGAAGGTTTGGCCATAGTCCACCACGCTGGCCATGTGCGGATTGGCAGACTTCACACGCTTTTGAGAACATTATGGAGAATTCTCTGGTGTGCAGGTTTCCTCACGATGTTTTCCTTCACCGTTGAAGCAAGTGATATTTTAATTGTTAAAAACGCACATAACTCCGAAAAGTTAGAGATGCGTGCCAGGATTCGAACCGCCGACCTCTGATTAGGAGGCTGACACCCTAACCACTAGGCTATCACCGCTTCAGTGAAGCAGTATCTAGGTCTAAAGCCTACAGTCAGAGGTATTCTTATTTAAATGGTACTAGAACGCCATTGCACGAAACGTTGAGGTACAAATAGCATTACATCTAACAATCAAAGTATAATCAAGTACTTCAGATTTTTACGATATGGTGTTGTTAAAAACCTAGCTTTTACCCACGGCTTTGCCCGCATTGAAGCCATTAAATAAGTATCAGAGATCATTACAATATAAATGAATCAATATGATAACTACATTTTATCAAACAATTTTTTCGTAAAAAATCTTCCGTAAAAATTACCCTATTCTACTTTTAATACCTCCGAGAATATGTGTATAAAGTTTCATGATGATTGGTAATTAGTTTTCACGTGATAGCGCAACATACAAATTGAAATTCACATTTATAATATTAAGGGTAATGTTTTTTTCAGAAAGACACCTGTATAAATTGTGTGATTTTAAAACCCTTTCTAAACACTAAACATAAAATACACAAATGCAAGAATTTATATTTTCAATAGAAGCTTTTATATAATCTGTCGACTCGAGCCGTTTAAGGCTTCTTTATACTACCCGGTCCCGGTCTGGAGCGAACGAGAATTATTACGTCACTTAATCGCTTTCTCTTGTAAGTTGCGACTCGTTTTTTCTGATGACCATAAGGTAGCCATTCGTCCAATTAACCTAGGATTTGTATTACTTTGTATATGACCCAGTCATTTCCGGTATATTTTATCCGGCTTTCCGGACAAACTTCGGCTACCTTTCTAGCCACAACAAAGTATCACCTTACTTGTATCCTTAGCAGTGAAATTTTCATCACAACTGCCGAATTAATAGTTTCTTTCCATAAGAGAATTTATTTTTCCCAAGTAACCTAATAAACAACCCAGAGATAAGTAATTTTTTAATTAATTTCCTTAACGCACAGGAAAATGTTACGAAGCGCACAAGTAATAATTCATAAAACATTGCACAATGGCGCTCTTATTGCGGAAAAAGAAAAAAATAACTGAATGGTCGCCTGGAAGAAATCACTTATCCTTATAGAAAACCATTGATTTAAATTCTCATAAAATTATATTCCTGAATTCAAGTGAGATGGGTAGCGTTCGGGAATTTTTAGAAAATATTGGCGTTGAGAACTCTACAGTGCCGCCTACTTCGGACAATAAGTAAGATGTATGGTTCTGAATCCTGAGGCCTGATAAAAACAAACTGTGTTTTCTCTGGCATTGGCAATGCCAGAGAAAACACAGTCAGATCCATAAAATTTGCCAATCAAATAGATTGGCATGATTTCCATTCGACACTGTTAAGAACTGACGAAGTCTTCAACTATAGTTTTTACATATATTATGATTACATAATTATGTTAAAAGCTGTGATACCCTAGTTGTAAGGACGTCCACCTCCTAATCAGAGGTAGAGGGTAGAGGGGGGGATTTCGAGCACGCACCTTTATCTTTTCGGAGTTATGTGCGTTTTAAGCAATTAAAATATCACTTGCTTCAACGTTGAAGGAAAACATCGTGAGGCAACCTGTGAAATCTGCGATCTGCACATGGCCAGCGTGGTGAACTATGACCAAACCCTTCTCATTTTGAGAGGAGACCCGTGCTCTGCAGTGAGTGATGATGATGATATTATGATTGCCTATAAGTGTCTGTTTGTTTTTCATTTTATCAGATGGTGTCCCTACATTTACGCAATCTGCGCGTGAGAATATAGTTATAACACATTTCAATAAAAACCGCGTGCGGAACACTGTACGATGCTATCGGATTACCAGACAATTGCTCTTTACCATTGTTCATATGATTTCCATCGGGATTATGTTACAACATCGGATCTTAACATTAAGCCTGTGAAAAATGGCTTTCGAGTTTAACGTATCGTTTGTTATATTACAACTACATTTGTTACCTAAATTTTGTTATATTAGTTGGAAAACCAACCGCTAGCTATCGGAATAGCTAGGCGGAACTAACTCTGCCCTGACTGAGGTACACAATAGAACTTTGTGTAATTATGTACTAGAGGTCTTGAGGTTAGTTCAACTACACATCACATGGTCGCGGGATCGATTCCCAGGTCTATCTTAACACGTCTATCAATTGAATGATGGCGACCTCCGTGACGCAGCGCGCGCGCTGTTGCATTATAAAGTTGGAGGTCCTGGGTTCGATTCCCGGCTCGAGTCTGGTCTGATGGGAGGCTGCGGCCGTGGCTAGTTACCGCCGCCAAGCGATTTAGCGTTCCGGCACGAGGTCGTGTAGAAACCAATTAGGAGTATGGGTTTTCCATACCCCTAACAGGTTACTTTACCATCTTAGACTTCATCATCACTTGTAGTGGAAAAAAAAGTCCATGTCTCGAAAAACATTTTTAATCTCTGAATAATGATCAGTGGGAAATATACAACTAATCTGACTACGTGTTCAAATTAGTAATTAAAAACAACCAAGCATGGGGGTTCCAAACGCGCCCTGGTCTAAGAAGGAGCCCGCAACGAACTAAACCGAGTTATAAATTAATTTATTTGTTAACAGCTCACGTTGTCAAGTGAAACTATATGAGAGCAATCTTATAAGAGCCTTATAAGATCATAAACCGTATTAAAATAATCCTTAAAATAGCACTTTTGGTGTGCAAATAACTTAGATAACAGTGATTTGATGATTATAACTACATTCGTAAACTTAAAACTAAAGCTATGAGGGTTCCAAACGCGCCCCGGTCTAAGAAGAAGCCCGGAACAAACTAAGTCGAGTAATATATTTTTTAATTTGTTACCATCTCACGTTGTCACGTAAAACTATTTGAAAGCAATCTTATTGGAGCTATAAATCAATCATAAGCCACTCGCCCGACTAAAAGTCGTCATTGAAGCTAAAAAGCTTATCAATGACGAGCAATTTGGCTTTCGATCCAAACATTCTAGCGTCCACCAAGTGCACCGCCTAACGGAGCACGTGGCGCGAGGGCTTTACGATTGGAAACGTGGTCGCCTCACAGGAGCCGTATTTTTCGACGTAGCCAAGGCTTTCGACAAAGTCTGGCACGCCGGTCTCATTTATAAATTGCAAACCCAGGGTATCCCGGATAGGCTTTTATACCTATTGAAAGACTATTTAACCGATCGCACCTTTAGGTTTCGAATAGACGGCACTCTGTCGTCTAGGAGACCCCTGAAGGCCGGCGTACCCCAGGGTTCAATTCTAGCGCCCTACCTCTATACGCTGTACACGAGCGATATACCCAAGAGCCCTTATGTAGAGCTAGCCCAGTACGCGGACGACACTGCTCTTTACACGACCAGTCGTTCGCTACCGTACATAGTAGCCCGCCTTCAGAAAGCGATCAAGCGCTTAGGCGCTTGGTTCCGCCAATGGAGGATAGAAGCTAACCCGGAAAAGAGCAAAGCGCTTCTTTTTACCGGGTTAAACCGCCCTGACCCCAGATACAAAAAGGATCTTATATTATTTAATCGTGTGATTCCATGGGAACGCACTGTCAAATATCTAGGTGTAACCTTTGATAGTCGCCTGTCCTTTTCGCCGCACATACGTAGAGTCAGTCAGAAAGCCCGTTTTGTTCTTAACAGACTCTACTTCATGATTAATAAACGCAGTAGGCTACCTCTCCGTCACAAAGTGACATTACATAAAACTTGTATCCGTCCAATCATGTCTTACGCGAGCGCCGCTATAGCGCTTCGTCCCACGTATAAAACCTTTCAAACGATTCAGAATCGTTTCATGCGCACGGCAACCGGCTGTCCCTGGTACGTGCGTAACGTAGATCTACACAGAGACCTAGAACTTGACACTATCGCTCAGCACTTTAAGAAACTCTCGAAAATCTATTTCGAGAAATCAATCCGACACCCCAACCCTCTCGTAGTTGCGGCTTCTTTTTACTCCCCCGACCTTAGCGCTCCTCTCCGAAAGAGGAGACCTAAACATATCCTTCATGACCCTGACGATCAGATGACTACTGACAACACACAATCATACGCTACACACCGTCTTCGCCGGCGAAGACGAGGTCCCCGCTATCTTACGTCATCCGGACGTGGGCTCCATCCACGGCCTCGGAGACGTACGGACCACTTACCGTCCGACCCGCCCGTTATCCCAAACGTCGCCTAAGCCGAGGTTCAGCCTCAAAGGAGGCGCCCTTAGGCAGTCGTTCCCATAGTTTCTTCGAGCCCTAGGGCTCAAAATTTCTTCTGGCAGAGCTTCTTTCCAAAGCTCGCCAAACAGCCCGGTTACGCTGTGGCAACCAATAGGGTTTGTACAGCTAATAGACAGTCCGAAAAAAAAAAAAAAATCATAAGCCTTATTAAAATAATCTTTAAAAAGGCACTTTTATGCGTCAATAATTTACATAGTAGTGATTTGATGGTGATAACTACATTCGTAAACTTAAAACTAAAGCGGTTATTATTCCATCGGTCATCATGATCAATCCATTACCGGCTCACGACAGAGCACGGGTCTCCTCTCAATATGAGAAGGGTTTGGCCATAGTCCACCACGCTGGCCATGTGCGGATTTGCAGACTTCACAAGCCTTTGAGAACATTATGGAGAACTCTCAGGCGTGTAGGCTTCCTCACGATGTTTTCCTTCACCGTTGTAGCAAGTGATATTTTAATTGTTTAAATACGCACATAACTCCGAAAAGTTAGAGGTGCGTGCCCGGATTCGAAGCGCCGACCTCTGATTAGGAGGCTGACGCCCTAACCACTAGGCTATCGCCGCTTCACACAAGTATGTGTAATCTGTAATAATTCATAACAAAGCTTTATTATAATTTACACAGCGTGAAGTGCACTCATGTTTTCTTTTCCATTGTAGTGGTTTAGTCTAGTTTTTTTTAAAAGTCAATTTCATTTGATATCCTAACCAAGGTGAGTAGATAATAAATGAATAGCCACCAGAGACGGTCGGTGTCGAATTCATAATTACGCCCCATTAGTCCGTAACGTTTTTGTCCGCTTACCTCTTTAACGAGTTAAAGCTATATATAAGAACTGTCTACCATTATCATCCTGTCTTTAAACACCACAAGTTCGCCCGTGACGGCATCTCACCTGATGATAAGTGATGATACGGTCTATCAAACAACCAACGCCACAAAAGTGTGCAAACATTTGTTTTTTTATACACTACTAATTAGCCCTTGACGGCTATCTCACCTGATAGTAAGTGATGATGCGATCTAAAATGGCAGCGGGCTTACCTACCTAGCGGGTTAGGGGTATGGTAAGCCCATACTCCTAATTGGTTTCTACACGACATCGTGCTGGAACGCTAAATCGCTTAGCGACACGTCTTTATCGGTAACTAGCCACGGCCAAAGCCTTCCACCAAACCATTGCCATTGCCATTGCAATGTCTACTGCCATTTTGACGACCTCCGTGGCGTACGCTGTCGTATTATAAAATTGGAGGTCCTGGGTTCGATTTCCGGGTCAAGTCTGGTCTGGTGTGAAGCTACGGCTGTGGCTAGTGACCACTCTATCGACAAAGACGTGTCAAGCGATGTCGCATCGAAACCTAACACGTTAGTCCGCTACCATTTTCGACAGCATCATAATTTACCACCATGTGAAATTGCACACAGTGGCTTATAGTGGAATAAACAAGAAAAAAATATAAAACCAAAATGTCAACCGTCCTTTGACCTTTTGAAACGACATAATAAATACCGTTCGCAATCTACGTGTGACAATTTCGAAGTACCTACCACAAAAACCTAAAAGGCAGTCAATTATGTAACACCTCATCGAGAACCTCATGTACGTTCTTGCACGCTTACATAACTTTTCCTTCATTCCATAGTCATAGGTTTACGCGAGAGGTGACCGGTTTCTGACCTCACTCTAGATATTTAATCGTAGTGACAGACATGACAGATTAACAAGAGCTAGCAAAAAATTGCCAATTGGTTACTTTTCACTCTAAAATGTGAGCAACGTATAAATGCGCGTGTCATCAATCAATCAATGCGCAAATTGCCTACTTTCAAACAATTTATTATACCGAAAACCAAAAATATGTACGGTAAAAGACATTATAAATATATGCTACCAAAAATTCTTCAGGATCTTCCGACCTCCTTACAATTTCCTGACGTTGGGAAGCATATATTTATAAAAAAATGTAAAAACCATTTTTTAAGTTATCTTTAATTATTAGTTATTATTAGTTTTAAGTTCTTTTATTTAATTATTTATAGTGCATAAGTTTAGCAAATTCTTAAGGTGAACTCGCCGTCCTCCCCGTTAACGTAAAGTTTCTGGAGGGCGGTTAGGTTTACAATTAAAATGTGTTTTAAATTATTTTTGAACAATAAAATTTAAAAAAAAATCAGAAGACTACACCTGACCATGGTAAAGTTTAAAACGGGTTTAAAAAGTCTTACGTAAACTCTTTTGGGTCTAGAATTTTATCATATGACAGTCATCAAATGACTGGACCTGACGACATAAAATCGTAAGGATAAGCAGTAAAGGCAAAATATAATTCTAAGCTCCATCAGTAATCAAGTTATCGACTTACTCTCTTCTTCACATTTTGACTATAGAAATGACCAAATTTAGTCTTCTATCCTCAATACGGGAAGTCTACTAACTCTGGTTTCTGTTGCAATATCGGCAATCCTGCAATTTTGGGATCTCGAGCGTCTATCCGTAATCTAAGTCATATTACCTTCCAATATCACTCACGTTTCGCCAATGACTGAGCTGTATTGCTTATGCCCATTCTAGAGATAATCTTTGATATGGTTAGGCCTGTAGTTACCACCTATGAATTACTGAAGAAAAAACAGTCCTGTTATATAACACAAAAAGTGCAAGAAGAATTTAAAAAATATATTTAACGAAGGAAAACATCGTAAGGGAACCTGCACGCCTGAGAGTTCTCCATAAAGTCCTCAAAGACGTGTGAAGTCTGCCAATCCGCACATGGCCAGCGTCGTGGACTATGGCCAAACCCTTCTCATATTGAGGGAAGACCCGTGCTCTGTAGTGAGCCGGTAATGGGTTGTTCATGATGATGATTTAACGAAGTCTATGTTTTGAAACTATGGGTATTGAAGTTACGGCTGCGGGTATTTATTTTCAAGCATTATTGGCTTCGTCACCTGGAGAATTCTTATTAACATCAACTTTTATGAAAAATGGTACCATTAGCCACTCTACCATTTTGTTGCATTTTCTATCTTACTTAAGCAACTAGAGAGTATGTGAGCACTTCATCAATTATTCAGTACTATCGCTGAAGACGGCTTTGACCCATGGCTGTTTCGTATCATGCCCTCAAGGCCTTTTGAATTTGGGCAAAACTTAATAACGCAACAAAAGTGTTGCGAAGTTATTTGGTCACGTACTTTTTTTTATACACTACAAATTAGCCCTTGACGGCTATCTCACCTGATAGTAAGTGATGATGCAGTGTAAGATGGTAGCGGGCTAACTTGTTAGGGGTATGGCAAACATCATCATCATCATGATAAACCCATTACCGGCTCACTACAATACAACACAATACAATACTAATTTGACGACCTCCGTGGCGCAGCGCGCGCGCTATTGCATTATAAAGTTGGAGATCCTGGGTTCGATTCCCGGCTCGAGTCTGGTCTGGTGGGAGGCTGATGCCGTGGCTAGTTACCACCCTACCGACAAAGACGTGTCGCCAAGCGATTTAGCGTTCCGGCACGATGTCGTGTAGAAACCAATAAGGAGTATGGCTTTACCATACCCCTAACAGGTTAGCCCGCTACCATCTTAGACTGCATCATCACTTACCATCAGGTGAGATTGCCGTTAAGGGCTAACTTGTAGTGGATAAAAAAAAAAAAAATAGTGGTTAGGGCTTCAGCCTCCTAATCAGAGGTCGGCGGTTCGAATCCAGCCACGCACCTCTAACTTTTCGGAGTTATCTGCGTTTTTAAACAATTAAAATATTTCACTTGCTTCAACGGTGAAGGAAAACATCGTGAGGAAACCTGCACGCCTGAGAGTTCTCCATAATGTTCTCAATAGCGCGTGAAGTCTGCCAATCCGCACATGGCCAGCGTTGTGGACTATGGCCATACCCTTCTCGTATTGAGAGGAGACCCGTGCTCTGTAGTGAGCCGGCAATGGGTTGGTCATGATGATGATGATGATGATCCATTTCTTGACATTAGAATTGTCTATGCTGAGAAAACTTTTGTATGTTTCCGTGCCAATGGTGCACGACGAGTGGACCACTCGTTGCCCACGCGTTACCTAAAACATAATATTATGTCACACGATATAAAGCTCGTAATTTTAATATTTTATGTCTAGTTGCGTTATTTATCGAGTCGATATTAAGATATGCGAGGAGAATTTTGCGTCAATCTAAAATATGAAATGTGTACAGAAATCTTACCATTAAGGGCCAAGGACACTTTCCAATTTGGATTTTCATCTTAGCCGCTCGTACTTTCGCCCGACCGTGCCTTGATTAATGGCATTGCTAATCGAAAGTATTGAATTCCGATTTACGTCATTACTCATAAACCGCCCGCTGTTGACAGCACTAAAACATTAATTTTAAAATAGCAAGACTATACCGTAAAGGTGGAGGACTTGCAATCATCGCTTAAAGCAGTATTACTATAAAATGACAGTTTAATTTGACATACCCAGACGTCCGTTAAATGACGATTATAATTCTGAAACAAGATTATCATTTTAAAAATAATACTGCACCAAGCGATAGTTTTACGTACACTAAGTTTAAAATACATTACAACGTAAAATGGCATTTATTGCACATGTGCTTTAAAAACATTATATTGCAAAAAATCGTAAGCAGGCTGTGATGATGACTACGCAAAGCAAGTTTAGACAGATTATATTGATTACCCTGAAAAAAGAATGAAAGAAAGATTTTTTTTATCGCTACAAGTTAGCCCTTGACGGCTATCTCACCTGGTGATGATGCAGTCTAAGATGGTAGCGGGCTACCCTGTTAGGAGTATGGTAAGCCCACACTCCTAATTGGTAGAGTGGTAACTAGCCGAGCCGGGAATCGAACTCAGGACCAACTTTATACTGCAACAGCGCGCGCACTGCGCTACGGAGGTGTTTGGCGCGATATACAGGCATACATAACATAACTTGACGTAAGGTAGATACCTTATATCGTAGATATCGACCAAATAAAGGCAACTTACTAGCATCAGCTACAGCAAGCCGCATCACTGGTATTCAGTGGACACCTTAATATTACTAATATTTCGTACGTGATGACTTAACAAAATATGACAATAACTAAATTGACATAAAACATAACCTAACTGACTAAAATAATCAAAATAAAATAAAATAACACATTAATAGAAGATTAACAATTTACAAAGCAGCAAAAAAATCTACATATATATTAATATTATTATTAATTATAAATACTCTGTGCTTGAAACAGAAAAAAGACTGCCAATGTTAAACCCCATAGTAATTTCTGGTAACAAAGTAAACAAACCAGTATCGAACATTAACTGAAAATATGATAATAACATAAAACATAACCTAACTGACTAAAATAATCAAAATAAAATAACACATTAATAGAAGATTAACAATTTCATCATCATCATGATCAACCCATTACCGGCTCACTACAGAGCGCGGGTCTCTTCTCCATATGAGAAGGGTTTGGCCATAGTCCACCACGCTGGCCATGTGCGGATTGGCAGACTTCACACGCCTTTGAGAACATTATGGAGAACTCTTAAGCGTGCAGGTTTCCTCACGATATTTTCCTTCACCGTGATATTTTAATTGTTTAAAAACGCACATAACTCCGAAAAGTTAGAGGTGCGTGCCCGGATTCGAACCGCCGACCTCTGATTAGGAGGCTGACGTCCTACCTTATTATTAATTATAATTACTATGTGCTTGAAACAGAAGAAAGACTGCCAACGTAAAACCCCATAGTAATTTCTGGTAACAAAGTAAACAAACCAGTATCGAAGAGCATTTACTGAGTCAATAACGTTCTCCTGTTGCAGATATAAACCGCAAAATGTCGTCGGTACGGTGTTGGGCGAGTCTCATCGGTGAGTATGAACTACAAATACAAATATACAATAACGACTGCGCTCCAGCCACGGATGCTATAGCAAAGATATCGCTTAAGAGTAATCAAGCGAGCTGTTAAATTACAGCTATTATTTATGTAATCTATATCCTACGTTTAAAACTTTCATATTACTAATAATGAATAGAATTTTGCCTTTCGCGCTTGTGAAGTCAACATCTCCTGAGGATGATCCGGTGTCGGGTCGAAACGTGCGTAGAGGTTCTAGTGGAGTATTTTGTGTGGTGTTATACTATACTAATCTCCCGGTTGTCGGCGGAATATAGCAAATTATACTTTCTGTTTATTGTTTTCATATTACTGTTCCTTAAGCATGAGTTTTCAGTCTCATTTCCACACTCTATTTGAGAAATAGATTTTATAACTTCATTATCATCATTATCAATCTATTATCGGCTCACTAAAGAGCACGGGTATCCTCTCAATATGAGAAGGGTTTTGCCACAGTCCACCACGCTGGCCATGTGCGCATTGGCTGACTTCACACGCCTTTGAGAACATTACGGAGAACTCTCAGGCGTGCAGGTTTCCTCACGATGTTTTCCTTCACCGTTGAAGCAAGTGATATTTTAATTGCTGAAAAACGCACATTACTCCGAAAAGTTAGTGGTGCGTGCCCGGGATCGAACCCCTACCTCTGATTAGGAGGCGGACGTCCTAACCACTAGGCTATCACAGCTTCCAACTTATTTCATGATATATGCAACAATACTGTCAAGCTTATTGCTTGGGTTACACTTCATTTGACGATTGAAAAGTCTCCCCTATCTAATTCACAAATCGATTGGAGCCATCTTGATAATGTAAGATAAGACTATTAACATTTCTTTAGAAGTGAAACTTCGTAGGCGGCGTGTCATTAATTTATTTGAAAGAGCCAGTCAAATTTAAAGTACGCACGTTTTGTTACACGAAAGAGATAAAAGATGTTTCGTAGAGAAAAGAAGAAAGAGTAAACAATACCAATAATGCATGAGCGCGTTGTTACTGTCAGACGTCAGAAAACAACGTAAGGTACCCGAGAAACCAAGCGTTGTGTAATGATCTTGAACATTCAGCTTTAAAATGGAATGAAAAGAAGCTAATAGGTAAAGATAAAAGTATTTTGAGTGCTTCAAATCATCAATTTATAATATCAGCTTAAATTGACGTACCGTGACCAACCTAAAATAATATACTTGTTATACCGGACCATCAAAAATACTAAAATAATGGTAGTAAACACACTGATATCTGATACCCAAGGTTTAATTGTTTATTAGTTGCCCATATTAAATAGACGTAGCTATAAAAGCGTACATAGAAATGATGTAAGAAAATTGAAATGAAACATCGTATCCTCTATCTCATACAATGTGTCATATGGCGAACTTAAACGCTTAAAAAAGTTCGCCAAGCAAAGTGCTGTCACTGTTACGTCTGTTAGAAATCCATCCATTCTATTATTTATACATTCATAACCATAAATGGATTACTTCCATGAATATTCCCTAGTTTCTTTGGTTACAATCTGGGAAAATATTACATAATAGCAGTTATTATGCTATTTCAATTGTATTAGCAATATAATTGTTTTATTGCTATTTCATTTGGTATCTCTACCGGCTCTTCTAATACTGAGATTATTTGGTATGTTTTGTGTATAAGTAATTGTATATTTAACTTGAAACACACAAAGTGAATTAATTAGTTATTTCAACTAACTTAACTACAATAAATCGACTGTAAATTTTGTGGTCGACCGACCTTAACCCTTTGTACAGATGTTTGCGGTTCAGTGTTCTATCGATATTGAGTTCAACTGGCCAACTGTGTTGGTTAATTGCAAAGTTATTCGATAACTAGCTGATGCCCGCGACTTTGTCCGCGTGGATTTAAGTTCGTATGGAATAAGCAACGTTCGTAATTGAATATAATCTCAATCCCATTCTAATTCCTATCAGGATTTTTATAGGAAACTAAAATAGTTATAGTTGCATCCCACGTGAAATTAAGTTTGTCAAAAACTTAGGCGATATATTACCTGGGAAAATAATAAGTTATTTTATTTATTTTTATTTATACAATTTATTGCATACATATTGAAAGGAGAACAACAAGAAATACATAATATAAAAGCAAAAGGCGACCTTATCACTTAAAGCGATCTCTTCCAGGCCACCTTTTTGTAAGAAGCTGACAGAAATAAAGACATAAAATAGAAATGAATAATAAAGAAATAAAGTTAGTCCAATATTGCAGAGAAATTTTCATTAATCGTACCGGCGTGAAGGAATAACAATCAAAGACAAACAAAATTATAATCAGTTTTATAATGGCTTGTTTTAAACCTATCAAAATAAATGCAATGATGAATGTTATCTTATTAATGCAAAATTAATTTAAGAAGAGAAAACACAAATTATAACGCTTCGCGTAATGAACAATGCAATTAATATAATTATATATAAATTACGTTAGAGGCGAGAAATAGATGAATAATGTACAGGAAATACAAGTTTTCACACGAACGTCTATAATAATAATAGTATGTATAAATAATGTAAAGAGTACAAGGTGAGATGGGTCTAACTTTCCAAAATGTAAATTCTAGTGAACAGAAATCTAATGATGATAATATTGTATAGGATAAAGTGCTGTCACTGTTACTACTGCTACTAGGAATCCATCTTTTTTTTTTTATATACAAAGCGAGCAAACGAGCAGGCGGGTCACCTGATGGTAAGTGATTACCGCCGCCCATGAACATTTGCAGCACCAGAAGAACCGCCAATGCGTTGCTGGCCCTTGAGCAATTAGCCATCTATTCTGCTATGTAAAAATTCATATTTATAAATGGATTCCATCTGAATTCCCTTGATTTTTTTTTTGTTACTTTCTTTGGTCACATTCTGGGAAAATATTCCATAATCCGCGAGAGGTATCGACCGCCGGTATTTATAGCAAAGCATGCTTGTATAAAATTGATTACTACCGTCTAAATTTGTGTTTACGAAATCATATAGAGGTGATTAACACTGATCAACAGAGAAATGCTTAATTAGTATTCAAAGAGTTCAAATATGGGTAATTATTGAATTTTTGAGGTTAATAACTCCTTCGCGCCGACATATATATAAGACTTATAAGTGCATCATCATGATCAGCCCATTGCCGGCTCACTACAGAGCACAGGTCTCCTCTCAATATGAGAAGGGTTTGGCCATAGTCCACCACGCTGGCCATGTGCGGATTGGCAGACTTCACACGCCTTTGAGAACATTCTGGAGAACTCTCCGGCGCGCAGGTTTCCTCACGATGTTTTCATTCACCGTTGAAGCATCATCATCGTCATCATCATTTCAACCAATAGACGTCCACTGCTGGACATAGGTCTTTTGTAGGGAGTTCCAATGGCCGCGGTCTTGGGCCGCTTCTATCCAGCGGCTCCCTGCGACTCGTTTGATGTCGTCTGTCCACCTTGTTGGGGGTCGGCCAACGCTACGTTTACCGTTGCGAGGTGCGGTTGAAGCGTGTGATATTATAATTATTTAAAAACGCACATAACTCCGAAAAGTTAGAGGTGCGTGCCCGGATTGGAACACCCGACCTCTGATCATAAGTGCACAAGTACGCGATTTTGTCGAAGACATTCGGTATGAACATAAAGCTTTAGTTATTTATTTTTGGTAAGTGAGTTTGTGAGTAAAGCGACACAGTTCCGGAACGAGGTACGACGTGAACTTTACAGCGTTATTACCCGAAGTGTCCATTTGGGAGATTGGTTATGGCATGACCGGGGGACACAATTACATTGTAAAAGCCCGCCATTACGGCATCGGTATCTGGCGTATAGGCTTTACTGCTCAGAGTTCTGATGCAAACTTTTTTTTTTTTACAAGTTAGCCCTTTATGGCTATCTCATCATCATCATCATCATCATGAACAACCCATTACCGGCTCACTACAGAGCACGGGTCTCCTCTCAATATGAGAAGGGTTTGGCCATAGTCCACCACGCTGGCCATGTGCGGATTTGCAGACATCACACGCCTTTGAGAACATTATGGAGAACTCTCAGGCGTGCAGGTTTCCTCACGATGTTTTCCTTCACCGTTGAAGCAAGTGATATTTTAATATTTTTTTTAAACGCACATAACTCCGATAAGCTAGAGGTGCGTGCAGGTGGAGGCTGACGCCCTAACCACTAGGCTATCACCACTTCTGGCTGATGGCTATCTCACCTGGTGGTAATTATGATGCAGTCTAGGATGGAAACGGGCTAACCAGTTAGGGGTATGGTAAACGCACACTCCTAATTGGTTTCTAGGCGACATCGTGCCTGAACGCTGAATCACTTAGCGACACGTGTTTGACGGTAGGGTTACTACCCACGACCGAAGTCTCCCAGCAGACCACCAGACCAGACTGATAAAGGAAGGCTGTCTTAATCACTAGTTCACCACTGCGTAAAATAATAACGGCACGCGGAAATTATTTAATACATTACAACTTGATAACTTTCGATTTTTGCGCCGTTTTCGGTCAAGAAGAAAGTGATTCAACCAGTTTGTTCTCAGTGCCGATCAACTTGAGCGAACAGCGCAGGATAATTATAAAACTAAATGAATCAGCATCCACACACGCTCACACATTTATCACATCGTACTAATATACTAAGATAGGTGTTCGTTCGTAAGAAACTTAAGACCGGTAAAATAAACGGTTTCAATGGGTTTTTTTGTCAAACCGAAACATGCTATTAATATCCTTTATGTAGTTAAATACGAGTAAGTACAGCTATTGGGTGTGAATTTGCATAGGTATCTCCATAGGTACTATAATTTATTATTAATTATGTGAGATGGTGATAACAAAAAAAAACCCGGCTAAGTTTGTTGTGGGCTTCATCTAAGACCAGGGCGCGTTTGGAACCCTCATAGCTTTAGTTTTAAGTTTACGAATGTAGTTATCACCATCAAATCACTACTATGTAAATTATTGACGCGTCAAAAGTCCTTTAGACTATATGAATAAAGATTATTTGAATTGAATTGAATATGTTAATCCAACCGAACCGGTGAGATTGCAAATCTCACTGGTTTTTGCGTCCATATTGGCTACTATTTTTTTCTATTTTATTTCAACGAAACGATGTAAAATACTTTTATTTTCACATAATATTTATTAGAGATACAATAATTTCATATATTATTCTTAATAAATAATAAGAATTCCAATTCAAGAGTAGATAAAACCTTTGTACACATATATAAATTGTCACAACGTGCCAAAAGGCACTTACTAGAGATGACACGTTTGCTGGAAAACTAAGAAAACTTTATCCACAACATTCAGCTGAGCAGAAGCATTTTTTTTTTTTTTTTTTTTCCCGCTGGGAAATGCGTTTACGCATCCCCTCCGGAAGCGGCGCAGACAAGACTGCGTCGCTTCCGACGGGGTATGTGGGACTCGCCGGCGGCCAGATTGACGACCAGAATACCCACTAAAACCCAGCGATGTTCCTACGCGTCGCCTGGTGGCTGGGTCACGGGTACACCCGCGCACACGACCGCAACCCAACCAGCGGCGTCCGCCGAGGCAGACCCTCCACCGGGGGCCTATGATCGAGGCCCCCTAACTCCAAATTGAGGCGCGCCAGGAACATTGGGTGCGCCTTACTACCCGAGGATTACACTCGACGGGTGAGGATACCTCTCATCCATCACCCGGAGCTCCTCGTCAGGGGGGTAGGCGGCGATCATGCGCCCGTCGCCTGCGCCCCGTCCTACGACGCCGGAGAGGATGCGCGTCTGCGTCATGCTCCCGGCGCCGTTCCGCTGCCTGCTTCTGCTTCATCACCTCCTCGCAAAAGGAGGCAACGGCGGCCCAAGATGTCTCGCTAGCCACCATGGAGCGAACCACAGTGGGCAGCGAAAGGTCGGGCCCCACCTGTGCCACGAGTAAAGCTCGCTCGACTGACCACTGGACGCATGAATCCAGCGTGTGCTGCGCCGAGTCCTGAGCGTAGCCACACTCATGGCACTCCTCCGTGGGCTCCCGTCTTGCAACCTTGCACAGATACCTCCCAAAGCAACCGTGCCCCGAAAGGATCTGCGCAAGGTGGAAGGACACGGTACCGTGCTTCCGACCTGTCCAGAGCTCGAGGACGGGCCGGATGGCCTCAATCGTGCGGTGGCCGGCTGTCGGCGCGCGAAGCCTCTCCCGCCATAGGGCGATGAGATTGGCCTCCGCCAACTGCCTCCACGCACGATCCTCCGCTGGCATAGGGTGTTCCCCCCGGAGTCGGGCATTCACCCTACGCCGATACGCTTCGGAGAGCAGTCCAGCGTCCAAGTCCCACGGCGGTGTCCCCGCCAACACACAGGCTGCCTCACACGAGATGGTGCGATACCCGCGTATTATTCTGACCGCCATGACCCGCTGAGATCTGCGCAGCAGGGCCTGGGTTTGGGCAGTCAGAGCGTCCGCCCAGATGGGCGCTCCGTAGAGCGCCATGGATCGCACCACACCCGTATAAAGCCGCCGACACCGCGAGCTCGGTCCACCCAGATTGGGCAAGAGCCGACTAAGGGCTCCAGCGACTCCCACGAGCTTCGGGACTAGACGCCGAAAATGCTCTTCGAAGGTCCACCGGCTGTCAAGGACGAGTCCTAGGTACTTCATCGTACGCTTGACGCCAATGGACACCCCACCCACTAACAATTCGGACCGAGCGGGAGGCGCTCTTCGAGGCCCATGAAAGCACAGAGCCTCGGATTTATGCAGAGCTACCTCCAGGCCCAAGGTCCGAATCCTCGCTACGATGTGGGCCACGCCGGCTGTGGCCCTACATCTAGCCTCCCGAAAGGTACTGCCGCGAGCCGTCACTAGGGTATCGTCGGCGTAACAAATGACGTCGACGCCCCCCAATACGGCTCCACGCAGCACCCAGTCGTACCCGATATCCCACAGGAGAGGCCCAAGTACCGAGCCCTGAGGGACACCGCACGACATCGCCCTCTCCGACCAGCCCTCGCTGGTCACAAACGTGACCGATCGCTCGGAGAGGTAGGCCGACACGATCCTCCGGAGGTATAAAGGGACCGTGTGGTACCTCAGTGCCTCCCGGATGCAGATCCAGGGCAAGGTGTTGAAGGCGTTGGCAATGTCGAGCGACACCGCCACCAACACCTCGTCCCGAGACACTGCGCTTTCTACTAGGGCCCTCACCCGCGCTACTGCGTCGATGGTGGATCTGCCCCTGCGGAAGCCGTACTGGTTGGCACTGAGATCAGGGCCAACATTCTCCAAGTGGTGAACGAGGCGAGCAGCTATTACACGCTCAAAGAGCTTGCTCACTTCGTCCAGCAACACGATCGGTCGGTACGCCGAGGGCTCGTGGGCCGGGCGTCCATCCTTACGGAGCAGGACCAGTTTCCCTTTCTTCCACTGCACCGGAAACTGACCCTGCTCCAGACAGGCTCCGAACAGAGCCCGGACCCACGGCTCAAGCGGCCCTAGAGCCAGAGCCCAGGCGCGCCCAGGGATGCCGTCGGGGCCTGGGGCAGTGTTCTTCGCGCGCATGCGCAACACCGCCGCTCGCAGCTCTCCCTCCGTGACTGCGGGTGCGCCTGAATTCCAGCCTTCCTCAACAGTTTGAGGCGCCATGCAAGGGGCCACGCCTTCGGTTCGATCCGGGAACAGTGCCGTGACCACCGACTCCACGACGGATGGCTGGAGACTCTGGGTAAGGGGCGGGGCCGAAGGCCGGAGTTTCCCCCTCACCGCCATGTAGGGCCTCCCAAACGGGTCCCTATCCAGCGTCGCCAGCATCTCGTCGTCAGCCCGATTTTTGGCCTCGCCGATGGCTGCCCGCAGCAACCTCACCGCTTCTCTGTAGAGAGAGTAGAGCCGCTCCTCCTCAGCTGGGTCCCGTCTCCTCCGCCGGCGGCGACGGGTATATTGGCGTCTCGCCGCCACGCAGGATCTGCGCAGCAGCGTGAGCTCTCCAGACCACCAATACACTGCTCGCCTGGAGGGGACGAAGTGCACTCTCGGCATGGCCCCGTCGCAGACGCGCGTCATGGCCACTCCAAGACGTGCTACTTCTACTCCAATCTCCCCCAGGTTGCCCTCTCTAGACGCAGAAAACCAGGCCTCAACGAGGGCAACCTCGGCCATGAAGTCCCGGTCCATTCGCGACAGCGACCAACGAGGACCGTCTCCCGTCAAGGGTCGGTCAGGGCCGCTCAGGATAGCTGGACTTGTGGAGACGCCAAACCTCACGTATCGGTGATCCGACAGCGTCTCCACGTCCTCCATGAGCAGAAGCATAGACCGACAAATGTTATCATCAAGTATATTAGATAATATTACACTGTATGTAAGCCTTTATGTTTTGTTCCGATAAATAATTATTTTCTCTTTTATTGTGGTAACCATAATATCTTTCTTATGTGGTTTATTTATTTAATGATTAATTAGACAATTAGTTGTTAGCAATAAATATATAACATAAAATAAAACGAAGATTAACCTAAAACTAAAAATCTTAAAAAATAAATAAATATTTAACATCATAACTAAAATATATTATTCATCTTTCTTATTATTTATTCTTACTTAAAATCAACAATTGCTATATACCGAGCACTAACAATGCAGCTGTGATAACTCACTGGTTGAGGCGTCCACCTTCTAATAAGAGGTCGGGAGTTCGAACCCGGGCACGCACCTCAAACTTTACGAAGTTATATGCGTTTTTAAGCAATTAAAAATATCACAATAACACGGTGTTTTCCTTCACCGTTGTGCTTCAACGAACGAAAACACCGTGAGGAAACCTGCATGCCTGCATGAGTTCTCCATAATGTTCTTAAAGGCGTGTGAAGTCTGCCAATCCGCACATGGCCAGCGTGGTGGACTATAGCCAAACCCTTCTCATATTGAGAGGAGACCCGTGCTCTGTAGTGAGCTGGCAATGGGTTGAACATGATATAAACGGTTAAAATAGGCTGATTATCATCAACAGCATAATGCCTTGCTGCTTCTCTTGCAATCAGTTGATGATGATGATGAGCAATACTAACTCATTAACCGAAATCTAAATATGTGATTTTCTAGCTTATCACAGGGGACCGAAGAGCTGCCAGCTACCTCGGACAAAGAATTAGTCTAGCAATTCAAAGGGGGAACGCTGCCAGTATCTTCGGAACCTTGCCTAAAGGGACTCCTTTTAATAATATATTTTAGTTATGATGTTATATATTTATTTATTTTTTAAGATTGTTAGTTTTAGGTTAATCTAAGTTTTATGTAAAATGTTTGATGTATTATCTAGCTTATTGCATTTTAAATATGACTTTTAATAATTTATTTCTTGCTAGGTAGAACTGTAAAAGAGCAGGAGTACCTACCCCCTATCAGCTGTCTCCTAATCAATTGTATCCATCGCTAGATTGAATGCCTCCATGACACGGGGCCACTGGGGACTGCCGGGGGCTTCAGTAATTGATTACGATTACAAAGAATCTAATCAAAGTAATGCTCGCATTAAATTGGCGTGCTCACCTGATTTTTTTACTTCGTAGCTACTTTGGCTTGCATTCAGTTTATTAGTTTACGATATCTGATTACTTGAACCCTCTCCGAAAGAGGAGACCTAAACATATCCTTCATGAGCCTGACGATCAGATGACTACTGACACACACTCGTACCACCTACCACACAATCATACGCTACACACCGTCTTCGCCGGCGAAGACGAGGTCCCCGCTGTCTTACGTCATCCGGACGTGGACTACATACACCACTACATCACCGTCCGACCCCCCCCCCCCCCCCTTATCCCAAACGTCGCCTAAGCCGAAGTTCGGCCTCAAAGGAGGCGCCCTTAGGCAGTCGTTCCCTTAGTTTCTTCGAGCCCTAGGGCTCAAAATTTCTTCTGGCAGAGCTTCTTTCCCAAGCTCGCCAACAGCCCGGTTACGCTGTGGCAACCAATGGGGTTAGTACAGCTAATAGATAGTCCGCAAAAAAAAAATTGAGGTCTATACGAAAAGCAAGTATTGTCTTCTTATACCCAAGATTGAAATATTTCGATTCATGTCTCGGGTCACCCATGACAGTTACCCCCGTCAACTTACGCGTAAATAGGTACATTTTTAACAAAGTTTTAAATTTGAATACACAAAGTCTATACTTACGAAAAGCGATAATTTAGTCGTAATCTCTCAAGAAAGTTCGAAGGGAAGGTTTTTACTAGATTAAATGGCTCCGTAATCTTTGACTTTATGAGCCGGGGCCGACTGGGCGGGTAGCAATAATTGACAATGAATACCACGAAGTTATCAAGCTAATGCTCTGGTGACATTTGCATGTTTACGGCTTGTACATAGATTATTTTTTTACAACATCAGATTACATTGCCTTCCCAGTACTGATACTTACAAAGTCCGTGCAGGCCCCGTAGAATTAATCGACCGCAATAATCAAAATACGTAAATATTTGTAAAAAAAAAATCGTTGAAAATATAAAAATAAAAATCGAAGTCTTTCATATAAACTCGTATATCTTCTCTGTAAATAAATGTTGTATTTTCACGTATGCAAAGGATCGAATTTCTATACGATTTTATATGAAGATTCTTTTACAAATACTAGTTTAAATCTTAATAAACAATTAAAACTAGAAAAAAAACTAACAGAACTGAAGAGCATAGATCAAAGAGTTGCACCTATTTTTTTTATTGTGTAATGTCATTGAAGGAATCGATAGAGGTTAAACAAAAGCTAGAAATATTTTAGGCAGAATCATAAACATTGGGCTCTTTAAGTGAATACAGATATGTATTGTCTATGGGAGATTATCTACTTGTTCGATCGCGTGAAAGTTTTCGCATTAGTAAAATTTCGAATCGAAGAGACGCCATCGACGCAAATCAACAACAGATGGCGCTCTTTCGATTCTACACAAATTGAAGTTAACGTTCACGCGATCTTATAAGTAGAAAATCTCGCACTAGGCATTGTATCTGTTACCACTTAACATCAAGTGACCCGAGTTGAACGTTTGCTCGCGATGAAACTTAACAAAACATAGAATTCTATGGCCTAATCCATAACGTATTCTCTAATGAACATCTCTAATTATTGTTATTTAAAAATAACATTTAAATAATTATCTAATAATTACATTATATATAAATGAAGCAGTGATAGCCTAGTAGTTAGGGCGTCAGACTCCTAATCAGAGGTCAGCGGTTCGAATCCGGGCACGCATCTCTAACTTTTCGGAGTTATGTGCGTTTTTAAAACATTAAAAATATCACTTGCTTCAACGGTGAAGGAAAACATCGTGAGGTAACCTGCACGCCTGAGAGTTCTCAATAATGTTCTCAAAGGCGTGTGAAGGCTGCCAATCCACACATGGCCAGCGTGGTGTACTATGGCCAAACCCTTCTCATATTGAGAGGAGACCCGTGCTCTGTAGTGAGCCGACAATGGGTTGATCATGATGATACATTATAAATTAAATGCAGATTATAATGTCTGATTGTTTCACTTTCAACCAGGTGCCGATTCCTAGTGGGTACACGCTTCAAGAACCTTTATTTGGAAATTAAGTAATGAGATGTTCCGTGACACTTTTAACGCTACCGACGAAATTTTTCTCAAAGATTTCCTTTGATGATTAGAGGCATGCATTTTGGAGCTGAGTTTACGGTACTGCTTTGTATCACCAATGCGTAATGAAATGAGTCCATCACGAAATTGGGACGGCCTTAGATTCAGAACCGGGGCAGATATTAATTGATTACCCATACTCGTACCTACTCCTAGTCTACACCTTTCACGAGTTAATCCGCCTAATGCACGATTTTGTGACGGTCATACAATCGTAGGATGCAACGTTGGTTTTGAATCAGCCGTTCTTCGATCGATATGTATTCGATGTGCTACTATTTGTTAGAAATTGTCCGACAAATATGTCGCCTATTATGTGTTATTTGCTACGAATTTATCATCAGTGATTTTGTTTCATTATCATCATCATTAACAACCGATTGACGTCCACTGCTGGACATAGGTCTTTTGTAGTGAGTTCCAATGCTCACGGTCTTGGGTCGCTTGCTTCCAGCGGCTCCCTGCGACTCGTCTGATGTCGTCTGTCCACCTAGTTTAGGGTTGATTTTGTTTATGTGTTATTTTTTATTCTACAACAAGTTAGCCCTTGACGACCATCTCAGCGAGAGGTACACGTTGATGCAGTCTAAGATGATTGCAGGGTGAACTAACTCTAAGGAGTAAGATTTTATAAGAGATTGTCTGGTGGAAGACTTCGGCCGTGGCTAGTTACCACCCTACCGACAAAAACGATTTAGGGTTCCGACACGATGTCGCGTAGAAACCAATTAGGAGTATGGGTTTTCCACACCCCTAACAGGTTAGCCCGCTACTATCTTAGAATGCATCATCACTTACCATCAGGTGAGATGCCGTCAAGGGCTAACTTGTGGTGTATAAATAAAAAACCCATACTGCTAATTGGTTTCTACGTGTCATCGCGCTGGAACTAAATCGCTTAGCCGAATGTCTGTATTTAACCATGACCGAAGCGACACAAGACTAGTGAAAATTAAAAATTGATAAACTTCTAAATGCTCTCTGCCGGAGATTGAACTCGGGAACTCTCACTTTAAAGACTACAGCGTAAACGCTGCGCCATGGCCAATGTCAGATATAAAATGAACTTAGCTGAACATAATAATCATCCTACTGTATGGAATGGTTGGTACAATCGAGATACAGTCATTGCGCCAACGCAGTCATCTCTCACTCTCAAGAGCTTCGCACAAAGAACAATAATCTGTAGGAGTAACTTCTCACAACCTTGGCGTAGACAAGTGAATGCCTAATTAATATCTATAAACAAATCTTAGCACACACACACGACAAGATAATGTTCTGTGTACAAATGCAGACAATAAATAAAATAATCTACCTTGGGTACAATTTATAATTATATTTGTAATTTATTAATCATGATCAACTCATTGCCAGCTCACTAGAGAGCACGGGTCTCCTCTCAATGTGGGAATGGTTTGGCCATAGTCCACCACGCTGGCCATGTGCGGATTGGCAGACTTTACACGCCTTTGAGAACATTATGGAGAATTCTCAGGCGTGCAGGTTTCTTCACGATGTTTACCTACACCGCTGAAGCAGGTGAATGCGTAATTAATATCTTATAAACAAATCTTAGCACACACAAGATAATATTCTATGTACAAATGCAGACAATAAGTAAAATAATATATCTACCTTGGCTACAACTTATAATTATATTTATTTATTTATCTATTAATCATAATCAACTCATTGCCGGCTCACTACAGAGCACGGGTCTCCTCTCAATGTGAGAAGGGTTTGGCCATAGTCCACCACGCTGGCCATGTGCGGATTGGCAGACTTCACACGCCTTTGAGAACAATATGGAAAACTCTCAGGCGTGCAGGTTTCCTCACGATGTTTTCCTTCACCGCTGAAGCAAGTGATATTTTAATTCCTTCAAAAAGCACATAGCTCTGAACAATTGGGGGCGTGCCCGGGATAATAAATAAAGCTCGTTTACTTTTTATTTACTACTACTATTTTACTTTTTATTTATATTAAGAGAAAATAGGTTATCGTCAGTAAACCAGAGTTTTTTTTGTTTAACACTACTAGTTAGCTTTTGATTGCAATCTCATCTAATGATGATGCAGTCTAAGATGGGAGCGTGCTAGCATGTTAGGGAAATGGTAAACGCATACTCCTAATTGCTTAAATCGCATATAACTCCGAAAAGTTAAAGTTGAGTGCCCGGGATCGAATCCCCGACCTCTGATTAGGAGGCCGACGTCCTAACCACTAGGCCATCACAGCATTTTAATTTATGTATTATTAATATCATTTATTTTGATGTCAACTCATTTTCCTCTCAAGCACTTAAATAGTTTCATTTCACTTTATGTTTATCTATAATATTATAAAACTGTAACAGGATGAATTCTGTACATTATATATATTTTGAAAATTTTGGAGAAAGCTGTACTATCGATACTGAGCCCAAAACAATTTTTTTATTTTTTTTTGTCTGTCTGTATCTTGGCCGCGCATCACGCCGAAACTACTGGATGGATTTGAATGAAATTAGGTATAGAAGTAGCTGATACTCCGATTCAGCATATACAATAGTTTTTATCCCGTAATTTAGCACGGTTTCTTTGGGTGAGGGGATGAAAGTCAAAATGTTTATTTAGTTGTAATTCTTTACGCCTACTCCGATTTCATTCATTCTTTTTTTTTCTTAGAATGAAGATACTTTACAGATTATCCTGTAATCATTTCAAGGTCGTCGGTTTAGATCGTGATTGGAAGACAAACAAACAAACTTTCACACACACTAACTCAACACAGACGATGTCGCGGGCGTCAACTAGTATATCATAATACAAAGAGTTTTGAGCAATTATGTTTGAAATGTACACTCAACTGAACTCGCCACAAATTACATGTCAAGAAAACATTCGGATCAAGCGGATACACTTTATGGCAGTCACATTAGTTAGTAAAACGCAATCTTGTTTTACATATATATATATATATATATATATATATATATATATATATATATATACTAGTGTATAGTGCAAGATGCACTGGAAAAACATCTGTCTATACATAAATATTTTTATACTTACCTCATTAAATTATTACTGGACATCTCGCGCTGAAAAAACGTCTATCTATATACATATATTTATACGTACCTTTGAAGATGTGATATCCTAGTGGTTAGGACGTCCGCCTCCTAACCAGAGGTCGGGGGCTCGAACCCGGGCACGCCTAACTTTTCGGAGTTATGTGCGTTTTAAGCGATAAAAATATCACTTGCTAAAACGTCATGAGGAAACCTGCACGCCTGAGAGTGTTCCACAATGGCCAGCGTGGTGGACTATGGCCAAACCCTTCTCATATTGAGAGGAGACCCGTGTTTTGTAGTGAGCCGAGGATGGGTTGATCATGATGATGATAATGATGAAGCCAAGCACACGGTCATCGTTACACACACACATGTACAAAGAATATGTTAGACCAATACAATCAGTAAGGGTTGTGAATTATGAAAACTGATATCCATTTAACAAAATGGAGTATTAGTTTTAAAGATTTATTATTTGGTGGTGGTACTCTTTGTTCCCCCTTTTTAACTATAGTCTTGTATAAATATATAGTCTTGCAGTAAATAATCATTTTCATTGGGCTGTAAAAACAGATATAGGAAGAACAATAGAAATACACCTAAGTAACTTATACTCAAGACATCGCACAACTAAGTCGATTACTTAGAAACAAGTCAAACTTAAATTAAAAAAAAACACAGATTTGGTAATTTGTCCGCAGTCGTTTTTCCCGTCCCGTCTGCAGCTTTTACTAAAAAAGGCCATCACGTCGAGTAGAGGGGACACTCGTTGAAAATGAAAATGAAACTTTATTTCATGTCCCTGTCGTAGTCTGTACGAAAATATAAACCGTCTCTACCCGTCGCTGTAAGCCGCTTCTACGAGCCAAAGTACCCGCCCATTTGGTCAAAATACAAATATTACTTGTACAAATATAATCCACCATGAAATTGAATCGTTTACTGTTTATGTTACGTCATTAATTAATTGACTATCTTCATGCATAGTTGAGGCTGAATGAAGAAACTTATCGGTATAAGTAATAGGTATATAGTTGCGTATAAGTGAATTTACATAACAAGATTTATTTGTATGATGATTGATTTAACACCAATAAATCATATCTTGAATAGTAAATATAATCTTAGCAACGTTTACGACCACCAAGATTTATTTTAAAATTTTATGCATCATCACTAACTACTGGGTAAGATAGCAGTCAAGTGCTGACTTGTAGCAAAAGAAAAATTCTTTGAAATACTATGAAAAAGTTTGTTAAAAATCTTTTGCTTAAAATGCATAAAGTTTAGTAATGATATTTATTTTTTTATTTCTTTTACTTATTGCATAAAGCTTAGTTTAAGTTCTTTTTTTTATTTATCAATACATATAATTTACATAACAATAAATAAACTGAAAAAAAAACCGAAAATGTTTGTCCTCGGTGCTAGTCTGCATCTAAACGGTTACATTATAAACCTAGAGGAACCGAGTAAGCATGTGGGATGAAAAGAACATCTTTTAATTTGTGTTTGAAGCTTTTAATATCTAATTTATGAAACCTTGGGGGTAGTTCGCTCATGAATCGAGGAACCAAATTCGCAGTCGTTCGCCCGCCGTTTCGTTAGCGCGCGTAATGTTAATTTATATCAATCTGTATTTGAAAGAGCGTCTGTTTGAAAGGTACAACCTCTCTGCAACACGTAACTCAAAGATCACTTGGTACATTGTCCGCATGCTACATCTCGAGTCTGGATCAATGCACTTTTTACACATATTACATTCATATACTCTATTTCTAGTCCAAATCTCCTGGGATGTCGGAATAAAACCCACATTTTTCTAGTAGCAGTTCACTCTAGCGAACGAATTCAGAGAAGTATTGCAACTGAAATAAGAGAGAACGTTTTGATTCAGTGTACTGAATTTAGTGAGTATTCCATTTCAGTGAGAGTCCTTTACCAGAAACTGCCTGGTTCGAATTCCTAGGCAGGCAAAGTACCTGCTGAGTATCCTTATACTGACCTGGTACTTTGCCATATTTTATATGCTTTATGTGTATACTATATAATATAGTAGAAGCAGTGATAGCCAAGTGGTTAGGACATCCGCCTAATCAGAGGTCGGGGGTTGGATCTCGGGCCTCTAACCTCTAACTTTTCGGAGTTATGTGCGTTTTTAAGCAATTAAAATATCACTTGCTTCAGTGGTGAAGGAAACATGCACGCCTGAGAGTTCTCGATAATGTTCTCGAATGCGTGTGAAGTCTGCCAAACCCTTCGCATATCCTCTCAATAGAGGAGACCCGTGCTCTGTAGTGAGCCGGCAATGGGTTGATCATGATGATGATGATTGATTATTGTAAGATCACATTTCAAAAAGATTTTCTATAATGGTATGTATTTGTACCTAATGTATTTAAAAAATATGAAGGTATTGTGGTATTTCTTTCATATGAACCATTTATTTTACATTTAAAAATACCACTTTATATTGTTTCACTACAGGATAATGAATAGAGTTAGCATTCCATTCCAGTGAGAACCATTCCTAGGAACTGCCTGGTACGAGTTCCTAACCAGGCAAAGTACCAGCCCATTATAAGGCAATTCAATAAAATCTTCTTAAATTGTTACGTTTTTTACCTAATGAAGGTATTGTGGTCTTCATATGTACAATTTATTGTTAATTTAAAAAAAAACACTTTGTATATAATTTTCTTTTCGGGGTAATGAATAGAGTTAGCATTTAGTAAGTTAGAGTCAATTTCCAGTAACTGCCTGATCAGGACAAAGTAGTAACCCATTTAGGAAATATTTGTTTATCACCATGCTGAGGAATTAACTATAATAATGAAGAAATCACATTAAGGAACCTTAGACTTGGCACGACTTTGTCTAGATTTCATTATTTTTTAGAGATAAACAAGCGGCTCCATCGAGACTTGGCTAGTTTTTTTACAGAATATTTTTGGTGGGATTAATGTATTTCGAGTGCAAATGATTTAACTTGAACCATATATAGAAGTGGTGAACTGCGGTTAAAAATGAGTCGTTAATCGTAGCATAATGTAACAGGCTTCGTTCTGTGAAGATAAACCTATATTTTACGTTAGTATACAATGCTTTACTATTTACCGTACGTAAGCTATGATTAGTATTTTTTGTTATGTATTTGCTTGAGTTATTAATGTTAAAGCTTTTTGCGATCATATCAAAATAGTTTTTGTTAGATTCAATTACTTGCATTTTGTAACCTGTTCAAATTGATTAGGAAATTTTACCAAATAAGTTCAGAATTGATTTTGTGTTTGTTTCCTGTTTCTTCATTGTTTTTAAAGATTAATTTAATAACATAAGTGGAATTAGTATGTGGCGTTTACCTTTAAATGTTTTTTTTTTTTAAGAAAAATTTATCAGTGGAGAAAGATAATATAATTATGTTAATAATAACTATAGCCTATATAATATGTTTTATAAAGAGGCTTATTAATTATCTAAAGTAAAAAAGTATCTTTTGAATCCTCTCATTTTCCTGCGCTTAAATAAAGGTAACATACAGACTCAACAATTATATAATGTTATTAATATGTGGATTTCTCACTTGCCACTGGTTTAAGTTCCGGCTTAATGAACGCTGTAATTTGCTTCATCATTGAATTCAAGAGAATTTTGTAATGAAAAATATCATAATTGATACTCTTACATAAACCTATTCAAATGATTGTGCTAGCGCAAAAATCTTCCACTCACTCTTGTATAATGTATTACCGATGCGTTAAAAAAATTAAAACTGTGAGAAAGCAAGGAAATGATAATTATTATTTCTTACCACTTGTTATTAAACACATTTTCGTAAGCATGAATAATATAAAGTTAATTTTATTCATAATAAACTGTTTTCTGCGATTTCATCTTTATTAGTATTTCGGCTTTTATGGTACCTACGAGACTTTATCTCAAAAACCGCGCTTTCCGTCCTATTGTTTGTCTATCGGTGGTTAATAAAAATAACATTAAGGAAAAATAAATGGGAGAATATCATACCATACTAGAAACATGTTTTAAAGCTCGAGAAAATTTGCACGATCTTAAAAATGTCAATACAATGTAGTGTTTCATATGGCTCTTTGGTAAGCAATAAATCATTTGCGAATTCATATCGCACTTATCTATTCTATTTTACCCTCCCTATATTAAATAGACTGTTAAATGGACGAAGTATGCAAGAAATATGAGTTCCTGCACTTTTTTTTTATATACCACAAGTCAGCGCGTGCACTGTTGCATTATAAAATTGGAGGTCCTGGGTTCGATTCGCGGCTCGAGTCTGGTCTGGTGGGAGGCTTCGGCTGTGGCTAGTTACCACGTGTCGCCAAGCGATTCAACGTTCCGGCAAGATGTCGCGTAGAAACCAATTAGGAGTGTGGGCTTACCAAACTCCTAACAGGTTAGCCCGTTACCATCTAGTTTGCATCATCATTCCACTGTATTGTGCTGTACTGAATTTTATAAATAAAGATTTTCATACGAGTTTTTAAAAACCCCTTATCTACGCGGACGAAGTCACGGGCATCAACTAGTATTATACAACCTGTACAGCATGTTAAAATAAAACCTCCGTATAAATTAATATCGACCCAAAAATGTTCCAATTAATTCCAACAATACAGAACAGAACAAAAGAGACCCGCATCAACATTTTCGAGCAAGTCACTGCATGCCTACATTGTCCCCACGTGTTATAGTGATACCATCTTCTGTACATACTACCGGATAAGTCCTAATTGAAGCGGTGATAGCCCGTAATCAGAGGTCAGCGGTTCGAATCCGGGCACGCACTTCTAACTTTTCGGAGTTATGTGCATTTAAAAAAAAATTAATATCACTTGCTTGAACGGTGAAGGAAAACATCGTGAGGAAACCTGTACGCCTGAGAGTTCTCCATAACGTTCTCAAAGGCGTTTGAAGTCTGCCAATCCGCACATGGCCAGCGTGGTGGACTATGGCCAAACCCTTCTCATATTGAGAGGAGACCCGTGCTCTGTAGTGAGCCGGTAATGGGTTGATCATGATGATGATGATGATGCGTCCTAATTTTCTTCATAATCCACGCATTTATATGCTGGTAAAGCCAGCGGCTATGTTTAACTGTGACAGTGTTCCCAAAATCTCTCGCTCCTTTGCGTTTACATAGATTACACGCTAACGTTGACGCTCTTGAAATGGTAGATGTGGCTCGTGGGATTAGTTCCAAACCTAAAAGACACTCAAGGAGTGACGAGAAAACTATTTATTTAATCTTAAACATTTTGAATTTATTTTAGACGAAACATAATCATTATGAAATTTATATAAAATACAAAAGTAATTTAGACATGTTGCTTCTACAAGCGCTTGTCACGGAATCTTCAAATTTGACAAAATTCAAACTAAAGAAATGAATCTAACATTCCAAATTTAAAGTAATACAAACATAATACATAAACCAACCAGATCAGAGTTGTCATCAAAAGAGTATGTATAATAGATAACCAATCAACAGATGCAACAGTGCCTAGTGCGAGATTACTACTACGATCACGTAAAAGTTCGCTTCAATTTATATATAAACGAAGGAGCGCCATCTAATGTGTAGTAGAAGGCGTTCTTTCAGCAGCGGGCGTCACTTAAAACTAGGCGTTAGAATTAGACATACTTAGTGTATTTAGCTCATTCAATATAATTGGCATATTGTCACCGGTGATAAATGTAAGGAAATGCATCAATCGCCATCTAGATGGAAATATTGGTACCTATCTACAATCAGTGTTTCAAACAATCATATATGTGAATAAAGCAAATTGAATGTTTCCATTATAAATCTCAATGCTTTTAATGATCCAATTTTCATAATACCTTCAAAAATTTTTTTTTTTTTTTTACAACTTTATTGGCGGCAAAAGGCGACCTTATTACTAAAAGCGATCTCTTCCAGGCCAAATTTTTGTAAGAAGCCGACATAAATAAAGACGGGAAATCGCAACACTTATACATATATATATGTATATTTCTTTGGAATGCACAATTATCTATATATTTAAAAAAACATCTGTATATTCTATTAAACACGCTATCCTGTACCTACAATTGTTTGTGGCTGTATTTATGTTAAACACTCTTAAAAAGGAATGTTTATATGGCTGTCCTAATTCACCTACTTAACACATGGTTTACCAATATAATGTGACCATGTGTGACCCATGTCACACAAAATGACTGAACCAAAGACCAAACCGGTCTCATGTACGAGAAACAGATCTCTTTGCCATAAGCTTCCAAAATGACAGACAAGCAATGGAGGCAAGGTAGAATTAATTATGTTTTCTAAATGAGCGAATTTGTGACCAACAAATACCTGTTCAACGAATACCTATTTAATTTATTGTGAGTAATTGAGCAAGTGGACCAATTTTCCCGATTGGTACAAGCTTGAAGTTTTTGTCGTTTTCGAGAGTTATCATCCCAGAAAATGAAGGATTTGGGTGCAGCCGTCCGTTACTGTTTATCGATTCGTTTTACTTTCTGTTTAAAATTTAATTCTTCTAGGACTAAGAGATAAAAGGTCATACAGTGGAGTCTTTGTAATAGAAGGCCGTTGACACCCTTTGAGTAAAGAACCTTGAAAAATGCTCCATTTTAACCCATGAACACATGAAGTAGGCTTCATGTGTTCATAGGTTAAGTAGGCTTCATGTGTTCATAGGTTAAGTAGGCTTCATGTGTTCATGGGTTAAAATGAATGGAGCCCTAATCTGCTTACGCAAAGTGGATCGTTCATAGCCAATTTATTTGCCGATTACCGACCTGGTCCGTGACCTTTCACGTCCAATTAGAGGACTGCTTCCATACAAAGTCGATTGTACCTACTAGTGATTTTGACCTTTTCAATATCACGCTAGTTTTTGTTTTATTAATATTACTAGCTTTTAACCGATATTAAAAGTTCTGATAGCCTAGTGGTTGGGACGTCCGCCTCCTTATCAGAGGTCTGCAATCGATCCCGGGCGTACCTCAAGTTTTCGGAGTTATGTGCGTTTTTAAACAATTAAAATATCACTTGCTTCAACGGTGAGGAAACCTGAGAACCTGCATGACTGAGAGTTCTCCATAATGTTCTCACAGGCATGTGAAGTCTGCCAATCCGCATGTGGCCAGCGTGGTGGACTATGGCCAAAATCTTTTCATATTGAGAGGAGACCCGCGCTCTGTAGTGAGCCGGCAATGGGTTGATCATGATGATTATGAAACGATATTAATAAATATACTATGATTCATTAATATATTCGGTTACAAGGCCGGATAGTTTAAGTTACTTGCTTTACCTAGTTTTACTTACTTAATGCACATTAAAATAAATAGGCATCTTACGCCAATCGGCGGTACTTATACACACATTACCATAGCTATGTAGTCTTACGTTATGTTATGAGGTGCGCATGCGCAGGTGAAAGTTCTTCCGACTTATGCAACGCGCACATCTCGGGTTATGACATTGACGTGATAATTCGCAGGTCTCGTCTAGATTATGCGGTGATAAACGATGATTTATTGGTTGTACTTTAGAATGGACAGGCGTTGTAATGATTGGTTAAGCATGTTTCAAGTACGGTTCCATAATCAATGAATATATCATACCATCTTCGACGACCTCCGTGGCGCAGCGCGTGCGTTGTTGCATTATAAAGTTGGAGGTCCTGGGTTCGATTCCCGGCTCGAGTCTGGTCTGGTGGGAGGCTTCGGCCGTGGCTAGTTACCACCCTACCGAAAAAGACGTGTCGCCAAGCGATTTAGCGTTCCGGCACGATGTCGCGTAGAAACCAATTATGAGTGTGGTGTTCGGTTTATCTCCCGGTTGTCGGCGGAATGTAAATTCAAATTCAAATTCAAATAATCTTTATTCAAATAGTCCTTTAAAAGGCGCTTTTGACACGTCAATAATTTACAAAGTAGTGATTTGATGGTGATAACTACATTCGTAAACTTAAAACTAAAGCTATGAGGGTTCCAAACGCGTCCCGGTCTAAGAAGAAGCGAACAACAAACTTAGCCAGGTAAATTTTCTTTTTGGTATCACCATCTCACATGCCACTTAAAATTATATTAAGAGCTATCTTATTAGAGCAATATTTCACACCCATGCTTGTTTATCATTTACGTAATCCTTTACACTATAGTAGGACTTTTCTACAAGCTTACGTTTTATATAAACTTTGAACTTATTGAGAGACATCCCAGAAATTTCATTAGGCAATTTGTTATAAAATTGTATACAATTACCTTTAAATGAATTTCTAATTTTTTGTAGTCTAGTAGCGTGCAACACAAGTTTATTTTTACTTCTGATATTAAGATTGTTGCAATCGCATTTTTTATTGAATTTTGTTATATTTCTGTGGACATACATAAAATTTTCAAATATGTAAATTATACTTGCTGTTTATTGTTTATAATGAGAAAGGGTTGTAAATATACTTAATGTAAAATTTGTTATGCCTCATGTAATCCACTTACACATTTATAGCCCCCATATCGCGTGTCGAGTTCATGGCTATAGCCACTATAACCCTCATAGATAGCATTTTAATCATGACATTTAATAGTATATTTTGCCTTGGCCAAAGATTATGAAGCGACTTTACCGTTTGCAACATTTGTATTTCAATAATGGTTCAATAATATCAGGTGCCTAAGTTTAAGATACTATAAGTTTCTATATAAAAGACAACTTTAATAAAGCAAGGATGTTTTTATAAAATAACGTTTATATAGACACGCAGAAGAATTATTTAAATAATGCAAGTGTAGGTAGGAAGGTAACGAGAATTCTGAACCCTTGCTTGAATACCCAGTTCGAGCTTACCTAATAAAAATTCTTCTGTTCCCACTTATTAAATATCAGATTAAACACGTCAAGATCTTGTTGATTTAAATAAAGAAACAACAATAAAGTCATAACATATTCGAATTTTCTAGAAGTTCTGAGCAATGTGCAACTTCGATCAATAACCGCATTAGATTTGCCAAAGTTGAAAGTAGTCAAAAACTGTTTGTGAAAAATGAGAATACACTCACGTATTTGTCTATTTACGTTAGTTTCAGTAAGCCAATAAGAGATATCTTAATTTTGCTTAGGAAAAAAAGTTAGGTACCTTTTAGGTTAGATTTCGTTTTTTTTTTACAAGTTAGCCCTTGATGGTTATATCACCTGATGATAAGTGATGATGCAGTCTGAGATGGTAGCGGGCTAACCTGTTAGGGGTATGGTAAACCCACACCTAATTGGTTTCTACGTGACATCGTGCGGGAACGCTTAATAGATTGGCGACACGTCTATGTCCAATCCGCACATGGCCAGCGTGGTGGACTATGGCCAAACCATTCTCATATTAAGAGGAGACCCGTGCTCTGTAGTGCCGGTAATGGGTTGATCATGATGATGATGATGACGTTTTTGGCGGTAGGGTTGTAACTAGCCACGGCCGATGCCTCCCACCAGACCAGACTCGAGCCGGGAATCGAACCCAGAAACTCCTAACTTTATAATGCGACAGCGCGCGCACTGCGCCACGGAGATCGTCAAATTATTGATCGAATCTGTACATTATTGATCGAGTTTTTTTTTTTACCTCTACATATTTGCGGTAAAGATTGCTGCATATACATAACACTATTATTTTCCTTTCGTCCTCAGCTCTTGTGGCCGGCTTGGCAGTGGTATCCTGTACACAAGTTGAAGACCCGTGCAAGACAAAATCCAGAGTGGTCGCCGACGACAAATACTGCGACAAATATTGGGAGTGCGACGGAGGTCAACCCGTCCAGTATGACTGTCCCAACGGGCTGGTATTTGCCGGAAAACACAGGGGTGTGACGGAAGGATGCGACTACCCTTGGAGGTCGAATTACTGCGAATACCCTAAAGCGCAAATCAGTAAGTAGATCTTGACATATTTATCTCTGGTAATCTGCGCTTTGATAAACAATAATCTATCTACTAGATATGCAGTAGTATACAAATCTTTTTTTTTTTGGGCTGACTATTAGCTGTGCTAAAGTATTGGTTGCGACAGCGTAACCGGGCTGTTTGGCGAGCTTCGGAAAGAAGCTGTGCGAGATGAAATTTAGAGCCCTAGGGCTCGAAGAAACTAAGGGAACGTCTGCCTAAGAGCGTCTTTGAGGCCGAACCTCGGCTTAGGCGACGTTTGGAATAACGGGGGGTCGGACGGAGGGGGGGTGACTTACGCGCACGGTAAACAAAGGCACATTAGCTTTCTCACTAGCAAACTTACGTAAGTAAGCACGTAATTCGTTCGAGAATTCTTATCTTTCGCGAATGCTTTTTAATGACAGCGCTTAGTAAATGTAAATCAACGTTGTATCATTGGAAACAACATAGATTGTCGGCGGAATATAGCAAATTATACTTGCTGTTTATTGTTTATAATGGACTTCCGCAAAGTAACGCCTGCTTCTATTCATTACATAGGTAATACACTAAATAATAACATTGCATACTCCTCCTCTTACGGGATAATTCAATTTGTATTACTTTATAGTGAATATACATATATAGCGATTTAGCTTTCCAGCATGATGTCGAGTAGAAACTAATTGGGAATGTGGGTTTACCATAACCCTAACAGGTTAGCCCGCTACCATCCTAGACTGCATCATCTTGGTGAGATAGCCGTCAAGGGCTAACTTGTAATGTTATAGGAAAAAATTAAAGTATTGAAGTATTTCGCAATCTAATATTATAATTAAACGTCGACAAAGGCATAATTAACATCTCCCGTGTCATGGCAGTCTAGTCTAGTGTCAAGGGGATAATCTCAGCTTTAGTAATTACCGCTAATAATAGTCCACTTTCATCATTGTTTATAATTAGTTGCTTAAGTTTAAACGATATATGATAATGTATACAAGTTTAACAATCTACATAAATTATTGAGCTAGTATAGTAATGTAACTAACTTAAGATAAAATAAGGGTTTGTAACCGTAAGGATTTATCAATAAGGATTCTCGGAATTCATAATAGATGGCGCCACGTGTATTTTGTCCCGCTCTATCGTTTGTCCTTACTAGAATGTGTATAGGTTTGGAATAAACCATTGTTAAGCATCTCTCATTCTTAGAGCATTATAGCAACGGAGCTGACGACTACTACAGACGGCCCATCGCTATCTAGACCGCTGGTAGTCTCTCTCTCTCTCCCACTTGTATTGTAGGGTTCGGTATCAGACTGATAATATAACTGTTACCCCGTCACTCGGCGTTTCCTTAGTCCGCTGTTCCCCCCCCCCCCCTCCACTACGTTACAGGTTTCTTTATATTTTTTGCTGGGCAATTGCAATGTTACACATTGGATGCCACAAAAAACAAAAAGACGTCGAGGCAGACCGAGGCGTCGTTGGCGTGACGAACTTGAAACCTATCTGTCGACTTGGCCCCAAATATCCCTAGACAAAAACAAATGGCAACAAGCAGTGATAGCCAAGTGGTTTGGGTGTCAGCCTCCTAATCAGAGGTCGGTGGTTCGAATCCGGGCACGCACCTCTAACTTTTCAGAGTTATGTGCGTTAAAAAAAAAAATATCACATGCTTCAACGGTGAAGGAAAACATCGTGAGGAAACCTGCACGCCTGAGATTTCTCCATAATGTTCTCAAAGTCGTGTGAAGTCTGCCAATCCGCACATGGCCAGCGTGATGGACTATGGCCAAACCCTTCTCATATTGAGAGGAGACCCGTGCTCTGTAGTGAGCCGGTAATGGGTTGATCAATGAATATAGCTTCTTAGAATCGCGGCGATAACATGTCTATATACGTTCAACTATTTCCAGATCCACCAATCGGCACTGAACACTGCGACTGGTTGTACGGAATCTTCGGCCATGAAACGTCTTGCACCAGATACTGGACGTGCTGGAACGGGACCGCCACCGAGCAGCTCTGCATTGGTGGTTTACTGTACAACGAGAACGCTCACTCCTGCGACTGGCCCGAGAACGTGGAGGGATGCCAGAAACATCGTAAGTTACACAGTACCCTCGTATTTGTAGGAGCAAGGGACCCACATCCAGCTTCTATCTTCTGTGTTCCCTAATGGTTATAATATGGGGATCTTCAAAGGGCGGATAAACAAACTACTCAAAAGCAAGCAACGCATTGGCGGTTCCTCTGGTGCTGCAAATGTTCATGGGCAGCGGTAATCACTTACCATCAGGTGACCCGCCTGCTCGTTTGCTCGCTATGTATATAAAAAAAACATGAAAAGCAATAAGTTTAAGGAGCTTAAATCAAAAATTGTTTTATTCATGCAAATGTATGACAGGCATCTATGAAGCGTTTCATTATTATATTTTTCATTATTTTAATTCGTGATGTCATAGTGATAACTACATTCGTCAACTTAAAACTAAAGCTAGAAAGTTCGGTCACTACAAAACTTAGCCGAATTTATTTTGGTAACACACATATCTTGTATAGTCAATATATAGTCAATAATTAATTATAATTAGCCATTAAATAAGAGCAATTCTAACCCAAACTTTTTCGTATATCTCTAATATCAAAATAGATTATTTTTAATAGAATTTTTCTTAAAAGCTTACGTTGAAGACTTTGAAGTTATTGAGAGACATCTCCATAATTACAGTTGGTAATTTGTTATAAATCCAAATCCCAGTCGACGCTCGCTAACTGAAGCTTTAGCTTTAGCTGAAATTTATAAAGCATTCTTAGCCTAACATTTGGCTTAATAAACAGTTATGCATCCGACTTAAATATGTCTCGTTTTAACACTAACTTTGGCAAAACAAAGTCCAAAGTACTCTCTATTAGTAGGAAAGTAAAGAGGTATATATATTTAACATGGCTTATAATCTTTTTCAACAGAACTAGTAATTGGCTTATTAGACCTACCTGTTAAACTTCGGAATTTCTTCATCTGATAAAGTATCATTTTAATTGCTCTTCTTCTCTTATAACGTATACAGATAGTTGTAGAGGACGAAAGGTCTTCTTCATACTTTTGTATTTTTTTTGTAGTGACTAGTAATGCAGCCATTTGATAACATTGTTCATAAACAACACCTTCATCATCAACCCATTGTCGGCTCACTACAGAGCAAGGGTCTCCTATCTCCTAGGCTATCATAGCTTCTCTAACAACACCTTGACCTACTTAATGTGATAAATGAGCCACATTCCCTTAGAATAGTAGATTAATTGCGACATCTGTTACATATCGATCTGTGTTACACGTGTACGATTAAAATAGACATGCATGAGAAAAGCAATACCTATACACAATGAAGCTATTGATATGTTTCACAATACGCAGAATGACATTTCCTGGGATAAAAGTGAAAAAGCGCTTCAATAAAATCTCATATCACGCAATATCTTTTTTAAAATTCTTATTAGGAACAAGTTTGCTAAGAAAATTCTATTTACGTTCACACCCACACACTCCAAGCGTTCATATTACCCGTAGAGTCTTGGGAATATCCTTACTTTACTCCAGAGGTTAAACAGTTGTTGTTCCCTAAATTGTTTTTTTTTTCTAATATAATAAATAACATTTTAGAATACACGAGGGTATACGATAAAATAAATCTTCCGCCAGAGGTCAATCCATTAATATAATTATCTTCCTTAAAAGGTCAGTACACGCGTTATTGGCAATTTTCATAATAATGAACGCCCTTTATAGGATTGCGCACGCAAGGGACTTTTCAAAGCCTAGTTAGAGATAGATATATTCATGAACCATTGCTACTTACACGGTATACAGATAATAAAATTAATAAATCATAGATCACATGAAGCGGTGATAGCCTAGTGGTTAGGGCGTCAGCCTCCTAATTATAGGTCGGCGGTTCGAATCCGGGCACGCACCTCTTAGTTTTCGGAGTTATGTGCGTTTTAAAAATTAAAATATCACTTGCTTCAACGGTGAAGGAGACACCGTGAGGAAACCTGCACGCCTGAGAGTTCTCCATAACGTTCTCAAAGGCGTGTGAAGTCTGCACATGGCCAGCGTGGTGGACTATGGCCAAACCCTTCTCATATTGAGAAGAGACCCGTGCTCTGTAGTGAGCCGGCAATGGGTTGTTCACGAGACAAGTAGACAGTGCAACCGTATTTCCATTCTTTATAATACGAAAATACGCGTTTTGTTAGTATTCAGATATCAAGAGTAAGTTTTTCGATATGTCGTTAGTATTTTTTTTATACACTACAAGTTAGCCCTTGACGGCAATCTCTCGGTGGTAAATGATGATACTGTCTAGAATAGTAGCGGGCTAACCAGTTAGGAGTATAAACCCACGCTCCCAATTGGTTTCTACGCGACATCGTGCCGGAACGCTTAATCGCTTAATCGAACGTCTTTGTCGATAACCAGCTACGGCCCAAGCCTCCCACCAGACCAAACCAGACTCGAACCGGAAATCGAACCCACGACCTCCAACTTTATAATGCGACAGCGCACTTACTGTGCCACGGAGGTTGTCAAATGGCGTTTCCTTTAGGCATCGGCTTATATTTTAAATTTTGATGTGAAACATCTTCTATAGGCGTATCTTAGAGGTAACTTGAATTATTAACGTTTGTTTATTATCTAACCAACTCATGATGTCTCAGAATACGGCATGGTGTTTTCCCTTATTATGTCTTAACTCAGATCCGTTTTTTGCTTTGTTTTTCCGGGCGTCCTGAGCGGACTCCTTTTTTAGCTAAAAGGCAGTTCTTTTACTAGAGTAGGTTGTGAAAGGCCTATGCCACTTTCACCCTAATTACACTGGGCAGTAAAGCGTATAATGGCATACGGTCAATGATTTATTGTTCACTGTAGAGAAACTCATTTACTGAATAGGAAATAGTGACAAATGGTTTATGAAGCCATTATGTCTTTTTTGAAAGATTACTTTTCTGTTCACTTTTGTTTATGACAAATTGCGCTTTCGCTTTTAAAGCGATCGATTATATCATGCCCAGGTTTTTTCGTTGTTCACCCGGATTATGAGGTAGTGGGTTTGGTTCATGGTTTAGACCAAAAAGTTGTAGGATATTAAATATTTCTGCTGTTACAGCTAAGCACTTAAGCACTCAAAGAGAACTACCAGCAGAAGAAGATAATGCGGTTAAAATAACAAAATATCCGATTAAAATACACCACATTTACTAAACAGTAAAGCTTTAACATCGCATTAAGCTAAAGTTCTAATATGAAATCGAACCACGTTCCGCAATCTTAAAGGGATCCCGTATCGAATACAGACATCCAATTACGTATTCAATACCGCGATGAATCAACAATGGACATTGTCCGGGAATACCGAATACCGTCATAACTTCTGTATTAATTAAATTCATGCTTACAAAGTGTCCACAAATCCTATCAGTATCTTCGCCGGTGAAGACGAAGTCCCCGTTATCTGACGTCATCCGGACGTGGGTCTGATCCACGGTGCCCCCGTGGCGCTCGGACAAACCACATTTCCAACGTCACCCTAAGCCGTGGTCCGAGTCTCACAGGAAACACCCTTAGACGCCCCAGTTGTTGTCAGGCCAAAGCGCTCTTCTTCTCTTCACAGCCTGTAAGCCCCCGGTGACGCTGTAATATCTAATAGGGAAATCTGCTTTTGTCATATCTCTTTTGGATGCCATAGCGGCACCACCATACATGTATACATATCAGAACCGAAACACCAAATAAGACAAAAGGAACACCAGTATAAACTTAAAATCCAGCATTGGTATTCAATATCAAACCGAAATAAATAGTACTTAGTAAATAATTTTTAGTATTTGAATAAAATCATAAACGATAAATACGAGTATATATAATTGTAAAAAATCAACTAAAAATATCATCATCATCATGATCAACCCTTTACCGGCTCACTACAGAGCACGGGTCTGGCCATGTGCGGATTGGCAGACTTCACACGCCTTTGAGAAACATTATGGAGAACTCTCAGGCGTGCAGATTTCCTCACAATGTTTTCTTTCACCGTTGAAGCAAGTGATATTTTTAATTGTTTAAAAACGCACATAACTCCGAAAAGTTAGAGGTGCGTGCCCGGATTCGAACCGCCAACCTCTGATTAGGAGGCTGACGCACTAACCACTAGGCTATCACCGCTCCGAACTAATAATATATAAATAACTATTGACATAGGGCACTTTTACAGTCTAAACATTAATATACTTATTCCTGAACTGATAGAGGAACGGTACGGAATTCAGTTAAAGTTTTTAATTTGGTTTCACAGGTAATACATTCTACTGTTAATATTGTGGTTGGAAAAGAAATTCAAACCCCATTTCGCCTTAACTTGCACAAAACTTTCCAAGTCGACGTAGCTACGTCGTTATTCCAGAAAATTATTTTGCTGGATAAATTGAATTCCGGTATGCGGAGATTGAAGCATGATACTGGTATATGGATGTGTGATCGTAATAACCAAAAGATATTCCGAGATTATGATATTATGAATAGAAAAATGTAATAATTTAGAACCAACGACTTCGTACGTATTAGATAGGTAATATCCCTTTGGTACCTACACATTGTCGTTAAATCTTTCGTATATACTTTTGACTTTTGGGGTGGTATTTTATAAAGTGGGAGATCATGGGTTTGATTTCCGGTTCGAGTCTGGTTTGGTGAGAGGTTTCGGCTGTGGCTAGTTACCACCGCCGAAATACGTAATACGTACCGCCAATTTTTGCCGTTCAGATACGATGCCGATTAGTAACCGACTAGGATGATGCGTTCAGATGTTTTATTTCCATTGAAGTAAGTGATATTTTAATTGCTTAAAAGCGCACATAATTCCGAAAAGTTAGAGGTGCGACCCCTGGATTGAACCCCCGACCTCTGATTAGGAGGCGGACGTCCTAAACACTAGGCTATCACAGCTTCGTGATAAAATGAATAAAGTTTTAATGCTGTTCTGTTTCTAGCTCTCTGCAACGAAGATGCCAACGGCAACGTGCCTCTAGGCAAGTCCTGCAACCGGTACTGGCAGTGCCAAGGCGGGTATCCTCGCCTGCAGCGTTGCCCAGCGATGCTAGTATTCGACAGACGTTCCTTAAGATGCGTCGTACCGCCCACCGAAGACTGCGATATCCCAACAACCACCACACCACAACCTGAAGAGGAAGACGTGAGACAGGTAATCTTGATAATCCTAAAGTATTTTCTTGCTTCAAACGTCCTTCTTAATAATCCATATAACCGTATTCGGGTTATAAGTTTTTTACTTGCTTTACCCAAAAGATTTCTTCGCTCAGCTTGCTACACATAATTTTACAACTCCAGACATATATGATATATTTATACTTAGTTGGTAGATAGACAAAGGTACCTTTTGCCCGAGGTGGGTCTATTTCAGCTAACACCAAACCAAATTAAAATCACACAATGGTATTATCTCTAGAGAGAGTAGGAACATAGGCAGTGTGGTTTTAATCTCGGCCACTGTGATGTACCTCCGGTACCTATGAGGAAACCCATCCTCATATAAAAAAGGAGGATTCTGTGATTAATAAATAATAATTAATATTGTAAAAAGAGGGAGCGTGTGTATGATTTATAAATAATAACTAATATTAAACTTATACAGTATATATAATATTTTGCTAACAATTAATTAATTAATTTTGTTAACAATATAAGTGTTTTGTGCATTTATTGTTATTAGATATGTATTAAGAATTATGATTATGAAATAAACTATTATTATAAACTATTATTATAATTACATTGATAAATAATTTTATGATCTCTCACTTTCCAAACTAGTATAAACTGTATCTTGGAAAGTGGGTATAATATATGGTTTATATTATGGAAGTATAATATATGGTTTATACAGTTGACATACATATTAGCTTTATAGCGATTTAGTATTTTAATTTCTTGTTTCTATCATCATATTTTTGTAATTCTACAATTGGATGTAGTTATGCAATAGGAATCAAATAAAAAAAAGTTATGTCTAATAAAGTGATATTAGTTGATACTTTCGGACAGCCCAAACATCCTAGAAGTATGCAGAACGTATCATTATATAGCCTATTATTGAAGGTATACTAGCTAATTGTCTTAATGTGGATTGGATCCTTCTTGCATAACCACGTCCAATTGTTCTATTCTATATTTCATTTTTTTATATGCTTATAAAGTACAACTTGTTAAAATTATTGATAATTTTGCAGCGAACGCTGCATACAGGCTATTATCAACCAGTTATGCGTTTAATTGTTTCAGAGTCCTCAGCAACCATCAAAGAGGCCCAACAACAACAATGAATACCAAGATGGACAAGGTCGTCAGAGACAAAGGAATTAGAGACATTTTTGCAATATTATTAGTTTCTAAGTGTTTCGAATGGGCATAACGATACTCCTTACCAAATTTTCCAATAGACATCGCTAAGAATTACTACGCTTAGTTTAAAATAACAGTTAGTCATTTGCCTTCTTTTTTTTCTCTCTTTTCTCACAGATTAGCCAACGTCAAGTTTATAGCAATATAGAATTGAAGTTAGGGAAAAATGGCGGGAAACTTCGCACGTCGGACGCGGCTCCCTCAAACCTTTCCCAAACTAGTACATGTTAACCATTAAAAACTAGCTACTACACAAACGACACCAAAACTTTAATGTCCACGACACAACCAACACCAGTCCTTTGCAAAATTAGCCAACAAGCATTAATTCAAGAAAAGCATGAACACCCACGCCCGCCCTATACGAAGTCTCCCGCCTTTCTCCTTCTTTTTAATACCTGTAAAAAACTCTTTAAGTGTTATTCCTTTAGAAGTGCTATAAAATGTGGTAGAACCTTTTTGGTTAGTTTCAGTTTGGCATCAGCTATGGATATTTTATCAATCAATCTATGAGCTTTCTACGGAATAAAATATTGAGCTCATATTGAGGGTTAAACGTCATAATTTGACATCTTTTTACAAGTATGACACGTTACGTGATAGTAAACGTGATACGTGATAGTAAAAATAGGGCCTGAGGGTTATAGATAACGATCATTTTGGTAACTCTTTTCCTTTCAATAGAATATCGCCTAAAGAGAAGAGAGATATAATCTAACTTATTTCTAATTAGCACCCTCCATTTATACGGGATATTATTTAAACGTCCATTACTCCAATTCGCCTTTAATTAGTAATATTTATATTTTATGAATTAGTCATACCTTGTAGTTTTATCGTCTGTAAAAACTTTTATATCTGTCAAAGAAATACTCATTTTAAGTTAATAACGGTGTAGCCAGTGGCGTGCACCACATACGTGCATAAAAGCAGTGCATACCACATAAACTGCTGGAGTCTTCGGAATAATAGAAATATTCGTGAGAAATTCTTTGTCAGTTGGGGTGTTCTTGGGAAACGTATTTTAAGACACCAGTGTCCAATTCATACATATATGGTTATAAGCACTGTCTACCCTAAGACTCATTAAAAGATATTTATGGTCTTGTATAATGTACTAGCAAAACCCTGCTCACGCCACTGGATAAAGTATGAGTTGTCAATTTTATTAGAATAGTCAAGTTTATGTAAGTTTATATTGTGCTAATTTTAAGACAATAAACATATTTCCAAAATCTTTTGTTTTTTTTTATATATCCTACCAATCGGTCCTGGATTCGATTACCGACTAGAACCTGTAGGCTTTGGTCGCGACTACCGATGTCGCGTAAAAACCAATTGGAAGTAAGGATTTACCATACCCCAACAGGTTACCATCCTTACCATCTTAGACTTGCAACCATCGACATCGCTTGCAATCCTTACCATCTTGCAACCATCGACATCACATGCTACCAGGAGAGGTTACTGTCAAGGGCTATCGTCTAGTTGTATAAAAAAGGTACCTACAAACACTTCACGGTAATAGGGTCGGTCGCAAAAACGTAGGGCGTAAATGTGTAGTATTTCACCCTTTTATTTTCGTTTTATTTCGTCAGACCTCATTAGCTTCAAGATCTGAGCACTTACTACACTGGATAAAGCCAATTCGGGTCAAGATTCAAGATTCTTAAATAACGTTCCAGATTATATATAGAAACAGGCTGTGATAGCCTAGTGGTTAAGACGTCAGGCTCCTAATCAGAGGTCGGAGGTTCGAACCCGAAATAAGGTAGTCGTTACCGATATAAAAACACTTTTGACGACATGTGACGCAGTGCGTACGATGACGTATGTTAGAGGTCCTGGGTTCAATTCCCGGCTCGAGTCTGGTCTTGTGGGAAGCTTTGGCCGTGGCTAATTACCACCCTAGTGACAAAGACCTAGACCTAGCTTTCCGGAAAGGAGTCATGTATATACCATTTAGGAGTGTGGGTTTACCATACCCTTAACAGGTTAGCCCTCTACCATTTTAGATTGCATCATAGTGATGATAAGATGGTTACCATCAGGTGAGTTTATATATTGCGTCGCTACCCTCATCTATCATTTACTTCTTTCCCTAAGGGTTGTCTGGAAGATATTGCTTGAGCAATAAGGCCGCCTTTGCATACTTATTTATTAAATGTTCCGTGTTGTTTTTCTATAATTTGTGTGCAATAAAAAGTATCTATTTATCTATCTATCTATCTATTGCCGTAACGGGCTAACTTGTAGTGCATAAAAAAACTAGCGAGTGAAATTAAAGGACCTATTCAACGAAATTAAATCCACGCGTACGTTGAAAGCGTATTAAAAACACGCTAATATTAATATTATGATTATTCCCGCAGCCTTTCTTCTTGGATATTGCTTTATCCTTGTAAAGGAATAATTCCCGTAACACTTTTAATTAAATAAATTCAAATATCTGGTTACAATTTCTTTGTTCAATTATTTTCTTTAGTCTTCCAATCCTTATTTTATACGGGCACTTATGAATGCTTAATTGAATTTATAAGATCATTGCGAGCCACGTTGTATCTATAGGTACAAAAGGTACGGGAATGAAAATAAAATTGAGCCTATATATTAATACATTATGATGTATTTATTAATTAAGACATATATTTTACAAGTTGTCTGTAGGGGTTAAAATGTTATTAATCTGTATACGTAAAAAAGAGTATAAAACTTGACTATAATACTATTATTAATGTATTAAGGAGGTTGTCATCATGTCGTGCCGCCATGTTTTGGTTCCCGCCAAAACGGTGGCAAGTGATTGGTGAACGAAAAATAGCAATAACAATGGACGCCACGGGGACATTGTTATAAGTTGAGTGATATTTTTGGGAGAAAGGTTTAAATTTAACTGGCGTATTTATCTAAGTTTTTACAACCTTCTGCACTACTTCTCTTTAGCGCATCAGTAAGATGCCTAATAGAAACCAATTAGGAGGATGGGTTCAGCGAATTCAGTTTTAGTATAACCTAAAAAGACTTCAGAGTAAATGAAATTTTTATCGAACGAAAAAGCCTTGAGTGCTAAAATACCCCAGGGCGGCGTGAAATTAGAGCCGCTCTTAAATTATGGAGGTTCATTAACAAGTCAGCCGAAAATTTTCCTCTCATTGCAGCGTTTTTGCGTAAGAAAGACGTTTTCTCGTTACATTTTAGATGTTTCAGATGAAATTGTCGCCAATTCTCATTAAAGATGTTGATTTTTTTATATCTGCCGAATTGGAAACTGAACTTTTTTTTTTGTACCCGTCTAGCTCAACACTCCGTCCGTCAGGCTTTTTTTTAGATAATATATAGAAACGTTTTGAGATAAAAACATTCAGCTGTACTGAAATACCTAGTATGCCTTATAACCTATAATAACCCTTTATTATAAACATAGTAGCGAACTAACCGGAAATTTATACATTTTAATTTTTCATAGACAAAGTAAACTTTTTTTTTAATTCTTATTTTATTAGAAATTTTCAACTACTACTACATGTTTTTTTTTTATGAGCTACAGTCCAGTAGCAGACAGACGAACTAATAGATACAACCTTCGTTTACGGAACTCTAAAAATGTAAACAAATCCGATAAATATAATAGTACAAACCGAACATAGGTTCCATCGCGTACAGCATAATAATACAAACCGAACTTCGTTTAAGTTTTAGTAAGTATTGAATACATTATGTTGAAACCTCCAGTCTGTCAAATCGCCTTACCACACACGAGTCTCGCAAAGTTGTACGAGAGAACTAAGAACCTAGTTGGGAACTGTGAACTTCGCAAACGTATACGTTTAACTGTATTCTTGGTTGGTTGGCTCGGGCTAAACTTATTTTAAAGTTCGTCGTTCGTCGGGTTTCACGTGTGCCTGCATGAGATCTACATACTACTAGTGGGCGTTCGGGTAAAGTTAATCTTATTTATCAGGCTAAATATAGGCATATTTCCATCAAAACGACTTAAGAACGTAAAGAATAGACCAATCGGATTAGTGAATTTACAACAATTTAGATTAGAATTAATTAGAATTAGAATTTAGCTTAGTTTTCATAAAATCTCCGTGGAAACAGTATCTTCCCGGGAAATGAATCGAAGCCGTGGATACCTACGTACGGATAGACAGAAGATTACCGGAAAGACGGCCGAAATGACGACCCAAAAACGAACGGAAAGATGAAAAGGCGGCCTTCACCCAAATACCAAGACACACGCAAATTAGTTTAAAAAAATAAGTAACTTAAGTAGTAAGATACAATAAGAAGAGAAAGAAATATATTAGAAATTAATACACTTTAAGCCTTGAACTTGGTATGCTTGTATGAAACAATAAATAATCATTTAAATTATATAATATGATCCTCCTTGACGTGTCCGTCAACGGCGGTCCTGGCTAGAGCCGATTATGAGAGCGAATATGGCTCGCGAAACCAAATTTGGTTTTGAAAATCCGATTGCACGGCCCACAGTACAAGTTTAAATTATATACGTAGAGGTCAGCTGCCCGCATTTCCTTTGGTCAGAGTTTTAAACAAAGCACGTATTGTTAGCTTCCGTAAACTTTTGACGTTCCATCATTCACACCAGAATATACACAAAATAAAAGGAAAGATTAATGGGAATTTCATGGGCGTGGATTGACGGTGAATGTAAATTAGAACCATAGATAAAACAAGTTTTACGGTTTATTATTCATTCAAGGCAGTTCCGGAGAAACATTCGCGGGGTCTGTAGTAAATTCTATTGAGTTATGAGTCTTATGGGTTCTAAAATGCGGAAAAAAATATATCATATTGGGGATGGATAGTTACAAAAAGCCCTGGTAAGTTAGCTCTGACAATTAAAAAATGAAATAATTTCGACAATCCAAAACTAAAATTTAAAACTATCAAATATCAATCTTATTTTCGATAACTACGCGGGCCCCCTGTACCGCGGGCTTCATAGTCCTATTTCGACATAGGACCTGTGCCGGATAACGTAGAATAGCAAAACAATTTGCTATGGTGCTAATGTTGCTACCTAATTATATTGGAACCTTTGTCTAAAATAGAACGTTTAAAAGAAAGAAGACGTGTTATCCCGCTAATTCTTACAAAAAAAACTTTGAATATTATAAGATATATTATATATTTTTTTGAATGTACCTGTCGCCCGTCAGATTGTTGATCACGAGGATCAACTATCATAATCATTTTGTACCTATTTATTTTAAGACTAGAAAATAATAAAATACTGACGGCATTCCAATGCCTCTTGAACAGCTTAGATTCTAGATTAGACTAGACCTTCGTAAATTTGACTCGCAATGAGATATTGAGTGGATTTTGTCCGTTTTGTTATTGAATCATTGTTTGTATTAATTTGAGGCATTAATTCATGTAGGTAAAACATTTAGTTTATTGAAAAAAGTACTTGAAAGAAAATGGTGCACCCCTAGGAAAGTCAAAAAGTACTTATTTTCAGTTGTTTAAAGCACAACAGTCCAGAGCTACTAAGTCAGAAAAAAAAAGAAATTGTAAATGTGTCGGGCCTCGTGCCGGGCTATCAATGTCACTGTCAAATGTCATTAACATACGATTTAGACTGCAATCTGAGATTTTGGCATATGAAAGAAACAGTTTTAGAGGTCATTTATTTTCATTTTTAAGAAACTTCGTCGGTGTATATACGTCAAATTAATTCTTTCATTCATTCATCGTAAGATATGTAAATTTTTTAGCCAATTCAATTTATAAACAATAATATATACGTAGTAATGTAGTGAATCTTAATTGCTCTCTCATTGACCTCCAGTTACTCTATCTGTATTATTTACTTTTAGATAAGAATTGAATCTTTTGCAGTTTATCTAATAATTGTGTTATCATGTTTAGGTGGAAACGTTCTCTTATTTCTGGGTTTAGAGTTCACTGTAATTGTGCTTTACAAAGCAACAATCCAAGTCATAAGATAGTGAGAAGAGAATTAAGTATAAGTGCAGCAATGAGTGACAAATTCAAGCTTCCCGCTCGGTATGGCGCCGGTGAAAAGAGTGTATGGTGAGATTTATCTTGTTATTTGAAATTTGGTTTATAAATTATGATTCTGGTACCAATCCTGTTGCACCTAAATCTCTAAAGTTAACTAATTAACATTAGTTTCTTGAAATAATAAAGTTCAGTATAATTAAACTGGGTAGATTTAGATGGTACAGCAGCAGAAAAACAAATTGATCGCGGGTAGGCGTACAAAAAAGTAACATGCGTTTTTTGAATTTGTTTTATTGTTAATTATAAATATAATTATAATCCTTAGTTAAATAACATTTTTGAAATAAAAACTATGTGCATGTGAGTGAAGCTACCTGCCAGCAAGAAAATCCTGAAACAATTCACTTCGTAACATATCACTTCACTAAAGGAACAATTGCCACATCATGGAATCATTAACACAGTCCTTCTCTTCAATGTCAAGCATGTTCCATGCAAAAATGGATGAATTTCAACGAGAACTGCAAAGGAACTCATCTTCTAAAACAACTGCAACCACTTCTTCTATTTCTGCTGAATTTGTACTGTTTAGAACTTTCATAGTTTCTACATTGAATACACTTCAACATCAAGTTGAGTTTCTCCGACTTGAAATGGACCGTCAAGAGATGCGGAGAAGACGTAAAATGCTGCTGTTGCACGGTATCCCTGAAGTGAAGGCGGAAGATCTCATTGCTCGTGTCACCTCAACATTTGCTGAACATCTGGACCTACCGAACTTTTCTAGTTCCAGTATTAAGGCGAGTTACCGCTTTGGTCGCGCTTCTCATACCAAACCCAGGCCTATTGTAATAAAATTTACTGATGCTGCAGTCCGCAATAAAGTGTGGTTTTCCAAAACAAAACTCAAGGGTACGGGCTTTACTCAGTCGGAGTTTTTGACTAAGCCTCGTCATGAAGTATTCTTGGAGGCTCGTAAGCGTTTTGGTATCGCAAACTGTTGGACTCGCAATGGATGTATTTACATCTTGGCCTCGGATGGGGTCCGTCATCGTGTGGAGTGTATGAGTGAGCTTGAGGTGATCCCCGCTGTGGCTGCGTTGGTAACTGAGAGGGTATCGCCAGTTCACGGCCCCGGTGTAGCTTCTAAGAGCCCAGAAACTAGGTTGCCAGTTTCCCGTACTGCCAGGCGAGTGGTTAAAAAGTAATTCTACTGTATATTGTTAGTTCTGTTCAAATAGTTACTTTTTTACCCACTATGTTTGTTTTCTGAATGTCACACGACATTCATTTTTAATATGTCAAGTGTCAAAGTGACATGAAGACCACAGAATCGCATTGCAGAATACCATAGACACTTATATTACTTTTTTATATAACTTTGCATTGGATTATTTATTTTTTGTTATTATAAAGATAAAAATTAGTCACTCTTTTTATGTTTCGTAACTATTTTACTGATTATAATCTTGTCATATCTTTATAAATACCGTTGTGTTATATTCTTTTTTGTATGGTGAGTTTGTTATTTGTCAATGCTGGTAGGTTAATATAATTTGACTATTTTATATTATATTTGCATACATTTATTATTATTTTTGATATTATACAGTTATATACATATATATATATATATACTTTATCTACACATATTTTTATACAGATATGTCATTTCAAGATATAAGCTTAAATGACTCATATTTTTCACTTTCGTCCACTGATGGATCGAATAGCAACGATAGTTTTTATAGCTTCCCGTCTCTTAGTGAAACTCTTAAGTCGCAATTTTCTGATGTAATAAAAAACTTTAACATAATTCATATCAATGCCCAAAGTATTCCTGCACATTATCCTGATCTACTTTCGTCTTTTGATAGCAATAATATCCATGCAATATTGGTTTCAGAATCATGGCTTAAGCCTTGTTTAGCCTCCACGTCTTATGCTCTTCCTGGTTTCCTCCTTATACGGAATGATCGTAACAATCGGACTGGAGGAGGTGTTGCTATATATCTCCGTGCTCACTTACCTTTCAAAGTTGTTTGCGCGTCGCAAGCTCAGCCGACTCCTTATGCAGAGCATTTATTTATTGAAGTATTTTTTTCTAACGTTAAGCTCTTACTTGGTGTTTATTACAATCCTCACCGGACTATAGATTATTTTCCAATATTAGAAAATGTATTAGATCAACTTATCCCTCAATATGAGCACTCAGTTATTATGGGTGATTTTAACACCTGTCTTTTAAAAAACGACTCACGTGCCTTGCACCTTAAATCTATAGTACAGGCAGCTAATTTACACATACTTCCTCTCTCAGCTACTCACTCTATTTCTAATTGCTCTCCATCTCTTCTTGACCTTATTCTGGTCTCCTCTGTTGACTTTGTGGCGAAGCATGGCCAATGTCCTGCAGTTGCCTTCTCTTGTCATGATTTGCTGTATTTATCTTACAAAATACGTCCACCCAAAGCTAAATCAAGAACTCTTCTCCAACGTAATTTCAGTGGTATGGATCGGGATCGCCTGCTTGATGATGCAGCCAAAATTGACTGGGAGGCCGTTCGTACTGGTGTCAGTATTGATGATCAGGTGGAAAATTTTAATTCAATCTTGACACGGCTGTATGACGTCCATGCCCCAGTCCATTTAGTCAGGATTAAACATCTTCCTGCACCATGGCTCACTGAGGATATTAAGATACTACAACACAAGAAAAATATTGCTAAAGCGAAGTTTAAAGCTTGCGCTACTGATGCCACTAGGGACAAATATAAAGGCATTAGAAATCGATGCAACAGGTTGTGTAGGGATAAACAACGACGCCATATCCATAAATCTGTACTCGAGGAGGAAGACTCTGGTAGAGTATGGAAATTTCTAAAGTCTCTTGGAGTTGGGCGAGCTAACAGGAATTGCTCCTCTAGTAATGTTAATCTAAACCAGCTTAATCAGCACTTTTCCTCATCTTGTGCCATAGATGGTACTACAAAAATAAACACGAAAAATCAAATTTTGGCATTACCCACTCCTGATGATCCGGCATTCATTTTTAGTCAAATCGACTGTAGTGATGTTAAGAGAAGTATAATGGAGGTCAGCTCTGATGCCGTTGGTACTGACAGCATTAGTCGTAAAATGATCTTGCCTATACTGGACTTTCTGGTTCCTGTCATTTCGTTCATCTTTAATAATTCCATTACTTCGGGTGTTTTTCCTACTTCTTGGAAGAATGCACTAGTTACTCCCATTCCCAAAAAATCCAATCCATCCTGCTTCTCTGATTATCGGCCCATTTCTATTTTACCATTCCTCTCTAAAGTCTTTGAGCGTATAGTACATAGACAAATGACCCTTTTCCTATGTAGATGTAACCTTTTGAATCCATTTCAATCCGGTTTCCGTCCTGGTCATAGTACGACTACTGCATTGGTCAAAATAACTGATGATATCCGCTTTGGCATGGATAACCAGCGAGTTACAGTGCTGACCTTACTCGATTTTAGTGATGCATTTAATAGTATCGATTACGACTTACTTTTAGCAATTTTATCTTCTCTTAACATATCTCCTGCAGTCATTGACTGGTTTCACAGTTACTTGCATGGGCGCCGGCAGCGAATACGCATTGAAGATTCATATTCTGAATGGTGTTCGATTCATGCCGGGGTGCCGCAAGGTGGCGTGTTGTCCCCGCTCCTTTTTCCAATTTTCATTAGTTCCATTACTCAAAATCTATCTTCTTCCTACCACCTGTATGCAGACGATCTTCAAATCTATACTCAGTCTAAGTTACAAGATTTACCTCAAACTATAGGAAGAGTGAATGAAGATTTAGATGTTGTAGTACAATGGAGTAAATCTTATGGGCTGAAGGTAAATCCAGCTAAAACTAAAGTCATTATAATAGGTAGTCCAAAGTTGGTATCACGTATCGATTTTTCAAGCCTTCCTTGTGTCGAGTTAGATGGGATAAAATTAGAATATAGTGATACAGTGAAAAATCTTGGTGTCCTTTTTGATAAATTTTTTTCTTGGGTTCCTCAAGTCAGCGAAGTGAGCAGAAAGATGTTTGCAGCCGTTGGTTCTCTTCGGCGCCTCAGTAACTTTCTCCCCATACCCACTAAAATCACGCTTGCGAATACTCTCCTCTTGCCGATTCTTGATTATGCTGATTCTTGCTATCTCGACGTTAGTATGGAGCAACTAAATAAACTCGAGCGCATTCAAAATCTCTGCATACGGTTCATATTTGGACTTCGCAAATATGACCATGTCTCAGTTTTTCGCGAAAAACTCGAGTGGCTCCCAATTCGTCTTCGCAGGAATACTCACATTCTTTCTCTTTTATATTGTATACTTTTCAATCCTTCTACTCCTTCTTATCTAAAAGAGCGGTTTGAGTTTCTTAGCGATTCTCACAGTCGCTCTCTCCGTTCTGACGATAACCTTATTTTAAAAATTCCTTCTCATACCACATCCTATTTTTCTAATTCTTTTACTATCTCAGCTGTGCGGCTTTGGAATGCTCTCCCGGTTCATATTAGGCGGGCGCAGTCACTTCCTATATTTAAACAGCTTCTTAAGAAACATTTTTTGCCCCCGTAAGTTATTTTATATGTTTCTTTTATTTATTTTAGAATTTTCTATCAGTTAAGCTCGTTGCCATTATCACTATGTTTTTATTCATTTTCTTATATATGATATTTATTTTACTGTCTAAATTGATGACATGTTTTATTTTTATTTTTATGTTATATTATATTATATATATATATTTTTTTACTACTATTGTTTTGTATATATGTATTAAATGTTATCTTATTTATATTTTTAGTTGTACATTTATCTAACCTTATATTTTCTATTTATCATTGTACACCCCAACCTCGCCTTACTTTATATATTTTTTTCCTGATTTGTGCTAGGTTGCCTGGTAGAGATCGCTCATTAGCAATAAGGCCGCCTATTGCACCTATTTATTTTCTGTGTGTGTTTATTTCTTTTCTTTTTTTTTTTTTTTCCTCTGTATTGGTGTGCAATAAAGTATATTTTCATTTCATTTCAAAAACAATAATAGGGGTAGTCCAAGTTAGAATAGGGGTAGTTATGAACATTTTGCAAAAATTTTGAAATGTACTGATTTTTGTGATATTTTTTATTTCTGGTATTAAACTCATCATAAATCTTTTGCTTGAGTCAAATTGAATTCATTGCCAATACCATAATTTTTATAATAATAAAAATACCCCTGACCCCCCCGCAGTTTGGTCTCCCTTGCCGGGGCATAATCTGCCACCCGGTGCAAATGTGTATTTATGTAATGTGTATGTAGGTTTATTTATTTTGTAAACAGGCATGAGTATAGTGATAGTAATATAATGTATTTCAGACAGATGTCCATAGCTTGTTATTAATACATAAACTTATTTATTTATGCTAGTGGTTTGTGTTAGTAAAAATACCTAATCTATGTTAGTCCTTAATGTACCTTAACCTACTTGTATTTAAGGCCACCAGCATACTTACTGTGGCACTATGCCACAGAAAGTATGCTGGTGCCAATGTGCACCGCATTCCAGCTCCTCCAGAGAGGGCTTTCCAATTTTTATGTAATGGTCAATTTTGCCAAAAAACAATTGACAAAACTGTACAGAGGAATATAGAATGAATCTTCTTTAATATAATATAGTAGCTGTTCCATGCGGTTTCATGTGGCTTAATTTAATTTTAAGTAACACATATATGCAATATGTTTGTAGGGTTGAATACATTCAACTGGCAGCCGAGTACAAGCCAGCTGTGAATCTTGGTCAAGGTTTCCCTGACTACCATGCGCCTGAGCATGTAACTAAAGCACTTGCTAATGTTACAACGGGAGAGAATCCACTGCTTAACCAATATACTAGAGGGTTTGTAAGTATTTATATAAATATTATTTTATTAAATTCTGTTCCCTAGTGATTGATTTATTTGTTTAAAAAACCCCACAGAATTTTCAGGACTAATAAGTATTGGTTACTACTAGGAAGCTCTTTGTTTTTTTTCTTTTTAATCCACTACAAGTTAGCCCTTGACGGCAATCTCACTTGGTGTAAATAATGATGCAACCCAAGATGGTAACAGGCTAAGGTGTCCCATACACCTAAAAAGTTTATATGCGACATAGTGTTGGAACTCTAGACACCTTTTTGTTGGTAGCGTGGTAACTAGCAACAACCGAAATGACCAGACCAGACTCGAGCCAGGAATCGAAACCAGGACCTTTAATTTTAAAATGTGACAGATTACGCGTTGCGCCATGGAGGTCGTCAAACGATGTTACCAAATTAATTAATAGCGTTTTTCAAACTGCAGTGTATTCAAAAGATTCTGTAATATCAGTATAGCTCTATCTCTTGGTTAATGGTGTAATGGAAAGTAATGTAGTTGTTTTTACAATTTCAGGGACATCCTCGTCTTGTACAAAATCTTGCTAAGCTCTACTCACCTTTGATAGGTAGAGAGTTGGATCCAATTAATGAAATTTTAGTGACAAGCGGAGCTTATGAGGCATTATTTTCTGCTATCCTTGGTAAGTATTCTCTGTTATAGTAGAGTTCAAAGGAAAAAGAGGCCCTGGTTTTTCTGTCTGCATGAGTAACTTAATAGTTCCAAATTAGCAATCTACCCCTGATCACAACAAATCATTAGATACCCAATTAAGCCTGAGATCAAAAGCTAGATGTTAAACATAACCATATGTTTTTCCAGGGGGTTCAATATCGAATAAATTATGCAGCGTTCACAAAAAATAAAATACGTGAACCTAGAATTGCTCTCTACAGTGACTGCAAGCTTTCTTATCAGGTCCATGGTCATTGACCCACTTATAATAAAGATACATGTCATAGTAATAAAACTGGCATTGGAATGCTAAATAAAATAACTAAAATGGTATGTTCCAGGGCATGTGGAAGAAGGGGATGAGGTGATAGTGATTGAGCCATTCTTTGATTGCTATGAGTTCATGATCAGGTCAGCGGGTGGCATTCCTAAGTTTATAGCCTTGAAGCCAGTGAGTATCCTTAGGATTAATTTAAATCATAATGCAAAGCTTTCAGCGTTAAAATGCATTAAATAAAAAGTGAAATATTAAATTAAAATATTTCTTAAATTATTTGCAACAAATGGGACAAGCAAATGCAATAATTAAAACTGTTTAAAACATACACTCCATAATTTTCTAATGCAATATTTTGAAACCTCTATATAAATTCTTGTCTTTAATGTCCTATAACCTTATACTCCACTATCACTAACCTTTTAGAGAGCAAGTCAAACTTGTTAATAATGACTTTCTGTGTAGAATTATCAACTAAAATAACAATATATGTCTCTTGATTTTTGTTTGACAACATAAAATTACATAGAAATAGAAATAATTAAAGAGGGAGAAAGAGAAAGAGAAAGGTATTATACACTACTCGCTTGTGTATACGACTGTCGCTCCTGCACACGTCTCATTTAACGGTTTTACTCCACGGACTTTTTCTTACGGTTTTACTATCACATTTTTTTCAGTTTGGTCAAGCAGCAAAATCCCTATCTCCTCCAAGCCTGCCGTAAGGAACTTCGTTCCAAAACTTTGTAGATTACCAAGAAAATTGCCAAGTTAAAATACGCCTTTTCACATACAATGAGTTCACATTGATAACATCTTGATAACTTCTCTTACAGAAACCCAGCGAAGGGGAAACCACCTCAGCGGACTGGGTGCTGGATGAGAAAGAACTAGCTTCACTATTCGGCAGTCGTACAAAAATGCTCATATTGAACACTCCACACAACCCGGTGGGTAAAGTCTTCACTGCACAGGAGCTGCAAACGTTGGCTGATCTGTGCAAGAAACACAATGTGCTGTGCATATCCGACGAGGTGTACGAGTGGATGGTTTATAAACCTCATAAGCATATAAGGATCGGTGAGAATTTTACTACATGTTTCTATTCTAGCACTTACCGAAAAGGAGGAGTTCAAGTCGATACTAGACTTGGTTCGCTGTCTGTTTTTCATTTCATGAAGGGAATAGGCCTATCACCTCTAGAAGTAACTCTAAAGCAAATAACAGTGATAAACTAAATAAAACTGTGATAAATGATAATCTGTGGTTGAAGTATAGATATAGTGCAATTTTGTGGAATTTTCAAGATTATTTACTGTTATATAACGGTAGTATAAGTACATATCTATACATTGTTATCATTATTCTCTTTCAAATATTTTTAAGTCACATTCTAAGAAAACATTTGAACATAGAAACATAAACATAGAAACCTTATACATGTTAATATCATGTTTTGGTATGTTGACCCCAAATTGCTCTACCTACTCCGACCACTGGTGAGGATGCCTACGATAGAAGGGACTCAACCTGTCAATTGCATGCCAGTTATATTAAACCCATACCCCATCGGTGTCTATACGACACGTACTGGAACAAGCCGCGGCCTTAGCCACCCACAAGACCAGAGGCAATTCAGAAGTTATAAATGCCCAAATTAGCCCAGCCGGGGATCGAATCCGGTACCTCCTAAGACTAGCCAGAGAGGTCGTCAAAAACTAACATTCTAAAACACTGCGTAACTATTACTCCGTTACGCCACATTTATGCGTAAGACTACGAATATATATGGTTCCATCCTCATCAGCAACATTACCCGGCATGTGGGAGAGGACCATCACAATCGGCTCAGCGGGAAAGACATTCTCCGTGACCGGCTGGAAGACAGGCTGGGCTTATGGTCCCGCTAACCTGATGAAGAACCTGCAAGTCGTTCACCAGAACTGCGTCTACACATGCTGTACACCCATACAGGTAGGTACAGGTAAGGCAACGGTAAAATTCCACCGCATTAGAGAAGGAAAAATGGCCCATACTTTCTATGGGCCATTTTTCTTTCGATAACGTTGACAACTCCAAGCTCATTAGAGAATGAAAATGGTCCATATCTTCTATGGACTTTTCTTTCCATAAACAAATGAAACCTGAGTAATGAATATACATGATAAGTTACAAAATTATAAGAGAATATACACAACTTTGTGAGTAAATTACACTCAATTTCTTCTGAAAAAAGAGAAATACAATTTATATTGGAAACGATTTTGTATATATATTTTTTGCCCGCAACGTATCGCGAACAATTCCGTAATTACATACAGTTAATTAATATGCACAAATTAATTTTGATAATTGGGAGGGATATAAGTGACGAATTGTTACATTACATGCATGACTGAAAAAATTAATACAAATTTATTGTACGCCACAGATAATAAAAAAAATACAAAATATATCGGTAACACAGTAGGTACAATTTGGCGGCCTTATCGCTAAATAGCGATTTTAATACTAATTTTAATTAATAAACTTTTAACACTAATTTTTGTAAGAGAACAGGACTTTTAGCCTATATTTTAATTCAAATTAATTGTGTACCTGCCACTGTAACGGTGAATGTAAGAAATAAATAAAATAAAATTTATACAGCCTAAATAAAACAACACACGTAAAAGGGTACAGTAGATTTAAAGGACCAAAAAAAGGGTTCTGGTAATTTAAATATAAATTCCAGGAAGCAGTGGCACGTTCGTTCGAATTCGAACTGGCCCGGTACAACTCTCCGGAATGTTACTTCTTCTCGCTCGCCGAGGAGCTGGTTTCTAAGAGGGACTATCTCGTCAAAGTGCTGAGGGAGAACGGACTCAACCCCACCATACCGGACGGAGGGTACTTTGTAATGGCCGACTGGACCAAACTTGGTAAGAACAGACTGTGAACCACTTTCACCTTTTTTCTTTTGTTAAAACCACCACAGTATTTTACTCGCTGGTTTTTCTGAACGCACGGGGGACCCAACCGCCAACCGCCTTAGCCTACTTCTGGGGCTCCCGCGCTAAACTGGGTGGATCAGGACATTTTGATCACCCCCAAAAACTAAAGAAATTTGTGCAATGGCGAGCAGCTCGATGAATTCCTACTCGCCGTCTCTCCAAATCAATAACCACTCGATTATTTCAGTTTTTTTTTTAATCCAGGTAAAAAATGCCAATGTTTTTCCCAAGATTCTGATTAGTTATTGGTTTAGGCATGAAAGACTTTATTTAGCGTCTCGCATTTGGTGACCTTGAGAATTCATGCTCCGCACCAAGGGTCTTACGTTGTCGATACATTGATTTACCACTAGCCGTAGATCAATCATTAACGCTCAAAAAATGGGAAGGAAAAGTAGTGCACAAATAGCGACGCGTGCACTCCTTTCTCCCAGCGTGTGACAAAGCTAGACAAAAGTCACCGATTCTAACATTCGAGCCGTATAATCCGAATGAATTACAAAGCACTACGCGCCGCTATAGATAATATAACGGCCAGATGTCGAGTGTATTAGACGGGTTGTAATTCATCGATATACCGATATGTAGGAATGTATAGTTGGTGACAAATTCTCGCCTTGTTTTTGTATGACGCGCTCTATCTACGGCTAGTGGTAAATAAATGTGCCGATATTACACAATTGAAATATGCAATATCAATACAATGCACGTATGTACCTTGGACTGCTGCTTGCATTCGCTGATCCTACACCAGATCCAGGGATCATTAGATGCAAATATCGTTTAAGATTTAGCTCATAGTGCGCGACCCGTTTGTTGTTCGATGGTTCGTTTTATCTATAGTTTGATAGGTGGTGTCACTTATGCATTATATATTTTTCTTCCAGAAAATAAGATAGATCTAAAACAGGAGCCGGACAGGTACAAAGACTATCGCTTCACAAAGAAGTTCGCGAAGGAGGCCGGAATACTCACCATACCGCCCACGGCGTTTTACTCTGAGGAGCATAAAGCATTGGGGGAAAACTACGCGAGATTTTGCTTTATAAAGGTAAGGTTTTAATCAATGACCATTAGATTTGAACTATCTTTGTTAATAATATGACTAAATAGTTTTTTATAACGCGCCAATCTCTGGAAAGATAAAAACATTTCTTGAGCATTAGGCTATTTAAGATTACGAATCGAAATAATAGCGAAGGCAAGCGATATTGCCACGGGGGGCAATATCGCTTGTCTTCGCTATTATTTAGTGGGTATTGCTCTGAAATAATTTGACACCCACTCGCCAATTGACCCCCAATCACGTTTTCTTAACAAACAATACGACGAAAGCCCTATAGGATTATGTAAATGATAGAAAAGCTTAGGTGCGAATATTGCTATACTACGATTGCTTTTAAATAGTGACAATATGAGCTGGTAAAAATAAGCAAGAATACTTACATCTTTTATGATTACACAAAATTTTCTTTTGCAGAAAGACGAAAACCTACAGCTAACAGAGAAACTTCTCAAGGAGTGGAATGCTAAGAAAAACTAAGTTAGAATATTGTGTTTAGTTCAAAACTAACTCACTGCCTACTTAACATCACTATATCTATATATTTTATATATTAATGTGTACAAAATAATATAATAATATAAATGGATCTATTTTAGCATTTGTATTTAACGAAGACCGTTTTAAGTTTATAGTATCCTACTCAATGTTTATTGTTTCCTTTTTTTAAGTCAGACATTTACACTTAGGCTGTGACCCCAGTAGACAAACTGTTACGGGCGACTGAGTGAGCCGCAAATTGGTGGCAAACTGAAATTAGAGTTATGTGTTAACTCAGATCAATTTTCATGCGTCGCAAGCAAACTGTTATGAGAGACAGAACTGAGAGTTAGTGCACGTAACGGTGCAAGCTACGTAAAGTGAGTGCAAAACTCTGAACCCTGCATTTCAAATATATGGAAGGGCGTACTTGATTAGGGGGACACAGCCTTAGTGACCTTATGATTGGTAATCACACAAATCAGAGACGCAAATCCTAAACTACGATCAATGGTCTTCATGAAATATAAGGACAATCCGCTTGGAAAGTTTAATTAGCCAACTAAATGTTAATTTGCATAAAGAATATTTTTATTATAAAGTTTTACTTACAAAATTGCATTTATGGTAATGATGATGATGAAACATATATCAGCAATACAAACAAGTATTATGAAAGAAGATCAAAATCGTCTAGTGTCAGGTTAACATTTTTTTTTGTTGATTATAATTAAAAAAAAAAAAAATCTGTAAAGTAGGCAAACCAAGCTCGATTTTAAAGCTCGTTGTTCGATAAATATCCTAATTCTTGGATTTTATGAAATAAGCGATATTAAACAATTAATCGGCCAATGAATAAATAAATAATAGTTTAAAAAACTAAAAAAACACGCTACTGCACGCATGCGTAGTTCGCGCACTAGCTCTGTCTCTCTTACTCGCATGCAAAGGATGCGGAAAGAAATTAATTAATCCTGGCGAATCTAATTAGGATAATCGGATATTTTGATCGGATTATTGCATTGTCATCGACCTTTGACAGGTGTGCAAAGTTTGAATCAAATCTGTTCGTTCAAAGTAGGGCAAAATCGAGCTCAAAGGAGTCGGTTACAAACAAACAAACAAACATACAACATACAGGTGAAGCTAATAAAAGCGTGTTAAAAAAAACAAATGTAATAAAATAAAATATTTTTATAAGAGAATAATTATATCGATTGTTAATTTTTGTTACTAAATATTTAAATAAATGCAATCATAAAATGTTGAGTAAAATTTATTTCGTCCAAAAATCACAACAGTAAAATATGTATAAATAATACATAATATCAAATTATGTAACATTACTGCATACGTTTGTTATTAGAATGAAATAGTGGTTCTACTAGCAACAGTAATTTTTGACGTAAAGAGTGAAAGTCCTTGTACAAATAGATGTCAAAATTAATTTCACAAAACTATTTGAACAATTAAGTAGTTAATTGGCGCTAAGAAAAACAAAAAAACGCAATATTTTTTGTCCGATGAACACCGTATTTCAGATTACTAAGTTTGAACCATTACCATCTATTAATCTACTATCTTTACTCCATTACTCCGTTTGCATGTAGATTTACTTTTTTCTTAACTCGAATCGAATATAGTATTTATTGCAGTCCCATAAAGAAATCTAGCAGAAAAAATGGTCGGTGAATGTTTCTTAATGATTCTTATCTGTCATCATGATATTAGAGCTATACAGAATAACTGAAAGTTTTAGAGTTGAAACTATTAACTATTGTGGGTTTTTTATAACATTCCTGAAGGATTTTTGTAAATATTTTATGCTTTGAAGTCACCGCGCAGCCATCTCTTAGCGTCTCTTGTATCGTTCCCATACGTTTTTCCAAATCTGTAAATGCAAATAAATATATAGAAAATATAAAATCTGTAACATATATGAAGTCTCGAAAATAAACGTGGTTATGACGTCGGAGTAGGCATGCAGTGTTTTATCTCGCTCTAGCATTTGGATGATGTCAGTTGAAGTGTTACAAAACACGCAATTAGCAATGCCCTTAGTATATTAGCTTTTTCTAAAATATTTAGGTAATTAAACTGGTCAGAAGTATAACTAATTGGTTTCTAAGCGACATCGTGCCGGAACGCTTAATCGTTTGGCGACACGGCTTTGTCGGTAGCGTAATAACTAGTCGACTCGAGCTGGGAATCGAACCCAGGACGTCCAACTTTATAATTCGACAGCGCACGCACCACAGGTCGTCAAAGGTGTGTAATTTATATGCAAGATAATAATTTAGCAGAGAACTACTTACCGGAACATGCACCCGGGAACGTGTCCCGCGTAGTTGGGCAGCATGCCAACATGTTTGTGGTAGATCTCCGTTGGGGTGATGGACATTGGCGGGTCGGGTCTGTAGACAGGATGGATAAGGGAGCGTTATGGAGGATGAATAAAGAAGTTAGAAGAAGTTTAAAGTTTGTCTCCTTTACAGAGGGTAAATAAGGCTAGCTCTCTTCCAGTCCACTGAACCTCGATTTGTATGAAATCGAAAGAGCGCCAATAACTTTTTAATAGATCGCGCACTTTCGGTTCCATATAAATTTAATTTAAATTTCTCGCGATTGAATTAGTAGAAAATCTCGCACGACACTTAGAATTTTCGATAGATTTAACACTTGGGACCTTACAAATAAAACTGGCATAATGTAGGAATAGTTACGCAGTTTTTCACTCTAGACAGCTAAATTTCTTCTGGCAGAGCTTCTTTCCGAAGCTCCCCAAATAGCCCGGTTACGCTGTGGCAACCAATAGGGTTTGTACAGCTAATAGACAGTCCGAAAAAAAAAACTAGACATTTGAAAGGTCAATCAATCTATCAAGTCAATTAAAGTGTGACAAAACACTGCATAAATATTCAATGTTTTGCCACTTTTATTAATTGTAATTCTTCAGAAATTTGTTTTGTTTCACACAGGTTTCGGAGTCCATTTTCGTCCGTATTTCAATGATATCGAATAGACAAACTATTACGACTATTCCGTTTACTTTAGTCAAACAATTTTTTTATCTGATTTCTATCAACAGGTCTTTACTTTACCCCCGGGAAGTAAACAATGGGTCCCTAGGGCGTTCAGTAAAACCAGCGAGAGGGACATGGCGTGGTGGTTTTAAGTTCGGGTATACCCCCCAACAGGGGTGGGAGTCCCAAATAACCTCGTCCTGCCCAATGGACGGAGCTAGCCGTAAAGCTCTTCCACCTCGACAAAAAAAGTCTTTACTATTAGAATACTGATGTCATGGGATAAAATGTATTATAATAATCTTTAAACTTTATTATTAATAAAAAAGGATACGAAATAACAAACAATTAAATAATATACTTTTAATTATATACAGATATACAACTTCACAGCATTTTAACCATATACGGCCCCTCCAGGTGATATCCAATTTTGGCGTAATAATTACGCGTACCAACTCCAGATATAACGGCCATTTTATCAGAGCAGTGTTCTTCCCTGGCGATACGCTCGGCTTCCTCCATTAGAAGCATACCGAATCCCTGGTGTTGGAACTTTGTCGGGTCTCGAGCGTTTACCTGAAACCATTACACATCCTTTTTTTATACGCTACAAATTAGCCCTTGACGGCTATCTCACCTGCTGGTAAGTGATGATGCAGTCTAGGATGGTAACGGGCTAACCTGTTAGATGCACGGTAAACCCACACTCCTAATTGGTTTCTACGCTAGATCGTGCCGGAACCCTAAATCGCTTGGCGACACGTCTTTATTTGTAGGGTGGTAACTAGTCACGAAGCCTTCTACCAGACATTGGAGCGATAGAGGGAGCTTTACTCAGGGCATCTCTTCGTCAGTGATGCAGAAATGAGGAATGTGTAGAAGAACTAGAGTTAATGACATAGGTCGTCGGTCCAGCGAGCAGGTGGTCGACAGAACAGTTACGTTAAGCAAAAAAAAACTCACCGGAACCACGGAACCATATACGTGCAGCTCCCTCACAATACTACACTGTCCGAAGTCGGAATTCGGGCCCGGCTTCAATTCCGGGCGGTATGTATCCTTCGCACACTTCCTGAGACGTAACAAACCCACTAGGATGTCTTGATCTGGGTCTTCGTAGGATAAGAACGTCTCCCATCCACCATTTGCAACGTAGTCACGTCGTACTAGCTCGATCTGAAATTAAGAATGAAACAAGTATCTGTTTATTTATTTATTACGGCAAACCAGCAGGTAATAAATTTATTCATAACCATTTTTTAAAGCTTTGGGCTTATGTCAATGTTTAGCTTTTTACACCTACATAGTGAGAGATGGGAGAACCTTGAGATGGAGAGGCAAGATTGTCGCAAATCAATAGATAAAACTGTAAAGTCCTTTGAGGAACAGCCACTAAAAGAAACCGACGCTAAGCACCTTACCAAAAAGACCCAGCCAAGGACCTCCTACCTCTACACTCTTAATGCATTGGAGCAGTTACACTATGCGCCCTCACCGTCCGACCCCCCCGTTAACCCAAAAGTTCGGCCTCACAGGAGGCGCCCTAAGGCAGACGTTCCCTTAGTTTCTTCGAGCCCTAGGGATCAAAATTTCTACTGGCTTAGCTTCTTTCTGAAGCTCGCCAAACAGCCCGGTTACGCTGTGGCAACCAATAGGGCTAGCACAGCTTATAGATAATCCGAAAATAAAACTATGCGCCGTGCAATAGGATTTTCCAAACCAAATTTCGTTTCGCGAGCCATATTAGCTTTTTACAGTGTTTCACAACGTTCACAAATAATATCAAAGTAAGATATACAATATATTAAAATAATAAAACTGCAATATAAAAGATAGGTTGAAATATTAATCACAAAGTAATCACATAATATAATAAATTTGTAAGCATTCAAGTCCAAGATTGGTTACCTAAACTTAATTTTTATAAAAAATATTTTAGAATCAGAAGTCAAGTAGTGATTTATTAATTTAAAAATGTCAATTGGTACAAATATTATGTAAGAAGTCATAAGAAGTAATTTTCTGTCTAAAGTCAATATATTTGTTAAGAAACTGATCTTTTTATTGTAAGAGCATGAGTATTGTTATGTCATAGATACATAGATATACATGGTAAGTATATTATCTCCTCCTCTCCTCTAACTTTTCGGAGTTATGTGTATTTTTTAAGCAATTAAAATATCACTTGCTTCAACGGTGGAGAAAAACATCGTGAGAATGTCCGAGTTCTCCACAATGTTCTCAAAGGCGTGTGAAGTCTGCCAATCCACACATGGCCAGTGTGGTGGACTATGGCAAACCCTTCTCATATTGAGAGGAGACCCGTGCTCTGTAGTGAGCCGGTAATGGGTTGATCATGATGATGATATTATCTCCAAGCAATATTGAATATTCACTGTACTATAAATCCTTGGTTTTTGCTAATTTCTTTATTATCTTTATTAAAATACTTTAGTAACAAAGAAGAAGAAAAAGAGAGAAGTATCAAGAATAGAATAAACAATCTTACCTCATACGGCCTGACTTTATTATGTATCTCCTGTATGCCAACCTCTCTGGTTCTCACATCTCTACAGTCAGTGCCAAGGTCAGCCATGCGCGCTAGAGCAAGTTCTCTCAAATTGCCGTGCTCTACTCCCGACGATACTAGAGGCATCGGTATGTCGCGCTGGACTCTGCAAAAATTATTTAACTTAAATCTCCAGAATATGATCAAGCTCATTATGTGCTAAATTTATCTTATAAATTATACTTGTATATCGTAAATTAGTAGTCTTATAAATTCTATAGCTATAATATAAACTTAGAATTTGTGCATGTTTATCAATATTGTATGTGAACTTATATAATTTGCTGTCTGAAAATATGTATGCGAAATGTCCCTAGGAACCAAAAATCCAAAACAGAGAATTTTTTGTTTAAATTTTTATGGAGAAATAATTTGTGGTTTGTTTTAAGTTAAATATAAACATATTGCCATTAAAACATATTTTAACGTCATGCCCCTATGAACAATAAATTTACATGTTTTAGGAACCTCCTAACTTTTCTATCGTAATGATGCTTAAGAAGTCACAGAACTCTTGAGAGTGGGTAAATTTGGATTATTTGAAGCTAGAAGCTGGAATTCAATGACCTAAATGCGAACATACCTGTAAACCCTGGTCCATGGCGGTACCAAAGCTAATATTTTGGCAATCAAGTCCACTAGTGTGGAAGGTGGATAGCTTCTATATCTCCCCGTCTTCCACAGTTCATACAGTCCTGTTCCTCTTATAACTAATGTAGGGTATATTTTTAACCCGTCAGCTCTGAACGCTGGGTTCTCAAAGAACTCAATAAACTGTTCAACATCTCTCTCAAAATCTACATTGGGTAGATCTGGCATCATGTGAACTACAATCTAAAAGCAAGATATCAATTTTTATAAATACATATGCTAATGAGTGATTTTGCATGCAAAGCATTTACCAAAATTTGAAGTAAATGCAGTTGCTACTTATTCATTTATTCAGAGTACTACATATTTTATTTTGAATGTAACACACATTACAACATACATTAATGAACTTTCATTAAAAACTTAATTAGGGTTTAAACAATTAAATTAAGATTAAATTTTACATTTGGATTAATTTTTAGGTAAAATATTCTTTTGTACTATAAATGCATAAAATGTATTTTATGTTATTTTTTCAATAAAATTACCTTAAATCCAGCATCTTTTGCAAGATTGAAGTTCTCGCATACAGCTTTTACTGTATGCCCCCGATTTGTGTCTCTTGCTATGTCTTCATACACAGACTGAACTCCTATTTCTAGTCTGTATTAATAAAATAACACAATTATTAACATACACACAAACAGTTCACTTTTGCAACTGGTTCCTGCCAAATATACAAATAGTGAGAGTCCAGAGTGGTGGACTATGGCCAAACCCTTCTCTCATATTGAGAGGAGACCCGTGCTCTGTAGTGAGCCGGTAATGGGTGGGATCATGATGATTAGTAACTGAAATATATATGTCTTGAAATAATTCACCAGCTTTAGGAGTTAGTCAGTTAAAAAAATATTTATAAAATAATCATGTAATATATAGTGTTAAATTCACCTTGTACATCCATAATTGAGCATGTCACTCATATGCCTCTGCAAACAATAGTCAGGTCTAGTCTCTATTGTGATACCAATACATTTGGTCTTGGCTCTTTCAGAGTACTTTACTGCCTCCGCAACACAGCTTGATGTGTGACCAGACAATGCATCGTGTAGATTCCTAGAAATATAAAACACAATAATATCATAATATTAGCCAGCGTGGAAGACTGGCCAAACCCTTCTCATATTGAGAGGAGACCCGTGCTCGTTAGTGAGCCGGCAATGGGTTGATCATGATGAAGCATAATATTGCATAATAACTAAATGATGAGAATTAGAGCAGGAATATTGTGAGTGTTCAATTTCAATACATGAATCATAGAAATTAGTTTAGTCAATTAACTTACCTTATAAAATAATCCCTATAGTCCTCTGGTAGACTCATGAAAGTACCACCCATGACAATAAACTCAACCTTATCCACACTATGACCCAACTGTTTCAACTGTTCAACACGGTGGCGGGTCTGTAAATATGGATTGTATCGGGCTCTTATAGCCCTCATGGAGGTAGGCTCGTAACCAGTGTAACTTTGTGTAGAATATTCGAAATCCGAATCTGGTCCACCGGGACAGTACACGCATATATTCCCCGTGAAGTTAATATGGGGACAACGATGTGGTTTACACATAACTGCTACGACCGCAATACCTGATGCAGTGCGTATAGGTTTAGCTTTCAATTTTGGCAACAGTATACTCTTTGCGTCAGCAGGCACTGCTGCTATGATATCCACTAAACGAGGCGAAGTACCCAGTCCATACTTCGATGAGATTCGCGTCTTCATCTTGTTGAGGTTAACATCTTTCCCTTGACGATGTGCAATTAATAACTCTTGTATTATTTCGGATATCACTATCACCATTTTCTCCTCTTTGGAGAGGTTCGGCATTATTTTCTTTTTTGTCATTTTCGTGCGTTTCTATCAAAATTTCTTAGAACAAAATATAAAATAAATTACGTATTTTTATTTCACAATTCGGTAAAGGGTGACACCCGACTTCACAAGTAGATGACAGATGACAATTGACTTTGACATCGAACCTTTTTAATAATTGCGATGTCCGCTGTCAATTTTTTTTTTTTATAGCTGTACTGTGGCGTCTAGCTCGTTTTAGCCTTAACATTTGCAGATCGTGCTAAGTTTTAAAGTTGACGAATGCAGTTATCAACATCACTTCACAAATTAAAATAATGAAAATTATATTAGGTATACATGAATAAAACATATTTGAATTTTGAATTTGGTGCCAGCTGCCAAATCTGCTATATACATAGATTGAATATTATACTTTGTATTTGTACACAAACCTCTATGCTAAAGTAAATTGATCTAAAAATACTAATATCCTTATCTACAAAGAACAAAGTTAACCAAAAAAAAATTTTATAGATTTTTTTTTGCAAAAGAATGGCTAGAATATCTCCAGTAATATTCAATGGTTTTATTTTCAGAAATAATTTAAAATAAACCGACAGAACTCTGATCGACTTACTTGACTACATTCACAGGCGCCCATTCCGTGCTCTGCCGCCGTCTGTAGTTAGACGAGAAGTCGCATAGAGCTGAGTTGGTGAGCTTCTTCGAAGATTCACCAAACCGTTGAAAACCGTAGGGCACATGACCAGAAAAACCTTGAAATAATGACGAACATTTATTAATATAATATATAGTTATAAGTACTCATAGAAAATTAAGATATCAGTTTGTTAGGACTTTGCTTTATTATGAAAACTTTATTAGACAACTGTTTCGAAGGTGAGTGTAAACGCGGATGAAAACTTTAAATATTAGTCATACAAAAGATATATGAAGTTTTCTATTAATTTTAAACGTAACTTACGAACTGACTGGGAAGGATTGAAGCCCCAAATTTGATTTCGAACAAAGGAATTGTGAATTTTACCGTACGACATGGATAGCTTATATTTTGTAAAAAATAATAGAAAAGTTTAATATGCTAATGTCATTGTCGTTGTCATGGAAACTAAATACTTGATAAGTAATACTTAATAGGTTTTATACCTAGTTTACTAATTTATAACTCCTTTTCTAAATTTGATATCACACTAAAGTTCATTTAACCTAATGCGCGGAAGTATAAGAATGACCAAAAAATCCGTTTTGAGTATCTACATAAACCTCGATCCCTTCCATAAAATGAGATACTTAGTCCCTTATTTAATTTTTGACGACCTCCATGGCGCAGTGCGTGCGCTGTCGTATTATAAATTTGGAGGTCCTGGGTTCGATTCCCGGCTCTAGTCTGGTCTGGTGGGAGGCTTCGGCCGTGGCTAGTTACCACCCAACCGACAAAGACGTGTCGCCAAGCAATTAAGAGTTCCGGTAGAGCCGCAGTCGCGTAGAAACCAATTAGGAGTGTGGGTTAGCCTGCTACCATGCTAGACTGCATCATCACTTACCCTCAGGTGAGATAGCCGTCAAGGGCTAAATTGTAGTGAATAAAAAAATTTAGGAGAGTGCAGCAATTTTTGAAAGTTCACTCAAAATGGATTTTTTGGTGGAAATATCGTAATCACTAGCATTATTAATGTTAAATAGCGATTATAGTTCATAAACTGTAGGGAAGGTTTGTAGTTCTCTCTATTAGAGCCACGAGGGTGATGAATGACAAAATACTAATACCAGGCTGGTACTGCGAATAATTTCATGACAGTCAATAATTCGTTTAGAAAGTTAAATAGACATCACGCTTTGAAAGAAGTTTTTTGTTGATGATGTGACTGTTAAACATTTGAGTGGTTCATGAACACGAGTGAGATCTCCTTCTTTTTTTACCTTTCTTTGTATACTTTTCCGGATGACTATTCTCCATAAAGTAGGGGCTGATAGAGTGAGTGGCCGGAGACAATTTCGGCTCGTCCATCGGCACATCCCGTAAAATTCCCGCGCATTCTGGTCTTACCACCACTAGAGGTAGTTTAAATTCCGCTGTTGCAGACTACAGATTAAAAAGGTAAAATTAAATGAAAGGATATTAGGTATTTATTCATAAAAAACCTCCTTTGGCTATCAATAGATTCATTTGTATTTACATATTTTTGTCTCATAATAATCGTTTTTTTTAATTCGCTTTATTTGTCCTTTATTTATCTCTTCTTTGCTTACACTTCTTCTGTCTTATGTTCATCTCCATTCAATACATTTACTTCTTGCCTTAGTCACCTTTTTCCTCCATTCACTTCAGTCATGCGTTTTCCTCTCTTATTTTCTCCTTTCTCACGTATTACGTATGAAGTTCAAATCAATTTTAACTACTTTCAGCATTCCAGTTATTAATAGATGCGACTTCATATAAAACCGCAATAGTAAAAATAATGTTTCATCACTTTGTACAGCAAGTAATAATAAACGTACTTATTTTTTCTTTTCTTTCCATCTTGCTTCTGTCACAACCCAGCTCGTTCTCCCAACTCCATCTCATTCTCAGCTCAATTCAATTTACTTACGAATCTATCAACAAGGTTCCAAGGTTGTCCTTTGCCGGCTTGTAAGTCAACCACCCTTTCCAATTGGTTGCGTGCGGCCCGCTGGTTAAGTTGGGACTTCTGAAACTCTGATAGGGCTTCTGTCGCCGCTACGGTGTACCGCTGGCCAAAGTGTGCGTTCAATCGAGGCAAGAAACCTAGCGTACACAAATAAACGTACTTACTGTACACGCAAAAATGGATTGACCTTGGAATAGTATTTCAATTTGGCCAGGTTATTTGCTTATTTATTTTTAAACACTTTTTTTTTATAAACTCTAAATGTTTAGTTTTGTATGTCAGAAGCTATGATAGCCTAGTGGTTAGGGCGTCAGCCTCCTAATCAGAGGTCGGCGGTTCGAATCCGGGCACGCACCTCTAACTTTTCGGAGTTATGTGCGTTTTTAAACGATTAAAATATCACTTGCTTCAACGGTGAAGGAAAACATCGTGAGGAAACCTGCACGCCTGAGAGTTCTCCATAATGTTCTCAAAGGCGTGTGAAGTCTGCCAATCCGCACATGGCCAGCGTGGTGAACTATGGCCAAACCCTTCTCATATTGAGAGGAGACCCGTGCTCTGTAGTGAGCCGGTAATGGGTTGATCATGATGATGAAATGTTTGGGTCCTAATATTCTTCAGACAGTGCTTACGTCTAGACTAAATGTAAAGATATTTTTTACATTGAACTCGAAAGGACGTCCAACATTGGCCACGTGATAAAATTAGTCTTGGGGAAAATTTGAACAATTTGAAAATCAGAATAGATCCGATGTGGCAATTAAAACTGACGTAATGTCCAACTTGCCGAAATTGTGCGTTCGAAAACCGAAGCAAAAAATTGTTGTTCTACAATTAGGCAAGTACTGAGGAGTTATTTTGTTAACTCTTTACAAAATTGCAAAAGTAAACTTTATCCAGATTGTACTTTTGTTGTGGTCCACATAAATATATCGTTCAGAAAAGATAAAGATAGACAGCATCCTGTTGTTTGTAAATGTGATTCGTACGAACTCGATCCATATTTTATTAAAATCCAGAAATGAGGTGAGGCTGTTCTGAATTTCCCTACGCCTTTGAATATTTCATGAATGAGCATTCGAAGAAATACGTATATAAACATTATACCTATTGATAATAATAATTGTAAACGAGATGTGTCCCGTTAGCCCGGGTACGATCTGATAGCCGGGCGCAAAAAGCAACGTGATCTGGGAGTTGGTGAACTCAATGTTGCCTTCTTGCAAAGTACAGGACCAATGTGCCCGTAAAATTTTAATGTCAAAGTGTCATAGCAGATTTAATGTTTGAGTTGAATGTGGTCTTATTGAGGAAGATGTCTGATTATAACCAAAATTCTCTTCATTTCAATTCATCATCATCCCAAATGTCCAATAGTATGCATAGGTGATTTTTTGTCGGCTTTTCACATACCATGGTATTGCTGCTCAGTTTGTAGCGTTTATTTCAAATTGACATACCAAATTGGCACCTTTAAAAAGTCAAGTCTGTCTATTTATAGTGGCTCTACCACCGGTTCGAAAGATTCAAAAGGAAAGTCGGCAAGAAACTTATCAGTTGTTCTTTTTCAAAGTTAACAATATCAACAATATAATATCAATCTTGTGGCAGATGAAAGCGTAGCAGCCTGCTTTTAAGCAGTCTCGTCGTAAAAACAATAACTACCATTTTATGGAGATGATAAAAAGTAAAAAAGGTGACATTAACGATAAAAATCTTATAATAGAAACTATTATAGAAACATATAAAATTTATTGCTTCATAAGTAATAATTTACTTTAATACAGATTATCACACACTACATACTATTCATAATTAACCCTAAAACACTCCATCAAGTAGAACCTTCTCTGGGAAAACAGCTGTTCGTAATCACTGTTAAAGGTGCAACGGTGAGCGCCTTCATATCCTAGGTTTTAAATGCAACGGAAGACTCCACGTATTCATATCCTAAGGAAACGGAACCGACAGAGTATATGTTGACCAATTTTAAGTAGTACACTACTTAAAATTACCAGCTATCTAGTGTAAACCAAACCAAAGGTGTATGTTGAATTACATTTGCAATTTACTTTTTTTTATCCACTACAAGTTAGCCCTTCACGACAATCAACTGATGGTAAGTGATGATGCAGTCTAAGATGGAAGCGGGCTAACCTGTAATGGATATGGTAAGCCCATATCCCAATTAGTTTCTACGCGACATCGTGTCGGAACGCTAAATCCCGACATGTCTTTGTCGGTTGGATGGTAACTAGCCACGGCGTGGCTTCCCACCAGTCGAGAGTCGAGCCAGGAATCGAACCCACCTTAAATTTTATAATATGACAGCGCACGCGCTGCGCTACGGAGGTCGCCGGGCCTCCTCTTTATGTGTGTCGCTCGATAACAAGGCGTAAGTCGAACGGATAGGACTGGTACCGTTTTGTTTTAGCTCCAAGATATGCCACTGTTCACGTCCGACTTGCAGTTATATGACTATTCTTATTAAGGGACATCATAACTGTAAATTATTACCAGAATGTTACTTGTGAGCACTTACGAGAGAGTTCCTAATAACTACCTACGGAGTCTTTGGACGAAAACTTGTAGAGCGGTTGTGAGGCATTGTTCATGTATCGTCATTATATAAATAATTAAATTATAAGCACAGGAGGAGTTGGATTGTTAGAAAATTTGTAATGACTTCTGTCCGTTTAATGGTGACCTTAAAGTGTTAGTATGATCGTAACAGCTCGCCAAATATGAAGCAACATGGAGGACCTAAGCTCAGATTTATTTTATCTTTATTGGATAGAAGGTCTGTGGTGTGGTGGACTAAGTCCATCAACGGTCCGGAGTTGTTAAATAAAAGGGAATGTTCGGAAATTTGAATAATAATCGAACTCTAAGTCCACTACTTTTGTCCCTAGATATAATAATAATAAATAATAATCGCAGCCAGGATGCAAAAAGCGGTCTTGCTGGACTCGGCTAGGATAATCGGGCGGTTTCTCAACCTGTCGCCCTGACCCCCGGCCGTTTGGTCTCCCCTGCCGGGGTGTAATCCTCCGCCCGGTGCAAATATGTATGTATGTAATGTGTATGTAGGTTTATTTATTTTTATCCATTTAAGTTTATTATATCTCTTTTGGTTTTTATATGTATTTATTTTGCACACGGGCGTGAGAGGTAGCGTATAGTATAAATAATAGAATGTACGTTCCTTACCAAACACTTACAACAAGCAGACCTATGATCCAGATATAAAAAAAAGAAGTATGAACCTTTAAGAGTTTGCTATTTATGTTTATCGGTTCGAATCTGATTTTTAAACTCTTTTGCATTTGTTAGCCTAATTCTTGATTGAAGTTTGTAGCCTTATGTCTTGCAACAAGCTACAAAGATCCTGCAACAAGCAACGGGCGGTCGATACGACGCGGTGAGTCATACAACGAAAGTTTGTATGGGACAAATTTACATACCACAAGTTTTACGCGTTTCAAAAGATTCTTTGGATTTCAATATAAGAATAAATTTTTATTATTTAATTTCAGAGTTCAAGAATATACTAGGCCAGAGCCTCGTGTGAAATCTGATCATATTGAACTTCTCGACGTTCGAAGATCCCAAGGCCCTGGGGCTGTCCCTTTTTACATAATGTAATATGTATAAATTAAATCGGCTTAATAATTCCAAGTATTATTAACATATGATTGGAAAGGACCTTGCATAGGTATAATAAAAGGAAATCCAATTGTAGGTGTGACCGATGAGGTTTCTGTTATCTTTTAAAGATATAAAACATCATGAAATTACTGATTTTCCATCCGACACTGCTTCTGGTCAAAAACAAAAACTTTCAAATAAATATAGGAACAGAGACCGCTTTTTATGTTTCAATTATTGTTTACATTGTATTAAGTCGATGGTGATACTAAAACTTAAAACTAACTGACTAACAATTTTTCCAAACGCGTTCTGATCTAAGAAGAATCCCACGGAAAACTTAGCCGAGCATTATTATTCTCATCACCATTTCACGATGTTCCGATTGCAAAGTTAAAGTATTTTTAAATATAATAAATATAATATTTATTATATAATCGCGATTCTTGTCTATCACGCAATTTTACCTAATAAAAACATTCATTATTCCACAATACTAATTGACTTGAAATATACACTCGGTAATTGTTAAGACACTGCAATGATATAACAGTAGAATATTGCGTTTTAACCTTGACATGAGCTGCAACCAGTTAAGTCTGACTTAACTGTCTAATCTCCCGTCTGCTTTACTTTGTTAGCTGGCGGCAAATCATTGCTTTTAAGATACGATTTTTTTTATACACTACAAGTAAGCCCTTGACGGCTATCTTACCTGGTGGTAAATGATAATGCTGTCTAGGATGGTAGCGGGCTAACCTGTTAGGAGTATGGTAAACCCACGCTCCTAATTGGTTTCTACGCGACATCGTGTCGGAACGCTAAATCGCTTGGCGACACGTCTTTCTCGGTAGGGTGGTAACTAGCCACGGCCGAAGCCCACAACTGACTTTCGGATGGAGAAAACGGGATATGGTGGATGATTACCACACTTAACTTAAGTTTATATTAAACGTAAGGTTAAAGAAAAATCATACTATAGTGCCAAGGATTATGATAATGATAAACAAGCTTGGGTAAGAAATATAATATTTTTCCAATAAGATACAGCTCTTAAATAATTTTCAGTGGCATGTGAGATAGTGATATCAAATGAAAATGTAAAATGTGTAAATTGTGTTAAATAAACGAAATTGATTTATCATCAGCAAAAAGTGAAAAATTTTCAGTACCTATATTTTTTACTTGCTTTTTGGGACGCCAATACGGACGCAGAATGACGAATTTTCTCCGGCCTGATGTCATTAATGGACTATGTATTCGGTAATTTCAACCGTGACCATATAAGAGCATCGGCAGTGATTCAGATTCTTAGAGACTCACGAAACTTGACCACATGTTTGAGCAATTACTGTTACAATTGATGCAATTATTTTATTTCGTTAAAGGTTTTGTGTTGCATACTTTATAAAGGCTCTATATCTCAATAAAATATCCATTTAATCCGCTTAACCTTATGTCAGCCTCTGTCTAAAAAAAGTACCGACTTTAAAACTGACAAATTTTAATTAGAACTGTGAAAACTGTAACTGTAAACTCAAGAGTTAAAAAGATAATTGCATTATTTCCACAGCTCACACAATACCTAACCTGATATTGGGTGTCTTGTCTTTGATCAAGTAATTACATACCTACTCCATCAAGTATCCATTTATTGATAATATAACGTAGGTACATTTCAGTCTGCTAATATCCACTTCTGAACATAGCCTTTCAAATCCACCACAACCGGTCCTCAGCCATCCTTAACCACCCACCCTCCTCCCTCTGTTTATATCCTAGGTCCATCGTGCTGGAGGTCGTCCCACGCTACTCTGTTCGCGGTCTCCACTCGAGGACTTTCCTGGTCCAACAGCCATCATGTGATGAGACCTAAGACCTGCCAATGAGCATGGCTATTCCAAGCTTTTAGACTATGTCATTGAAGGACATCTCTGTGTTTCTAATTTTATCTTTCAGGGATATTATCAGCATAACCCTCTCCATACCTCGTTGAACGATTTTAAATTTGGGCAAAAGGCCATTTAAAAGTGTTCATGTGGTGGAATAACAAACTGTGTTGTATGTAGGTTTTATAAACCTTTGCATGCACTGTATATATGATAGTCAGCCTATATGAATGATAGTTTTCGAATGAAGCAAGCTAACGCCAATTATTTCGTAATCCCTAATCCTACTGGACAGAACATATCAAAAACAAACATATATTTGCACTGAATTTCATAGAATTAAAATAACCAAAAACGAAACAGACGTGGTATATTTAAGTAATCTAATGTATAGGTTTTCTAATGTATAGGTAGCTAGGTACCTTATAATAAGGAATCATACGAAATACCTATCTAAAGGCACAAATAGTTATCGCACATAACTTTTATTTCCCCGCAGCGTCATAGCAACTTATGTGAAATGCATTACCAGATCATAAAAGACACGTCTTTAACTTTATAGGATTTCTTTAAGATTATGATCTCGATGTAATTATGCATTCTTGTTGACCGGTCCAAAGTCATGAGTCAGGTAGGGTCAAGTTGCGAGAGAGCTGTCCAGGAATATTCATTTGTATGACTTTATTATATTGTACTACACCTCATAAAGCCTTGTTTTAAATCAGATTAACTTGTACTATTTCCTTTGTCACGTTTTCAAGCGTACAAGTATTAACAGACGATCGAATTATTTTGGAAATAGCTTTCTTGTGAGAGTAGCTACGTTTTAATATTTGTTAGTTGATTTTTTTTATATAGATATATTTGGGAATATAATATAGTGGGAATAAAATATAACCGTGCTACTCGTTGACAATGAAGCCTTCCTGAAGTATTGGTAAAATAATTTAATCGGTTAGGTGGTTTAGGATTATGCGTGAAGTCGTAAAAAACAAATTATCTCACAGCTCTAGCATTTATAATATTACACATAGACATATTATATATATATATATATATATATATATATATATATATATATATAGGTAATACATTTAAAAAAGTATATGTTACATACATATACTTTTTTCTATAACTATATCTTCTTACTCCATTATATTGATTGCCCGGAAGAGATCGCTATGTAGCGATTAGGTCGCAAAATTGTGCATCTTTTTCCAAAATTTAGTATTTCGAGTAGCTTATATTAATTAGCGTGGCGTAGAAAATAACTAATATTATGACATAAAGTTATCACGCAGATGGTAGATTTTTTCCTACTTACTTGACACTTATCGTCATATTTTGGACAATTCACACAATATTTTTATAAATTGTAGCCTATGTGTTATTTTGATGTATAAGCTACATTATTGTAAAGTTTCATTAAAATCCATTTAGTAGTTTTTACGTGAAAGAATAACAAACATCCATCCATACTTACACTTTTGCGTTTATAATATTAGTAATTGTTTACTAAATACTTATTCGTGTTTTACAACAAAACTGCATACATTTATTCCTATCATTAATAGATAGGTGTTTACAAAATAAATTAAAACAAGTGGTAATACCATGAAGCACGAGTAAAACTTATCAGGAATAATTTATTTGAGATGACCATAATATTATGTCAGGACTTGGTTCATTTAAATTGACACCATTATCGAGATCGCGGTAAAAAAATACACCTTAAATAAACACTGATTCATGATTTCGCATCATATCGTGCGTTTGGTTCTAGATTGGGCTTTACAGGTTTTCCTTCTCGTGACGTTTGTAAACATGGCCGTTCAGATAACCGAAGAACGTTTGCTTAAAATGTTTACCGGCGACCGTTACATGCATTTTTGGGATTATTTAGGTAATACTTAGCATTTATACTCACATACGTGGTGACCTACTTTCCGCATTAGGACAGCGGTATTATTTTTTAAAAGCAAAATCGTCTTTGGGTCATTGGGCAGGAAAATTTTAATACTCGTATCAAACATATATATCCCCCTATGATTTTACGAACTAACTGTTGAACAGCTGTATAAGAATTTTAAGATAATACTATTCCTCAAGTTATAGTCAAACGTTCTTTGTTTATCTCTTCTTTGTGTCATAGATATCGATTATGATTGTAGACTATTTTTGACAGAGCAAAGGTTTTTGTACGCAATGGACTTTTGGTCGATGGCAGATATATCATTGTTGCAAAATGTCTACGTGATAGTTGCATTAACGTCGTACAGTAGATACCAATGCATACTGAAACTCAAGAGGTTCACAGTTTTCCCGTACAATATCGCGTAGAAAAGGTTTGGAGTATGAGTTTAATACAACTGCCATATCCCTAATAAGCTGTTAAAGGCCGCTACTACATTAGACAAATTCTGTATACATTAGAAAAAAGGAATACTTCGGACACGAGTGTGAATCTATAGAGCGTCTTGTCATGCAAGGCAAGTTGGAGGGCATTAGATGTCGAGGAAGGTCACCCATGCGATGCACCGATCAGATAAAGTCTGCTGTGGGCGGTCCTTTGGACGAATGCACCAAGATTTCAGCCAACCGAGAGAAGGGTCAAACCCTACTCATATTGAGAGGAAACCCGTGCTCTGTAGTGAGCCGGCAATGGGTTTATCATGATGATGATGATGATAAAAGAAGTGGCGAATGCTCGTGAGGCGTACAACATCTGCCCTCAAAGACCACGACCACTCTGTCAAGAGTGTTACAACGAAGAAGAACGACACGACGAAAGACTACATTACACTGAATTTTCACTTACCACCTGTTATTGCATTGAGACACAATTGCAATAACGGAATCGGCCATTCTGTTATCGCAATTGGTTCTCATTGGTCGTACAATTACATCATGATACTGATAAAAAAATGAATAAAACGTTCATTGGTATAAAAATATTTTGTTCAATCTGTAGTAAAAGTTTCCAAGCGAACAGTAAACACAACTTAAATAGGCACGATACGCGATTGCCTCCTTTTGTTGGGGCCAACGGAAATTGTAATAATTGTAAAGTTTGCAGTGCTGAAATTGTTTACAACCTAAACTTAAATCAAACGTCCCATGTCAAAAGCCTGCCATCGGCATGTAGGTAGTAAAATATGGAACGGTATGAATTTATAATATATGTCAATATTTTAGAACGGCTGGTAGACGTCCGGGAACTATACAACGGGTCCCCCAAACGTCCAGTAATACCAGCGAGAGGGAAATGCCGTGATGGTTTTTAGTTAGGTTATACCCCCTATGTGAGTCCCACATAACCCTCGTCCTATCCAAGGGACAGAGGTAGCCATAAAGCTTTTTCACCACGACCAAAAAAAAGCATTCGACATCATCAGACGACAATTAATTCTATGCCCAGTACCCATAACCGTTATTGCATTTCCATACGCGTCTAATTACCGTGAATGCGGTGTATTATATTTTGTCTTACGTTGGTAGCACGTACTCGTAGTGAGATACATCAACCATTGTCATAATGGCTTTTCTATTTTCTATCAACTATCAACTATCAAGTAGTTAAAAAAAATAGTAGTCAAACTTAAGGTGGTTATACTGTCACAAATTAAAAATAACTTTAACACGATTGTTGAATAACTAGAAAACTTCGCATCCGGCACGGTACTACTGGTAAAGGGTTTAACCAACACGTTTTTGTTCGTAGTTATGTGTTAAATACTCTATTCTTTCGATTAAGATAGTTGTCCGCATATGGGAAAGCAAATTGGATGTCTTTTTGCATTGTTACACCCATATTGAAATCGTGATGACGAATAGGCGCCATGCCAATAATAAAGATAAATTAAAAGAGAAATGTGTTATGTAGTAGGGTCGTAGGTATTCATCCGGGAAGTATACAACGGGTCCCCCGGTGTCCAGTAAAACCTGCGAGAGGGACATGCTGTGGTGGTTTTTAGTTCGGGTATACCTCCCTTCGGGGGTGGGAGTCCAACATAACCTCTTTCCCGCCCAAGGGTACGGAGGTAGCTATAAAGATTTTTCCACCACGACAAAAAAAAAAAAGGGTCTTAGGTATTACTTTACTACCTTCTAGATCCATTTTGTAATAGCATCGATGCAGCGGGTATACCTATCTATCGTATAAATTGCGTAGGTATTACGCGGCAATGTTTTTCCTAATTTGCATATTGCGGCATATTTGAAACAAAACGTCTTCTTTGATTTGCATTACACCATTCTATTGTTACAGTTTTAAGTTTACACTTTATTGTGTCATGTGTTTCAAGAACTCGCTCAACATACCAAGGGTATGTACCTACCTACCTACTGTAGTTTAGAAAATTTTCTTAATATTGCTTTTTTTTTTCACGCTGGGAAATGCTTTTACGCATCCCCTCCGGAGGCGACGCAGGCAAGACTGCGCCGCTTCCGACGGGGTATGTGGGACTCCCCGGCGGCCAGGCTGGCGACCAGAATACCCACTAAAACCCAGCGATGCTCCTTGGCGTCGCCTGGTGGCTGGGTCACGGGAACACTTGTGCACTCGACCGCGGCCCAGCCAGTTCTTAATGTTGCTGGTATTTCTGGTCATGGAATTGTTATCTCCACGAAATATAAATGCACAATTATATAATAATACATAATTATGCATTATTTTTTTTCACCCCTTTTTTTTTAAATTTAATTTTCTGCACTTTTTATTGGTGTATAAGAAAGTGTATTTTAACTTATTCATTTTTCATTCAATATATGCAATTAATACCTTTAAAGTATTCGCTGTGTGTAAGCTGTGATGGCCTAGTGTTTAGGGCGTCCGCCTCCTAATCAGAGGACGTGGGTTCGAACCCGGGCACGCACCTCTAACTTTTCCAAGTTATGTCAGTTTTTAAGCAATTAAAATATCAGCGCGGTGGACTATGGCCAAACCAGTGCCCGGCCAGAGACCCGTGCTCTGTAGTGAGCCGGCAATGGGTTGATCATAATGATGATGATACGTTGCCATCTCACCTGATGGCAAGTGATGCTGTGGTCTAAGATGGTAGCGGACTAACCTGTTAGGGGTATGGTAACCTACCTAACCTACACGTAATTGGTTTCTACGCGACATCGTGCCGGAACGCTAAATCGCTTGGCGACACGTCTTTGTCATAAATTAAGCAGACGTTCCCTAAGTTTTCTAGGGCTCAAAATTTCTTCTGGTAGAGCTTCTCTCCGAAGCTTAAACCACAACCAATATGGTTAGCACAGCTAATAGTCAGTCCGAAAAAAAAAACAATTCTCTACTCAAGTTAAACTTGGTGAACCATGCATGGTATACACTTGTTACAGGTGTAATCTATTGTAATGTTTATTGCTGAAGTATTTACCTTCATACCCCGGTATCATGGGATGCTTGTACACTGGATCGCCGTTGCGAAACCGCGCGTTCACCACGTCGATGTCAGTTTGCGGCGGACGGAATATCTGATAAGGGTTATACTTACAAGTATTCTTGTTATAAACATCTCAATTGCATCTACACATGTCAGCTATTTCGAAAGTGATACGCGAAAACTAGGTAAGTGTATCCGTTGTGTAGTTCTGTTTGTTTTTATAGTTATTTAATCGATTTTTATTGGAGCGAAAGTGATTGGTGAGAAAATGGCAACACTTAAGCAGAATCCACGGGCCATTCCAGTAAATATTATATCATATGGTATTTTATTATGGGGTAATACTGCTGATATTGACACTGTATTCGTTTTGCAGACGTGGGCTTTTCGTGCGATATATTAGTTGGGCCCCAGAGAGTCATTGAGAGAAAAATTTAAAGAATATAAAATAGTAATAGTGCATAACCAATATATATATGAAAATTTAATGTATGTCGATAAAAAAAACTTGGGTGTTCTTTTGCTCATCTCCATAGGCACCATAATTTATAATTGACTATGTGAGATGGTGCTGACAAAAAAAAACCCCAGCTAAATATTTTGTTGTGGGTTTCTTCTTAGACCTGGGCGCGATTTGAACCCTCCTAGCTTTAGTTTTTAGTTGGCGAGTGTAGTTATCACCATCACTAATAGAAATAATAACGCCTGTGAATAAAGCTATTTTTGATTTTTATAGTATTTTCGCTCCAAGTGATTGGGTGAGAAAATGGCAAGCAGAGTTAACGGGGATTCTAGTTAAGTTTCCAATAATTTGATTACCTGGAAATCATCAGCAGTTCTATCAGACAGCACGAGTCTTTCGGAATGACTGACGCTGGGATCCAGAAGAATCTTGTGCGTGGTTGAACCATATGTGTCCCCGATACGGTATTTGTATTCAGGACAGTGGCCTGTGTAACTATAAAAAGATAACGTTAGTTATGATTAAATAAATAAACACATTGATTAGCACATATATTGGAGTGAAGGGCTATGTTCTAAGACCCTCTCATATGTATCCTCCGTGATGCTGTGCGTGCGCACATAAAGTTGGAGGTCCTGGGTTCGTTTCGCGGCTCGAGTCTGGTCTGGTGGAATGCTTCGGCCGTGGCTAGTTACCTCCCTACCGACAAAAACGTGTCAAGCGATATAGCGTTCCGGCACGATGTTGCGTAGTAACCAATTTAGAGTGTGGGTTTACCATGACAGTTTGGCCCGCTACCATCCTGGACTGCATCATCACTCACCACCAGGTGAGATAGCCGTCAAGTACCTACTTGTAGTGTAAAAAATATATATCCAGTAGTGGAACATTAATAAAAAATAATTTATTAATTCGTTAACCTGCGTGCCATGTGACATGTAAAAACTGTTCCATTTCGTGATTGATGTTTATATTTTTTAAGAACTAGATTTTAGAGGCTGCTACCAAAACTTGCAGTTTAGGATAAGGTAGTGTCATTGTAACAAGTTCTTTTCAATCTGTTTTCAGTCTGTGTAGGTATATCTAACTTGGGTTAATAAATATATTAGATGGCAATACCGAGAGACGAGCAAAAATATTTTGGCAACACTTTTATGTATTTTTTAAAGAGCGATTTTTTTTAATCTTTTCCAATTTAATGATTACAGATTGAGATATAGGAACGATAAACAAGTATACCTTAAAAAATAAATAAATAAATACCTTAATTGCTATCAACAATTAAAAAAAAATGTGTAAACTCTGTAATCTGTGGCTGCAAGTTAGAACAGATATAATATAAATAATAAATAGCTAATAATAATATAGATAATGAATAGCTTAATGTTCATTGTAATAAAATTAATCTTTATCATTAATTTTTTGTCAATCTCATAGAGACTATCCAATTAACCGTAACCGATATTGGTTAACATTTGTGGCTAACGAGATGGAGCAATCAAAAAGTGAAAACGTCACGACGCCCGGCCATGGACACTCCAACATAAAGGATATTTATTTTTCTGACCCGCGCGACACTTGACACGTTCATATATCACATTCGATATCCTCTTATTTATCGCTTTGTTACGAACTTATGATACGAATTGGGTGTAGTTGCTCAACTTTAATAGGTTGCTTGTAGATTGCCTCAAGACCCGCAAGGTAGGTTTCCCTCAGCACTAAAAATAAGGCATCATAACAAGGAGACATGAAATATATACCCAAAGGAAATTATCAATACTTGTGACTCGTATTTATCCTATAACGTTTAAATCAAGAATTGGCGCGTTTATCAAATTCAAATTCAAGTAATTCAAATAGTCCTTTAAAAGGCACTTTTGACGCGTCAATAATTTACATAGTAGTGATTTGATGGTGATAACTACATTCGTTAACTTAAAACTAAAGCTAGGATTCCCGGTCCGGTTTAAGAAAAAGCCCACAACAAACTTAGCCAGGTAAATTTTCTTTCTGTTATCCTGGAACTAGGAGATTCGTCTTAAACTTACGGTTACGTTAAGATATCGTTCGGTTTAGCGCCATTGCAGATGAATTAATATGTGCTGCAATTTAAAAAGAGCAGAAAGTAGCGGTAATACATATTTCTGCACAGAAAATATATGTACGGGACATTCGAGGTGATTCGAGCTGCTCGCATCTCAAAAATGCTGCGTGTAAAATAAGCAATATATGCTTATTTTACTAACTCTTTTTTTTGACGGCTATCTCACCTGGTGGTATGTGATGATGCCGTCTAAGATGGTAGCGGGCTAACCTATTAGGGGTATAGTATACCCACGCTCCTAATTGGTTTCTACCCGACATCGTGCTGAAACGCTAAACCGCTTGGCGACACGTCTTTGTCGGTAGGGTGGTAAGTAGCCCAAGCCTCCCACCAGACCAGACTCGAGCCGGGAATCGAACCCAGGACCTCCAACTTAATGCGACAGCGCGCACACTGCGCCACGCAGTTAGTCAAACTTATTTACGTCGTTCGTTGTTAACTATTTACAACAAATTGTTTTAATTGCCACGAATGTTCATGAAATATTGTGTGGGCGAGTTTTTTTTATATAAATAAGACAGGCCCTGTAGCGAAACTTAAGTCTTGTGGGAGACTCAGATGACGCAAAGACACCTTTCGTTGCTTGCGGTTTCCGCGCTACTTCTGACACCTAAATCTCCCGCGACCATCGTGGTAATGTGCAATGAACTTAAAGGATTAATCACGAAAGATTATTCATTTTGAAGCTGACATTTGACGTGTCTGTGATTGTTATGTAAGGTTAAGATTGACAAAGGGCTGGCTAGCCTCGATGACGTTCTGTCCTTCGGGCGCAACTTGCCTCAGTCCCGAGCCATAACGACGTATGCGCAGAGCATTTTCATTTGCTTAAACTTTGTTACGTAGAAATAAATTAATAAGAATCGCTAACAGTCGGAGCCGCTGAATATGAATATGGTATTCCTGAGAGCTGTGATAGCCTACTGGTTAGGACGTCTGCGAGGCATGATGTCGCGTAGAAACCAATTAGGAGCGTTGGTGTACCATACCCCTAACAGGTAAGCCCGCTACCTCCACAGCATCATAACTTACCACCAAACTTGTAGCGTATAAAAAAAGGTCTATTTTGTGGCTCATAAAGTGGGTATAAGGTATGAGATACAAATAAAATGCATGGACGGTATAACCAGCTGAGTTTTTAAGGCTTAGAATAATTATGATGGTTTTTGTATTAAATATTAAATACAAATACAAACCCGGGTATATAATGAGGTTGAGCGATGCTGACCAAATCCAATGCCATGATTTAATGCATAAACCGAATATATTGATTTGAAAAAATTAAATTCTTAACTCATAATTTCTTAAATTTTATGCAAATAAAGGATAATGTCACGACATTAGAATATCTGTAATTTTTAAACCGCAATGTTTGTGATACTCCGTCTTTGACAGACAGGCGATTTTGACACTGTCATAATAAAAATTAATGTGTGCAAAATAAAAAATTAATGTCATAAATTAATGCCTGTAGGTCTTATATTTATGGTATATTTAATAATAACTTACTACTTTGGAAGAAAACATTTTTTTTTCTTTCAACGTAGCCTTCTTCTTTTAACTTTATGTTTGTATCCTCCCTAATACAAAGTTTCAGCGATTAAGTCAATAATCTCAAATTTGCAGGAGAAAAATTATATTCAGCAGCAGTAGATTTTCATTAAATTCAGAAAGATCATCGTAATACATTAAAAAGGTCGATCAAAACACCAATAAAAAACACGTTTCATATGTGGGATACTTTTTTTTTAAATTTATGTGTCTTTTATATTATTTGTTCTTATAGAGGCACTGTTTACCTATTATTATTCTTACGATACAGGCCGTTCCTAGAAGAAGGTGGAAAGCGTAGGCTTAGTACCAGGATCCTGTTATCACTCTGCTAGTGAGAATTTCTAAAGAATAATTATTTTAAACAATAAATAGCAAGTATAAATTTTACTTGCTGGTTATTGTTCATCATGGACTTCCGCAAAGTAACGCCTGCTCCTATTCAATATTTAACAATTATTTTATTTGTATTTTATTTATTTAGGTTTACCAACAGCTTAAGACATTTTAATTGTACTAAAATAATTTATACAAAATAAGCTATTAAATCTAAATGCTAAGCTAATTATAGGTAAACACCGCATGCAAAGGTGTATTACATTAAAGGTGGAAAATAATCAATAAAAAAAAACACTAAACATGTGAATACGTGAAATAACAAGAGCAAAAAGGAAAAAAAAAACAGAAGTGACTAAACAAGTATTAAGGTAAAATAAACTAATTAAAACAAAAATAAATAAAAAAGCTAATCTATAATTATCTTAAACCAACTAGGACCGACCTTCGAAATTAAGTCAGATTTTTACAAAGTAGATCTGGTTCATTATTAAAAAGTTGATAAATTCTTGGGACCGGCGAGTTAGCACCCATTACTGTAGAACGTCGTGGGAAATGTATAAGTGAGGTTACTGGCTTTCTTGGATATCTAGCTACCCTCAACTTAAAAATGTTTACAATATGCAGTCGATTTTATTATTAAATATTTTAAATAAAAAAATTAAATCTAATAATTACCTGATAATTTATTATGAATTACAAATAAACATAACAAATAAAACCTTAATCCACGGATCGAAGAATTGTTTTGAAATAAATGACGAAACGCTACCAAAGCAGGCTCTACCAAGACGGGTGACCACTGACCATACGGCTTCGCTTTGAACAAGTTCATTTCACTCACTCATGCAATCACGGCTTGCCTTCGTTCACCCTTCAGGTCGTTTCGTACAGCTCGCCATATTGGTTTGAACCTCGGAGTGTGACGGTCGCGTCGTTGGCGCGAACAAAGTGACAGGCAGTTAACGATGAATCAAAACTTTCAGAACTCTCGAGTACTGTGCTTAAATTTCATTAAAAGTTTACTTATTGTGTAGTGCGGATACAAACAAGTTTTTCTGAGCTTCATTTCGAGTTGCAAGAACAAATCTTAACAGATCGGGACTTCGGTGGGTTGAAATGCAAGCATTCCGCGGCGTATGTTGAACTTTACGTTTTTTTTTTCGGTGGCGCTTTTCAATACGTTTCGAGTATTTTAAAGCTTCCAACCTTTACACACTGTTTATTGGTTTAAATATTTTCTTGCGCAGTTATCATGTTGTGGTGTTGAAAAAAATTGTGACTCCAAAGTTAGTTTCATTGCAGCTGATTACCGATACATTCAAGGTAAGATTATTGATATTAAATTCTATATAAATTATTAGCTGCATTAACATATAAATAAATGCAGGAGAAAATGCATAGAAACCTTACAACACTTAACTTCATAGTTACAGTTCGTTTAAAATAAACTAATGTTCTTTAAGGTATATATACTAACATAGTGTCGAATTGACAGTATTGAATGCGTGAAAAAAAATGCATGAATAAAAAAAACAGTAAAATCAAAACCTATTCGAATTTGACGCAATACTGAAGTATCTGGGTGGCAAATGTATGAAAATTGAAAGTTAATTAATTTCAACTAGGCTTACTTCATAAGCATTTCTGAAACGTCCCGTCTGATTGTAGAGCCTACCAACGCGACGGTTCTTAAGCCAGATAACAAGGCGGCAAGAAACTACAGTAGGTACCTAGCTCTTTTCCAGCATAATTAAATTATAACAATATTTTTATCACATAATTATGTTATGAAAGCATTGCAGCCTGCTTCAATGTTAAAACCCTTTTGACTTTTGTTATTATTAACTTTAGTTGTACGGATATCATAAATAAACAATAACCCATCATCATGATCAACCCATTGCCGGCTCACTACAGAGCACGGGTCTCCTCTCGATATGAGATGAGTTTGGCCATAGTCCGCAACGCTGGCCATGTGCGGATTGGCAGACTTCACACGCCTTTGAGAACATTGTGGAGAACTCTCGGACATGCAGGTTTCCTCACGATGTTTTCCTCCACCGTTGAAGCAAGTGATATTTTAATTGCTTAAAAAACGCACATAACTCCGAAAAGTTAGAGGTGCGTGCCCGGCATCGAACCCCCGACCTTACCTATCAACCTACCTAATTACTAAACAGCAATAGTTGGGAATGGTTATTAACAATTTCTGTACCTCCGTACTTACGTTATATCCGATTAACACAGCTTATAAGTCGTAAACTAATGCCCTTTTGTTTAGTTTGCCCTTTTGTTTAGCCTTTATTGATAACACTATCGCGTTTTTTAACAGTAGGTAGGTAGTTAGATATATAATCATTTATTTATTGTTTGCATACAAACAGAAGTAGGTACCTTTTTTATCCACTATAAGTTAGCCCTTGACGGCAATCTCACCTGGTGGTAAGTGATGATGCAGTCTAAGATGGTAGCGGGCTAACCTGTAAGGGGTATGGTAAAACCATACTCCTATTGGTTTCTACGCGACATCGTGCCGGAACGCTAAATCGCTTGGCGACACGTCTTTGACGGTAGAGTGGTAACTAGCCACGGCCAAAGCCTTCCACCAGACCAGACTCGAGCCGGGAATCGAACCCAGGACCTCCAATTCTATAACCTGACAGCGCGCGCGCTGCGCCACGGAGGTCGTCAAACCTAACCTACCGACATTAGTATGTTACTATATATTTTAAGGAATCCGTACCCCACCGAAGGCATCCGAACCCTATTACGAAGTGTCTGTCTGTCCATGCGTCGCGTCCGACCGTCTATCGGTCACCCAGTTGTATCTAATAAACTGTAATAATTAGAGTTGAAATTCTTTCAACGGATATTAAAAATAATAAAATGAAGTTAATAATTAAAGGGGATTCAATAAACGTTTTTTTATATTATTTATGTCGGTAGTGTTTCATATTGCACCTTAACACGGAACCCTTCGTGTTAGAGTTAAACTCGCACTTAGCCGGATCTGTTTTATATTTAGATTAATATCACCAAACTTTTAGGTAAAATAGAGATAAGTCTCGGTAAACAACAATATTCTTTGAATGTGATAAAAATTAAATTTAAAAATCATTTTTATCTTTTAAATTGCAAACAAAAAAAAAAAAATTGTGCAATATGTAACATAAAAAATACACAGCAAATTTTTTAGTTAAATTAATTAATTGATTATTAAAAATGAATTATTTGTTCTTTAAGCAATAGGTTACCTTTAATATAATATAACATAATTAAAAAATATTCTAGAAATATCCGGAGGCTTAGAAAAGTGATGTATCTATCTTATCTAAGGCGTGTCTTACCGCGGAATAACCACGATTATCAGCAAAGGCATGCTTAGTAAAACAATGTTCTTCCATTATCACTATGAGATAAAAGTGACGATTGATGTTACACATTAATTTGGGTAGTTTCCACTTTAACCACTTGTAGTTGGTAGGCTACATTGACATGAAGCGATGATAGCCTAGTGGTTGGGGCGTCAGCCTCCTAATCAGAGGTTGGCGGTTCGAATCGAAATCGGGCACGCACCTCTAACTTTTCGGAGTTATGTGCGTTTTTAAACAATTGAAATATCACTTGCTTCAACGGTGAAGGAAAAACATCGACAACAAACAAACAAACCTCCATAATGTTCTCCAGGCGTGTGAAGTCTGCCAATCCGCACATGGCCAGCGTGGTGGACTATGGCCAAACCCTTCTCATATTGAGAGGAGACTCGTGCTAATGAGCCGGTAATGGGTTGAACATGATGATAATGATTGATTTACATGTACTACACTACTACAATTTGCCAAAATATCAATTCTTTATACCAAAATAACAAAATTAAAATGAGTCCATTATCTTCATCTTCTATATATAAATTTCGGTTAGTGAATAGTAAAATTAGTAGAAATAAGTTAGTTTCAGCATTTAGACTTAGATCACACACATGCCTGGGCATGTTTAAACATTTAATGTAGAAAGTTGACTCTCCGAATTGCGGTGAGGTAGACGATTTCTCACACTTACATTAAGCCTATGTTCGGAATAAAAGTTCGAGAGAAGCAGTCTTGTTAGGATGAATATAGGAATTTTTAACTCTATTTTTACTAACCCTTCTACTATTATATCTATGATAGTATATACATTTTTAGTGATTCTAATTAAACTGTTGTAGTTTTCGAACTAAGTTAAGTTTTAGATTTAATATAGTATGTAACGATGAGGCTGGCATGTAGGTTACCCATAAAATTAAAACAAATAAAAAAACTAAATTTCACTGCATATCTAGTGCATACATATAATTTATAATATTACTTGAGGTAGTAACTGAAGTAGTTCGATATAACACAGTGTTATCCTTGTAATACCGAACATGAGTCAAACATGCGGGTTATTTACGCTGTTGGATTGTTGATACATGAGCTACACGCCTACATTCAGAGGTCATCGAATACCTACTTACGGAGAAAATTTACTACATATGTAAAGTATCAAAAAACATACAAGAAAGTAGTAATAGGGTAAATCAACATATTTTTTTGTAAGCCTATAAAGAAACGGGTGAATTTTTTTAGAGAGAGATTGTGAATTCATTATATTTCCAAAAGTCAACCAATAAACATAACGTCACGCTTTAACAATCGTCCATATTTTTAAAGAAGTAAAATCTTACGGAGTCATTCGCGTGATTAATATCGGTTCACGGCCAGTATGGGACGGTTTTAACCGGTTCGGAAGAGTCGGTTCGCGATTCAAAAAAAGAAGGCCCGTGGCCGTTGAAATTCGAGGTCGTAACCCAATTGGGGACCAGTCACAGGTACGCTTTGTAGTACACTTTCACCGATGCGTGACGCGCCCAGACGTGGACGTTTCACTTAGACTACAGGTGTTCTGATGATGAGCGCGACATCGAATGCTTCATAAACATATATAACATTACGAAATTTTACAAATATTCGTGATTAAATCACGATTATATATTTTGCACCACCTTCATCTTTCCGTATCTCTATATCTTCTACATATTTGGTTGCCTGGAAGAGATCGCTATGTAGCGATAAGGCCGCCAAATTGTATATTTCTGTTATTTTCTGTCTTTTTTTGTTTTATTTGTCCTTTTTCGTAGTGTACAATTAAAGTGTGTAAATAAATAAATAGATTTCGCACTCGAAAGTTTCAATGGAATGAAAGTATCGAGTTGAAAAATTTAATTACTCGTGCATTACAGTGTCCGAGTTTAGAAAATGAAAAAGAAGCATTGCATACGTACTTAGTTCCTGCTTTACGAGTTATATTCATTGAACGCTGTCGATGAAATGTATTGCGGTCAAAATGATAGTTAGCGGACGCAGACATCGATAATTAAGTCTTCAAAGACTACGTAATTAGATGTCTGAGGAGCATGCGACCTTCGGTATTTAGTTTCGAATTTTAAAGTATTCGTATACATTTATTTGAAAGAATAGTCTACATGGTTAAACATATGCACATAGGCTTTGAGAAAAATTAAGTAGTAAGTAGTAATATCATAAGCTCAACCAGTAGCAAGATTGATGTGGAGTCGAAAAAAAATAAACTGCATATGGAGTAGACTCCTTATCAAGATTGTGTAAAAACCACTAAGGGTAACGGTTAAAACATGTACTATTTAAGCTATTTTTACGAATCTGTGACGACCACACAGTTGGAGGTCCTAGGTCCGGCTTGAGTCTGGTCGGGTGGGAGGCTTCGGCCGTGGCTAGTTACCACCCTACCGACAAAGACGTTTCGTCAAGCGATTTAGTGTTCCGGCACGATGCCGCGTTGAAACCAATTAGGAGTATGGGTTTTCCATACCCCTAACAGGTTAGCCCGCTACCATCTTAGACTGCATCATCACTTATCATCAGATGAGATTCCGTCAAGAGCTAACTTGTAGTTGCTAAAAAAAATATTTTGACCGTCTCATTAGTCGTTACAATGTAATTAAAAAAGATTGCTGTCAAAGAAATCCGTATTTATTTAAAACATTATTTAATTATGGCAATACTATTGTTTAACATTTCATTACAACAGACAGATAGCTCTTAACATAATTTTGGTGGCATGTGAGATGGTGATAACAAAAGAAAATTTACCTGCCTATGTTTGTTGTGGGCTTCTTCTTAGACCAGGGCGCGTTTAGAACCCTCATAACTTTAGTTTTAAGTTTACGATTGCAGGTATCACCATCAAATCACTACTATGTAAATTATTGAAGCGTCAAAAGTGCCTATTAAAGGGCTTTTTGAATAAAGATTATTTTAATTTTAATTATAACTCATTGCTGTTCAGCAATGAGTTATATATAATAGTTCTATAAAGTGATAAACTTCTCTTAGTTGACGGTTATGAAGGTGACAGCATAATGACTTCATTATATTTGAACAAAAATGCTGAAAAGAATGCTTTGACAACAATACACAGTTACGTCAATTACCGATTATTCGTTGACATTAACTCGTGTTCAAATAGCACAATACTAAAGCATCTGGAGTTCCAATCCATGAGTCAAGTCCATTAGCATCTTTATTTCACATGTAAATGTGCCATGTTGTTTTTCATGCGCGAAGAGCTCTATCATATTTTACATGAATAATAAAAGTTTACGCCGCGATCAGTGGGAAGATTTAGAAAGCGTTGTTATTTTCTAATTTCTTTACACAATTGTGCTGTCTAACATATTCGTAACTGATACACACAGATTTACCATATCGTAGCTGTTAATCAAATTGAAAGCTGCTTTTGCATAAATATATTGCTAATTAAATAAATTAAGTTGATTAATAATTATTCTACGTAATCATTGGAGTGATAATGATGTTTCAGTGTTATTTCACTAAAGACAAACACAATTTAATTGATGAATAAAAAATTAAAAAAAGGTCAACCTAACCGCAGTAAACAATGTAAAAAAAATATCTATAAATAGCTTTTGGTCACCCTACATTTGAATTGAATTTTTTTTGAAATATAAAAATATATTTTTAAAAATATACAGGCGTTTCTTATTTAAAAAATACGAAAAATGCCTTTGCTTTTTTCTATTTTTTTTTTTTTTGATATCTTGCAAAAGTTTTCTGTTATCTTAGATATCAAAGATAGTGCAGTTCTTAAATAGAAACGCTTGGTCCCTCTGAATATAAGTGTTAAAGTTCCCTTCCTTTCTTCCTCGGCTTTATCACTTCTTATCTTTCCCGGAAACCATAAAAACGTGTGACCTTCTTATCTATTCAAAACACCACCCGGTTAAAATACATTGTGTTCAAACTATTTTAAATATACCTACTCACATAACATTTACTAATTTACAAATTTTAGCGATCTTGCACTTTAGCCTTAGGTAATATGTACTATATACGTATAAACTCTAACTACTAATAGTTACTTACTTATTTAAAGTATTCGTAGGTCTAGGCAATTTTTATTTACAATGAAAAAATTGATAAATATTTTCGCATTCATTTGATATGTTTATGGTGATATGTCGTAACCTACTTTAATGGCTGGGCTACATTAACGGGCTACGGCGAATATTCGGATTAACGCACTGATGTGGCCGGGTAGATCGTTGCAACGCGGTAGTATTCGGGCGTACACGATGTGCTATCGGGGCACTGTCGGTAAACTAGCGCGCATCAAAGGGATTTGGCGCGACAATATTCGCTTGGGTGGCTACACCTACGTCACTTCATTGTCGTCCAGACTTTGTAGCGGGACGGACGTGCGAGTTTTTTTGTACACTGGAGTGGAGTAACGAAAAAGTGTTGGAGTTCATTCAGTTTTATGAAACAGAGAGTATTATATGGGATCCTAGTAACCCTGACCACAAAAAGAAGCATTTGGTACATGATGCGTGGTTTAGAATTCGAAATAAGCTCAGTTGGCCTACCACCGTAGAAGAAATGAAGAAGAAAAAAGATTCTTTGATGTCATACTACAGAACACATCTCAATAAAATGAAGAAATCCATCAAGTCAGGAGCTGGCGCCGACGACATATTGGACAGACAAATTGGTTCGCCACCATCATCCACCATCTCCTCTTTCTTCTCTTTTTAATTTTATTTTGTACTGTCAACTGATACTCGTACAATTGTAAATAATAATTTACGGACATACAATACAACGCCACTACTTCCTCCATTTTGATATTCAACACATCAGCCTACATCGCCGACAATCCGGCCGATGAATCTTCGCCCGCCAATGTAGACAAGAACATCGTGTATGCCCGTACACGATGTTTTTGGCGCGCCAACGCGACACAAATCTTCGGCCGCTATTGTAGCCCCGCCATAAGAAATAGCCCGCTACAAACAAATCCCGGTTTATTTTTCTTATGACTGTCTCACGTACTTGGTATCTTCTTAATAATTTTGACGACCTCCGTGGCGCTTTGCGTGTGCTGTCGCATTATAAACTTGGAGGTCCTGGGTTCGATTCCCGGCTCGAGTCTAGGCTGGTGGAAGGCTTCGCCCGTGGCTAGTTACCACTCTACCGACATAGACGTGTCGCCAAGCGATTTAGCGTTCCGGCACTGTGTCGCGTAGAAACCAATTAGGAGTCTTTTCCATGCCCCGCTACCACAGGTTAGCCTGCTACCATCCTAGACTGCATCATCACTTACAACCAGGTGAGATAGTCAAGGGCTAATTTGAAGTGCATAAAAAACAGACAAACATTGCTTAGACTCCATAATCCTGCTCTTATAAGTTTTTAAGGGTCTTAAGATATCACCCTTCCGATAAAGACGTGTCGCCAAGCGATTTAGTGTTCCAGCACGATGTCGCGTAGAAACCAATTAGGAGCGTGGGTTTACAAATCTCCTAACAGGTTAGTCGTTGCCATCCTAGACAGCATCATAACTTACCACCAGGTGAGATAGCAGTCAAGGGCTAACTTGTAGTTTATAAAAAAAGAGTATGAATAAAAATTAATGCATCCTGGGTCAACGCATGCGCACCGTAACAATTGAAATGTGGAACAATCGCGTGGTTTCGAGTTTCAAAAGGGAAATATTTCATTCATCAGCGCTTATGCACGCCGCGTCCGTAGGTACCTACCCACTGTTGTTCCACCGTTTCTTGAGCTGTTGTTTATTATTGTTCTCTAATAGAAAACCATTGCAGCTATTGTTTACAAACAAACGTTTGTTATGCCTACACAGCAAGCAATGACTGTTGACATTGCCCACAAGTAAATAATACCTAATACCTAAATATCTACATTTCCTCTAGTAAACAATTAGGTAGGTACCACCTATAACTTTGAAAAATTATCAAAAACAATTCATAAACAAATACCTACTTCTTGTAATAAAAATAACGACTCGTGTTGCTTGTTTTTTTTTTTCGCACGTGTTGCTTGTTTTTTTTTTTAATAATTTGTCGAGGTGCACAAACAACGACACGGTATATGCTTATTCAGGGGCTTCACATGAAATAATTAGTACCATAGCGTCAACTACGTAAACGATATTTTAATCATATCGAGTAGACATAGTTAAGTATAATATGTACATATAGAAAAGGTACAATAACAACATAAAGAAAAGGAAGGAAACTTAAGATCAAGACCGGGGCGCGTTTGGAAACCTCATAGCTTTAGTTTTAAGTTTATGAATCTAGTTATCACCATCAAATCACTACTATGTAAATTATTGACGCGTCAAAAGTGCCTTTTAAAGTACTATTTGAATTTAAATTTTTGTGATGATGAACTGTACAAAAATTGCGAGAAAAAACTTGCAATGCGGGGTGGTTAGAAGCAATTAGGAATTAAAAAATAAATTAGCAATAAGGAGAGAAAAAAAAATCTTCGGAAAACACGAAGTCTTTCTACTTTACTCTTGACTACAGGCGAAAGATAACAATTATTCATGATGTAGTTGGGTCAAACATAAGTTTATGTCTAATAGACATTTTTTCCAATGGTACCCAATTGCAATAAAAAAAAAAATTAAAAACATTTATTTCACCAAAAACACAGTTACAGTTTTACATATTCCGATGGTACCTACCCACACTAGGTAATCCTGTCGCAATGGGGTGAAACATTAAATGAACTGCGAAACGGGACAGCAAAAACTGTGAAAAAGCTAGCCCGGTTACGCTATGGCAACCAATAGGGTAAGCACAGCTAATAGACAGTCCGAAAAAAAAGAATGTAAAAAAGTTGGACAGTTGTCCTTTGGATACCTACGTAAAACTTCCCTCTAAATACATACAACATGTATAAATTTGAATTAGGTACGAAAGTCACTGTTTCTTTATTTGGGACACCCCGCGTCTTTGGCTAGTAGACTTAGAGATGGGATTTGCCACACAACAAAATTTCTTTTGTCCCACAATACGAAAAACCGTAGGTATCCTTTTTTTTTTGTTTCGTCTGTAGACACTCGTTACAAAGCGTTGAATACAGTCAGTAATTTATTGTTGTGTCACGAGCAAGTGGAATTTCCTTCACCTAAATGTAGACATTTTTACATTATGCACGGAATATTTATTTGTTCAGCTGACAGTCTTTAATGACGCCTTGTGAATCCTCACAGTTGAAGAGCGAATTCTATGAATGTTTGTGAAAATGTTTTAAAATAATTACGTAAAAGAAAATTTATTATTTATTTAAGCTGTGATAGCCTAGTTAGTGGTTAGGGCGTCAGCCTCTTAATCATATGTCCGCGGTTCGAATCTGGGCACGCACCTCGTAACTTTTCTGAGTTATGTGCTTTTTTAAAAACAATTAAAATATCACTTGCTTCAACGGTGAAGGAAAACATCGTGAGGAAACCTGCACGCCTGAGAGTTCTCCGTAATGTTTTCTATCACAAATTTTAAAGAGAAGAAGGATGAGGAATAAACTGCAAGAAGAACAAATATTGGCATTTGTCATTATTAAATTATAACAATAATAAAATAGAAAGCGTGCACGAAGAAGGCCATTAAATAAATTATATGGATCAAATTATGAAAAATATCTATGTCGGCGCAGTATTGTGAAGTTAGAGATAATGCCAGGGTCGGAATATTGTGGAAAAAGCCATGAGCGCGAGATAGTTATGACGCTGTTGATAAAATTATTCTTTGATATTTTTTTATAACGATTCAACATAGATGTAAAATGCCCTATCTCATTTAATAGGCACTTAAAAGATACAAAATTACCAAGATTTGATTAAAAGTTCATTACTCAGGCAAACGTGTTAATTATGTTCAACACAAATCTCTAGTTAATTGATTTCATTAAATCAAATTTAACCATTTAATCAATCAATCAATAATAAACTTTATTCATATAATCATTTAAAAGGTAATTTAGGGTGTGTAAAAGTGCGTCCTAGTCTGAAAAAAGGCCCACAAGGTAAACATTTTATCTATTAATTGCTGTAACTCGTATATTCAATTAGAAGCTTTGATTTTTTTATGCTTAAAATTCCGTATCCACTGTAATCTAAAGCCAAATCTAACCTTTTTATTATTACCAGATCGTGCACTGTTCGAAACGGTGTCCTTATCGCCGAATGTCATCTGGATGCCCTTGTCCTTTCTTTGCGTTAATATTTTAAGCGGACTTACCGCTAGAGTATCGTTCTCTACCAATTTGTAGATTTGTATCGGCGATTATAGATCCGGCTTCACTGTGTTATAATATTGTCGCGAGGTCAACTTCAATTGTAGAAACATGAAAAGGGTGCACGAAAACATTTCAATATAAAATTTTCGGAATTTCAAAATAATTACTAGGAGAACATTACATGATAAGAGTACACGTTACCGCAGGCAAAGCTTGCAATTCTATTTATATATTTAAATCTTATAGCACACACAAAATAAATGATACTTAAAATACGAAACGTAAAAATAAATTTGGGTGTGCAAAGGCGAGCTCATCGCTTAAGAGATCTTCGTTTCAAACTTGTGAAAGGACTTAAAAAAAGAAAGGATGGGTGTAGCAATAAAATATTAAACATATTTAAAATTTTAATATACTACATGCTAATCATCATAGTACACAAATAATTGTATATAACACGTATATTTACACATATTATTATATTATTGCATAAAAATTAGGTTTTAAAACGACTTTTGAAAATGGCTAAGGATTTCGTCTGACGTATTTTAACAGGCAGGGTAATCCAGAGTTTCACGCAATTAACCGTAAAGTTAACGTAAAGCAACGTTATATTGTTTAGTTATTATTATATCTCGAGATACTCTTGAAGTTTAACAAAGGTCTAAGTAACGTTTAAACTATCTCTAACAACATATGTGGCCCAAATCGCACCGCATTCCCGTTCACGGTCCAATCGGACACGATCTTGTTCTGTTGCGAAATCGTTTTAAAATATACGTGCCACATTAGTCCACGAAATAGATTCGCCTTGCATTTTAAGGTTATCGGGTCCCTTAAAGGCATATAATGTTTTGAAATGTTGCTTAGATTGACAGCCACGACCTGCGTCTGCGCCGACTTCTTTGCAAATTATTGTTAGGCACATATTCAATGGAATACCAATGGTGCTGTGGTATTGTCTCCGTAAATCTACATTCGCTTACGAAATAGGTTTTACCTATGATATGATCAATGTGTTGTGCTTAGTCTTTTGTAGCGTTGGGTAGTGATTGTGTTGTTGACTTTAAAATATACTTATAAACGGTCTTTATGGTTTGTTTAAACTATATCAAGCTATTAACGTTCTATGTGTAACTTATCTATCGCTTCTTTTCAACAGATAGACGTCGATTGTCTATCGGTTGAAAAGGAGCTGCCTTGGGCCATGTGTTCAGTGGAACTATGACCTGCATTATGTCACCCGCCCTCCTACTCCCTGGCTGCACCAATTATTCACTGTCTTTTTCTTTATATATCCTACCATTAACTCTACTTTAAATTATTAAATAATTAATTAATTATTATTAATTTTATATCTATTAAGTTCATTTCTTGCATTTGTATTAACTCTACTTTTAATATTGTTTCTAAATTTAATTTTCATAAGGTTTTATATGGGTCCCTGACCTGCAATAAAAAGATTTTATTTATTATTTAATCTTTTCAGTGTTTAAAATCCAAAGAGACGACGAAATAATGTTAAAAAATATTGCAATATACAACAGTGTAACGTGAAAGCATGTTAACGTTGAATTCACCCCATAAAATGCAGTCAACTTCAATGGCTTCGCTTAAGCCGAAATATATATAAATAATGAACGAGTACATAGAAAACCTTGGCCCACCCTCGACGCAACTGGAGCATTAATCCAATTTGCTGATGCCGACAAGCTTAAAGACTTATTTACTGTAAACAATGAAACTGTACGTTACAAAAGATGTATGCTCGTAGATAAAATGTTATTGCACAGTATAAACAAGACTCAATGATACAATGAGAATACGTTAGGTGTCTAAGACAAAAACAAAGAGTATGCAAACTGAAACTTTTTTTGCCAAAACCTTCTCATATTGAGAGGAGACCCGTGCTCTGTAGTGAGCCGGTAATGGGTTGTTCATGAAGGAACTTCTTCTAGAGCAGAGCTATGTCTATATTTGAGGATATATAAGGAGATTCTTAATCAGTGGCACGCGTTTATCAGTGTTTCAAGTGTGAGTTGACCACTCGTGTATCACGCTACCACTACTAAACATAGAACATTCCAACGAAGATAAGAAAACTTACTGTAAGTAGCGTGAACTATTGTAGTACCATTACGTACAACAGTATTTGTACCAAGCGTAGGTCGGCCACCGGCAACGAGTGTCAGCGACAAGTGACACTACTGGGACCCAAGTCACAATCTCGATGGTCGGAATAATTCGGAATAATTCGGAATAATTCAGCCGTAAAATGATAAAAAAAGACATGCTTACACTATACTTACGCGATAGAGCACGGTGGCTCAGCAAAACAATCCAATGAAATCAATTGAACCAAACTGAATAAAGTCGTATGACATTAAGAATTACGACTTGTTTTACATCATTTATTACTATTATACTTATAACAAATACAATTAATATAAAATCATCGGTTTCATTATAAAAATTAAATTTACCTAAACCTTTTACTCATAAATCACTGTATTATTAATAGGATATATAAAATAAACTACTCACGTTCTGATACGTATGTATTTTTTTAAAGGTACAAATTTTATTCTGCATAGATAGAATACAATCCTACTAATATTATCTACTTAATATAACTACTTAATATTATAAACGCAAAAGTTTGTTAGTATGGATGGATGTTTCTTACTATTTCCCGTAAAAACTACAAAAATAACACATATGCTATAATTTATAAATATATTGGGTAAATTGTCCAAAATAAGACAGTAAGTGTCAAGTAAGTAGGAAAAAATCTATCATCTGCGTGATAATTCTAATGTCATAATGTTAGTTTTTTTTCTACGCCACGCTAACATAAGCTACTCGAAATACTAATCCTGTTCAGACAGTGTTGCGGGCATTAGCTAGTATATAATACACCGAAAAAACCGCTGAGGTTTGCCCTCCGTGCCAGTCTGCAACTCACGATGTACCTACTAGACGAATCCGGCTGTGAGATGAAACGATTATTTAAAACAAGAGGAACCAAGTAAGCATGTGACATGAAAAGTATATTTTTTAACAGAGATAGAGGTTGATACAAATGAGTCAAACTTCCAACTCAGTAAAAAAATATTTGATATTGCACATCATCATCATCATCATGATCAACCCTTTGCCGGCTCACTACAGAGCATGGGTCACCTCTCAATATGAGAAGGGTTTGGCCATAGTCTACCACGCTGGCCATGTGTGGATTGGCAGACTTCACACGCCTATGAGAACATTATGGAGAACTCTCAGACGTGTAGGTTTCCTCACGATGTTTTCCTTCACCGTTGAAGCAGTGATATTTTAATTTTTTAAAACGCACTTATCTCCGAAAAGTCAGAGGTGCGTGCCCGGATTCGAACCACCGACCTCTGTTTAGGAGGCTGACGCCCTAACCACTAGGCTATCACCGCTTTGCTTGATATTGCACATTTGACATTAAAGTCACAGTTTAAGTTCTCACAGTACATATAAGTGGGTTCTATGACACATAACGATACGTTAACGTGTTAAAAACAATGCAAGAATTAAAGGTGTGTATAAAACACGTGTAAACGTCTTACGCGTTTGCATGTAATATTACAAAGATAAAACATTTGGGTAACCGTCCACATGGAGCTATTGCTGTTTACGTCACAATTACAAAATATACCTTTATGTATATATATGTATGATGTAATTACTGTTTTGTTTGCTCAACTTTTTGAAACGCCTTAACGATGGAATCGCAATAAAATTTGGAATTATAATGAAATTGCCCCATTCTCGTAAGTGCGGATTGTGGTGCAAATTGACTTTATTATGCCTTTTTATTTCTTTTGTCTTTTATATTTTTGGGGGGACAACGATTTCGTGTTCGTTCATTACCCACTAAGGGTCCGTATAATGTGTTTATGCGACTTAAGTAATCAACTGGATAAAAATTGAAAAAAAAAAAACAAAATAAAATCCATTTTTTTTTTCATATTTATTAAAATATATATAATTTTCTTTGTTTATATTAATTGACTAGCGTTAACCCAAAACATTTCGTTTACATACATATTTAAGAAATATTTATTTAGAACCCTAACAATATATCTTGTTAACTATACTGACGATGTTCTCGTATATAACTTGCTGTAAATATTTAAATTTCCCTGTCCAACATCATTATCAAAGGCAATTGAAAAACTTTGAATGCTTGCGACGTTAGTATGGACATTCAATATGGACTCGTTATCGCCAATTTGTTAGACTATTCAGTTTATATGAGGATCACACCTGTCCCAGTATCCCAGAAAGTACGGTTACTAAGCCAGACCTTATTAAGAAATACTTACTAAAAAGTAGTAGGGATTTGACGATCATAGAATATATAATCATGTTCAACCGGTCCATGTAGAGTCTGCAGCCAAATGAAAGGCTATATCAGTTCAACTCAGAATATGCCTCACGAAGTATCAATATTGAAATTTGAATTTAATAAACGTAATCTAACAAATGGACAAAATATCAATTTTTAAAAGTTTAATCTCAAGGCTATAGAAATGGGAGTGATATGATCAAGAAGTCGCTATTTTTATTGCTGACCATAGCACCACTTACCATAAACGCGTCTAACGCATGACCCGTTTCAACATTTATGGATATCCGGTTTGCTGTATACGTAAGGATAATGAGTGCATAGCATTGCTGAATAGGAAAGGGACCCGGCTTAGTGTTACTAACCTCACATTCTGGGAATGGAGTTTCTCGAAGCCTTACAATTCACAGAACTGGGTAAAATCTAAGCCTGCTTCAGCTTAGCGGCCCAAAAAGAATTCTGGTATGTATTATCTGTAAAGCGTCGTTGCTAAAAGGTATCTTGAACTAGTTCACGCTTATTAGCTGTTTCACTGGTTACCAGAATTATAGTTCTACAAAAATCTAGTCTCTAGATTCGCAAGAATTTTCACATTTAGACTAGCGCCAAGCGCCATATTTTTTAGATTGCTATTGCCATGAGGGAATCAGGCTAATGAAACATTTTTATTGATATTCCATACAGCACACTCTTTAGGGCATTTTGATATGACGGTAGAATAAAGTTACATACAGGCATACAAAAATAAACCTAGAAAACATGATACAAATTATTTTGGCCAGTCAATAAGAGAACTTTGAAAATTCTTCAGCTCTTGTTCCATGGATAGGTGAGACGAGCAACAAGCCAATTTCCACTGAACAATGAACTTTATATTTATTTGTATATATGAGGCTGGCCAGGCTGGACATAGTTTTTATGTCTTGCTCAGACAGTTTCCCTAACTTTCTACTAAATAAACCTTTTAAATTCAATAAACCGGTCGCCATCGAAGACGGATTAGACGGACTAACGGAATCCGTGTATTTCTGGTCATACAAGTTTGCTTTTTTTTTCACGCGCCGAAACCATTTTATCTAATCAAGTTTCAAATCGACCGTGACTTCCAGAATCAATCTTCGGATCTCTTCCTTGAATGAATTCAGAATCTTATGGTCATTTTGGAATACTAGTGTGATTTAAATGAAATAAAACGATAATTTCGAATAAGTTACTTTACCTGACAGCTTATACCTATTGATCTAGATAAAACCGTGAAAACTAGGAAAGTTCTAAAATCAATTATTTTGAACCGTAACCATTCTGTTACGAGGAACCAAATTAAGACACTATTGAGAATATAAGTGATTAAGAATCGGAAACAATCTCATTAACACACTTTTTTGTTGTTTATAAAGAGATGTGACTTGATTAGAACACCATTATTCAGCAATAGACAATCATAGATTTGAAGAAGACAAGGTCAGTTTGTTTGAGTTGTTATTTGTAACAGATTGGACAATAGACAAGCTTAAAGATTAGCGTCATTAGTCAGGATTACTATAGAATAGCTAGTTTATAAGAAAATAGGCATTAGTAGGCAATCATTAAACGGCTCACACCTATAGCGTCTTTTATGTGTGAAAAATAATTTAAGGTTAGACAAATATGAATTTAAAAAAATTAATCTTCTCATCACAAATACGATTTCTTTAATCCCCCATGACTAGCACGACACAATAATAAGAAAAACAGCAAATTACCTCCGCGTTGATTCAAACACATTAAACACTTGACCTTTATATTTTGTATTCGGTAATGCTGATTGGAACTGGTGAAGTTTTTATAGTGTCTCAATACTGCTACAAATTGGCGCCACTCACGTCACTTTATAAGGAAAAATTATGACTTGGATCTCATTACTAAATAGATACCTAAAAAATGCAGTTAATTTTTGTTTTTCAAAACATCGTATAAATAATATAAAACAAATTCAGTTCTAAATAATACCATAAAGTAGTTTTCTTCAGAGGTAGATATTTATCAAAACTTAAAAACTAAATATTCACATATAATCTTTGATGAATAACCATCCAATCACTGTTTAGAATCAATGCGATGCGAATGCGAAATAGACGACCTCCGTGGCGCAGCGCGTGCGCTGTCGCATTATAAAGTTGGAGGTCCTGGGTTCGATTCCCGGCTCGAGTCTGGTCTGGTGGGAGGCTTCGGCCGTGGCTAGTTACCACCCTACCGACAAAGACGTGTCGCCAAGCGATTTTAGCGTTCCGGCACGATGTCGCGTAGAAACCAATTAGGAGCGTGGGATTACCATACTCCTAACAGGTTAGCCCGCTACCATCCTAGACTGCATCATCACTTACCACCAGGTGAGATAGCCGTCAAGGGCTAACTTGTAGTGTATAAAAAAAAAAAATGCTAAGTCACAACGATGATCAAATTTTGAACGACTATGTAAAAAGTACCAAACTCAAGTAGGTTTCTTGATATATTATTGTAACTATTAATAAAACGTTAATCTTATCAAGAACAAAAGAACACCAATACATAAATTAGGTGCAGTGATAAGATTGTTCTGGTAATTACAATTTTTCACACCCCGACAGGTATGCACTTTTTCTACAAGCGTTTAGGTGATAAGTTGGAAAAAGGTTTTGACAATTTTATACAATGTACTGGGTTTGGGTACAGGTTCAAAAATGTATGGAATGCAATCATCAGGTAGACCCACTGCTTTGAACTGGTTTTTAGGTGGCGCTCTTTCTTCTGCTTGGATCGGTTCTGGTTTGTTTAATTAACTATGAAATTATTGGCTTCGAACTTGGTTAAAATATTGGTCCTTTGTTTGGCGTTTGATTTAGTGTATAACAAAGATCACTTAAAAATACCATCAGATATAAAACAATCACAATAAAACATATAATTAACAAACTATAAGATTAAGTAACAATTAAATAAGAAAAGGACCATGAACACTGCAAATCCACACTGAATGCCCAGGGTAGCCTATATCTTCACTCAATAAAAGATACAGAACAGAAGTAGATTCACTGGAGAAAGAAGATGGTAAGAAGGAGCTAGTGGTTTTTTTATGTCGTAACAGTGATATGGCAGTAAGACACTCAAACGTCCAGAACAAACTTGACTTTGATGAAAACCTCTTGCGCAACTTAAGATCTATAGAGCGTACTTGACTCTGATAAGCCAAAGTTTTACAACGAGACAGATTTTTGTCGAAAACATCCTTAGTCTTATAAATTACTTCTTCTGACTTTGATCTCACCTGAAGGCCTTCGCCGAATAATTGAAAGAATTAAAGATGGTAGGAGTTACATTCGCTTAGTTGACAGATACACCTGTATATTCTATTCTATCAGACACTATTTGATTCTGGGAGCCTCACGGAAATAAATGTATTTGTTTTCTAAACGTAGAGAGCTTACATAAATGAACAATTTGATTCCATAGCAACGAATAAAAGAAAGTTGTAGACGACTCATTAATTTCCATTTTAATTTACCTTGACATTTAAACTTACATATTTAGGCTATCTTACAAATGGCATAGACTAGGAAGTGTCTTTTAAAGTTTAATTTAAATGTTTGTTTATTCTTCATTATAAAGTAAATGATTGCGACTAATCTGGGACAATGTCCTACCTGCCTTACGTCTATTTTGGATTGGATTTCTTTTGAGGATGGTCTAGCTATAGGCCATATTGTAACCAGTCTATGAACATATTACATACTCAAGGCATTCAAACAAACTTACAAATGACACATGAAGGAATCGTGACCTTAAGTTCCGTATAAATAAAATGTTTCCAACATTATGGTTTATGAATAACGCTATGCTTTCGTTACGTCTTATACTCGTACCAAGACCAGCGAATGAAAGGTTGTTAAAAATGTAATTTTCTGCAACTTCAAGTTATTGTTGTCTAAAAGAGAAAACCAACGATGATGGATTTTTTAGGCTGAATAAACTAGCAAAGAGCACTTTCGATCGTGCAGAAATGACAAATATATTCGTATTTTGACGACCTCAATCGCAATATAAAGTTGGAGGTCCTGGGTTCGATTCCTGGCTCGAGTCTGGTCTGGTGGCAGGCTTCGGCCGAGCCTAGTTACTACCCTACCGACAGAACGCATCGCTAAACCATAAAGCGTTCCGGCACGATATCGCGTAGAAACCGATTAGGAGTATGTAGCATACCCATAGAAGAATTTTATTTCTAACATTTTCTTTTTTCATTCAATCTTGAATCGAATATCTATTATAGCGGAGTAAATTATGGATTTTATTTTTAAAACAAAAGCAAAAATTCCTAAAAGTGTAAAAATTTAAATTTAGAAACAAGTTATTATACGCTTAAAGGATTGTTTGGTTTCCATTGATCAGATATTCGGTTAATTAATATCAAATGCAATTTCGAAAAAGCAACCATAGTTATGAGAACATAGTAATTATTTTTACGCATTTTATTCATTGTGGGCACACATGTTTTCTTGTAAATTTTTAATATATAATATAAACACATATACACATGGTTTATTCATATATGAATCAATGACCTCATGACAGTTGGAAGAAAACGTAAATAATTCCGCTAATGTTTATATTTATTGGTGAGAATAAAAAAAAATTACCACAAACATAGATAAATTCCTGTATTGAGACAGTCAAAATTGTTAAAAAAAAATATTTATTAGATATTATTTTAATATGACTAAACCTACGATTCGTAACAACATATAAATCATACTCACATAGGTGTGAGTTAGGTGTATCTCTTATACACGAAGAACTCGACAGGAGCCGTTGGCATTAATGATAATTTGTTGATCAGGATCACACTTGTATAATATGGTGCAAATCTGAATTAGAAAAAGGTTTATGAGTTGAAATCACAAGAATAAAAAGCCAAACAAAATACGGACTCGCACAGTAAATTAAAATCCGTCACAGATCATAAAAAGTCAGTCGTGAGCCTAGCATTTAGGATATTGTCAAAAAAAGATGAAGCAGTGTTGAGTAATTGAGCTAGATTTATTAAATTTAAATATCTAAGACTTCGTATCCGGGTGAGTGACATTCATGACTTTGAATGCAAGTGGGTATAGAATAAATCACGCTCACTAATGCCCAAACTAAAGATAAAAGAGACACAGTTATCTGTTTAATATACCTTTTTATTATTATTAACCGAGCCTAGACTCCAGTGCTGTGTTCTTAAGATTGCACTATAGTAATTTATTTGTAATTTATTATCTCTGCCATGTTAGTGGTGTCAGGGAATATATTTGTCATCCCTTGCCACTTTTTTTTCTCTCCTATTTGTAAGATCCTTATCTGACCACACACGATGTCCCAGGGATTGCGAATTATCTTTGGAATTTTTTAGAATACTTTTTGAAGAGATTTTAGATTGTTCATTTGGTATTTTTATAATATATATTTTTTTAATTATCAACAGAATAGCTAGGAATTTTTGTGCGTCTATTGGTAATCAAGTAATATCATATATCTTTTTAGATTTGTTAAAATAAAACTAACTCAACCTATGTCTGAGGTTTTGACTGGAAGTTTATAGTCAAAGCTACTGATCAATGGTTTAACTTTCAGTCAACAGAAGGTTCTTTTGAGGCTCCAATGTTTCTAAAAAAGCTTTATTTTACGTGACTACTGTTTCTTGTCTAAGTCGCTGAGAAGACGGTTCAATGAACCCTCTCCGTGATCAGGTGCGAAACAAAAAATGCAGAGTCCGCGATATCTAATTTTGAGTCATAAACGTTGATTTGATTGCGTTTATTAAACTGGTTTACTTCGGTTCAGCCTCAAGTTAATGGTTTACCGTAGACTTGACTCATTTTTATTAAGGCAATTTGATTTATCTGTGTCGGATTACGCTTGACTGTGATTTTACATGATACATGGCATAGGCCGTCAGGACTGGTTTATCTATTATTAACAATCGTATTTTATTCCGGACTAGCTGAGACCCGCGGTTTCACCCGCGTAATTTTCGTTTCCGTGGAAATACCGGGATAAAATATTGTCTAAATATAAATTGCATGTTGACTTTTTGAAGTTAGGAACACACCTACATTTCTTAGACAACCGTTAGTGATTATAATTTAATATGAACTTATTGAATAGAAATAAAGTTCAAATTGACTTCACATTTTATTTAGAGAACGTTTATATGGGAAAAAGAAAAGGGCTGTTTTTAGAGATTTCCCGGCAATTATTCGAATTTTTCTCACCTTTTAAACCTTCCCTAGACCTCCACGAACATTTGAAGACCAAGATAAGACAAATTCGTTCAGCCGTTCTCGAGTTTTAACGAACAGTAATTGATTTTTATATATATAGAAGATTTAAAACTTCAGAAACAAATATTTGGTAGGAATTGCTTCTACTAATTGGTTTTAAAGTTGAAAACAAGAAGAAATTAACTAACTAGTTAAGTCTGCTAAAACCTTTTGGTAACTTTGCAGCTATGGTATACCTATCTAAATATTACAATGATTTTCTTGTATCGTTTTTATTCTTATCAATCGTTAGTGGCTGTAACACCTTCCACACTTTATCAGGTATTGTAATGGAATTTTGCTGCCTCTCAATTAATTTTTATGGCTTTCTTCACTTCCATTTAAATTGAGGTAACATTCTTGCGTTGTATGCAACTCGCTTTTACGACAGTTTTTAATAAAGGTTATGCAGGTCTTATCACCGTTTACGTGGTTTTATTTTTTATTCGATACTTGCAACTACGTATAGTATACCTATAACCAAGTTCAGTTTCAAGATTATCTTTGTTTACGTCCACATTAATTTTAGGAACAGTTTATCCGATTTTGATTATACTTCTACTATGTGCAGGACATTTCAAGGTTAGTTAGTTATCTGGGTTAATTTTTACCGCGGGTAAAACTTTTTCATTTAGCTAAAAAGGGAGAATTTGCAAAGCCACTTTATATGTACCGCAAGAAATCCTGCACGGGCGAAGATGCTGATAATTCGGTACTAGTAAAACAAAAAACATCAAAAGCCTGCCCGCGCAAACAACCTCGTCAAACGAAATGGCTACTTGGACATATAATTCGTCCAAGAGTGACTGTTATCAATTAAGCCCCTTCACGAATACCGTTCGTCTTAATTTCTTTCACACGTTTGCGTGTCTCGGTGACATTAATTGACGACTATGCGTGATGTTCCAGCCGATTGGACGCGGCCTTTATTTTAAAGAGTTTATATGCTAGCACGCCATCTTCTACCGACAGATTCCACCTGAGTAACTGCAAGGTTTCAATAGATTTTATCCAGTGTTTATTATCAGAGATACATTATAGAATCGGATACGAGTCCCTTTATACGTTCATCTCTCTGTTCCTCTCTCTCTATCTCCAGTCTATCCTTCATTACCTGGTAACCTTGCAACCTCGTGTGGATTATTTGTTTCCACCTCCTTCTATCGGAGGCCAGTCTCGCCATTGTGTGAAATTTGCACTTAGTAGAGTCCCTCAGCTGATCTCTCTGTTCCATTGGTAAACAAATTGTCCTCTCTCATAGAAGAGAGATATTTAAAACGCTCCACGCTGCTGCAGTACGGATGATAGGCACGTTGCATTCCTTACCGTCATGTAGTATCATTTAACATATCACGCATTTCACACGTCTTTCACACACTGATTTTTTGTACGCACGCGCTCACATTATAAAGTTAGAGGTCCTGGGTTCGATTACTAGCTCGAGTCTGGTCTGACGGGAGGCTTCGGCCGTTGCTAGCTACCCTGCCTGCATAGACGTGAAGCAAATTAGGAATAAGTAATTAGGTTTACCATACCTCTAACTGGTTAGCTCGTTGCAATCAAAGACAGAATGCATCATTACCTGGTGAGATAACCGTCAAGGGCTAACTTGTAGTGTATAAAAAATACTTGCCCAAATCTTATAAATTTAGGGTTACTATTGCAAATATTGATTTAAAAACCTTACCGACCTACTCATACATTGTTATTTATGACTCTTCCAATAAATAGCCTTCATAGTTTAATATCAGATTAAGTAGGTATATCTTACAATATTATTTTTTCTTAGGATAACCTAAGATTGTATTGCAGTTCCTAGAGAGTCTAGAATTCTAGATCAACAATCGAAGCAGTGAAGGCTGCAGCTCGGTTTACTTGTTCGAAAGTAGATGTAAATTAATATCCTGTTCACGTAACCGAAATCATTGAAACATGGCGGACACCAGTCGGTCAATATGTTTCGCGCGTAAGGCCCATTTCCTGTCTCGCTCTGCCTTGCAATCACTAATCATAGATACAATAATCACCAACGCTTGTCGCATATTTGATACGAACCGCAAGCGCTGTCAAATCCGTACGAGCCGCAAAACTCACTCGCCACAAGCGCACGCTAAGCATAACTACAACGCAAGATCCTTGACCCAAAGGGCCACTAATTAGTGGCCTTAGCGAATCTAATCTCTAAGCCTTATGACATCATTTTCATTTTAACAACAATCTCTAAATCGGCTAGTAAAAATATGTAGTTGAAGAATATTTATTGTTACTTCTGGAGTTACATAGTAGTAACAAGTGAAGAAATGATACAATATTTAAAGTAATCTGACTACTATTATTAATACAAAAGTTTGGATAGATGTACATTGTTACTCAATAACGCAAACGCAGGCATAGAAAACAGCCCCGAATAACACGTAGACTTAATTTTCATCCCGAAAAAATATACGGTTTGCGTTAAATACATTAATTATTGTTTTCATTTTGTTTGCTCCGCAAGGGATCAACATGATTTTATGCATTGCAATATTTAAATTTGATACTGGCAGTTATAAAACATACATACAAAATAATAAAAGGAAATAAAAACGTTTTCCATTGCAACATTAATCGTGTAATTATTTATAATAACCCCGGCTAAGTTTGTTGTGGGCTTCTTCTTAGACCGGGGCGCGTTTGGAACCCTCATAGCTTTAGTTTTAAGTTTACGAATATAGTTATCACCATGAAATAACTACTATGTAAATTATTGACGCGTCAAAAGTGCCTTTTTAAGAACTATTTGAATAAAGATTATTTTGAATTTGAATTTGAATTTGATAAACATAACATAAAACGACAAAAGTTTAATAATGCGCCCAACGACCGACATGTCAAGTAGTAACATGGACCACGCGCCTTCCGCTCTTCTCACAAATACCATAGGTGCGGTTAATTCAACACTGTGCGATCAGCATCAAATGCCCAGTGTGTTAGCGTGCAATTGCTTTTCCTGAAAGAAAAGTGGGATATTATCATACTTATACAAACGATTACAAAAGGAAATGTTACTAACGCGAGCACCCTTTGCTAAGGCGAAACGGCTGATTCAACGTTGCCAATTTGAAGGCTATAGTTGTGTGATTTGCTTAACTATTCTGTGATTAGTTAATATTAAATCAGTTGCGAATATATCCAGCAAATTTGGTATTGCATAAAATTTTCGGTTCGTCGATTATTCCGTTTTGAATTGGAATTGTGCGGGTGGAGAAGTGGGCTTATAGCAAGTCAAGTGATTTGTGATTATTGTTATTTCGAACAGATAGGAAAATTATTCAAGACTGGACTGGAAACATCAATTGAACCGTCCTATTTGGCCTAAGTCCAAAAGGGACTGCAGTGATGGTGATGTTATTTATATCTTATATATAAGAATTTTTAATGCATTTTTTTGCACTAGTGACAAATTTTGCTACAAAATCATAATTTGGGACGAGAAGGTTCGCAACACCTGACAGTACACCCGTAATACTGTTGTTTTAGGTCATTTAACTTAGGGCGACGGTTCATGATCAACCCATTATCGACTCACTACAGAGCACGAGCTCCTCTCAATATGAAAAGGGTTTATCCATAGCCCACCACGCGGGCCATGTGCGGATTGGCAGACTTCACACGCCTTTGAGAACATTATGGAGAACTCTCAAGCGTGCAGGTTTCCTCACGATGTTTTTCTTCACAGTTGAGTGATGTTTTAATTGCTTAAAAACACACATAACTCCGAAAAGTTATAGATCGAATCCTCGACCTCTGATTCGGGGTTGAACGTCCTAACCGCTAACCTAACAGCTTCTGGCAAATAATCGATTATTATTGTTATTATAAAGTTGATTAATTTTACAATATATTTATATTTTCTAACCTATAAAAACTTTCTACTTAGTAGGTTTCAATACCAAAATTAGACGAATAGATTTTTGTGAGCGTGTCATAATATTACGTCATTTCATTTTTCATTTATAAATAGCATCATAATACGATGCATGCGATTCTTGCACTAGTGTCAATTTGTGCTACAACATTGCAACAATAAAAAAAATATATAGAATATCACTTGCTTCAACGGTGAAGGAAAACATCGTTAGGAAACCTGCACGCCTGAGAGTTCTCCATAATGTTCTGAAAGTCATGCCAAGTCTGCCAATCCGCACATGGCCAGCGTGGTGGACTATGGCCCAACCCTTCTCATATTGAGAGGAGACCCGTGCTCTGTAGTGAGCTAGTAATGGGTTGTTCATGATGATGATGATATATAGTATTGCATTTATAATATTTTTATACAACGCTAGCTGACACGACGAACGTATGAAAATAAAATCTATCCGAAAATCTACATGTGTAAAACGCACTCGGATTAGTTTTGTTAGTTATTCTGTATTTGGGATTGGAGACGAATACCACAATTTTCATTATAAATAGCATTATAATAAGATGCATGGCGATTCTTGCACTAGTGTCAATTTTTGATACAACATTGCAACAATTGACAGTACATACATGTACTGGCATTGTAATGGGTCATTTAACTTAGGGATACGATTCATTAACTCCAATTAATATTGTATGCATAACATAATCCCACATAGTGGTTCGTTAATCATTGTCACTTAACCGATTACTGGCTCGGCCGGGGTCTAATTGCTGTGGTAACTACGCATTTTCACATACACTTCGGTTACGCACGCTTTTCCTTTGTTACTTGAAGGACACATAATGTTAACTCATTTTCGCAATCAAACTATTTACAGCGCTTGTTTTGTCGTGCGTTGTCTTAAAAGTAATGCTTAATGTTATCTAATAATTTAAATTTACTCAACGGTACCGTTATCGGCTGTTCTTTTTGTTTAAGGTGACCTTAACTTATTTGGCCTATTACTCCTTTAGTTATCCGCCTACAATTTTTGTATTATTATTTCCATTATATACTATCTCTCACGCCCGTATGCAAAATAAATACATATAAACAACCAAAAGAGATATAATAAACTTAAATAGATAAAAATAAATAAACCTACATACACATTATATAAATACATATTTGCACCGGGCGGAGGATTACACCCCGGCAGGGGAGCCCAAACGGCCGGGGGTCAGGGCGACAGGTTGAGAAACCGGCGGACTATCCTAGCCGAGTCCAGCAAAACCGCTTTTTGCATCCTGGCTGCGAGCGAACTGCCACGGAACCCCAGTCGCCTCAGCTGGTGAGCGAGGCTGACTGGGATCAACCCATTCGCAGATATCGTATATCGTATTGTTATTATTTTTTATTCACCACAAGTTAGCCATGACTGCATGTCACCTAATGGCAAGTGATGATGCGGGCTAACCTGTTAGGGGTATGGTAAACTCATACTCATACATAATTGGTTTCTACACGATATCGTGCCGGAACGCTCAATCGCTTGGCGACACGTCTTTGTCGGTAGGGTGGTTACTAGCCACGGCCGAAGCCTCCCACCAGACAATTGAAATTCTCACCAATACCATTCGTTTCATTATTATCATCGCCAGTCGCATTAATGCCTTAACTTAAGAATTAACTCACTTTATAAAAATTCATAAGTTTACCTACGCATTACACTATATCATATTGCTTAATATGTCCGCAGTATACGAATTTAAATCTACATACCTTAACTTTAAAGTTGAAAATAGTAATTGACGACCATGATTGTGGTTAGCCGATAAGCTGAGTCATAGTTAAAATCCCCAGACTAACACATTTTGTCGAAGTAAATATGCATTTATGGTAAACTTCAATTGACTACCTGGTTAGGGTGCATATGATATTTCCAGGTAAGTAACTTTGTAACAATATTAAAATGTGCGATATCATTATTTGGAATCCATTTCTTTTTCTATTTTGAATTAGTACCTATTATTACCTAAAGAAGAAGAGAGAAGTGGTGATAGCCTAGTGATTAGGGCGTTAGCCTTCTAATCAGAGGTCGGCGGTTCGAATCCGGGCACGCACCTCTAACTTGTCGGAGTTATGTGCGTTTTTAAAAATTAAAATATCACTTGCTTCAACGGTGAAGGAAAACATCGTGAGGAAACCTGCACACCTGAGAGTTGTCCATAATGTTCTCACAGGCGTGTGAAGTCTGCCAATCTCCACATGGCCAGCGTGGTGGTGGCCAAACCCTTCTCATATTGAGAGGAGACCCGTGCTCTGTAGCGAGCCGGTAATGGGTTGATCATGATGATGATGATGATTACCTAAAGCCTTTGGTTGGTGTATCTACAACAGGTTTCCATGCTTAAACCACTACCATGGTCTTGAAAATCTTTGTCTGTATCAAGTCACGATTATTCAATTTGCTGGGTACTTCAAAACGCAATAAAAAAATAATAAAGATGATCGATCAAATTTAGTTTCAAAGCATTTTTTTTGTATATACATATAAGTAACAAATAACTCTAACAGTTATATAATCGGTAGCTATTAGATGGTTTTAGTTTTCAACATTACAAATTCAAATGTGTTAGGTACATATACTATGGCTAGTTGATATCAAATGTTATACTGACGTGTCAAAAGTGCCTCTTAAAGAAGGACTATTTGAATAAAGATTATTTTGATATTTGTATATTTTACCAGAGCCAATATGTTTAAATCATCAAATAAACATAAAACCCCTAAGAGCATTAGAATCAACTTCAGGCATTAATATATTTTCTTTATCCACTACAAGTTAGCCCTTGACGGCAATCTCACCTGGCTGACTTGTTAAGGGTATGGTAGAAGCATATGCGTTTCTACGCGACATCGTGCCGGAAAGCTAAATCGCTTGGCGACACGTCTTTGTCGGTAGGGTGGTAACTAGCCACAGCCTCAGCCTCCCACCAGACAATTGAAATTCTCACTAATACCATTCGTTTCATTTTTTTTTATTATCATCGCCAGTCGCATTAACGCTTTAACTTAAGAATTAACTCCTGAAAATCCCATTGATGGGTTATATAACATTACTATATTCATAATTCGTCGAATCGTGTTTATTCCTTTTCCATATGAATACCACAAGCAAAATATTTGGCTCGACACCCCACGACTATTTGCTAATGGACGCAGATTCAGAGTAAATATGCAAACATTTTATGCAATTCGATTGGGCGACCTATCGGACTATAAGCTATCGATCTAGCTTGATAATTGCCTGTTGCGATATTTACTTTTGTATCAATTTTCGTAACAATACAAGTTATTGGATGCATAAATCGCACCGACGATCTAAACCGCAAATTGCATACATTATCGGTAACACTCATCTATCACTACTTAATGGATTCGGTTCGTCTATCAGAATGTCGATCGCCTTATCTAAATTGCCGTGTCCTTGATACATTTCAACACTTTCGAAGCCTTTTCCGAACGAGATCAATGCAACAAAACCGATGTAGGCGTCTATTTGGTCCGTCATTACAACAGCGGTACTTAATTTCTTAATCCATTGATTTTTTTTACCTTTATATTAACTGTATAACTGTCCGTTCGACATTCGGTTTACTGAATTCTTCTTATTGGAACAAAGTTCCTTATCGCGCGTTGTGAAAGGGGGCTAGACGGAAAAAATTCTTATGAAAAGTTGTCACGACACTTTTTGTTATTGTAAGCTGTGCGGCGTCGCATGTTTCTCTGTCTGTCTCTCTCTCTCTCTCTCTCTTATAGAATCAAGCCAGATATTTTCATTTCTATTTCGCATTGAACAGTGTGGTGTCGCGACGATTATTTTTGTTGAGTGTATACAGGTTTTTTGTAAATAATGAATAATAATAATGAATCCTGACAGTGTTTCTGCACAAGTTCCGGATATTGCTGATGGAGTACAAAAATGAGCCTACTGATTAAGTTTATATCACATTATATTTGTTAATAATAAAAAAAATATTATTATAACATAAATAAAATAAAATTTTATTACAATTCCTTCACTAATTAATCGAAAGGAACTTCGTTCCATCCGGGTGTCCCTTGACACCTCTCAAGTTTTTTAAATTTATTCATTTAATATGCAGTATTTAACTACTTGATGCAATAGTTAAAAATTATATATACGAACACGTAACAAGTTTTTATTTTCGAAATAAATCGGTGTCATCATTTATGTGCATTCTTATTCAGTAAATTAACCGCAATGCATTACTTTACTTCATGAATACAATTTCGGTACATTACTTCAATTATTCATTAGGTGCTCTGAATGGAGAGCACCTCTTCTTAGAATTCCATTCATTAACGAGTAATTATGCTTTGTTTCAGGGTAATCGTGCCATTGGGAATTCCGAGTGGGTTTTTAACAACTAAAGAAAGAAAGAGACTCGTGGTTTGGAGTCCACTGCTAACTAAGAAGGTTTCACTGCTCTGTCACTTGCGGACGGTAACAAAGAGAAATACTGCCGTGAACAGAGGCTTACAGAGATTGCGTGGCTGATACTTGTGTGATGTGCCGGCAACACCACATGGAAGTGCTTTTGGAAGTCACGTGATCTCGAAGTGCCCAGGACCTGCTGGGGAGCTTGAAGGATGAAGTTCTCAACGGGGTCGAGTTCCAGCAGCCTCGCCAGCGACTCGCTGTCGAGGAAGTCAACTTTGTGCATCTACACAGAAGTGGACACTACCTTGCCACCTCCTGTCGAAAGAGTAAGTTCTATATTTTACTAACCTAACCAAACCGTTCTTAATTTTTGTTATGTATATTTTTGTAAATGTTATGAATTTGAAAGCATGACATATTTCTAATAGACATGCGCTTTAGTTCTGTCCCAAAAGAACATGCAGTTTCATTGAAGGTGAACCCAGAAAATACGTTTACATAATAAAAGTAAGAAGTAAGAGTAACAGTTATATCCAAATCAGGTTCAAATGAAATATATTCTACAAGGTGCTCATTACTGGCCTACCACATAAATAATCTGATATTTGTTATTAAAAATACCTTACTGTTATTTTGGTAAACATCACAAGCTTTGCGTTCTAGTTATTTATTTACATTTGTTTATTGAACTTAAAAAAAAAATATCACTTGCTTTAACGGTGAAGGCAAACATCGTGAGGAAACGTGCACGCCTGAGAGTTCTCCATAATGTTCTCAAAGGCGTATGAAGTCTGCCAATCCGCACATGGCCAGCGTGGTGGACTATGGCCAAACCCTTCTCATATTGAGAAGAGACCCGTGCTCTGTAGTGAACCGGTAATGGGTTGATCATGATGATGATTGAACTTAAATATAAATTACACACCTCAATTGTAATCGCTGAGGTTCAAATGCACCGAAATCACATAATCAAAACGCATGAACGTAATCGTTAATGTAAAAAAAATTGTATCTCAAATACTGTTAACATGACATTTACGTTTGATACTTTGAGTATGCTTAAATGCAAGTGACATGAATGTAAAAAATGTATATCCTGTTACGACCTGTCCTAATGTAGAACAAGCAACATAAACTGGCCAAGATACTTACATAATTGATAATAGAGGTGTGGGTGAACAATTTTAATTGTTAACGGAAACGGACATATAATTTTATGTAACCTCAAGATTCGTTGTAGATTCGAGTTTTTCCTCTGCAATATGAGGTAATAGCGAAAGCTGTACTCGATGAAAAGAAGATTTAAGATGTATATTAACAACTAATAAGCGAGTGTAAACGACTGAGCAATTCGTTTTCGTTTTTTCGCCGCGTGAAGCATTTATTGCTTTCGATTTCATGCGATAATAATAATATTGCATTAACTGAAACAATGCAAAAAGCTGTACGTCCGGGTTGGAGAGTTCATTCAGGCTTGAGAGAAAGTAACATGTCATCTGCCAGTTTGGACCCAGTTGCAGATTGCAACACCTCGAATATTTATATTATAATCTTATCCAATGCCACCTCGGCTTTCAACGATACCGCTATCATACTGTTATTTAAAATTTCTTAACACCTTTCACGCCATGTTTTATTTTCTGAGATATAATCCAAAACACAAATAGTTAAGATAACATTACGCTACTCTTTTTTTTTTTATATCCACTACAAGTTAGCCCTTGACGGCTATCTCACCTGGTGGTAAGTGATGATGCTGTCTAGGATGGTAGCGGGCTAGCCTGTTAAGAGTTTGGTAAACCCACGCTCCTAAATGGTTTCTACGCGACCTCGTGCCGGAACGCTAAAATCGCTTGGCGACACGTCTTTGTCGGTAGGGTGGTAACTAGCCACGGCCGAAGCATCCCACCAGACCAGACTCGAGCCGGGAATTGAACCCAGGACCTCCAACTTTAAAATGCAACTTAAACATGCTTTCTTAGTTATAACTCCTTAGAAAGGCTCTAATATCAATTCTTGCATTGTAATCCCAAAAAGTGCGCAATGAATTTCATTCAATTATTCCCCATTATATAGAGAATATCTCTCGGAGGAGGATTATTTTAGTAGTATTGAGTCAGCTAAAATAAAAAATATAAAGTTTTCAGCAAGACTACTATTTTTTGTCATATAAAAAATAGTTATTGAATAATTTGAGTTACATATTTCAAGTGCTGACCTGCATGCTTGAAAATTACTAGCTTCAATACTATTATGCTATTTGTTTACATATAGCCTTCTTAGAAGTCGCACGCTCCACATCTTAGCATTTTATGACGTATCTTAACTTCATGACTAATGTGTACGCACAGGTCAGACTGTAAATATTGAGGTAGACGGTTAGAAAGCCGTGTTTGCTCATTATTTGTACGTTTTTTATCATCATGGTCACTAATTATTCTTTATTAATTGTTCCAAATTATTTTCTTTCGGAAATAAGCTTCCTTACATTCATTTCTATAATTCAAGATATCATCATCATCATTATAATTATGATCAACCCATTTTCGGCTCACTACTGAGCACGGGTTTCCTCTAAATATGAGACGGGTTTGGCCATACTCCACCACACTAGCCATGTGCGTTTTAGCAGACTTCACACGCCTTTAAGAACATAATGGAGAACAGGCATGCAGGTTTCCTCACTATGTTTTCCTTCACCGTTGAAGGAAGTGATATTTTAATTGCTTAAAAACGCACATGACTTCGAAAAGTTATTGGTGCGTGCCCAGATTCATACCCCCGACCTCTGATTAGGAAGCTGACGTCCTAACCACCAGGCTATCACATCTAACACTTCTATTGTTAAGATATATTGCAACCTAACTTTTACTTCAGGTATTATGATCAGTGCAGCGAAATTGGAAGCATACTAAAACTTTATCATATTAGTATGACCCATCGCTCGCGTCCGCAGGAACTAGCCCTTCGTGCTTCCTGGACGTATTCCCAGGGTAATGCTAATTAAAGTACGAACTTGAGGGGAAATAATTGTGACAGCCAAGTGCAATTACGAGTAGTATCCGCGCTTGGCCAAACTTCAAACGTCTTTGAGAATATTATTCCATTCTAAGGCATTTCCTTCACCGTAAAATATGTTTAGTTGCTACGATTTTTTTTTATACACTACAAGTCAGCCCTTGACCGCTATCTCACCTGGTGGTAAGTGATGATGCTGTCTAGGATGGTAGCGGGCTAACCTGTTAGAAGTATGGTAAACCCACGCTCCTAGTTGGTTTCTACGCGACATCGTGCCGGAACGCTAAATCGCTTAGCGACACGTCTTTGTCGGTAGGGTGGTAACTAGCCACGGCCGAAGCCTCCCACCAGACAAAATATCAATATGATTGCTGGGGAGCAAACTACACGGGACCTAAGAGCTCTTTAGTATCACTTAGGTCCTTACTTTACCTTTAGCCTTACGCGTTAGGATATCACTAACGTTTTAACGTTTGCTTAATACCAGATAGTTTAGAAAATCTTGTGATTAAAATTTCGAAACGTTATGTCTATTAGTGGATGCGGCATCTAGTTAGCTAATGTCTTGTTATTGTTGCATACCAAATTTGTCTCGGCGGTTGCGAGAATCATCTTCACCGTGCCGTATAACGTGTATCAAGGCCGGCATTGTCTTAACTATCGCACGTGACGATCTAATGTTCTCTAGCTCTTGCACTTTCACGAATGTAACATTATCATTATTAAATTTGACATTGTGCCAATAAAAGATGAAACTGTATCTATTAACTTAATAAATTTATTTATTTATTTATGCATACAAAAGAAAGGAAAAAAAGAACAACAAGAAATACATAATATTAAAGCAAAAGGCGACCTTATCACTTAAAGCGATCTCTTCCAGACCACCTTTTCTTAAGAAGCAGAGAGAAGTAAAAGATGGGAAATCGCAACACTTATACATATAAACATACTAATATAAGAATATACAATGTCGTTACTTAAATACTAATTCATCAATTATTAAACAATAGTTAGGTTTCACGTCAATTCCTCGTTAAATATGATTTTCCACTAAAATGATGAAAGTTTTCTACTTCACAAACAACCATTATTTGATGTTTATTAGTACCCTTTTGCAATAACAAATAAATAATTGAATACGTAACATATTTTTGTTTATTAGATTAGATTAGATCTTCAACCTCAATCACATTTGATGAAAAACGATAAGGAAGTTTGAGATGGAATGCGTTTACTTAGAATCGTGTAGGTGTGTACTCGTATCTAATCTTGTCATAAAGGTATTTTGTGTCTGGGGTCTTCTTCATCCTATCTTGACTAGCTTTTGATGCGATATTCTAAGAACGAGCTTATTTAAGAAATGACAATACGCTAGGTTCAATGCATATATAATACAAACCCTTTTTTGATCATATTTGATCGATCTTAACGACACTAGCCATATTATCAACTATTTTTCCAACTCTATTATCTTTACGATTTATAGTCATTAATTATGAAAAACCAAAATTATATTCGAATTTAACATGTCCTAATTTATTACTATCACGAATTATCATTAACTCAACGCTTTTGCGCTATTTCCGTCTTTCTATCTACGAAATTACTAGTTAGCTATTATGCATACTTCAAAATATTGTCGACACAAGATTTTAATACAAACCATTATATGGTCCTTTAATTTTGCGCAATGACAGCTGACAATTACTTTCGCTATGTGTGGGATGATCGACAAATAGGCCGCTGTCTTTCTATTGTTTTATCGGAGCGTGAATTCGCAAACGTTATAAATGAAAGTTCTAATCGTGTTAATTCATCACACCTCGCTATAAAACAATACTTATCTTACAGTATCTGCCTCGCTTTATACGTACATATAATGTTTCCATACATAGTAAGACGTCAATCAAAATTTATCCACGGTTAGGCAAAGACTTCTTTTCATTATGGTCTCCTCGATGTTTTATATCCAATGACCAATCACTTTCCGGATATCTTCGTTCTACTTTTACCGAAAGGTAGTTCCCAAACCTTACGATAGACAAAACCAACCTACTAACTTTGGCATGCTAGCATGACTTAAAGTGTTAAATTTGCTCATGGCTTTAAGTGTTCTATTACTTGTTTGAAGAAAAGTTATCCGGACAAATACAAATACCATATTCCACCAAAGAGTTCCTGTGAGAATATTTCTCACTACAATCTTTCATGTGCTCTTAAAGACCATTGTTTGAAGAAGCGCCTTTCGTCACGACCTCATAACATCATGTTCTTTTCGCTTGTTTATCGGAGTGTATATTTACGCTCCTTTTATTTTATAGTAATTTGACTCCACTAACTAAACAAACTCCAGTTAAATGTGTCGATGTTACCATAATCGTGTATAGGCTGCACAAAATATATTATTATTAGATAATAAATTGTTACCATACCATTAAAATATCATTTGCTTGAACGGTGAAGGAAAACATCGTGAGGAAACCTGCATTGCCTGCACGCCTAAGAGTTCTCCATAATGTTCTCAAAGGCGTGTGAAGTCTGCCAATCCGCACACGGCCAGCGTGGTGTACTATGGCCGAACCCTTCTCATATTGAGAGGAGACCCGTGCTCTGTAGTGAGCCGGCAATGGGTTGATCATGATGATCATGATGATGAATAAATTGTTTCGTATTGTACCACTATTATTTTTTTAATCGAGTTTAACTTTATGGTTCCGTACTCTTAAGGTGCCAAAAAGACCTCATTATGCAGTCAATTAAATTAAAATTCTATTTCTAGTTAATTTTTTTTTTAACATAAAAGATCTTGTTATAATTTAGAACGGTGCATCAAATTTTTATCTACGTCGAATTTCTACTATGCAATTTTCATTTTCATTCTCAAAACAACGCATTTCATAAATATTAATATCGTCCGGGAAACCGATATCGATTTCTAAGTCTCTTCTTTTATCTACCATTCCGATAACACCTTTTATAGCCTTATCTTTTAGATAAGCGCACTTAAACGATCACGTTTTATCGGATTCACTTCGAACCACACTGACACGTTTCTCGTTGGTGTTAAACAAAAGCACCTGTCTGAGTGTTTTGGTATCTAGTGTAAATATTGTCAAACGCTTGCTTTCCTTTTACATTAGATTTGGTATCACATAATATTGGGCTACCGTAACATGAACTATTTTTAAAACAGCTTTTGAGAAAGCCAGTTACACTTTTGAATAACCTATGACGTTATATATATCATCTTCAGCTTAATCATCACTGTCAACCCATTATCCAACAACTATCAAGCGTTGTTGTCTATTTAGTTACAGGTCGTGGTTTTATTCGTTGACAATTTGGGAATAACTTGTTACCAACGAAACAACTTGACAAAGTCTTGCTGCCAAATTTGAGGTTCCGATATGATGTCTCGTGGCAGCTGATTTGAAGTATGAGTTAACTCCTATTTTACTCTGCACTATTACTTGGAACTACCATATCAGATTGCAGTCAAACGTAGCTAGGCACCCTTGTGTTTTTTCTTCAAAATTTAGAGAAATCGTTAGAAGAAGTGGCAACTCAATGAAGCTGAAACAGACACGAATTTTACCATATAGTAAACAAAAATTTCCTTAAATCCTACAGATTAAGAAATATGAAAAATTTTACACTAAAATGCTAGAATGTACGTCTCATCTAAATTGAATAAACATCTCAGTTATAATAACAGGCTTACATCACCGCATGGCAGTCCTTGATCCCCGCATGCCCCAATGCACGATTTTTACATACGTGTCACATTTATTATAACGTCAGCAATGCTTCGTCATCGCCTTGTTTTTGGGAAGGTCTGTATATTTTGACCAACGTTTTCTTCGCCATTTTCTTTATGTTTCAATAATAAGTAGATAACGAATAAAACTTGTTTTATCAGCGGCAAGCATCAATACGAATTAGTTTTACGTATGACTCAAAACGTCAAAAAAACCATAAAAGCTATACAAGTGGTATGATGGCTATTGTTAAAGAATGCCCACCAAAATACACTAATTGTCTTATAGTTAATGTTTTTCGTAGATTTTAATAGAAATTTACCCTGAAAAATAATCGGCCATACATATTTCCAATTATCATGTGGATTGACTTTAATGCACGCTCTCTTGTTGATATAGCCTTGGATTACCATAAAAGCATATTGCAAACACAGTTTGTGTTTTAAATTAGAACTTTTTTATTAATAAGTATTATTACACACCAGTGGAAATACTTTTTTTTACTATTTCTCGACAGCCAATTACCTAATATTGTTAAAAGTTTTTGGGTGGCTAACTTTTTTGGAAAAAATAAAACAAAAATTGTGGGCTGCCAGGCTTCGTACTAAGATAGTAAAATCCATTGCGTAAGCATGTCTCCATGGATTGTAATCGCCAGTCTATTATGGAGTATGCGACATGACTTCTCTATTGTGTTATATCTCCCAGGTCCGTATATGTGCATCATATTACGGTGATTAGTCATAGTTTCTCTATTATAAAGAATGGTAGAAATTTAATTTCTGACAATGCAGAAAAAGTTGTTACCTGCAGTATTTCTCTATTGAATTTATTATAAATTGCGTTTTTCTTTATGTGAAGCGTTCCATGGTTGTTATTTTATCAGTGTCCGCTGTTTTAGATTTTATTCAAGACAAGATGTACACAAGCTTAAAGATTTATTACGATCCATATTGCTCTATGATAAAATTGTTTTTTTTTTCCTTTTCAAATTTGGTATTACTTACTCAATTACTAGATTTGTTTGAATGGATTACAATACTTTCTGCGCTAAAGGTGAGTTGTGTTTTATTCCTGCGATAAACAATAAAGGAATTCATTGAATGGAACATACATTCATGATTTTCACTTTACACCACCACCTTACACTTTACACACGCGTGAAATAGCTTCGTTTTACACGAAGCTATTTCACGCGTAATTGAAAGTATTTAGATTATCCTCATTGATTCCGTCATTTTTCATCCTTTGTCAATATGTAAAAGTCTATCTGTAGTATGCTTATATGTTCACTTTGACTTTCTCATTAAGACTCATCATCAGAAATTAAATGAAATGAACGAAAGATCTTAAAAAATATTATTTATGTGTCCAAAAATGCTTCGTCAACTGATATGCAAATATAAAATAGTAGGTAGATAATAACTCTAATACTAGTGTTTGGTATAACAGGTCTGGTCCAATATTAATAAATGAATAATATATCGATCGCCAATTCATGTAAGTGTTAATACATGTATGTACATACAATACATTAATAAAAACAGTAGGTCGGATTTTACAATTTCTAAGCATTTCTGTTAGTATTGTAACGCTGCTATTCACAGCTTGTCTTACAAACATCTGAACCGCTCACACACGATTCAATCTTTTAAATCTAATTGGTCTCATTAATCTTTTTATAAATCAGTCAGTTGTCACACTATATCACATATGTAAGTTGTAACCTTACTGGGTCTGGTGGGGCTCTCGTTAACGTTATCACCGCTTTCATCAGCATTGTGACCCTGTCATGTTTGTCACGCAGCCATTCACATCTCTCTTATCGCTTGAGGATATTTACTTACGCCTTCTAGATGTTAACATTGGTTAACATTGGTTTATTGTTAGACTGCTTTCCCCTTGTTATTGATATTTAATAATGACCTATCGCAATAAAGTCCGTAATGTTTCCAACGCATTGTTTGTCACGTAGAATTTTAATATCGCTTATTAATATGCATGATGCTGAATAAATCATTTATATAATACTGCAGGCTAAGCGTCTGTTCAATATTATTTCTTCTTCACAAATAAATGCAGTTAGCTAATGTCTTGCATCATCTAAGTTTTCATATGAAGGCGAAATTCCGAGCAATGCTACCAAAATAATTGATTGTTTCTGTCACATCTTTAGATCTTATAGGCGCATTGAATTCTCGGCTGGTAGCAATTCAATGAGATTATAGTATTACAAGCGCTTATAATTCAATTTCATCTTCATAATTATTTTTAGGCTAGCGATTTTGCACTTCTGGGCGCAGATCTCTATCTCATAAGAGATAATAGGGAGGAAAGAGTTTTAAGTATTCCTCTCTAATATGGGTCATTAGGGTAGACAATTTCTTGAGCATGTTTAAAGTCTAAGCACGTTTTCCACAATTTCCAAGCCGACACAGATTTCTCCCGAAAATATTTTCGTTTTTCCGAAGGTTCCTGGTATATGCATTGCTTTAATGCATGTATGAAATGCCTACTGCTTACAACGTTAAAGGTCTAAGTGATATTTAATACCTAAAAAAATAATCCGGTTTGCAATTTAAATGTTTTGTAAATTAAGCAATTTTAACATAATAATTAATACCCAAACCGGGTCCATAAATATAATACTCCGATCGACTTCTGTCCATATTATGGTGCTACATGGGTGTAATTTGCTGATCCAGTCCACTTATATACTTCTATCTACCATCTGTCGGCACGACTGCCAAACTAATAAATGAAGTCAACACAGATCCTGAAATGAGAAATCGTCCAGCTTAGCGTTCTTTGGACGTTGGTTTATTTGCATCCACCCTCGGTACGATAAATTTGAATAATAAAACACGCCTCCGCTTATCAACCGCTGGCCTCGTAAATCCAAGACGTCGCGTGTCCGAGCAACTAATCAACACTGCAAACACGTGCCAGCCCTTTTCAACTTTTCCATTTTACGCTGGACTTAGTGCGTGGTATGCAAACTGAAAAGTAGAAACGATCGTGACTTTGGATTAAAAGAGAACCTGATGAGGATAATAGGACCAACTGTTTAGATTCTTTAAAATTATCCTCCAGGTCCTTATAGTGCAAAGTTTCCAATTAATGCGACATTCTGAAGGGGATGAAAATCACGTTGAAAGATTCCTTTACAAGCGTATAGTAATACAATAAAGTTGAAATTTAAAACGAGCTACCATAGAAGAAACCTGCACTTTTTGGCTCAAGCACAATAATGACAGTACTATATTTTTTCTATATTTATTTAAATAGTTTCATTATGTAACATGGTATTGATCACATCGCGTCATAGTCCATCTTGCACTTGCCTTTTTTCTGTTGTAAGTCTTCCGCCCACATTGTAACAGACAAGTTTCTTGTGCGGGTGTTTCCTGGGGCTCGTATTACTTTTACAGGTGTTTCATTATTACCCTCACTTAAAACCCCTATAAGCACACGCGCCTATACAGAATTGTAGGGTGAAAGTAATGGAAACCTTAATTTATTGGCTTTCGTTTCGAACGGTTACACTTAGGTGTGGCTCATAATGAACTTCGCAGAACTTACTACATGTTTAGGGTGCTTTCAAGTCATCATCATATAAATAAACACATTGCACGAGTCTCTTCTTAAAGAAGGGTTTTGGGCGTAGTCGACATTATGGAGAACTCTTAGGCATGCAGGTTTCCGCAGAATGTTTACCTTTACCGTTAAGGCAAGTGATATTTAATGTATGATTTCTACTTCTTACCCTCATTTCTAAAACTACTTAAAATAATCACACAACCCGAATAAGTTGTAAGTGTATGTACATACATTTATGGAAAATACTTAATGAAATGAAGCCTATGAATAAAGTCATAAGTCTTCTGTAAGCCGTGATAGCCTAGTGTTTAGGACGTCCGCCTCCTAATCAGAGGTCGGTTAGGAGGTCGGGGGTCCGATCCCTGGCACGCACCTCTTAACTTTTCGGATTTATGTGCGTTTTTAAGCAATCAAAATATCGCTGGCTTCAATGGTGAAGGAAAACATAGTGAGGAAACCTGCGTGCCTAAGAGTTCTCCATAATATTCTTAAAGGCGTCTGCCAATCCGCACATGGCCGTGGTGGACTATGATCATACCCTTCTCATATTGAATTCTGCTGTACTCTTCGACCGATAAGCTTCCTTCTTCCTTCCTTCCTTCGCAGTCATAGTCGTTATTGGCAACAAACAGTACTCGAAGAGTTTAGTGGATTTCTAGACACTAAGTAACAAAGACAAATCGATATTGCATCCGTTCAAGCCAAGTTGTTCAAGAAAGATCGCAGAGTTGAGATTCATGTTCATTTCGCAATTTCGCTTTGTATTTATGTTCAATTTAACGCATGGCCCAATATAGCGGATTGCAGCGAACGTTCACATAATTTTCCGCTCGAAAAATCAACTAAGGCTTGCTGAACAAAACTCGTTATACAAGATATTGATGCTAGGAGCCTGATTTTGATCCTTCGTACCGGTTCTCGATGTTAATTGAAAATACAAGTAAGTGTTTTCGATTAAAGATAAGGATTGTCCATAAAACTGTAGACAAATTCAAGAAAAAAATGGACTGCATCGCACTGAACGTTGGAAGTAAAAGTAAACTTGGAGTAACGTTTAGTAGACTGCACTTAATTACTAACTAATTAAAAACAATTGTATTTAATTTTGTATACATTTTATACATATTACCTATTGTCATCTTTATCAATAAGTTTTTATAAAACGAAAGCTTATAGAAAAATCCTATTACGATATGAAGGATTATATAAACGATAAAAAAGCTTGGGTGTAAATTGCTCTAACTCCATAGATACTATAATTTATTGATTATGTGAGATGTGATAATAAAAAAAAATCCGGCTTAGTTTGTTGCTCTTAGCTTTTTTAAGTTGGCGAGTGTAGTACACCACGGTTTCACGAATAGTAATAATGGAAAATTTGCTTCATATATGGTTTAGTAATTGGTATCTGGCTAACCTGTTAATGATATGGTAAACCCAGGTAAACCTGATCATCATCATCATCATGATCAACCCATTACCGGCTCACTACAGAGCACGGGCCTCCTCTCAATATGAGAAGGGTTTGGCCATAGTCCACCACGCTGGCCATGTGCGGATTGGCAGACTTCACACGCCTTTGAGAACATTATGGAGAACTCTAAGGCGTGCAGGTTTCCTCACGATGTTTTCCTTCACCGTTGAAGCAAGTGATATTTTAATTTTTTTAAATGCACATAACTCCGGAAAGTTAGAGGTGCGTGCCCGGATTCGAACCGCCGACCTCTGGTTAGGAGGCTGACATCGTAACCACTAGGCTATCACCGCTTTATAGGCTATCACCGCTTTAACCTAACCTGATACCAACTAATAAATAGACCAAAAAAGACTGCATCATCACTCACACCAAGAAATTAACGACAAGGGCTTACTTGTAGTGGATAGAAAAAAAAATTCAAGTCCTACTTATTGGTGGAACTGAGTTAGCTAATATACTTTGGAGTACCGATCTTTAAAACTGGTGCGTTAGTCTTCTTGGTAACATTTGCTGTGGATCACAAGGCACAGGATCTGGTTCTATTGTAAAGCCATTGTTAGGTATTGGAATAAATCGGGATGTGTTCAGCTGTTTGTAGTGGAGAAGGTTTAAAATGCTTGGATTTAAATATTAAATAAATACAACTATCCTTACCAAAATAATCACAAATTTAATGAACAATAGCTGAGTTTAATGTTGCGACATTATGATCAAAGGGTCACCTATCTAGCTCTGTGTTGCAGTACCTAACTGCTATGCTGATTTTCTAAGGTTTAATGTCCGATGCAGCGCTTATTAGTGCTTGGTTATGGTTTAAATAAATCAGTTTAAAGAGTATACAAACACTGCATCATAGCAAAAAATTTCTTCTATTCTCTTTGATACATAGATTATAAATACTATAAATATGTCATGTTTATGGGAATAAGGGTCTATGTAATGAACTGTACATGAATCTGAAGTATGTTTAATCGTTGCATTATTCGTGAATTCTTCATAACCACAACTGTGATAAAAATACAACAATTTGCTGAAAAGGCGGGAGACTTCGTATATGGCGGGCGCGGTTTAAACACGCTTTTCTTGAATTAATGTTTGTTGGCTAATTTTGGAAAGGACTGGTGTTGGTTGTGTCGTGGACAGTTTTGGTATCGTTTGTGTAGTGGCTAGTTTTCTGAATGGTTAACAGGTATTGATTTGGGAAAGGTTTGAGGGAGCCGCGTCCGCGGAGTGCGAAGTTTCCCGCCATTTCTCCCTAACTTCTACATTGTTATAAACTTGACATTAGCTAATCTGTGCAAAGCCATAAACAGAGAGAACTAATGAAATAACTAAACTTGACATTGGCTAATCTGTGTAAAGCCATAAAACGAAAAAAAAAACACTGCTGTGACAATTATCGTTGAAGTGAAGGCATCAAATCTGCAATGGACTAACGTGGCGAATCTGAACTCTATACGAGACGTCAAACGTTATATCCACCTTACAAAATTACTGAACAAGTTAATAAAAGTTAAAATCAAATAAAATAGTGTAAAAAATGCATTAGTTTCTTGAATTCCTTTTCTAAAGCTGTTTCGAATCTTAAAATCGCCTTTTGGGATTTATCTCATGATTAGAATGTATTAACAAATCGAAAACGAAAGATTACTTCCGATTGATATATTGTCATGCTGACACCCACGAGCATATTAATATGCAGTATATACAATATATTATACGTAAAAATGTATATTATTATGCAGATTACTAATAAAAGAAACTTGGCCTCAATCATTGACACAGTGAAAATTAACCATAACGGTGTTTTGGCTTTTAAAATGCCTTTAAAATAATATTTTTGTTTCTTTAAACATTTCTCTAGACTCATTGGTATGCTCTTTGTTTTTAATATTGAATAGGACGCCTAGATCTCAATATTTATGACGACCTAGTCTTAGTTTTGGAATAGAAGAAAATAAGGCTCTGTGGTGAACCACTAGTATAAGCGACCTACGAGCCGTACATGACTTTGCCTGTTTTAAAATTCTGATAAGTACCTTCATATTTTTTCCAAGACAAACTTTCATTAGTTATTTTACACAAATTATTCCGCCACCATTCGCCTTTTTATTTGTGGTTGTATCAAGATGTTTCAATGAACCTAACCTTTTCCAAATGTTGGGCTATAAAATATTTTCCAAATCCAAAGAAAAAAAATCTGGGGTAATTTTCAAACGCCTTTATTTCAGACTGAATTTATTATAATATTAGTACTAATGAATAAGTATTGATCATTGACTTATTTTTACTGAAATAAAATGTTTTTTTTGTAACGCCTTCTGATCAAAAAGGTTTGCAAGGTTAGGTTTGTATATATATAATTTGAATCGATACAAACAAACAAATCTTTCGTGTTTATAAAATTGGTATAGGATTTCAGTAACGGAACCCTAGTACGTAAATCACAGTTACCGCGTCACGTGTATCCAATATCAAGTTAATCACGTTGTCTAAATATAATCCACTTACTTGTCAAGAAACCATACCCTGTAATTATCTGTATATATTATGGTTTCACAGATATCGTAGATAAGCAGATTTTTTTTCAGTTTCAGTGGAGTTTTACAGTGATCACGACACCTATAGAGTAGGCACGTGTTTTCTATTTTGTTTTTGGACTTGTTAGTGTTTTTTTTTGGCGATTGCTACTACGGTAAGTTCTAGCATACTGCTTAGTGATTTTTAAATTGCTTGAAAGATGTTTGCTTCTTCTCTGTAGAACTCTACCTGCAGAGTCAATACAAACACGATGATATAAAAAATAATTTTGATCTGCTTTAACTGTGATTATGATGAGAGATCCAAATGGATTTCTTTTTTAAATATAATTTCCCAACGCCTACTAAAAGAAAAGTCGTTTCTGTATGTTAATGTTTTTTCGCAATATGGCGGAGTGTAATACGTACCTGGTCGGTTTTGATGAAGAATAGTTTCTATACTTGGTTTTAGTCTGTCAGTTTCATAGATGCCTATAATAAGTTTAAATTAATAAAGCTATTTTGATTTGATTTGATTCAGCTACCGGTCTATGCTCGGAGTGATCTTAATGGAAAAACCGGCTTAGTGCGACTGGGACTTCTAGATAAGGGGTTCCGTAACACGGTACAATACCAAACTCTAAATATGACATTATAAAGATCGCGCAAAAAACGTAGTCACGTAACGTAGGAAGTCATAGTGGCGCATCGAGTTCGCAGTAGCATTACAAAATAGGATTCCCGGTTCGAGTCTAGTCTGGTGGGAGGCTTCTGTCGCGGCTAGTTAACACTAGCATATACAAACGATAAGTGGATAAGCGTTCCGGTATGATGCCAGGTAGAAACCTTTTTCGATTTACCGACCACGGTAATCACTTAACATCTGGTGAGCAGTAAATATAACAAAAAAATGTTAATGACGTCGTGTATGGAGTAGGTTGAGTAGGCACCCATGACACAAGCTTGGTTACAGTTAGTATATTCAAATTCTAATAATCTTTATTCAAATAGTCCTTTAAAAGGCACTTTTGACGCTTCAATAATTTACATAGTAGTGATTCAATGGTGATAACTACATTCGTAAACTTAAAACTAAAGCTATGAGGGTTCCAAACCGGTCCAAAACGCGCCCCGGTCCTTAGACCGGGGCGCGTTTTGGACCGGTTTGGAACCCCACAACAGACCTAGCCAGGTAAATTTTCTTTTTGTTATCGCCATCTCACATGCCACTTAAAATTATATTAAGAGCTATATCTTATTAGAGCAATATTTCATACCCATGCTTGTTTATCATTTACATAATCCTTTACACTATAGCAGGCCTTTTCTACAAGCTTACGTTTTATATAAACTTTGAACTTATTGAGAGACATCCCAGAAAAAATAAAAATTATATCAAAATTTTTTGTTGATTTTTTTCGTAATTGTAAAACTAATTATATTTATTTTACATTTTCTTTTTTGTCGTTATTACTAAGGTCGTTATAATTGCATTAATCTACCAATTTTTATAGTGGACGTCGATAGGCCGAGATGAGAACGTTTATTTCATAACTTCGTGGCTAAGTGGCTTTAAGATGCGGCAAGGCACACAGGAAATTACATGAGAGTTATCTGACGGCGTCACGCAAGTATTGCGTTAAGAGAAAACGCAGGTGCCTCAGTTAGCTATCCGTGACTTAGAGTATCTCTTGACATAAATAGGGTTTTTATCACGAAAATGTGATAATAGTAATCGATAACTTTATACTATCAGTATGAATTAGTTTCTCAGGACATTTAAGTCATAGGTAACTATTAAAAACATAAACCAGTACCATTTTTTTATTTTTTTTTATTAACTTACGGCTACACTTAAATTATATTAAAAATAGAACTTAATTCTAACAACATACGCAATGTAGTGTAAAAGTAAACACGACATTTATAAATTAGGTTACAATAACGAAATATAATTAATTTATTATAATTGTTCTCAAAGGCGTCTCAACATCGTGAGGAAACCTGCATGCCTGAGAGTTCTTCATAATGTTCTCAAAGGCGTGTGAAGTCTGCCAATCCGCACATGGCCAGCGTGGTGGACTATGGACAAACCCTGCTCATATTGAGAGGAGACCCGTGCTCTGTAGTGAGCCAGTAATGAGTTGATCATGATGAAAGAAATATAAAAAGACATAAGAAAATATCTGTAATGTATCAATACTATAAAATATTAACTATGGCTAAAAAAACGTAAACTGAGACAATATAGTATAGTAAATTCAGAGTTTCCTATCCCTAATTGTATTAACTTTGATTTTGAAATTTAGATAATACCAACTCAAGAAACCGATACAACAGATACAGTCAGAATTTATGTCGATAGAAGAGCAATGAATCATCATGATCAACCCATTACCGGCTCACTACAGAGCACGGGTCTCCTCTCAATATGAGAAGGGTTTGGCCATAGTCCACCACGCTGGCCATGTGCGGATTGGCAGACTTCACACGCCTTTGAGAACATTATGGAGAACTCTCAAGCGTGCAGGTTTCCTCACAATGTTCTTCACCGTTGAAGCAAGTGATATTTTTTTTCCTTTTTTTAAACACACAACTCTGAAAAGCTCTGATTAGGAGGCTGACGCCCTAACCACTAGGCTATCACCGCTTCAATGGAGCAATGAATGGTTAGTTATATTTAATCAACAAAGCAATTAACGATTTAAATTCGCATATAACAACTAAAAAGAAAGTCTGCTAATCACTATTTTGACATGATGCTAAATCAAATGTGATGTAACTAGCTGAGCGGATATAAATCAAGAAATATGTTATAAAACATATTAATTGAAGAGTCATAGTTATGGAGATGAATGATCGAAAACGTTTTGCCTAGTTGTTAAGACGGAATCGAATGGTCGGGGATCGATCCCGGGCACGTACCTCTAACTTTTCGGAGTTATGTTTTGAAGCAATTAAAATATAACTTGCTTTAATGGTGAAAAGAAACATCGTGAGGGAACCTGCATGCCTGAGAGTTCTCTCTAATGTTCTCAAAGGTGTGCGAAGTCTGCCAATCTGCAAATGGCCAGCATGGTGGACTATGGCCACACTCTTCTCATATTGAGACCCGTGCTAGTGATCCGGCAATGGGTAGATCATGATGAATCATTCATAAATGGAATGCATAGTTCATTTTATTAGAAATCCAGCAGAACCAATTGTTTACCCCGGCTAAAAAGTATCCTATTTCTGGTTCCGCTTAATATCATCAGTATGCTAAACTATAACTTTCACTGCTAAATATAACATATCAGTATGATTATTATATTTAATGTAGTTATCATAATTAAGCATATTTTTTATATACTACAAGTTAACCCTTGACGGCTATCTCACCTGATGGTAAGTGATGATGCTGTCTAGGATGGTAGCGGGCTAACCTGTTAGAGGTATGGTACGCTTACGCTCCTAATTGGTTTCTACGCGACATCGTGCTTGAACGCTAAATCGCTTGGCGACACGTCTTTGTCGGTAGGGTGGTAACTAGCCACGGCCGAAGCCTCCCACCAGACCAGACTCGAGCCGGGAATCGAACCCAGAACCTCCAACTTTATAATGCGACAGCGCATTGCACTGCGCCGCGGAGGTCGTCAAAACATGTACCGTAATTACAATTAATTATTATGTCAATATATGATAAATACAGATGTACAGATGTACTCATAAGTGAATTTATACCCAAGCGTTTGTATGAGACTTCATTACCTAGCAACAATTGATTTTCCTAAGGCCGCGTCGTGAATACGTATTATAATTCTAAAGAGGTGGGTGTAGTCGTAGTTAGTAGTAACGTTTTTCCAGCAAAAACGTTATACGCCACCTCAGACGTTTTTATAAGTCTAGAGGCGTCGCTCACTGTCTGTATTAGCAGCAACAACAAGGCAATTGCCCGTTATTTTTTCTCTACTTAGCATTTAATTAGCAATTAATATCACAGAACCATTAACACAATGCTCATTTTAATACTTCAACAAGCAATTAATGAGGAAGGTGGTGCAGTAATATACACACACACACACACACACACACACACACACACACACATATATATATATATATATATATAAAATACATGCAATGTATTTTTATATAGATGATTCATTTCACGCTGCAAGAGATCTTCCACATGAGACTAATTAGGCGATGATTATCATGTTATGGCATATGGCATTCTCCAGACAACAGATCCATTATCAATCCAGCATTGAACCCAAATGGGATATAAGGAGTGAGTGGGCAAGTATCGCAACGTCTGTCTATAAAAGATAAAAAGGTATAAGATTTTTTATTACGGTCAAATAATTCAAGAAGCTTACATAAAAATAATGATCCTGCAGAAGTATATAATCATCATCATCATCATCATCATGAACAACCCATTACCGGCTCACTACAGAGCACGGGTCTCCTCTCAATATGAGAAGGGTTTGGCCATAGTCCACCACGCTGGCCATGTGCGGATTGGCAGACTTCACATGCCTTTGAAAACATTATGGAGAACTCTCAGGTGTGCAGGTTTCCTTACGATGTTTTCCTTCACCGTTGAAGCAAGTGATATTTTAATTGCTTAAAAACGCACATAACTCCGAAGAGTTAGAGATGCGTATAATCATCGCCCTCCAAGAAATAAATACATTGTTCCACAAAATAAAGGATAAACAAAAACAAGATACATAGGCCATATGTCATTAAACAAATCAAAGAAATAAAAAAAAATCAAAGAAATTATGACAGTAAATAATGATAAGATGAAAATTTATATGTATGTAATTGAATGCGGTGAATGTTTGTGTACATGTGTTTATCAAAGTGTATGTAATATATGTATACATATGTTTGAAAGTTTGTATATGCAAATGTATGTGATAATTTTATGTATAAGACTTTAAAAGTTCTTCTATTTCATCATATGTAAGAGTTAAAAGCCATTCAAGACATTATTTTTTTAATTTAAAAGAATTTAAGGGGTATTATGATTTTTTTTTTGTTATACAGCGAAGTGAGTGAGTGAGCCTACAAACTGCCGTCCCTCTAATGATCACCTATAGTCACGTACCGTTGGACAGTTTGATGAGCGCGTGCCAACGTGACCTTTCGTTTTTTGCGAACCGATTGGTTCTATTAACATTCTTCGATCCTTGTATCATTTGATCAGTGCAACGGCATTCTTGTCGCCATGTTTTTATTGATATGATAACGTCGATGGAATTTCAATGAACGTGACGTCTAATCTAAGATAACGTTAATCGAAACTAAGGAAATCGCACCTATTCAGGTGACAACTTAAAACACTTCTTAACACCCTTTAAAAGATAGATGGTGATAACAAAAAAACCGCCTGAGTTTGTTGTGGATTTTAAAACCGGCTAATTTTGTTGTAGGTTTCTTCTTAGACCTGGGCGCGATTTACACAATCTCAGCTTTAGTTTTAAGTTAGCGAGTGTAGTTATCACCATCACTAATAGAAATAATAAAAAATGTCATATATATGAATAACGAACGGTTCATAGATGCCTGTAATAGGTTTATATTTAAAATAAAGTTATTTATGCTTTAAATAGATAACCTTTAAATAAAAATTAAGGTATTTTTCTGCTATATAGATCTATTTACTGAAACATGCTCTAAAACTATCTGTATTGTTAAATAAGAGATACTATGTACAGAAAAGAGACGCTATACTGTGGTAAGTTGAGAATACGAAATGTTTGTAATTGTCGAAACATAGAGACAATATTAATTAGGTGTCTTTTATTTTGATTTGACAAACAATCCAATCCAATATGGATCCGTCAGTGCAGAGGTTTAAAATTAAAATTAAAATATCACCTGCTTCAACGGTGAAGGAAAACATCGTGAGGAAACCTGCACGCCTGAGAGTTCTACATAATGTTCTCAAAGACGTGTGAAGTCTGCCAATCCGCACATGGCCAGCGTGGTGGACTATGTCCAAACCCTTCTCATATTGAGAGGAGACCCGTGCTCTGTGAGCCGGTAATGGGTTGATCATGATGATGATGAGTGCAGAGGTTCCATACTTAAGATGCTACATTTTCTTTACAATTATTTGGTTTAAAATTACGTTAGTTATAACGATGAACGGTGAATGTCAAGAACGTTCGAAAAAAAAATCGAATAAAAAATTATTCTCATATCGAAATGAAAATAAAATTCTATACATTGAATTTAGTGGATCCGAAATAATACTCCACGTAACATTTGCTTACAACTTAAATAGTAAGCACACATGACGTGTCTTTGTAAAACATTATCTAATTTTATATTAACTAAAGGTGTTGTGCCACAAATTAATTGCTACCAGCTTATTTATAGTCGAGGCACAACTCAGGCCTAAGCCGGTGAAACTCTATTTATAATGGTCGCATAATCCAACCTTTGTATCGTAACAATTGTAACAATATCACACAGAACATTACATAATGTGACATAAAGCGAATGCAAATGGTTGGAAAGTTATCGTTTCATATTAAAAATTGTAACAAAAGGCATAAGGAACTCGCCCCGAATGATAAACTTGCATAATCTAACTAATGCAGGCTCTACAATAGAGGTTTTAAGCGTAGGGACTCCATATTATATGTAAGAGTCGAGAGGTGTTTTTTTTTTGTTATCCACTACAAGTTAGCCCTTGACGGCAATCTCACCTGATGGTAAGCGAAGATGCAGTCTAAGATGGTAGCGGGCTAACCTGTTAGGGGGGTATGGTAAACCTATACTCCTAATCGGCGCCAACGCCAACTCCATCCTGATACTGACAAATGTTTAACAGAATAAGCAAAATCTTGTGGAAATACCATAGAACAACTAACCACTGTTTGTCCGACTTCAGATTGAAACCCAGTAACATTGGAACTCGTAATCGGTACTAAACTTAACTAAACAAATACCTAATGTAATAAATACTTTGTTGATTCTGTAAATAAACATTCTTATTAAAGAACATATTAATGTTTTCCATTTTCTTATCTGTTCCTCACTGAAACTGATCATTAAATCACCTCAAACAGACAGACAAAGATCATGTTTAAAGTAATCTGTAAAACTGTTAGTATATAACAATTTTAAGAGCGTTCTCTGACTGTGATAAGTCAAACGTTTGTTAAGTCAGAGGTAATACAGCACGCTCTAATAAAAAGATTATGAAACTGGCAGATAATAATATTATAAAACAACATTACTAAGCATCTAACCAACTTTTTGATGGGCATGCCTTTAAGAGAGATGCCAAAACACACAATATACATAAAATAAGGTATTAAACACAAATAAAAATTATCTTCGATGACAGAACAAGCCCGAGCAATAAAGAACGAAGGGTCACCGTAAAGTTAAAAGAAATTTATGCGTTTGCATTGGTACCTATTTATTACTTACATTGCGTCCCGCTGGGCTAGGTTTTTTTGTATGTCCACTTTGAGGGTAGGTTAAAATAATACGGTTTTATATTGCTGCAGTATATATTTTTTTATATATTTCGTTAGGTTAGGTTGTTGCATCCGTGACCACTGAAAAAAACCAGCACTGAAAAGTTTATGCTTAGTTTGCTAATGCTAATCATCATCATCATGATCAACCCATTACCGGCTCACTACAGAGCACGGGTCTCCTCGCAATGTGAGAAGGGTTTGGCCATAGTCCACCACGCTGGCCATGTGCGGCAGACTTCACACGTCTTTGAACATTATGGAGAACTCTCAGGCGTGCAGGTTTCGTCACGATGTTTTCCTTCACCGTTGAAGCAAGTGATATTTTAATCGTTTAAAAAAAATGCTAAGTAGGCTTTAAATTATTAATAACTATATTATAGTCTGAAGAAAATAACATGTTATGTATGCATTGAACCAAAAAAAAATATTTTTCTTTCTTTCTATCACTTTTGTGTTAAAATAAAAACTGACCACAAAACACAGTACAGTTATCCGATGGTACTCCCACACTAGGTAATCCTGTCTCGTGGGTACCTTATTCGCTTTAACAGTTGAAATAATGCAATACTTGTAAGTATTGCATTATTTCAACTTTAAAGTTGATTAAACTATATTTTTGTTGCTACTATATTACTGCATAATAGGTAATATAAAGTCCACCGCTGGACCTTTTTTAAGCATTTTGTTGGGTGTATTTCTAATATTGATTTCACATGCCAAGTACGATTTCTATTATTTCTATTGAAAATAACATAAGTACAAACAGAAACTCGTCCGAAAGTTGTTCGAAATCCTTTCTCAGCGTATCAATAATTAATTATAAATAGTGTCAATCAATTAAAACGTCTGTACAACAGTATAACTTTATTATAATGAAATTAGAATTAGAATATTTTTTTACGAGTGGACGACAGTTTAAATGTGAACAAGCTGTCTAAATTCCAGAATATATAATGAAAGAATTGCTTGCCGAGTGTTCTCGAAAACATCGCGCCTTATCATACATCTGAATATATTGACATAATAGTTTGAACTTTGAAATTAACATATTTAAACACATTCAAACTACTTTCAAATCTATTCCAATAAAAGAGCCTACAGGGTATCTTTTTGCCGCAAACCTGATAACTAGAATTCGTAAAAAAAAAAGACAGTACAGTACAGTATAAAAAAAAGTTACTATTGACTGAAATGTCATGAATAGTCTTCTTTTTTTTATATAATTTTAAGCAGCATTGTTTTGTTAGGTCTCTGTTTAAATTTTTTTGTAATGTATCTGTCTCTTCGTAATTATTTTTTTATTGTATTTCAAAAAATGTTGGTCAAAGTTTTTATTAATTTATATTTGTTGTTCAAATCTACGTATATGGCATCGATAACGTTTTAGGTTCAATTTAGTTTTATTACATTAGTGTTACATATTTTTTTTTATCTAATAATTAATTTTAAAATAATTAACTATACATAATACACTATTATAGGTTATTCTATGTTTGTGATTTGAAAACGTTATATACTTTTTCTTAAACGTAGTGTCCTAGCGATTTTTCCAGTTTCGATACATATGTCGTGACATGATGATGGCATTGATAAAAATGACGTGATTTACCACATACATAGTTCATAGATGTAAAATTACGTCATGTGATGCGTCATACGTTTAACCACGACAAAAAAAAAACCCCATGAGTGTACAAATGTACGCATGTAAGGAGTTACTTATTCTTTTTTTGCGTTAATTACAATTGTTATTTACGCGTTCATAAATAATTTTAATTTGTGGAACAACAAAAATGACTTAAATTATGAATATTGTTATTAAATATAATAAAAAACTTCCATTTAATATTAATATTCATAATAGAAATAATACTCGTTTGAGACTAACTTTGTTGGATGCAAAAATTCATTATGATCTGATGTTCATAAAGCACCATAATAACTACTTATTACATAGTATATATCTACGTATAACTTCACTTATCATCACTTGAGTGGCAATTTTTAAATTAATTATTTTCTACTGATATATAATACTGGTATTTAAGAAATACTTCAATTCAGTGTGTTCTATTAGATAAATTATTTTGCGTACGTTAAAATTGTTAATGCTTATGATTCAACAGTCTTATAACGTGAAAGCAGTACGTAAGCAATACCCACTCAATAACCATACCAAAAAAACTTGAGAAAAATCTCGCAAATATACTACCTTGTCAAACAGCAAGAAAGTAAATCTGTACACTTTCGTTGATACAATTAATTACGCGCATGATTTTTGTGCTCAGTAATGAAACGAGGTCGGTCCACTCTCCACAAGTTATCGTGATTCGTGAGCTATCGACAAATCTCTCCGTCATATCACACATTCGTCACTTGAATCGAGAAAGTTGATATTATTAGTAACCGATATTTCGATTCGAGTGGGTTTTACTTTGGATTCTACTCAAGGACCGTTTTGGACGCCTCGAGAAGTGAAACTGTTTACAATAATAACGCTGAAGATTTACGAGTAATAACGGATGTCCGAGCGAAAGTAAGAGCTCTTTTTATGGAAACAAAACAATGAGAAATTCCTGCTGTGGGAGATTTCGAGTGCCTATTTATTAATTTTAATAATGTGCCTTATAAATTGCACCATGAGCATCGTTGGAACATGTAAGGTTCGAATCGAAAGAAAGTACACGGTAAAACTTTCCTTTAACGACCACCATTGGTTAGTTTTACGGTGATGGAGTGATAAATTTAAAACCTAGCAACAACTATTTATGAAGCGGTGTCTCGTGGTTAGGGCGTCAGCCTCCTAATCAGAGGTCGGCGTTTCGAATCCGGGCACGCAGCTCTAACTTTTCGGGGTTATGTGCGTTTAAAAAAAAAAAAAATATCACTTGCTTAAACGGTGAAGGAAAACATCATGAGGAAACCTGCACGCCTGAGAGTTCTCCATAATGTTCTCAAAGGCCTGTGAAGTCTGCCAATCCGCACATGGGCAGCGTGGTGGACTATGGCCAAATCCTTATCATATTGAGAGGAGACCCGTGCTCTGTAGTGACCCGTTAATGGGTTAATCATGATGATGATGATGATGAACAACTATTTCATAAAAATGAAACTATATTTAGATAGTAAATATAAACGGTTACTAACAAAACCACACATGTTACGTATTTTTGATTGTTTCACCAACATATATATAATACTTTTTGGTAATCCATAATTTTAAAAGATATTTTCAGTATAATCGTTGCTTAATATAAGAAGCTTATAGAAGTAGGAATAGTCACACCTGACAATTCTTTCGCTTAAATTACTTTTACTAGGTTCAGTTTATATACCTTCGTCATCTATAATACAAAGTCACGTCTGAAGGAAGTCGACAGAATTTTCATCAACATAGTTATCTTTTTTAATTTAACCTCAAGGTTTATGGTCACCTAACCATAAGCTTATCGCTAAAGAAAAGCTTTGAAATATGCTAACCTTCGCCACCTCATAAAACTTCATTAGGGCCATTTCATTTCACAGTCATATCGGACGCCTACATTCCTCGTGGGGCCCTTTCCTACTTTCTTCGGCCCACTAACATTTAACCTTCAAATGGTACGGATATTGCACACGAGTTGAGTGGCATGGAAACATAGAGTCGATGTAAATGTCGAATCACAACATAGTGTGAAGTAAGTCAACCAGTATTTGTCTATTTTAACGTGCTTGTACCACTGAATGTTTGTCTTTGTTTATGCTAGTTTGTAACGATTCATAATAAGTCTTACGAACAGTAGTGAAAACCCCACGGCAGTAAGTATTCAAAAAGATTATAATTATCATGATCAACCTACTCTCGGCTTATAGAGCACGGGTCTCCTCTCAATATGAGAAGGCTTTGTCCTTAGTCTACCACGTTGGCCATGTGCGGATTGGCAGACTTCACACGCCTTTGAGATCGTTATGCAGAAATCTCAGGCATGCAGGTTTCCTCACGATGTTTTCCTTCACCGTTGAAGCAAGTGATATTTTAATCGCTTAAAAACGCACATAACTCCGTAAAGTTAGAGGTGCGTGTCCGGGACAGAACCGCCAATCTCTGATTAGGAGGCTGACGTCCTAACCACTAGGATATCACAGCTTCTTCTTACAGGTTGAATCTACACTGTGCTTTTAGATAATTTGCCAGTCGTCTAAAAGCACAGTGTAGATTCAACCCATTGATTGGAACAATCATTGGAAGATGTCTGTAGATGTAACAAAATCTGTTTTAAAGCAGTATCTATCTTATCTATATAGTACTATTATTACTATATAGATAAGTATAGTAATATCTTCCCATGGGTTACATTCTGGACTGAACCTTTGGTGTTTGAGGTATTTATCATTTAAAATTAGCTCAAGTATATGAACAAACTCTAAGAACATACTGTCTGTAGCACAAATAATAACAAGATTGAATTATTCCGCTAGCGATATATATAGATCCACCTTTAAAATAGAGTACTTATAAAAAGATACAAACCCAATATGTTGAGCATAGATGCGAGCGTTAGATAGTCGTCGGTATGTTTGATCTTTATTGTATTTTCACTATCGCTGAGATCAGCTATGTGGGAGTGAAACCGGTTTGTCTTATTGACTCACAAAATCGGAGCTTACTGGTTGTTACGGAACCTTCTGTTGCCTTCGTTTTGTCAGAACAATGGGCAATAATGGCAGGACGCTTACTATAATTAACATCTGATAGCATCAGTTAACCGTAGATGGACTGATTCTCGTATATGTGCTACTGGTTGATCTTAAGCCCAGAAATATGGAGGTTAGACATGCGGTCATATCTGCATCCATATCTGGGTATTCATACATCCATAATTCTATTAATACTTTTTTTGTTGTTGTTGTGACGTCACTCTGGTCTCATCAATCCGACACCCCAACCCTCTCGTAGTTGCGGCTTGTTACTTTACTCCCCCGAGCTAAGCGCTCCTCTCCGAAAGAGGAGACCTAAACATATCCTCCATGACCCTGACGATCAGATGACTACTGACAACACACTCGTACCACCTACCACACAATCATACGCTACACACCGTCTTCGCCGGCGAAGACGAGGTCCCCGCTATCTTACATCATCTGGACGTGGGCTCCATCGCCTCGGAGACGTACGGACCACTCACCGTCTAAAATTCCCCCCCCCCCCCCCCCCCCCGTTATACCAAACGTCGCCTAAGCCGAGGTTCGGCCTCAAAGGAGGCGCCCTTAGGCAGTCGTTCCCTTAGTTTCTCTTTTTGATCTCAGCTGAAAAACAGCGTCGTGTTTTTCATAACAGACACGAGATTTTTTATTTTTATTTATTTATTTAAAAGGAACACTAACAATATACATATCATACACTCGCCACATAATTACACACTATTACACACACTGATACGTATATCAATAATAAGTGTACGCAACATTCACAATGAGCCTAGCAAACACTACGTTACAACAGATTTAAGAACAAAAAAAAAGCAATAAACCTTATTAAATACAAGTAATTAAAACATAATTAAAATAAGATATAAAAAAGAATACAATTAACAGTTACAGATGGGATAAATGGTCAGTCGGTTTTTTCTTGAAAGCAATAGCCGAATCATGAAATATGTCGATGCCAGGTATCGTTTTAGATAACTCATTATATTTTGCACACATACGTATAATTGGAGCTTGTTTCCCAAGATCTACTGAGCTGTACCTTTCTGCTTGGTGTTACAATAAAACAGACAATATTTCTGGTTAGAATAAGATGAGTGTGTAACACTATATGAAAAGATATACATTTTCTTTCTTTTTTAAATAGATACGAAATCCTGAGTGAGTCTAACAGAGACTTGCTGAGTTTTCGAACTTGTTCAAACATAAAATTTCTGATTATAATAATATGTACTGTGTGTACCATCATATGAGAATAAATAAATTTTCTTTCTTTCTAAATTCCTCAAAAGCCGGCAACGCCTTGGTGGTTCTTCATCAACGACGGTAATAACTTAATAACATCAGGTCAACCTGCACGCCTGAGAGTTCTCCATAATGTTCTCAAAGGCGTGTGAAGTCTGCCAATCCGCACATGGCCAGCGTGGTGGACTATGGCCAAACCCTTCTCATATTGAGAGGAGACCCGTGCTCTGTAGTGAGCCTGTAATTGGTTGATCATGATGATGATGATGATCAAGTCAACTATTTTGTAGTTCATGAGCCCGCGATGAGATTATACAAACAAAATAACATTGCGTCTAGTCTAAACCACACTCTAATAGATCTGTGATTTATATTAAATCCCTCTTTCGCGCGATAGATTAGACCTGTGCCAGCTGCTGAATTACCCTGAAGTGAAAACAACTTGAAGGGTGTCTGGCTATATACTGATTACAATTCTTATCATGAACACCTCTCCGTCATTGACATTGGATACAAAAACAATTGTTCCGAAGTCTGCATAAAAAATCGGATATAATGTTCAGGCTCGGCATATCCGCTTGCGACTCGGCCTTGCGAAAGATTAATTTTCCTTTTACTGATACCCGATACGATACACTACATATAAAACACTGTTTCACCTTTAAAACCCTATAGCAACGATATTAGCGGCTACAGACGTGCCAACTGCACGTATTTTTGTTTTTTATACACTACAAGTTAGCCCTTGACGCCTTCTCGCCATGTGGTAAGTGATGATGCAGTCTGGGATGGCAGCGGGCTGACCTGTTAGGAGTATGGTAAACCCACACTCCTAATTGGTTTCTACGCGACATCGTGCCGAAATATTAAATCCTATTGGTTGGATCCTATACAACTTAATATTAAACATTATGTTATACGAGTATGTGTCCATCTTAAAAATAGCTAAGGTGATAGATATTCCACCGATCGATCGATCAATAAGCCCCAATTTATATATAAAGCTTGCCCTCGGAAAGACAGTCTGTTTGTTGGCACATCTATATGCGTTTAATATTGTATTATATTAGGTTCTGCGAAGTGGCTTGCCTTGAAAAAGTTCTGTCCAAGATATTGCTTTACTTAATTGTTAATGCGGGCATATTTTATAACTATAGTGCCGGCTCTTGTCCAATGCAAATTCTGCGAATCATTGTTTTCGATTTCCATAATAAAGAGATTCATTCCGATTAATACATTGACGTTTAATTAATATATATTTTTTATTATATACCTATATTTAAAAAAAAATACTTTCCCATTTATAATATTAGATCGGATTCTGTGATCTTTTACATTACAACTCTACGAAAAATTTTAGAGTTGTATTTTGACGACCTCCGTGGCGCAGTGCATGCGCTGTCGCATTATAAAGTTGGAGGTCCTGGGTTCGATTTCCAGCTCGAGTCTGGTCTGGTGGCAGGCTTCGTCCGTGGCTAGTTACTACCGTACCGGCAAAGACGTATCGCCAAGCGATTTAGCGGTCCAACAGAATGTCGCGATGAAATCAATTAGGAGCGTGGGTTTACCATACTCCTAACAGGTTAGCCCGCTGCCATCCTAGACAGCATCATCACTTACCACCAGGTGAGATAGCCGACAAGGACTAACTTTAGAGTATAAAAACAAAACCTTTTCAATACCAGTCTACGTTTGCAATGATAATTTCAGGAAAAGAACTTTTGCTTGTATAATTAAGTTAAAACAATTCACGTGTGAGCTAACTAAACGCTCGCCTACGGCTCTGGCTTATCATGCTATTCAAAGTGTAATTTTGCTACAACATCGAAAAGGTCGACAAAGTCAGAGTTTATCCAAGTTCATTGCTCTGTATCCTTTGACTCCAAGTTCCAACTAGAGATTGCTTCTAAGAGATAAGAATGCCGCCTTTGTAATAAATGTTAATATTATATTGCTACAATTGTATTCTCAGATAGCAGTAAAGTCTGCCTTAGGTTTAAAGATTCTCTAAAGAAACAGTTTCACTTAATGAGAAATTAATAAAATAATATAAAAACAGTTTACATAAAGATATAATAGGCCAAAAGTCGCGGGTTTATGAATTTAAAAATGCTTTTTAAGTTTCTTCTTGAGGGTCTCTTCAGAAGATTTTTGCAGAAAATCTTTAGGTAGGCTATTATACATTAATCGCACATTGAAAATAATAGTGTCACTATCCAAAATTCCATGTTTTTCAGTAGAAGCATTTAAAGATTTATACTCGTAAGATTTTGAAGGCTAATTCTATGTGAAAATCGAAATGAATTGTTATTAATGTAATAGTCTGTTTATGAAGGACATTAAGTGTAACAGTTGAGTAATATTTAAAAAACAAAAAAAGTATTTTAAAATAAGTTTTTTTTTTTAAATATAGAATTATGGATAGTGACACTATTATTTTCAATGTGCGGGATGTTGTGGGGGCACAAATTTTGTGCTCCCTCAACCTGTATTGTTTTACTGCCATAATTTGTTCTAGTTTTAGGCAATCCTAACTTATGTCTATTTCGTGTGTTTAAATTAAGTTGGACTACGGCATTTAGTACAAGCCTCAGAGAGCACGTAACACTTTACGTGCTCTCTGAGGCTTGTTCTTGTCGGTCCTGGCAGCTAACATTGTAACAATAACAGTGGTCTAAATCCTAGACCCCCTCTGTCTTATAATAATAAGAAAAATGATTGTCCAGCTGTGAGACAATAGACTTTACACCCCGAGATACAGCTAGACCCATACCTACACGAGAAAAAAGTCGCATTTAATTTAAACAAAGCAGATAACGTTTGATGCTATTAAACGGTCAAAACATTAAATATCGATTGACCAAGCTATTAAGTTCAAACTATGAACTATTAAAAGGTACTACAATTTTATGATGCCTTGGTAAGTGATTCAGAGTTATGAAGCGGAGACAAAATCAACTCCTATGTTATCCTTATTTTAAGGCAATTTTTGGCAACCCTCTAGTGATATCAACTAATTAATTGATTCAATTAATACAACATTTGATTACTTCTATTTAGTTTATTAGTTAGATATAAGAAAGAAATATTATTATTGTATTGACATGACAGAATATTGAAAAAAAATTACCGAGAAATTTCTTTTCTTAGTAATAATTAAATATTTTGTGTTCAATATTTAATTATTTTTCTTATATGCCTTACACTCTAAGTAAACATTCATTCAATCAATCAATCAGCCTATAGACGCCCACTTCTGGACATAGGCCTTTCCGAGAGCGTGCCACCACACACAGTCCTACGTCTTCCCCATCCACCCGCCACCAGCGCTCCTTTTCAGGTCGTCGGTCCAGCGAGCAGGTGGTCGTCCTACGCGGTCTCCACTCCAGAACACGTCTGCCCCAACGGCCGTCGTTTTTGCGACAGATATGACCCACTCGCTGCCACTTCAGCTTGCTAATCCGTTGGGCTATGTCGGTTACTCCTACGGATGTCCTCGTTACGGCTTCTATCCCTCAGAGAAACACCCATTGAGCTCTTTCCATAGCACGCTGAGCGATTTTGAACTTGTGGACAAGCAAACATTAGGTACACTTATCTATACAAATAAATAAAATTGGAGTGTCTGTTTGTAATATTGAAATAACCGTTTTTACTGCATGCATATGAGTATATATACGGTACATACACCAAAATAACATTTTTTTAAATTTTTGTCTGTCTGTCTGTCTGTTTGTTCCGGCTAATCTCTGAAATGGCTGGACCAATTTTTACGAGACTTTTATTGGCAGGTAGCTGATGTAATAAGGAGTAACTTAGGCTTCTTTTATTTTAGAAAAATAATGTAATGTTCAAGTGCTGTTCAGTACCTAAGTAATTATTTCAAGTAATTCGGGTTAGTGATCTTTTGCTTCGTGATTGAAAGACAAACAAACACACTAACTCAACGCAGACGAAGTCGCGGGCGTCAGCTAGTATAAAATATATTTAAAATCCTCGAATGGATGACTGTGTTTGTAAATGGGCCTAATTAAAAAATATCTATTAATATGAAACACAGACGGAGACAGTAAGACCTACTTTTATGAAAATTAACTTTAAATGGTTTCATACAATTTAAGTAATGTCACGCCACACAAAGTTGACGCTAAGCCGAGTAAAGTAAATAAGGTCGTGTCACAAGAGCAGCGTATTACCGGATTACAAGAGTTTACTAGTTCGCAACGTGTCCTACTTTCGTTTCGTGATGGCTTAACCTGATAAGGGATTTTATACCCCGACGGACAGGGAGAGATTTTATTTATAGTTACGCAATAACCTTGATATTTAGAGCATTTGGTTTAAGTTCTTAAGGTTTCTTTTCCGAACCCGTGTAGCACCACTGCGAGCATGGATGATAGAAGGCGACTAAAGGATTAAGTCGCTGAATTGAACAGGTGACGTACTGTTGACCACCTTTAAGACTTAAAGTTGATTAAAACTCCGTCCCTTTAAACCGAAGGATAGATGACTAAACAAAAGTTTGCTTAATTTGGTATGTTCCTATTATTTTTAATTATTTTTATACACTACAAGTTAGTCCTTGACGGCATTTCACCTGATGGTAAGTGATGATGCGGTCTAAGATGGTAGAAGGCTAACCTGTTAGGGTTTATGGGCTTTCCAAATTTCTAATTGGTTCCTACACGACATCGTGCTGAAACGCTAACGACGTCTTTGTCGATAGGGTGGTAACTAGCCACGGCCGAAGCCTCCCACCAGACCAGACTCGAGCCGGGAGCTGCGCCACGGAGGTCGTCACTAATTGTTTTGATGTCAGGTTCCGATTAATAATTGTTACTTACTAAATGTAATCACTTGCTGTGTAAAAATTATATATTAAGCTGAAGTACGTGATTTATTATTTACTAAAAGGAGATTTGAACCGTGCATCTGAGGACACGTTAAGGTTATAGATACTGAACCTATATCTCTCTCTGTGAGGTACCTCATTACTGAGGGTCGTGACCCCTTCCACTGAAGACTTTCTTCGCGCCATGTTGCTCTGTTGGTTGCGACGTATAGAGCATCGAAGACTTTCGTGTCAAGTGCGGTGCGGATTTGATCCGACCAACGCATCGGACTCCGTCCCCGAGGTCTCTTTCCTTCCCCTTTGCCGGTGATAACCAACTTCTCCAGGTTGTCACCTTCCCGTCGGGCAATGTGACCGAAGTACTCCAGAATCCTCTGTAGATCAGATGGTGGATAGCCGTTTCGTTATTTCATCAATATTAATTTACAGTCCAAGACATACAAACGCTTTTAAATAGTCACGAATCACGATGTCTACATTATGAGTATTATCGGTTAACAGTACTTTGTGGATAATATAAATTATTACTTAGTGACACGGTGAATCATAGATCTGTTACCATTAACGATAGCGATCGGCGTTTACTGTTTGTATACTAATAAACTGTTGAACTGTCAGAGATCTGATTACTTAGTGTAAAATTCCGAGTTAAATAATTTCACTCTTATTCATTTATATTAAAATTTTGTTATTTGTTCATCATCATCATGATCAACCCATTACCGGCTCACTACAGAGCACGGGTCTCCTCTCAATATGAGTGGGGTTTGGCCATAGTCCACCACGCTGGCCATGTGCGGATTGGCAGATTTCACACGCCTTTGAAAACATTATGGAGAACTCTCAGGCGTGCAGGTTTCCTCACGATATTTTCCTTCACCGTTGAAAAAAGTGATATTTTAATTAAAACGCACATAACTCCGAAAAGTTAGAGGTGCCTGCCCGGATTTGAACCGCCGACCTCTGATTAGGAGGCTGACGCCCTAACCACTAGACTATCACCGCTTATTTATTAATGTCATATAACTATATCCCAATAATAATACTGAAGAGTTTGAATGAATAAACTTTTATTATACACCACAAGATAGGAAAAAAATACAGAAAATAACACAAAAACAGTATATAGCGGCCTTATCACTACGAAGCGATAAGGTCGCCATAGCGATAGACTTTGTTGGTTTGTTTTTGGTTGGACGCGTTTATGCTTTGGAATTATTAGGCGGTTTCTGGCGGTTTCACTCTCATTATGCATTTGGAGTAGAATTCTTAAGGAAGGTTATAGGCTATCAAATCTTATACTGTTATCTTTGGGAGCTGAGTGAGTGAAGATATTGCGCAAATATAATGCTTGCGAGCAAAGCGATGGGTAGGAGTAAATTGTACGGAATAGTAATGTTAATTTTTATATCAAAATTTACTATAGCTACAACATATAAACTGGTTAATACTGATACTTAACGAATTAATGATAATAATAAACCCTTTATTCCCGAATCCAATACAATAATATATGTCCAAAGAATTAATGTAATAATAATACAAAACAAAAAAATTAAAAAAACTACTATTTTAATTATTTTAAACGGTAGGAGAAGAGAGTTATAAAATAAAGAAAAATTTAAAAATTGCTACAACGATAACTGCATAGCTCTTAAGTTATAGGAGAATAATTTAAAACGTACTGAATCTGTAAATGCTTTAATATGTTGGAATAAATACCACGCAAGTTAGATACCTTACCTTTGTTATGACGCACGTGTTATAGTCTCGTAAGGGACCCAGTGACAGTCCCTTACACTTTTCACAGTCACTGCGTCTTCAGGTATTTCTTTTGTTCAAGTATTACTTCTTGTTTTCTACAGCTGTATGCGATTTTAAACTGAACTAGCGATGTCGACTCAAGGTAGCCTATTTATACCGAGGGACATCGAATCGTCAACACTAAAATTGAAGATCGGAATAATTGTTTTTCAGTGAATTTTTGACGACCTCCGTGGCGCGGCGCGCGCGTTGTAGCTTTATAAAGTTGGAGGTCCTGGTTTCGATTCCCGGCTAGCCACGGCCGCAGCCTCCGACCAGACCAGGGTGGGAGGCTGCGGCCGTGGCTAGTTACCACCCTACCGACAAAGGCGCGTCGCCAAGCGATTTAGCGTTCCGGCACGATGTCGTGTAGAAACCAATTAGGAGTATGGCTTTACCATACCCCTAACAGTTTAGCCCGCTACCATCTTAGACTGCATCATTACCATCAGGTGAGATTGCCGTCACGGGCTAACTTGTAGTGGATAAAAAAAAAGAATTTACGATTTTGCAAAGGTCAAAACTCGTTCACACATAAGAATTCTTTATTTTTTACTTATCTAACAAAGACGTGTCTTTGACAGTTCTCGATATTAAACTAGTGGTCCGTTATTCCACAAAACGCCTTACCTACCGATTTCGTGACAGTATTTTGGTCGCATGACCTTGCGCACCACCGCACGATTTCCGATAATGCTGAGTCATCGGGCCATTATCAAAAAGTCGCGGCTTCGATTCCGCGTTGATCACCTTCACATGTAGTGCCTTCGAATGCGTTTTGCGACGCGATTTTCCATCACCGTAACGTTTTGATGACCTCCGTGGCATTATAAAGTTGGAGGTCTTGGGTTCGATTCCCGGCTCGAGTCCGGTTTGGTCCAGGCTTCGGCTATGACTAGTTACCGACAAAGACGTACTGCCATGCGATTTAGCGTTCCGGCACGTTGTCGCATAGCAACCCATTAGCAGTATAGCCATACCCCTAACAGGTTAGCACGCCACCATCTTAGAGTTGTGGTGGACTTTGACCAAACCCTTCTCATATTGGAGGTTACCCGTGCTCTATAGGGAGCCGGCTATAATATAATACATATAGATAAATTCTTCACTCACGTGGGCCCGTTTCTATATAAAGGGAAATGTGTTAAGGAAAGTTCCGCCTGAACAGTCATATTCCTCGCATACTAGTGTAATGACACGCCTTTCCTCGCGTTACTGGACGCATTCTTGTGTTAGATGAAAGCTCCGATCAACCTTGAAGCTTTCGCAGCGATGGACCGGTTCTCCTCTCTTCTCAATAGAATATAAAAGAGCACGCATTGCAAAGGTTTTTTGTACCTTCTATGTCGGTTTTAATACTTTATGGCGTGGAGTTTTAGGGTGCCTAGGGACTGCTGTAACAACAAATAATAAAAAAATAAACTCACAAAAGGGAGCATAACACCATGAACAAGTTGTATGGCATTTGGCATTTCGTTCGATCTAAACAGCTGTATAACTAATATCATAGTAGGTATATAGTTATTATAATGAATCTACGTAATTATAATATATAATTATATAAAGGGGAGAAAGGCGGGAGACTTCGTATATGACGGGCGCGGTTTTCTCACGCTTTTCTTGAATTAATGTTTGTTGGCTAATTTTGAAAAGGACTGGTGTTGGTTGTGTCGTGGACAGTTTTGGTTTCGTTTGTGTAGTGGCTGGTTTTCTGAATGGTTAACAGGGATTGATTTGGGAAAGGTTTGAGGGAGTGGCCATTTCTCCCTAATTTCTACATTGCTCTAAACTTGACATTGGCTAATCTCTGCAAAGCCATAAACAGAGAGAACTAATAAAATAATAAATTTGACATTGGCTAATCTGTGTAAAGCCATAAAACGAAAGAAAAAAAAATTATATAAAAGTGAAAGGTCACTGATTGCAGTCAAACACGAAATCTCAAAATATATTGCACGTATATAGCTTAATATAAATGAAATAAAATTTTGTTAATCAATAAAATTATCGCAATTTTACATAGTAGTTATCATTATAGAAGAAAGAATATTTGCAAATACTTGGTATGAAAGTTCTATGTTTATGAAGTTATAGACATGAAAATTATAATCTATATACCCCACAAGGTATTAGAAGTAAGAGGGGGATTGCAACGGAGTGTAGAAGTAATTTTTGGGAAAATTTACGTCCATAAAGTAGGTTTTCATATGAAACCACAGGAAACCTCAATCCTACGGTAAATCAGCAGTTCTACGCAGACGATGTCGCGTGCTTCAGCCAGTAATTATATGAATATAATACAAGGCTATTAACTCGATAAAGTAGGGTTCAGCAAATCCTAACATCTTCGCACTAGCGGCATTTTGCGATATCCTAACACTCGGTTAAAATCTTCGACCAGTAATGCCGGTACCGATGCTACGTTGGACGGTAAGAGATCGTTAATTCGGGGACCTTGGAAAACCCAACGTTTAATACATAATATACCTAGTAATATTTTTGTCTAAATTTAATTTTTGCTCAATACAACTTTTTGGTCAACCATTTCCACTCACCAAGGATTGTCTGCAAGCGATTATTTAAGCAATAAGTCCGCATTTGCACACACCTGTATATATCTTTATATTTTTCTGCTTTTTTTGTATCGCTATCGTTCTTGTATTGTTTGTGCAATACAAATACATATAATATTATATATAATTTCATCGTCGTCGAAGCGAAATGGAAGTATAATACAATTTCTAATTTATAGTTTCATTTTGGTGCCTTAAACAAAACAATTTTTACCTGGTTATGTCTGCCCTTGTTAACTGGGTCTTCAATAATAATTGCCTCTATATAAACATGGGGCAATCGTTAATATGTTACTATTACTCTGTAGAATGTAGTCCATAATGTATGCACTATTTCATTCAATTTTCAACTGCCCGGCTAGCTCAGTCGGTAGAGCATGAGACTCTTAATCTCAGGGTCGTGGGTTCGAGCCCCACGTTGGGCGAAAGTAATTTTTTGGTTTTTTTTTTATTTTTTTTTTATAAATATTATTCTGCATACGTACAATTTTCTTTAAGTTACATGGGCATTTTTTTTTGTATGGAATATCAAATAGCTGGAACATTGAAAAAAAAAATTCTAATTTTAACCACGTTGTAGATAGATTGTTGTAGGTATATTTTCCTATATATAAATTATACGTTTTTATTTAGCGTTGTGAAATTGAAAGATTTGAAATTGAAAGAATTGAAATTAGGAACAGCAAGTCTGAGATATTTCTTAAACTGGACATACAATAGTATATCCAAGGAGAGACCTGTGCCCAGCTGTGGGGCTCAGGGTGATGACGTCATCTCAATAAACCATTAAAATTTCCCGCTGTGACTGTAATTGGCTATTACTAATCTGTGAAAGTCGATTGGGCCTGCTTATAGCGACCACCCAAGTCGATTGTTTTAGGGTTCCGTATCGGTGGCGTGCCAATGCGTCCCTATTGCTGGCCATTCGCCCTTTGCGTTTCAGTGTGCTGCATCTTATGCACCGTCTCAAGACCGTGCAGTTAATAGAGATTTCAACGAATGTGTACAATACAAAGCACGGTTTTTTGCCTAGTGTCAATACTGTATGTAATAATGCACCTCGATGCGGAACCCTTCGCGTACGAGTCCAACTCGAATGTAGCGAATTTTTTACTTTTATATCGATGCTTGAGCGAGCTTATGAATTTCTTAACGGGTAGTAAACTAGTCGAATTAAACTAGGCTTCGGCCTTCATTCCTTACTGAAAACTTTCAGAGTTACGTGCGTTTTAATTTAAGCAATTTTTAACTAAATATAATGATAGCTCAGTGGTTAAGGCGTCCGCCTTCTAATAAGAGGTCAGGGGTTCGAACCCAGGCGCGCACCTCTAACTTCGAAGTTATGTGCGTTTTAGGCAATTAAAATATCACTAGCTTCAACGGTGAAGGAAAACACCGTGAGGAAACCTGCACGCCTGAAAATTCTCCATAATGTTCTGAAAGACGTGTGAAGTCTGCCAATCCGCACATGGCCAGCGTGGTGGGCTAGGGCCAAACCCTTCTCATATAGAGAGGAGACCCGTGCTCTGTAGTGGATGGCAATGGGTTGTTCATGATGAAACTAAATATCACTAGCTTTAACTGTGACATCGTGAAGAAATCTCCAAGATTCTAAACTCACTTAGCCACCGGAATTCGAAACCTCTTAGTGAATTCGTGGTTTGTACATTTCATTACGATGGCCTTTGATTCGATGTCATACCTACTTATTTATTCATCACTATTTAACTGACTCAAAAAAAAAGGTTTTCTGTTCGTAGGAAGTTTTAGACGTTACGCTAGTTATACTGATTCTACAAGTTACCTTTTCTATGGTAAAGTAGCATGCCCAAGTCCGGAATTCCTTTATTCAAATAAACCTACATAAGGCCAACGTGAATAACACGTGTGTTGGCATGAAAAGGTACAGTAAGAGTACGTCTGAAAACGTGTGTAAGCGAATGCCAAGTTATGCGGAAAATCTGCCGCATTTATAACGTTGTGAGGTTTCAGGAAATCACGCGTCTACCATGTGCCCCGGGGGTAATCTGATTGTGCCGTGATTTCTAGGTCTTTGTTAATTAGCGACAATTCCTAGCGTTCACAGCCTTGATGCTCTGACCCCAATTAAGTCTAAATACACAAGTTTGAAGCGGTGGTAGCCTAGTGGTTAGGGCGTCAGCCTCCTAAGCAGAGGTCGGCGTTTCGAATCCGGGCACGCACCTCGAACTTTTCGGAGTTATGCGCGTTTTTACACATTTAAAATATCACTTGCTTCACCGGTGAAAGAAAACATCGTGAGAAAACCTGCACGCCTGAGAGTTCTCCATAATGTTCTCAAAGGCGTGTGAAGTCTGCCAATCTGCACATGGCCAGCTTGGTGGACTATGGCCAAACCCTTCTCATATTGAGAGGAGACCCGTGCTCTGTAGTGAGCCGGTAATGGGTTGATCATGACACAAGTTTTCCCAACATTTCGACGACCTCCCTGGTTAGTGTTGAGCGCTGTTGTCTTGTATGCGGAAGGTCTCGGATTCGATCCCCGAGAGGAAAATTTCAAAATCATTTTTTTTTGAATTTTCTATTGTCTGGTCCGGTGTGAGGCTTTCGCCGTCGCTAGTTACCATCCTACATGCAAAGACATACTGCCAAGCTATCTAGCGTTCCGCACAGATTTTTCTGAGACCCAAACAAGTGACAAACATTTTATGGAATATTTCAAGTAAATAGTTAATTTTTTGACGAATTATTTTTAGTACTTTCACCCGAACTTCACAAGAACTTTGAGATTTTGAAAGAAAAAAATATCCAAATTGACTCATGGTAGTTCGTTTCGTACATTTGTAATGAACTTTTGAGTTAAAATATACAAAGCTAGTTTCAAATATAAAAAGCTAATTCACTTTTTTAGGTCTCAACAAACACTGTGTGTCGCGTAGAAACCAATTATGGAACAGATGCCATAATCCTAACAAATTAGGCCGCGACAATCTTAGGCCGAAATCTACTTAAAAATCTTACGACTTAAAAAACAGTTTAAATGACACACTTATGTCTAACAAACAACGCCGTCTGGTTTTAACTGTTCCTTAAATCAGAGGTAAGACTACGCTCGTTTTATGGATCCCGGCCTTAGTTTAGCTTAGATCTAACTTGTAGTGGAATGAAAAAAATTACTTACCTTTATACTTTATTCTTCTTATTATTTTTAATATAAGTTTTTTATACTTTTGTTTGTCATATATATATATGTACTTAGTATGTTTTTGTATTCGTTTTTTTTTCTCTAAGTAGTTTCTAAGCGTGTCATGGCAACCTCTAAGTGGGTCTGCAGAATTTTTATATATATTTACCTCTATACCTCTTGTTATGCATTTTTAGTTTTTAGTGTTCTGTAGCCTGTTCACCATCATCATCATCATTAACAACCGATTGACGTCCACTGCTGGACATAGGTCTTTTGTAGGAAGTTCCAATGCTCACGGTCTTGGGCCGCTAGTATCCAGCGGCTTCCTGCGACTCGTCTGATGTCGTCTGTCCACCTAGTTGGGGGTCGACCAACGCTACGTTTACCGGTGCGGGGTCGCCATTCCAGCACTTTGGGACCCCAACGTCCGTCGGATCTCCGAGCTATGTGCCCCGCCCATTGCCACTTCAACTTCGCAATTCGCTGAGCTATGTCGGTAGCTCTGGTTCTTCTACAGATCTTCCTCATTTCTGATTTGTCTGAGACTCCTAGCATAGCTCTCTCCATCGCCCGCTGAGTGACTCTGAGTCTTCTTATGAGGCCCATAGTGAGCGACCACGTTTCAGAGCCGTAATTAAGCAAGTAAGCCGTAAGCCGGAGCTTGTTGGATGCCCTTAATTAAATAAAACTTACACAGTTGTAATAGCAGACTTGGGGCCCAGATGTTACGGTTCCGGCCCAGTAAGCGAGCGCTCCGCATCGCAGAGCACGCGGGGCAAAGGCCCAGTCTGTAGGTGCGGGTATAATCTTGCATGGAACCTTCGAAGACGATACTTGTTACCAAGTACATCACGCTTGCTGCGAGTGCGGTCATATTTCCGGACCGCAGAGTACGTAAATGGCCTCATTAAAACAATGAAGTCCGACAATTATTCTTTTTTTATTTATATATTACCCTCGTAACTTAGAGCACGGTCTATAGTTACGTGAAAGCACAAGATGGAAAGGTCTCCTAGAATAATGTATATCATCTACTCGTAACAATACACAGGCAGGTACGTATTAAGTACTTGTTAGTACCTATAGTTTTATACATAAAGTACACACTACAGTTTCGCATTATCGACTTGGAGGTCCTGGGTTGGATTCCCGGCTCGAGTCTGGTCTGGTGGGAGGCTTCGGCCGTGGCCGCCAAGCGATTTATCATTCCGGCACGATGTCGCGTAGAAACCAATTAGGAGCGTGGGTTTACCATACTCCTAACAGGTTAGCCCGCTCCCATCCTAGACAGCATCATCACTTACCACCAGGTGAGATAGCCGTCAAGGGCTAACTTATAGTGTAAATTAAAAAAAAACACTGGTGTATGCTAAATAAGCTAAGCATATCTTCTCATGTTAAAGCACCTAGCATATATTGTAGTGTATTTTTCTAAAATGGATCATAAATGGGAAGAGAATATTCATATTAATTGTTCATTAAGGGAAAACAATCCTTAACATATCTGGATGTTCAGATGATCAGGGTTATAATGATTAGGAGGGAGGAAAAAGAAAGTAGAAAATTATAAAGGAGAGACAGAACACTAAGAGGGTCAGCATGAAAGTTTGCTAAGTTGTTCCGTGTTGATTCTGAACTGCTGGGGGAAGTTATTTTAGTCCGTGTAAGTCGGACACAACCTGCTGCCAGACAGAAGTCAGAAGGGACTTTTCCCTAAAGAAAAAAAAATATCCTTTACAAAAGTAAACGATAGAAAGAGATATAAGTTGTAGGTGATTTTAACGACAGACAATTAAAACGCTGTTCAATCTGAATTGCTCTTTATTATATAGTAGCAAGAGTCGCTATTTAATTGAATGAGGTTGCTAAATTAACCTTCTGTACTTGTTCTATTATTTATTCTATAGTAACGATATGGAATGTTTAAGAACGGCCCATCCTAAATTGAAAAAGCTAATAGACAGTTCGGAATGATTTTATAGTTTCATTAGCAATTTCGTGCGTAGATTTTGACCAGGTCTGAACACTAAGTATTAAATTGAGAAAAGAACCCGTACCTTGAGTGATCTAGTAATGTACCGATGGTACTTTCATAGCATGCGACTTTCGTGTCGTAGAAATGTGTCTTGTCACGCGAATCGCTTGCACGTTCCAGTGACGTCCGATGAATATTCAAGGCTTCAGATAAAGAAATGAAAGTTTGTTCGTGCAATATTAGCCGCCTAAATGTTAGCTGTTTTGTTTCAACTATCCTTACCCAATGAACGGCTCACTACAGAACAGATGTTCTCATAAAGTAGATTAAGAGATTAGACCATCTCTCGCTTCATCATAGCTGCTTCAATGCGTTTTTTGTTACTTCAGTCAGGCCAAGTAACACACGGGCTAGACTAGAAGGTAATCTATAAAGCAGGACAAAACTGACTGGCAAAAGATAGACAGCGATGGATATTTCTGGAGGAGGCCTTGACCCGCCAGGGGTTTTCCAATATGTAGTAAACGATCAGATGACTACTGACAACACACTCGTATCACCTACCACACAATCATACGCTACACACCGTCTTCGCCGGCGAAGACGAGGTCCCCGCTATCTTACGTCATCCGGACGTGGGCTCCATCCACGGCCTCGGAGACGTACGGACCACTCACCGTCCGACCCCCCGTTATCCCAAACGTCGCCTAAGCCGAGTTTCGGCCTCAAAGGAGACGCCCTTAGGCAGTCGTTCTTCTGGCAGAGCTTCTTTCCAAAGCTCGCCAAACAGCCCGGTTACGCTGTGGCAACCAATAGGGTTTGTACAGCTAATACAGTCCGGAAAAAAAAACATATGTAGTAAACATTTTTAAATTAAACTTGAAATTTTTATAGTGATAAGTTAAAATTAAGATATCATTTTTCTAATTAGCTTCTAAGTTCTAAAGTTGATGAGGAAAAATAAAAGACTATTTTAAAATTATTTTTAATCACGCCTGATGAAGTAACACGCTTGCCAAGAAGTTTCCAACGAACGAGGTTTGAATGGGGCTTCGTGAATTTCTTCTGCAGTAAAAAAAAAAAAAGAATAAAGTTAAAAACCTAGGAGAAATCGGTCTACAAAATATACCAAAACCACATCCAATTGAATTGAGAACATAAGACGAAAATTGTACGTACTTGAAAAATGAGAACAGTTCAAACTGTATTAATAATTAATTAAGTTTAATTATTATTATGGAAATGTTTATGCAATGATTGTATACAAACATATAATTATTTACATTATTATAATAAGATGACAACGTTATCAAACTAATATTATAAAGGCGAAAGCGTATGTTTGTATCTCCTTCACGCCGGAACGATTGAGCCAATTTCGCTGGAATTGGGAACGCATAAATTATAATATTATGATAATGGAAATAATGGAATAATTTGCCTTTTGATGTTAGAAGTTCGAAATCGTTAAACATTTTTAAAAGTCGACTGAAAAAGTTTTATTTGTCTAAATGCCATATTAGTGAATAGTTTATGTGTACTGATATATATTTATTTATATATAAAAGTATATATTTATATATTATATTTATTGATATTTTATTTTGTTTTGAATTGCGCCATTACCATCATACTTTAATTAATTCTTTCCCCAAGGGTTGTCTGGAAGAGATTGCTGAAGCAATAAGACCGCCTTTGCATACTTATGTGTTAAATGTTTTTGTATTGTTGTAAAAGATATTGTTGTAAAGAGTATTTATCTTATCTTATCTTAATATATACTATAACTATATTATTATGAGATTAGATTTATAGAACTCTAAGTTTTCGAAGTTATGTGCATTTTTAAGCAATTAAAATATCACTTGCATCAACGGTGAAGGAAAACATCGTGAGGAAATCTGCACGCCTGAGAGTTCTCCATAATTTTCTCAAAGGCGTGTGAAGTCGGCCAATCCGCACATGGCCAGCGTGGTGGACTATGGCCGAACTGTTATCATATTGAGAGGAGGGTCTCCTGCCATTAAACCCTGGCTTAACACATAGGCTACCTTTCAAATTTCACGTAAATAAGCTACAACTGGGTGTGGTTTAAATGTTGGGAAAGAGAGCGGACACGGGTTCGATACGTTGCTAATTCTACGCGGCAGAAACCGCGGCCATCAGCTGGTTTCCTATAAACAAATAAGACGTATTACTAGGTGACATCGGCCAGTACAAAGTACAAAGGTCTTCGAATGTAATTAACAAGTTTGTTTACAATTTTAATCGACCGCGTGCTATTTCCCAGGTTTAACGCTTGCTTGCGTCGGCGATATTTCTGTTAGTGTTAATTATTTTTATTTATTTTAGCAGAGAAAGTGATGATGCGGGCCAACTAGTACCAAACTAACCGGAGTGCTGACTAGAAGATTCTCTACTTATTCGATCGCGTCTAAGTTGACTTCAATTTGTATGGAATCGAAAGAGAAACATCTGTTACACAGAAGAAGTCGCTTTTTCGATTCTATACACTCTATTAGGGGTATGCCTATATGGTATGGTATTACTATACTTATAGACCATATGCCTTATCTGTTTCCACTCAACTCGCTAAGTATATAAGTCCATGTCTTCATGGGTTATTAGCAACGACAAGAGAGATAATTATTCTTCTCACCAATCTTTTTTTTTTGTTATACACCACAAGTTAGCCCTTGACAGCATCTCACCTGGTGGTAAGTGATGATGCAGTCTAAGATGGTAACGGGCTAACCTGTTAGGGGTATGGTAAACCCATACTCCTAATTGGTTTCTACACGACATCGTGCCGGAACGCTAAATCGCTTGGCGACACGTCTTCGTCGGTAGGGTGGTAACTAGCCACGGCCGAAGCCTCCCACCATACCAGACCCGAGCCGGGAATGGAACCCAGGACCTCAAACTTTTTTAAAAAGCAATAGCGCACGCGCTGCGCCACGGAGGTCGTCAAACTCTCAAATAAGAACAGAGAACTTACTACACTGCATTGAATTGCATGGACGGTGCTAGAGTCCCAAGATGTTGGTGGAGGGGCGCCGAGGCAAATTATGACCTAAGCTTTTAGGAGTTTTAGGAGAAATTTGCTTTGATGGTGATGACTCACCACGCCACGCCAGGGATGTTTTCAATCTCGACTGGTTGGGTTTAGGACTTTGGCTAGAAAATTGACGACCTCCGTGGCGCAGCGCGCGCTGTCACATCTCGAGTCTGGTCTGGTGGGAGGCTTCGGCCGTGGCTAGTTACCACCCTACAGACAAAGACGTGTCGAAAAGCGATTTAGCGTTCCGGTACGAAACCAATTAGGATGGGTATGGGTTTACCATACCCCTACTAACTTGTAGATAATAGACAACTATGGTAACATAATTATTTTACGGACTGAACTTAACTCACACCAATTCTGTATTCTTAAAGTATGGTTAATTAAGTTTATAACGGCGTCAACCTTAACATAATTATTCTTTATTAAAAACTACATCGGCCTCAAAAGAATATGAAGTAAAAGTTGTATCAACGAGTTTTTATATAAATAAGAATGATTGTTATTGTTTATTTATTTTAAAACACATTTATTGACATATTAATTATGAGTTCAATAGATCATTTATCATTTTGATGTCCAGTGATCTAACTTATAGCTGGTTAAACCCCAATAGAGCTTGAAGTATCTAATAAGTCCATCATGTTAATCCCGAAAAGTCTAGACAATGATAGGGCAACCCCTCTACAAGATATCGACACAAACCTGATATCATAAAAAAATTGGGCTCATTCTACATAACAATCTCAGCCGACAATTCTTAAAATAAATGCATTACGCCGTTCTCGATAACAATTTCCTGATAGCGTTGACCCCCTTATCGAAATTGTGACGGACGTTAGACGTTCATTAAACATGGACGTCTACAATTTATTCATTCCACATACCGTCATTAAATTCATATAATTTCAATTACTCATTCATATTAATGTCATTAAATATGCGAACGTGTCTTTTCATATGTAAGTGTTCGGCTTAGGCTCAATGAAATGGTTCATAAGTAAGATTTATACTGTTAATAATCTGCTATTATGCTAAGTAAACTGTCGTGAATAGTATATAATACATTTTGGTATTTAATATTGTAGGTACTTATATATTTTTCATCCCTTATACAAACATCCCAATCTTTTATTTATTTGGACAGTTTCGCTGTAAAACCCCTATTGTTTTAGACAGCGTAACCGGGCGGTTTGACGAGCTTCAGAAAGAAGCTTTGCCAAACAAATCCAAACATGCAAAATTGCGAAATAACTTTATACCAAATTAAATCTAAATAGATAGGACCAGTTCCCCTTTACTCACCAATTTTTCTTTTCTTTCCAGATGGATAGCAGCTCAGAAGCGATGGAACTAAGAAGAGAGCTGGACGCGGTGAGGAGCGCTTTACAACAGCAATCGGAATCAGTCCTGAAGCAGAGACACCAGTTAGTCGAAGCTAGTCAGGCACTCGCCGCGCGAGATAAAGAGGCCGTACAGGAGAGACGTCTCAGACAAGACCAGCTCGCGATTGTCCTCCGATCATTAGTTCTACTAGAATCGCGGTTAAGCAGAGAGAAAAAGCAAATCAACGTTTCCCTGAAGCAGAAAGAAAAAATTATCAAGTCTCAGCAGGAAGAAATCGTCAAACTGAAAGCTCGGAAGTCATATTGCAGCAACTGCCAGCAACTTCTCGGTTTTACTAGCGAACAAACCAACATTGAGACTGATCCAGAATTCCAGAGCTTAGAGAGCACAGATTCTAGATTTCAAAACAGCTTTGTTCGGAGTTGTAGCTACCGAGAGAGAAAAACACCACCAGCGTTTCAAAAGAATACAAGGTTAAGCAAAAGCTTCCAACTGCCGAAGAACGACGTTGTTTATGGGAACTCTAGTTCTAGTGAAGAGGGAAATACTGCTAGCGTGAGTAGCAAAGGAACCTTTATTAAAAACAAACAAGTCTTTGTCAGAAGAGATGTATTCAGGAGATCTAGGAAATACTCGGGAAGAAAGAATAATGGGAAAAATAACGAAAATTTACAAAAGAATGTTTACAACAACCAAGTAAACAGCAGTAGCGCAGAAGAATGTATCAGTATGCCTTTTCAAGTTAATCACGAAGATACTGACATAACCGCTAATCAAATAGCAAATGACATAAGAAGAGCATCAATGAAAATAGATCAGCTGATTGGAGAAGCTGCGAAAAAAGATTCTGAGAATACTCAAAGTGACTCAGATAAAACTTATTCTACGAAAATGGAACGGATCCATGGAATCAAAAGGCAAGCCTCTGATGAAATAAAAACCAACAGGCAAATCTTTCTTAGTAAGGTATTAAGTGACGAGGGTGAAGAAAAGCCGTGGTATTGCAATGTAAGCGATCCAGAACAAGAAATGGACTGTCTAGACCAAAGAGCGTCGCTCAATAATGCGCAATCTAAATCCACCGATGATATTTTAATGGCCGGGCTTAAAACTGGAATACTAAATGCTGAAGTTATATCAGCTAAAAATGAAGTTCTTTGCAGCAACATACTGAAAAACAGTATAATCGATAAATTAAATTCTAGTTTCGATTGCAAAAATAATAACACACACGATAAGGAAATAGTTGCTGCAGAAGTAAATGAAAATTGGTATGCAAGCACTAGCGATGCTGATGATACTCCGCCTAATGAAATATATAAAAATAATCCAGTATTGGAATGTGTTAATCAGATACTTCTTCAAAATTCTTTAGATGATAGCAGTAACGATAATTCTAAGTCAAGCGAAACACCAAGTCCAAGTCCCAAGGCAACAACGAAACGTGTCCAGTTTTCTACATTAAACAGCATTTCATATGATGACAAGATTCGAGCCAATATTGGCAATAATCATACATTACCAAGATCAGATAAAAGAGCCAACAAGATTGTCAAGTTCAGTCTAGAGACTGCATCAGAACATAGCTACGAAGTACCGAATACTGCACAAGGCTTTCAATATGAGATACAAAGCATTTATAGTAATGAATATGAACCTATAATAACTAAAACCGCGGAGCAGAAGCCTATGCCGGTTCCAAGAATGGTAATGAATTCTGATAAATCAACTGTTCCTAAAATAAAAGGCTCTATAGTAAAAAATATTGCTGCAAATATTGAGAGCCGCAACCTTCTGAATGCAATGGATACAAAATCAGAGGCCAATTTAGGTTCTATGAAAATATTTAACAAAAGAAAAGTGCCACGAACTCCTCCTGCACTGCCGCCTAAACCAAAGAATTTATCAGCTAAATGGAAAGCTGAAAACTCTGTCAGACCAGCGATAGAGCCATTAGACTCTGACGCCGTTGCGGCTAATCAACGGGTTGCAGATGTTAAGACGAGAAACGTGGGACATGTGGCCACTATAAAAAATATTGAACCGGACTACTGCTCCATTTCAGAGATAAATGTTCCAGTAGTCAGTAATGGTAAACGGGAAATATTACTAACGCAGCCAACTGTTGAGATTCATAATGAACAATACCCAATTCACATAACGAATCAAAGGAACAGTGTAGCTAAGGTAGTATCTTTACCAAGAATCCAAAATAAAATTAGTGACAAAGACATACCAAAACTTCCACACGTCACTGAAATCATTATTCCCGACGAAGATGAAAAACCTAATGAGGAACAACGTCCTTATAATCAAACCACTGAAAGTTACTTGGCAAATTTTAGCATGCATGTATTGCAACCAAAACTGGACCCTAGAGGTTCAATCCAAATGGGAAATACTGTGTCTTCGATTCTCTCAGAGATAAATAAAGGTGCTAAAACTGGAGGCAAACAAATTAACTTGACGGAATTAGATAATCAATTTAATCAGGTGCCCGGAAAAAACAATCCAGAGCCACGCAAAGCTGAATATTTAGACGATATAGACAAGTTTGATTTGTCGCAAGATTTTGAGGAATTTAAAATAGACGATGAACTAGGGAGTATCGCAGCGGAGGAATATCGCATAAGCTCTGGTAGCAGCGATGGTTCCATTTCTGACGTAGTGGCCGAACACCAGACCACAGTTCCTGAAAAAAACGTTCAACATAATGCAGCCAATAACAATAATAACAGCGACAATAGTGATACATTTCTTGAGTGTAATGAAAATGTGAGCAAAGGGTTATCGAAGAACGCAAAACTATCCAATAAGCCCGACCTCTTGTCGAATATAGAAAACGTTGAGACTGATTCAGTTAGAAACTCTGATATTGAGTCGAGTAACTCCTCAGGAAGTAATAGCGGATCGTACAATACAGTTAAATGCGAACCGAGAATGATACTTAATAACAACGCCGATGCTAATTTGAAGAGAACTAAAGGAACATTTGATTTCTTTTTAGAGACGTCTGGTCTTAGCTCTAAGTCTTTATTTTCACCTAACAAGAACTACCTTGGTTTAAGGCCCCCTAGCGCCAACCATAAAAATGTATTGAAACCCAAGGACGTTAAAATGAGAGTAAAAAATCCCATCGCAACGAACAAAATCAACGAAAAACCTATGACTACTGCAATCAAATATTTTGAGCCTTATGTATAAACACAATAAATATTATTGTATAATGTACCTTTTATAATAATTTTCTTATTAATTTTAATTTTATTTATTGTAAAAAAATTAAATGTCGAACTTGCCTGCATAATATTAAACGTATTTATGTTAAAATGTGTGCTGTAAATATTTTAATTATACTTAGTTATCATTCAATTATGAAATATATAATAATTTGAAATTACATATATTCATGCATTTTTATTATAGCTTTTACGATTACCCGCTTGCCTAAACTCTATATATTCTTACTTGTCTTGTAATTTAAACAAACGTTTTATTTACTAATAATTATAATAAAAAATCATATCATACCTATTATACACTTCAAACTAATGAAAAGACTGTTTACATTACAAGATATGAAAGAAAATGGGAGAAATAATTTATACAGAAATATTTATATACATTAGGTATATTACTAATTTGCTGACAAAAGAAATATAAACTGAAACTTAAAGGAAACTTAAATTGAAATTCTTTGATAGTTTGCAACAAAATTATTAGTTTTTCAATTCTCGTTACAAGTTATACTAGAACGCCATGAGCAAAATAGATCCTATATTATTATCAGTAGGTACTTATTGTACGTACGAGCAAAAGAGTAAAGAATACCTTATTAAAACTGGAGACAATTAACTCCCGTATACAATAAATGTAAGCAAACCAAGGTAGGTCATTAAAATAGTAGCATGAAATTTAGTAAATTTAAAGAATATTTCTTTAATTTCTACAAAAATATTTAAATGATTCGTATCAATTATTCTTACATCACATTTTATACACATTAATCGCCCGCTCTAATAATATATATTTTAGCTGGGCAGGTATGTAAACTTAAATAATGATATAGGTTTGTATTCATAATGCAATCATATATATTGCATGCGACAAGAATATGTCACATCATTTTGGGTAACATTAATTTGATAATGATAAAAATTTGTTTAAATAAGATGGAGAAATTTAGGAGTCAATTTCTTCTAGTACCTATCACGTATATACATACATACGTACATACATACGTTTCCTTAATGTAGTAGTAATCCCGTTGATGATGATTATTAATGACAATAATTCAATTTTTAATGCTATAATATTAAAAGCCAACGATTTAGACTTGAAGTCGTCGTTTTTAGCTGAATTATTGAAGTACAGTTGAGATTATAGGACAGTTATAACCATGCAAAATTAAAAAGTCGTGGTCCGATAAAAACATATCTGAGCACTCTGTTTTTTAAAGAAAGTCAGTAGTATAGAGCATTTATATAAAATAATATTTTAACTTATTACACAATTCACTTACCTATGTGAATTATCAAGGTTTAAGTTAGAAGTTCTAGCAAATTTATAAAATTAACAGATTTCAAATTCGATGAAAGCCTAAGAAATCATTCCATAGAAGTTCGTGGACACAGTATAATTACATCTCTTTCTTTTTCGACACAGGTGCCCAGCGATATCAAAAGTATTAAGTCATTGATTTTATCTTATGTATGTATGCTTCCTTTATCAACGGGAGAATTTTGGCTTCTCAATCTCTGGTCTATCAGCGACACCTAGTAGTGTCATTATGAGTTTTTGATTTTTTTTTCTTTCGTTTTATGGCTGAAATTTATTCTCTCTTTTTATGGCTTTGCAGAGATTAGCCAATGTCAAGTTTATAGCAATGTAGAAGTTAAGGAGAAATGGCGGGAAACTTCGCACTCCGCGAACGCGGCTCTCTCAAACCTGTCCCAAATCAATACCTGTTAACCATTCGGAAAACCAGCCACTACACAAACGACACCAAAACTGTCCACGACACAACCAACACCAGTCCTTTTCAAAATTAGCCAACAAACATGAATTCAACAAAAGCGTGAAAAATACGCGCCCGCCATATAAGTCTCCCGCCTTTCTCTGAAAATATTAGATATCTGTTCCTTTATAGTTAGACGAGTTATTAAACTTATTATATAATCTATTTCTTTTAGGTGTTCTGTGCAATTTTTATAAGGTAATAAATATATTGAGTTAGTATAATTTCTCAATAAACATTAAAAACATTTTGCACATTTGTTATATAATACATATTACGGATAAATAAATAAATAAGCAAATCAATTAATTGCTTGAAAATTTATTGATGTTATATTAATTTTTGTTTTTTTTTCTTCTTTCCTTTTACTTTACTATCGTCTTTTTTTAGATCTTTTTTCTGAACCTGTAACAAATAACAAAGAGGTTATGTATGTATACAAATTAAATATACTTTGGCACTCAGGAAAACTGTTGTCCATCCTTTACCTGAGTAATCATGTTAAGCCATAGTATGGCTAAGATAATTAAAGGACTTAATTTGCAATTAGCAGTAAATAGGACAATATTATTGAGGATTATAAATAAGAATATAGGATGACATTTACCTGAACTTACCAGTTAATATCACTACAGTATAATAATAATTAAAATGACCACCTGGCAGGTGACAAACCCTAAAATATCTCTCTCCTATGAAAATACACCAATGGTGCAGTTCTGAGTTTGATCGTCTGCTTGAGTATGCGCTTCAAAAAGAAATTCAAAGTATAATATTATGTTCCATATAAACCCATTAGAGCATGGCTTAATCTTGCTCCTAACAGGTTAACCTGTTAACATCATAGAGTCTTCAAGACCTTTTTTTTTTTTTTTAACGTGGGTAATCCTCATGGATACACCTCGTCCGAGGAGACGCGGCAGTTATGTCAGACTCTTACTGACTAAACCCCCACGGTGCATATCGTTTCCCGCCGCCTTGTGGCCGGGTCACAGGTTTCGCTCGCGCACACAACCGCAACCAGGCAGGCAGAGTCTTCAAGACCTTAGTGTTAAAAAAATAGGAGGCCTTTGCCAAGTAATAATAAAGATAAATGATAATAAAAAATATATACCTTTCCATAGCTACTCAAAAAATGTCCTACATCATTATTAGGACTTTTCTTTTTCTTCTTACTGCCAGTGTTCATTATGCTTTTGGATATCATCATTTTCTTCTCAATGTCCTCTGCCTGTTTTTCCTGTTTTTTTCTTTGCATAAGTTCTTTGTAGTTAACATATTCTCGCTTTGGTGGTTTAGCACCTAAAAATGTATTCAAATATAAGCATACAGTTATATACAGTGTATAACATACAGTTTTAGATGAATATATTGTCAAAAAACAATTTGAATAATAACAGATTTAAGATCTCATACCTAGGTCATATATTGCGTAATGACAGGTACTGCCTGCTGCAAACTTTTATGATGGGAAAGATTTGCTGGAAAAAGAGGTGTTGGAAGGCAAAAGAAGTCATGGCTCTGAAGCATACGGGAGTGGACTGGCATCCAGTTGGAAGTTCGAAGAACTATATATTTAGCTATGGACAAGAAGATTTCAAGAAACTGACAGCTGACCTCCGGTAATGGAGAGAAGTACTTGGAGAAGATGATTTAATTAAAATATTAGCATATTGAATTTTGAATTTATATGAACAGGACAGTTTTCACTTATATTCGAAATTCAAATTAAGACAAGTTTTAATAGACCTGCTTCCAAAAAGCAACAAAGATGTCCTCATTGCCAGTTTGGTATGGAGATGATAGAGTAGCAAGTCGGAAAATAATTGCAGCCTAGTTGTTAGCTGTTATTTAACAAATGCAATAAAAACTAACCTAGACTTACTGCCAGAGCTATTTTGGCTTGCTCCTTTTTTGTTATATCAAAACCAGACATTCCAAACTTAACAATTTCGTGGCGAATTTTCTTTAAATCTAAATCTTGCTTTGAAGGTACGGTTTGTTTTGAATCAACTTTGCTGTTCTCTTCCTCTACACGCTTCTTCTTAGGTTTGTGAGCCTCAAATTTAACCACTTTGAAATTGTTATCCGCGTTTTTCAAAGCAAGAGCAGCTTTTGTCAGGACAATTGACATTATTGTAACGTTCTCAATGGATTTTTATCCCAATAAAATAGGTAACAGGACAAATATAAATTAAACACTTGACAACTTATGTAAATTGTAAATTGTAAACACTATGTACTGTACTTTTTTTCTCTCGTTTTATGGCTTTACACAGATTAAGAGTACTTTTTGTATTGTAAAGTTGTAAACTATTATATTATACCACAGATTAATATACATACAACGTATACTGTAAGTATATATATTATCTCTTTTTGCCGTCCGAAATGTATACCGAATATAAACGAGATGGGAGATATTTCATTATTTACTTATTTATTATAGTAAATAAGTGTGCATCGTGCAGATGAACTCCAATTTTTTTTAGATCTAATGAAAGACCATCGAGACACAGATGACTCGGATTATTTGTAGTTTGCAGTACTATACAAAGTAATATATTTATGTAATATATCTGGACTCTACAAGTCTCTCGCTGCCTGAAAATCGAATTTAATTATAATCTCAAACTATAACCTTTGTGAAAATCTTTGTTTGTGGCTGTCTAATGGCTGTATCAATATTTTTTTAATTTATTTCTAAAAGCATAAATTTACAAACCGAACAAAACTATGTGACGATTTTAAGGGTTTTTGATTTCTTATTTTTAAGGAGTTGCAACACACAGGCTTACTGTTGTCAGCTGTCTAATTTCAAATCAAGATAAAAGTGCTATTTTATTATTTGAAAAAAATGTATTTGGCAGATCTGCCAGCTAAAATTAGGATGTGCTTTATTTATTTTTTTACTGTGATATTTGTCGTTACGGATGTGGACGCATCTCCACTATAAATAATGAAACCGACTGTTGAATGGGTATTTATAGAGTCGCAGGTAGATCTAGTTAAGACTGGAGCCAATATTTTAAGCTTACTTGCGTAGCTGATCGCAGGAAATTTTACATTCCAAATATCGGGCAATACGTTGCAGACCTACTGAATTATATCATAGAATTTCAGTCAACAACCTAGCAGTAAAATATCATATCCAAGAATAAAATAATTTTAATAATATGAAAAATAAGTTCAAGTTAGGTGATACTGCAGTGAGAGCCGGTGATCTTATTTTGACGGAGGAACCTTTCGCTTATGTGCTATCTTCTAAAGAGAAAGGGAATAGATGTGATAATTGTCTTAAGCAGTAAGTGAATTTTTGTAATTCATGTTGTCATTTATAATTTATAAAATGTAATCATTATTAGGTGCCTCAGTGTAGTGTTCTTAACCTACCCTTGTTTACCATGCATGCATCAGTTAGATTAGCTACTGTTGTGTGATAAAAATATTAACTATAGTATATAATATTGACATAGTATTTATGACCTTACTTTAAATGTGTCACTTTTACTATGGTGGATCTGGATGGGCGGGGGTCATTGGGGTCATGACTACCATTTTAGACTATTATCGCATACCACTATGTGAGATTACATTCAAAGACTAACTTGTGGTGAAAAACACAAATAGCCAGTCCCAACAACAACCAACTTCAAAGCTGGATTTGCCCTTGCACATTTATAGCTCTTTAGAATGATAAGGACATGCACAGTGGCTTTTCACTAGCAAACTAACAAATACGGGCAATTCATGAGTGAGAGTGCTTTGTTATTGAAGATATTTTTTGATAACTGGAAGCATACTTTGTTGTTTATTGATAAAAAGGTCTAATACTTTCATGTAAAAGGGATATTTTTGTAGCACCTGTATGGCTAATCAGATTTTAATTATATTTAGGATAAAAATAGACCATGTACCTATTATATAATAATCCTTATTATTTTAATATTCTTATAAATTATCAAAAGTATTCAATACAAATTCATCATTCAAAAATAGTGGAAATAAGCAGTATATAAATCAGAATCATGATACATTAAAATCGAGAAATAATTATGTAACTTTTTTTGTTTTTATTTCAGATGCAAAGTCCTCAAGTGTTCTGTTTGTCAGTTTGTACATTATTGTGGTAGGAATTGCCAGATAGATGCATGGAGCGATCATAAAGTAAGGCTATAATTATTGTATACTGTTATTATAATCAGTAGGTATGGAAATAATGCCAAACTATGTGCCCTTATTAACTACTACCTCAACAGCTTACAAATGATTCTCACAGACCAGAGTAATCTAATAAAAATCATTATCATCAACCATTGCCTGCTCACTACAGAACACGGGTCTCCTCTCAATATGAGAAGGGTTTGGCCATAGTCCACCACACTGGCCATGTGCGGATTGGCAGACTTCACATGCCATTGAGAACATTATGGAGAACTCACAGACGTGCAGGTTTCCTCACGATGTTTCCTTTACTGTTGAAGCAAGTAATATTTTAATTATTTAAAAACACACATAGCTCAAACCCCCAACCTCGGATTAGGAGGCATGCGCCCTAACCACTAGACTATCACAGCTTCATAAAAATCAGTACAATCAGGTAAATATTGGTTGGTTGTAAGGTACTCTGGTTGCTACATTAAAAATCATACTTTAAGTAAGTCTATTAAGTAGCTATAGTCTCTGAGTATGTTTCCCCACACACCAAATCCAGATGTCTCAGAAATATATTCCATTTTTCTGGAGGCCCCTAGTACCCTATAGTAGTTCTAATAAGTTAGAGCCTGTTATTCGTCCAGAGAGTCCATTAAGAACCTATGGTTCACTTAGCAACTCACAATAAGCACTTGCTACTGAGCAAGGTGTTATCTACCTGTTAAGTGTAAATCTAAGCATCATTATCAACAACTCTTTAGTGGCCTATATCTGGTATCTTGTTAATTGAATAACTCGCACTTGCCAGTTGTTTTAAATTTCAAACTAGTTATCTAGTTCAACATGCTAGCTCAGTTGATACTATTCATAAACTCGTTATATTTATGACTGTTTTGACATGATGAATATCAACAACCAGTAAATGATACATACCATTGGGACATGTTCATGGCAAATTGCCATTTCACACCACATTAGCGTTAGAGATACTAATACAATTTTTTTTAGTTAAATTATTTGGAAGGATGCTACAATTTACCTACTTTTCTACATAGGTGAATACCAGGTTAATATTTTAATGTTGCTTCGATTATTATATGACCAGGTTCCATACAATCATGCAATATGAAACACTGCATTCATACATAAAATTATTAAGATCAAGCCAATGACAGCGAATCTGGAATCCGACAAAATTTGTTCCGCATGTTTATTTAAGATATGCGACGAGGAAAATCAAGTACAGTCGCGATTTGACACGGATCCATCTTCCCCAACCCCTTCCGCAGTGGACGTTGCGGGCAGTGTTCCGTACTGCGCTTGTGCAGGCTTATGAATAAGGGTCCCGGATGGTGTTCGCAACTAGTGGGGAATACTCCCAACGATAATTTCAGCCATTTATAATTGAAATATAATGTAACCTTATTGTTTTTTCAGTGGGAATGCGCGAACTTGAAGAGGGTGTCACCAAAAGTCGTTCCAGATGCAGCTCGCATGCTGGCGAAGATTATTAATCGCATTCAGCGAAGCAATGGTGCCACATACAAAGCATTTTATAACCCCACTTCATTTAGGATGTGGAAGGATCTTATGTCTCGTAAGTTTAAGTGATCGTGTTGACTTAGTGAAGTTAGGTCTTTTTTACCCAGTTGAAACTTTTTTTTACTATCGTGGGTAAATCCTCATTGACAGGCATAGAGGTTAAGTCAGAATCCTACTGACTAATACCCCCACGTGTTCCTACTCACCGCTGTGTGGCGGTGCCACGGGAACGCTTTCGCATACAATCTTAACTCCACCAGCGGGTGTCCGCCGCAACAGATCCTTCCCAGGCACTCTTTCGCCGGTGTACCAGAAGAAGAGTACACCAGCCAACTCGAGGTTCATACTGTGAATGATAGAAGACCCTGTTTCCATCGCCCGCAAATCTTACGAAGGCACCGGAGTAAAAGAGTTGGAAGAAGACCACTCTGGCACCCGGCCTTTCATCACCGACTGCAAGCGCAGCGAACGCTCTCCGTCCATCACTCTAATTCTAATCCATTACTTTCACATATAGTGTAACATGAACTTACAGTGAAATTATCACTATATATTTCTAAAATTAAAAAAAAGTTCAAAATTATGTCTAATGTTACCTATTGCAATGTGGAACAATTTGTTTGATAGTCTAGCCTAGCTTTTTAAATGTCATGTTTTGTCAATTGTAGATTATACCGACTTGAAAAATGATAAAAAACGAATGGACCACTTCTCCTCACTATGTGTGGTACTTTTTGAATTCCTAAAAGACATATCAATGCCAAACACAGTGGAGCTGATGGGACTGTACGGAAGAGTAAGTAATTATTGCATTGTACTTGTATATACAAATTAGAAGTAAATTAAGAAGCGGTGATAGCCTAGTGGTTACGGTGTCAGCCTCCTAATCAGAGATCGGCGGTTCCTACTACTACCTACTACCTCTAACTTTTCAGAGTTATGTGCATTTAAAAAAATTAAAATAAGTGATATTTTAATTTTTTTGAACGGTGAAGGAAAACATCGTGAGGAAACCTGCATGCCTGAGAGTTCTCCATAATGTTTTCAAAGGCGTGTGAAGTCTGCCAATCCGCACATGGCCAGCGTGGTGGACTATGGCCAAACCCTTCTCATATTGAGAGGAGACACGTGCTCTGTAGACTGACCTGAGCCGGTAATGGGTTGATCATGATGATGATGATGATACAAATTAGGAAGTTAATAATGTGACCTTTGCTAGTACAATACTCTATCCACAGCTTTCACTTGCATTATCTTAATTTTTTGGGGGTTTGTACACGAAGGGTGCCAATGGAACCATCTGTCAACAGACTGTGGCTCATGAACCATTATTGAGAGAGAGAGAATTTATATTTTCAAACAAACAGTAAATACATACAAACTTTCTCCTTTATAATATTAGTGTGATTCAATTTCAGATGGTTATAAACAGTTTCACAATACTGGATATTGACATGAACTCCATCGGAACGGGTATCTACTTGGCTTCATCTATCATTGACCACAGTTGTAACCCCAATGCTGTGGCCACTTTCGACGGGAAAACAATTAATATACGAGTTATAAAGGACATGCCTTGTTTGGACTGGAAGCAGGTGATGATTTTTTGTACAATTTGTTTTATTACATTTGCCTTCAGTACTGAAATTACAGATAATCATGCCCATTCAGCTGTAAACAATTCTCTTAAGTATTCTTAACGGTTCCAAAAATAATGCCATCCCTTTCATTGTGTTATATAGTGCTAATCATTTTTGTGTCTAAGAATTAAGGGTAGGAAACATGCTTCTGTATTTTTTAACTTTTCTTCTATGAGGACCGACTGTAGGCGACTGATATGAAAAGAAAATAAAAATTTTTGAATTGCACCCTTAAAATTTCTAAAGAAATATATCAGGCCTGTTATATATATTTTTACATATATATATTTTACATTGTGAAGTTTGCACCTATTTTTCTTCTAATATTATTATAAACATGTGTGCGAAATTCATCATCCTAACACATTAAATGGATTAAATAATTAATAAAATAATATTAAGATTTTATAAATATTTAAAGAGGCAAATATTATTTATAATATATACATAATTTGTCAACAGATCAGAATATCCTACATAGACATGATGAAGACGCCCATCGAGCGGCAAATGGAGTTGCAGCAAAACTACTACTTTCTGTGCACGTGTGACAGGTGCATGGGTAATGCTTTAATAAGCTACTAATAAACATACATTTTTTTATATAATATATTTATGACTTTTAAATATTCATGACAGTTGTTGAAAAAGCTAGATACGTAGTATTTCTGTTCACCATAGGACTAATTGTATACCGTCTTCTGCATATGTAAATTCCTTTTAAAGTGGTTCAGATAAAATCGTGGAGCATCTATAAATATTATAGATTATATTCTACTTGACATTAAGTTACGTACATAGACACGTAAACCGCGTCATTACACCGGATAAATAGGCGAACAATTTTTGTATCCTTTATTTGTTTCTCTGATAAAAATAATCATAGGATAACTAACTATTATTTGCAAATAAAATAACTAATTAATATTTCGTTTCGTGTTAACAAATTAATATGAGAGGCAATTATTTCGATATTATAGACAGTCTGTAATTTTATTGTTTAAGAACAGGCAAAGTACCTTCGTGTTTGCCTAATTTATCATATTTGTGTGTTCAATCAATTGATCATGCAAATTCAGTTTAATCAGTTATTTATATTATTTATACGAACGTGCGTGAGGCAACCCAAACTGTGACAAATTCTTTTGTCAAACAAACTCGAGTGTAGTTTGTTGTGACCTTGAAACATCTTGCTGTTCTTATGCCATAAAAATCGAAGTTACGGAAAGAAAAGCCGTAAAAGAACTTTTTTATTACCTGAATATGCCGGAATTAGGGTAATGTTTTAGCGGTCCACGAATCCAACGTCTTGTCTTTTATTGATACTATCTAAGCGGTAAAGTATTCAATGTGATGTCGTTAAATTCTTACTTAGTTTCTAGCATACCAGTTCATGTTTTTGAAACTACCCGCGTATAATATTACATAGATTCACAAAACAAACTCTTACCTCTTTCTATATCCCAAGCATAGCTGTAAAATTTCAATTTAGAATGGAAATGTATTCAAATAATCGCGTAAATAATAATAAAGTTTAATTTATTTACAGATGAAAACCATCTAAAATACGTGCACGCAGCGAAATGCCTCAACACTAAATGCAATAAACCAGTAAACATTGCTTGGAAAGAAAACCTCGTGTTAGTAAAGAAACCTGAAAGAAAAATCGAGAAAGCTGTAGAAAATGGAAAATGTGATGACAAAGATGCTACTACAAATGGAGTGAATAAGGATATAATGTCTAATGAAACCTTAGATAGAAAAAATGAAATGGCAATTAAAAATGTAAATAAACCTGAAAACAAAAGCGAGATAGCAATAGAAAATGGAGTTAGCGAAGAGAAAATTACCAACGGTATAGAAGAAATCAATTTAAATGGTCCATTTCAAGACCAAATTATATGCTGTGAAGAATGTGGTACAAAATATACTGAGAAAAACGTTGAAGTTTTCGTCAAGACGATGGAGTTTAGTGAACTGCATTTGCGTAATATGAAAGAAACTGCCTTGGCTTGTATCCTTTTTATTATAAACTTTTATAGACTTGTCATGTTAGTACGAAAGAGGTATATGTTTGGCTGTGTGTGTGTGTGTGTGTATGGGACCTCATACTAAATTCAAATACGAAATGTTGTATGGCTGCACATGAAACAGCAATATACAACTTCATTTTCCCTCAATGCGACCCAAAGCACTCATAGAAATAAGGTTCTTAGTAACACTGGGAACAGTGCTCTTTGAAAATTTGTTACAAAGAAAAACCGACACTCTGTCTGGAACCAAAGATACAATGCTTTGTTCCAATTTTCTTCTCACTTCAACATTTTTAACTGACTGTTGGACCCATAACTTTCTCTCGTGATACTTATCTTAAGCCAGAGATTAGGCTAAGCGCGCTTAATATATCTCGCGCTGACTTTTTTACCTAATTGAGCTTAAAGGCAATCATCCATTCTTGCCGAAGGTGGAATCATTAATTACCTAAAGAACTCTGGAAACCTAAAATAAAACTGAAAGATAGTAATTTTCAATGAGAAAAAATAAAAAGTCGATAATAATCTTGAAACCAATATCTCTGAAGCTCACACATTAATCAAAATGAATGAAATTGGTTCGCTATCATTATGACCGTATTGCTTTAATCGAATACCTAGTAAGAGGACAGTTTCAATAAAAATATATATATTATTCAGGACAAACATTTTGTGCTTGTATTGGTTTTCACTTTTATGAATATTTAGATCTAGAAATTCTCATCTCAATTTTTATAAATGTTCCTCAATGGTCAATATATACCAAATATTGCTTATTATACTTATACCAACATAGGAATATAATTGTTTTTTTTTTGCTTTTGTGCTTATCCAAATTCCTTTAATACGTATTGTATGTTATCGGATGTTCAGGTTTCAGACTCTGCAAAAACTTGTTTTATTCATAGTTTTTGGTTTATACATAATATACTTGAAAATATAGTAAAAACTTAACTCATCATTCAGATGTGGATATTTGCAAATACTGCCTTGAGCGACAGGAAGGTGTACTACACCCACTAAATGTAATGTATGCTCAGACTCTGGACAATGCCTTTGATGCCCTCATACAAGTGCAGCTTTGGGAGACAGCCTGTGGCTACGCCGAAAAACTTATACCATGTTTCAGGTTGCATTACCAGTCTTTCTTTCTCTACATTGTATTCAATTCTTATTTACTATATTATGTTAGTTATACTTAAAGAAGAATCAAGAAAGATAAGGGGCGGTCCACTTTGCTCGACGTTTTAGAATTTTTGGAACACTTATTTAATGTCCAGTTTTGATACTTTTAAAAATATGGACTTGCTGGATTTGTCTCGACGAGAACACTTGTCCAAGATCATGCTAAGAGTTGAAAACAAAGACGAAATTGAAAATCATCAAACTCTTAATTGTAAATATTAGATTCTTATTAAAATGTGGTCTTAGTAAACACTGGAAAAAGTAATCAGATCAGATTTTTGGAAGATTCAAGCCCTTCCTTATACCAAGAACTTAAATACCTATACAGGTGACAAAAAAACAAACAGACATACATTTGTAATATTAGTCGCTATGCAAGCAAAGTGATGAGTGTATGTTGTATCATAATCAATAGTTTAAAAGTAATATTGGAAAATCCTATACTTTCGCACGATTGAATTTAGCATAGTCTGGATTAGAGAATATTATATTACAAAATAATGCTAACTGTTTTGTATTTAAACTGCAGTCCAAACACATTGTGGTCAACTGATCAAATTCCAACCAAAAACCCACCCACCCAATCACCCCTTCAGCTAATTGTAATTCCTGTTACAGATTTTATTATGGCAATGTACATCCTCTAATGGGTTTGCTACATTTGAAGTATGGAAAGATTTTGCTGTACAAAATGTGTCTAAAAGAAGCATTGACTCAGTTCAAACAAGCCGAGAAGATATTGAGAATAACACATGGGGAAAGACATCCTTTATACAGGGAACATTTAATGCCGCTGATGAGTCAGACAGTGATAGAATCAGATTAAAATGTGGAATCAAAATCCATTTTCTCAAAGTGTTCTAACTCTGAACTTTTAATAAAATATTATAGCATTTCATAAAAATTATCATATTTTGTAAAATAAAGTATGAACATCATATTTCAAACAGTCAATTATATTGTCAAGCATCATGGCTGTGTATGCGATATTGTAATGGTTAAGTTTGGATTAAATAAATATGTACTTAATTGTAAATGATTTGTCAGTTTTATTTTCTTCATGACATGGACATTTATTAATTTAAGTCAGTAGACTTCTAGACTGTGAAGGACATAATTTTTTTAACGGGAGTGGACTATAAAATAAACTACTCATTTGGACTTTAAATTCATCAAGATAGTGTCAGTCTTTTTTTAGCCTAATTTGTAGATTATTTTATAGCAAGCATAAAGAATATTGTCTGTTTGTAGGTATATATTTATTGTTTCCACACTACAAGTTCAAGAAAAGTCTGTAGGCCTACATATGTCTAAAAAGAAATAGTCCCGTCCTGTCTGTCCCAATGTCAATCATATTTCATTCTCTTAGCAGGGGCTTCAGCCTCTGCTTCTAGTACTTTGATGCGGACACCACAGATTTCTGCACCATGTAAGACACGGATAGCCTCATCTGCAGACTCAACAGTTGCATAGCGTGCATAACCCACAGTTTTGTTAGGTAATGTGTAAACATTAATTAAGTTTCCAAAACGGCAAAAGATATCCCTTAACACAGTTAAAGGAGGTGGTTGAGGTTTGCACACCAGAAAACATCTTTTAGCAACTGTGCTATCAATGTCAGCTAATGGTTGTGTGGGAGGCAGTGCAATACTGCAGTAGTTCAAATCATTGCTATCAGGGATGTTATCATTGCAAACTCCAGTTGTAGCTATTTTAATCAATTTTGAGGCCTCTGCTATAGCTTGAGCCAGCTGGGCTAGATCAGGTGATGAGCTTTTAGAAGTTGATTCAATAGCATTTCTTAGATTACTCATAGCATTTGGTATATCAGTGAAATTCTTTTCATGAGCATCAAATTGTGTATTTGCCGGTCTGACAAATATCCTTTGGCCAGGAGGATACTCAAATTCATTCAACTTTTCAACAGCGTAAGCAGCTGACACTGGATTGGAGTACTGTGCTGACCCTTTCCCGAAATTTTTAATTAAATCTACAAAGTAACGGCAGTCTATTAGACCAGGAACTATGTCAAATAGTGTTTCTACATGCATTTGAGTTAAATATGGACTACACATAAAGTTAACACGTGTAAAACCTCTTGGGTTAACATTCATGGCAGAAATAAGAGAAGCATTTTGATTAGCAGTTGACGCAGCTAGATTATTAATATTAGTCTCAAAAGTTGTCTCTTGACGTTTATTGTGCCCTTTGGGTTGAGCAAAGATAGCCCTGAATTTCCTTTCACACTCCTCATAAGCAATAGCTGCTTCTGAAAACTTTCTATACTTTATGTAAGCAAACCCTTTTGATTCTTTTGTATTTCTGTCCCTCTGTATAAGTACATCTTCAATATGACCAAAGTTTTTAAAATGTTCCTCAAGCATGTCCTCATCCATATCTTTAGGGATGTGTAAAAATAACCTCCTGTATTTATCACTGCTGTAATCTTCAGACTGGATGTCTGATCTGTTGGCAGCCACCATTACCTTGAGAGGACGGCTCGAATTTTGTAAAACCTTGGAATTCATATTCTCCAAAGCTTTCGCAGCCTCGGAGGTTTTCGAATACTTTATGAACACAACTCCTTTAGGTTTGCCTGTATTGTGGTCACAAGGTATACGTATGTCTTCTATGGTACCGAATCGAGAAAACGCTTCCCTGAAGTGTTCGTCCTTCAGGTCGCGATTACAAACTATAAAGAGTCGTGAATACACAGGTATGTCTTCACGATCCTTATCATTGTTACGGGGGAACTTGCGCCGGTGATCCATCATAAAAAGTATCGGATGTCAAACCTATGATACGAGAAAAAGTGCCTACCTACTTAAGAGGGTTAATTACTGAAGACCATACACCTCAAAATAATATCTGGTAATGGGTAGTTTAATAATAACTCTTTAAAAACACTTTCTCGTCTTATATGTAGGTAATATGTAAATCGGTTATTTTGCAGTTGGTTGACATGACATGATAGTGATAAACAACTTCACAAAATGGAGGGACGGGATAGACCACAGAGTAAATTGTTTTATGCAGATTTATGTTTAAGGTTAGGACATCATAGTAGATAGGCAAACAAATCTATTTTAGTTTCTGTGTTTTGTATACACTTAAATAACCATGCGATGAGAATACAAACGGTATTAGGATTTCAAACACTGTCAATGTCAGGATTTGTATAAAAGCTAACTTCTGATGATAGCTACGTTCACGTTCTTGTTTTGAGGCAATATCCATCGAATGACGCCGACGTTTTTATGTTATCAAAGCAAAGATCAAGGCCGTTCGATATCCAGGAATCTATTGCCGAGATCTCACATCACTCCTTTTTTAAATAATCACAATCTTTTAAATATGAAAAATAGATATAATCTGCTAGTAGGCACACTTCTATTTGGTATTGTCAAAAGCGAACAACCTCCATACTTGTACAGTAAATTAGTATGGCGCGAGCCAAGCTACGGGATTAGAACTATTGCGCCACCATTATCGATGCCACGTCACAGGTCTGCAGCATTTCGTGGCAGTTTTAAATATCTTGCCACTAAATGTTGGAATGACATACCTCCACCTATTAGAAATGTTACTTCGAAATTTAGTTTTAAAAAATTATATCGTTCTTGCCTTCTTTGTATTCAAAAAACCGAATGTGGCAATTGTTAATAGTTTTTAATGAATGTTCTTTTTATTTCAAATTTAATTTTTATTTCATTTTTTGTTTATAGCGTAGTTTTTATTTTTGCTCTTGTTTTTTTTTGTATTATTATTATTTTTTTTTTTATTTTTTTTTTTTTTTCCAATAATTACTATTTTTAGTTTTATTTTTAAGTGCAGGACTTCCCTCAGCACGGTACTGACAGAATACCAGCGTTGTGGGTACTTCAGTATCCACAACATTAAGCTGAGTCAGTACCATTTTATTGGCGCGACACAATATTAAAATATTAATTTAATGTGTAAGCAATAATGCATTAGATTTTTTAATTTAGAAGTTTTGTTTTGTTATATTGTGTATTTTTGTAATCGTGTTAAGCTAATAAATAAACGTATTTCTATTCTATTCTATTCTATTGCTTGGATTTGTTCAAGACTTCTAATATACTGCTCTGTATTAAGCACAGAATCCAATTACGTATAAGAGGATATAAAAAATTAAATGATTAATTAAAAGCATTGTTTGTTTGTACCAAAGAGAATACATACACAACTTAGAGTATATTAGAGGTTATGTACATAATATGTTCTAAATTACATTCGCCAGATAAAAAAAAAAGTAAATTGCTCTAAATATGAAAGAAAAATCCGACCAGACATAATTTATTAGATATTTAATTAGAAAGTTACCAATAAGTTTTTTAGATCTCTGTAAAATTACCCTGAAATTCGGGTACATGCTGCAGTTTAATGCCATATTGAGTTTTGACAAGACCGTTTTATTTAAAAATCTAAGTGTTTTTGTTATGGCAACATTGTTACATTTATGCCAGAGTCAGGGTTTCGATTTTGTAAAATTTTATATTTACCCTGAAAAGAAACTAAATTATAAGCTGCTGTGATTAGATTGTTAGTTTAAGACTGTAATTTGTTATTGTTTTATTAAATTATAACGTTTGTGATAACAGGGGGATTAGACATTAAAGACGTTTTGATAACTTGCTCAATCGTTCATGTCAGATGCGTTCAAATGATAGTCGGCAGTCGAGGGGATAAGTAGTCTTCTCGCTGCACAGGATAGTTTCAAAACAAATCAATATACACAGTGCGAGAAATATTTAATACCATGAACGGTTAAACAGTCCGCTTACAAGCAATATTCTAGTCTATATTCTTCCAATTAATAACCTTGTTTGATCAGAATAGTTTTGTTCTGATAGTGTGAAAGAGACTTTGAAAATGTTCAGTGAATCATATGAGAGAAGGTTGCTGCAGCAGTGCAGTCCTGTGAGCCGAAAACAGTCTGTGCTGGTCCGACCAGAGCCCATGGACAGATTTATACCCTGCAGGCTGGAAAATAACTGGCAGACCAGTTTTCAAGGTAAGAATTTTTCAGTATTATTTGTATATGCGTATAATGATTTTAAATATTTTTCATATTTTACTTAAATCTGCTTATATTTATTTAAATGAACTAAGTCTTCAGTACTTTTATGAAAATATGAATTCAGAACTGATATGCAAATAGTAGATCCATTTTTCAAATACAGAGGTGACATTTTAAAATCCCAGTAAGATCATAGTCATAAGGTCACAATCTAATGAATATCTGTTATTAATATGATCTTTTTATTCTATAGTAATATAGTGCTTGTTTCATTCATATTTATGAAATTATAATTCTTCAGATCTTACTCATAATATAAAGAACTTCTGTGTGAAAGTTCTCGGTGGATTAAGCTAGTGTATCCAGATATATTAAGTAGGTATTATATGTAAATTTAATATATTTATCTTGTTTACAATTTTGTGTAGATTCTGCGTACTTATAATTGATTTTTGGTAGGTAACTTAACACCTCCAAAGAGTTCAGCTGGAATAGTACTAATCCCTTTGACAGATTTAAAAATGTACTGCTCCAATCTTGTTAAATAACACTTAATCTGCTTAAACCGCATGGATCCATTATTTCTGCATTTCCCCTTGTACAGGTTACTCTCTGTCCTGAGGCTTTTATTGTTACCGTGTAAATATTTTATATTTGTATTATTTTTGAGCTGTGAGAGGGATTGAATCATAGAGATGATTACTATTATGTTATTGTTTTAGTATTTACCAAGTACAAATCTTTTTTTTAAAGATATAATTTAATATTTATTTGGTATTTAAGTAGGTTAAAAGTAATTAGGTTTGAAGATAACAAAATGGTTGCATCTACTATGCAATATAAAGAATGCATTTAGTAAATAAAGGATACATAATTAATTAACTTTAAATACTACTTAGTTAATGTTCAAGTTGGTAATTAATTAAAGAGAAACATAATGAATGCCTCATTGGTCTAGTAGTTAGCAAGTTTGACTACAGTTACCTACGAATCTTGCACACAGGTGCACAAAATACTGGAGATGAAAATCACCATAAAATTGCTTTTGATGTCCATCAATTGACACTTATATATGTAACAATGTTTGATTATATGGGAATATTCAATTTATTATTTAAGACTGAAGTTTTAAATTTTATTATTCATTTCATTACAACATGAAATTTTAGTGGTCTAAAAATGTGGATGTAATATATAATCATAAATTTTAATTATATCAAACAACGTAACCTGAAATAATAAATATATTGTATATTAGTATATGTAATATTAGTAGGATAAGAAAAAATAAGAAAAAAGGAGCTGGCAAGAGAGAGTAGAAAAATAAAGGCACTGTATGTGACTGTCACTGTCTTAAAAAAAATTGGGATTTGATGACTTCGGCTGCTGGAATGATTTAACTCCTGGAGATTTAGTGTTCCGGTATGATACACAGAAACCGATAATGAGGAGGATAGGTTCCCCAGCAATGCATTGATAGCTCCTCTGGTACTAGTGCAGATGTTCATGAGCGATGATAATCACTTAACATCAGGTGACACATTTGACTGAAATGTAAATATAAAAAAATGCATTTAGTGTTTTCATGATATATAAAATTGGAGTGTCTGTTTGTAATATTGAAATAACCGTTTTTTACTACATGCATATGAATATGTATACTGTACATACACGAAAATAACATTTTTTTCAATTTTTGTCTGTCTGTCTGTCTGTCTGTTTCTTCCGGCTAATCTCTGAAATGGCTGGACCGATTTAAACGGGACTTTTATTGGCAGGTAGCTGATGTAATAAGGAGTAACTTAGGCTACTTTTATTTTAGAAAAAGTCTTTTATTATAGAAAAAGGAAGTAATTTTGCAATGTCCAAGTACTGTCCCGTACCGCGCGCATTATTGCAAGTAATTCAGATTAGTAATCTATTGTTTCGTGATTGAAAGACAAACAAACACACTAACTCAACGCAGACGAAGTCGTGGGCGTCAGCTAGTTATAAATAAAATATGATATTATATAATAATTTTAGGTAAATACCTCTTATATATAATGGCGTTAAAACAAAAAAAAATGTATGTAAAGTTCACAGATCTTTGCCCTTATCTATCCTTAATTGGATTCAACGCGGTACCTTACCGGAACGTTGAATCGCTTGGTACGGTACCCATCTGAAATATAAATACAGATAAAAAACAATAGTTATCTAACCATAGCCAATTATGGCAAAATTAAAAATGCGACGTAAATCAGGGCTCCCATAAAACAATGAGCTATTTACAATTCATAAAGATAAAACTACGTCACAGTTGGCTACCTCTCCCTGTATAGGCACTACTCCTTACTATAGGCAATGTTACATTATATTACATTGCTTTAAGAACGAAAATGACCCTAATATTTCTTGTAATAGCGTGTATATTATATTTTCTTGGAAAATAATTTAATAAGATACAAAGTTATTGCATTTATTTATTTTACGACACGTGTACAAGTGAAGGGCATTTAAAGTTCATTCCCTAATGATTTCAGATTTCATAATCAGGAGTGTAGACGTATGTGGCTTATTAGAAAGTAGGTAAACCTATTGTTATATTTTCATAGGGTATGTTATGGTGTTTTCTTTAAATATATATTTTTAGAAGCTGTGATAGCCTAGAGTTTAGGACGTTTGCCTCCTAATCAGAGGTCGGGGTTCGAACGCGGGCACCTGTAACTTTTCGGAGTTATGTTCGTTTTCAAGCAATTAACATATCACTTGCTTCAACGGTGAAGGAAAATATCGTGAGGAAACCTGCACGCGTGAGATTTCTCCATAATGTTCGTGTGCGTTCAAAAGCGTGTGAAGTCTGCACATGTCCAGCGTGGTGGATTATGGTCATATCCTTCTCATATTGAGAGTAGACCCGTGCTCTGTAGTGAGCCGAGAATGGGTTGAGCATGATGATGATATTTTTTTACATAATCGTATCGAACCTAAAAAGTAATGAAAATATTTAGAACTGCAAATTATCTTTTTCTGTTGTTTTGTGTACGTTCTTTCAATTAAATAGTGAACTGGCTTTTTTTAGGTATTTTTGGATAGTGGGTAGGTTTATTTCATCTAAATTCGTCATGGAAAATATTTGCGCAATGTTTTAAGATCCGACCAAATATACCAGAAATAAATAACCAACCCAAAGCCCTCGCTGGACCGGACCATCTCATACTGAATACCTATCTCACCTGGTGGTAAGCGATGACGCAGTCTTAAGATGGTAGCGGGCTAACCTGTTAGAAGTATGGTAAACCCATACTCCTAGATTTTATTTATTTATTTATTTATTTGGGTTTAAAAGCAAAACCACAGTATAATATATAACAATCAAACTTCCACCTAATATTAGTTACCGTGGCGTCAACCACGTAAACCACAGATACATTTTAAGTGGACCGATTACAAAATCCAAATTAACTTTACAAAAAAAAAAAACCTAATTTACTTAAAAATTTATAAGATTATACGCGACTTAGTGCCGGAACGCTAAATCTCTTAGCTACACGTCTTTGTAGCTAGGACGGTAACCAAGTCTGCAGCTAAGACCACATTTTAACATTTATAATGCGATAGCGCACGCGCAACGCCACGGAGGTCGCTGGAAAGGTACTCTTTTTTTTTTTTTTTATCCACTACAAGTAAGCCCTTGACGGCAATCTCATTTGTAAGTGATGATGCAGTCTAAGATGGTAGCGGGCTAACCTGTTAGGGGTATGGTAAAGCCATACTCCTAATTGGTTTCTACACGACATCGTGCCGGAACGCTAAATCGCTTGGCGACACGTCTTTGTCGGTAGGGTGGTAACTAGCCACGGCCGCAGCCTCCCACCAGACCAGACTCGTGCCGGGAATCGAACCCAGGACCTCCAACTTTATAATGCAACAGCGCGCGCGCTGCGCCACGGAGGTCGTCAAAACTCTATAGTAATTATAATTAAAGCAATTGAACCGTGTACATAGCTGTGAGCTAATTGCGCTGGTTTGTCTTCGCGTGCTTTATGATGGTTTAGCGCGAACGCCCCGCCGAGCGTGAAGTTCATGCGCATTGCAAACCTAGGCCCCGGTCGGGAGCGTTCTGATAGGAAATTGATTCCAATTCAAACCCACTCGACCATATAACCGTGGAACAAGCCGACTCTGTCGCCGGTGGTATTGAACTCTGGCTATTGTCCCAGGAAAATCGTCCGTTTCTGTGATTCCAACCATCCAAAATAGATACCGCTATCTATTTCCACGCTCGTGGATTTTGGATTTGTCGTGTTCATTAAGCATGAACTGTTAATTAACTATTTATATTTGGTTTTGTCTAAATGTTTTTTATAAGTTTACCTTTTCCTAACTGGGAAAAGTCCGGCGAAATGGGTTAAACGTACCCCAGGATTTTTTTCTTATACAATTATTAATAAGGTTTTTTGTTTGAATAAAAATGCTCAATTATATAGGGAACTTTTAGAACTATAATACAAACTTAATAATACCTAGTTAAAATATCACTTGCTTCAACGGTAAAGGAGAACATAGTGTGGAAACCTGCACGCCTGAGAGTTCTCCATAATGTTCTCAAAGGCGTGTGAAGTCTGCCAATCCGCATATTATGGCCAGCGTGGTGGACTATGCCAGGCCAGCGAGCCGGCAATGGGTTGATCATGATAATGATGATGAATATCTGGCTTTTGGAATACATTGCCTCCGAATGTAGTTATCACCATCTTTTCAATACAATGTAATAAATTGTATCAAAGTGGCTTTTAAAAGCCAATTTGAAAAAAATATTATTTTGAGTATGAGTGTGAACCTTTCAAAGGATGCATGTTCCCTAAAAGGCATAAAAGGTCATACCATCTTAAAACTTCCATTTTACCTGCCGATCCGAAAAATCACTCTTATTTCTGGAATGAATCGAGAAAGCAAAATGCGTTATCTTTCAAGTAATTATTATGAGCTTAATAAGTTTTTTCCAAATCGCTTATAAATATTGTAATCATATTTAAATCAAAACTGCGAAGGTATTATTTTTGTTGCTAATGTTTCGCTTAATGGCTGCACCGTTTTTGGTGAAATTTGAGCGCTTGTCAAGGAACTGGATATGGAATCCTTTTTATGGCGGTCAAGCATTCGCGATCTAGTTAAACGGGAATAAAAAAACTACTTTTGTTAACTATACACGGCGAAGCAGTTAAACTTTTGACGACCTCCGTGGCGCGCACTGTTACATTAATAAGTTGGAGGTCCTGGGTTCGCTTCCCAGCTCTGGTCTGGTGGGAGGCTTTGACAGTGGCTAGTTACCACCCTACGGACAAAGACGTGTCGCCAAGCGGTTTAGCGTTCAAGCACGATGTTGCGTAGAAATTAATCAGGAGTGTGGGTTTACCATACCCCTAACATTCATCATTACTTACACAGAGTGAGATTGCCGTCAAGGGCTAACTTAGTAGATAAAAAAAAAAAAATGTTTATCAACCAAGGATTTTTTATATTATGCCAAAAAAACTGTTCCACGTGCGATTAAATAATATAAGCACTTTTAAACACAATTTGATATAAGCACTCTATTTTTATAGTCTGTATTTTATTAATGACTCTAGGCACCATCGTTTTGATAGCAGATTATATGGAGTATGCGTCCGCCGGTGTATTGAACGCACACTTGTCTAATTTTTCGAGGGATATAATCTATTTTTGTTGGTTAACCTCCATTTGGAACGCGGTGCTGGTCAAAACCAGACAGTCTATTTCCACGCCTTACAGGATTCGAGATTCGTGCTCATCGAGCGTGAAGATACAGTATTATTTAAATTTTCTGGTTATTGAAATGGTCTTGTGACTTTCAACAATTATTTCGTATATGTTACAATGAATTTTATTTCGCTTTCAGCTAATTAACATAACCCTTAATTATCCGTTTGAGAAGTAAGTTAATTTCAGACGATTTTTGACGACCTTCGCGGCGCAGTGCGTGCGCTGTCACATTATAAAGGTGGAGGTCCTGGGTTCGATTCCTAGTTCGAGTCTGGTCTGGTGGTAGGCATCGGCCGTGGCTAGTTACCACCCTACCGACAAGGACGTGTCGCCAAGCGATTTAGCGTTCCGGCACGATGTTGCGTACAAACCAATTGGGAGTATGGGTTTACCATACTCCTAACAGGTTAGCCCGCTACCACCCTAGCCAGCATCATCACTTACCAACAGGTGATATTGCCGTCAAGGTCTAACTTGAAGTGTATAAAAAAAAATTAGGCCGTGATGATGTTGTGATAATCCTAAGAGAGACAGAGGCATACAAGCTTCTACTACAAATGTTTCATTGTCATTTATTAATTGATATATTTACGGATTCTACGATATCATATGGCGTATATGATGTTCTTATTGCAAGGAGATAAATAAAAATGATTTAAAATATATGTACGCATTAGTAACTTAGAGAGGGGCGCGTTTGGAACCCTCCTAGCTTTAGTTTTAAGTTTACGAATATAGTTATCACCATCAAATCACTACTATGTAAATTATTGACGCGTCAAAAGTGCCTTTTAAAGGACTATTTGAATAAAGATTATTTGAATTTGAATATAACTTTAACCCAAAGTTCAACTAATCACATAATATGAGAGATTAAAATTGTTACACTTATAGTTTCATTACGGTGTATATATTTACTCGCCCATGTTGAATATCTATTTACGCTATAAAATCAGTGCTCGGAACACAAGTACAAAATCCGTGGACCGTAGAACGTGGCGAAAGGGCGACGCCCTAGGTACAACAGAGTACGGAGTCTAGCTTGCGGGGTCTCATCCGAGACGGCTATCTTTAATAAGGCAAACCCGACTCGTTCCTTGCTAGCTGGTACCCCTCGGCTTGTTCCGCAAAACATTCCCTGAGATTGGTTGTTTTAATTGAACCGAGTTATTCTGAGATGTACTGCTTAACTGATTGAGACACCGTAAATGAAATGAGAGATTGGAAGTTATTCTGGCATATATATATTTGTTGATACAGTATTTTAGTTTTACGCTATGTTGTTTTTACATTATTATTGCATCAGTTCCCAAAGGAGTCCAAGTGAATCCCTAGGAATCCACGGGAGACTCGAGGCGTCTAAATTGGCGTGGCTAAAAAATATATGTTCACAATTCAACATTTAAATTATGGTAAAAGGTTTGGGTAGTGCGGTGACGGCTGATAGAAGTGTGTGGAAGAAGAAGACGTGTTGTGCCGACACCACATAATGTGGGATAAGGGCAAGAAAAAGAAGAAGAAATTATCTTAATAAAATGTAAAAAATATTCCGGAGTCCAACGGAACGAGCTAAATTTCGAAAGTGGTCTAATAGAAAATAATCTGGGAACTTCTGCTTTAGACCAACGATTAAAATAACGTAAAAAAAAAAGAAGAAGTAATTATAGTACGACTGTTATCTTAATAAAATGTAAAAAATATTCCGGAGTCCAACGGAACGAGCTAAATTTCGAAAGTGGTCTAATAGAAAAAAAACTGGGAACCTCTGCTTTAGACCAACGATTAAATTAACGTCCCCCTTAATTGAAGGTCAAGTGTGCGTGGTAAAAAAGTAACGTTTATAATTTATGTATTTATACAGTACATTTATATTAGAGACTTTTCGGAAGCTTGCATACAATATTTCCACAGTCGTGAGTTGATGAAGAATCTATTTGAAGAATGTTTAGAAGGTGCGAGTTTAAAACGCACCATGGTTAAAGGAACCCAACAAAAAAGTTTCTATCAGCATGTACACTTTCCTTTGCTTATAACGAAACGCGATCGAAGCCTCCTATTATTAACTATCCTTTTTATTTGGTGCTTGTACAGAAAATGTAATTTTCTGTAATTCTCGTATTGCATTTCTTTTTTTCTTCGTTTTTTTTTTATATTTATATATTTTTAATTATCTGTTGGTATTTATTTATTATTATATTATTATTTTATTTTAATATTATGGTATCTATTACTTTTATATATATACATTTACTTTTTTTTTTTTTGTTCGTGCGCCTACCATACGTTTCATAATGTACCAAGGTTGACTGGTGGAGAATGCTTTTAGCATTAAGTTCGCCTTTTGTGCAGTTTTTTTTGTGCAATAAAGTTAAAAAAAAATAAGCCTCATGTCACGAATGCTTATTTAACAAGAACGTAAACAGACTGAACTCTTAATTATGTATTAGCCAACTCATTTAATTTGGTAACCTTAGTTAATAATCGCATCAAATTACCGTTACCGTGTTCGGTAACGGACGTCGTAAACGCATCCCTCTATTAACAATGGTAATTAGGCGCGCCCGCTTCATCAATATACGATTCAGGGTCAAATGGCATAAAGTCAATTGTCTCTCATTTAATATACTATTCATATCATTGCTTAAAGTCGAAGAGTGTTTGGCTACCGGAATTTGATGACCCCTTTGATATGCTTGGGTTAGGATTGGGTCAACTTGGAATGCTTTTTTTTATAGCTTAAAAGTATTCATGGTCCTGGTATCTTTTTGAGCCAACTTAGGATTCGTATAGACCTAATAATCAATAGTCTATTAATACCCCACGGATTGACACACCGAGTTCTCATAGGAGAGTATTATTTAATACTTAGTTTTCATTAAATTTCATGTTGGGGAAGTGGTGATAGCCTAGTGGTTAGGGCGTCAGCCTCTTAATCACAGGTCGGCGGTTCGAATCCGGGCACGCACCTCTAACTTTTCGGAATGTGCGTTTAAAAAAAATATATATATCACTTGCTTCAACGGTGAAGGAATACATCGTGAGGAAACTTGCACGCCTGAGAGTTCTCCATAATGTTCTCAAAGGCGTGTGAAGTCTGCCAATCCGCACATGGCCAGCGTGGTGGATTATAGCCAACCCCTTCTCATATTGAGAGGAGACCCGTGCTCTGTAGTGAGCTGGTAATGGGTTGTTCATGATGAATGTTAGTGCTAAAATATGATGTTGAGTCCACCCTACTTGAACCCTTGAAGATATTATTAAGGGTGTCAACTACGACACCCTTAATAATATCTTCAAGAGACATCATTAGCGTATAGATGACATATATTACAATCAATATAAATACTATTTGTGGTGAGTAGTCGTCCAAGTTATTATGATTAAAAATTATGGCGAAGAAAAGGAAACTTACAAGGAACAGAAAGAAAATGATCCATTTTATCTTCTAATTGTAGACACTACAAATCTCAGTTCATCTTAAGAACATTGCAAATATGTTCTTAATATAGAAGTAATAGAAGTTAATTTTGCTTGTGTAGTGTAGGCAGCTTTCTCCATAAAGTACTGTTTGAACAGAGAGCGCCTCCATTTGCTCTGTTATTAGAGTCTGCCTATTATAGGACTTTAATGAAAAATGCTAACAACTGCTGAAGTAACGTGCAGTCAAAGTTATTGTTATTAAATAGTAAATTTGAAATACTACTTGATATCGAATTAGGATACAGACGATTAATTAAAATCTTTAGTAATGAGAAAGGAGTGAATTAAGAAAAAAAAATTTTGGAAAAGAGAATTAATGAACACAATTTCATTACTTCAGATATAAAATAACATGAATGCTAGTAAGTACATTACAACAACTTTATCGGTACAAAGTAATACCCAATAGGCAAACAAAAGTGTAAAAGGAAAAGCTATATAGTTATATTATATCCAAGTGTTAAAAGCAAAAAAGGAAGCAAATATATAAAATAAAGTTACTATAGAAGCTTTTATCAATCAGGTTATCAGAGTTGTATTAGTAATACTACATACTGATATATTATAATACAAGTGAGTCCAAAATCGACCATAACCGTCAGGCTACAAATTTTAAATTCAAATTTATAATATTTAGATGTTTCAGAGGCCTCTTTTCTACTTCAAGCATGTATTTTTGGTTAAAGGCAACATATAATATGTTGCCTTTAACCAAAAATACATGCCTGAAGTAGAAAAGACGTGCGGATTGGTAGAAAAGACGTACCTCACGTGAATTTTATCTCCATTAGAAATTTTAAACGTGAATTATTCCTTACATCTTACTCGTTATATTTACCTCTTAAGTACCAGAGTATTCAAGGCACGTTTTATTTATGAAAATATGAAAGAAGGATCTGAAATATTTTTGACAGATATTCTCGATTCCTTTATGATCTTATTCATGTTCAGTGATTTGCTTTTCCACGATTTTGTACTACAAAGTTCGATCTATAATAAACTATTGCTGTGTAAACTGAAGCTCCCGTATTTTTGTCTCATTAAATGAGACGTAGTAAAAATACAAGCGCCATTCCGGGAGTTGCTGTAGTGTGGAGGTGAGTGAACCCGATTTGACGGTAGTCGTGGATCTCTAAGCTGCGGCGAGCGCGGGTGTGGAAAGCCAGTACACTTTTTGCTCGCTTTTACTTTAACTTAGTTCAATGATTCGTCGTATCTAATGCAAAGTGCAACCGCTCTTTTACCTTGGTTTACAACATCAATATTTGATTTTTGTTCTTTCACGCCACTATAAATTTGGTAGCGGAACGTATATCTCATTGGTTCGTATGGTCTATGATTTTTTTTTCATGTCTTCTTCTTCTTGCCCTTATCCCACATTATGTGGGGTCGGCACAACAAGTCTTCTTCTTCCACTCACTTCTATCAGCCGTCACCTCACTACCCACACCTTTTACCCGCATATCATCTTTTACACAATCCATCCATCGGTTAAAATTTAGAATCGTGCGGCAGGAGTTTCGGGGAGAAAGATGTTTTATTCGGTAGAGGTTTGGTCCCCGATTGTCACAATAGCACTCGCATTACAAGGTAATTCACTTTTTTCGAGAAAACAAAAAAAAACTAACATAACCTATAAATAGGTAAAACATCGAAAAAATAATGCAATATTACGGGAGAGCTAGATAGCATATATAATTTTGTATAAGTGCAACAAGGACGTAAGATAATGTCCGTAGTACCGGGGGAACCGTTAGCATCCCAACACAGACTACTACTAATGGAAATTAAACTGAAGATCCAAACTGCAAGTAGTAAGCCTAAAACCCAACCAAAACTGAAATGGTATATGATCGAAAAAGAGGAATGTGCGAAAGAATTTCAAAGGAGAGTGTTGAATAAAATGATTGATATGAATGGTAATTTAAAAACGAAATCGGTGAATGTGTGCTGGAATGAAATGGCTTCATGTATGAGGAATGTGGCGAAGGATGTTTTTGGAGAAACAAAAGGTAAAAGAATGATAAATAAAGACACGTGGTGGTGGAGCGAGGATGTACAAAAGGCAGTAAAAGGAAAAAAGAATGCTTTTAAAGATTGGAAAAATGTGAGTGATAGTGACATGAGTATGAAAGGTGATCTTAAGAAAGTATACATGGAAAAGAACAAGAAAGCTAAGAGAGCTGTCGCTATCGCAAGACGAAAGACACAGAACAGATTATATAAATCACTTGATAGTCCTCAAGGCCAAAAGGATTTGTACCGTTTAGCGAAAGTGAGAGAAAAGAATGCAAAGGATATTATACACATTAAGTGCATAAAAGATGATTTAGGAAAGGTATTAATAAATGACGAGGAAATAAAAGAGCGATGGAAAGAATATTTTGAAAGGTTAATGAATGAAGAAAATGATTGGAGTGGAGAATTAGAGAAAATACCACTCAACTTGGGAGTTGTAACAGAAGTGAGTATAGACGAAGTAAGAATGGCAGTGCAGAGTATGAAAAATGGTAGAGCGGTAGGACCAGATAGTATACCAGCTGAAGTATGGAAGTTTTTGAAAGTAGATGGATGGAGGTGGCTGTCTTCATTTTTCAATAAGTTGTTGCACGAAGAAGCGATCCCTGAAGAGTGGTGCAAAAGTTCACTGGTACCTATATATAAAAATAAGGGTGATATACAGGACTGCAACAACTATCGAGGAATTAAGCTCATGTCACATACTATGAAGATTTGGGAGAAAGTGATAGCAAGAAGAATGAGAAATGAGAGTGAGGTAACACCAAACCAATTTGGATTTATGCCGGGGCGGGGAACGATGGACGCTATTTTCGCACTCCGACAACTGTGCGAAAAATACAGGGGTGCACACAAAAACCTGCACATGGTATTCATTGACCTTGAAAAAGCATATGACAGAGTTCCCCGTGAGGTTTTGTGGTGGTCTATGAAAAGGAAAGGAGTGCCTGGGAAGTATGTGAGTCTTGTGAAAGAGATGTATAGAAAAGCGACCACGTACGTCCGGTCAGAAGCTGGCGTTACTGGCATGTTCAGTGTGGAAGTGGGCTTGCACCAGGGATCGGCGTTGAGCCCTTACTTGTTCCTCCTGGTAATGGATGCTCTTACATCAAACATACAGGAGGAAGCACCCTGGTGCATGTTATTCGCTGACGACATTGTTCTTGTCGGAGAGGATGCGTCTGAGGTCCAGAGCAGATTGGCAAAATGGCAACATAAATTAGAGAGCGTGGGCCTAAAGATAAGCCAAACGAAAACTGAACATATGTTTTGTGATTTTGGTGGCCCCTCTCGTTTCTCCGAAATTGCCTTAAATGGTGTATCCCTACCAGTCTGCTCGGATTTCCGGTACCTCGGCTCGCTCTTCCAAAACGACGGTAATATTGACCGAGATGTGTACAATAGAATGAATGTGGGATGGATGAAATGGCGACAGGTCTCAGGAGTGATATGCGACCCACAAATGCCCCTTAAACTTAAGGGGAAAATTTATAAAACAGTCGTAAGACCTGTCGTGTTGTATGGATCAGAATGTTGGGCGGCAAAAAGAACGGATGAAAGAAGAGTTCATGCGACAGAAATGCGAATGTTGAGATGGATGTGTGGTGTGACAAGAATGGATAAGATAAGAAATGAATATATGTGGGGAAGTCTAAAACCCCTTATATATTCATGTTTTAATGTGTATGAACAAATTTAATTTTTTACACACTACAATTTAACCCTCGACGGCTATCTTACCTGGTGACGATGCAGTCTAAGACGATAGCGGGCTAACAAGGGTATGGTAAATCCACACTCCTTATTGATTTCTACGCGATATCGTGCCCGAACGCTTGGCTTTACGTCTTTGTCGGTAGAGTGGTAAATAGCCACGGCCGAAGCTGGTGGGAACCAGTCCAGCCGCGAGTCGGGAATGGAACCCAGGATCTCCAACATTAAAATGCGACAGCGCACGCACTGCGCCACAGAGGTTGTCAAAATTATTACACTGAGGTAGTTAAAAGTATTACATAATCTATATATAATACATGAGTTGGTGAAAATTTTTATCCAACAAAGTTTATGTGGACTTCATTAGAACATTAGTATACGTTACGAATTATATATAATAAAAGTGCCATGATATAATACATTAGTATATAATTAATGGTTTCGATTATAATCAGTCAAAGTTAGGATATTTCAAAACATAATCTTTAATTAATTTATTTCTATAAGTTTGTATTTTCATTCTGCTGGCTGATAATAAAAAATGATAACTGCCATCTATGTCATTCGTGTTTAAACGAACGGACACACCTTAGCCATTCAAGTGCCGATATGAAAATGCATGCAGAAATTCTTTTTTATTTGTGATAACAAAATGAAAACCCTGCTAAGTTTGTTGTAGGCTTAGACCTAGACGCGATGGAACCATCTTAGCCTTAGTTTTAAGTTTGCGAATACAGTTACACCTCACGAAATAAAAAAATAAATAATATATTATATATGAACGCTTCATAGACGTCTGGGTTTGGGTTATAGGTTTACACGAATAAAGGTATTTTAATAACTTATACTTTAGTATTATTTTTTGTTAAATTGTCATTATTTTTTTTCTTTATAACATTTTTCTTGCACGCCTTCAAAAGCAGAATGTGTTAGGCTACACTTTAATCTTAAAAAAATTATATGAATGTACAGCTTTCCTGCAATAAACGAATTAGATTTGATATGAAATTTTGAAATAAAAAAAAAAGAACACGCTGCCAGTAAATGTTAAACTTTGTTATTATGCTCCCGATGCGTATACCTGACCTCGACAATCTGTTTTGACGTTCAGCATAATATAATACGAAACACAGAAATAGTAACCAGCTTATCGCGTTTTATGTGTACCAAAAGTGCAATTTAAGATAGCTTCTCCAACCTGTCGCGTAGTTAGTATAGTAAGAGAACGACGCTATCGTACAGTAAACGTCCCACTAACATTCTGATCAAATGAGTTGACTTTTGATATCTTATCATATGTTATCACGCGATTATAAAGCTCGCGGAAAATGTATTGCGCGAGACCTATGTCGATGTTTTGTAGGAATTAATCAAAATGTCGTCGTACCACACCATTAGATACTAAACATAAATAGGAGCAAAACCATTTTATTAGTAGATTTTTCCAATTATTACGTCACATTAATATTATATAAAAATAAAAGAGGCTGTTAAGATTAAATTAGATTAATGTATTTTTACAGTAAACGTTAAGCATTTTAAAATATTAATTTTCCGTAAATATTTAAAAATAAAAGTTTATTCCGCGTACTTCAATTTGTTTGTTTAATACAAACAAATTGAAGTATCTAATAAAAAAATACTCTAATCGAAAATTGTTTGGTAAAAACATATCGACTGGAAAATCATCATTTCCATGCCAAATGAGGGCTCGAGTAAGTCTATATAAAAATATATATATTAAACAGTTGATTCAAAAGTATTAAGAATGCTCTCTTTCTGGTTTTTCCAAAATCCAAAATTGTATGTGGCTGTTTTTTTTTGCTTCAACGTTGAAGGAAAACATCGTGAGGAAACCTGCACGTCTGAGAGTTCTCCATAATGTTCTCAAAGGCGTGTGAAGTCTGCCAATCCGCACACGGCCAGCGTAGTGGACTGTGGCCAAACCCTTCGCATATCGAGAGGAGACCCGTGCTTGTAGTGAGCCGGTAATGGGTTGATCATGATGATTTATTTTAAATATGTTACGAATTCAATAAACGTAATGTACTAGCAAAACGTAATGTTTCCATGTTTGTGCGAATAAATATTGCATTTGACAAGATGGAGATAATTCTTGCAGCTGTTCAAACATTGACAAGTGTTTTGTGTAGGTGAATGCATGTTTGACATTCATAAATTAGCGCTATAGCTCAAATTTAATAAAAAAAACTGCCATTTTTTTATTTGTTTGCATTGCCTCGAGGAACTTAGTGCAATATAACCAGACGTTGGTGTCTAGCCATCTTATTGTTCGTAACACTTTCTCAAAAAGTTACTTAAAAAATATCATAAGAAAATAAAATATCTAAATTAAGTTTTTCGTGTTTAACGTAACAACGTTACGTAAATAATATTTAGCACAAGTATGTTCTCTCCCCCCCCCCCAAAAAAAAAAAAAAAAACTATATGTGCCATACCGTTTACAAAAAATAACGTTTTTGCGTCACAGTTAGAAATTTGCTAAATTATTAAGTAGAACTTTATAAGCTATAACTTCTCTAAACTAATACCTACTTTAGAAAAGTTCAAGCCATTCGTTAATAGACATAAGTGCCCACTCTAAAATCTGTAAACAAAATTAAGTGATACGTCCAAAAATTTTTCAATTGTTTTTTACCAATTTAATGAGCAAAAATCTTCAGGCAGTATCTAAAATTGCCGTGTTGAAAGTAGTCCAGTAAATTATGGGTTTTCTATAATACTCAACACTGAAAAATCTTTACGCCGTGTACATATATGTAGTCTAATAATTTAATTTTTAGGAAGGTGTTAATAATACGTTTTTATATAGGTATCTAAAATGCCAATAATATTACACGTAATCCTGGTCTAAAGCAAACATTTGTCATTCGTTTCGACAAAATAGTTTCTTTAACGACTTTATTGCTTTAACGTTTACAAATGTCCTTATTAATGCAGTTCCAATATGTATTTTGACTTTGTAAATTTTTCGTGTTTACCTAAAAAGCTGTCGAATATTTATCACTTTGCAGCATCGATGTTAAATTTATAAAAAAGTTGCCAACCATTCTAACGTGTTTAATCGATCACAAAAAAGGTAGTCGAGATTTCTTATTCAATGCGTGATTGTTTTAAGTAAATACGAATTCAATGTCGTATTCATAACAATACGGCGATTTCCCAGTTATTCCTGAACCCTTTTTTATGGCTCCTTTTCATTTTACCGAGGAAGCTTTCACCTATATAATATAGGTGAAACCTAGTCTAGTTGGTTTTTTTTTTTGTTGTGATTAATCTTGTCCCAAGGAGTGGGAGAGTTAAACTTTGTTTGACTGTCTGTGAAGCTGTAGCTCTCAAACGGAATGCTCAATTACATTTTTTTTACATTGCATAGTTATATAGGTAACAATTTGTTGGTTATTGGTCAAGTTTTCCTGCTATTGGTACCAGAGCCGCTGTAATAGTGTCCTATCTCATCTCGCCCTCCCCTCATGCATCTTAGTTCTATTTTAAGACTATCTGGCGCTAGCCAAATCACCACGACGACCTCCATCTGTGCGGAAAAGCGGAAGGTCTCTGGTTCGATCCCCAGAGGAGACAATTATAATAACAACAAAACAAGCCTGATAAAATAATAAATTTGATTTAGCGTTCCGGCACGATGTAGCGTAGTGACCAATTAATAGAATGGGTACATCCCCTAATATTTTACCACTTACCACCAGATGAGATTGCGATCAAAAAACCAGTGACGATGATGATATTGTATGTTTTTTCTAATATAATAGTGTATTATTTTCTATTAATTTCAATGTTCGAACTAAATGTAGAATTATTTAGAGGTTCGAATGCAGGAACATCAGTACCTACTTGTTCTTTGACTATAAAAATACATACTATTTATTGGGTTGGGAGTGACCCCGTTGTGAACTTTAATATCTAAATTACTTAAATCTCCTTCAAGCAATGTATCCCTCCTTATCTATATAACATGCAATTACACAAGTAGCTCATTAAAAATCATCCCGAATTCGTTAAGTCGCAGTTTACAAAATCATCATCATCATGATCAACCCATTGCCGGATCACGACAGAGCACGGGTCTCCTCTCAATATGAGAAGGGTTTTTCCATAGTCCACCACGCTTCCCATGTGCGGATTGGCAGACTTCACACGCCTTTGAGAACATTATGGAGAACTCTCAGGCATGCGGGTTTCCTCCGATAAGTTAGAGTTGCGTGCCCGGGATCGTACTCTCGATCTCTGATTAAATTCAAATTCAAACAGTCCTTTAAAAGGCACTTTTGATGCGTCAATAATTTACATAGTGGTGATTTGATGGTGATAACTACATTCGTAAACTTGAAACTAAAGCTATGACGGTTCCAAACGCGCCCCGAACTATGAAGAAGCCCACAACAAACTTAGCCAGGTAAATTTTCTTTTTGCTATCACCATCTCACATGCCACTTAAAATTATGTTAAGAGCTATCTTATTAGAGCAATATTTCATACCCATGCTTGTTTATCATTTACATAATCCTTTACACTATAGTAGGACTTTTCTACAAGCTTACGTTTTATATAAACTTTGAACTTATTTAGAGACATCCCAGAAATTTCATATGGTAATTTGTTATTAAATTTTATACGATTACCTTTAAATGAATTAGGAGGCGCACGTCCTTACCACAAGACTATCACAGCTACACAACCATAAGCGGGGGTAGATTTTATGCTATCCTCCGAATAATTAATATATAATCACACCCATAATATAAATTAGTTAAAATGAGTCAGTTATTTCGACACCTATATTAATTTGTATGAATACAGCTGATGCGTATAGATTTTCGCAGTTCTGCTCCGTAGCAGACCCCATGGGCCTCAAAGCCTAAGTGTTAAGTAAACACTCGTTATCATTAATGACATCAGCCTGTCAGCTGATCCAACTCGCGGGTTGAAGGCTGGTTATGATACGTGTATGGGTGCGGTGGCCAAGTTACGGTTGCCCCACAGTGGCCCCAACGCACCAACGTACCAACTCACAGGTGTTATGTCTACGTGTAATGTACGTAACAAATATTAGCTTTTGTTCTTTTTTAAATGCGGCGGAATGGAGACGTCGAATGCGTACGTTCACACATTGCGAACATTGCGTAATTTTCAGTTTCTTATGATTTTTGCATTGGAGACGTTTGAAAGGCAAATTGTTGAAGTTCTTTTTTAACCACTAGTTAGCCCTTGACTGCATCTCACCAGATGGTAAGTGATGATGCGGTCTAACATGGTAGCGGGCTAACCTGTTAAGGGTATGGTCTTAAACTGCATCGTTGCCGTCAAGGGCTAACTTGTAGTGGAGAAAAAAAAAATGGTAAACCCATACTCCTAATTGGTTTCTACACGACATCGTGCCGGAGCTCTAAATCGCTGGGCGACACGTATTTGTTGGTAGGGTGGTAACTAGCCACGGCCGAAGCCTCCCACCAGACCAGACTCAAGCCGGTAAATTACTATGGGCGTTTGTTGCAACTGCCTCATTGGTCACCATTTTCAAATATATCACGAAGGTCCTGGGTTCAATTAAATGATACTAAAATCCATGTTGAATTTTCCACCCTCATGTGTCAGTGTGAGCAATTTAAACCGTTGGAAAATCAATTAAAATTTGTTCTGAGACGAAGACGAAAACCTCCCCAGACCACCTAAACTTTAATCATAATCTGAACAATGGTTTCGGGTCGCATATCGAAAAAAACATACAAACACTAGTTTATATGTATATACAATAAACGCGAGTGAAGTCGCAGAGCACAGCTAGTGCATTAAGTTTATATAATAACCAGCTGATGCCCGAAACTTGGATCGCGTGGATTAAAGTTTTAATAATATCCTGTGGGAAATTCGTTATTTTCAAGAATAAAAGTATACTTTATGCATCCTGGGATGCAATTTATCTCCCTGTCAAATTTTGCTGCAATCTTTTCACCTGTATAGGCATGAAAATGATGTCATCTAACAGTTAGTTACTGTCGAATTTTTAATACTACGGGCAGTATGTATGGATCAATGTGCTAGCTTCCTTCGTTAAACATGACATTATATCATTTGCTTCATTGGCTTAAAAGATTGTATGTAATTTATAAATTATTACCATATAAGGTGCTCGTGTTTTCGATAACGAAACTAGACAAATCGTTACGAATATATTCGTATTAAAATCTAAGCTGACATAATATAATTAAGTGCACAAGATTAATGACGTAAATTTTATCGTTAATATAGGTAATATATTAAAATTATTCGTTCTTAGCGGTTTTTTAGTCTAATTGGTTGAGGAGTTTATTAATTAGTCTATAGACGTCTACTGCTGGACATATGCCTTTCCGAGAGCTCGCCCCCACACATCAGTCTTCCTCACCCACTCGCTACCCGTGATCAGTGTTCAGTTCATCGGTCCAGAGGCCAAGAGGTGGACGAGTTTATTAAAAGCAGTTTAATTTCTAAAATCTAATCTATTAAAATCTACCACGCGTTTGTACCCCAGGAGGCAATCTTGCGAAAAGGTCGGCTTAGGCATGACAGAGTTAATTTAGAATTTAAAATATTAGTATCAGAGGTCGGCGGTTCGAATCCGGACATGCACCTCTAACTATTCGGAGTGATGTGCGTTTTTAAAAATTAAAATATCATTTGCTTCAACGGTGAAGGAAAACATCGTGAGGAAACCTGCACGCCTGAGAGTTCTCCGTAATGTTCTAGAAGGCATGTGAAGTCTGCCAATCCGCACATGGCCAGCGTGGTGGACTATGGCCAAACCCTTCTCATATTGAGAGGAAACCCGTGCTCTGTAGTGAGCCGATAATGGGTTGATCATGATTATGATGATGATAGAGAGAGATCAAAGATGCATGCTATTTTTCCTTAGCAGATGTAAAAAGAGGGATACTTGACTGGTTTTTGTGTTTTTGTCGCAAAACGCTTACATATTCTTACTGCTACGAAAAAAATAGTATCAACATAATTTTATTACTTTGGAAGCCTGAACGCTTTTTTTTACCGCTTTACTTTATAATAGTGTATAAAGCATTATTTTCGGTAAATACGTCAATGCAGACTGATTAGTTTCTATCGCAAAGTGAACGGTGTGTAACTAACCATATAAATGCAGTAGTCGCAAGCAAAATGAAATATATTCCATACAGATTGTGTGAAAACTTGGGTGAATTTATCGCTTGTATCGTGGTATTCATTGCTACCAGTCCAGTGGGCATTACCGGAAATTGCCATAACGATGCCCCAATGATTTAACTAGTTAAAAAAGTTCTCTGACCATTCTTTGGTACCGCATATTGCCTACGATAAGGTCTCAGCTCAGTTATACAGTTTTAATGTTAATACATCAAAAGTCCAATAAAATTAAACCGGTTCTAAACGTATTACGTAATTAATTTGTTTTAAACATATTAAAACAAAAAGCCCCTAACTTATGTCGAGCAGACGTATCAAGAGCAATCAGCTGACGGTGTGATTCAGTGATCGGGCTCCTGCATTTTAAATAATGTGGCGGAATTTTCAGTATATAAAACCTACCCAAATGCTTTACCTGCTCGCGAAGGTTCAATGCACCTATCAGCTGAGTCAACACGCTATTATTTTACATACCACGTGTTCAGCAGGTACAATAATTTTCCAACAATGTTGCGCAACAAACGAACGACAGTTTAGACTAGCAATTGGTTTATGCGTAGCTAAAGGAAAATCTCCAGTAACTACCCAGCACACTTACACCTATTCCGCAAATGAAATGAAAAGAGGTGTTTGGAATATTTATGTGTATGTATGGATTCAGTTTATAGATATTCCACAAAAGAAGTACTTACTGCTTATAGGATTCAATTAAATTCAAATTAAAAATAATCTTTATTCAAATAGTCCTTTAAAAGACACTTTTGTCGCGTCAATAATTTACATAGTAGTGATTCGATGGTGATAACTACATTCGTAAACTTAAAACTAAAGCTATGAGGGTTCCAAACGCGCCCCTTATACGCGCAGTTATAAATTTGGTCTACCACGTGGGCGCTGAGTTTCTTGAATCATGTCCAGATTTTGGTTAACTTGTACCTTATGCTAAAGCACTTCACACAGCTCAATTCCTGTTTAGTGAAATCAGATCCCATAAACGTAAAGAATATGTAAACTACATCCGGTTTAAAATCAAAGCTTAGCTTATTAATTATTTCGTAGATAGTATTTTTACAAAATTTATTAATATTTAAATAAAGACAGAGATGAATATATTTGATAATTTTTTTTTATTTATCCTTCTTCCAGGGAGGAAGAAGTATTAAGGTCTCATTGCAATTTTGTTACCTTCAGCTAATATTGGCATCAAATAATCCAACAAAGAAGTGCATTTCGACTTATCGGTTTTGAAAATATGTTACCAAAATCGAACTTCTAAAGCCATGCATAGCGTGTTATAGTATTTTTTAAGCGCATTTTTAAGTAGCGTAGTATCCAAGTACACATTTTTGATACCATCAATGCCGCTTTAACACTTTCAACGAGAAGTAACTCCTTCATTCGGGATATAATATATAAAAGCCTGTATTTAATCTGGATCCGGTTTATAACCAAGTTCTTCGTTTTGCCCTTATGTAATCACTTCTTTAAGAGGAGATAATTCGGTAACATGCCTGTATCAATCAGCTGGTACGTGATGTCATTCGTTTAGCATTACGCGCCATTTTGGGTTTTTATTTTTTAATGTTTTTTCTTCTTCGTATCGGAGCTTACATGTCGCGACTTGCCTTACTGGTTGACCAGCCTTCACCTTGACTCCGCGTAGAGATCAGCTGTTTGATTTGCAACAAAACCAGTATGCATATATATATGATTCATTTATCTTATCAAGTCATCGTGGTATTGTATTAGAAGTTATTCTAGTTTGATTTTTTTTCTTAGCTCTTGCTCGTTTTTTCAACCATCTGCGCCTAGTTCGGAATGCGTTGCAAGTTTTTTGATCTCTAGTTTCTAATAGCGTGTAATGATTTTTAAGAACTTACAGATCCAGATAAAAAATTGGTTTTGTTTGAATTCTGAGACGTATGTTGGTTGACGTTGGTTGACGTTACGCTATATATTAGATAATTTTTTTTTAATTTACACACAAGTGCCTCGCATCGTCAGGTAATGGACATGTTAAAAATGTAAATAGGGATAACAAAGTTAAATTTTCTAATGCAATTAAAGATATTTAGAGGAATATATTAATAATTTAGTGAAAGGGACCGGCTTACGTTCACTGAAGCGTACATAACACTTCCACACTATGGCTGGCTTTGAAGTATTATTCATTTACTTAGCCAGGGACTATCTTCTCCTCGGTCAAGTGGTTAGCGTGTTCCACAACAAAATCTCGTGATTATGGCTTCGGAACAGTAAGGTTAATTTAGATTAGGTCTCTAATAAACTTGTCGTGCCGTTAGTTAGGCTGCACAGTATTAGTTACTTATTCAATGGGAATTGTATTTTATTTTATAACAACTTACCAACTGAAATCATGTTTCAGTTTCAATCAGTCATCAGTTTTTATAAAACGTAAACTTAAGAAAATCCTAAAAGTAATTAAACGATAAAAAAGCTTCGCTGTGAGTTGAGCTAACTTTATAAAAAGTTGATTATTGACCATGTGTGATGGTGATTACAAAACCAAACCCGGCTATGTTCGTTGTGGGCTTCTTCTTAGACCTGGGTGTTTTTGGAATCCTCTTGCTTTAGTTTTAAGTTAACAAATTATGTAGAATGTCTACACGAATTAAAATAACGAATAAACTATAATATGAACGCTTCTTATATGCTTGTATTCTGTGTATATGAATAAAAATATTTTTGATTTGATTTGAACAAAATAAAACTTCTATTGCGACCTGCTGTTAGGGAACAAGCATTAACGCCATCTTAGCCCAACTTCGTCGTTTGACTTGTTGAGCAAGTTAAGCTATCAGTCCAGAACCATTACCACTTAGGTTTGATAATAATCGTTAGAGGCCGCATCGTAGCAGCGTGGAGAGTCTAAATTCTATATCCCTCTTTCCTAAGAAAGTCCTCTTTCCTATCAATATCCGACGCCGGACTAAGGATCTTATGATGGTAAAGATGCTAATACAAGAAATAAACGGTACTTTTATGATGATCCTAAAATCCTTGGTGACAGACTTAATTAACAAAGAGTTAGCACCAGTATGTAAGCGGTTACATAAGTACACAATGAACCCATGGAACATTGTTTGCTGAGTCAATGTATCGCGGGGCCGGCAGGTAGTGGCATCACTACCGAATCCGTCGTACATGCCCCAAGGTCTTAGAAATAGGCTGTATCATTATGCCATAATGATAGATAATTATGCGAATGAACAGCTACCTGTGTTACTGTACTGATACAGGTTTGAATCTCTGCTCGATGAATGGTGTAAATGTTAGTTTTCGACTGCAAAAAGTCACTTATAGACGTTGATAGGATCTATATTGCGTAACTTATAACTTTAAATAAGTGCCTTATGATAACAGTGAGCTAGAATATTTTTAAACAATTCTGCGGAAGTATTTTATTGAAATAAGTTCCTGGATGATCTGGTCTATTCTCATGCTCGACTACTTAACTTTTAATCAGCCTATAGACGCCCACTATTGGATATAGGCCTTTCGAACAGCGCGCCAGCACACATGGTACTCCGCTTTCCTCATCCACCCGCGACCACCATAGACCTTTTTAAGGTCGTCAGTCCAGCAGGCAGGAGGTCGTCCTACGCTGCGTTTACCGGTACACGGTCTCCACTCCTCCACTCAGAACACTCCAGAACACGTCTGCCCCAACGGCCGTCGTTGCGACAGATGCTCGACTACCCTTTTTTTTCCCGCTGGGAAATGCAACGCATCCCCTCCGGAAGCGACGTAGGCAAGACTGCGCCGCTTCCGACGGGGTATGTGGGACTCCCCGACGGCCAGACTGGCGACCAGAATACTCACTAAAACCCAGAGATGCTCCTTCGCGTCGCCTGGTGGCTGGGACACGGGAACACTTGTGCACTCGACCGCAACTCGGGTCGGATCAATAATTACAAGGTTAAACATAAAAAAAAAAATTACCTCCAAGACTTATTCCGAGAACTTAAGTAAAAGCCGTTATTAGCACTAATGTTATAAGTAATAGTTATCTTTCATGCCCGCCTAAGTTGTAAATTCTAAATACCTCCTATGAATGACTTTTTCTTATACTCCACTTAAGTGATTATGCAAACTAACTCTTTAAGAATAGCAATTATTGTAATTATAACTTTTTATAAAACGTAAGCTTATAGGAAAATCCTATTTTGGTATTAAGGATTATTGGAAAAAATTTGGCATCGTACCGGAACGCTTAATCGCGGTGGCGCTTCTTTGTCAGTAGGGTTGTATCTAGCCACGGCCAGAGCCCAACAGAAATTGAGGCAAATGATAAGGATTATCATTATTAGTTAAACGAGAACAAAATCCTTGATACTAGTTTAAATTGGTTGTGGTAATACTGTTTTCTGGTCCGTGTAAGTAAGGCCATAGCATAAGTTTTTGGTCCAGAATATAGAACTCGAATGAAGCACTCTAATGTCTCTTAGTCATTCCCCAATCATCATGATCGACCCATTACCAGCTCACTACAGAGCACGGGTCTCCTCTCAATATGAGAAGGGTTTGGCCATAGTCCACCACGCTGGCCATGTGCGGATTGGCACTCCACACGCCTTTGAGAACATCAGGCAACATATGGACAACTCTCAGGCATGCAGGTTTCCTCACGATGGTTTCCTTCACCATTGAAGCAAGTGATATTTTAATTGCTTATTTTTCAATCACACCAAGTTTTTGGTATGTTTCACGTTTCTGGAGGATTCTGGGGTGTGCAACGCTTTTATGCATGTTTCAAGTGCACGCTATTGGGTCGTAGTAAAGCATTCTTACACTGTATATGATTAGTTTGCTGAATGTTATATATATACAATGTGCTACACTTGGCTCGCGACGTAAATAATACCATTGTCGAACCTAGTTACATAACCGGATGATAAATGATCTAGATGTCAACAATCTCTGCAGTATCTTTTATACATGAACACGTTGGAGATTTTTTCTATTGTATCAGCTTTTGACACCTGAGTGTGAGCATAAATCAGTTGTCAACGTGTCGAATCTAGGCCGGTCTGCCAACAATGCTGGTTAATCAATTGGTTGTCGACTCTGATATTGCGTTACTGACATCATCCTGTGCTTTATAAACCACTGTTGATATCCGAGTGTTTTAAGTTTGAAGATTATCCACAGTATTTGAAACGTTGATCATTACAAGGATTAGCTAATGGGCTGGTCAATTTATAGGTGTCCACTTAGATATTGCGTTATTGACATCATTTTCAGTTCTATTAACCATTGTAAATATCAGATAAAGTGGTATTTTAAACATGTTCTCTATCTAGTCCTATATATAGTAGTCAATCCACGCTTTTGGACTCCCCCGACCTAAGCGCTCCTCTCCGAAAGAGGAGACCTAAACATATCCTTCATGACCCTGACGATCAGATGACTACTGACAACACACTTGTACCACCTACCACACAATCATACGCTACACACCGTCTTCGCCGGCGAAGACGAGGTCCCCGCTATCTTACGTCATCCGGACGTGGGCTCCATCCACGGCCTCGGAGACGTACGGACCACTCACCGTCCGACCCCCCCGTTATCCCAAACGTCGCCTAAGAAGAGGTTCGGCCTCAAAGGAGGCGCCCTTAGGCAATCGTTCCCATAGTTTCTTCGAGCCCTAGGGCTCAAAATTTCTTCTGGCAGAGCTTCTTTCCAAAGCTCGCCAAACAGCCCGGTTACGCTGTGGCAACCAATCGGGTTTGTACAGCTAATAGACAAAAAAAAAAACGCTTTTGGAACGCTGATAATAATTGGTAAGTTCATATTCGCGAAACGACCTATGAATTGTTTCTCGTTTCCAAATTGCATTTCTAAAGGCGGTTCATTATCTAAAGATTAGTTGTTTAAACATTTTGTTTGTCATAAATCAATAAATTTTATCGGCACAACTTTTAAATATGTATTCAAATAGCGAGTAAACAGACAGACGTGTTACGTAATGTTAAGTGATTACCGCCACCCACGAATATCTACATTATCAATGGAGCCATCGAAGGCTCCGTAGGTGATGGCAGCTACGTTGTGAAGTTTTTTAAGAACATCATAAATGGTCCCGCATTTACCATATTCTCGACACAATTCATTCGGTAGTAAGTAAAAGAGTAGTGAATATGAAACAGGTGGAAACTTGTTCGGACATAACAAAGAACAGATACTTCAATTTGATTATTTTGATCAGCCTCACTAAAACTGGTCTGTTGTCTAGGACTAGTACGATTTGCAGCGTAATGCTTTATTCATTACGCCCTCGTCGCCACGGTAAATAATCACTGGACAAAAACGTCAATATGTTTTAGTATTTTACGACTCGAAATGGGCAAAAAGCTTTTCCATGCAAAAAGTCGATGTTACGATCACGACTTTGGCTATGTCTTAAGTAATCAACCACGTTTTTAGTTCAATGCACTCACGAAACATCATTTTACTGAACACCTCAAACCGTGACGTCGAGCGACGATTCCGTTTGTACAAACACTCTGCAATTGCGGCACGAATTATCTGTACGTAATTGCTTTTTTAAATTGTTACAGTAGTCTAATCTGTGGTATATTCAAAGCAATTGCCACGTACGAGGGATTAGTGTGTAAACAAATTTCAAAGATTATTTTGGCAAGAAGATCCAATATAGGATATGTAGATAGAGAACTTTAATTTTTAATGAACTTAAAAGATGCACACACATCACGAAAAGTAACATCAATCAATCCATCGCAAATTTTATTCGAATATCCTTTAAAATACACTTTTGATGTGTCTATAATTTACATAGTAGTGAGTGGATGGTGATAACTACGTTTCTAAACTTAAAACGCTGCGAGTTTCCACAAAAGAAGTACTAGTATTGCAGGATGCCTTTGCCCAGTTGTGGGATATAAATCAAGATTAATGATATTTGTGGTAATAATTAAAGTAATGGTAAAAAAAAAATGTAAAATGTACATTTTTTTTTCTTCATAATTGCGGTGGATCGTAAAGGTGGCATGAATAACTATGCTGCTGATGACAATGAGGGTGATGATGAAGGTGGTGTCTATTAAATTTTTGGTGCTTATTATAATTTACAAACATCAGTAGCGAAATAGCAAACAGCGGTTAGCTTCTAAGTGGTGCTCATACGAAATTGCTTTTGCGACTATAATAGGTTAGGTATCTAACTTTGGCGTTAATAAAAAACCACAACCGCTTTAATGTCAAATGGAAAGGATGTGTAGTGCATAAAATTGGTGACGATGATCGAGCGTCCTGGGATTTTTTAGCCCGGATATATCAATTACTCAGATAAGTTTTTATTCGTCGTATTCTTGAGATTTGGTGACTATTAACTATACTTACCGGAGAGTGACCGCCCTGGCGCAATCAGAAGCGTGCTCAGGACAGAGAATGGCAGCAAATGGTGAACGATTCGATATCGTAAAATTCTTCTCTAAAATGGGTCTTTCCGGTACACAGTGATTTTAAGCATGAATAAATAAATAAATAAACATCAGCGTTTAATACATTTTCGTTTGTTAGCACCATCTCAAATTCGACCTAAAATTATTTGAGAGCAATCTTAGTAGTTTATCTTACCCAAGCTTGTTTATCATTTACATCATAATGGAACTTTTCGGCGATTTAAAAGCTTTCAACAACTAAGTAGTTAGGTTAGGTGACATTCAAATTACGCAAATACAGATGTTCTAGTCGAAGCCGTTAGCGGTAGTTAGCTGAAGCACAATGAGATAAGGTCAACGGACGCTATTTAGGTTCCCTTTACATTTTCCCATTTCCACGTTACGCCGTACGGCTTGTTACAGTGTAGAAGTAGCCTTTCTAACCTTTTGACGTTTGAAAAGGCTTCAATTTATTTGTCTAGTTGTCTATATGTCCTAGAAAAAATATTGCTGTATTGTTCAGTCAATGCTAGTGTATGACGGAAGAGGTTTAAGCCAGAACAATATGGGTGGGTTGATGGGTATGTATTCTCGTTTGGAGCGAATGTTGGAGGAATTGCGGCGTTTTAAAAAGTCGTATTCACAAACATTACTGTGCAATCTCTCTGTAGATTAATACGCAGTGTCGGTGATTTCCACTCAACGAATTTGAAAGTTAGCTATGTTTTGATAAGAAATGCTTTCGGTAGTCGCCGAATATGAATGCTAGATGTTATTGGATTGTAAAAAATGGTGGGACGCTCCTACAATCCATCCTCCCTTTTCATGCAGAGTCAGATAAACGCGTAGTTGCCCATGTAGAAAACTCTACCTATGAAAAGTTTATAAGACGAATAAACTGTGTTTAGGTTATGCTACATTAAAATTAACATATTATGACAATTATGACAATTACGACAGTTACTTCGTGGCATGTAAACTGTCGCAGCATAGTAGTTGCGAGTTCCTGAGTTTAATTCCCGGTTTAAGTCTGGTCTGTAAATAGGCTACCAAATCGGCCATGACCAGTTTCCACCCTACCGACAAAGGTGTGCCGCCAAGCAATTAAGTTGTGTTCTGGCAAGATGTCGCGTAGAAACCAATTAGGAGTATGGAGTTTACAGAGAGATTAGTACACCCTAACAGGTTAGCCCGCTACAATCTTAGTCTGCATCATCACTTACCACCAGGTGAGGCTTACCTTCTATCAATATTAGTATTATTGATCATAGGACTGGCTATTTTATTTACTTAACTAAATTGTGCTATTAAATTTGGGTTAGTTAGTCTGCATCAATGCCTACCAAGACCACTATGGGTTCACACAAATCGCAGTCATAAGCGAACATGTCATCCAAAAAAAGTGTCATCCATATGTAAAACTAGCGAGCAAAAAAACGAGTGCAAATCTCGAAAACTTTGATCGTTTATGCGTTTCTGTAATCAATAATAATTAACGTTAAATTTAATGCAAACTGTTGTTTTAATGACCTTCTTACTTTTTTTTCCGGATTCCGGCTAAATTAGTTACGGGCTTCTTCTGGGCGCGTTTGGAACCCTTCTAGCTTTAGTTTAATCACCATCCCCTCGCGAATAAAAATAATGAAAAATACATTATTTCATATATAAACGCTTCATATATAGATGCCTGTAATAGGTTTAAAAATTAATTAAAGGTACAATTGCAAAAATAATCCTCTCAAAGTGATCCTTGCCAAGCTACCTAGTTTAAAACAGCCTAAGAGCTATCATTGTACTATTAATATAATGCAATGATTACACTAGTTGTAGTTGTGATTATAATAGCTGCATTGCAACTGTTCAACCATTTTTTTTTTGCTGCAAATGTATCCGGAATAACTCGATATCGAATTTCTTTATCTTATAATGTATAATTGTATTAGTGGTACAGGTATTTTGAGCTAGCTGCTAATACAGATTTCCTGTACGTGCAAATGTGTGTAAAAAAGTTATCCCGGTAGCAACGCTCTGGTTTTTATCATAACGGCCGATCCACCTGATTCCAGTCACTGGAATTTAGTTGGTTCATCATAGCATCGCACATGAATAAGGTCTATTAGGCTTCTTCTTCAGGACGTTCTTCTGCTTACCGCGGCCTCCATCTTACTCTCATCTCACTATACGCTGTATAGTTAGTAATTCATGCTACTCCTTTACTGGGTCGTCAGCAACAGTGGCTTGTTCTCGGCAAAGCCCGGTTCGTTTACGGCTTACTTGAATTCATCTATTTTAACCCTTTAGTTGCCATAACTATGGACTTTACGCTGCATATATATTGATCGACAAGGCAATTGCAGTTATGCTGTATAAAAACTCAAATAAACTTGTTCCAGTAGCAGATCACGCTTGATTAGATCGCTGGACAGTGGAATTCTACTAGTGCAATGTGAACCGGCTATAATCCTGATTTTGCGTTTAGAATTTAAATTTCAAAGGCAGTTCATCAGCTCGGTACGGCAAAGGACTTGTTTATTCGGCAAAATGCATGCGATAACGTGTGTGATACACATCGGGCACTCGCAAATGTTTATTCATACGATGCAGTGCATGAGGGAATTTCGAAATTACTTTTTTTTCTCCTTCCAGGGTACCGTGTCAAAATGGTTATAGGAACTTTTGTGATGCGGCTTTTTGTCTCTCACAACGCACAAGTCAATTTTCAGTGCTTATTTATTTATGATATCAACTTCATACTTCTGCAACTTCATGCAAGAACACATTTTTGTTTTCGTTGCAACTTTTAGAATCAGATTTCCAGGTCAAGGTTTGTTATTAAATAATAAGAGTTGGTCATGTTAGTTTCTCGCAAGTATGAAGGGGTAGTAATATACCCTGCTCATTTCCGAAGTTTTCTAAACCAAAAACTATTACAGAATAAATCCACCATTTCGCTGATTGACGCGGTTCTATTGAATTCAGCAATTATCCTCAGCAAAAGAACTTAGTTTTGCATTTCAGTGTTTGTGTCGTGTAGCTCAAATAATTATTTACCTATAGTACTAAGTAAAGGCATTGCGCGGAACCCTCTGTGCACAAGCCTCACTCGCACGTGGCCGGTTTTATTCCTCTGTTGTTATCAATTTAAGATGCTGCCTTTGTACCATCTACATTATCTAAAGCTATAGCGTCCACAGTAAACTAAGCTTCATTTGAATCAAAACCACGTTTTAAAAGTTTATTTTCTCGTTCGCAGCATCTAAAATGTATGAAGTAAAGCTTCGTCAGTACCGGTAGCTTCATTTGGATTGGATACACGTTTTATTACGTTGATATCTCGTTTTTCATTTAACTTTATTTGTAGTGCATTTCAAAAAAGGAGAACTATGTAGTAGTAATAAATCCCTCATATATGCCTGTCTTTATGTATAAAAGTATTTATGGATGTTTCAGACGTTGTTGATGATGACTATGTTAACTGATTTTTTTATCTGTTATTCATCTTTGTTCATTATATTTACTGCTATAAAGCACTCTGATAAAAAAAGGTTTTGTTTTGTTAAGTAAGCGGTCTTAGTGTGTAGACATCAACATGGTTAAGTTTGCACATTAAAACATCGTACCCAATGAGGCTTACGGTACAAATCTTACTCTATTGCCGTGTATCTAATATATTACTGACTTTTTTAAAATAATCGATAAAGATGTATTGAATTCCACATAATTTATCTGCTTTTAATAGCAGCAATTGCATTCGCTGTTCGGTTTCTTTTTACTATTTCCACTCCAAACTGTTTTCAATGGTGCATTGAATTGCAACCATGTCGACGAGTCGTGATTACGCACCCTCATGTTTGACTCATCAATAAAGTGTATTAGAATTCAATTTGTAATGAAATTACGCTTGTATTCATTGCTAAGTGGTGTTGTGAAGGGAATTTAATGATGTATCTGTATAACTTATTAACTATTAACGGTATATTTCTACCTAAATGCACCGTTGGTTTAGTGCACAGCCTTTTGTTACTTATTTCATCATCATCATCATGATCAACCCATTACCGGCTCACTACAGAGCACGAGTCTCCTCTCAGTATGAGAAGGGTTTGGCCATAGTCCACCACGCTGGCCATGTGCGGATTTGCAGACTTCACATGCCTTTGAGAACATTATGGAGAACTCTCAGGCGTGCAGGTTTCCTCACGATGTTTTCCTTCACCGTTGAAGCAAGTGATATTTTAATTACTTAAAAACGCACATAACTCTGAAAAGTTATAGGTGCGTGCCCGGATTCGAACCGTCGACCTCTGATTAGGAGGCTGAAGCCCTAACCACTAGGCTATCACCGCTTACTGAGTTACTTATATAACTTGGAATATTTTTTGTTTTTGGATTTATTGTCTCTGTCCCTGAACATTGCTTCATAGTTAAATTATTGAATGTTTGAAAATGTGTCATCTTCAAATGCGTTTTCGATAGGTGGTTGGTATAGTGCTGGATTTCTCGCCTTATATCATTCATGGAAAACCAAAATTATTTTTACAACTTTCCTTATTGACAGGGCAATATTGTTGACCTCCATTATCTTTTTGCTTAGATGGACTTCCATAATATGTATTATCGAATATCTTGTGCACCATTGGGCTTAACTTTTTGAAACGTTACGCCATCTTTATTTCGTGACAAATCAATAATATGTATAAGCTCTGATCTAAATTAATTATATGTATATGACAACATGACACAAATAAAACAAGAAAGCCTTAAGAATGTAGTAGAATAAAAAATATATATAGATTTACAGGTTAGCCCGCTACCAACTTAGACTGTATCATCACATACCATCAGGTGAGATTGCCGTCAAGGGCTAACGTGTAGTGGATAAAATAAAAAGAAAAAGATTAAGAAAAGTCATAAACGAAAGCAAGGTGACTCAATCGTTTCTCATAATACCATTGTTTTATGGTCCTCCTGAGTACTCGACTGTATGAGTGGCCCGGTCACCCGATAAGCTGAAATGGGCCGATAAGCGGTGCATTTTAAAAACAATCAGAACTACTGTAGCCGATACTAAAGACGTTGTTTAACTCTATTGAATGCATCTACAAGAGCCAACTTTGACTTCAATTTATCTCGGTACGCCGCCGTACCTACCCATATGTCGCATCATCTTGCCTGTAGGTCGAGGACACTCAATTTTTAATACTGTTGGGTGATCTGTCATTGAAGTAATATGTCAGACTAGGCCAGGCATTAGCAAGATAACTACCCGTCATTGCACGAGTCTCCTTACTGTCTGGGGGGGATCAAGCTGTCCTGATCCTCTCTCTTTTAGCGCGGGAGCCCTGTTGCTAAGGCTGGGGCGGCTGGTGGATATCTGGGAAGAATACAATGGGTACCCCAGGTGTTCAGCAAATCCAGCGAGTGGGACATGCTGTGGTGGTTTTTATTTCGGGTATACCTCAACGATAAGGGGGGGGGGAGTTCCACATAACCTCCGTCTTGCCCAACGGACGGAGGTAGCCATAAAGCTTTTCCACCACGGGGGGAAAACAAAGGCATTAGCAAGATTGGATAAACAATTTTAAATAGAGCCCAACAGCAATCCATACTTCATACAGACGCATGATAACAAATTTGCCAGCCGACACAAGTCGGAGCTACAAGTTGGCGCGTCTGTGAATGCCATAAAATCTAGCCTGATAAGTAGGGTTAAGGAACTTTTCCTCAGGGAATACACGATGATGCAAGATGCATTAGCCTGGCCGCGCGCAGTGCGCTTTCAAAGCGTCGACTTTGAATACCGTTAGTGACCTAACATTGAAGTTAGATGCATAGCCAGGTATACGCAAGATTGGAACCAGCTCGCAAGCCAGGGTACTTTATATTATGCATTCCAATTTAAATCGCGGGACGTACGTATTTATAGATGTCTCAGTGGTATCTCTAAGGAGGCTTGTACTTGTTTTTCTTTATGTGAATGCAGATTTGAGAGATTTGTAAGATTTTATATGTTGCCGGCATATGATAGACGCTTATTTCTCAGGCGAACTAAAGTCGAGTTCATTCGTGGACGTAGGTACTTTATTGTAAAAGAGGGAAAACTCTTGAATATACTTTTTGTTTCTAGAGGAAAGCGTGGCTTATATTGGATTTCTAACTGTTTCAATAAGTTGTACTTCTTAACAGTGTGGTTTCGGGAACTCCCTAGAAACTTTCGTTATTTGTTATATTACGTTTTCAATTCAACGCCTTCTACTGTGTTACTCCTCTATTAATCGCTTTCAATTGTTACACTTCACATTAGCACTATCCATGTATTTTGTATACGTTCTGAGTTTGACTCTTTAAGTGTCGACATATTATTGTATCATGACATTATTTGTATTATGACTGATAATACTACTTCCTGTAAGATACTTTAAAGCTATTGGTTAATTGATTAGAATAGGAGGGGACTGTATTGAGTTGGAAGAAGGTATGATAGGTTATAAATAAGAGAAGGTCTGCTATTATGGCAGATACTGCTGACACGCGGGAGTGTGCACTATTTATGAAATATAAGATCTATATAAATGTAATATAGTTTGATTCTATATTTGTGAGATTACCGTAATGAATAATAATGGAATATATATCAATATAATAAAGATATATGATCATGAATATAATATAGTTTGATTCTATATTTGAGAGTTTACATCTTCAGAAGCGGGACGAAGCAAGGGATTTTTTTTACTCCTTGAAAACCACGCCAAAGCTAAGTAAAACTTTTCTTTTCTTTTTTTTATATGTATCTTGATTGTATCTTTTTATGTTTCGTGTTCTCCTGAACGATACCGAAGGGATAAACAGTTAAGCCTTTCTTTTCTGTGACATGAACAAGAAAAAATAAATTGTGAGAAAGTCACTTTTGGATAAGTCATTTTACATAAAGACTATAGAGTAAAGTTGATACCGTTTTTTTGACGTGTCTTAAGGAAAAATTCAAAGTACTATGTTTTAACGACCTTCCTGGAGCAATGTTGGTTCCGTGCCTTAATTTATTATAATATTACTATTTTTGCCTGCAGCCTCGCTCGTCACTTGGCTCGCAAATGGCTTCCATTAAATAAGTATCATAGATTATTACAACAGAAATGAATCAATATGACCAAACCATTGTTTTTTGCCTTTTATAAAGCATATATTTTTATTAAACATGTGAAAGCCTAGTGGTTGGGACGTCCGCCTCCTAATCAGGGGTCGGTGGTTCGATCCCGAGCAGTCACCTGTAACTTTAATTATTTATCATGCTAACCATTTTAGCGGCATAACCAATGCCATTTTCTAGATTATTTCATAATTTTCAAGAATATGTAGTTTCACACAAAAGGTTTTCTGCATTAAGTCGAATCGAATTTACGAATTTTTATGAGGTACCGCCTAAAAAGTAAATGTTTATTTTATTAGACACTAAGCATTTTTCTTTTAAGTTCCAGGTTATGAATTTAATATGTTGAATTTAAATGAGAAAGATATTGAATGTCGCGATAGATGAAGAGAAAAATCGCCAATACTAATATATTGAGGTTAGAAGAAAATAATAAAGACTTCCTGAAAGACTGGAGGCATTGGAACACTAATCACGAAATTGATCTTCGAGCGGTGAGCATGAGCGACGCTCGTGAAGATCTGCTATTGGGAGTGGTGAGCATGAGCGACACTCCCAAAGATCTGATAGGAGGAGTGGTGAGCTTGAGCGACACTCCTTCTAGACCCAGACATTCGAGCGGTGAGCATGAGCGACGCTCGTAAACGTCTGAAGATAGGAGTGGTGAGCATGAGCGACACTCCTATAAAACCAACGTTCGATCGGTGAGCATGAACGACGCTCGCAAACTTCTGACGATATGAGTGGTGAGCATGAGCGACGCTCGCAAATGTCTGACGATATGAGTGGTGAGCATGAGCGACGCTCGCAAATGTCTGACGATATGAGTGGTGAGCACGAGCGACACTCTTCCTCTAGAGCGGTGAACATGATGACGACACACGGACGTTAACCAAAAGAAATCAAGGACAAAACCTGTAAGACAAATTTCTGTTTTATCTATCTGTAGTGACATCATTATCTTGATTTTGGGTTTATTTACCGATTGTAATTCATTGTGATCTACGTTAATTAGATTGCAATATGGTTGATACATTACAAGAGTATGATTGCACCATCGAGTATAAATCCGGGACTCGCATGGCCCATGTTGACGCTTTGTGTAAGAATCTTGTAGAGCAACCCACTGACGAAACTTATGTACTTGACATACTTACTGATAAACAATGTTCAATTAGCCGATGATGAAGAAACAAAAAAAAAAACATGAAAAGAATTGAAATGTTTGGTACCCAAATCACTGAAAACTAAAGTTGTACATCCATATAAAGATCTCAAGATTAAAATATAACCACATTTTGCCTAAAAAGCGTGCAAAAAAAAAAAATAAACAGAAATAAAAGTTATGAAACCTATTAATAAAATGAAACAGTAATAAAGATTTAATTAATGCTTAGCGTAATGAAAATAATATATTGCACAGAGACTCCACAATGAGTTGAACAAAATGTAAATTCATCTATCAATCGCAATCAATATTTAGATAATAGTTATCCTGTAGACGCATTTCCTGTGCAAATAGCACTTAACAGTATATTAAAAATTTAACCTTAATATATATATTTTTTTACACTGTGGTAATTTATTATAAATGCGTATGGACATGCAGTGAATAACTATATATAAAAACGCAATAGCACTCATGAAAGTAGTATATGTTTTTGGAGTAGACAATGAAAGTTTGTTATTAATCATTAATTACTTTTTTAGTAATAATACCACTTAGGAATAAATTCACGCCCTTTTGTAAATCACACCTAGAAAGTGGAAACATAAAAAATGAAAACGAATTTGGAAGCTAGGTCCTTCTTAGGCGTTGACATCTGATTAAAAAAAATAATTGGTGAAAATCCGCCGCAAAGAAGTTAATAAACAGAATTCAAGTATTAGATGTTATTAAAATGAAACTACGTGAAACAAATATATGATGTAAACAACTCTCGCTGCAGTAGTAACTTGCCCAATGTTAAACAGGTGAAAACCAGTGTAAAACTTTATTAAGTAATAAGTATTTAATGAGGAATTGTATCTGGTAAATACGGCTACATTCCTAGGCATAACGTTAGACCCTAAATCTAAAAAAAAAACAACATAAATAATTAATTGCACAGGCTTAGCTCCAAAAAAAAAAAATTTTTCATTTGACGTGTATAGGACTCCCAGACTATTGTATTTTTTTTTAGCAAATTTTACAGCATTATGTCATAGTATTTTATTATGGGGTAATTCTGCTGATATTGACTCTGTAGTCGTTTTGAGGGCTGTTTGTGCAATATAAAAATTGGACCCTAGAATCGTTAAGAGAAAAATCTTAAGTATATAAAATAATGACAGTGTAACCTATATATGTATATATATGAAATTCAATGTATGGCCATAAAATATTGATAAATTAAAGAAAAAAATGGGCGGTAATGCACTGAATATTAGGAGTAAAGGTAAAGTTGTAGTACTGTTAGTAGGCGGTACAAAATTAGTAACTCATTCAAAGGACATTGTATTTTATTTTATAATAAATTACGTATTGGATATCTTAGAGATGTCTATCAATAAATTCAAAGTTTTTATTAAACGAAAGGCTAAGTTTGCTGTGGGTTTCTTCTTAAACCTGGGCGGGATTCGAATCCTCTTGACTTTGGTTTTGAGTTGGCGATTGCATGCGTGATTATTACCATCACTTCACGAATAGAAATAATTAAAAAAGTGATGTTTACGAATGATTCGTAGATGTCTGTAATGGGTTTATATGAGTTGAGCTATTTTTGATATGATTTGAATTGGATGAAGATCTTATAAGGTTTTACTTCTTTGAACCCTAAGCTAAGGTATAATTAGCATAACACTGAAATACTCCCTCCTAAGAAATCCTTACTATCCATAGTAATATTATAAATGCGAAAGTGTTTATATGTTAATTTGTCCTTCAATGACGTATGGACTTTACAATAGGATTAACACGTGTTTTTTTTTATGAGTATAGTTGTAGGAGTTAAAAATCGTATTCCACGCGAACGTAACACGCGGATTGTCTAGGCATAGTAGTATAGTTTGTTTTATACCTATTTGATTGTGCCATTATATCAGACATATTTGAAATCAGAATCCACGCTTATGAAAAAAACACACAGTTCAAGTAAACTCACATCTGCCAGAAATGGTAAATAGATGGTTTTACTAAATTAATAAACATCTACCTACCCGGTAAGGAACACTAAAGCAAACACAACAATTATAAAAAAAATAGTTATAGTTGCTATTTTGGAACTCTTTTACCAGTAAATACTGGCATTAAAAATATTCTAAGTGCTGTTGCTATTCCACGAGATAAGACTATATTGGAGGCCCATGGGCCAGACGATATTACAGACGAGTATATTTCAGACAGATTGGGTGACTGTATTTCTCATAGACCAATGTAATACTTCGGAGGCTATATTAAATTATGTATTAGTTACCATTACTAACGTTCCTTTTAAAGAAGAGTTAGAAATTCGGACAAGAATAAGAAAATTCCATTAAAGCAGAATCAATAAAGGCAGACAGATGTAGATAGTTTACTAACAATAGGAAATCAAAAAAAAATCTTTGCATTTTCTATTATACAGATTAACACAATTTGGCCAGGGCTTGTCCTTTCCACAAATTTGGAAAGCAAAGAAATCTAAACTCAAAATTTAACTTTTACACAATAATGTAAGTCATTTTTATTCTCAATGTTTTCGAACGATTGTTTGTTTTGTTATAAATTAATTAAACAAAATAATAAATTTTAACAGAATTAAGTACGGAATTATGCTTATTTTTAGTAAATGTGTTGTAATGTGTTTTATGCACGAACACATTTTTTATTGTAAGTTTCATCAAACAAAAACTTAATTTTGTTTTCGGATTGTAAATTCTACGTTTTTATTTTTATATAACTAAAATATGAAATATTTCATTTTGTAAATTAACACGAGGACGCGTAATATAGCAGGATGACCGAGCTGTTACACTTCACATTAGCACTATCCATGTATTTTGTATACGTTCTGAGTTTGACTCTTTAAGTGTCGACATATTATTGTATCATGACATTATTTGTATTATGACTGATAATACTACTTCCTGTAAGATACTTTAAAGCTATTGGTTAATTGATTAGAATAGGAGGGGACTGTATTGAGTTGGAAGAAGGTATGATAGGTTATAAATAAGAGAAGGTCTGCTATTATGGCAGATACTGCTGACACGCGGGAGTGTGCACTATTTATGAAATATAAGATCTATATAAATGTAATATAGTTTGATTCTATATTTGTGAGATTACCGTAATGAATAATAATGGAATATATATCAATATAATAAAGATATATGATCATGAATATAATATAGTTTGATTCTATATTTGAGAGTTTACACAATGATTTAATTTTTTACAACTTCTATTATGCATAGATTGACCGCATACTTACAATGCGGTCCATGCAATTCCAGACAAGTCTGCAAAAGCAATTAATTTGCTAATGATAAGAAAGTTAAATCGTCGGTCCGTATACCTTTTAAGCGAATGTTATTATCAAACGCTGTATGCGTTTAATCAGCTTGACACCATTAATAAATTCCAAGGTAGGGTCGAATCGATTACTGCTGAAATCTATATCTTTATATAGGTAATTCTATTACGGTGTTCCTGTATTTGCACTTAACGTTTGCTTATTGTTTTGAAGTAAACAAAGGGAGTATTGAATAAATGATTTTTACTTGCTTAGTAAATTTTCTATTATTTTCACCGTTCAATTTAGAGGCCTGTTAGCTGCGTATCAATTGACATTCACCTCTGCTATTCCTAGTCGATAAAACTAAGTACAAAAATGTCTCCCCAAGTCGTGGTCTGATTCTCTTACACACAGGGTGTACAGGACGTTCTCCCGATCTAGTCGATCACTGATATTCGCTCAATGAAGTTGTAATAACTAATAAATTTTTAATATCAGCTATTGTTTAATCAAAACTACCTAGGCTTCCTACTAAACTTTTTAATGTTGACCAATCAAGTTATATTAGCGCCATACTTCTCTAGTACTTACTTTACGATGTTGAAGTTGCGAGCGAATGATACTAAAGCTCGTGTTTAAACTCGATGCATCAGTGAAACATAAAATGAAACACAGCTTTATGGGCCTTTTACAGATAGCCATAAAGACAACACTACAACAGTGGGTTCACGCGGAAACATGGAAGACATTACCGATAATGGGTTCGAGAAAGCACAGGCTCTTGAACGAGAATTCCTAGATAACGAGTACTGAGAAACTACGTATAAGTAAAAGCAGACTGTAAATGGCTTGTGCTATAAAGCTATGATAACTTAGCTGTTTCAGTAACAAATACAGAAGTCTCACTGGAAAATTTCCTTTGTGTTTCTTGGAAAGTGCTGCCAGATTTAGAATTCAATAAACAAAAGCAATTGAATCGATCAGATTCTGAAGAATCTTATTTAGGACTAAATACTTTCTATTTCTCGTTCTTCACGTGCATTATGCATTTAAAAGCAGTCCTCATAATAAAATAAGTGAGACGTTTAGTATCTTATTAAACCAAACCACATATATTGAAGAAATGGTTATACATATAACCATTTCTTCAATATATGTGTATATATATATACGACATATCCTTATGTGCACATGTAGTCAACGTATTAATTTGTAAGCCACTGCATTATTGATATCGATGAATGAATCTAGATATAGACAGTTGAACACACACCAGTTCTCTGTGTTGCATATAACTAGACTTGTATGACTAAAGAAAAAGTTGCCTTTAAAGTAAAATCCTAGTTGCGTTCAGTAACTGGAACTGTGGTTACCGTTATAAGTCCTTTATTGACCGTTCTGTACCTATAGTACTGTAGAGGCGTTCTGTAATTTAGAATCTAGGTCGCGTAATCGAGTGCCTAGCAAATAGGATTACTATAAAGTAATAGGACCGAGGACAATTAAGAGTTTTTTCAATTTACTAAATTCATAAATTCTGTATCTCCATTTTTTATTATTTCCAAATTCCTGGTCGAGCTAAATTGTAAAAATATGTACATTTTGATGGGCGCAAATAATCAGCAACCCATCCTTCCTTCAGTTAAGATGCTCATTAATGATTTTATGACCAGTCTGGACCACTTAGCATTACACTTGATGATGGGAGTCAGTTTATGTAGGTGCGAAATATCAGAAACTGGGCTAGAAAAGTCACGATAAGGCTTAATTATTTTGTCCTGATGACTTTTCAAAACACATGAAGAACGAGAATACAAAATTTCCTTCGCAAAAGACGTTCTTTATTTGTGTTTTTAATTACTTAGGTTCCCTTCCTGTGGACTGTGACAGACGTCCCTAATCTTGGAGCCACTTAAAGTAAACATGCCTCTCCATTTGCAATATACAGGGGCGGGGCGAATGAACCAATTAGTTATCTTATTTATATTAAACAAAGTTCAAAGAGCTCTTCAACTGAAAGTCTTTAAGGGTATTAGTATATATTATCGATTGCGACTCTCCTGTATTCCAAAAGTTATGTATCGCTGATTCAAATGTGAATCTCTGGCAATTTAGATAATGCCATCTCCGAAATTTTAATCCTATAGATAGCTAGCGCATATCAAATTCATGCTTTGCATTTAACATTATCATATTATTTATATTCTTGTGGATGTGATTGTATTTTACCGTTAGAACTTAAGTTTCGATTTTATTATTAAACTTTAGATAATTTTTTGACAATGTTATTCACAATGTTATATGTGTCACATTTATTAAGCAAATTCCCAGTTTCATTAGTCTACAACATGTATTTATCATAGAACATGTTGTTCACTCGTAACCGATTTGCTTTGTAAGGACAGTCTCACGTTATCAGAACCCATGGATACTGGTTTACTATTAAATGCACCTACGTGTAGCTAGCTCATGGTTGCAACTTGCAATGTTAGCTGTAGGCAGTATAGGATCATTTACCAATTGGCAATGATTATTTCCTTCTACCATTCCCTCATGTTATATTTATTCTATTTATTTCTAACTGGTTTTTGCTCGTGTGCATAGATTTATATCTTTTTGATTTAATTGCAATAAATTTACAGAACTGATTTAACCGTCTCACTTCTATAAAAATCACAACTTATTTATTGCACACATGTTTTATGAGGATACGTATAAATTACGTTATTTGTGCCTAACGTTCCTCTTAGTGTTTTAAATGTCAGTTATTTATGAATAATTAAATTTGCTCATATTAGCGACAGCTTATGTCTAACTGTTAATTTTTAAATTAACTTTAATCGTTTACTAATTGCGCTGTAAACTGATTCTATTATTCAGACACCTCATGTCCTTGAGGTGCTACACACGTTGTTAATTTAAACATAACGTTAACTGGTAATGTTCCAGGAATATAATTATACCGATTCGTGTCATAGTAACCAAGTAACTACTGCCGTCTAGGCGACGTCGTTACCTACTGTTCTAACATCCGTTTTTTCACCTGCGTCAGAAAGGCTACGTGCAGATAACACTTGGAGTGCGTGACACACTTTTGATGTTTTTTAATAGATAGCGTAATCAATGGAACTTTTAAGTTTTTTGTTTTTTTTTTTTGGTTATCTAACCATTTTGAAATTGCTTTGGGTGTCTTGTTTTGTTTCTAGCCTACGTACTCACTGATTCATAGACGTTTTATAACTGCCTACATTGTTTATGTCTAAAGTTAGTCATGCCGTGTTTTTTGTTTGGTTTTGCATTCAGCCATTGCTATTAATCCACAATCATCGTTTTAGATGTTATTTAAGTTTAACTAATCTTTTTATTTTTCGTAAAGATTGTATTAAATAAAATAAGGACTCGTGTGTTTGTCATCATGATTGGTGATGAAGATTCATACTGTGTTACACCAACCTAAGACTCCCATTAGTATTCCCTAATGAGGGAATTTTGGATTTATCATTTATTTTAATTCATTCATTTAAATTTAAATATAAAAATAATAAAAAATATAAAATAAAAAGAAAAAAGACTAATACATTCATCAAAAGTGATTATAACAAATCATCATTAAACAATTCATTATAAAAGATATTACATAATTTAATCACCAAAAACCACTATCCTTTGTGCCTAACACTTACTATACTATGCTATTTATATATTATTTAAAATGTGGCCTTTAGGAGGGCCACATCAAGGGCCCATATATTTATGGACATAAATATTATTTAATATTATCAACCTTAAGACTTCGTATGTTTGAATGCGCTAATCTGGGAAATAAAGGCCGTTTTGGTTGAAAAAAGGTTTTAGGGTAAGTGGATATTTTTTTTGACCTATTGTTCGGGGAAATACTAATGAAGAGTTGAAGACGTCGAAAAGGGTGTAGTTCGCTTATCCTTCTATATTCTCCAGTAGGTACGTATCGAAATTTGGACCAATTCGCCTTTAAATTGGATGTGGGAAGCACTGTAGGTGGAGGCCTTGCAAAAGGCGGTTAGATTTAGACAATTAGATCTTTAACGTTGCTGACCATTTCAATCTTTATGCCCATCACCTTTCAGCCCATTATTCCGTGCGCTATCACCACCACGTATTTGGCGTTGGTCCGAATTAATTATATCTGTTGGGTTTGTCACGTACCTAACCAAATACGTACAAAGTGTAACGTCTGATCGCCTTGTACGGGCGGCGCTCAGGAAGGAAATTGTGTGATCGTACTTTTATATTAGCTTTTCGATCGAAGCTTCACTTGTCACATGGTTTAGAATTGAAATGCAATTTCGGTTCGCATTTCCGAAGTGCCTTACGTCCGGTCCACGGAGCGTTGAACCTATATGGGAAGTGATAATTATTATAGATACGTTCACTAATAAATTTGGAAGTAATATATATGAATTTCTGATTGTCTTATGTATTTGGTTTTTACGGATGTTTTTTTACTACACTAATATAATTGTTATTTCATGAGATGTATTAGTATTGTTGAGAAATGTATTTTGTGATAATATTATGTCATGTATAAGGGTGAGCAACACAAGCATAGACTATTTATTGACATTTCAATATAAATCTTCTATTTCAATTTCTCACACTAACTAGTCACTGAAGATCTCTCGTGGGGCAAATTTTCCTTGTCTTCATCTTTTCTTGTTTATTATTTGTCACTTCTTGTTTTGTACCCAATTGAAAAAAAACATTTACGCAGTAGTATATAAGTCTACTGTGAAATGAAAACATTCGTTGATAAACGTGTAGAAATTACAGATTTTTGATGTTAAACTCTTCGCTTACCTCAAAGCTATAAACTACGTAATTTCATAGTATTGCGGATGAAAATTACATTACAAGTCGGCAGTTATATAATGTGGTTTACTTATTGAAACTTCTGAGAAGTCTTGTTCGTGTGATTCGATTAGGTATAAAAATATATGAAATTATTGGATTTTAGTACTAAACTATTGCCTGTATGTTTTATTGGCCAAAGTTTAAGTAAGATTTATATATTAATATATCTTTTGTTTGTATTATATATATTATTTATTTCTAAGTTAATTTTAATTAACCACTATAAACGAGAAAAAAATGATAAATCAATTTAAAAAAACATACAATGTTGCGAGACTGTCGCTGCTTGTAAATATTCAACAGTAAAGAATTAATTAAAATTCTATCTATTCATACTAACGACTAATTAGACTAATTAGCGAAAAATACTCCTACCTCACTGATGGCAAAGTGCAGTCAAAATAATATTTTTGAACTCACTGATTTGCAATAAAGTTGTTTTATTTTACAACCATTTCGTTTGTTGGTGGTTAGTGTAAGGATATAAATACATTTGGAAATATTTATATTTCACTTTAAAGTTGGTAGGTATCGGTTACTAGCGGCTCACGCGGTGGAATCATCGGGGTTTGATTTGTTAGAATCTTCAAATAACGTTTAATGTATTTCTGTTTCTGACCGCGTTCGAACATAAAAATTTTTAGCGTTGAAATATGAACTAGCTTTTCTAAACTTTAGCTAGCCAGTCCAAGCCTCAGCCTGTTCAAGATGTTTGAACTGTGTATTGTATCAGTCAAACAGACTAGCAACTGCTGACCCGTCGGTAGTTTTCTGCGTATAGCAAATTTAACAAGGTTATTCTAAGTTACTTTTTTTTTATTATTATTATCCACTACAAGTTAGCCCTTGACGGCTATCTCACCTGGTGGTAAGTGATGATAGGATAGAAACGGGCTAACCTGTTAGGGGTATGGTAAACCCGAAATCCTAATTGGTTTCTACGCGTCATCGCAACGCTTAATCGCTTGGCGACACGTCTTTGTCGGTAAGGTAACTAGCCACGGCCGCAGCCTCCCACCAGACCAGACTCGAGCCGGGAATCGAACCCAGGACCTCCAACTTTATAAGGCGACAGCGCGCGCGCTGCGCCACGGAGGTCGTCAAAACAAAATTAATTAATGACAAAAATACGCTGTAGTTTATTCCTAATTCGTAGTACATTAGCGTTGTAAGAGAGATGGTGCTGTTTCTTTGTGTGCCGAATTAGTAGTGCAAAATATTTGTTCGCAGGACCGTATCTATTCATCTACATCGATGCTTACAATGAAATCACGGGTCGTTCCTAGCGATGCATAAATCAGACCGTTCATTTTGTTCGTTAGGGTCAGTGAATTCAATGACTGCATAAGTAGCTGTCATTACTGTGAGGGCATCTACATTATGTATCTTAATTTGTCCATTATGGAATTTCTAGAGACCAATCTGTCTTACTTAACCACTACAGTAGTTACCATTGTCTGTCTGTGCTCTCTATCTAGATAGAACAGTCCCAAAGTTTTGTTTCGCAAAAAATTGGCTCGCTAAAAATAATGCCGTCTCTTTCATACTGTAACCCCTGGCAAAGGATAACACTAAAGAACTGTAAATTTATTAAATAGTTACATGTACAACAGAATCGCCATCACTGTCTGTCTATCTGTCTACATGAGATCTTGTATAGACAGACATTTATTTTGAGAAATTAATTCGGCACGATGTCGCGTAGAAATCATTTAGGAGTGTGGGCTTACCACACCCCTAACAGGTAAGCACGCTACCATCCTAGAATATATCATCACTTACCACCAGGTGAGATAGCCGTCAAGGGCTAACTTGTAGTGTGTAAAAAAAAATGTTTACGTGATTACTATTTTGTTTTAGTATTGCATTTGTTAGTGTTACTTTCAATAGATACACCGTTTAAGCAAACTTTTTTTTTTTTAATATCTTTATTTATTATTAAGGAGTTTTATATTATCAATATATATGACAGTCCTATCTTACCTTACTATAAACTTATATCTACGACAATTTTTTCTTCCACCTCTGTAAGCAAACTTTAAACGTGTTAACTCCTGACTCTTTCAGTGAATCACCGATGCACATTATTCGCACAGATGACTCACTGAAGATTTAGCTCTACGGGGAAAAAAATATATTTTGGTAATGTCTCCCAGGTCGCTACTAAATAGCGAATGCGTTAATTTCACTCAGTTTTTAGAAATACGCGGCAACTGGCAAATTGTTTCGTGCCTGACAGTTGAGTAGATGCTAATTAATCATCCGTCACATGGTCATTTGGTGAATTAGTGGGTTAATCTGTATTGTTTACATCTGTTTTATATTACGGTTCACATTAAAAAAAAATATTTTATCGTAATAGATCAGTGAAAATATTACGAGTTTCAAGTTTCAGCGGTCATGTGATTTTTTTATCTAATAAAGTTATCGTTGGTGAAGTTTAAATTGTATGTTCTTGTTGGAGAACCCTATTATTTGATATTCTAGACACCATATCTGTAATATATTATGACGTAGTGTTTGTCATACTTCTTGTGTGTAAAATTTAACGTCACAAAAGCGTTTCGTTAGGCTGTGTTACATTAACAGTAAAGAATTTTAGTCCTAGGTAGGTTTAGTTTAAACCTACATCATAGTTAGGACTAAACCTAACTATGTTTTAGGTTTTTATGTTTTTAAATTCAGTTGTCAACAGGAAATTGTATGCAAAAAGATATTTGACTTTTTGAAATTTGAAAAGTACCACTATTATCGGTTTATTTACGATTCTTATCATGACGCAAGTGGTTTAAATAAACTGAAACTCTAGAAATCGCATAAGTTGGCCTTTCATAGAGATAGTTCCGTACCTCCAATAGTTTATTTCTTCCGATGGGCAATTAAAGGCGAGGGATTTTGTTCACAGTTTTCCGACACTTTTTTGACTTGGAGAGATTTTGTTGAGTGAGATAACCGAAGCGTTTACCGCAGCACGATTTCTCTTTAATCACAATGACATTACGTAAACTTTTCTCGTCCAGTAAATTCGAAGAAAATAGACGTCTGTTTTTCCATTTATGTAACGGGAACCCGAAAAACCAAAAGGTTTACGTCAAAACCAATATATCCTGATAGGCGTTGAAATGTCTAAATATTTGGTATCTTTTTGGTCGTGAATCACCAGGCCGCTGGCGGCACGAGCTTGCCCATATGGTTCTGACAGGACACGACTAATCAACGCGTGCGCATAGCTATTTACGGCTTAGTTACCTCCGTACCAGATAAATATCTGTCATTCAGAGGTTTACCATGACTTGTGGGCTACAATAAAAAAGTGTTAAACGAGGACTGGGGCTCCCACATAAAAAATAGCTGTAATCTTTCACGTTTACAAAACAAATAGTTTGTCTGCTTTCCTAGTTACCTATAATGTAACTTATTGCATATTTATATACGAATACAATATTAGTTTACCTACTAGTTTTGACAGTCTTGGAATTTATATTTAAAGATTCTTCGGGCTTATCGAGTATGTTTGGTAGACTGATAATTTTTTTTAAATCAAAATTATGTATATTTTGACGACCGCCGTGGCGCAGTTCGTGCGCTGTCGCATTATAAAGTTGGAGGTCCTTGGTTCGATTCCCAGCTCGAGTCTGGTCTGGTGGGAGGCTTCGGCCGTGGCAAGTTATCACCCTACCGACAAAGACGTGTTGCCAAGCGATTTAGCGTTCGGGCACAATGTCGTGTAGAAACCAATTGGGAGTATGGGCTTACCGTACCCCTAACAGGTTAGCCCGCTACCATCTTAGACCGCATCCTCGCTTACCATCAGATGAGATGCCGTCAAGGGCTTACTTGTGGTGAATAAAAAAAAATATATATTATGATGATTAAATAACACATCACAAAGAAAACTGTGACAAACATGCACTTGCGATCAAATTTGTTTACGACATATTACATATTTACATCTAAAGTAGCCTTGATCCATTAAAAACGTACCCGAGCTAGGCACCTCTCCTTTAAGATAAATGGAATATCTCCTAAGATATTTGATTTTTGTAACTTTACAAGGTGTCGCATAGGTAGAAAAACTTCAGATTTAATTAATTAATGCAAAATGATTCGAAATATATTGTGCAGTCGGCGCGTGCCTATACCTGTTTATAGATCATTTGCCTCTACACCAAATGATAATGATTATCCATGTGTTCAAACAAGTTCAAAAGATAACATTTTTTAGACGTGAATAAGCCTGATTTCGAAACGGGATTAACCTATAGGTCTCATGGAAAACATTATCTCCTATAAATTTTATATCAGTTTAAAATCCACGGAAAACATAATGAGACATTATATTGCATTGCTCTGTACTTTATGAGTAAAATAAAAGTACAGCCTGGACTGTTCAGGGATAATCTTTCTTATTATAAAGTAAAAGCAAGAAAATCTTTTAGGAAGATATTCATAAACGATTATAATAGAATATAAATAACAGAGTTCAATAGAGGGTATTGTTTGAAATCTTAAATAAAGAACATTTAAAATGAGAAAACAAAAACTCTGTCTCGTTTAGTTTCAATTAAAGGAAAGAGAAACTACGTACGTCACGGAAAATACATCATCTCATGACATCCCAGAAAAAAAAAACATGATCTATTAACTATGAACATGAGAACTAGAAGCCACCTTTGAGGGTTGATTTTCCAATAGTTAATATTCTATACATTTTATTATAAATCATTTGGCAATTTAAATAAGCTTCGTCGGCTTCTCGTCTATTTATCTTTGTTATTAAAAACCATGAAGTGAATGACATTAAGTATGTCCAAATTAAAGGACAACGCAAATTTAATTTACCGAAAGAAATTATGCCCCGCTATGTAAATTCTTATTAAATATACGGGATAAAAGTCTTGAAATTTTAGTGTCTTCAAATTAAAATGCCTTATGCGGCGGCACTCTTTATTCAAAAGACAAAACGACATTGCCACAAGAGCCTACCGAGATATCGCGGAGAACAGTTGTCAAAAACACATGAAACAGTACTGCCGATGGCGAATACTACCTGCTTTATTTTTTTTTTACGGACGTTTTTTAATGAAATTACTTTGTAATAATGTGGAACATATGCGTATCATTAATTCCGGTCACAGTAGTTCTCTTCACCTCTGTGGTCAAAGTGTTGTGAATTTAATTATGAGTGGGGCACATCGTCTTGAGTTTTAAAAAGCCAAGTTTATCTTAAAATTGTATTCTCTCTACGCTGAATAAAATTTGTAACTTTTAAAAAATTGTTTCATATGTATCAGAATGAGAGTATTTTTTTTAAGTATCGTATACATTAAGAGATAAAATTATATTTTATAATCAAGCCTATTGGGGGGATAATAGGCGATAGCCTGCTGGGAAAGACTACGGCCTCCCTTTGATGGGGATCGGGTGAAATCCTTCAAGCGCATATTTTAACTATGCGCGTAAATATCACTTAAATTAACAGTCAAAATAACCCGAAGAAACAGGCATCCCTTTAGTAGCTCGGGTGATAATAATGAACTCTAGAATCTAATATAAACTTAATTTTTGCAGCTATCCGCCGTGGCACAGAAAACCAACCAGCAAAGAAACCACGCAGTGATGGTGGCAATGACGGTGCGGGAGGCGGTCGTGACCACCTAGCGTATGGATGTCTACTGCGCAACGAACTCCTGGGCGCTCAAATTGAAGAACTCAGAGGTCCTCCAACAAACTGTGCGGAGGGCAACAGAGCTGCGCTTGGAGCTGTGCAGTTAGCATCAGCTGCGAGGGCAGCCTTGGCATACTCTCCGCCAGTTTTTAGGTTCCGAGCGCCGAAACATAGCGCCGAGGTAAGCCCAGTTCTTTCATTTACAACATATCATTAGTTTGCTCAACATTTCTATTTGTTTTTAATAATGTTAGGGTGGAAATGCGATCCGCCGGCCTGGTCGCGCACACAACCGCAGTTGTGTGCGCGAGCGAAACCCGTGACCCAGCCACCAGGCGGCGGGAAAGGATATACACCGTGGGGGTTTAGTCAGTAAGAGTCTGACATAACCGCTGCGTCTCCTCGGACGCGGGGTATCCATGAGGATTACCCACGTTAAAAAAAAAAAAAAAAGGGTGAAAATGCGATAAGCTGCGATTTAGACCGTCACCTATTCTAATAATATAAATAATAATAATTCGATATATTATTTGTAATATAGTATGTAATTCGTTTTAAATGTAAACGAAACCAATAATACGAACATATTTACTACCATAATTGGGTGGCCGAGGTTTTACATAGGGTTGGGTTAATCGATCAGTCAAATTATAAATTTAAAATTTAATTCGCAAAGGATATTCGCAAATCATAAACTCGGTTTTGTATCAGAATAGCAACGAAATCAAGTTACATTTGAAATACCCTTTTCGCACGAAATCTGGAATTCTCCCGGTTCAGGTAAGCCGATCAAAGTCGTATCTATACTTAGAATGTTTGGATTTAAATTGTAAAAGTTATGGTCGGCGATTAAATGGCGTACATTATATCCTGTCTCAAATGTTTGTATTTAATTAGCTTCGTGATTTAAGATAATTCATCTTTTCACTTTTATTTGTACGTACTCTCTAATGTGTCTGATGTGTCCCTAATTAGGTTTAAGAGTAATGTAAATTATTTATCGGTTGTGTATCATAACGTATTTTTTTAAGGAAAGTCAATTTCAGTTTATTGCTTAGCTACGATAATTCCTGATAGTAACTGACGATGCAATCATAGGTGGAAGCCGTGGTGGCAGTATTTAAACCTATACGTACTTCCCACCGGGTTCTAGTTCTACACGGCATCTACACGTTATGTCTTGACTGCAATCTAAACTGGTGGTTCGTAATGCAGTCCAAGAGTTAGCCCTGTTATGGATATAGTAGTTATATTAAAATCTAAATAGAATCTAGGTGGCATCCTGAACGCAAAATTTGCAAGTGTTTTCAGTAGCAACGGCTGAAGTTTCCTTCTAGACAGAACTAGGGGAAGTCTAGAAATTTAGACCTCTCAAAAGACCACATCTCGTATTACTTTGATAGGGAAAACGCCAGCGAGGACATATCTTACCTAAGCGATAATTTGCTCAGCCAATCATAGCTGTAGTTTACTTTACGTTCCATTCACCAGACCTGCTCCACACAGGATTAAACAAGTAAAGTTAGGCTCCGCCATAGTTGTCAGAAACTTAATCGCATGGATTTCCTAAAGCCATCAACATTTAGCCTTATTGTCCACTATATGTCGCTCATTGCTTTCATAAAAATTAGAAGGGGGAGAGAGATTAGGAGTGAAGGATGTTGACTTCCACCGTCTTGTAAAATCAGGTTCTGCGGTTGTCAACATGCACTCGAATCACATCAAGCCCGTTTATTTTTCATATCAAATATCAATACGCAGCAATATTTATGAAACAATATGAGTACTTGATTATGAAAATAGCGATGGCTAAGATTATTATTGAAATGCATAATCATGATTTAACATTCCATCTAAATGCAGAGCACCTAGGTGTATGTTTCAAAGAGGTTAATAGTTCACCTTCTAATGCATCAGCTTTGATTTTTAAAGCATGTCAAGACAAATACAATAAAGCGTGCAGTTTAAAAATTAATCTTTTTGTCCCATCAAATGGAAATAATTCCATATCAAATTAGTACGTTCGGTCTAAAAGGTAATATCAACAATAAATTTGCGAATTTGGACCTGTCTAATTGCATCAAGACTTTTATTTGCCATCAATATAACCTAATTGAAGAATAAAAGGTAATTAGTAATTTGCACGTTTTTATTTAAGACACCTGCGAAATGTTATATTTTTTGTGTGGACTTTTGATTTATGCTTTTATGCAGATCATGAAATGTCGACGATAAATTTCGTTAGGTGGATGAATGCCGAAGATCCGATGCTTTGATGTCACGGGGATATTTATGAACGCATCATGTTGATATATTTTCAAATATTTTTTTTCTTCGAAACTTGACGAGTTATTTAGAAAATATTAATGGACGACCGTTGTCTGAATGCGCGTCCTTTTTATTTTTCCCTATACCCTTTGATTTGCAAGCGCAATAAAACGCCTCTGCAAAATCTAAAGTTGCAACAATATTTTTTTGTGTCGAAAATCGTTTATGATTTTCGTCAATGTTTTTAAAATTTGGCCATAACGCGTAAATGATCTTAGCGATCAGAAATTACAGTTTGGCCCGAAAATTTTCATAAAAGACTTTGATTATCCATTTTGACCCCTGTATTTAACCCGATGTTGGTGGTTTTGAATTCGAATTGCCAATGTATTCAAATGGGCCATAACGTCGCGTAAAGTTCAACATCTTATGTGGATCGGATCTTGTTGTGACAGTATCTTCGTGAATTTAAAAAATAAACCTCGTAGGATGCCACGCTTAGGAGATTTTATTATAGGGTCATATGATGGTTCGTCCGTCTTATTGTAATTGCCAATCCACACAATTCTAGTAGCATTCCAGTGAAATGGAGTCCAGTGATGTATTGCTAAACAAATCATGTGAACAGTATTGAATCCTAAAACGAGATTGACAGTCTATTTTTCAATTCAGTACGCCTAAAAGTCCGCGAATAGAATAGAACGCCGTCAAGACGTGTTATTCAGTTGTATTGAACAAGTTTATAGTTTTTGTATCTGAATGATCGTGTAAAGGAAATAGACTGAAAACGTAAACGAGAGCATGCATTCCATTGGTAGGGACTTACTGGATTCCAGCGAGAGGAATAATGTAAATTGGCCATAACAAAGTGAATTTGGAGCGGTCTTCTAAAAGCTAACAGGTCTCTTAGCTTTAATCTTTATTACATTAGCATCTTCTTGCGCTCTTTGCTTCTTAGTTCTGAACTGCATATGTTCTTAATATAGAATTGGCAATGATGGCAATTTTGAATTTATGTGCATTGGTCCGTATTAGGGTTAGTGTAATTTGAAACTTTTAGTGCCCGTCACCATGGCGTGGTATCCAAAGTCGTAAATGTTAATTACTACCATCAGAAACCCAGGGTACAGAAATTATTAGTTTTTCGAAGTTGTGTTCATTTTTTGGCCTTGTTTCGAGCCCTTTTAGGTGATTTGATTTTATACTAAGTAGGTCATGTTAGATTTGATCATCTGGATTAAAGGGGTTCCTTACTTTTGAGTTATCGTCATCATGCTATTAGCGTTATGCTTTTGGGAACAGGTTTTCTTGGTCATAGCATAGAAGGTTTTATAGACCCACTAACCTATCAGATGCTAGGTTGTAGTAATAAATTACTTTTAAGGCATGCCAGTGTAACCGTAAACGGAACCGACGGCTTAACAATGTCTTTCCGAGGTCCGGTAATTTCCTTATTCAGGGCTGTTACTGTTACTTACAATTCTAGGCCCTACTCCTTACTTAAACCTTATGCCTGGAGAGCCACTGTAAAACGCTTCATTACTAGATCAACAAGGCCGCTTCAAGTACAGATTTTTAGATATTCAATAAGTATTTAGAACATCCTTTGTTCTCACGATGTTGTTCCGTCCGGTCTCTGATACCACCTTATTGGTTTTTGCGAACTATAAGCCGAATTGAGATTATATTAGATCGATAACGTACAGATTTTTTAAATTTTAAGTTTCATTTAGTAAACAAGACCACGATAGTTAAGTAGTGGTATTCAACACTCAGTAATATGCCGATACAAAGTAAGGATTGTTTATAAATTGCGCAATCGCCGGCCTCTTTTGTAATGAAGATCCAATTATCAAATGACACTCCTGTCTTATACACTTAGCACGTGTATTACTATATTTATAATTAACTTCTTAAAGTATGTGTCACTAAGTACGATGTACAGAAGCTTGCCTCCTGGCGGCAAAGTAATGGACGCTTTATAATTTATTCTTTTGTCTCGTAATTATTTATGCAAATGTGCGACGGTAGGTCGTTAGGCACGCTGGTTTTAAACTCTTAAACCTAGTTATCTATATGCAATTAGAAACATAAAAAAGAATACAAACACGTTTGCAGAGGATGTAGGTATAATGTGATTTGGTAGGAAATCCTTCCAGGCTGAACGAAATAAATTCGAAGTCCGTGAGAAATTTGTGTCTAACTAGGTATAAAACGGAAAACAAGATGGCGTGTGCAAAATTTTATGTATTGTAGGTACACGAGCATTCGCGAATGTTCTGGGAATGTAATTTTTCCGTTTCGCTTATTTTTGACTTTAGTTTAGTATCAAAATCGCCTTATGGTACGAGTGTGTAATGAAGCCGTCGTCGTGAAGGATGAAAAGAGCTTACTTAGATGGATCCACAGACACTTTGCTGTTTTTTAGTGTCGTAAAGGTCGACCACGGTCATTACCATGGTTTAGCCAGAACGACTTGTTAGAGTTTTTACCCCGGCTAAGTTTGTTGTGGGCTTCTTCTTAGACCGGGGCGCGTTTGGAACCCTCATATGTTATCACCATGAAATAACTACTATGTAAATTATTGACGCGTCAAAAGTGCCTTTTTAAGGACTATTTGAATAAAGATTATTTTGAATTTTGAATTTAATTTGTCACCGTACACGAGGCTAAGAGGTCAAATTTAAACCACTTCCTAACTTTTCCTGCTTTTTGCTCAGGATTCCTATCTCTATCTCCAACACGTTACTAAATGTAAATTAAATGTATTTATCAATGAAGTCCCAAATAAAAAGATATCGACGTACTGTACCCAAAACCCTAAAATATTGTCTACAGTGTTCCAGTAAACTTCTTTGAATAGGTGGCCTTTTATTTTGTATGTTCTTTAGTGTCAGAGGTCTGCAAAGATTATGCTCACGGCTAAGTCATTTGTTGCTAGCTGGATACAATAAGTAGTTGCGCTTCATTTACTCTCCATAAATCTCAGTCGTAGTTCGCAAATACCATACACTAATAATAAACTACAAATAATTACAACATCATCAATACCTTACCTACGCGCAAAAAAGGAAACCCGAAATTAATATTCATCAAGTTTCGACGTAACTTGAAAATAGTAGGTACACACAACTTGAACAAACATAGAAGCATCAAATTTTTAGTGTTAAGCAAACACAAGTAAACGTGTTGGGTCCGTAAAGAAGAAATAAAAGTGTCCACTTGCAAAAATACCTTTGTATTTCAATTATCGCCACGCAGACATTTAGCGTGTCGGTGACAATGACAGTACCAACAAAAACCATATTCTAATGCTTTTTTACACGATTCCATAAATATTACTCGTTCAAAATGCAAATTTATATACTGCCATGCTTAAAAGAGCAAGATAGTGCCGAGGTTTTTTTTTTACCAAATTAAGACCAACGAATGAAAAATAAATTTTATTATACGGTTATATTCAACTTTTAGTCTAGGTAGTCAGTTTTAGTTGGCTAATCTGGGGATAGGTCTCTTGCAGGATTTCGACACTTCACAGTCTAATCCTGTCCAGCGGCTGCCTGAGTCTCTTGATGTTCTCTTCCCCATTATCTGCGCCTTAAATGGCAGGCTCACCAGGGATTTTCAGTTTAAATTCCAAAGTACATTTTCGGTTCTTCAACGACTTTCGAACTTCATGCCCTGACCTTAGCCACTTCAGTTTCTTACTTTATTGAACGATTCTGCTACTTTGCTTCTTGTTGTCTATGGGTGAAATAACATATATAATATGATCACTTTATTTTCGTTTCATCTATTCTGAATATTTTTTGTCTTATCGTTTGTACATCTACTGACTATAACAGAGTTAATTTACACCACTTTACAAAAAAAAAAAACTGAGTGGATAGGACTAATACTTGCATAGTATAATACTTAAGTCCTTTCCTTTAGTCTCAAAAACTCAAAACCAAACACAATTGACATAGTAGATATTCTAAGCAAGGATAATTTCAAGGTTTTATTAATCGCACCTTCCAATTTTATTACTTGTGCATCTTTTTTCGCCGGCCATTACGCCCAATACAATGCCATTGTTTTTTACCATCGCAACATTTCTGGCCCCGTCATTTGTCTGTCCGACTGACATCACTCCAGTGGTGACAACGACCTAAAATAATTTATTAAAATTTTACGGTCAAACGCTTAGAATATTAACTTTTGCATGTCATTTGAGTGTCGATGTGTTTTTTCAATGCGGGGCTCAGTCGGATGCATGTGTAATGTGCTGGTCACGACTAGCGACTGCTCCGGCAGTTTTTTTTAGATACACACAGAAGTGAGCTTACAATTTTGAATGTATTTTTTTAAAGCACAAGTTTCAAACATTAAGATCGAAATGAAATCACCCAGCAGAGAATTCTCTGGTTTATCTGTAAATGTTCGATTGGGACGTCTATAAACATAACTTAAGAAGAAATCTTGAGTAAGCCGAATCAGGTCTTGATCCGAGTTTTGACATCATTTGCTTCATCGAATTCACGTAATTAATATTATTGAAAGAAAAAAGCTAATTAAATGAGTACTTGTCGTCTAACCGATGACTGCAGCATGTCAGAATGCCGATCGCATATCTGACTTGTTGCTATGGCATAAATCTCCGCTAGGTATTTAGACACCTAGGCTTCGGTGACGATAAAAAAGTCATAAATAAATTTCATCTAACTAAACTCGGATGTTTGTGAGTTGTTTTTGCGTATCACCATTTATGTGCATTAGCGTCTTGTCAGAGCATTGATTGGTATTCACGACCCTCACGACGTATGTGACCCCGCTGTCATCGCTGTACGCAAAAAGTAGAGTGCTTGTATCTTCGTTACTTAAGTCAAGAGGTCGGCTAAAGGTAAGGAAGCATTAGCGTCTAATGATGTGTTAATTGTAATGCTTGAGTTTGCTGTACATGTCTCGCGCATCGGTGTGACTGTTATAAGCTTAATTTTGATTTTCACAAGACATTATTTAAGATCGGGAATCGGGTGTCCGCTTTACATATCAATCAATAGTCTTACGTTACACAGAGTGGAGAAACGAATAGTTATCCATGCGGTGATCTAAGTTTAGGCAAACTTTTTAGGTAGTTTTTTTATAACAATTCAATGTATTCGGATGATCGGAGTCATCAAAAATTCATGACATTCTAGATTTGTGCTATGGGTACCACCCACTTGATTACACATGCATTGACCATTGAATACAAATTTCGGCTTTTGCCATAAGAATGCATTGACAGTGACTCAATTCCCAATGCGTCTCTATATAAATTTGCTTCGGTGCTTTGAATATATGCTAATTTTTTGGCCACCGAAGTATTTCTTGACAATTTATTGTTATCACACATTTTTGTACCTCCCTAATTTTTGTATATTTTATTCTCTACACCTTTTGTTTTAAATATTTCTACGTTATTGATTAATAATACGTGCTTGCCATTGTGTATTATTGCAAAATTTATTTACAATCACTCATTTACATAACAAAAACGATTTAATGCCCGTGCCTTGAAAGCTTAAAATTATTTGCTAAACCATCGTCCAATCATATTTTTGTAAAAAAAAAACTAATATTCAAGCTATTAACATAAGAAAATACCTAGAAGATTTTTTTGTACAAAAGCGTAATTTTGGTAGCAAACACAAAAAAATCTACTAAGCAGAGAACACGTGCCAATTTTTTACATCGTTCTCCACCTGACATGTTGTCGGGGTAAATCACCTCTAATTTAACAAGGTAGAGCATTGGAATTATATTCTAAAAGTTATTGAATCTCATGCAGTAGGTAGTCTGATAAATGAATAACTATTCTTGGAAAAAAATTACAGAGTTGTTAATTAAGCAGATATAATCAAAAATCAAAAATAGCTTTATTCTAATAAACCTATTACGGGCATCTATGAAACGTTGATTTCATTATTTCTATTCGTGAAGTGATGGTGATAACTACACTCGACAGCTTAAAATTAAAGCTTAGCTTTAGGTTAATTGATTGAAGAATTTATATGGACTGAATTAGTGGTTCTTGGAACATGTCAAAAGTTAAATATTTTTGTTATTGTTAAAAATCGCGAATTATTAAAAATTTGATTGGATTCATTATAAAATTATCTTAAGATTATATTTGCGCCTGTTACGAGAGTGTTTGCAATTTTATACTCACTCAGGGATAAAACTTTCCGTCGTAAGAATCATGCAGGCGCGACGAATTGCCAGGTTGTGGTTTATCTAATGCTTTTTGCTTTGAGACCTTGATCGGATAAAAGTCTAGACGCTTTGCAATTTACAAATTTTGCGCTTGCGCATTTCAATGATGCCTGCGATCCTGGGGTTCATTGGTCCGTTTGTATAACAGTCACTGCTGACTCTTTTTTTAATTTATTATCTCCCGTAAAAGTCGGAACGTATCCGTGATTAAAATTTTCAACGCACGAAGTGAACGGCGTGACGTATTTTTGCATTGGTGCAAAAAGTATTTGTGGTCCAAATTGAGATTTAATGCTAATGTTTGAAACACTTTTAAAAGTCTAATCGTCTAGAATTCGATCGCTTCACGCTATGGTCAATCTAATGTTCCGCATCCTTCGGGAGAGGAATAATGACGCCCAGAGAAATTGAATTCAATTTATAGTTCTCGCAAACTAAACCGTGACGAAGTGTTGTTACTCACGTGATTCGCAAGTAATCATAGAGATATAAAAAGTGTTATTACTGCTCTAAGAAGCTTTTAACTAATTAAATAGTTAATACATGTAGAAAAAATGCTTATACTTGTATATAAAATCTTAAAACACACTACTATTTCAAAGAGTTCCAGGATATATAAAGCACACGATAAAAACCAAATCATATATTAGGTCGCTATATAATCCAAATTATATAGCGACCATTACGACTGGTTTATTTGTAAATTAAAAAGCCCATACGTTCACTATAACGTTTCTTGGCAAAGACAACTCGCCGAGCAAGATACAAGGTTTAGTCTAGGCTTGCGATCATTGTCAGGGGATGAATTGTAACTTTTGCAAAGTTAGATTCGACAGATGCATTTTTTATTTTTATTTTTTGCCTGGCTGCATGAAATCGATTTCTTTGTAGTTGTATTTGAGAACAGATAGCAGGCTGCCGTTGTGTTTTTACAATCTAGATCATGTCTTAGATTGTCCCTGTATTAGAGCCTAGTCACGTTTGGAGTCATTGTGTAGGTTGCTGCTCTTAATTTCTAAGAGGTTCCAGTCGACATTTCTTGTTAATTATATCGTATTTTTTGTCGAATGCCCACCGGTGTTTGTATCTGGTACATTTGTGGCCTTGATTGTAAGATGTCATTTACTGATGTGTAAGTGCCTCTTTATGATTTTTTAACATTACAACTTTTATATTATAACAATGATTGAAAGTCCAGTGATTGACATTTACAAGTCACTAATCACCATGTGTACGTCCTATGTGTTATCTGATACATGAAATGTTGTAGTTTCCTAATACGACAGAGCCGTTGACTGACACCGCACTGCGGGTACACGTATCTCGACAATAGGATCCTTTATTGGTTGTTCGTTAGGTATTACGTTTAATCTGTACCTAGGATTGGCCTCTGGTATTATAGGTATCAGACGAGATCAGATTCGTTTACCCCTATTGTTATTTGGATGATATAAAAATAAAGAAATTAAAACTTTGAATCCTAATCGTTATTCTCGACTGTAGCCTTTAACAACACCCACACATAACGTTTTGTATTATGTTATATTCTTTTTGGTCTGCCTCTATGGTTTCGTAATACCTCGTTGGTCTAGTGGTTAGCAGGTTTGAATACGAATCATGACATTCGTCCTGGGTTTAATTTCCACAAATATAGTTAAATTATAATGTTTTTTTGTCTGTCCGCAAATAAACGTGTCCGCGTGGATTGGAGCAGCGCGAGAAGGCTTTAAATTCCTCTCTTCTTAGATAAGAAGCCTGTGTGAGAGGCTGCGGATGGTGATAATAATGACATCCATATCAAGTGTTTGTTTCACGTTCTTTGTATTAGTTAGTATGAAGATACATTTTGGTATCTAGGTAAACCATTTTAGGGTCTAAATTATTATGAGCGTAGCTCCTGTATCATCAGCGTTTAAAGTCAGAAGTGCTCATCCGTGTTCACTCAGTGGTTTGTTTACAAAATAAACACCTACCGATACGCGAGGGAATTTCGCAAGGCATCTTCTTGGCCTCCATTTTTTTTCCTATGCACACAACTCCTTGTTTGCAGAGGCTTTTGCGATCGAGGCCACATTGGGCTACGTTTGTTTACATTGTTAAGTCAATTGAAACAGCATATTGAGTTAAATTTATTACACCGATTTCTAATTAGTGAGACTTTTGACTTACCCCGCTGACAGTATTTCGTTTTTTTTTCGCTTTTTCTTAAATTCGCGTTTTTTAAATGAAAAATTGTTCAATAACCATAACGACTGCTTGCCGTAATTGTATTAGATATTTCTGTAATAGAGTTGTCAAAAGGGCGCGACAAACATATCATACGCGAAAATAACGTATCTTAATCGGTACATCACAGGATTGGCGGCTGAAGTTAATAATCAATCCAAATTAAAATTCAAATCGCTAATTAAATTTGTAAAACAATCCATGTTCTATTTTTTTAAGTTATCTGAATATTTTAGATTAGATTCGTATCTTTTCATTTGTGACTATCATCATCATCATGATCAACCCATTTTCGGCTCACTACAGAGCGCGGGTCTCCTCTTAATACGAGTAGGGTTTGGCCATAGTCCACCGCGCTGGCCGTGTGCGGATTGGCAGACTTCACACGCCTTTGGGAACATTATGGAGAACTCTCAGGCGTGCAGGTTTCCTCACGATGTTTTCCTTCATCGTTGAAGCGAGTGATATTTTAATTTTTTTAATTAATTTGTGACTATAGTTGTAGATAAATGCAACATTCAGTACATAACTGTACCTGTGTTAACAAAACTTTTACTAACAAAATCTACTTGGACCCTGACAGGCACGTGAAATTCAAATCAATTCGCTATATATTTGTATTCTCGTTGGGTTAAATGAAAGCGGACCAAAGATTTGTATAGTTACATTTTTTTTATGCGCATCTAACGTGACCTGTTTACGGATATGTGCAGGTCACAAAATATGCCATCCATTTTTAGTACCAATCAATCTCTTATCTAAGATCTAGTCACTACATGGTAAATTTCTTGCTTTTTATGCGTCTGCTGTCTGAGGTTAATAAACTTGAATTCTGATTGCTCATTCATCTTACATCATTGTGGTTTGCGTTATATTGAAATTTTTCTTGTACTTTTTCTCAAAGCTGTCATGTCATTAGTATAATTCGTGCATTGCATTCTGTGATTCTTAATCTATTTAAATGGTCTTTTTTCTGTGAAGTACAATTTGTTAAACTTAATAAATAAGCCTGTTAGGTTCCTCGTTAAAATATTTTACATCCGTACATTCCTTTTAAGTATATTCAGTAGCTGCCGGCAGTTGTGCTGGACATCTATTAGGTCGATGTCCATTGTATAATTCATATCGCTTTGCGATCTATTGTGCGGCGCTTTTTGTCTATTCTCGTTGAATGGAGCAATTGTCAGTAGAGGAAATAGGCAATTGCGGATCTATACATTCTTCATGTAAGCTAGTCTATGCAATGATCACTACCGTCACGCCACTTCAGTCTTTCTATATTTAAATTCTCAACTTATTTTGTACTCAATTTAAAATGCAGGATGTTGAGTCTAGTTTTTTTTTTTGTATCTGATTAAACACTTTATAAAATGGTGATGATAGCAAAACATGCTCTTAGTGTTAGGTAAATATTTATGTTTTGATTACATCATGACGTGACGTAAAATTGCTTCAAGCATAACCACGGTAATGTTTTTCTGACATTATGTAAAAACATAATTCGTCTAATCAAAATAGCATTAGGCAAATTGTTAAAGAGGTCATTTTTTTTTGCTTTTGTAGAGTTACACTTTTAATCCTACTTAGTCATCATTATCAACCCATTACAGGTCAACTAAAGGGCGAGCATGTCTTCTCATCATTTGACGGTTTGTGGTCGTAATGCACTACACTGGTCAAGTGCGGAATGGTAGACTCTTAACGTTTTTGAAAACATTATGTAGAAACTATCAGGCATACAGGTTTCTTTAAGCCTTTCCTTCGCCATTAAAGCAAGTGATATTTAATTTTTTATAGCTAAAATTAAATTAAAAACGTAAATACTCCCGATAAGTTAGAGGTGCGTGCAAAACACCGAACTCGGTCCAACCGAAAAAGGGGCAGATTTCTTAACCACTTGTCTATCGTACCTCTCAACCTATCGTACATCTACCACCGTTTTTATTAACTTGCCATGCGTAACTTAAATTCTGTAATATAAATCATACCTTTTGGATAAATATTGCAATCCTTCGGGTTAAATCTAATGTTCTAATATATCATCGGATTTCTCAAAATCACCGTGTCCAATTACTGATTTATTGTACGTCTCATTATAAGATGAGTGAGAGATAAACATAATTGCATACTGCTTGTAGGGAAGATACAACTATACAACTTATATCTATAACTATATACTATACTTATATCTGTATCTACAACAACTTTAATGTTACAAGGAATAATATAAAACAAATCAAGACCGTAAAATATTAGGATTGAAAGGCGGCTTTATACTTATAGTGATCTATTAAAGCGTTTAAAAAAATTCGTGCGTAAAAATTCGACATGTCAGAGATCCATAATCCTAACCTAAAATTTATGATTCTGAGTAACATACCTGAACCTGAAATCCACGTGAATCTCAGCTGATGGACTTCGCATTAAAAAACCAGTTGCAATTTCCTGCAGACAATTTTCGGCTTACGTAATATTATAATATGCATTCGTTTTCGACCACATACCAAGGCCACTGGAGCGACGACCACACGGGGGGCGGGGCGTTTACTAAGTCAATATCATCTTAAGTGGCAGTTGTGAGTTAATCATCATGCACATAATGCACTTTCAATCTTGTTTCAGCAACACCGTTATTTAATTCATAGGTGTTCACGTGCTGATCGGTTTCAACATCAAATCCATGTGTTTCTTTATTTGTTATGACTGAATAACCTAAATTCAATGTAACGGGTATGGGCTCGATATCTCGTAGTATTACGTGTAAATCCCCTTTTTTATCAACAATATTTATTGTGAGTGCGCTTAACGCTCATGTTTATGTGCCAGCGTCTTATGTTTTTGTTTGAAGTGGGTGTCACAGCACAGTTACATTTCCATTTGAATCGCAATAATGTGGTTCCAAAGGTGGCGAGACGTGTCCTTTCCATGTGGAATGGTTTAAACACTGAGTGGGCCTTTCGTATGCTCACCAGTTCTCCGCCCACGCCGTTCATATTTATTCTATTTTAGAAAAAAATAAATAAATATTCCTATTGAAGTTACTAAGCTCGCAGTGTCAGTTTAAATTTCCGTCCCACGTTTGCTATGCTTTACGAAGATTTGTTATTAATATGCCGCAACAAGCAGGGTTCATGGTCATGTGTATGGCCGTGAGATTACTCGAAATGTGCACTTTTTGCAGTAAATTACCGAGAAGTTTCTACTTTTCGCAGTCAAAAAATCTCATAACATTTTTATAGTGAGATAATAAACTAAAAGCATAATATTCATCTAATGGTTTTTTAGTGCCCGTATATTATGTTGGGAGGTACATTAAAGAATGTAGAGCAATGTAGCGGTAGTAGTCCAACCTTTAATGGGGGTACTATTATTCTCTTTGATATAATAATATCAATCACAGAACATTATAATAAGTATTACGATGATGACTTGAAAGCTTGTATAAAAAAAATCGCTGACAAACCGAGACGCTATCAAATGGTACGAAGTGAAATTTGGTTTCTTGGTTTTTTTTCAGACGTTTTTCTACCGCGATTCAAATAAAAGAACACGGGTAGCTGAACCTTTCAAGGACTGAGCGTTACGCTTCAGAAGTTATCTAGATAATTGCCCGACTGGGCCTCTTAGATTTTCACAATAAACCGACGGTTTCAATAAAAACAAATACACTACTGTTTCCTAATGTGTAATAATTTGCAAATAAGTTTTTTTTTTAATAAATGCTTAATAAGATCGCACGAAGAAGATGTTCTTTTTTGTAGATAGATGCCTTTGCCACTATTACGGCGGTTAAATTAGTTGATTCAATTTGTCCGTAGTTTTTGCTCTATCGGGGTTTTCTGTTTTGGCGGGCATTTGTCTTTTTAATACGCGATCCATAATTTGTTAATCTAAAATTGTCTCTCTAATATAACTTAGCTTGTTGATTATAGTAGTATGTTGTTAATAATTACAATTGAAAATACATATACATATTTAATATTGTTTAATATTTTTTGTAATGAAAACGTTATCAAGATTAGTTTTAATTTACTTAATATGATATTTATCAAATAGTAAAATGAAATCAATAGTGCCTGTTTGAATTTTTGTAACTGCCAAAATTACGTGGTCGGGACGTGCTTCCACTTCGACTTCATCGTACTCAATAATCACAATCCGTTGTACATTTTCTAATACATTGGGCGATAGTAGCTGTGAACTCAATACAGACTCAAGTCTATTATTTTGGTCATCGTATCTTGATGAGTTCTCTGTATCTATAATGAGATTGTCAAGAGATACCTGTAACCAATCGTTTTTATACGAGTACTAAAGTAAAGTTTTATTTTTTTGCTGACCCACGCACTTATTCACTGATGAAAGATTTGTTAAGACGCAGTTAAAGTTTTTGATTTTTATTAAATTTATTTCCTCATTTGTTGTACTCATGTTATCAAGTGTCGATCGAATTGCAAACACGCGTTTAAAAGTTTCTGCTACTAGCATTAGTTCTTATAAAAGGTTTTTAAGCAAACCATCTCGTAATAAATGTCTCTGACCAACCAAAAATGCATGCCACAATTTTTTCTTACCTGTCTCGTCTTTCGACTTTGTAATTTAACGTTAGGTCTTTGCTCTGTCACGTTCATTTGATTCAGGTTTTTTATTGCGTTTACTTATTTTAGTGCACTTTACGACATAATGCTAAACATCTATATAACATTCGAAATTAACTTTTGTATTATTCACACGTTTTAAAGGTTTCTTCAGAAATGCCTTTTTCCCCTTCGTTTCTTGTAAATACTTGTGTTTTGATGCAAATTTAATCTTTTGTTTCAGGAGAATATTGACCCGTCGCCTTACAGCCTGTCACCTGTGTCAGCCAAGTCACAAAAGCTTTTGCGATCGCCTCGCAAAGCTACACGGAAAATCTCAAGGATTCCCTTCAAGGTATTACTATGCTAATGACGTGAAATGTATTTCTTCTCCTAATTTAGTGGGTTTGGTGATCCCCACCCACTATATTAAACTCCCATACCGTACAGGTCTCACAGCACTTTTCTGGAACGAAAAGAAGTGTTGTCTAGGACCGTACGACACTGTATCAACCATTTTCATTTTGTTGCAGGTGTTAGACGCGCCCGAGTTGCAAGATGACTTTTACCTGAATCTGGTGGATTGGTCGGCGCAGAACGTACTCAGCGTGGGCCTAGGAAGCTGTGTTTACTTGTGGAGCGCATGCACTAGCCAGGTAAATTAGTCAACCTATTACCGGCTAACTACAGAGCAAGGGTCTCCTCTCAATATGAGAAGGGTTTGGCCATAGTCCACCACGCTGGCCATGTGCGGATTGGCAGACTTCACACGCCTTTGAGAACATTATGGAGAACTCTCAGGCGTGCAGGTTTCCTCACGAGGTTTTCCTTCACCGTTGAGGCGAGTGATATTTTAATTGCTTAAAATACAGACAGTTTATGTGAACTGTACAAATAAATACACGTGCTCTTCTAAACACTCGAGAAAGTGCCTCTGGTTGGTCAATGTTTAGAATTTATAAGACTTCGTAAAACCCAGTGTTCATAATTGTTTGCTCTGACCCAAGACATCTCGATCCGTAGACTACTTACTACCAACTAAAACAGTGATGCATGCAGATTACGTGACATGTAGAATAAAGGCTGGGCAATGTTTTTATTAGCATACCTCATCTAGAATCTAGATTGTGCAGATAAATTTGGAAGTATCCTGTGGAGTTATCTGAACAATGCGTTGCTGATAACGTCGAGCATACGCGAGAACATCGCCATTACCATTTCTAGTTACAGTGTTAGTTTTACGACTTATTAATGAGCTATCTATTATTTTAATTAACTTTTTAAATATTAGCGCAACAATGGTTCCGTAAATTTATTTTATTGATTTCCTTGTAATTGGAATAATATGGTTAATTTTCCAAAAACTTGTCATTATCATCATGATCATGATCAACCCATTGCCGGTACACTACTCCTCGCAATATGAGAAGGGTTTGGCCATAGTCCACCACGCTGGCCATGTGCGGATTGTCAATTGGTAGACATTGCACGCCTTTGATAATATTATAGAGAACACTCAGGCATGCAGGTTTCCTAACGATGCTTTCTTTCACCGTTTAAGCGAGTTGTACCTTACCTTGTACTAGGTCAAAAATCATGCTAATAAACATTGTGTCTAAGTTCCTTCTTTTGAGCTATTGGTAATGATTGTTCGTTAGCTTAATATTATAAATGTGATATAATATGAAAGTGTGGATGTTTGTAACTCAATCACGCAAAAACGGCTGAACGGTTTTGAATGAAATTTGGCATGCATGTAAGTTTTGACATGGAAAAGCTCATAGACTACCTTTTGTTCCGATTCCTTAAGAAGTTCCCGATGGAAAATTTAAAATTGTTTACGGGCGAAGCTTTAGACTCAATTCTGAAGTCTACGCAGTCGCGGGCAGAAGCTAGTTGTATAATGTATTTTTGTCAATTATTATTCGAAACTTTATCAAGGTAAGTTATAATTTATATATGGTATTTATTAAATAGTAAAATAAAATCCGAAGTGCATGACAAATTTGCCTGTTTCAATTTTTGCATCTGAAGAACTGCCAAAATTACGTCATTGAATTGCGGTATATATACAAAACAAAAACGTTCCATTCTTGTTGGTCTAAAGAACCCCAAATAGCGATACACATTTTTTAAGAGCAAACAGGAAATCGCACTAAAAAACGAGGCGAAATATCAATATATACCTAATGTCTATCATATTACATGTATTTATGCAAAACAACAGACCTTCCAATGCAAATTATATTTTATTCGTACACACCTAAATAAAAACATAATAAACATGCATTTCGGTAAAAAGTCATTGGCCCATGAGGGGATCGAACCCGCGACCTTCGCGTTATTAGCACGACGCTCTAACCAACTGAGCTAATGGGCCGGTGAGTTATACCCCAAAAATGTTCTGGTTATTCACGCAGGACACTTTTAGTATTTGGTTAGGAGAGTTTTATCTCAGTATCAGAACGGAGGGTGAGTTCTATAAAGCGTACATCGACTTTGCTCAGCCATACTTAGTGTTAATAATAGTTTAAAAAACTAAAAAAACACGCTACTGCACGCATGCGTAGTTCGCGCACTAGCTCTGTCTCTCTTACTCGCATGCAAAGGATGCGGAAAGAAATTAATTAATCCTGGCGAATCTAATTAGGATAATCGGATATTTTGATCGGATTATTGCATTGTCATCGACCTTTGACAGGTGTGCAAAGTTTGAATCAAATCTGATCGTTCAAAGTAGGGCAAAATCGAGCTCAAAGGAGTCGGTTACAAACAAACAAACAAACAAACATACATACATACAGGTGAAGCTAATAAAAGCGTGTTAAAAAGGGACAGATTTATGTCGGCCACGTAACTTTGTCTCGTTTTAAATGTGTCTCGTGACTAGAGGTAAGGCTAAGGGTACTTTATAAATCTAGACCTAAACTATATGTACTGCTTTTCGATGATATTATTGTGATCGATTGCTATTGGTAGATCGTTTAATAAAGCGACTTGTGAATATCGCTCGAGCTACTTTTGGGTTTGATAGTGGTATAAAAATCGCTTGCTGCAGGGCGCAAATACTAAATTGGGAATCGGCGTGATGCGTATACGCATATACGCAAAACTGAAAGCTGCGATGCGAAACGCTGCGTTGCGAATTTGTGCGGCAAAGGACATTTAATCATTAGACTTCGTACTAAGTAGTGACATGGATCGTAAAAATATATTGATTAAAGATTGTGCATAGCCGTAATTGATAACACGATATTTGACACAAAATATGAACTTGGACTGGGTTTATATATTAATCTTTTTTATGTAGATACACTGATTTTTATGAAATTACTTTATTATTATTTTATTAACTAGCGGGTATCCGCGACTTCGTCTGCGCAGGATTAGTATTTCGAGTAGCTTATAGTAGCGTGGCGTGGAAAAGAACATTATGGCATTAAAATTATCACGCAGATGGTAGATTTTTTCCTACTTACTTGACATGACACTTATCATTATATTTTGGACACAATATCTTTATAAGTTGTAGCATATGTGTTATTCTGATGTATAAGCTATATTATTGTAAAGTTTCATAAAAACCCTATCATTATTTTTTCATGAAAGAGTAACAAACATCCATCCATCCATCCATCCATACATACATACAAACTTTCGCGTTTATAAAATTAGTAGAATTAAATCTTTTTCAGGATAAATAGCTTATGGTCATCTTCAGAATGCTTCTAGCTCCTAGATCAGTGGATGAGAAGAATATAGGTAGATAGTTGATGCGACATAAAACTGACGTGAAATTATTGAATCGATAAACCAGTTGGCAGCTCAATACCGGGTAATAAAATCCGTCTAGTTCAGTGCATCGGTGTTTATAGACAGATTATGGATGAATATAAAACGGTCAAGCCTGAGTTCACACTATAGATTCAATCAAGACTGACCAGATACTTAACGCAATAGAGAAGCGAGTGTGCTGTGATTTATGTGCCTCCTAACGAATTATCTTTTTAATGATTCATGTTACTCAAGCGAATGGCCTGTTTTTTTTTTTTGGCAATCTGTGAAGATCTCATTAGGCAGGGTTGATGTTTAGGAGTTGACATTTAATAAGGGCGTCCCAGCGTATATTTATTCTCACTGTTGGGCATAGTCCTTATCACTTAGGAGCATGACCCCGTCCGACCCCCCCGTTATCCCAAACGTCGCCTAAGCCGAGGTTCGGCCTCAAAGGAGGCGCCCTTAGGCAGTCGTTCTCTTAGTTTCTTCGAGCCCTAGGGCTCAAAATTTCTTCTGGCATAGCTTCTTTCCAAAGCTCGCCAAACAGCCCGGTTACGCTGTGGCAACCAATAGGGTTTTCACAGCTAATAGACAGTCCGAAAAAAAAAAAAATTAGGTGCATGAGATTTAGTGCGTTGGCTTTATCCGTTACTCCTATGGAACTAAGAACTGGATCTAACCAGTGGTTTCTCTAGAACTAACAAAAGCACAAAACAATGTGCTACGATATATAAGGATGCTTGGGCTATGTGTTGATATAGTGAAATTATCCCCTTACTGGCCCACTACAGGGCACGACGAAAGTTTTAGGCCGCAGTGACCACTTGGAGTAGATTTCGAGGGCCTTTAAAAAATACGCAGAACTCTCAGGCATACAGGGACTACCCAGTTACCTCAGATAAATAAGGATGCTTGGGCTATGTGTTGATATAGTGAAATTATCCCCTTACTGGCCCACTACAGGGCACGACGAAAGTTTTAGGCCGCAGTGAGCAATTGGAGTAGATTTCGAACGCTTTTAAAAAATACGGAGAACTCTCAGGCATACAGGGACTACCTACCCAGTTACCTCGAGATGTTTTTCTTCACTATTAAATCAGATGCAAGTAATAGTTTAGTTTAACTATCTCTACAGAATTTCGTCAAGATCTGTGCTATTGGATTTTGTACAAGTAATCGTTTTTCCATTTCGTTGTTAATTTTTTGAAGTCCGGTTTGACTACATAATCGCTTTAATTAATTCACTTTTGACCAGTGTTATACTGTATTTCAAATCATTTCATATTCTAAACGCCTAATTTTTATTCTTAAAGCACCGTTTCGAATTCGGACTTGGCCTGACCCACGTGTCTATGCGCCGGGGCGGTAGGATTCGCAGACAGTTTTTTTATACGTATTATGAAAATGAGATAGACAGCTGTTGGCGCATACCTAGTAGAGCAGGTCCATGACGAGCAAAGGCCAAGTCTTCGGACTGAACTCTTAATATAATTACGTAAGATTAAATCGTGTTTAGAAGCGGTGATAGCCTAGTGGTTAGGGCGTCAGCCTCCTAATCAGAGGTCGGCGGTTCGAATCCGGGCACGCACCTCTAACTTTTCGGAGTTATGTGCGTTTTTTTTTTAAAACAATTAAAATATCACTTGCTTCAACGGTGAAGGAAAACATCGTGAGGAAACCTGCACGCCTGAGAGTTCTCCATAATGTTCTCAAAAGGCGTGTGAAGTCTGCCAATCCGCACATGGCCAGCGTGGTGGACTATGGCCAAACCCTTCTCATATTGAGAGGAGACCAGTGCTCTGTAGTGAGCCGGTAATGGGTTGTTCATGATGATGATGATGAAATCGTGTTTAATACTACTATAGTTCTCACTCTATTCTCTTCTACATAAGAGTTTACTTCAATTAATATATTTACCTACTTGCAATAGAAGGTACATTTCGTATTATATTTAATAAACAAGCATATCCGATTTTTTCTAATTCTTCCGCTTGAAATATGGTTGTTAGAAATTCCCAGTGGTAAACCTTAAATTTCCCGGGGGTTTAAGATCCAATCTATCTATATAATAAATTAGCTTATTATTATTATCGACCCATTGTTAGCTCACTACAGAGCACGGGTCTCCTCTCAATATGAGAAGGATTTGGCCACCACGCTGGCCACGTGCGGATTGGCAGACTTCATAAACACTTTGAGAACATTATGGAGAACTTTCTTTTTATAATTTTTTTCCCTTTGTGAAAACCGTCCACGGTCTTCAACAAATATATATATAACGAGTTAGCCTAGCCTTTCTGGAGTTCTGCACTTAGTGACACATTTAACGATTCGAAACGATTATAAAGATGAAGGAACCAAATTAGGCAGCAATCACAATATAACTTTTAAGATTCAAACTTAAGCTCTAAAGGTTATTTGAATGGTTCTGTATTGTAATTTATTATAATTATTGCACTGATTAAAACTGTGGCACTTCAAGCATGACGTTTCTAATGGGAGGTATAGGCAAGTAACTAGACGTAAAGAGGAATAAATGATGGAATATTTCTAAAGCCATCTGTAACGGGATCTGCGGAAGCTTTCAACGCAATAAATATTTGAGAGAAAATTGTAATATGTATCATTAAAAATCTGGCATTTTAATTCCTATCATCATCATCATGATCAACCCATTACCGGCTCACTACAGAGCATGAATCTCTCTTCAATATGAGAAGGGTTTGGCCATAGTCCACTACGCTGGCCACGTGCGGATTGGCAGACTTCACACGCCTTTGAGAACATTATGAACATTCCGGCGTGCAGGTTTCCTCACGATGGTTTCCTTCACCGTTTTTTTTTTTTTTGTTAAAACGCACATAACTCCGAAAAGTTAGAGGTACGTGCCCGGATTCGAACCGCCGACCTCTGATTAGGAGGCTGACGCCCTAACAACTAGGCTATCACCGCTTCAATTATATTGAACCAATTGAATTCAATTATATTTAATTCCTATATTGAACCCTAATCACTAAATTGTAGGTACATAGTTGCAACACTGCAGGCCATATTGTATTAGAACCTTTTTTTGCTCTTTTTTATATCTCAAACCTATATGAAGAATTAAATTTGCGTTGTAAATAAAAATTTTAATTGAATAATCGCACTGCAATAAACGATCAATTTGATCCTTATGATTTCGTCTGCGATTTTGTGTTTAATTATTTCGTCCCGGATACAGGTTTAACAATACGTAATATAGCTGTACACTTTTATATGTAATACATGTATAACTTGTAATACGTATAGTATAATACAAGCATAGTTCAAAGCTCTTTGTGCAGTTGTGAGTTATACAAAGAAGGTATTCCGTATGTTTAAGACAAACAATAAAATCTAAAACTGCCGGCATTGCTAGGTAGGTTGCTGGGTAGGACTTGGGTAGACAGCAGACAGTCTAAGACTTACTTCCATCTAGCTACCCGTCATTGTACGAGTCTATTTACTGGGGGGGATACTATTTATATTAGGCAAGGGCGGTTGGTATACGTCCGGGAAGTATACAATGGATTCCCCAGGCGTTCAGCAAATCCAGCGAGAAGTATATGCCTTGGTGGTTTTTATTTCGAGTCCTACATATAACCCATCCTGTCCATAGATTCAGGTGTCATAAAACTTATCCACAGCTCCAAAAAACGCTACTTCCATCCCTAATCAATCGATCAGCCTAAAGACGCCCACTGCTGGACATAGGCCTTTCCGAAGGCGCGCCACCACACACGGTCCTCCATGGCCTTCCGCTTACTTCCATCCCTGAAGTAACATTATTTCAATATTGTTATGCCATACTTTCATCATCATCATCATGATCAACCCATTACCGGCTCACTACAGAGCACGGGTCTCCTCTCAATATGAGAAGGGTTGGCCATAGTCCACCACGCTGGCCATGTGTGGATTGGCAGATGATTAAAGCCAGTTAAGTTAAGGGTTACTATGTTATTTCGGTGCCATTTGGATTGAGCTCGCCATACGCTCTCTTAACACCGTACTTATAAACCGAGATCTCAGTATCTAACAGAACCGTATTAAAACCTTCATCGAACTACGCTTCACCTTCGTCAGTCAGTCAATCAGCTTCTAATGTACCGGTCAAAATATGATCAACAACTATCTTGGGAACCTGTTGACATATTGTCTGTTTATTCGTCATGAACCGATCTTGAGAATTTCTTAGCTCAAAGTTTATTTAGGCGTAGCATAATGATTATTTTATTGTGCTCATTGTGTTTAAATTATAACAGTCAATATGTAGTGATTATTTACTGTCATTATAAGTATTAGAGTTTTAGAATTTATTCTACGAAACAGGCGCTAATTTGTAACGTAACAAAAAAATGGTACAAGTATTTTTTACTCGCTACGTGTAGATAGTGGGTACGTGGACGTACTCAATCTAATTAAGTATTATAAAACTAGTTGTTTTTTAGTGGTACAGCGAAACACTGCAAGTCACTGTTATCAGGGCGCGCAGGTATTATTAAATGCAGGTCATTCGCCCATGTACTAAGCCGATCTGGACTGGAACTAGTATACCCCCGCAGCGCGCGTCACGCCCACAAATCCATGCTACCGTGCACGATGTACTCTAATCCATACTACATATTCATATATTCAATGCAATAGTGTGCCTGCCGGTTTTATTTCTTAACCTATTTGTTTTTATTACTGTAACACTACAAACAAAATTCAACTAACTCACTCGTCACTCTAACTTGCCAAGTTGAAACTAGATGGCGCTGACTGTGTGTTGGCAAAAAGTATATCGCGTTAAGGAGATCGCCCGAGCCTATTACAAGAGACCGCCACAAGCCAGCGTATAATGTTCCCAACGTCACCCTAAGTCGAGGTCCGAGTCTCACAGGAGACGCCCTTAGGGGGACGTTCCCTCAGAGTTCCCTCGTCGAGCCCAGATGCTCCACTCTCAGGCTGAGCTTCATGCTCGCCAAAAACCCCCGGTGACGCAGTAGTAACTATTATGGTTGTGGAGACACTTGCCGGACTCTGTCTTTTCTCCATTGTTGTGCTTCCGACCTTCGCTTCCACTGCGTGAGACGTTGGTTAGGGACTCGTTAAGTTGGTGAAGATTCCGACCCCCAGTTTATCTTGGAGGAACCGCTCCTCGCTACAACTGTCATCCCACGTGCAAGCAGGGCTGATCTCCTCCATACATTACTATATATATTAAAAATTCACGTCGCACATTTGCTCTGTTGCTAAAAAAAAAGGAAAAACAAACAAAATATATTTTCGCAGTTCAAATAATGGTATGATGATTATTAACAAGGTATGCAATGTGCTGACTGAATGAAATTTTGCATACTTTCTTATCTTAAATGCATATTGCATTTAAGATAAGAAAGTCCCTATCCAAATTTATTCCTCTAATATTATATTGTAAGTATTGATGGATGGATGTTAATTTCACGTGTAAACTACTGAATGGATTTTTATGAAAGTTTACAATATTTATTTATTTATTTCTTTGTACGTACATGTTGTGATAGCCTGATCAGAGGTCGGGGGTTCGAATCCGGGTACGCACCTCTAACTTTTCAAAGTTATGTGCTTTATTAAGCAATTAAAATATCACTTGCTTCAACGGTGAAGGAAAACATCGTGAGGAAACCTGCATGCCTGAGAGTTTATAATATTATCAAAGGCGTGTTAAGTCTGCCAATCCGCACATGGCCAGCGTGGTGGACTATGGCTAAACCCTTCTCATATTGAGAGGAGACAGAGCACGGGTCTCCTCTCAATGTGAGATATATATAGTGAGCCGGCAATGGGTTGATCATGATGATGATGATGATGACATACATGTTTACATAAAACAATATTTACGGCTAGCATAAGAAAACCTGGTAAATAAGGTTTGAATAATATAGCTTATACATCAGAATAGCACATAGGCAAAAATTTATAAAGATATTGTGTAAATTGTCCAAAATATGACGATAAGTGTCAGGAAAGCAAGAAAAAATCTATCATAATGTTAGTTCTTTTCTACGCATAGCTAATATAAGCTACTCGAAATATTAATACTGTGCAGACGAAGTCGCAGGATCAGCTAGTCATATATATTTTCTTAAAATTCTTTATCCAGTCCATGCCGTCAATTAAAATGTATAATAATGTCACTCTATGTTTGATTGTTCTGTCATTACTCATTTCATGTAGTTACATGAAAAGCGTTTAATTAAAACAACTGTTACTTTAAAGGTACCCACGCGATTGAACCACTGTTGACACACGAAAGATTTGCCATTCGATTGTATACGCTTTGTATGGTTTCATGTTTTGAATATTAATTTAATTAGTACAATTCGGAAGTAAGCGGTGATAGCCTAGTGGTTAGGGCGTCGGCCTCCAAATCAGAGGTCGGCAGTTCGAATCCGGGCACGCACTTCTAACTTTTCGGAGTTATGTACGTTTAAAAAAAATATCACTTGTTTCAAGCGTGAAGGAGAACATCGTCAGAAAACCTGCACGCCTGAGCGTTCTCCATAATGTTCTCAAAGGCGTGTGAAGTCTGCCAATCCGCATATGGCCAGCGTGGTGGACTATGGCCAAAACCATCTCATATTGAGAGGAGACCCGTGCTCTGTAGTGAGCCGGTAATGGGTTGATCATGATGAATTCGGACGTTGTTATGCATGGCGTATCCAATTCGCAAAAATGTTAAATTTAAGTTAATGTCGTAATGAAGCGATCTTAAATACTTTCGGTAAAGGAGAACATCCCAGAAATACAAAGGATGTATCATTTACTGGCCCATCGTCACAATTCAATGTGATTATTTGCACCTTGTTCGATATAAGGGTTGGATCTTTTTTGCATAACTACGTCCAGTTGATGTAACTTCACATATTTCAAACAGTAATAATAACATTCTATTAGACTCAAATTAAAGGCAATTAATATCACTTGCTTCAACGGTGAAGGAAAACATCGTGAGGAAACCTCCACGCCTGAGTGTTCTATATCATGTTCTCAAAGGCGTGTGAAGTCTGCCAATCCGCACATGTCCAGCGTAGTGGACTATGACCAAACCCTTCTTATATTGAGAGGAGCCCCTAGCTCTGCAGTGAGCCGGCAATGGTTTGATCATGATGATGAGATATATGAATACAGAAAATTGTTATAATTGTTTTGTTTCAGGTTACACGTCTGTGCGATTTATCATCGGAGGGCAATGCGGTGACTTCTGTGGCGTGGAGTGAACGGGGTCACCTAGTGGCTGTTGGGACGCAAAAGGGGCATATCAGCGTATGGGATGTCGCTGTCAATAAAGAGGTAAAGAGACTACGTCAAAAGTTGTAAACTTTTTTATAAACCTCTAGTGTTTAAATTTACAGTGCGTAAATGCGCTGCAATATTATAAAGCAGGAAGTCGCGGGTTCGATTCTCGACATACCGCCAATTTAGCGTTACGGTGTGATGCATCGTGGCGCCCGATTCGGTTGAATTGGGTTCAGCTGGTAACGTATCGATGGCCAGATGATCGATATTCATTGGTGGCGGTAATCACTTACCATCAGGTGACCCGTATGCTCGTTTGCTCGTAATGTATATATGAAAAAAAAAAACTAATATTCAGTCATTTTAAAAAACAAAGTCACAGTCAAGATAAAGAGAGTGCGTAATTTTAGTATTTGATAAATTTTCACAAAAGTTGCTCTAACTTATAATCTAGTCCCGCAAGTCGATATATACTGACGAGTAAATGTTTAAAAAAAAGTTCTGTTATGTTTTGAAACTGAATCAAATAAAGCTGATGTTTTCCATCTGCATATCAATTTCATTCGATCTCTATATTGATTGATAGGTAACGAAACTACAAGGGCACATAGCCCGCGTCGGCGCTCTGGCCTGGAACGGCGACATACTAAGTTCCGGATCACGGGACCGTCACATACGGCAACGCGACACCAGAACACCGGGTTAGTAATCTTATCTCATTGTTTTTAAAACCGACTAAGCATAGGAAGAGTAAATTTCATAACATATGCTTGGGTTAATATTATGTATATATTCATAAGCAGTGATAGCCCAATTTAGGTTTAGATTTTTGCAATGCTATGGGTCCTCCAAATTTGTATCTTTTCGGAGCTACGCGTTTAAATTTAAGAATAAAATAAAATTTCACTGGTTTCAACGGGTAAGAAAAACATCGTGAGAAAACCTGCATTGCCCAAAATGAACTAATAGATAGTGCATCGGTATAAAATTTACTAAAATTATTCTATTCTGTGATTTTCAGCGGTACAATCATCACGGATTCTCCAAGGTCATAGACAAGAAGTGTGCGGTCTTAAATGGTCTCCCGACGGACAGTCTCTCGCGTCCGGGGGAAACGACAACAAACTCTTCGTGTGGTCTATGGTAAGTCATTTTTATCATACGCTCCTCACTGAGTTCAATTTCCAAGCTATCCATGAGAAAACGTGGATAGCTTGGAACATTATCATAGCCTACATTACCAGCTTACTTGTAATGTACAATTTGTAATTGTATAATTATTTATTACTACTGATTATTGTTCGTGAGATTGCGGTTTGTGGTAGACTGACAAATGATAAGCTTTGCGGTGAATGTAATTTGTGCGATAAAATGTCTATGTGAACCGGACTCTTGTCATTCTCCAACAACCAATAATTGACTGAGCTTACTTATAAAGGCCATGGTACAAAACTACAGGTGGTCCAGTGATGATTTATGGCCCCGGTAGATAGTCGTTTATAACTTTAGAATCCAGGAAGAGTTCTGAGTCCATTCGTAAGATTTGTGCGTGAATCCGCACTAGGTTAAGCTTAGCGATGTTTTCGCTCAATGCGAATTCTTATCGCTCAGAAATTAAATTGGTAACGCAACGCTATTTGCTAAAAATAAAAATATTATTTCGTACTTCTCCATATACTATGGTGTACTTTATCCATATCATCTTCAGCTTGTCCAACTACTGGGTACTGGTCTCTCGTGTTACAGAAGAGGTTTTAGCCCCACATTGAAGCTTCAGCCCATCGGAAACATTGTAGTATCGTAATGGGTCTGGGTTTCCAGTCTAGCCCACACAGTTTGTCAAGTAATTATCAGCTTAACATCTTAAGCTTAACGTTTTCTACAAGTAATCATCTTGTCTGGAGGGATGTTTCGGTTGTGGCTAGTTGCCAGAGACAAAGACGTGTGACGATGCGTTCTAGCACGTTGTCGCGTACAAACCAATTAGGAGTATGAGTTTACCAGTTAACAAACTACCATATTAGACTGCATCGTCTGCACTTAACACCAGGTGAGACGCCGTCAAGGGCTAACTTGTAGTGAAATTAAAACTAATATGACGTCACACTGTGAACACGTCTCACTGCTAGCGGGACTTGAAAGTTAATGTTTTTGTTAAACACAAAGAACTTAAAACACTAGTATTTACAATGAATAGAGATTGTACTGCGCAAAGTTCTAATCTTTTTTCGCATGCCCATTAACATGTAAGTTCATTTCCAGCACTCCACATCACCGGTGCAGACGTACTCGGCACACGTGGCGGCTGTGAAGGCTATCGCGTGGTCGCCCCACCAGCACGGCCTGCTCGCGTCCGGCGGAGGCACGGCCGACCGCTGCATACGCTTCTGGAACACCCTCACCTCGCAGCCCATGCAGTGCGTCGACACCGGTGAGTTGACTGCGCACCCGCCACTCGGCACCCAACACCAATGCCCATTAGTCCAGAACTCGCATACCGAGTATCCGAAGGAACTAAAACTGACCCAGCACTAATCATCATCATCATGATCAACTCAATATGAGAAGGGTTTGGCCATAGTCCACCACGCTGGCCATGTGCGGATTGGCAGACTTCACACGCCTTTGAGAACATTATGGAGAACTCTCAGGCGTGCAGGTTTCCTCACGATGTTTTCCTTCACCGTTGGAGCAAATGATATTTTAATTGTTTAAAAACGCACATAACTCTGAAAAGTTAGAGGTGCGTGCCAGGATTCGAACCGCCGAACTCTGATTAGGAGGCTGACGTCCTAACCACTAGGCTGTCAGAGCTTCGCAGCACTAATAAGACACCCGTAAAGGTGAACAACCCGAAAACCTGTACACTGGCACAGAACTCGACAAAACCGAAGCTCACATACTCGACATCAAAAGGTGCCGATGTACTCGACCGTTTGCACTAATGCTGACACGCCAAGTATGTGATATCTAAGACGCTGAGATGCCCAGAATACGACATCAACATGCCAGGAATGCGACATCCACGATGCTGACATACTTAACCTTGACAGCTGTGATTCTGACATGCTCATTATACGACATCAACATGCCCATTATACGACATCAACATGCCCATTATACGACATCAACATGCCCATTATACGACATCAACGATGCTGGCATACTTGACCTTGACATGACTGATTCTGACATACCCAGAATACGTCATCAACATACCCGGAATGCGACATCAATGACGCTGACATACTTAACCTTGACAGCTCTGATTCTGACATGCCCAGTGTTTGTCATCAACGATACTGCCACACTAAACCTTATGCCGACATGCCCAGCATGCGACAGTAACTGATGCTGAGAATCTGACTAATATATCGAGCATTCAATAGCACTGATATGTGTATATCCATCATTTAGCAACAGTTCTGATGCTGCCATGCCATCAGCGCTCGAAACACATCTGCTGACTTATCCAGATGGTGACAGCATCGATCGTGACACCCAGGACTTCTCGTCATAACTGACAAGACTTGTTTTGTAGCTTCTTATATACTTAATCATTCATTACCTTTATGTTGTATGCATAATCTGTCCTATAATAAAAATATTTTGTTCTAGGTTCCCAAGTATGCAACCTGGCATGGTCCAAGCATTCCAGCGAGTTGGTTTCTACACACGGCTATTCACAAAATCAGATCTTAGTATGGAAATATCCTTCGCTAACACAAGTAAGTGATTTCAAATAACATCATATAAAAACATATATTATGTTATAATAATTTGAGTTGTAAAACAGGCTGTTTATTTTAAAACTATAAACTACATATATATATGACAGTATGAGCACAGATCGGGTCTCCTCTCAATATGAGAAGGGTTTGGCCATAGTCCACCACGCTGGCCATGTGCGGATTGGCAGACTTCAAACGCCTTTGAGAACATTATGGAGAACTCTCAGGCGTGCAGGTTTCCTCACGATGTTTTCCTTCACCGCTTAGATTAGGAAGCTGACGCCCTAACCACTAGGCTATCACCGCTTTAGCACAGATATATTGAAGCATAAATTTTTATGAGATATGTTGCTATTGATAAGCAACACAAAGAGAATCTTTAAAGACTCACTTAAATCACGATTTAGTACTTAGTTAACTTTTTGCAGTGAGATTTATTTTTATTATTTTGTACCAAATCTGTGGTAGCAAACACTTATATAAAAGGTGTACAAAGGAAAGCTTATCTCAATAGAGGTTTCTTCCAGCTACCCTCATTATATTAAATTATTTTGTTTTTAATCACCAGGTGGCAAAGCTAACGGGGCATTCCTACAGAGTGCTGTACCTGGCTCTATCACCAGATGGTGAAGCAATAGTTACAGGTGCCGGTGACGAAACTCTCAGATTTTGGAACGTGTTCTCCAAAACACCTTCGCACAAGGAGAATAAAAGCGTATTAAGTCTCTACACCGCTTTGAGATAAAAAAGTTTATCCGAGCTAGTGAATGTGACAATATTTAGTTTGGTGATTCAGTTTGGTGTTGCCATCATAAAAAATATATAGACAATTTGGTAGTTTTTATTCTCGTGATCGGGTAGTTTAATGCGTGGTTACTAATATTTGGTATATTTAGTTTTGGGTGGAGATTGCCGTGTATATAAAATAAAGGGACTCATAGAGATATTTATTATTTCCAACAGGAATATATATTTTTTTGTTTTCATTATGCGCTTATTGATGAACTATGTATATATAAGCTTAGGCCCCTTTACACTTGGCCGCTACTGATTATAATTGGTTGATTTTCATAGTAATTCTTCAACTACAACCACCTACATTTACATTTAATTGTCGCCCACCTATTTTTCTCTATATCACATCAGTCACAGATCGATTGCTCAAATCTTTGCTACGTCTGGCTTAGCGTACCCAAGCAGTCGGTCAGCGACCACTTGTAAATTGGGCCTTAGATGTTATAATCAAGTGTACTCCAAGGTCATCCCTTTTAATTTTATAAAATATTTCTTCATTACGTATAACAATACTATAATATGCTGTAAATCGAAACAAGCTGGCTTAATTTGCTCATTGCTTTGTTATATGTCATTCCTACAGCATTTTATACGTTTACATTATACACGTATGTTTGTAATTATACAGATGCAAATATACTGTTTGTGATACATATAGGAATATGGTCACATACATTATAACTGATTATGTTAAATCATATTTTTATAGTTATGTACATTCGTTTGTGTATGCAATTATATGTTATATGTTATGTGTATTCATTTCGTAGATATTTATCGGCAACTGTGTTTACATTGAAACGACAATATTACATCATAGTATAGAGAAACATCTTTATATTTTAATTTTCAAATTCATTTTTTAACAGGTTCTTATGCTTTATGTCAAAACCCTTATGTCACAAGCCTTTTGTCAAAAGCCTTGTGTCAAAAGCCTTATGTCAAAAGCCTTGTGTCAAAAGCCTTATGTCAAAAGCCTTTTGTCCAAAGCCTCATGTCAAAAGTCATAGAAATATATTTACTTGTAAACACAGTAGCTCATGGTAGTTTTGTAAATTACGTTGTATATTGTTTGGTATTGCTACACTTTTTATAATAAAATTTAACAACAAATCCAACGACAAAACATTTTTGTATTTGTGTTAACTATTATTCCGAAGTGTAGTAACATCGTGGAATATTAAAATCTTGTGTACTTATTTATGTAAATATATTTTTGACTAGTTCTTTATTATGAATTTTCGATTATGACCTACTTGAATTTGTATGATTTTGATATGTTTACTTTGTTGAATACTTAAATTCGAAGTTTTTGAGAAGAAACACCAAAATCATTAGTAACAAAAATTAATTAACTCTTACTGCACGTATATCTATCTAATCATTGTTCGTCGGTGTAACATTTATTTGGATAATAATTATCTATTTTCCTAGTTTCGTTTTTATGCATTTCCAATTTCCTTGCCCATTTAGATGTGTTTAGTAATAATATTAGTTTTGTAGTGATTTCTTATGTATATTCTACCATTGGCATTTATTAATCGTACTAAATAAAATTTGCTGCGAAGCAATGAGGTCGGAATGTTATGCAACATTAGTAAATAGTTTTTTTAGTGCTATATCTTATATTAGAGGTGCCTCTTAATAATATGATCTCATAAACAACTATAAATCTATAATTATAGTGCAACACTGGCAATTATTCAGTTTAGAAAAGATTTCATTTGTTTATACTATTTATTACTTTTATTATTTATTAAGTCAAAAAGTGTTGTGATTAAATTTCCTTTGGTAGATAAAATTATAGTTGTAGGATTTATGAACTACGATTAAGTTACTTTTGCTTGACACACGACTGATTTCTTTTTTTTTTCTGCGCAAAGCATCAAAGCATCAAAACGTATATGTATTTTGCCTCTTAATAAATTATTTAGTCAACTGTGTTAAACTGTACGATTTTCTTTGTCGATCAAGGACTATTATCGTCGCTCATCTTACGTCATCTTATCATTTTGTCTTGCCCTATCTCTGCTTGATCTCACCCTTCCAATACTAGAGTGACCTATTGGATAATATTTATTTAGAAGAGCTAAGCATTTATAATGACAATACTTGCTTGTTATCATGCTTTGTACATTCGTCTGTGGCCATTGCCCTAGCAGGGACTTCCCAAGTACACAATAAATATTTACTTATGCGTGAAAGAGAAAACATACCACCGTGAAATCCTTGTGTGCCAAGCGAAATGTTACGAGGTACCCTCTAAATATATATGCGTTTAAATGTACTTTACATTTCCTATTAGGTGAGTAAATAACAAGTTTAAATTGGATTTGTGCAATTTAGTTTATATACATATATATATATATAATTATTTTTGTTTGTATATGAGTGCGTCTTTTCTGTCTGTTGATGCTGAATATTGTGGTACATTTCAATGATTACAAATCAATATGTTTTTTTTTCTTTTGTAAGTGATCTCAGGTTGGAACCTGATTAGCTTTGCATATAACACCATTGTTCAAATTAGCTAAAAAAGCATGTTAGAATAACTTAAATGCGAATAAAAGAAAAGTCAAATCCATTAACATGTCAAAGAGTTGTAGAATGACATTGGCTTGTAGATGCGATGCTTATACGTCATAATCCGTGCTGGTGTTGATAATTTCTTAGCAGGGACCTCCAATACCTAAGAGTTTTTGGAACGACCCGGGAATCTTACCCAGGACTTTGATATCCGTAGTGGGCCTAATGATCGAGAATTCAATTCAGAAGTCTTAGGGCGAGTTCTAAAGATCGAGCTTAGTTACAGTTAAAACGAGACAAAGTTATACGTCCCACATGAGTCTGTCTCCTTTTAACACTAACTTAAGTCTGCAGTAAGAATGTGACATAGACACAACCTAAGACATCAAGGCAATTTTATTAGAAGGTTGTGAATACATCTCAAGCAATGTAGTCTTGCATAATAATTCTTTTCATATAACGTTGAAAAAGTTTGCGTCAATCTGACATTTTAAATGAGGATATGACGTCATAATTTTGTCAACATGTTAATAATACTTGATCTTATACACTCGTGGCTTCGTGTAGATCCTGCATTAAATATTACCTAAATAGTTCAGCTTTCAGACAAAGAACGCCCTACTGTATAACTAACTAGATAAGAATCAATATGGTACGGACGACACCAAATATTAACATTTCGCTTTCGTTTAACCTAATAATTAGAAATTGTGTGTTACACGTGTGTTTTTTTTTTCGGTTTAATTATTTTTTCGAAATTCTAGTGTCCAACACTAACGAAGTCATATTTGTAATACCACCGTTGGGGATAATGTTCTGTCGTTTTGATTAATACCAAATGATTTTCAGTATAATTATTTTTTGGTCTTCCTTTCTTTTGACCAAGTTTTCTCCACTATTGCTCCATACAAATTTCCATCTATTCGCTGGCACGGACATTTGCGTAGGAAAACTGTCTAGAATCACAGAAACAGGCTTCCTCTTTGAAATTAGATTGCTTTTAAGACTATAGATAATATATAGAAATTCTATGTCCTTTTAGTTTCCGCTATTGAAAAACAGGTATTAATCAAAACGACAATATTTTACCTGATAATTTAGTATATAAGAATTGGACCTAACTTAATCTCTCGATACCTAAATCGGTAGCGAAAAAGAGGCAAGGTAAATACCCTGTCTTAATAATAATCTTAAAGGTTTAAGGCACTGCCCCATTTTAGCCCTCATTAGTGACTGAAATTAAAGGACGGTTCATAGGCGTTAAGAAAAATCAGTTCATAGTCGGTATGAAATGTAGTATTTTTTTTTGTATATTACCTATATAGCAGATAATAAAACTACTTAACGTTTTTTTTTCATCTTTATGCTTTTTGTATACTCTGCGTCGAATAACCATATTAATCCATCCTCTAAGGTTAGGTCCATAACATTATGTTTAAAATAAAAAAAAAAAGAGTTATTTATAAATAGAGAAAGATATAATATATTGAATGCACCTATGTAAAGATAGACTGATATTGTTTACACGTTTATTGTCTAAGTGTTCATATGTAATCTGTATTTTAGGATAAAATATAAAATTGTGTGATCAACTCAGTGATTTTTTTATTTTGATAATCTTTTTCACCCTGCAATTACATCCCTATAAGATTTATTTGTTTGTTGGTCCATCGAAAGATGCTTGAAAAAGCAAGAACTCAAATCCATTCATATTTTTCTTAAACTTTAGTAGGTGCGAAATACATACTAATTGGTCTTATAATATTTTTGTTCTGTGTCCTTCCTGCCTTCCAACTACAATTCCATTGTGTTTTTTTTAATTAAAAAAATATTTACATTAATAATCTAGTCTTTTTTTGTTTAAGAAAATGGAAGTAAAAATATATAATATCACCTTGCTTAAAAAAAAGCAATTTTTATTTTATCTAGTCTTTTTTGTTTAAGAAAATGGAAGTAAAAATATATAATATCACCTTGCTTAAAAAAAGCAATTAAAATATCACTTGCTTCAACGAGTGAGTTCTCCATAATGTTAAATAAAGGCGTGTGAAGTCTGCCAATCCGCACATGGCCAGCGTGGTGGACTACGACTAAACCCTTCTCATATTGAGAAGAGACTCGTGCTCATTAGTGAGCCGATAATGGGTTTATCATGATGATGATGATAAATATCACCTTATAATAAATATTATGAAATGATCTGATTGAGATTATAAGACACGTAAGAAAAAATTTACTACAATTGACTTTACGAACAACATGGTAAGTATGGGAAAAAGGTAGAATGAAAAAAATTTAAACACCTTTTGACTTTTTTTGTAAATGCTTTGATTTTTACCAAGAACAGAATTTGGATAACAAAAAATGCAATTTATTTGAAAAGATTCATAATGTTGGAATAGTTTATACAAATAAAGTTTAAGACTATACCCTTTTTTAACTCAAATGATTATTTAACAGATCCATCAGGATTTCTCTAGTCTAGTTAGTCTAGTCTATATCGAGGGAAACGGGAGGATTTCTGGCTCTTCTTTGTTGATGTCTCGAACTGAGATCGACGACTATTTAATTGTTTTGGTAGTAAAATTTCATGGATTTCCGTCAGTTGCGCTATAAACACCTCGAACGGAGCGGTGTCTACCGTTTTATAGAGATAAGGCACTGCGTTGTTGCTAGCTGCAACATTGTCAAGCAATTTCGCCTTTTTGTTGATGTATCTGGACGGTTTACCCAACTGCAGGAGGAATTTAGCTCGATGCGCGATATCTACGTCGTGGATCACGTGCTCATGAACTACCAAGTTGCAGGCTTCTACGGATTCGGTTGTTGTGCACAGAGTATCTATTAGTGTTTCTATCTGGAAAAGTAATGAGAATTAATTATCATCATCATCAGGACTTACTATCAGGTGAGATGCAGTAAGGGTCTAACTTGTGGTGAATAAATACGCAAATATAGTTGAATAAAATCGTGAATAAAGTTGCAAATCGTCGACCTTAAATTCAGTTTCACAAATCACGCGGGAGCCATGAATTTTCCTTAAATAAAAAGGCTATGTGCTCTGCCAGGAAATTATCTACCTCCATTCAAAATTTCAGCCTAATTGGTTCATATATTCCGGCGTGAAGAAGTAACAAACATACACACATATACACATCATCATCATGATCAACCCATTGCTGGCTCACTACAGAGCACGGGTCTCCTCTCAATATGAGAAGGGTTTGGCCGTAGTCCACCACGCTGGCCATGCGGATTTGCAGACTTCACACGCCTTTGAGAACATTATGGAGAACTCTCAGGCGTGTAGGTTTCCTCACGATGTTTTCCTTCACCGTTGAAGCAAGTGATATTTTAATTGTTTAAAAACGCACATAACACCGAAAAGAATTAATAATAGAAGATAATGCAATGACTAAAGTTACGGGAGCTTTGAGCAATTTCAGGGAGTGTTTTTTAATTTTTTTTTTTACAAGTTAGTCCTTGACAGCAATCTCACCTGATGGTAAGTGATGATTTAGTCTTAAAGTATTAGCGGGCTAAATTGTTAGGAGTGTGGTAAGCCCATATTCCTAATTAGTTTCCACGCGACATCTTGCCGGAAGGCTAAATCGCAGGGTAACTAGCCACGGCAGAAGTCTCCCACCAGACCATACTCGAACCGGGAATCAAACCCAGTACCTCCAGCTTTGTCAAAGTAAACTTGAGGTATCGCATCTAGAATGAGCGTAACCAATTACTCCGTTGCTGCGATAAATACTCTTACTTTTAATACTTTGAACAATTTTAATTTAATGTTTCAAAGTTACGTTTTGGAGGAGATTCTCAACAATCAACGGGTAAAAGGGACGCCATCATTAATCGAAGCGAGATAGTAGTATTTAAAAGAGCAATGTTTTCTTCGTATTTATTCAAATCACATAAGCAGACTGGATTTCATCATTATTACTATGCTGATAGGTTATTGTTTATTACCATAATGTTTTGTCTCATAATTTTTCTGGGTACTTTAAGAGAATTAACGTTACAAAAAATAAATATATATTAAACAAAATACGCAATGTAACAATAGCAACAGCTGTTAAAGTTAGGGTAAAATGGGGTCACGATGTGCTTGCGTTAACAAAAATAAAAACGTAGTGATTACATTCTCTTTGCAAAAATAGATTGAGGCGCCAAATCGTGTTTCAGTGTAACATGCAGAAAGACAGAAAAAAAAAATCAAACTTTCAATAGTCACATACAAAGTTAAAAAGAAAGGGCATGTTTATATATTTATATACTCTTTGAGAAAGGGGTTTAAAAAAGAAACTATGTCATACCGGTCGAATCCTTGCATTCGCCTTCGCCAGCATATTTTTAACATTCCTGGACACCTCGTTGTAATCTTCCCACGTCACAGGAACCGCTTCCTGCAATACCTTCAGTGGGTCGTATTCAGATGATGTTGAGTAAAACGCTTCAACTAAAGCGAGGGTCACACCAGCTAGGATGCCGAAGTTAAAGTGTGTGCGCGCTTTGGGATCTGTTACATCTCCAGTTTTGTCTGGCCTGAAAGTGGTTAATTAATGAAATCCTAACCTATTTCAAGAATATTTAAAAGGTTTTATAAAAGTTACGTAAAAAAAATCTTAGCCTTAATTGTTATGACTTGACATCACGTTTACACACTTTTAACTTTACTGTTTAATATCAAACGGCTTTTTATAGTTTTTCTGTTGGCGTTGCAACTCAGGGGGCCATTTCCTTTGAAAATTCATATAAGAACCGCGTATTTTTTATCTATACCTAATCATTGTACAATTATATCTTGGTCACAGAATGATAAGTAGAATAAAATAAAAAAGTTCTTTAAATAACCCTTTAAAAGTTTCTTCTCCATCTGTAAACTTAAATTTTGTAAAAATTATAGGTAAGCATTTGTTTTAATCGTGGGTAAAACGTGCACCATTTTTATTGGAGCAGTGATTCAATGTGAATGTAGCAGTTTTTATTCACTTACAGTCTTTCTTGTAAATACAGTCTGGCGCGCGCGAAAGCATTTCTCGCTTGGACGTATGAAAGGGGTCCCTGGTCGTATGAAAGGGGTCCATGGACGTATGAAAGGGGTCCATGGACGTATGAAAGGGGTCCATGGACGTATGGAAGGGGTCCATTTACGTGTGAAAGGGGGAAATTTCTACTGGGTGGTCGCTGCGTATTTGCTTCTACAACTAATAGAAATACAAAGTAACAAAACATAATTCTCAATTTGGGAACATTTTTTTGAACCATTTTTACGTAATCTCTGCTTATAAATCTTTCCTTGGATGGAAACTGTAGGTATCGGTTACACTAGCCAATAATTATAATGAGCCAATTGTCTTAGTCCATAAATACCTACGGTATATACTTATATACCACATTAATTGGATACGAGTAATTAAAACCATTTTATACTTTTAGATAAGAATAATTTATATTAAAATTCGAGATTATTGTTGGTTTGTCCTTTTTTCACGCAACCTGAGTGCATAGAGTGTGTAAGCTTTCCTTATACTGCAAGAAACGAAAAATTAAATATCTGCGCTGACAAATATACTGTACTTATATTACTTAGGCTTACATTTAGTATTATTTAGGCGTCTATATCTCGTATATATACTGACTTACTGATTAATGATACACGAGATCTCATAAGTATCTCAAATTCAGCAAATAATCACTTACGAAATTTTCATGTTATTCAAATTAGAGATTTAAACATTAGAACGATTATTTGAATAGGGATAAGATGCAATATGAAAACACTTTAGAAAGGTTTAGTTGAATTAAAACGACAGAATTCAGTTACTTTTTTCAAATTTATCTTCTAATTAATAAGGAACATTCAATAACCTTTTGATTTAAGTCCCAAAAATGTAACTCTCTTATAAGTCAAAGAATGAAATACATCTCTGTATTTGTTTAATAATTTAAATACTTAATAATTATCCAATGTCTATATCCAATATCATAATTAAATTGTAAATTTTTATAAAATATTAATTAAATTTTATTCGGAGACTGTTGGCAATGCTGAGTGTGCCTGTAATGGACAAGTTGTAACAGCACCAGCACTAGCTTATTAAGACTGATTTAAAATGTAACATACAACTTGTCGCTGGCATGCCTTATGAATAAATAAATAAATAAATAAATTTGTTTTTTTTCATTGGGATAGTGTTTTTCCGGGACAGAAGTATCACAAACCCGTGTCAAGGATACAAGCTATCTTTGTGTCAAATTTCATCAAAATTGATGCACTCTTTCCGTTTCGTTACTAAGTTGCATTGAAATTTTTGATGACCTCCGTAACGCAGTGCGTGCGCTGTCGCATTATAAAGTTGGAGGTCCCGGCTTCGTGCAATATATAAAATTGAGCTCTAAAGAGTCATTGAGAATATAAAATAATGATAGTGTATAATCAATATATATGAAAATTATAATTTTATATATGTCCATGAAAATATTGAAAATTAAAAAAAATATATATATGGAATGTAACGCACTGAAAATTAGAAGTAAAAGTAAACTTTTAGTGCCGTTTAGTAGGCTGCATAAAATTAGTGACTCATTATATATATTTTTATAATAAATCACCTGAAATCTTGGAGATGTCTATCAATAAGTTTAAGTTTTCATAAAACGTAAGCTTATAGACAAATCATGTTACGATATAAAAAACTTGCGAGTGAATTGCTCTAACTTCATAGATAATTATATTTTTATTGAGTATGTGAGATTGTAACAAAAAAAACCCGGCTAAGTTTGTTTTGGGCTTCTTCGTCGACCTGGACGCGATTGGAACCATCACTTCATAAATTAAATAATGAAAAATATATTGTATATCAACGATTTATGCCTGTTACTAATAGGTTTGCATGAATAAAGCAATTTTTGATTTTGATTTGATGCCGGTGACCAAAGGTTACCTTCGTAAAAACATAAAAAAAGTCGGAGCATGACGAAGACGACTTTGTCTTGCCCCATTATACTTTTATGTTTCGGATAATATTTTTTTAAAAATGTAAATATAGAGTAAATAATCAAATTATGTAAACTTACCTACGTATTGGCTACGTGAATTACCTGGCACGAATATCATATAAATTTTAATATAAATCATTTTTAGACAAAGCAAATATTGCATTGAGTGACATCTTGAGTGATCACTTAATTGAACAGTTTCACCGTTCATGCATACGTTTGAAGGTCACTCGTACTACAAGTGAGTTTCTTACCCCTACCCAGCTAATTCATCTAGCCCCAACCAATCTAAATATTTACAGGGGTAAAACGGGTTGTAGATGTTTTTTGTACTTCTAAAAATAAGATATCAGGGCTACTTTCTACTTAGAAAAATCGGTATAAATATACTTGCTGTAAAATTATCTCACTATTAAATGGATCTTCAGAATATTTTTAACGACGAGAAATTTTCTTAATCTCACCAGAAATATGAAATATTTACGCAGTCGTCTGCGTAGACTTTCACGGTCATCAGTTCGTTCAAATATACCTAATAAACAATAGGTACTTTCTTAAGCAATTAGTAATGATGATTATTTTTAACAATAACAAAAGCAGGTACCTAGGTACAAGCTAATTCACATATTTTATTCATGGAACAATAGGTAAATCTTATTTTTTTACTAATAATAAGTCACTACTTACTGACTTCTTATTTATTTATTCGGATAACTTTAAACCACATATATTTAAAACAATAAAATCATTACATAATACCTAAAGAGGATTTAGTTACCTGTGTAACTTTTCACAGCAGATGAGTAACCAACCTGTCTGCTATTACGAAAGCAATGGTTTTTTTTTTTGAAATGAAATAAGTGAAAATTTTAGTACCTACCCAGTTGGATGTCCTATGTACAAGTATGTACGTCTACCTATGGGAGTTTCATTATTAAATCTATTGTATACAATATTATAAGCAGGTATATCTGAAGCTGTGATAGCCTAGTGGTTAGGACGTCTGCCTGTTAATCAGAGGTCGGGGGTGCGAACCCGGGCAAGCACCTCTAACTTATCGGAGTTATGTGCGTTTTTAAGCGATTAAAATATGACTTGCTTTTACAGTGAAGGAAAATATCGTGAGGAATGCACGCCTGAGAGTTCTCCATAATTTTCTCAAAGGCGTGTGAAGTCTGCCAATCCTTTTTTTTTATCCACTACAAGTTAGCCTTTGACGGCAATCTCACCTGATGGTAAGTGATGATGCAGTCTAAGATGATAGCGGGTTAACCTGTAAGGGGTATGGTAAACCCATACTCCTAGCAGTTTCTACGCGACATCGTGCCGGAACGTCAAATCGCTGGCGACACGCCTTTGTCGGTAGGGTGGTAACTAGTCACGGCCGAAGCCTCCCACCAGACCAGACACAAGCCGGTAAATTACTATGGGGGTTTGTTGCAACTGCCTCATTGGTTCAAATATATCACGAAGGTACTGGTATCACATGGCCAGCGTGGTGGACTATGGCCAAACCCTTCTCATTTCGAGAACAGACCTGTGCTCTGTAGTGAGCAGGCAATGGGTTGATCATGATATCTGAAGAACGGGGTTGAAATAAATACAAATTGAATACATTATATCCGTTTATTCGTGACTTTTTTCCTCACTGCTACGCAAAGTGCACCGTTGGTTATTCGTAGGGGACAGTACTGGTACTTTTGCGAAGCAACAAGTACACATCGCCCAATTCTCTTACGAACTGTTTGTAAGCCGGTCTTTCTACTTGCTGCAACAGGTACGGTACTGAGTTGAAGGATTTCGCTACTTGGTTGAGCTCTTGTTCGTTCTTGGCGAGAACTTTCGAGACCCTGCCCAGTGCTATTATGAGTTTGGCTCTGCGCTTGATGTAGTCATCAGAACTCCTCACCCTCTCGTCGACCTGCATATTGCACATCTCCACGGAGTCGGTTGTGCGGCACAATGCGTCTATGAGGGAAGTGATCTGAAATATATATGTAAAAGAATTCCCATACTTTGATGCTTGTATATCTGTGGTTTCTACGTGGCTGTCATTTAAGAAAAAGAGCGTTATGGGTTGTACGAGTGAAGAGTTTAAAAAGTTGAAAAAGGTTTAAATACACCCTATTTAGTGGCAGTGAAATACCAGCTCAATTTGTTGTTTTTCTTTTAAGAACAACACAAATTAGTTTTTTTTTTTATCCACTACAAGTTAGCCTTTGACGGCAATCTCACCTGATGGTAAGTGATGATGCAGTCTAAGATGGTAGCGGGCTAACCTGTTAGGGGTATGGAAAACCCATACTCCTAATTGGTTTCTACACGACATCGTGCCGGAACGCTAAATCGCTTTGCGACACGTCTTTGTCGGTAGGGTGGTAACTAGCCACGGCCGAAGCCTCCCACCAGACCAGACTCGAGCCGGGAATCGAACCCAGGACCTCCACCTTTATTGTGACAGCGCGCGCGCTGCGCTATGGAGGTCGTCAAAAGCAAACCTATATTATTTTATGTTTTTGGTTGCTATGAAGAGTACCACTAAGGTAACATAAGTAATTGGACTATTATCTTTAATATTGCAGTAAATCAGAAGCTTAAAAATTTTTCCATCAGACATCCATGACATCCATCAGAAATGAAATTTGTACTCAAATTAGTACATCGGGAAAGGCCAGTTTTAACTAGCACATGATGTTATAAATATATATAATAAACTTGTGTTGCACGCTACTAGACTACAAAAAAATAGAAATTTATTTAAAGATAATTTAATTGTATACAACTTTATTATATTCTATAATTACCAATTGAAATTTCTGGGATGTCTCTGAATAAGTTCATATAAAACGTAAGCTTATAGAAAAGTCCTACTATAGTGTAAAGGATTATGTAAATGATAAACAAGCATAGGTGTGAAATATTTCTCTAATAAGATAGCTCTTAATATAATTTTAAGTGGCATGTGAGATGGTGACAACAAAAAGAAAATTTAACTGGCTAAGTTTGTTGTGGGCGTCTTTTTAGACCGGGGCGCGTTTGCGAACCCTCATAGCTTTCGTTTTAAGTTTACGAATTTAGTTATCACCATCGAATCAATACTATGTAAATTATTGATGCGTCAAAAGTGCCTTTTACAGGACTATTTCAATATGATTATTTGAATTTGAATTTTGAATTTGTTAAAACACCGTCAGAACCCTTCTGGTCTATAGGTTGCCTGGCAGAGATCGCTCTTTAGCGATAAGACCGCCTATTATACCTTCTATTATTTGTGTGTTTTTATTTACTGTCTTGTACTTCTTTTGTTTGTGTGGTGTACAATAAAGTGTATTTTCATTTTCATTTCATTTCAACTGAGAGATTCGTAAGGAGTGCATAAACATAACGCTTTCATTCCAGTATCCTTGACTGTAATATCTAGTGCTATAATACATTCTAAGACTGCATTCTAAGAGTGCAGTGGCATAGATGGTCCATCTTTTTATGTTGAAAACAATCATCTTACCGGCTGAATTTTAGCGTGTGCCTCAGCTAGGATGCGGTTAACCGCTCCGGACACCTTGTTATAGTCTTCCCATACCAGAGGTATATTCTCGTCCAGTACATCCAGCGCGTGTTTGTCGGTGCCACTTTCGGTGGTGTTCTTGACAATAGCTCCCGTCACAGCGACGACCAGGCCCATTGCCATTTTTTGACGCACGAATAAAAATCGCAATCTATCTGGAGTATTTATCTTAAGTTTGGGTCTGGAAAATTAAGACAAAATAAAATATAATCATTGTCAATTTATATTAAATTAATCGGATTAATAATGTATAGTGGTTAGGGCGTCAGCCTCCTAATCAGAGGTCGGCGGTTCTAATCCGGACACGCACCTCTAACTTTACGGAGTTATGTGCGTTTAAAAAAAAATATTTATGTCTTGCTTCAACGGTGAAGGAAAACATCGTGAGGAAACCTGCACGCCTGAGAGTTCTCCATAATGTTCTCAAAGGCGTGTGAAGTGTGCCAATCCGCACATGGCCAGCGCGGTGGACTATGGTCAAACCCTTCTCATATTGAGAGGAGACCCGTGCTCTGTAGTGAGGCGGTAATGGGTTGTGTCGCATTATAAAGTTGGAGGTCCTGGTTTCGATTCCCGGCTCGAGTCTGGTCTGGTAGGAGGCTTGTGCTAGTTACCACCCTACCGACAAAGACGTGTCGCCAAGCGATTTAGCGTTCCGGCACGATGTCGTGTAGAAACCAATTAGGAGTATGGGTTTACCGTAACCCTAACAGGTTAGCCCGCTACCATCTTAGACCGCATCATCACTTACCATCAGGTGAGATGACGTCAAGGGCTAACTTGTGGTGTATACAAAAAAATGCAACTGAAATGAATATGATGGCAGTGAAGATAATAAACGAGATGAAGATAATAAAGGAAAAGAAAAACTCACACCGCCTGTTGTAGATAAAAACGGGAGTGCGTAAAAGCCGATCTTGCCTGGACGTATGGTGGTACATCTGCACCAACGCTATTCAGGGCGCTGGCGACCCCTAACGCGAGTAGCAAAATTAAGCCCCACATGATTCAGAGCTGGAAATAATACTGTTAAACATTACACGTTAATACGTATCAAATTACATTATCAAATACAACCTAGACGTAGTCATAAGCGCCCAGTTCAATAAGGAACAAACGGCTCCATTTTCTATAAACCTTACGGACAAAACGGTGGTAAATATTACATAATAATTAATTAGATTAACGCAAGACTTGACGACCTCCGTGGCGCAACGCGCGTGCTTTCACATTATAAAGTTGGAGGTCCTGGGTTCGATTCCCGGCTCGAGTCTAGTCTGGTGGGAGGCTTCGGCCGTGGCTAGTTACAATCCTACCGAAAACTGTCGCCAAGAGATTAGCGTTCTGGGAGGATGTCGCGTAAAAACCAATTAGGAGTATGGATTTACCATACCCCTAACAGGTTAGCCCACTATGGACTCATCATAAGAGACTGCATCATCACTTACCATCAGGTGAGATTGCCGTCAAGGGCTAACTTGTAGTGGATAAAAATAAAATAAAAAAAGACTACTCAGTTCCTTCAACAGCGGATATAAATTCCCACAGTTCACCCTGCTGATGGAAAGTGTTCATGTGGTGTTGTGTATATAATATAATGAAAAGAGAACAAAAATAATATTTGACTTCACAAACCTGAAAACCCTTTGGCTTTAAGAGTTGGAGTTTTGGAAGCTTTTGCATTTTAAGACAGACTGTCTATTGGTTGCCAGCGGGTAACCGGCGTCACCGGGTTGTTTGGCGAGCTTCGGATAGAAGCTCTGCCAAAAGACATTTTGAGCCCTAAGGCTCGAAGAAACTAAGGGAACGTCCGCCTAAGGGCGCCTTTTTTTTTTTTCGGACTGTCTATTAGCTGTACAAACCCTATTGGTTGCCACAGCGTAACCGGGCTGTTTGGCAAGCTTTGGAAAGAAGCTCTGCCAGAAGAAATTTTGAGCCCTAGGGCTCGAAGAAACTAAGGGAACGACTGCCTAAGGGCGCCTCCTGTGAGGCCGATCCTCGGCTTAGGCGACGTTTGGGATAACGAGGGGGGTCGGTCGAGTGGTGGAGGGCACCTCCTATGAGGCTTGTACACCGGAGATTACTCTACCTTGAACCTTAAAGCGAAAATGCATTGGGAGAGCTTGTTCGAACTAGGTTATTGACCAAAATAGGATATCAAACTATACCGGATGGACGACTCGCATGGAACGGGATTAACACTTTTTCATAACGTGACGATCGCTATAAGATAACTCGTAACGCGACTTGCGGCAGGAGTAAACTTATAGAGATCGTCAAAAAAAGATGGCGGCTGGAAAGCTCGGTCACTTACACGCAAAGATATGTGGACACTTACCGACCAAGGAGGCCTTTGAATGACTGTGCAATTAACATCTCATATTTATATCGTAGTAATTAGGTACGATTGATTAGAATTTAAATAAAGGGCAGGTGTATTCAACTATTTTTTGCGTGCATGCAAAAATATGAGTACTAATTTTTTTACATCTGATTTACCATCTGGGATTAGGGGTTTAATTTAACTGCCAAAATGATAACATTTTTCGGTACCATCTCATACTGTATCAACACCTAGGAGTGGTTGCAGTTAAGCTAACTTGAAGTGGAAAAAAATATAACTATTCATCACGCTAATATTATGAATAGGAAAGTTGTATAAGCTGTGATAGCCTAGTGCTCAGGGCCTCCCAAACCCGGGCACGCAACTCTAACTTTTCGTAGTTATGTGCGTTATAAGCAATTAAAATATCACTTGCTTCAACGGTGAAGGAAAACGTGAGGAAACCTGCATACTTGAGAGTTCTCTGTAAAATTCTCAAAGGCGTGTGCAGTCTGCCAATCCGCACACGGCCAGCGTGGTGGACTATGGCCAAACCCTTCTCATATTGAGAGGAGACCCGTGCTCTATAGTGAGCCAGCAATGTGTTGATAATAATGTTGTGTGTATGTGTTTATGTGTGTCTGTTTGTTACTCCTTCATGCAGGAACATATGAACTAATTTGGCTGAAATTTTGAATGGAGGTAGATAATTTCCTGGATGAACACATAGGCTTTTTGTTTAAGTAAAATTCATGGCTTCCGCGTGATTTGTGAAAAACTGAATTTAAGGTCGACGATTTGCAACTATAGTTATAGTTAACCACGGCAAACTTCTTTATAGTTAGATTTAATAAATAACAAAAAAAAAAGTGTTCTATATTTTTATATCTGTCTAAACGGTACCAGAACTTAAGACTTGTTGGAATTTCGTATTCATATACATATCGGATCGGTATTTCTCAAAACTTATATATCAGAAGTTCAGGTCTTAGGAGGTTCATCATCATCATGACTAACCCATTGCCGGCTCACTACAGAGCACTTGTCTCTCTCAATATATGCATTTATACGAGTATTTTGGGAAACGAAGGGAAAACGGGAACGCAAACAGGAATGACATATGGGATAATCATCTAAGTTTTGTGATTAAGCCGTATAAAAGAATCAGTAGTAATTTCATTCCGATATTATTTCCGATAAAATGTTCTGTCACGTAAATTTATGCTTTAATTAATGTTTCACACTTTTGTCTTAATTAAAATATAATATTATGCAGTATTTTACGGTTATTATTTCGTAATTTTTTTAATTATACACTTACTAGATTGGTTTTAATTTAAATATACATATAGGTAGGTTTATTTTACGTAACATGTGACTAATATTATCCGAGCAATTAGTTGCTCATTAGAGGTCTGAATGTGTTCTCCTTGTATCGGAAAATTTCTTGCGTATGTCTTTATTATTCAGATCCGATTTCAAACTAAGAAAAGATTCTCAAGATCAGTCCTAAGCTTAAATTTACCGTGATTTGAGAACTCAGGTTCTCAAATATCTTAAATTTTACCTTGATATCTATTCTTATTTCGGGAATTCGTCTCTTCGTTATTATCCAAACCGGATGGAGTCACCATCATGGTTCTATATTATTTTCGACTTTTGATAGCTAATGAGGCCTGTGTGGGATATTCATAGGCTGACGTTTAAAAGTGACTTTTTATTCAGAAGTCTAATAAATCGAATATAAATGGAATTCTGTGCTGTGTAGAAGTATACATTTTGGAATTCAAATCTTTCTAAAGTTTTCATAGTTCCATAGGTCTTATAATTGTTGTTATAAAGGTCTAACCCATTCCTTTATGAATTCAATAGAAAATCGTCAAATCAAATCAATATTACGTAATTCTAAAACATACATACTTGTAAATTACATGCTGTGCTGTCTGTAAAAGGGTTATTTGTTGATCTATATATATTACCTACTACAAGTTATACCTTGACAGCAATCTCATCTGATGTAAGTGATGGTGCAGTCTAAAATGGTAGGGGGCTAAGGGTAAGATGTTAAACGATGTGTCGTGCCGGAACACTAAATCGCTTTGTCGATAAGCTGATAACTAGCCACGGCCGCAGCCTCCCACCAGACCAGACTGGAACCGGGAATCGAACCCAGGACCTCCAACTTTATAATGCGACAACACGCGTATTGCGTCACGGAGGTCGTCAAAATATAAATATATCGAGCAATGTACTCCTGACCTTTCTAGCTTTGAATTTTCATAGACACGTAGTTCAGTAGTTGTCGATTGAATATCAAATATACGAGAACGCAGATCCTGTTCGCTGGGAAAAAGGGTGTGGGGGAACCAGATAATATAATCTTCCAAAATTTGTTCTCTACACACGTTGTCTGCAAATTCTTCGCAATCGTGCGTTAACATCAGCCTACGGTATCGAAATAATATCTTTATTCTGCTTATACAAAGTGCTTATAACGCACTAGTTTAATCCCTCCTCCACCTACGCGCTCCTCTCCGAAAGAGGAGACCTAAACATATCCTTTATGACCCTGACGATCAGATGACTACTGACAACACACTCGTACCACCTAACTACCACACAATCAGACAAGGTCCCCGCTATCTTACGTCATCCGGACGTGGGCTCCATCCACGGCCTCGGAGACGTACGGACCACTCACCGTCCGACCGCCCCGTTATCTCAAACGTCGTCAAAGCCGAGGTTCGGCCTCAAAGTGTGCCGTTAGGCAGACGTTCCCTTAGTTTCTTCGAGCCCTAGGGCTCAAAATTTCTTCTGGCAGAGCTTCTTTCCGAAGCTCGCCAAACAGCCCGGTTACGCTGTGGCAACCAATAGGGTTAGCACACCTATAGACAGTCCGAAAAAAATACTAGTTTAATAAGTTCATTAACTATTAGATTTTCAGAGTTTTCGTTTTATTCATGGCTACCTTATAAATTATGTTGACAATATTGTTGAGCAGTTTAAATTTGCCTTTGATTAGAAATACCGACGGTTGAGATGCCTCATCACTAATTCTTCGAAATCCACGATCAATGTTACAACTATTGTGCCTAAGAATCCTCAATTGTCCAGCCATGTTTTATTTATGAATAGGAACAAAATTGATGATTGTTTGACCCTCGCTTTAACCGGCATCCCTTAAGAATGATAATAATGATGTTTTATTGTAAAGTGAAGCTGTGATAGCCTAGTGGTTAGGACGTCAGCCTCCTAATCAGAGATTGGGGGTTCGTAACCCGGGCACGCTCCTATAACTTTTTGGAGTTATGTACGTTTTCAAGCAATTAAAATATCATTTATCGGTGAAGGAAAACATCGTGAGGAAACCGGCACGCCTGAGACGTCTGCCAATCTTCACATAGCCAGCGTGGTGGACTATGGCCAAACCCTTCTCATATTGAGAGAAGATCCGGGCTCTGTAGTTAGTCGGCATAAAGTTGATCATGATGATGATGATGATGATTGTAATGTCTGGTTGAAGTTATGCATTGGTGCTCTCTACTCGTTTTATTTACACCTAAAGATCAGAGAAATATATAGGTATATTTGTGTAATGTAATATAATTGGGATTCTTACGGAATAGTACAAACGACTTAGGTTTTATAGGCTATTGTTTGGATACAAACTGTTCATTAGATCAGATAATTTATTTACTTTTATCGTATTTCACGGTAATTAATCGATTTTATGTCGTATTTACTCGTTTCAATGTAATTTTTCCTTCAGGTAGGTATGGTAATTAGAAACTTATTATGATAAATTATGAAAGTTTATAAGAATTTCTGCCAGGTTACACATTTTAAAAACATTCTTCTTTGAAGGTTTGAATAAAGCTTTTTGCAACCGAGATGTTTTTTTTAAACCGCGAGCCAATTTACGATGAAAAAAAAATATTGTTCTTTCTGAAATAACGCTTCAGAGCAAATATGCTTATATCCCCTATATACCGCATTACTGTATTTTGTCTAACATTTAGATTACGAGTACATAGTTGTTACCCTGAATACGCCTTTGATAAAAACAATTAACTATTGGTATCTGTGTTTAAGTTACCTGTCTCATAAAGTTATTAGAAAATTATCAACTCACTCCGTTTATATGGTATTTTATGATAAAAGACGACAATGAAATTATATTATTTTACTTAATAAGTACTTATATAAGTATTTTACTTTTATTTAATATAAGTAATATACTTATAGATAGAAGCGGTGATAGCCAGTGTTTAGGTCGTCAGCCTCCTAATCAGTGGTCGGCGGTTCGAATCCGGGCACGCACCTCTAACTTTTCGGAGTTGTGTGCGTTTTTAAACAATTAAAATATCACTTGCTTCAACGGTGAAGGAAAAGATCGCGAGGAAACCTGCACGCTTGAGAGTTCTCCATAATGTTCTGAAAGGCGTGTGAAGTCTGCCAATCCACACATGGCCAGCGTGGTGGACTATGGCCAAACCCTTCTCATATTGAGAGGAGACCCATGCTCTGTAGTGAGCCGGTAATGGGTTGATTGATCGTGATGATCATGATGAATATACTTATAGATAGGTAAAACATAGACAGATAAAAAAAATAGCCCTGCGAGAAAAGAAATCTCCATGAGGGAGAAGTCGCGTGCGGAATCCAGGTTGTACCTACTCTCATAAAGCCATCATCATAATTTTTTATTAGATAAAACGTTCCGCGGCCCTTTTTATGAAAGGGAAAATCCCAAAAGGTTATTTATTAAACTCAACGAAGATTAGCTACGGAAAAAGTTATAGCATTAAAATGAAATTACCTAATTGTTTACCAAGCTGTGGTATTATGGAAATGAATAAACGCTTTTGAATTTTCAAATGGATTAGTATGTTGTTTATTCAATATTTTAAACTACAACTAGTTACTTGTTAAAATTGCATTCATTTGAACGTGTTTTACATTACAGAACACCTTATTACTTACTTCTTAATAGTAAGAAATTGGCGCTGCTATAGTAGCTATATAGCTTGATATATGAGAATATCAAGTGAAACTTTTTTCACGTGATACCAATAATAATATATTTTTTTCATTTTAGCTACTAGACCCAATTTACATTTACAATATTATACAATACCTACACTATAAAATACGAAACAAAAAAATTAAAAATGAGTTACACATTAAATTAACCACCCGACAGTTGTCGATCTAAATGTAATTTTAAAAACTGAAGATTGGAGAGTCGTATCGGTCTATTAGAGTTCTCAGAATGCTTTTTGAACATGCTAACGCTCTTCTCAAAGATGCTATGCGCTTTCTTCTTATAGCGACAAAATCATCAGTGTGCACTGTTGCGAACATTTAGGATGCACTACAAAAGCCCAATAACATTCTGAAACCGTTATTATATTGAACTCGTAGAGCGTTCAGTGATGGCTGTGTATAGCCGGTCCACAGGGATCCCGTATAAAAGGTTTGACAAAATAACTTGAACAAACTAGTTTTTGCCTCCTGACTGCAACGGGCAAACCTGTGGATCAATATATTACACCGCACTGTCAACGCCCTACGTTCCCTATCAATGTCTACATCATCCCTAAGGTCATCGGTTATAATATGTCCCAGATTATAGTTCCTAACTAACTTTGTGTGTGTTCTATTCAATATGATGTTATGCTGTACCTGATATTTTTCTTTGGTATACCTTTGGCCCCAAAGATGATGTTTATCAATGTTGAATTAAAAAAAATATACACATATAAATAGATGGAGGTCCTGGGTTCGAGTCTGGTGGGAGGCTGCGGCCGTGGCTAGTTACCACCCCATCGACAAACACGTGTCAAGCGATTTAGCGTTCCGGCACGATGTCGCGTAGATACCAATTAGGAGTATGGTTTTACCATATCCTTAACAGGTTAGCTCGCTACCATCTTAGACTGCATCATCACTTACCTCATGTCAGATTGTCGTCAAGGGCTAACTTGTAGTGGGAATAAAAAAAAAATATACTATTTTTTTGTATACTCTATAATGTTGTAAAAATCAGCATTTAGTTTTTTTAATTTTATTTTTGCCGAAATCTGATACCTAGATGCGCTAATTTATTACCCAATCAGGCCAGAACGGCTTAACGGATTTAGATGAATTTTGGTTAGATAGATAAAAGTCTTGATGCTTTTTCCAACTACATAGGCTAATAGGCACTCGGGCTTCGGAAATGGATGCCGAGGATTTTGCCTTTTAGGCTATTGCCAGTTTAATGCTCATATAAATATTAATATTGAGCAATGGAGAGAGCTATGCTAGGAGTATCTCTACGTGATCAAATCAGAAATGAAAAGATCCGTAGAAGGACCAGATTTACCGACATAGCTCAGCGAGTTGCGAAGTTGGAGTGGCAATGGGCGGGGCACATAGCTCGGAGAACCGATGGACGTTGGGGTCCCAAGGTGCTGGAATGGCGACCTCGCACCGGTAAACGTAGCGATGGTCGACCCCCAACAAGGTGGACAGACGACATCAAACGAGTCGCAGGGAGCCGCTGGATACAAGCGGCCCGAGACCGTGGCCGTTGGAACTCCTTACAAAAGACCTATGTCCAGCAGTGGACGTCTATCGGTTGAAATGATGATGATGATGATGAATAGGTGTCATCACATTTTTAGAAATAAAACATGACACCCTAACTAGTTTTAAGAAAAAATATATCTACATGTATAGTTCTCATTTTAATCCTAGTATTTATTTTAAGTCTGTATATTTCATAATTAATTAATTTCATTATTTTTTTTTTTTATATTGTTTAACATTAATGTTCTAATAACTGTAATGCTGTATATACCTGCAACGATAACTGTACTCGGCTTAGACATATGTTATATCGTAATATTTTTAATGCTTATACAGTGTATCGATTGGTGTATCATGTGAAATAAATAAATAAAAATAAATAACACATTAATCTTCACACGTGGTTTATCAAATTTATTTTATCTCATTCCTTACAGTATTTCTTCGGTGAACCGTCTGAACTGCAGTTCTTTCATCTTGCGGTAAGCGTTGTCTAACTCATCGACCAAGCGCCTGAAGGCCTGTGTGTCCGCGTTGTCTATCAAGTAGGGTAGCTCAGTTCTCTCCTTAGTGACGGAATCTATTGTCGGTTCGAGGTTCCTTATCGAGTCTGCGACGTCGCCGAGCAGCAGAAGAAGTTCGGCCGGGCGCTTGTACGCTTCTGGGTTTATTCGTACTTTGGTCTCAATTTTACGGTTGCATTGCTCAACCCCGTCCGCGTCGCATAAGTTGTTGATGAGATCTTCCATCTGAAAATACACGTTGTTTAATTCAAGATTTGTATCTGTAACTAATCGCAGCCTTCGGCTTCATAAAAAAGAAAGAAGGAAACAGTTTTCATTTGACGCGATATACATATTTTACATAACATAATTTGACCTTATCGATCAAATAAAGGCAACACACTCAGCATAAGCTTTTTTTGATACACCACAAGTCAGCCGTTGACGGCATCTCACCTGATGGTAAGTGATGATACGGTCTAAGACGGTAGCGGGCTGTTATGGGTATTGTAGAACCATACTCCTAATTGGTTTCTACACGACATCGTGCCGTAACACTAAATCGCTTGTCAACACGTCTTGGTGGTAACTAGCCACGGCCGAAGCCAGACAGACAGACTCGAGCTGGGAATCGAACCCAGGACCTCCAATTTTGCGTGTCATCCTTGCGCAGCAAGCCGCAGTGCTGGATTTCAATGAGAATATTGGTAAATTCACGGACGTGATAACTTAACAGTATATAATAATATCTAACTTAATTTTATATTACGTAATCGTTTGCTTCGGATATTTTGTCAATCATGCGGGACTTTGTAATGACCAGAAAGGTTGCCATGCGTGCCTTGAGATAACTATGTCTACTTCAACTTTGTCTTCCTTTTTGTATGAGATGACTCGAGAAAGTGGCACAATAAACGCGTCGCACATCTTAGCACTGTAGGATACAAACTACCCATCCATAGGTAACCAAAGCTTTATTACTAATTGTGAAGGAACATTCTAAACACCGAGTGCTGTTCCGGGACGAAAAGTATCCTTTGTCCATTTCCAGAACGCGAGATATTACCCTCCATTTTCCATGATTTTTCCTTTTAGAGAGCTAACTATTACGGTACACTATAAAATTGTTATTATTAGTTTATTATTAGTTCCGACATATTGTTTTATGGTAATCCAAGTCGAGATCAACAAGTCTATTTTTGCAGAATATTCAGGCATGATTTGTTTACAGGCTCAACTTCCTCTTACCGCATGTGAGCTTTGAAGTTGATTTGATTTAAATGAACCTAAAGCAGAACATCGGTTTGGTTCAGCCTTAATTATATACCGACTGTACCACTAGTATAACTTGGGTAGTATATATTGCGGAAACCTTGACCTTCTATAAAATTTGGTCTCTTATAATCCATTATCAATCAATTAATTTATAAATGGTCATTGTATGTTTGTATGTTTAAAAAAAATTAATCATCGGTTGGTTAGGCATGCCAAAATCTAAATCTGGTCTGCATATATATACAGAGACTTATAACTAGGATTGCGGGACGGTCGATGTAGACATACCAGATTTATTTTAGCCGATGCTTCGTTCAAAAGTGCCTGACCCCTCTGGGATATTTGTTTGTAGTTCCTCCAAGCGTAAGGCATGTCTAAGTTCACCACTACCAGTGGGTGGTACGAGGGGGAGGTCTTGTTTGCCGTGACCATTCCGGCCGTGATCCCAGCCAGGAAACCGAAGGATAAGTGCTGCCGAGTTTCAGGGTCGCTAAGGTCACCATTTTGGGGTGCTCTGAAAATCATAACCGTTTGCACACATACTTTAATTACAATAATTAAATTATTCAATTAATAACATTAAATCACATAATATTATAAAGAGGAAAACTTTGTTTGGTTGTAATGAATAGGCTCAAAAATTACTGGACCGTTTTTAAAAATTCTTTCACCATTCGAAAGCTACATTATTCGCGAGTAACATAGGCTAAATTTTATTTTGGAAAAACTAGGGTTCCGTGGGATATTTGGGATTTTTTGGGTTTTGGTTTTTTTGGAAACACGATAATCGGCAATTTGATATTTGCCTGTAGCTTACTTTCTGAAGCAGGGCATTGGCCGCACGGGAAACCTCAATCTCAAGGGAAATCAGCAATTCTACGCAGACGAAGTCGCGGGCAACAGCTAGTTTGTTATAAAACAGGATGGATCAACAGATACTTACAAGTATTCAGACACTAGTGTCCTCACATATGTGAAGGCTTCCCTCGACTGAACGTAATTTGGCACGTGGTCGCCATTAGCTAGTGTTGTACCTACCACCAACAGTATTGCAAGTCCGAGCATGTTTAGGTCCTGGATAACGAAAGATACACATTTGCTCACAACAATCAATTAAGCGGTGATAGCCTAGTGGTTAGGGCGTCAGCCTCCTTATCAGAGGTTGGCGGTTCGAATCCGGGCACGCACCTCTAACTTTTCAAAGTTATGTGCGTTTTAAAAAAAATTAAAATATCACTTGCTTCAACGGTGAAGGAAAACATCGTGAGGAAACCTGCACGCCTGAGAGTTCTCCATAATGTTCTCAAAGGCGTGTGAAATCTGCCAATCCGCACATGGCCAGCGTGGTGGACTATGGCCAAACCCTTCTCATATTGAGATTAGACCCGTGTTCTGTAGTGAGCCGGTAATGGGTTGATCATGATGAATCAATAGCTACAGTTTCATTATGAAATATATTTTTGGTAAACCGAAACTATTTTTACAATTTTAAATTCTTTGTAATATACCCTAGTTTGCCCCTCCCCTCGCCTCCATTTCATTTTTATCAATCAGTCCTGAACTTAAATAAAATGATACTTTTAAAGGCACTTTGTTGGGTCAATAACTTACATAGGTGATTGATGGTGATAACTACGTTCGTAAGCCTAAAACTAAAGCTATGAGAAGGGGCAAAAAAAAAAAATTAATTAAGCAAGGACATCTCTGAAAAAAAATTCAACTAAACTAAGGAAAGGTCGTTTATACGTCAGTCAATGTAATAATATATTACATATCCTTGTTTAAAATAAATTATTCCAATCAACTTTAAAAATCATAGAGAATTCAGTGTAGAATTTCATTAAAGTGAGTTATCTTTTGGCGCGTTTTAAAATAGATCCATACCGTCACAGCAAACGGTATAGCGGTTTTTAATGCCGTCATGCCACAACTCTTCAGTTCTTCGCTTATACTGTCATGTCAACAGAACACTGTAATTTTTCTTTTATTTGGTTTCTATACATAATTAGTATTCTGGTTATAAATATACAAACTAGGTAAAAAATTTGGTCTAACTGGCAGCAGGGGCTGACAAAAGCTTTTTTATTTCAATATGTTGTGCCTTGGGAAAATAGTTTTCGGAACAGATTATTTTATGAATTTTTCTAAGCACGAGTATCATTTAACATTATCTTCTGTGATAATATACATAGTATTAAGAGGAAATTATGTACACTTGGGTGAATAAAATTACTGACTAACTTATTAGCATGTAATTTTATTAACCTTTTGTTTTGATTTATTTTGTTTTGTTGTTTTTTTTTAACTAGACTTTCTTGTAATCTTAGTTTAATGTTGTACGGTTATTTTGTGCCCTCCCCTTATACATGCCAGGTCCACATCCAGGAGACTCGAGTGTAAATCAATTAACCTCACTACTATTTTGTACACTTGTAGTCAGTTTTGTGGACTAATAATAATAAAAAAATAAAAAAGTGCTTTATACTGACGAAACAATTTTTATTTTGGAAAAAAAATATAATGAAAATTAACTCACCAGTCTTAGGAAGCTGTTGAAAGAGAAACAACTAAATGTGATATTTATATAACTTTGAATAATTAGTTATAATTGCTCGCCTACCACAGGAACAGGTGTCGCCAACATAATAAAATTTATCGTCATCGGAACTGATGGATGTTGGTACACTACTGGGCCTAGGGGACCTGTAATCTTAGATACCAGATAACAGTGTCAATATCACGATTGCAATTCAACCTGATTGGTTAAAATTTATATATATCACTATGTCGCAATTTCTGATTGGACCACCAATTTATATTTGTAAAAGTAAGAAAAGTGCGAAAATGGAAATAAAAATTCATCAACAACTAGTAAGGTGACAATGTAACGACATTGTTCCCTGATTCAACGGTGAAGGAAAACATCGTGAGGAACCTGCACGCCTGAGTTTTCCATAATGCTCTCAAAGCCGTGTGCAGTCTGCCAATCCGCACGTGGCCAGCGTGGTGGACTATGGCCAAACCCATCTCATATTGAGAGGAGACCTCATATTGACCCGTGCTCTGTCACTACAGAGCACGGGTCTCCTCCTCCATGATCAACCCATTGCCGGCTAGTGAACCGGCAATGGGTTGATCATGATGATGATGATTGTTACGTTATCGTAACACATAAATGTGGGAACAATTTGTGACGAAAAAATTTCCAATAAATTAATACATAGAGAGGTTCTAAAATTAACTTCACAAAATGCGTTAATGCGAAGTCAAGATTTCGAAGCATTGAAGATTTAGGATTCACCCGGCTTTCTAACATCGCTTAAAGCATTATTATTTTAGACAGATTATAGATATATATTATGACAGATTTATAAAGCACTACTTGACAGAATCGAACCCGGGACCTACCTATAAGACTTCGAGGTCGTCTGAAATACAAGCGCCTGCGCTGTCCCAGGTTCGATTCTCGTTCTGGTGGGAGGCCTCGGCTGTGGCTATTTCCCACCCTACCGACAAAGATTAAGCGTTCCGGTAAGTTTTTGCGTGGAAACCAATTAAGAGTATGGGTCTACTATAGACCTTGCAAGTTCTCTCTCTTCAGTCATTTCCTCATTACTGAAGATCGTGGATCTGGTGGTGTCCTAGCAACCTCGTGCGGATTATACTTACCTTACAGGTTAGCCTGCTACAATCTTAGACTGCATCATCACCTACCATCAGGTGGGATTGCCGTCAAGGGCTAACTTGTAAAATAAAAAAAATTGTGTGTAAAAATTTTTTTTTTTTTCTAATATTAATATGAAAGAAAAAATGTTTTGCAGCACCTCAGCTATAGTAATAAAGTTCTAATTGTATAAAAATATATTTCACGCTAATTCCTAATCTCAGATAATACATTTTCAATTGTACCGTGGATTTTAATGATTAAAAATACAGTTATTTACGACGAAGCGATCCCTTTTGATCGAGATCTCAAGCAGCATCAAGGGAATCATAGATTTAGTTCGCGTTTGTTATGTTTATAAAACACAAAAATATATTTTTCCTACTTGAAAAGTACCTGCAATGTCAGCACAATCATGTCAAAATTAAAGAAATAGAATTATTTAAGTTTATTCATTTATTTGTTGCGAATGGTTTACATGTACCCAGTTTGGGTGTTGAAATGAAATGAAATGAAAATATACTTTATTGCACACCAATACAGAAGAAAAAAAGGAAATAAATAAACACACACAGAAAATAAATAGGTGCAATAGGCGGCCTTATCGCTAATGAGCGATCTCTACCAGGCAACCTAGCACAAAGCAGGAAAAAAATATAAAGTAAGGCGAGGTTGGGGTGTACAATAAATAGAAAATGTAAGGTTAAATAAATGTACAACTAAAAATATAAATAAGATAATATTTAATACATATATACAAAAAAATAGTAGTAAAAAATACTTGTGTTGCAACTTGGTCTGGAATCGACCGTGGTAGTTAGACATTATGTCTACCCATCTTGTTGAGTAGGTAATCCTAGTAAGGTGTATGGACACCTAGCATACAATTGCAGACATTATTATTAGGGGGCGCGAATCTCAGGAACAAAGATTTTTTTCATCATTGGGAACGGGTGTTTCTCCGAGGCAGAAAGTGTCATAAATCCGTTTCTAGGATACAAGCTATCTTTTTGTCAAATTTCATCAAAATTGATGCACTCTTTCCGTTTCGTTACTATGTTGCATTGAAATTTTTGGTGACCACCGTGGCGCAGCGCTGTCGCATTAAAAAGTTGGAGGTCCTGGGTTCGATTTACGGCTCGAGTCCGGTTTGGATGGGGGCTTAGTCAGTGGCTAGTTACCACCCTAGCGACAAAGACGTGTCGCCAAACGATTTAGCGTTCCGGCACGATGTCACGTAGAAACCAATTAGGACTGTGGGTTAACCATACTCCTAACAGGTTAGCCCGCTACCATTATAGACAGCATCATCACTTACCAACAGGTGAGATTGCCGTCAATAGCTAACTTGTAGTGAATAAAAAAAACCGGTTCAGTATAATAGCCATATCCCTACAGGTACGCCCGCTACCATCTCATGACTTACCACAATTCGGAATTGCAGTCAAGGGCTAACTTGTTAACATTAAAAAAATCATCAGAGGCCTATGAGTAAAAAAATCTGACGAAGGAACAATTAAACGTGGGTGTAAATGCTTAAATCTGACGAAGGAACAATCAAACGTGGGTGTAAATGCTTCGCTATCCATCGCGTACGTAGGGTGTAGGAGCGCGCTTCACACCCGCTCGATTGCTTCCGGCGTGACGTCGGCGAAGCATTGTCGCCGCACACAAATGAACCCTAAGTGAGGACTCGCAGAGCCTTCATGCAATATGAATTGCCATTCTACATTATACTCCTGTTCGACGAGTGCAAAATCATTTTTCTTTTAGAGCGCAGTGCATTCCTACATCGAAATTCCCGCGTTTTTTACACGAAAATAATCCTATTACCGTCTCTAGGATGCAAACTATCACTTTGCGAAATTTCACCAAGGTCATTTTAGCTGACTGAAAAATTTAGGAGAATAAAATGTAACACAAAATTGTATGGAAGGTCTGGGTCGTTTAGAACTGAGTTAAATAAAATGAAATAAATTGTTGAAATTCATGACGCGAGAAGAAAAAAGTTACATTTCATAGTGAAAACGTTATGAAAATATATAGCAACGCCCATAATGAATGCATTAGAATAAGAAGAAGAATAATAATTAATATTCTCCTTCTTATTTTATCTATTTGGCTTTTATATGTGAATAATTATTATATTCTGTAAGTCTCAGGGTTACTTGTCAAATTAGCATTTGGCGATTGACCGCATCTCCGTGATTGAATTAAGTTGTTGTTGATGAAACTTAATTCATTTTAGCATATGATATTGATATGTTAACTTATTTTATTATATGAAATTATGGTTTTGAACGCTATTTACGGTATAGAGTGCAAAAGTTGTTTTCAGTTTGTACCCATTTGTTGGTTTTCTTCTTTTAAGTGTGGCTTTCCAGAACATACCACCGCCGTGCCGCGTTGCTTGCAGTCGGTATAGGGTGGTTTTGAAACACTCATAACATTCATTCCAATGAGTACTCCTATCAGTACCATTTCGTAAGATTTGTCATTTAACATTAATTTAATTGACTAATACAGTGGTTACTAGGGATCCGCTCCAGCTATCGACATGCTTAACCTTATCCGCGACACTTTCCATTAAAACGCTGGTGTTGTCACCGCGTAGTTTTTCGCTTGCGTATCTCAATCACCGTTAATAAGTCTCCGCTGTTCGACATTCTATATGTATGTCCATCCTTCATTCTTTTACGGGCTTTAGTAATATTTTGACTTTTCTTTGACTTTAGTATTATTTTGCCATAGCAAACTTTCTCGATAAGATTTATATGATGGCAAAGGAATTGGAAACAGTAATGAGACTTATAATCTGCAATTACAACATTCCACAGAAATAACCTATTTTTTGTACAAATAAAATTAATAATTAACATCGAAAACTAATGTGCCATAAAAACCCAAACAAAAAGACGTGATATTTAGTGTATTTTGCACCTGACACGGAACGCTTCGTGTCTAACACAGTTACCTCTCGTGCCAGAAACTAACGTAGTGTTGGTATCGTCTTTGCCGGAAACAATCAATAGGGGCCAACAGACAAGCAAATACCTGTCCTATCTCGCTTGTCTCTGCCTTGCATTCGGTTCATCATTATTACCCATTACCGGTCCACTACAGGCCCGATTTCAATAACCTATCATTCATTTCAGTTACTAAAGATAATAAATCATTTTCTCCTCCTTTTCCCTTTAATAATCAATCTACGGATAGCATTCTCTGTGGAATCTAGCTATCTGAGATAGGAACTCTTTTACAAATTTTGCTAACTTATGTTTCAATGTTAATTTCCAGTTACTGATAGAAAGAGTGTCTAGTAACCTATCTACTATTATTCAATAAAATCGGCCACTAACTCCGCAAAGGACGCTTTCTAAATTAAAATAATAATTTTGTTAGTATCATTATTAAATTAAGGCCTCAATTGCACATCTGCCTATGACCCGTAATAACTAAAATATTACCATATTATATTATATTATATATTAGTTTACATTACTTAGGCTTAATTACAATAATTTTAATTTTAATTAGATTTATAATAATTGTAATAATTTTTAATAATTTTATTTTTGACTAACATAACATTGAGTAATTGAATAATTTTTTTTATTGAATTGTTTAATATTAGAATATTATAATGTGTATCAAAAATGTATAACAATTGTACTGTTTGCAATGCCCTGATGTCTTATGTCTGTTAGATATGAAAGCAAATAAATAAATATAAATTAATCAAACAGGTTTTAGTCCCGTATAAATATCATGCTATAATACATAATATAAATGTATAAAGTCGTATAAAAGTGTCCCTGGAAAATTAAATCGTCCATGTTTTCACAGCCTATTTACACTCATAAGAAAGTTCTAGAACCGTATTTCAGAATAGTATTCAAATTCAAAATTCAAATTTAAATAATCTTTATTCAAATAGTCCATTAAAAGACACTTTTAACGCGTCAATAATTTACATAGTAGTGATTCGATGGTGATAACTACATTCGTAAACTTAAAACTAAAGCTATGAGGGTTCAAACGCGCCCTGGTCTAACAAGAAGCCCACAACAAACTTAGACGGGTAAATTTTCTTTTTGTTATCACCATAAGTATCTATGGCCGGTTTATATGCAGTTTCGACTCGTTGGCTATTATTCAAGTATAGTACAAAGGGTAAGAGGTGAGTTGCGAGAGGAGATACGAATGTAAATATAAAATTATTTATTTATTTAAAAAAGATGTTGGAAAAAAATAACTGTAATAGTAATTGCACAGTTGGAAGACTAACTTCAAACGGACAAACCTAGCGTATCATTAGTACTTATGAAGTAAGCCTACTTGTTAAGTTCGCGGTAAGAATAAATCAAATAAGATACAACATAAATGCATAAATGACACATACGCACTCACATATAAACTTAATCATGGATCTAAATTTAAGGAGAGCATTGCCGCCTGAAATAATGAATAGAAGCAGGCGTTACTTTGCGGAAGTCCATGACAAACAATAAACAGCAAGTATAATTTGCTATATTCCGCCGACAACCGGGAGATTTGTATAATATAACACCACACAAAATCTTCCACTAGAACCTCTACGCACGTTTCGACCCGACACCGGATCATCCTCAGGAGATGTTTACTTCACAAGCGCGAAAAGTAAAGTGACAATCGTGTTTAATGCAGGTCCTTACATACAATTTTACAAAATACACGTTTCTACCTAAATCAGAGGCAGTTGTTTATAAATTTCATAAATACAAATATACATCTACATACTTATAATAAACAAATTTTGAAATACGGTACAAGTTAGCCCTTGACGGCTATCTCACCTGGTGGTAAGTGAAGATACAGTCTAGGGTAGTAGCGGGCTAACCTGTTAGGGGTATGGCAAACCCACACTCCTAATTGGTTTCTACGCGACATCGCGCCGGAACGCTAAACCGCTTGGCGACACTTCTTTGTTTGTAGCGTGGTAACTAGCCACGGCAGAACCCTCCCACCAGACCAGACTCGAGCCGGGAATCGAAACCCAGGCCTCCAACTTTATAATGTGACAACGCAAGCACTGGGCCACCGAGGTCAACAAAAATTTCAATGCAACATCGTAACGAAACGGAAAGAGTACATCAATTTTGATGAAATTTGACACGAAGATAGCTAGTATCCTGGACACGGATTTATGACACCTTCTGCCGCGGAGAAACACGCGTTCCCAATGATGAAAAAAATCTGTGTTCCTAAGATTCGCGCCACCTTATAATAATGTTTGCAATTGTATGCTAGGTGTATTACCTACTCAACAAAATGGGTAGACATAATTACTAACTAATATGGTCGCTTCCAGACCCAGTTGCAACACCCAAACTGGGTGTGTGTCAACAATTTGCAAAGAAATGGCATGCACTGTGCCATAGAGGTCGTCAAATCGATCAACAGTTCATGTTTTCGCACTTTTCCTCCGCAAGTTTCTCTGACGCTGGGAACAAATCTAAGCTAAAGATCGGTTAGATACATGATTACCGGATCTATTCGTGCCAACGAAACCGACATGCCCGGTTCCAAGCCCTGGCAATCAGGTGCTTTTACGGTTTTGTTTACTCGGTTATGCAACACGCTCGTGATAGAAATGCGGCACTGAGACAGGGGTGCGGGGTCAACGACCCGCAGCCACTCGGCGCCCCACGCTCGCGAATTTCATTTCAGCTTCGAAATAAAGCGCAGCCATCATGTACGAGATATTACTTTTTTTTTAAATTTTTATTTTCCTCTTTTGATGGCTTTACACAGATTAGCCAATGTCAAGTTTATAGCAATGGAGAATTGGAGTTGGGAAAAATAACGGGAAACTCCGGACGGCGGACGCGGCTCCCTTTCCTAAAATCATCATCATGATCAACCCATTACCAGCTCACTACAGAGCACGGGTCTCCTCTCAATATGAGAAGGGTTTTGTCCATAGTCCACCACGCTGGCCATGTGCGGATTGGCGGACTTCACACTGAGAACATTATAGAGAACTCTCAAGCGTGCAGGTTTCCTCACGATGTTTTCCTTCACCGTTGAAGCAAGTGATATTTTAATTTTTAAAAACACACGTAACTCCGAAAAGTTAGAGGTGCGTGCCCAGATTCGAACCGCCGACCTCTGATTAGGAGGCTGACGCCCTAACCACTAGGCTATCACCGCTTCTAAAATAATTCCTAAAATAATACATGTTAAGGCGATGTGAACAGACGAATTTTAGGTATTTGAGGGGGTGAAGCAGCGGCAGTAGCGGACGGTTAGCCCCGCCCACCTCGCGCAATACTTAGTGCAGCTCGCCATAACAGTTGCAATAAACGGCTCGCGACAAGGCTTATCAACTATAGGTATAGATACGTTACCTTAATTTCGTCACTTGTTTGAACGGTCATCTGGACTAATAAAACTAGAAGTTGAATTGTTCGCATCTTAAACAAAATATTCTATTTTTATTTTTTTAATCTTGTTTATGTTTTTATATTGTTTACAATAATTTTCGTACATAAAAATTAAATTTTCGTTGATAAACATCGGATTTCAAATTCAATCAAAATTTCAAATTTGGAAAATAGGTATTTCTTCCTACTACCTACTTATATGATTGGGAGTGAACGATCCACCTTTTTATATAAATAAAAAATGATGTTGATATGCCTTGTCCTTTGCCGTGTTCCTAGAATATGTGATGAAAGTTTAGTTAGGTGTTTTGGGGAGGGTACCTGGTCAAAAAATCTGCTTTTTTTTATGTGGGCATTTCAACTCATGCCCATTACACTTATTCTATATATTTATCCATGGCAATAGAAAGCGATGGCCACCAAGCGAAAAGAAAATTATCTAGCTATTTTATTTTTTATTTATTTTAACCAACTTAATTGCATAATATAAGGACAAAAAAGAAAAGTGGAAAAAATACATAACATAAAAGTATAAGGATATATTAATGTCCTAATGGACATTCCTTAAAATATGTGATTGTAGAAGCTGAGGATAATACAAATAAAACTAGCATTGAATCGCTCTCTCCTACTAAAGCCCGTAGATATTCTCTATGAAAGGAATTATAAATATTACTCGACCTGCTGTTTCTACCACTTCTATTGAAGATTGTAATACTTATATTTGTTATACTATTCGCACCAAATACGGAATTAGCAAATGCAGATGAATCTGACATTGATAAGATATTGGATCAGGACTTCCAGCTTGATCTACCTCTTAAGTGTGTCGCACCGAAGGAGATTCGAAAGGTAGTCGCAACTCTCAAAGACAAGAAAGCTCCAGGATTTGACCTAATAGACAAATGAGTAATGAAAGAACCTCCTGAAAAGGCTTTATGTATCGTACTATCCATTCCAACAGCATAATTAGAATTGGTTATTTTCCACTGTTGTGGAAATCCCTCAAATCTCTGATCTGCTAACCTGGTAAATCTTCTAGTAAAGTTACGTCTTATAGACAGATCTATAAGTTTGCTGCCACCGTTATCCAAACCATTTGAAAAGATAATGCTAAATAGTCTACTGCATGTAATTTCTGACAGAAAAATACTGCTTGACCACCAATTCGGTTTTAGAAGAGACCTATTGGCAAACTGCAACTATTGAACAAGTTCACCGAGTATGTCTAATCATAAGAAAAGCACATGAAAATGTGAAAACTGTATGTTTTCTTTGATATACTACAAGCCTGAAAAAGTTTGGCACCTACTTTGCTTTACTAGTTTAAATTTTTAAGGTCACAGAAGGTGAATGTACCTCTAGATTCTACTATATTAAAGCTAGAGTACCTCATGGCTCAGTGTTAGGTCCAATCCTATACACATTATTTATAGTCGACCTACCAAAAACTTGTAGAGTATCTGTAGCAACCTTCGCTGATGATACTACATTACTTGCTTCTTACGAGAAACCTGCAAAAGCATCTGAAATGCTACAAAAAAGCCTCCAAGAAACTCAGACATTTGTCCATCCATGATAAATAGAAAGTTCTAGCTATTGCTTTGAAATCACAGCACATAACGTTCACTCTGAGATCAGGTGACTGTCCTTCAGTTAGGCTTAGCACCAAATAACTACCCCACAATCGTCTTCCATAGAAAGATGTCTCTTTGCATCGTCATCCTCATTACTGAGGGTCGCAATCCTTAGCATGGATCATCTTCTTCCGTATGATGTTTCTCCAGATGGTTCTGTTTCCGGCTTTATGTGGTGCGGCGTGGAATGATGTACCGAGTGCAGTGCTGATCTGATCAGACCAACGCATGGGGCTACGTCCTCTTGGCCTTCTTCAATCCACTTTGCCCGTTACGAGTAGTTTCCTTAATTCCCAGGGCTGTGTCTGAAGTATTCCAAGGTGCGCTTGATACATATAGTTTTCAGCTTTGCTGTAATTTTCAGCCCTTTCAGGATAGATGCGTTGGTCCTGAATGCAGTCCAGGGTATCTTTAGTATCTTCCTCCAGCACCACATCTCGAAAGCATCAGTGCGTTTGCGATATGTAGCCCGAAGAGTCCATGTTTTAGAACCGTATAGAAATATGGAAAATAACCAGAGCATTTACTAGTCTTTGCTTGGTGCGAATTGATATGCTCTTGCTATTCCAAATCTTGGATAACTGGTACATGGCATTCTTTGCCATACCAATTCGCCTGCGCACTTCCTGTTCACAAGATCCATTGTTTGTTATACATGAGCCTAGATAAATAAAAATATCCACCACTTCTAACTTGAGTGCACCCGTGAGATTAAGTTTGCCACTTCGATCCACATCCATGATCTTTGATTTAGATGGATTAATGGAAAGACCAAGTTCCTTGCTTACATTTTCCAACTTACTAAGGAGAGTCACCATTTCTGCTTCATTGGATGCCAAAAGTGTAGTGTCATCAGCGTACCGCAAGTAAGTAATTGTGGTGCCTCCAATGTTTATGCCCCCATCCTAAGATTCACAAGTGCGACGGATTATGATCTAAACATAAACATTAAAAAGTATGGGTGACAAAATGCATCCCTGGCGCACACCTTTTTGGAAGTGAAATGAGCTTGTCATGGTCTTATCTAATCTGACGGAACCTTGGCTGTTATTGTATCAGGTTTGTAGCAGTGCCACAAGATGCTGAGGTACGCCCAGTTCTAAGAGAACCTTCCACATGCAGGTCCAGTCAAAAGCTTTGCTATAGTCTACGAAGCAGATGATGACAGGATTGTCAAATTCGTAGAATTTGACAATCCTGTCATCATCTGCTTTTGCATGCATCTTGCTTTTCTCTATAATTAGTCTGATGTTGACTATCTGTTCGCGGGTACCCCTTAACAAAGCCTACCTGTTCTACAGGGATTTGCCTTTTGATTTTTGATTAAAATGGCGATTTGCTAGCGTGGGAGATTAAAGCCAAAGTCCGGTGGTTGTCACACTTTCTTGTGGAACCTTTCTTGTCACACTTTCTTGTGGATAGAAAGATGACTTGCCGACAAAATATTGTAGCAAAAAAGGTCGAACTGAAACATAAGTACACTGGTTTGTATTGGTTACTCTCAAGAAACGCAAAGCTCACAACTGACAACTAACTTCTCATCTACAAGGCTTTACTCAGACCAATCTGGCAATTTGGAATCCCGCTCTGGGGCTCCGCATGTGACTCTGATATCAAAGTGATACAACGGGCAGAGGATTACATACTCAAACAAAAAGCCAACGCATTATGGTTTTTACGAAATAGCGAGATCCATGAACGCAGATGTATCACTATAATGTGAAGCAGGAAATCCAACATTCTGGTATAAACTACAAATTGCGGCTACAACATCCAAATCCGTTAGCAGTTCATTTAACTGTACCAGACTGCCTAAAGTGAAAAAAGACAAGAGGAATCTTGGAGCTTGACCATTCTAACAAAAATATTAATATATCCAATGGGAAATATTTATAAACGAGATAACTTATAATGAAAAAGTCATGTATACACAAATTAAAGCAAAACTTATATTGAGACAAGTGGCATATGTGTGAAATTACTATTTTATAAAGAATTATGGCCGAATATCATCTGCAACTGCTGGATAAAAAAAAAATGGAGAATAGCATGCTGGGTATCAAACTATCTAACAAGGTGAGCAACATAAATATTCGGAAAAAAACCAAGGTCAAAGATGTCATCATCCAAATACGATTGCTCAAAATTTAAATGGGCTGGTCACATCTGCAGGATGACAGATACAAAATGGACAAAAATTGCCACAGAATGGATTCCGCGTAGTAGCAAAAGGAAAAGAGGAAGGCCAAGAAGACTTGTTCCTTCGCGTCAGTGGCCCGCTATGGACCAGAGAAGCTAAGGAAAGGAAGACTTGGAAAGAGCTGGGGGAGGCCTACGCCAGAGAGGACTTCTACCAAACACATGTGATATTATAATATAAAATTTGACTGAAACTTGTAAGAAAAAAAAAAACATTGACATAATTTATTATTTTTATTGACTTGGTAGTAGAATAAATGGCTTTTTTTATTTTATTTTACTATTGAAACAATCTCAAAATCTAACCACGGGAAACTCTAATGAACCCACTAAAATACTACTACGCATGCTGACTGATAAAAATAGACAGCAAACCTCTAAAGTAGTCGGCGTACCTTCAAAGAAGTCGGCGTATTTAAATCTAAAGTAGGCAGCATACGCCGAATTGATAGCGGCGGTATTTTTGATTATTACTCAGGTCAAGCAAATAATTATCCTCACTCTTGCAAAACAATGACGATTGACGGTTCATCAGAATCAATCTTCAAACAACTTTAACTGTTCAAAATTAATATATTAAAATAAAAAAAATATTCAAAAATACAAAATTACGAAAATAATAAAAAATATAAAAATATTTACGGAAAAAAAGTTATTGAACCGTACTAGGATCCGAACTCCCCGCTTATCTAATGCATCACATGTGATCGTGATTCAACTGAGCCACGGTCCTTATTAAAATAATGGTGAAATTAGGGTACATTATTCATTACCTTAAGCAATTTTATTTACTGTCATAATATGATTAGATTAACTGAACTATTTATAAACACACGTATTTACACCTTTTAGTACAGACACTATGTTTAAATGAATTAATATAAACGAAATAAATTCCTGTAACAATTTTTTAATTAATGTAATCGAAAATAATGTTTGAATGACGGGCGATCGCAGCTGGTCACAGGTCCACCTAGCAACGCGCCTCAGCGATCACTGTCGGTTTGCGTACGAGTAACAAGGACGCCGATACTTGGATGCAAAGGACCTAAGTGCCAAATCGTAATAAAAATTATTAAAATTATAATATACGTTTTATGCTAAATGTAAATCGGCCAATTACTTTATTAATATATCACAAATAATTGTACTTAATTTCACCCTGATCAATTTAGGCATAACTGAGAAAAATTAGTATTTAAGTATTTTCAGAGGTGCGATTGCAATTTTTTTTTATCTAGTAAACTTTGTTAAATCGTGTTTCTAAATCGGCCATCACGTCAGAAATACGATCAAGTGTAACCATATTTTTTTTCATAATGTTATGAGCTATAGATTTTGCAGAAAACGATACTCATTCGACTCAATTTCACTATACACAGCGCCTTAACCATTCAAAAAAATAGGCACTACTCAAACGAAACCAAAACTATAATGTCCACAACATAATCCTTCTCAAAGTTAGCCAACAAACATTAATTTTAGAAAAGCGTGAAAAAACTGCTCCCCCAAATAAAAGTCCCGCCTTTCTCTTTTTTAAATTAAATAATAGTTTTTTTTTAAAAGACAGTAACATTACATTTCTAAAAGCAGTTTAAGAAAATGTACATGATCAAACGCTTCATAAATGTCACAAGCCGTTTTTGAATATAAAATTTTTGAATCATCTGTCGCAACCACAAGGACTTCTTAGCCCTTCAAAGGGCTTATTAAGCTTTACCGTGGAAGCGGTCTTACCCCGGATGAAGGAGAGCCAGCCATTTTGTTACGCTCTACTGTTATATTACGGATTACCTGTACCTCCCGATTTCACGGGCCGTATCCGCTTACTATGTGAAGCGGTGATAGCCTAGTGGTTAGGGCGTCAGCCTCCTAAACAGAGGTCGGCGGTTCGAATCCCGGCACGCACCTCTAACTTTTCGGAGTTATGTGCGTTTAAAAAAAAAATATCACTTGCTTCAACGGTGAAGGGAAACATCGTGAGGAAACCTGCACGCCTGAGAGTTCCCCATAATGTTCTCAAAGGCGTGTGAAGTCTGCCAATCCGCATATGGCCAGCTTGCTGGACTATGGCCAAACCCTTCTCATATTGAGAGGAGACCCGTGCTCTGTAGTGAGCCGGAAATGGGTTGATCATGATGATGAGGATGATCCGCTCACATGTTGATTTCTAAATAGTCTATAACCTTAAACATGACATAGGTTACCATAAGCAAGAGACAACAAGAGATTCCAGAGATTAGCGCGTTTAAAAGAGCTTTGCAGGAGAATTGGCTGTCCATTTTTCACAGGATTTAGACGAAATCCGTGGCGCAGCGCGTGCGTTGTTGATCAAGTCGGAGGTCCTGGGTTCGATTCCCGGCTCGATTCTGGTCTGGTGGGAGGCGTCGGCCGTGGCTGGTTACCACCCCACCGACAAAGACGTGTCGCCAAGCGATTTAGCGTTCCGGCACGATGTCGTGTAGAAACCAATTAGGAGTATGAGTTTACCATACCCCTAACAGGTTAGCCCGCTACCATCTTAGACTGCATCATCACTTACCATCAGGTGAGATGCAGTCAAGGGCTAACTTGTGGGGAATAAAAAAAAAGGTGCAAGGTGTATCATTAACAACAGTGAAAATCAAGAAACTAAAAAATAATTAATCGCATTAAATAAGTCTCTTATAGTTTCTTATTTTTTTTTTAATTAAATGTACGGTAATTGTCCAGTTACAGATTAGTATCTATAGATAGATATACAGACTAGATTCCATATTAGCATTGTAGTAAAATGTGGCAATTTGAGACCGAAATATTTCTCAAACCGTTTGATTCAGTACTACGTATTGTATTACGTATTTTATATTTTCTACCCTCCATTTATAGCAATACTAATACCTCCTAGGTTGTTCAAAGTAAACCACAAATTCACTTACTGTAATTCTCGTGAAATAATACAATTTTCAAAAGAAGTTTAAGTTTAAATAAATTAGAAACATAGAAACGTTTCAAATAAATAAATAAAAATAAAAAAGTTAACGGCAGTAGGCTCTAGGAAATTTATTATTCCGTTAATCGAGTAAAAGCTTTATCCATTTTTAATATACTTTCAGCATTTTTTGCAAAATAAAATGTCAATATACATTACGATATTGAATTGCTGCATTTCAGTCCAACCTTATCCATATGCGTAATTGAGTTCGTTGGTTTCAACAGCGACGGAACAACGATAGGTAATATTACTAAAAACTTTTTGCCAATGTTTTTTTATTGGTCAGTTGTCACTTGTCATCTGTCAAAAAAAAAGTATAAAATTATATAACTAAATATATGTTTATAAGCGCAGGAGAGTCTTCGTCAGAACTCATCATCATCACAAACTACACAATTTCAAAAATAAAATAATAAAAACATTAGTCTAGTTAGATTTTGCATAGTGCGTATATACCTTTATATATATATTCCTTATTTCATTAATATAAACACAAGGTTTACTTTTCTGTTCCTTTGTATTAAGTTCCTTTTTGTGTTTTTTGTTATTTGCTGTTAGTTAATTTCCATATTATATTATTAGCGACATATTAGCGTCGACTTAAGTAATTATATTAGGCATGCTGTAGTTACCTCTAAATTGATTTATATGTATATCCTAGCACTTAAGGTTTTTAAAATGTTTATTTTTTTTTACATATAAATCTGATGGTGGCGCTTTGGATAAATAAATAAAAAAAAAAAAAATAAAGAAGCTATTTTCCTTCCTTTCTAAATAATTTATCCAGCACAATTTATCATTCATTGTGAATCACTAAAATAACTATTGTTTTTATTACAGTAATTTATTAACAGTCCTAAATTCACACTATTATTATTATTAATCACTGTAGTTTAAAAAGTTAGAAATAGCAATTCGTCGCAATCTCGGTGCGCTGGTTTTTCCCGCCAATTTCGTAGTGTTCAAAAACTCCCAAGATGGCGAATCCTTACCCGCTACCAGAAACGCGACGCTCCGCCAGAGTGACTGTGGCATTCCTCCGTCACTCTTATCATAGACGCGCCGTCATGTTCAATACGTCTGATTGAATATTTTTTTTTTATTTATCCATTTATTTTGTAAACAAATTTATTGTCATATTTAAATAAACTTTATACAATTCTCACAACATAAACCTAATGTGCGTTCTACGTTAAGTACGTATCTTTATTAAATGTTGGTATAGCATATTTGCTATAAGCCAATAGCTATACCACGACCCTTGCATTTTGAATATCAAATTCAAATTCAAATAGTCTTTATTCAAATAGTCCTTAAAAAGGCACTTTTGACGCGTCAATAATTTACATAGTAGTTATTTCATGGTGATAACTATATACGTAAACTTAAAACTAAAGCTATGAGGGTTCCAAACGCGCCCCGGTCTAAGAAGAAGCCCACAACAAACTTAGCCGGGGTTTTTCTTTTTTTTCGTTATCACCATCTCACATAATGAATAAAATGGATAATAAACTATACTAGTACCCATGGAGATAGAGCAATTCACACCCAAGCTTTTTTATCGTTTATATAATCCTTAATATCGTAATATGATTTTTCTACAAGCTTTCGTTTTATAAAAAACTTTGAACTTATTGATAGACATTTCCTAGATATCAATAGTTAATTTATTATAAAATAAAATAAAATAAATATCATATATTAATCAAAATAATACCAAAGAAATAAAATAACCTATTTATATGGAGATTGACAGTTCGTTTGTAACAAACATTTGGCCCTCTAGGCAAGATGTATTGACAGTTGTCTTCCCCATTTCCGTAATTGGTATACAGTTTATATATAGACCGGATAGATTGGCCATTGTTATGGGACATGGTTTCTGTTTTATACATTAGATTAGAATTGTATTAATGGATTATACCTCCCAGACTGTACATAGAGCAAATCTATGTCGTCCAATAGACGTAATCTTCTATTTATGGAATAAAAAAGTTACAAATAGATAAGTAGCTTTGGATTCAAGTTTTTGTAATGATTTTACAATATCCTTCATATACTTATCACTGACATGATACAAAGAAATAAACGGACACCGACAATTCGATGTACGACTGCGATCATTGAATGAAATCCTCAGGAGTCAGGTGAAATCAGAAATAACAGCTATTTGACCAGCAATTGCTTTCAACGTGATACGTATGCACTTGACGTCTTGACGCGTGAGTGTTGCCAGTTTATAAATCAAAATATTCCTCTACCTTTATTATATAATGCTACCTTTATTTTTTTGTTTTTGATGATTTAGTAAAGTCCTTTCCGTTTACAGATTCATTTACAATCTATGTTAAACTTCCTAAATATTTTTTTGTTATAAATCGGTTTGTTATGGGTTTTTTTTTCGCTACTGTAATTACAAGCACTACGAGTATATCCTCAATATTGAATGGCAACATTAAATGTACAAACAGGTGTGTGCGTATCCAGGTACTCTCTCCAGAAAATCAGTTCAAATTCGTTTGCTTTTTTCAGCCGCTGCTATAAAATGTAGTTGATTAATGATTTTTATTTTTTTTTCTTCGAATTAATTAAAATATTTTTACTTTTACAGGCAAATTTTGTCGATGTCAGCACACGGGAAAAAACCCCAGTATTTCTAGACACCAACATAGTTATATATACATAGTTGAAGTGATTCTAATCATAATTCTGAGTACAAGATCGTGTCTATATATGTATCGTAAATATACGTGGGTGTAAGATATTAAAGGTCACAAAGGTCAACCGATGTTGCCCCATTTTAAGCTTCAGTCAATAATGTTATTTCATATACTATATGTGCAGTCCCATACAAAATCCCGCTTCTACAATAGTATAAACATGTTTTATTAAACTTACATGTAATCACTTAGTTTACGTAACATATTCACTATAAAAGTAAGTATTTTTTGTTGTAACGTTGCAAAGTAACGAAACTAGGCAACGAAGTAGGTTATCGTGGGTGGGACATACCTTTCGACGACTTTATTTAGATCTAAAAAATTCAAATATCACTTGCTTCAACGGTGAAGGAAAACATCGTGAGGAAACCCGCACACCTGAGAGTTCTCCATAATGTTCTCAATGGCGTGTGAAGTCTGCACATGGCCAGCGTGGTGGAATATGGCCTAAACCCTTCTCATATTGAAAGGAGACCCGTGCTCTGAAGTGAGCCAGCAATGGGTTTATCATGATTTAGATCTAGACATATTTATTAAAAATAGCATAAGATAAATCTTAAAAGTCCCCCTCTCATCAAAACGCACCCAAGGATGTCTCCGGGATTTCATTATTCCATATTTGACTTTCAAATTCTCTGTGAGTATATTGTGTTAGATCATCTATTTTGGCAAGTTCAATTTGATCTGCATACACTATATGAAATCCATAACCACGCAAATTCCTTGTTGGCAAGCAAATTTATTCCTTTCACAAATTCCCCGATAGCGCGATTCAGAGGCGAGGTCGTTGACCCCTCGCTGACCTGGAGTTCACACCCAGTTCGTTCCTGGCTTTGCTTTAATAATGACAGTTGGTTAGTAAAACTAATATACTCAACTATATCACCTCCTATCGATAGAAGTATATTTTTTTATCCACTACAAGTTAGCCCTTGACGGCAATCTCATCTGATGGTAAGTGATGATGCAGTCTAAGATTGTAGCGGGCTAACCTGTTAGGGGTTACGGTAAACTCATACTCCTAATTGGTTTTTACGCGACATCGTGCCGGAACGCTAAATTGGCTGGCACGTCTTTGTCGGTAGGATGGTGGTAACTAGCGGCGGCCGAAGCCTCCCACCAGACTAGACTCGAGCCGGGAATCGAACCCAGGACCTCCAACTTTATAATGTAACAGATCGCGCGCTGCGCCACGGAGGTCTTCATTAAATATATAGTGAACTAAGATTAAGATAAATAAGCTGTGATAGCCTAGTGCTTAAGACGTCAGCCTCCAAATCAGAGGTCGGGGGTTCGAATCCGGGCACGCACCTATAACTTTTCGGAGTTATGTGCGTTTTTAAGCAATTTCACTTGCTTCAACGGTGAAGGAAAACATCGTGAGGAAACCTGCACGCCTGAGAGTTCTACATAATGATCTTAAAGGCGTGTGAAGTCTGCCAATCCGCCATATTGGCCATATTCCATAACATGGCCAGCGTTATGGAATATGGCCAAACCCTTCTCATATTGAGAGGAGACCCGTGCTCTGTAGTGAGCCGAGAATGGGTTGATAATGATGATGATGAAGATTAAGATTCTGATTATATCAATTCACCTCATTGGTGTTAAACAAATGAACTTCTGATCAAGGTTCAAATACAAAGTCCTGACAGCCTAAGTGGCATAGCGCGAACTCTGTTAGGTCCCGAGTTCCGGCTACAGTTTGTTCTGGTGAACAGCTAGTTACTCGTACCTATGGCTTATCCCTTACGTGTAACGACGTAAATATAAAAAAGGTATCAAAGCCAAGAGACCATACGTCCAAAATAATTTATTGCATATTCATTAAATCACGTGAAAACGACGCAACTAAAGTAAGACTGTTGATTGATTATATTTTCAATCAATTCTCTTTTTTTGATCTTTGTTCCGAGTTACAAGCCCAATATGTTGTTTAGTAAATTACTAGTGGTAGTTTAGGTAGACGTGGGTAGTTTCGGGCAAAGAGACCAGACACTCTTGGTAGAACCGAACTGCAATTATAAGTATGGTCATTTATAAGGAGCAGACTATACCCTCCACTAAGTACGAATGCACCACCGCAGCTCAACCACCGGTCCGACCCGACCGAGTGCAATCAATGCAATGCGCCGTCCCGCGCCGGTGAGTCTTATAAGAACCTGCATACGTCACTTAGTGTTGCGTAAAGAGAGGGGGCGATGCCACTCTCTTGTCTGTCGTACATGACTCCAAAACTAGATGGCGCTGCTCTCTGATTGCCGTCATATTAATATCAAAGAAAATCAGGGCTCAAGGTCAAGGTCAATAAACGGAGTAAAATAAAACAAAGCCTTTCCTTACTCATTATTATTAAAGGATAGTTTAAAATGCATCATTCGGCACGTTGAGGTACCATACATGTCTTTATCTAAACGTACATTTAGAATAAGTTTTAATTCAATTTTTGATAGTAAATAAATAATAGAATAATATAGGTACGTACCCGTCTCTTAACTAAATTAACGCAGTCATCGCGAATTTCATAAAAGCAAAGGATAAAAGAGCTTTAAAACGTATGACTGCAAGGCACAGTGCTAAACAACTTACGGATCCCTAAATTAAATATTACATGGAAATAATTACAATCGAAATGAACATCACAGAAAGAGTTCGAGAAACGATGGCGCTGAGTTTAGTTACAGTCATATTAAGACGACATCGAAAAACTTTTTAACATCGACAAATAAAAGTTGCTCGAACTATACAATGAAAAAGCTGATGAAACTAATTTCCCTATAATTTACATAATCTGACTAGAACCTACGTACACTTAGAAAATCTACATAATTACAAAGTTGCACTAAGAATCTAGACTTTTAGAGTTTTTCAGAGATCTCGAGTATGGCGCCGGCTTCATCTTCTTAGTCTTGTTATCTACAGTGTTGAACGAGTCTGAAGCCACTGGAGGTTGACTGAAGACGGAGGCTTTGGAACTGGGCGCGCTGTTGCCGGGGGAAACCCCGCTATCGGAGCTCACTGAGGCAGGACTTGGACTGTCACTCGTGTTATTGCAGACAGTCAGTTCCTGTCCAGGTGCAGACACTATTTGACCAACTTGCTTCTGCCTTACTAAATTTATACTTTGGCACACGTTCTTCACATCACCCTCGCTTGCTTCCTTCTTATGGTATCTGGTTAGTGTACCAGCAGAACCGGCCGAATTCGCCCTGTACATAGGCATGAATTGAGATTGAGGGTAATACTGCATTTCGTGACCTTGGCCGGCCATCCAAGGCCCCATTGTTGACACAACTGGAGGCATGTGCGGCCACATCGGCATTTGCACCATATGTGTCCCGTCTGGTAATGGACTAAAACTAGGCGTCATTGGCATTGGTCTGACAACTCCCACGGGGGTCGGTGCACTGTGCGGTCTCAATGCAGGATGACCATATTGAGGATTAAACTCTTCTCCTTCGTATATTCTCGGGGTGGGCACTTGTGAGTAATCTACGTTTGGAAAAACTGTATGTGGACCTCTTTGTAGATACGTAAACATTTGTTGCTGGGCTTGCTTCATAGCTACGTACTGTTGCAGGTGTAACGCGGTTTGTTGTCGTTGCTGCACTAAGTCTTGTTGATTGGAAACGTTTGCCGTCGCGTTGCCGTGAATGTAATAGATATGAGACTGCTGATTTGGCGGTGGCTGATTTTGCGTTTGTCTTTGATTAGCTGAGTACTTATTATCTACATTATTTTGGGGGTCCTGATACTCTTCGGGTGGTGCTATGTACTTTGGTGGTGAAGGAGGAGTTACTTGTCGGACTTGAGACATTGGATAGCTTATAATTTGCGCTATGTAAGGCTGTTGCGGTTTCGCTGTGTGTGCCGGACTGTGTGTTTGGAATGTTGGGTTGTATGTTATTTGAGATACGTCTTGATTAGCATTAACTGGCTGACATGTAGACGTATCGGAATCTTTTTGGATTGTTCTTTGGTTCTCGTTGACTTCATTTTTCTTTGGTTTTTGGTTGAAGGGTGCAACCTTTGGATTGCTCTTCCAATTGGAACCAGCGCTTTGTGGCCGTTTTACCGGTGATTTCGTTGGGTCGTGCCAGGTATCTCCGTTAGCTGGTCTTAAGTCTGGTGGATGGTGAGATTGGGCACTGTGTGATCTTCTAGGAGGAGATGGAGACATGCCTTCTGGAACATGTTGTTGTCTATAGCACCTTCGAACTGTTCCAGGACTGCCTTGACAATCTGGCGGTTGGGGGATAGATCTTGGCATCCGTCTCCTTGCTGGCGTAGGGGGACTTGGCTGAGATTGAGAAGAATGCGTAGATTGCGACGCGGATCGCCATTGATCTATTAATTTTTTTCGACGTTCCCTTTCTATTCGCACTTCAGTCTCGCTGGAGGAATCGTAATCTTTGCCCTGAATAAGAAAGACATAATAAGTTTTATTATTTACATCTTTTTTACTAAAATAGTTATCATACTCATTATTTTTAATAAATACCTTCTCAATCTTCTCGTCCAGCATTTTAAAGAAGTCTTGCATGCTAGCCGACACCTCACTGGAATATAAGAAACAATCTAAAAATACTAGGCTAATTAAATAACATTCAATTCAAGATTCAGTAATAAGTTTTTCTTAGACCGAAAGCCGTTATGGCGGATTTTGGAAGTTCATAGGTCCATATTCTTACACGCAAACATACCTCGATGGGCAGAAAAAGCTAACGATTTGCGTCATAGTCACTAACACTTCATTATTATCTAACGGGACCCTTACAAGGCACGGGTCTCCTCTCATGGTAAGAATAAAATGTAGTCAGTACAGGCCATGTTCATTATATGTTAACTAGAATTGATGACCTTGGGAGTTGGACATGCGTTTTTAGCATGTGCTACACTCAAAGAATTGGAATTGTGATGACCTCCGCGGCGCAGTGCGTGCGCTGTCACATTACAAAGTTGAAGGTCCTAGGTTCGATTCCCGGCTCGAGTCTGGTCTGGTGGAAGGTTCCGGCCATGGCTAGTTACCACCTTACTGACAAAGACGTGTCACCAAGCGATTTAGCGTTAGCGTAGAAACCAATTAGGTGAGTGGTTTCATCATAACCCTAACATGTTAGCTCGCTACCATCCGAGACTGCATCATCACTTACCAGGTGAGATAGCCCTCAAGGGGTAACTAGTAGTGTATATAAAAAATACAAGAAAGTTTCACACACACAGGACATTTATTCGGCGTATGATGGCGTATGATACTTACATGGTAGGCGGGTGTGCAGCGAGGGGCAGGATGTGTTTGCCACGTTCGGTGTCATCCTCTGTGTCGTCGGCAGGCCCTGCTCCAGCACTGCCCTCCTCCTCATCCGCTTCTTTATCTGCCGCGCCTGTATAACAATAATACTCCATTTAATTACCAATTGTCAGAGCGCAGTAGTTTACACTTCATATTTATTTTATTCTTATTTATTCCTTATTTAAATCAAACATAGATTGTTAGTATGTTACTAACATTTGATCCTTAATTACTATGTTACTATTGTTATTACATCAGAACATAATTTTATCCGCCCAATAGCTACCTCCATACAGTGGTGCAGTATGGGGCAGTCTGGCCTTTTTTTTTTTGTCGTGGTGGAAAAGCTTTATAGCTCCTTCCGTCCCTTGGGCAGTACAGAGGTTATGTGGTACTCCCACCCATGGGTGGTCTACCCGAACTAAAAACCACCACGGCATGTCCCTCTCGCTGGTTTTACTGGACGCCCGGGGGACCCATTGTATGGGGCAGTCTGGCCTGGCAGCAATTACCTTCAGGATGCCTTTGTCCCTTGTACGTATATGCATAAAAGCAGTGCATATCCCAGGATCCAACGGAGGTATGGAAACATATTTGTGAGAAAACCTTGTTTATAAATGTATGTTGTTGTTGATGTACCCATTAGAGCGCACTTTATAATGTTTTTCTATCTTAAAAGCACTGTCTACACTAAATAACCATATAAGAGAATATTTTTATATAGTATTAAATGTCATACCCTTGTCAAAAATCCTGTGTACGTCTTCTTAGTTTATCTAAAGCCTTAGTATTCGTACAAGATTTACACACTCACAATCAAGGAGTCGCTCTCGAGTATTGAAATACTATGCCGTCAAAGTAAAATGGACCTTATGTTTCCACATTAGAGTCGCAAGTCTTCTTATTTTTATTTTACAATCTTATGCTGGTTGTGGAGATGAATTTTATCAAAACTAGGCCGATACGTTTCAATATTGATGTTAGTGGACATTCGAATACGAATGTTCTAACGGTACCGTAGTTCATGAGTTTTTTAAGAGATGGCGCTGATATATTTTCAGTTTGAATATATATATTTTTTTTCGGACTGACAATTAGCTGTACTAACCATATTGGTTGCAACAGCGTAACCGGGCTGTTTGGCGAGCTTCGGAAAGAAGCTGTGCCAGAAGAAATTTTCAGTCCTAGGGCTCGAAGAAACTAAGGGAACGTTTGCCTAAGGGCGCCTCCTGTGAGGCTTAGGCGACGTTTGGGATAACGGGGGGGGTCGGACGGTGAATTTGAATATATGCGTGGATTCTTATCGGCATATGTCGACATATCGATGTGGAAAATATATTTATTCTTGAGATACGTCACGTGTATACATACAATATTTCTTTTCCATTATTTTTAAAAAGTATTACTGTTAAAGTATTCTTCTGAGTGACGCAAGCGAAAGTTTGTAAATTCATAACTTTTCCAGTTTCTTGAGTAAAAACATATGTTTAACTTTTCCTTTATCGGAGACAATGTGTTGGCAAAGATTAACGGCTCCGACTTGCGCAGTTTATTCCAACAAAATTAATAGCCTACGAGCTTTTGCGGAGTAAAATTTCTTCTAAGGGTTTTCAATATATTAGAGATGGGTGAAATTTTCGCAGAATGTATTTTTAATGCAGCTGTAACAAGCAATGACAGAAAAAAAAATGTTTAAATAAAAAATCAAATAACATCTCAAAACACGTTTCTTGTAATACCTAAATAACCCAAGTAACGCGTTCCTTTTAACGATTTTTTTTGCTTAACCTCGAAATGAATTCTCTCGGAGTTAATTATGTGCGTTTTTAAACATAAAAATATCACTTGCTTCAACGTTGAAGGAAAACATCGTGGCGTGTGAAGTCTGCCAATCCCCACATGGCCAGCGTGGTGGACTATGGCCAAACCCTTCTCATATTGAGAGGAGACTGCTCTGTAGTGAGCTATGGGTTGATCATGATGATGATGATGATACTATATGTATCATTTAACTTTTCAGATCGAAACAGTTCAATTAACTATACTATAATAAATAACGTAGGTATGTATTTTGAGAAATGTCATTGTCTGACGAATTGTATTGGAGACTCATTACAATATTGATTAAATAAATATAGGTAGTAGGTTAGGTCGCTTCAACGGTGAAGGAAAACATTTTGGGGAAACCTGCACGCCTCAGAGTTCTCCACAATGTTCTCAAATCCGCACATGGCCAGCGCGGTGGACTATGCCAAACCCTTCTCATATTGAGAGGTGACCCGTGCTCTGTATTGAGCCGGCAATGGGTTGATCATGATAATGACAATAGATATTGCTAAAGAGCAAAGGCGGCGTTTGCAGTAAAAGTGATATGATCGGACGTTCTTCTGTCGATGATGATGTTAATTAATCTTTAACTGTCATCTGTCGTTTCACACAAAAGTGAATAAATGTATAGTATTTCACCCTGTTCAATAACGGACAGGTTTCGCTGAAACCAACAATTGCATTGCAAATGCGAAACGGTTCGCTATTGGAAATGTCTCAATCCAGTTTCGAATGTTGAAACTTTATAACAAGAATGCTGCTCACAAATTTAGTAGTTATTGTTCATAGCACACTGCCGCAAGAACCGCAAGCGGCGGACGACCTCACTTAATCTAGTGCTAGCACTTCTGACTTTGTGTCTACTAATGAAGGTGAATCCACAAAGATTTGACGGCTACCGAGCAAGCGTATCGAGGTATCTGGGTTTAGTAAAACAAGTATAGATGAAGTTTCTGGGATGTCTCTCAATAAGTTCAAAGTTTATATAAAACGTAAGCTTGTAGAAAAGTCCTACTATAGTACACTATGTAAAGGATTACGTAAATGATAAACAAGCATGGGTGTGAAATATTACTCTCATAAGATAGCTCTTAATATAATTTTAAGTGGCATGTAATAAAGCCACATAGTGATGGGGGGAAGGGAGGGGATTTACTGATACTAAATATTTGAAACCAAGAAATAAACTATGTTTTGTTTCTTTATTTTCACATGGTTTCTGTGACAATTCGTACTGCAAACAAACAACGATGACAAATACTCGCACATGACGTCATAACAGCCTCTCAGGATGAAGAATTATTCCTATTTCTATTTTTTTATATTATATTTAACTTTTATCTACGAGTATAAAGATATAACCGTTGATAGAAGTTAAGAAATTATGTGTTAGAAAAGGGGTTCGGAGCAAGGATTCTCGGACTGGATCCTTATGACCTAGTAGAAGATGCTTCATCATAGAATGGACATCAAAACCTGTGCGATCGGATTGGTGTTCATCATCATGATGGTTTTTCGAAATAATAGTTGCGTTACGTGCGGGAGGCGGTTCTTGCGTTTCTGGGGCAGTGTGCGATCAATTTTACAACATACGGTAAGCCCAGAGTGATTAATTTATTAAATTCAACAATGCTATAGTGAATTTTTAAATTAATTGAAGCAGATACCTTACTTATATATCTGAACAGTAGCCAAGATTATACCTAAGTTCTTAACAGGTTATTATATTTAATTATAATATTTAATTTTTAAATTAATTGAAGCAGATATCTTACTTATATATCTGTACGGTAGCCAAGATTATACATAGGTTCTTAACAGATTATTATATTTAATTATAATATTTAATTTTTAAATTAATTGAAGCAGATAAGTAAGTAAGAACTTATATATCTGTACAGTAGCCAAGATTATACCTAGGTTCTTAACAGATTATTATATTTAATTAAACGAGCGATACTAGGAGTTTACATGGGTTAATTGGAACTTTGTCCTTTGCATATAAGAACCTGATAGCTTTTGTTCATTATTATATTCTATTTCAACCCTCCAGTCTCACGACAGGGCCAAAGCCTCCAATGGATATCTCCATGACTTCCTCATGACTCATGACTTTTAAAATAATGTTTTTCTATCTATATATCTTATCGTATAATTATAAAAACGACTTATATTATTCTACTACTAACGATTAACTAATAAAATAATTTAGTAACACGGTTTGTTTTTGCTCATTTTTCTATTATTTTTCTAATTTGAAAACCATTTTATTTTTTAAAATTGAAAAATCTATATATATAAAAGCGAAAGGTCACTTACATACTTACATACTGATTAAACACGAGATCTCAAAAACTATTGTACGTATAAAGCTATAATTTTGCAAGTAGGTAGTTGATAGTTAAGAGATGTCAGCTAAGAAAGGATATTTGGAAATTCCAACCCTAAGAGTGTAAAAGGGGGGTTGGAAGTTTGTATGAAATTTCTTTGTTTTTAGAGTTAGAGACACAAAAATTTGCATTAAGATTAATAATAATAAATAAAAAACATGTACATCAATTTTTTTTTAATATTACCTGTCAAGGGTGGTAAAAAAGGGGATGACAGTTTTTGCTTATTTTTTTATTATGAAGTCTACAAGCTTGAAATTTTGAAAATAGGTTTCTTTTAGGGTGTAAGTATAAGGTTAATTTTTTTTTCATCCAAATCTATCCCGAAGGGGGTAAAATAGGGGTTTGAAGTTTGTATGAAAGTCCTATGTTTTTTAATTTAGAGATACGAAAATCAGCAATTTGACATTTTCCTGTAGCTTACTTTCTCAAGCAGGGTATTGGCCGCACGGGTAACCTCAATCTCAAGTAAAATCAGCAATTCTACGCAGACGAAGTCGCGGGCAACAGCTAGTAATATAATATATTTAAACTCCTAAAGTTATGGAATATTTTTCTAGTTAGTTCCACTAGTGTATACTTGTGTCTGTAGCGCACAAATTGTGAAAGGAAAATAAAGTGATTTCTGTATACTTTATGTCATTATGCATCCTTGCATACTCTGATAGAGAAACAGTTCCAACAAGACTAAAGTCGAGTCGGGTTCAGCAAGTTTCCCCATTAAGGTAAGTTATAACGAACTCCTTTGCTTTGACGATACGGTACTAATTGTCATCCAAATTAATATTGGAACACTATACCTCATAATAATCTTTAACTAACGTGTTTTAGTGAATACTATTTTCATTAATTTTCTATTCATATTGACGCTGGTGCATATTGAAGCGGTGATAGCCTAGTGGTTAGGGCGTCAGCCTCCTAAACAGAGGTCGGCGGTTCGAATCCGGGCACGCATCTCTGACTTTTCGGAGATGAGAGTGTATAAAAAAATTTAATATATCACTTGCTTCATAATCATCATCATCATCATTATCATAATTAACCGATTGCCGGTTCACTACAGAGCACGGGTCTCCTCACAATATGAGAAGGATTTGGCCATAGTCCACCACGCTGCCCATGTGTAGATTGGCAGACTTCACACGCCTTTGAGAGAACATTATGCACTCACAGGCATGCAGGTTTCCTCACGATGTTTTCCTTCATCGTTGAAACAAGTATTTAATTAGTGATATTTAAGCTGTGATAGCCTAGTGGTTAGGACGTCCGCCTTCTAATCAGAGGTCGGGGATTCGAACCCGGGGACGCACCTCTAACTTTTCGTTAATGCGTTTAAGTTATGTGCGTTTTTAAGCAATTAAAATGTCAAAGCCTAATACTAAATACTTGAGAACAATTGAACTTCGTGAAACCATCTCCAGGATGGACGTTAAAATATCAGAGCGAAGAGTGCTCAACGGTGTGGTGTACATAGATTGAAGAAATTATTAATTGCACCATGGAAATTTGGCAATCGACGCGGATTACAGCAAATTAACTTTAATTGTCATTCGTCATCATGATCATCCCGGCTCACTACAGAGCTCGGGTCTCCTTTCAATATGAGAAGGGTTTGGCCATAGTCCACCACGCAGGCCATGTGCGGATTGGCAGACTTCACACGCTTTTGAGAACATTATGGAAAACTCTCAGGCCTGTAGGTTTCCTCACGATGTTTTCCTTCACCGTTAAAGCAAGTGATATTTTAATTGTTTAAGAACGCACGTAACTCGAAAAGTTAGAGGTGTGCCCGGATTCGAGCCGCCGACCTCTATTTAGGAGGCTGACGCTCTAACCACTTGGCTATCACCGCTTCACCGCTAATTGTCATTGCTTCCACATAAGTATATGACGTCAAACGGTTGATATAATAATGATGATGAATTAAATTCATGCCCTATTCAAAGCTATTTGTAAATTACATGATTTATTATCCAAGTCAACCTATTTCAGTTTATTCAACCGCCCGCCGCTACGGGCATTATAAATCGAATAGTCCTTCTAGACAGGTCGCGGGCAACCAAATATAGCCAACTATTAATAGTGAATCAATAACAAACTGTTCGCTTTCGTCTCTTACTTTGTATACTGAATCGATTAAACTTTACGCCACAACGTAGACATATAGATTCAAAACGTTTTGTCTTGTGGCCTCAAAGAAAAACTGCTGTTACATACTTTAAGTTCACAGATGGGATAACGAGTTATCCCAGTTATCAAATCTTTTATCTCAAGGTAGTTGTTAACTCTAAGTTCACAGATGGGACAATTAGACAACTACTGTTTTAGATAAAAATAAATAAATCGATTAAACTTCACGCCACAACCGAGACCTATAGATTAAAAACGTTTTGTCTCGTGGCGTCAAAGCAAAGCTGTTAAATACTCTAAATTTAAAAATGGTATAACTAGACAACTACTGATTGAGATAAAAAATATGAATCGATTAAACTTTACGCCACAATCGAGACATATAGATTCAAAACGCTTTGTCTCATGACCTTTAAGTACTGCTGCTGTTACATACTCTAAATTTTCAGATGGGATAACTAGACAACTACTATTTGAGATAAAAAATATGAATCGATTAATCTTTACGCCACAATCGAGACATCTAGATTCAAAACGCTTTGTCTCGTGGCGTCAAAGCAAAGCTGCTGTTACATACTCTAAATTTACAGATGGGATGACTAGACAACTACTGTTTGAGATAAAAAAATTAATCGATTAAACTTCACGCCATAATCGAGACATATAGAATTAAAATGGTTTTTTTCGTGGCCTCAAAGGAAAACTGTTACATAATTTAAGTTCACAGTTGGGATAACTAGATAACTACCGTTTGTGATAAAAAATAACGATGTATAGGATAATAACTTGGATTTTAGCTAGAGAGTAACATGACCAAGTAATATCTCTGGTTATCTATGGATTTCATTAAATTCGGTTCCAATATGGTACGACTCATCCATGGTAGAAGAGATGATTGAGGACATAAAGCGTATTAATTTGACATCAGACCGGTGATGGGACACAGTGCGAAACAGTCCTAAAGCATATTTTTGTGGAGCGATATACTGCTAGTACGGTTGCGACCTAAGGGTGATAAATGAGTCGTGCGTTTACATTTAGCACTATATCTACAGAGTACTCTGCGAGCCGGTGGTTGAAACGTATGCATCGTTAGTTCAAGTGACAGACGGTAAGAGCTTCACTATTACCACAAATAAAATGCTTTTTAGCGTACCACTAGAGTGCATCAATAAGTGATGAGTCAGTCTAAGATGGTAGCGGGCTAACCTTCTAAGGTTGTGGTAAATTTATATTCCTATTACTGTTTCTACTCGTCATCGTGTCGTAACGTGCTCTTAAATCATTTTGAGTGGTATTTGAGATGGTGATAACAAAAAGAAAAGTCACCTGGCTAAGATTGTTGTGGGCTTCTTAGACCAGGGTGAGATAAGTTTAGAAATGTAGTTATCACCATCAGCTCACTACTATGCAATTGACGCATCAAAAGTGCCTTTTAATTACTATTTTTTTGACGACCTCCTTGGCGCAGTGCGTGTGCTGTCGCATTATAAAACCGAAACCAATTAGGACTGTGGGTTTACCATACCCCTTAACAAGTTAGCCCGCTACCCTCTTAAACTGAATCATCACTTATCATCAGATGAGGTTGCCGTCAAGGGCTATACACCCATATTCCTAATTGGTTTCTACGTGACATAGTGCTGGAACACAATCGCGTAGCGACACGTCTTTCTCGGTAGGGTGGTAACCAGCCACGGCCGAAACCTCCCAGACTCGAGTTTTTCGATTAGATTGATTGAACAACATAAGCGCTAATCGACGACGTTACATCGCAATTTGCAATTCCATCCTAAGCGTTCAATAGCGTACAATACACGTTAAATTTCTAATGAAGTGCTATAAAAGTCACATCTACCAATCTCTCTGGCATCCCCCCCAGGACGAAGGGTTCGATACGATCGAAAGAGGGGCGCCGTTACGTCACCGGTTCGTATTTAGTGCCTTTATCTACAAGAAAACGGTTATACAAAGAGATAAAAATTAATGTTTTGTTTCTTGAATCACTTTATCCAATACACAAATTAATACAAAGCACCCTTGGGCCTTAGAAAGTTTTTGTACGAGTCACGAACTCAAAAATATACAATGTTGCTGCCAATAAAAAATTGCCACTATCAAGTTAAATGATAGGGAATAAAGCACTTTATTAGTAGCAATAAAGCTAATTTTATCACTGATTTTATCACTCAAGTAAGTAAAATTGGGCAAGTCATGTGTGTCAATGAAATGCGATATCAGCCTAAGTTTGATACTTTATGTTTCAAAGATGTTTCAGTTAGCTTAGGATTTCTGTCACTCTGTCTGTGTACATTACCAGAAAAAGTACAAAAACCGCACTTCTCTGCCTTTTAACGTTTTCGATTAAATACAATTTCACTCAATACCAGAATTTGCTTGAAATATATACAGTAGAACCTCTCTAATCCGAACTTTCGTAATCCGAACGTCCAGTAATCCGAAAATATGTACATATTGTTAACGATTGTGTGAAATATAACAAATTCTTCTTTTTTTAATAACTTTATTATCTTGACAATAAACAACTATGTATTTTTGAAATTAACTTAAATAATTATCAATTTGACAAAAATCAACCGCGCTTGTACCACGTCCTTCCAAAAACACCGCCGCTAGTTCCCGCTATTTTTTTCCTTCCCTTACGTTCGAAAACAGAAGTTGTCTCTTCTTTAAAATGAGCACTCGTACATCTTAATTGACAGTTTATATTCGTAATACAAATATTAAATTAATTGTATAATATGATCTCTAACAATATGTATATGAATGCTTCAAATTCTTCCTGAGGATAAAACAGAAATTTTTGTTTACATAGTTTTGTTATACATAGTTTTGTTTGCATTATATTGTTATATGCGTCTCAAAAATCCGTAAATAATGAGTTAAACGTATGTAAACAATAATGGACTTCAATCTTAGACTTCTTCGTCTGTTTCTTCTTGTGTTTCGTGTTACACTGCAATGCATTTCTCTTCTTTCTTTAACACTTATAACCTATTAATAAGTTAATTCTCATTTGTTAGTCAATCTTTATTTTTTTATTGCCTTTAATTTTAATGTGGACTCATTCAGTATTGGGAAATCTGTTGCACACCTATTTCTGAACTAAACGACAAGTCTTTAAGCATCCTTTTACCACTTTATTTAAGGAAAAACAAAGATAGACAGTTTCCAGACCTTCCAATATAGTTGAGTTTAAGTAACCGTTTACGACAAAATTGGAACCAATAACACGGTGTCAGACACGTTTTGCTGACGACGTTTCTAAGTGTCTCGTGCCGCTCGTAAGCTATCATATTGTAAACTTCGTCACATAAACGATAGCGCAAATCTGTCATTTCATATGTAAGACCAAAGCTTATAACTGGAAAATTCTTTAATGTTATACCGCTTAGGAGTATGATTTTTTATATCTGCATTGTAAACTAACTAAAACCGTAATCTACTATAATAACCAAAATTAACTTACCAAAACCGTAATCTACTATATAACCAAAATCAACTTACCAAAACCGTAATCTACTATAATAACCAAAATCAACTTACCAAAACCGTAATCTACTATAATAACCAAAATCAACTTACCAAAACCGTAATCTACTATAATAACCAAAATCATCTTACCAAAACCGTAATCTACTATAAAAACCAAAATCAACTTACCAAAACCTTAATCTACTATAATAATCAAAATCAACTTACCAAAACCGTAATCTACTATAATAACCAAATTCAACTCACCAAAACCGTAATCTACTATAATAAACAAAATCAACTAGAATCTAATAGAAAAGAAGCCGGGCTCAACTTTTAAGGCTCAGGAGACGCGCGTCGCACGATGTCGCTTCATAAACACTACATTACAATTGGGCATATCATTGGATTTTGCTCCAGACACGTCCAATTATAAATACTTGAAATCCAGCTCAATGCGCAATGTGAAATCTGTTCATGACAGAATGCAAGAGTAATGTCGCGTTTGCTAACTTGATAGTTGCACGAGGTGATCCGATGGTTCCAAGTGCATTTTCTTTTGTTATACCTCACACAAAAGGCGCCCCACATGTAATTCGCAATTCCCAACGTAATTTTATCCGAGATAATAAGATAATAAACACATAAGCAACGTCGCAACTACGGCAGTCTCATAGATGGCACATTGTCGCAAGAATAGCAATACTGGAGTGAATGTATAGTGCAACTGATATAAACTATAGTATAAGCTATAGGTAATTCTAATAATATTTAAAAATATATTATATAATTTAAATTTAGAACAATTTATTATACATGAAACATTTTACATAAAACTTAAAATAAAACTTAGATTAACCTAAAACTAAAATCTTAAAAAATAAATAAATATATAACACCATAACTAAAATATATTATTAAAAGGAGTCCCTAAGCATATTTAGGCAAGGTTCCGAAGATACTGGCAGCGTTCCCCCTTTGAATTGCTAGACTAATTCTTTGTCCGAGGTAGCTGGCAGCTCTTCGGTCCCCTGTGATGTCGACTAACCTTTTTGCTATTTCCTTAAAAAGCCTTAGTGCGCTAGGACCCCACGGACCAAGGGTCTTGACACCGAATGGGACAAAATCATATTCGGAGCCTACTAAAATTAAATTAAAGTAATTTAAATTAAATAATAATAAATTGATATATATTAAAATGATAACTCTATTTTGTTGTACCATATGACATGCAATGAAAATAACTAAAATACACAAGCATAAAATACATAATTCACAAAAAATTGTGAAAGAATTATGTTGACTTTTATTTACGTAACATTTCCAACGTCAAAACAAATACAATTTTAGGAGCTTTTTGTAATTTATTAAAACTTTTACAAAGCAAAAAAAAAAATAATGTTGATGTACTTGATCAAACTACTAAATCTTTTCAGTCCGTTTTCAGAACTTGCCCAGTTCTGTTAATACGATAAAAACTTGCGGAAGTATTGGCCCTTTTTACTGTTTCTTTCGAACCCTTCGAATTACTCGTACGAGTACCTTTAGTGAAGGGACGGCGATTTGGACAATGTGTCTTTTATAGTATCCCTTCAAAACTGAAACCGTGTTGTGGTATTTTTGTTATAATTACTATCTTTTAGTGAGTAACTTTTTCATTTTAATTTGATTGAGTTGTGAATGGTGACCTCGTGACTTACTCTGCGTTTTAATTATCTCTAAATAAAGCCCTCCCTACTTTTATTTACTATTCTGCGTTCCTACGCCTTCTACTATTTGGTTTCAATGTTTGAATTTTATGTGTTGTAGCTTTGAAAATAATTCGACTTTGACTTGAGACTCCTAGCGTAAGGTATACATTCATTTATTTATTTACTAGCTGTTGCCCGCGACTTCGTCTGCGAAGAATTGCTGATTTCCCGTGACATTGAGGTTACCCGTGCGGCCAATGCCCAGGTTCAGAAAGTAAGCTACAGGCAAATGTCAAATTGCCGATTTTCGTGTCTACTAAATGAAAAAACATAGGACTTTCATACAAACTTTTGGCCCTTATTTTACCCCCTTCGGGGTAGATTTGGATGAAAAAAAAATCTAACCTTATACTTACGCCCTAAAAGAAACCTATTTTCAAAATTTCAGGCTTGTAGACTTTATAATAAAAAATAAGCAAAAACTATTTTACCCTATTTTACCACCCTTAACAGGTAATATTTAAAAAAAATTGATGTACATGTTTTTTATTTATTATTATTAATCTTAATGCAAATTTTTGTGTCTCTAACTCTAAAAACAAAGAAACTTCATACAAATTTCCAACCCCTATTTTACCCCCTTAGGGGTGGAATTTCCAAATATCCTTTCTTTACAATAGTTTTTGAGATCTCGTGTTTAATCAATATGTAAGTATGTAAGTAAGTGACCTTTCGCTTTTAAATATATAAATTACGGAAAACTAACAGGTTATATATTTTACCTTGTGCGCTAATATGAATGTTTAACTTTTTACGGTTTTCGTAAGGTTCGCAAATAGTTTCAAAATAAGATACGTCTTAACTTAAGACGTACCTTATTATATATAAACGTTCTGGTACGATGTCGCGTAAACTAATTAGGAGTATGGGTTCACCATACCCCTGGTATTAGTCAGGGTTAGTTCAGGTATCAGGTTAGTCTATACCGCTACCATCTAAGACTGCATCGTCACCAGGAGATTTTGTCGTCAAGGGCTAACTTGTACTGTAAAAAATTAACACATAGGCTTTTTGTTTTGGTAAAATTCACAGTTTGTCATAGCAAATTTCCTCGATAGTGAATTGGAACTTTGACGTAGACGCTATCAAGCCAATTTGCCAACTAAATGGGGCCGTAAAGAACGTTTCTACTTATCCAAAAATATCACGCACTCAATCTGAGTAGGCCGTAAAGCACGTGTTATTACAGTGAAAGCCAGTATATCATGCGATAAGATACCGGCGCAGTTTACGAGTCCATCGTAAACTGCTCACTGTCAGCGAGGACTTTGGGAAGGTTGTTTATAAAATTAAAGAGTCAATTTTGCTCATCTTAATGAGTTATAGCGGTGATAGTGGTTAGGTCGTCAGCCTCCTAATCAGAGGTCGGCGGTTCTAATCCGGGCACGCATCTCTAACTTTTCGGAGTTATGTGCGTTTAAAAAAAATATATCAATTGCTTCAACAGTGAAGGAAAACATCGTAAGGAAACCTGCACGCCTGAGAATTCTCCATAATGTTCTCAAAGGCGTGTGAAGCCTGCCAATCCGCACATGGCCAGCGTGGTGGACTATGGCCAAACCCTTCTCATATTGAGAGGAGACCCGTGCTCTGTAGTGAGCCGTTAACTTAACGCCAATATAATGAACGTTCCACTAAACCACTGTTTCAGATAGCCATCGGGCGCTTTATTAAGTTTAAAACTTAACTTATCAAAAGTCGCGCAACATAATAAGGCCCTAAGCCTGCCTATCTATATATTATCTCTATGAAGCCTGGCAGATTGCGTATTTAGCGATAAGGCCGCCTATTATACCTCCTTTCTTTTCTGTGTGTGTTTCTTTGCTGTTTTGTATTTCTTCTTTTGTGTGTGTTATTTTAAACTTGGAGTCCTGGGTTTGATTCCCGGCTCGAGTCTGGTCTGGTGGGAGGCTTCGGCCGTGGCTAGTTACCACCCTCCCAACAAAGACGTGTCGCCAATCGATTTAGCGTTCCAGCACGATGTCGTGTAGAAACCAATTAGGAGTATGGGTTTACCATACCCTAACAGGTTAGTCCACTACCATCTTAGACCGCATCATCACTTGCCATCAGGTGAGATGCCGTCAAGGGCTAACTTGTGGTGTATAAAAAAAAGGAGTACAATAAGTGTTTTGTGTATTTTCGTTTCATTTCATTTCATATTAGACGCTTTCGCATTAAAAAGTTGGAGGTTCTGGGTTCGATTCCCGGCTCGAGTCTAGTCTGGTGGAAGCTCTGTCTTGGCCTTGGGGCTTGAGGTATGATGAAAGCTAAATTAAGCTCCGGAATCTGGGTGAGAACGACTGTAAGTATTATGAAATATAATGAAAATGCGCATATTCTTTCCTTTCATTGTCATTGGTAAGAGGAAAATGATGACTGTAAGTCCGCTACATTAAGTCTTATATAATGAAAATGCGCATATTCTTTCCTTTTAATATCATTGGTAAGAGGAAAATGATTTCACAAGCGCTATAAAGCCAATTGTACCCAGCGCCGGTATTTCCCTCCCCACTGTGAACAGGCAAATTGAGTTAAGTTCCACAAATTAAATTTCATACGAGAGATAAGCTTTAAACTCGAAGCGTATCTTTTAATTACTTGTATTTGAAATTGATAACGTTACGCTCTTGTTATTTAGCAATGGGGTTTTTCTAAAGAAACTACCTGTGAACCGCAGTTTCACCCGCGTTTTGAGGAAAAACTTACTTAAACGTACTCCATTACTTTTAGAGTAACACATTACTTTAAGAAGCTGCTTTAAGTGTGATCAGTAAGAGTGGAACCATAAATCAAATAAATTCAATATAGCTTTATTCATATAAACCTATTACAGGCTTCTTTAAATCATTCCTGTCACATTTTCCATTATTTTTCAGGTTCAAATGATTCGCGTAGTGATGGTGATAAATACACTCGCCAACTTAAAACTTAAGAGGGTTCCAATGGCGCCCAGGTCTTAGAAGAAGCTCACAACAAACTTAGCCGGTATTTTTTGTCATCACCATCTCACATAATAACAATAACTTTTAATTAGATATGGAGTTAGAGCAATTCACACCCCAACTTTTTGTAATCCTTAATTTCGTAACAGAACTTTTCTATAAGCTTTCGCTTTATACAAATTGTTAAAGTTGTGATACCTTCAAAGAAATTTATTAAAATCAAATGTCATGGACAATCTTTCAGTATGTAGAAAATAATCTGAACTATGTACGAGTAATTCAGATAAAAAATTCTAAAGTAACGTCTCAATCAGTTTACTACAAATGTAAAGACGTGACATGTAAACTAACAGTTACTCTCTACAAATGAAACAGTTCCCCCGAACAAAATTCAAATTTCAAAGTAAATTCAATGTACCCACATACTCGTAAATAGTCCAGTTACAATTTATTATAAATATAACCACAGATAGAAAACATTATAGAGTCTTACTATATTTTAACACATGCATATAATATATATCTACATTAATAAAGTACAGTCTGTTTGTAGATGAATCCAAGCGCTAAATTATTAATTTGCTCTGAAATGTGCGCGTTCTGCATTTTGTTTGCGAAATTCAAGATGGTTCGGAAATTAAATTTACGATTTGTGAGAAAGCTATTATAGCTACGGAGCGAGTGGTTGAAATTTTTATACCATTACTTCACGCAGAGGTTGAAAATATTATCTTTTGAAAAAGGGTAAGGCTTGTCGATTAGCATGTTTCTGGGAAACCAGCTGTCAATATCGTCAAGTGGAATGCGTCTACGCATCCCCTCTAGAAGCGGCGCAGGCGCGGCCAGATTCGCGATCAGAACACCCACTAAAACCCAGCGATGCTCCTTCGGCTCCTTCGTGTCGCTCGGTGGCTGGGGCACGGGAACGCTTGCGCACTCTTCCGCAACACAATTATCATGCCTAATTGTAACATACCTCATTAAACCTCATTCTCTAAGCAAGCGACCGGTTGGGGTCGAATGAGGTCGAAAGAATGAGGTTCACTCTTGCTGTTAAAGATACTCAAGTTATATGTATATTTGTGGGATCAGGAGACATATGCTGAAAGGGCAATTATACCGTACTGGTTATAATATAAATTCGTAAAAGCCAGTCTCCTCAGTCTCAAATATGTCAGTTGCCAGTTCAAATGACATATTTAAAAATATCCCTGATTTGTTTTTGTGTGTGGCGCATTTTTCAATAACAACGATTAAAAATACTAATCTAATCTATGTTATTGACTTCTCAACCGACTTTTTTGATAGAAAAAGTTATTATGAAATAATAAATAATAACTGAATTCTGGGCGAGATACTTAAACTCTCAGATCCCGCTGACCTAAGTAGGGATTACGTATAACGTACAAATTCACATTGCGGGTTATTGAGGTCAGTTTTTCATTATCAACACATTGACAATGGTTTTTGAGGATTGGTAGAAATCCCACACCTTTAATAACATTACTACTCTCAAGAGAACGAGTGAGTCTTGATCAGATGTTTTCCTTCACCTTCAAGCAAGTGATATTTAATTAAAAATTACTCAAATTTCTCCAATTTCAATTTTGACTCTAAAAAGATAGAAAACGTGTTGGGAATCGAAATCTTTTTTCCCAAAAGGAGAGGCTGACATCATTACTACTATTTTATAACCGGTAATAGTAAGATTATGTAGTTTTTTCCGTCCAGACCACGTGTAGTACATTGTTTATTTTATACCCTTTCAGTCTTTATGAATAACTAATCACACCTCGAGGTTGCCACTGGCTCCTTGCCTATAACTCCCTAAAGCGTATCTTTTAATTGCTTTAACTTGTGAAACGATGAGCTCTCCCTTGTTTTTATTATGGTTGGGAAATTTGAGGGGCATACTCAGTGGCCCTTCACGTCATAAAGAAAATCCGGCTGATTTTGTGGTTGGCTAGTTTTTACATCGCTTGTACATTAAGTTTGCGTGAAAAAAAACGTTAACTCGACGTTAGCGTTAATCGGTTATGTTTTTTTGACGAAAGCTTACAAGTTTGGCCTTAACACGTTTAACTTTACGAGTACGAGAAAAATGTACCTTTTTTTTTTCGCTGGGAAATGCGTTTACGCATCCCCTCCGGAAGCGACGCAGGCAAGACTGCGCCGCTTCTGACGGGGTATGTGGGACTCCTCGGCGGCCAGACTGGCGACCAGAATACCCACTAAAACCCAGCGATGCTCCTACGTGTCGCCTGGTGGCTGGGTCATGGGAACACTTGTGCATTCGACCGCAAACTTGTGCACTCGATCGTAAGACGAGAAAAATGTACCTTAAAAATTTTAGATTTTTAAGCTGTTCTGGAAACTTTTCTTCAATGGTTTTTTGTTTACTGCTGGTTATAGGTTTCTTAGTCTCTTTTCCATTATCCACTGTCTTGAGAAACTCAGCAGCTTCCGTTGTCTCTTTTGTTTATTGAGTGTATCATTGGAATAGCGTCTTCAGTACTTTTTGCATCCAACTTGCATTTATGCTATGGGCCCAGTCCTTTGCCATCTCCAGGATCACTCTCTGAACTATCTCCTCTTTGACTTGTCCACGCAATATATCGGTCAAATAAAAAAGGAATCGAATGCAGTTGCTCAGAAAGAACCACTTTAATATTGCACGCATTTTCCATTTTTTTTTAATTACTATTGTTCCACGCCATCCTAGTAAAATTTATAATTTTATCTTTCAACCGAACAAACAATTAACAAATCGAATCGTCAGCTCACATTAAAAAAAATCCAAAACAGTTTGTCACAAAATTGGCTGAATGATTAATATGAAAGACCGGTTAAGTTAGTATAACTTGTGACCACTGGTTGAAAGAGTATCCCCCGCAGACTGTCCGACCTCCCCGTTATCGCAAACGTCGCCTAAGTCGAGGTTCGGCCTCACAGGAGGCGACCTTAGGCAGACGTTCCCTTAGTTTCTACGAGCCCTAGAGCTCAAAATTTCTTCTGGCAGCCCGGACAGCCCGGTTACGCTGTCGCAACCAATAGGGTTAGTGCAGTTAATAGTCAGTCCGAAAAAAAAAATTGTCTAACTGATTACATGTTATGACGTATTTTTGCAGATATTAAAAAATATGTAGTTTCTTAAACGGACGGAATTGTCATTTACAATCGTGTGAAATGACGTACCTACAAAATGTACCTATGGTTTAATCCTAATTAAATCAGGGAACACAAAAATACTTCCGTATTACGGGTACACGTGTTCATTTGTATGTGTCAATAGCTAATTCCATTCAAATATGGGTGAATAATTCCACTGTACGCCGTAGTTCGTGCGTACCGCTCCCGCTTCTGTCTTAAATGGGAACAATGGCACACCTGGGGCACGGGCACGGTGGAGTGTTTCTTAGCAACTGTCGAAGCGGCACGTTGTCTAAGTGAATAAGCTCACGTTCACGATTGGTAGACAATAATGCTTTCACATTTATCAGCCTATTATATCGATTGTTATTTTTACAAATATAATCTTATTTAAATTTATTAAGAAACATTTATAATAATATTTGACTAACTGCGAATGTTGATTACAAGTTACTGGTCGTATATCAATATCCGTGCAGTTTGATTCAAAATTCACTTTTCAGAGAGATTGGACAATCCAGTAAATCAATTGCCTTTGGAATTTAGTTTGTACTTTGATGAGTGAACCGATTGCAATCGTGCTGAGTGAAATGAAATGCGCCCTGCCTGTTATATTTTACGATAAATAGGGTTAGTTATGATTTTACTGCTGGCGACCCGACATTTGGAATATTAAAATCAAATACAAGTTCGTTCTGCAATAACATCAAAAGGTCTTTGCATTTTATTGGCACGATTACTTTAAATTAGCATTTTCTTTTTGCCCCTTTTGTTGCCTGGGAGAAATCGCTATTTAGCGATAAGGCCGCTAAAGTTTACCTTATCTCTTACCACCGCTCTATTTAATTTGTATTTTTGTATTATTTTGCGAAGATAAATAATAATTAAAATACATCCTGTTATCGAGATATGGTTTTATGCAAGTGACCAAGCAAGTCTTCTTTCCGTGTGTTATTACTGTTATGTTTGTTTATTCTGTCTGTTTCTAAACTAACTATTGAGTGACTTGTGAATATCTTACTCACATTCCATATACTTAGAAACTATGCAGTGCTAACAAAGGGGTAACAATCAAAGTTTAGTATTTGAACGTTATTAAAGATAGATCGCTATTATATCGGTATAAGTTCCAGCTCTTATACCGTAGCAAAATAGCAAAGTACATTGCTATGCATATGAGGTCCAGCCGAACTATTCCCCTTTCTATCTAAACTGGGTCACAGGCGCTGTTCGTGTAGCCACTATCAACATGGCACGTTGTCAAAGTGAATACGTGTGTTACGTGTGTGAAGTGTCACGTTAACGAGTGAACAGATAATAAATATTAGGACACTGGCTTTTCACTGTCAAAGAGTGATGAGTATCTGCGAGTTTCTTACACTCAATTGATTTACTTGACGATATCGGATATTTTTTTTGCGCTCCCGCTATATATAGCTTACAATAATAAAAAAAAAAGTGTGTGTACTGATGTACACGCGTTAGAAGTTATACTTCTTGGGCGTATGGAAAAAAAATAACTAAAATGCAGTAGTGATTATCGATAAATATTAAAAGTGTCGGTGTGCGCGCGCATCGTAAAAATTCACTCTCATCAGTTTTCTCCATCGCGCCAAAAGAAGTATAACTTCAAAAATATTTATATTTATACGAATTATACATAAAAAATAAACATTTTAATAACCTTAAGTGCTAGGATACACATATAAATCAACTTAGAGGTAACTACATCATGCATAATAACTCAAGTCGATGATAATAGGTCGCTAATAATATAATATAATTTGCTAAATTTTTTAAATTAACTAACAGCAAATAACAAAAAAGCAGAAAAAACTTATTACAAAAGAACACAATAAGTAACCTGTGTTTTATTAATATACTTACGAATAAAGGAGATATATAGGTATATTATAAGGATGTTTATTTATTTAACTTGTATATATGTCCCTTACGCTTCGCAATCGGCATATTTATTGTTGTGTGGTTTATATGAAACCAAGCGCTAATGACTCTGAATACCTAAGTTGGTTTTGTAAAGTTGAATCATTCATTCATAAATTAAATGGCTGTGTTTTCGTCCTAGGTGATCTGAATCTAAATAGTGCTTCTCAAAATATCAAAAACTATTTCTGCTACTTTATGTCTTTTTGTAATCTCGTTGAAAAAAACCATATTGTAAATGCACATGGCTCAATTTTAGATGTTGTATTAATTAAAGAGCTTGCAAATTTTGTCACAGTGTCGGTCGTCTCCTCGGAAGGTATGGTCAGCCCAGATGCATATCACCCCCCTTTAGAGATCTCGTTTAGTTTTGAAACTAAGCTTCATCATGATTGTACGGAACCTAGTAATGTAAGTAGGTCCAAGGATTGGAATTTTAAAAAATGCAATTTCGAACTACTGTCACAGTTACTTTCAGATACATCCTGGAATAGCGTCATTAACTCTAGCGACGTTGACGCGGCTGTGTCTAACTTTTATAAAACCTTGTATAGTCTGTTTGATAGCTGCATCCCCAAGAAATGTAGGCACGTGGCAGTTTCCTGGTATCCAGTTTGGTTTACAAAAGACATAATTAAAGATTGTAAACTGAAATTAAAATTACATAGAAAGTGGAAAAAGTCTAAGTCCGAAGATGACTACCAAAGTTTTTCTAATATCAGATCTATACTAAAGCTACAAATACCAGCTGCACACGATGCCTATATCAAAAACATTGAGGTTGAAATTAGGAAAAAACCGGAAAAGTTCTGGTATCATATCTCAAGTCTGCGGTCTAAGGGTGGATTTGAGCCCACTGTAAATTTCAATGGTGAGCCTTTAGTAGGAATCAAAGCAGCGCAAGGCTTTGCGAATTTTTTTGCGAGTGTATTCCTCCCAGAAGTGCCGGAACTAGACGCTGAAAAGGCGTGTGGTTGCGATGACTGTTATGGCAATCTTATAAGTATACAGAACTTTTCCCCAGACCAAGTAAAGCGTGGCATCAGTATGCTGAAACTTAATAGTTCTACAGGACCAGATCAAATTCCACCCTTGATACTCAAAAGGTTTAATAATGAATTTGTTCTTCCTCTTTTCCACATTTTAAATATATCTTTGAAAACAGGTATTTATCCCTCACATTGGAAACTGTCTCGGGTCACACCCATTCCAAAGACTGGAAAAACCGCAAATGTAGAGGATTTTCGCCCCATTGCTATTTTATCTTCTCCGGCAAAAGTTTTTGAGAGCATCTTAAAAGATTTATTATTTAAACAGGTTAATCTATATCTTACTGACGAGCAGCACGGCTTCCGAAGTAAACGTTCCGTGAATAGTAACCTATTAGTACTGGTTGACTTTATTTCAGATTGTTTAGATCATGGTGGCCAAGTAGATGTGCTTTACTTTGATTTTCGGAAAGCCTTTGATAGAGTCAATAATGACATATTGTTAGCGAAGCTAAGTAAAATAGGGTTCGCTCCTAACCTTCTTCAGCTCTTATCAAGTTATCTGCGTGATCGCAAACAATTTGTTCGTCTTGGCTTGTACGAGTCTGAAAACTACCATACCCGCTCAGGTGTCAGTCAAGGCTCGATTTTGGGACCTCTTCTGTTCCTAATAATGGTTGATGATCTACCTTCTGTACTTAATAAGGCCAGGTGTTTGTTATATGCGGATGACTTGAAGTTATACTCCGAAATAAAATCAGAGGCAGACTGTATGGCCCTCCAAAGGGATCTTGATGCGTTGATTGGTTGGAGCGAGGCTAATAAAATGGATTTTAATATAAGCAAATGCTCTGTAATGACTTTTGGACGCAAGAAAAATCCAGTTCATTTCACTTACAATATGGGTAGTGAACTTTTGCCTAGAGTAACTATAATTAAGGACTTAGGTGTAACATTCGACCCTAAACTAACTTTCCATAACCACATCTCTGCGCTAGCTTCAGAATCTTTTAGGCGGTTGGGTTTTGTATTGCGCAATTCTTCTGATTTCCATGACCGCCGCACTATAAAGCTGTTATTCGATTCGCTAGTGCGCAGTAAATTGGAAGCCAGCTCTTGTGTTTGGAATCCCTACGAGAGTACCTATGCTTTGTTACTTGAAAAAGTACAAAAAGCTTTTCTAAGATTCTTATATAAACGCCTGCAAGGATATTACCCCTACCTATATCCTACTAGATTTTTGCTTGGGCACTTAGGCTACAATTCCCTGGAAACGCGACGAGCTCGTGACCAACTCCTCTCGATTTGTAAAGTTTTCACAGGACAAATAGATTGTGTTGAGCTCCATAACAAGGTGTGCTCTATTTATGCGCCCAATAACTACTGTCAACTGCGTCAGTGCCGGGAGCGCAAATTATTTGCAGTCCCGCCTTGCCGCACAGTGGCCCGCGCTAGATCGCCCGTCCCGCGCACATTGTCAGCCCTAAATACAATGTTGACGGACTCGCCTCACTGTGACATATTTGCAGGCCAGTGGAATACAATCGTAAGCCAATGCTTGCAGTTTTCTGAAAAGTGTAATACCACTATGACTCTGTAAATATTTGTTATTGTCTCTTGTCTGTTTTTTTTGTTTTTAGTGTATATTATTTTTGTTTAGACTTATAATGTTAATATGTTTAATAATTTAATTAGTGTTATTGGATATATTCCGTTCTAATTAAATTAAAATTAAATAAATAAATAAATAAATATGATATAGTACTGATATATCGCTTTTATACAGCTCTATACACTATAAAAGCAAATTGCAACGTTGTCAGTAAAGAGATATATTTTGATACACGTGTTTATTTACACTGCCTTCTAACAGTTTACAATAGCAAACTACAGTAAAGTAAAGGTCTATCATTACATAGTGGCACATCAGCCCAGTTAAATATTTCATAGCAACTGTCGAAGCGGCACGTTGTCAGTGTAGGCACTGTGACTTTTAACGACTCGTGGCGTAGTGCGCTCTGTCGCATTATAAAGTTGGAGGTCCTGCGTTCGATTCTCGGCTCGGATCTGGTCTGGTGGAAGGCTTCGGCCATGGCTAGTTACCACCCTATTGACAAAGACGTGTCGCCAAGCGATTTAACGTTCCGGCACGATGTCAATTAGGAGTGTGGGCTATACCCCTAACGGGTTAGCCCGCTACCATCTTAGACTGCATCAGGTGAGATGCCGTCAAAGGCTAACTTGTGGTGTATTAAAAAAACAAAACTTAACGAGCGGGTGGACGACAATCGTTATGACATTGGCTTCCCAAATTATTATAAGTATCTCATTTTACACTAACTTGACTAAAGTTGATGATATAACACAAGGAGAACTTTGCAGAACTCCAACCACGACATGAATTAATTCTGTATAACAGATATAGTGCTTTTATATCGCTACTATAAAGCTCTTATACAGTATCGTAATATTATATTTCCTATGTCTATTGCTCCCGTCCCCAGTTCCGTCTATCTCAACCGGGAACAATAGCATACTTCGTGATCAACCCATTACCGGCTCACTAAAGAGCACGGGTCTCCACTCAATATGAGAAGGGTTTGGCCATAGTCCACCACGCTGGCCATGTGCGGATTGGCAGACTTCACACGCCTTTGAGAACATTATGGAGAACTCTCAGGCGTGCAGGTTTTCTCACGATGTTTTCCTTCACCGTTGAAGCAAGTGATATTTTAATTGTTTAAAAACGCACATAACTCCGAAAAGTTAGAGGTGCGTGCCCGGATTCGAACCGCCGACCTCTGATTAGGAGGCCGACACCCTAACCACTAGGCTATCACCGCTTCATTCTTTTTTATAGCATACTTGGGGCACGGTAATATTTTGTATAGCCGCTATCGTAGCGGCAACTAGTCAGAGTGAATGGGTCACATTTCCGATTGAACGGACTTAAGGTACTTATCGTTTCGACATTGGCACACAATTCCTTTTAATGCCTTTAGTGTAGAGTGTGATTTTTTTTAATCACTCGCCTGATCTAAGGGCACGTTTGGATTCCTTGTAGCTAAGCTTAGTTTTAACGGTTTTATGTTAAATAATCTAGTAATCACAAATTAAATTTAAAATGTAAAAATATGAATGAACATTTCATAATACCTATACTGGATTGAATTGGACTCCTTTGAATAATATGTTTTAATTTTGTTATTGTATTTTTTAAGGTTTTTTAGTTTGAGGTTCATCTCAATGTAAGGTTTATTTTAAGTTTTTTTTTATGCTGTCATTCATGTGTTTAATTTACTTTTTTAAATATCGAAGACACAAAGACAAAAAGCAGCGTTTTCACCATAAAGCCACCGTTGTTTATGGCAGATAAATAGGCAGTTACATGAAGTAACTAACTGTAGGCAACCGGTCGGCAATAAATCTCTGCAAACGCCGGAGAAGGTGTTACAGCGAGGCAGGAAAAAGGAAAACTTACGCTTTACGTTTCGCTTTGTTATTAAGATGAATGGACAGAAAATTACATGACTGGGAGGTCACATAATGTCGGTTTTTAGAATGTTATACTTCATTAAACATGTATGGCAAAAAACCTGTGATAGCCTAGTGGCTAGGACGTCCGGTCTAACTTTTCGGAGTTATGTGCGTTTTTAAGCAATTAAAATATCACTCGCTTCAACGGTGAAGGAAAATATAGTGAGAAAAACTGCATGATTGTGAGTTGTCCATAATGTTTTCAAAGGCGTGTGAAGACTGCCAATCCGCACATGGCAAGCGTGGTAGACTATGGCCAAACCCTTCTCATATTGAAAGGAGACCCGTGCTCTGTAGCGAGCCGGCAATGGGTTGATCGTGATGATGATGATGAAACATTTATGTTCTTACGTGTACGTAAAATGTATTGCGATAAACTTTTGACCACAGCTATGTTCTTGGACCATTGCTTACCATTGCCTTTAGCCGATGTTGGTCGGGGTAGCGCAGGTGAATAGTAAGTACAGGTCATCGAACTCCGGATCGGCATCGTCTATTCATTCTATGAAAATTCACATATTTCAGAAGGTACCTACTGTTTAAATTTCCCAGAAAACTGTTATCACGATAAAACATCTGTTTCTGGACCGCAACTTGATCACCACAATAAGAGGTAGCGGGAGCTTTAGCGGGACATATTAATAGCATTTTCTAAAAGGTAGCCATCGATGCGGTAACATAGTTGTTTGAAAAGGTACAATAACTAGAAGTTAGACGTAAATCCCTCAGCAGTACCCATAAGCGTAAGGAGTGAAGAAGCCTTAAAGAGGAGAAACCATCAAGTAGATTTCTCATAAAGGTGCGACCGTCTAGAAGTTAAAAAACCACTATCCTTGTTTCCCAAAGGGATTAAATATTTTTGTTTACTTCGAAATAAAATAAATACCCACAATATGAGACGAAATATTGAAGGGCACAACTGTCTTTATTTGTGCCCTAGACAAAGAGAGATAGTGAAAGTCAAATTTTAATTTTAAAGTTCATCCAACCAGTTGCCTTAGAACACTAATGAGTTATTTTCTCTCACGCCTTCACGCAGATCTACCTTGCAAGATCCATCCAGTTACCGAATTAGAACACTAATGAATTATTTTCTCTCACGCCTTCACGCAGATCTACCTTGCAAGATCCATCCAGTTACCGAATTAGAACACTAATTAATTATTTTCTCTCACACCTTCACGCAGATCTACCTTGCAAGATCCATCTAGTTACCGAATTAGAACACTAATGAATTATTTTCTCTCACGCCTTCACGCAGATCTACCTTGCAAAATCGATGCCCTTTAATTATATATTTGCCTTTGAGTTATCGCTATCCGCTTGCGCTCCCGCGTTGCTTATCACCTCGTGAGAAGCTTCCTTCGGTCAAACAATACGCAGACCACGTGAAAATATTTAATAGTTCGTTAAAATGTGAGTTATGTTTTAACGACTGGTATAAATGCCTACTTTTCGCTTTAAACTAATTTGTGTGAGATAACCCCAGTACGCGGGATTCTGGATTTTGTTTTTACTACACAGTATAGCAATCGTGCAGTTGGGTTAGCATAACCTGATTCCGAGCAGCGCAGGTGGTTTTAATTTCGTATTCCAATTCTGCTATTAATGTACCGCTTTCATTGGCTAATAAATCAAACAGTCGTACCAAATTATGTACATGCTTAATACACACACACACACACACACATACACACACGCACACACGCCCACATTCATTCACATGCTCCATGTTAGTAAGTAAGCTTTAGTAGTAGATAAAAAAAAAGTTGTTAAATATTCTAAGCCTTTTATGTACTTATATTGAATATTTTATAATGGGAAGAGCGAGTCCTTCTGACACAAGTTTTATACTTAACAGAAGGTCTTAGCCTTATGGGAAACTGTAATATGTGAACAAATAAAGTTTCATTTCGTTTCATTTCATTTCATTTCACATACATAACTCTGATTTCTTACCACAAAGGTGACTTCTATTCTGGGACCTATTTACATAAGAACAGGCGTTGCGTTACAGACTGCTTAGGTGACCTTGGTGTTACGAATTAAATTTCATAGCAACAACCTTGAGAAAAACGCAGCTTAATTTTCTAGTCACCGTCCATTGATATTTTTGTCTGATGATTATTAATATAAAAATATACTTACCTACATAAGTTTATCGACGTCATTAACATTAAATTGACACTGCTGTGTGGCAATTATGTTTACCAGAGTTCGTTGTTTACTGCAGTGACGTTTTAAATGCGTAAGAAATGCATTTTGTGACGTATAAATACGTATAAAGTGCAAATAAAAACACCTTTTCATAAAGGAACAGCATATTTATAACAGAAATGAATGTTTAAAGTATTTTACGTTCTTTTAAGCTTCGCGCATTTTACCCGTTCCTTAACTGTAAGATTTTCAAACTGTGAAGCTGTGGTAATTTTATACGAGTATTTAGGGTTTCTACTGAAATATGAAATCAATAAAAAGCGTTTAATTGTTTTCATTTGACCATTCAGCCAGCTATATTTTCCATTACGCAAGTATTTATGGTGTAAACGAAATAATAAATATATTTCAGTGTCTTAAACGAGAAGGAAATTTATGACTTTACTTTATCTATACAATAGTAAAAAATTAATGGGATAGATTTTTTGTTTTTAATATATAGACTACAAATTGGCTCATATCACATGAGATGATATTAATCTATACAAATAAATAAAATTGGAGTGTCTGTTTGTAATATTGAAATAACCTTTTTTACAATTTTTGTCTGTCTGTCTGTCTGTTTGTTCCGGCAAATCTCTGAAATGGCTGGACCTATTTTTACGGGACTTTTATTGGCAGGTAGCTGATGTAATAAGGAGTAACTGCTTTTATTTTAGAAAAACTCATCAGGCTCATTTTTTTTAGAAAGGAGGTACTTTAATGTTTATCCTGTAATATTTCAAGTAATTCGGGTTAGTAATCTATTGCTTCGTGATTGAAAGACAAACAAACACTAATTCAACGTAGACGAAGTCACGGGCGTCAGCTAGTTGATAATATAGCCGAAGGTGAAGTGTTTTTGAATACAAAATGACATACTTAATATTATTATCGCTATTTAGTTTATTTCTTGACATATTTCAAATGATTTACATGTAATTACAATATTATTTTTGCACGCCTACCCGGCAGATTGTAAGAAACTCTAATTAAATGTAACACCAATCAACTACACAATCTATGCAAATAAATGATTTGATTTGATTTATAAAATAAAGTCGTGCTAGTTACACTATTTATAATTCATGAACGGCTGAACTGATTTGGCTGAAAATTGGTGGAGAGGTAGCTTAGAACCAGGAGCCTCACATAGGATACTTTTAAATGTTCATAAAATTTTGAAATCTATTAAGCCAGCCATGAGATAATAATCTTTAAATACAAAGTGGCTTATGCCATAGGAGTTTAAAAAATAATTTACGCAGAGGAAGTCGCGGGTATCGGCTAGCATATATAAATGCGTGTATATGGATTCCGGGTTATATATGTATATGCGCATTTTAGATCTTTGCGTTGCATATTGGAAAATTTAATCAATCAACGATGTAACGGGGTACAGGTTCTTCCTGCTTCAATGATTTTTTTTTATCCACTACAAGTTAGCCCTTTGATGGCAATCTCACCTGATGGTAAGTGATGATGCAGTCTAAGATGGTAGCGGGCTAACCTGTAAGAGGTATGGTAAACCCATACTCCATTTCCGCTCCGTTTGTCTCGGAACGCTAAATCGCTTGGCGACACGTCTTTGTCGGTAACTAGTCACGGCCATAGCCTCCCACCAGACCAGACTCGAGACGGAAATCGAACCCAGGACCTCCAACTTTGTAATCTGACAGCGCGCGCGCTGCGCTACGGAGGTCGTCAAAAGTTTAAGGGGGTTCTGCATCATCAATGGTGTGTTGGGAACAGCAAGACTACGACGCGATTCGCTTAAGTTGACTCAGGAGTTAACCTTCAACGCCACTAGGGATGGTTTTTCTTTGAGGACAAACCAGCTGACGGTTCAGCTCATCTTACGTGATTTTCGTCGCCCATGAACATTGCATCACCAGAACATCCATCAAGGTCTTCATCATCATGCCTTTGCCAGTAGTGTAAAAACGCAGCTGGTAAAGTGTGTATAGGCCCTTACTAATAAGTCGGTCATTATTTAAAAAAATGTGTTACACGTAAACAAACTACAATTTATTCCGTACTAATTCTCGTTACATTTACAAATGTTAATATTTACGTAGAGAAAAAACTGACATCAATAAAAATGGTTAAAATAAACAAACGTTCCCGTAAGAGTTATCGTGAAACAATTTTCAATGTTTACAATTTTAAATAACTCAAACTGTGTTTCAAATGAAACGGTGATAGCTAGCTAGGTGATAGATAACTAGTGGTTAGGGCGTCAGCCACCTAATCAGAGGTTCGAAACCGGGCACGCACCTCTAACTTTTCGGAGTTATGTGCGTTTAAAAAAAATTAAAGTATAATTTGCTTCAACGGTGAAGGAAAACATCGTGAGGAAACCTGCCCGCCTGAGAGTTCTCCATAATGTTCTCAAAGGCGTGTGAAGTCTGCCAATCTGCACATGGCCAGCGTGGTGGACTATGGCCAAACCCTTCTCATATTGAGAGGAGACCCGTGCTCTGTAGTGCTCTGTAGTGTTTCAAATGTACGAAGTGTTTGCAAAATGTATGGAAAACAAAAATTATGATTTTTATGTTATAGCAATTTGTCATCAAAGTTTGCAATGCGAATAATTTATATCAGACATAGTTAAGTGTGTTAAGAAGGTTGTGATAGCCTAGTGAAAGCTGTGATAGCCTAGTGGTTAGGGCGTCAGCCTCCTAATCAGAGGTCGGCGGTTCGAATCCGGGCACGCACCTCTAACTTTTCATTATGTGCGTTTTAAGCAATTAAAATATCACTTGCTTCAACGGCGAAGGAAAACATCGCGAGGAAACCTGCAAGCCTGAGAGTTCATAATATTCTCAAAGGCGTGTGAAGTCTGCCAATCCGCATATTGCCCGCGTAGTGGACTATGGCCAAACCCTTCCATATTGATAGGAGACTCGTGCTCTGTAGTGAGCCGGTAATGGGTTGATCATGATGATCATGATGATGATAGTTAAGTGGATAGATACATATAATAATTTCACATGTCGAATGTTGACGACGAATGTTTCACATGTCACATGTTCACGACATCTTTCATGACAATTTATTTAGCTATAAGAAAAAATTGTACTTGATACCATGATTAATTTATGTAAAAATTTTTAATTTCAATTTAATTTACCTAATTTTAATTCTATTTATTTTGTAATCATTTTTTGCCTTGACATTTTAAATATTTAATAACTATCTAATCTAACTATTAATTTATAAATTTTTATTTACTATTTAATAGATATTATTCGGAGTATGTTGGCAGTGTTGAGTGTGCCTGTAATTGATAAGTTGTAACAGCACCAGCATTAGCTTATTTAGATTTATATGAATGTAACTTACAACTTGTCGCTGGCATGCCTTATGAATAAATAAATCATCATCATGATCAACCCATTACCAGCTCACTACGGAGCACGGGTCTCCTCTCAATATGTGAAGCCATAGTCCACCACGCTGGCAATGTGCGGATTGGCAGACTTCACACGCCTTTGAGAACATTATGGAGAACTCTCAAGCGTGCGTGTTTCCTCACGATGTTTTCCTTCACCGTTGAAGCAAGTGATATTTGTTTTTTTTAAAACGCACATAACTCCGAAAAGTTAGAGGTGCGTGCCCGGATTCGAACCGCCGACCTCTGATTAGGAGGCTGACGCCCTTACCACTAGGCTATCACCGCTAATAAATAGATAGATATGTGTGTCGTCTACCAGCTGCCACCTCGCTAAAAAGGGAGGATCAGGACATAAGTGATTTTTTTTTCGTTGATATTCAAAGTACTTTAACATAATGAACTACTGAAATATTGATTCGCTTCATACACTAAATCTCTTTATATATATACAAACACACCTATAAAATGTGTTCGTTTTACTCACCCACTCACACACACACACACATCCACACTCTTATGCACTCACTCACACACCCATCCAACCACTCATTTCTCACTCATGTATAAATGTGATTAAGTAAACTTTAAGGCACAATAGTTTATTTTTTATTGCACAATTGGAAGAGACTGACCCCCAAGATACGGGCTATCCTAGTTTGGGGGCCAGGGTAGTTTAAGAAATCTTGTATTTAGTGGAAATAAATGAAATGAAATAATATAAATATTAATGCTGGCAAGGGTGAATTTTACTGGCCAAACCTTAAGATTGGGTCCGCCCTATTATGGTTTTAAACATTGTTTTCCCTAATGAGTTTTGTTTGTTTCATTATTTTTCGTGTTGTTTTATTCTGCTAAGTTGGATTGCGAAATTAAGGAAACATTTGCAATTCTAATGAGAGAACGAAAGTAAGTAAAGCCAAGAAATGGTTAATCCCAAAATAAATAATTGCCTTTTTTTTTCGGACCGTCTATTAGCTGTGCTGACCCTATTGGTTGCCACAGCGTAACCGGGCTGTTTGGCGAGCTTCGCAAAGAAGCTCTGCCAGAAGAAACTAAGGGAACGTCGGCCTAAGGGCGCCTAATTTGAGGCCGAACCTCGGCTTAGGCGACGATTGATCCGTACGTCCCCGAGGCCGTGGATGGAGCCCACGTCCGGATGACGTATGACAGCGGGACCTCGTCTTCGCCGGCGAAGACGGTGTGTATCGTATGATTGTGTGGTAGGTGCTACGAGTATATCAACTATTAAATGAACACACATATACCAAGTGTGTTAGTGAGGTGATGTGTGTGTTAGGTCGTAATTACGTGTGTCTTATGCCGGGATTTGGACCAGCCATGAGGGAGAGCGGGGACAATGAATGTTCCCTGGCTATGGCAAGTAAATCCATAGTTTAGGAGTGAAAAGGTAACACCTTGTCTGTTACTTTTCTTTATCTGTAAAAAAAATGGCGTGACGCGCACGGCACTGTGAGTAAACCGAGCCACGGCGTTGTTTAAACTTCAATTGATTTATTTCTGTCTACGTCAAAATTATTTCTTTACCTTCATTTAGTATATTATGTCTGTACTTATGAACATATATATATTATATATATAATAATAATATATATATAATACTTGGAAAATCGACGTTACATGTGCACGATTTTCCAAGTATTATTTTGTATGCATGAAAATTCAGTAATTCTTTTGAAAAATCGTAAAAAATAATACAGAAAATAAGACAGAACGAATTTTGCCGCGTCAACTTGATTATTATATGAATATTCCTACAAAAACAGTTCATTAGTCGAACGTATATTTGGTTCACGTGATTATAATTTACAACGGAATTACAATTTTGTCGGAACGCATATTCCGAAAATTACAATCGCTGATTGCAAATTCAATGTTATTGAATTCTGGCGAAAACCACTAGACGGAATGTACAAATGAATAACCCATTATGAGAAGCGGACACGTCGGGTCATGGGAACGTGGGATTTAATGTATTTGAAACATGAAAATGCAGGTTCACAGTGACCCATCAGGGGCTGATATCACGTAAAACAGTCAATCATCAATCATAAAATTTATTCAATATCAATTTTATGTAATTATAAATCATCAATAATAATAATCAATAATAATTCTTTAAAATGCACTTGATGCGTCAATAGCTTACATAGTAGGGAGTATGGTGATAACTACCTTCGTAAACTTAAAACTAAAGCTATGAGGGTTCAAACGCGCCCTGGTCTAACAAGAAACCCGCAACTATCTTAGCCGGGTAACTTTTTGTTAAATACGTGTCACTAAAAACTATTAAAAGAGTTATCTTATTAGAGCAATATAGAGCAATATTTCATAGCCAAGCTTATTTAACATTTACATAATCTTTTAAACTGTGGGTCGTATCACTAAAAAGACTCACTGAATAGGGGGCGAGTTATATGAGAATGAAATGAATATGAGAATTCTCAACAATAAGCAATGGCTTAGCTTCGTATTAAACTTCCAATAAAAATAGTGCTAGTTGTTAGTAGACCTTTTTTTTTTTTTTGGAAATGCGTTTACGCATCCCCTCCGGAAGCGATGCAGGCAAGACTGCGCCGCTTCCGACGGGGTATGTGGGACTCCCCGGCGGCCAGACTGGCGACCAGAATACCCACTAAAACCCAGCGATGTTCCTTCGCGTCGCCTGGTGGCTGGGTCACGGGAACACTTGTGCACTCGACCGCAACCCAGTCTAGTTGTTAGTAGACCTAAAAATAACTACCATATGCATATATCTTGTAAATAGGTAAGCCACAATAACATTCTTTAAGTCGACAAAAATCTAATAATTAAAAGATTACATTCAATTCAAAAAAAGAAAAGTATAATACTACTATAATAATATTATAAATGCGAAAGTTTGTAAGTATGGATGGATGGACTGATGTTTGTTACTCTTTCACATATAAACTACTGACTGGATTTATATGAGACTTATAAAGATCGTGTGAATTGTCCAAAATATGACCATAAGTGTCAAGTATGTAGGAAAAAATCTACCATCTGCGTTTTAATGTCATAATGTTAGTTATTTTCTGCGCCACACTAATATAATCTACTCGAAATATTTATAATCCTGCACAGACAAAGTCGCGTTCACCAGCTAGTAATATAATAGTAATATTCTTCCGAAAAACAGTATTTTATTATTTGAACGTATAGTATATAGTATAAGCTAATATAAAAAAAAACCACTATGTGTGAGGTTATGACCACATCACATTGTGTCTCTAAGCTACCAAGTAACCATATGAAACTATTAGTTACCTATTATAAACGTTATACTGTAAAACATAGAGATATTTTTACGTGAAACGACTTTTATCTACGTTTATGCTTGCATTATTGTAGCTTAATAATTAATTCAGTTCAATAACGTAGGTTTGATATTGGGATAAGAATTGTTGGGTATATTTTTGTCCCACTAAGAGTTAATTTGTTGACAATCTCATCTGGTGACAAGTAATGAAGCAGGCTAAAATTATCGAATGCCCAGCCGTAAAGAAAAGACTGTCCTGTTTCTTTTTTGTCTTTGTACTACCCGCGTTGCAATGGATAATCAAATAGGTATATACCCTTAATCAGTGTTGATACTATTAAATATTTATTAACCAATTATTGTGTATGTTAACACTAGCCACGCCTAAAGCCTCCCTAGAACAGAACCAGAAAACATTGGTATGGAAATTATATATCCTCCTCATCCTCAAATTAGCCCTGCCGGGGATTGAATCCGGGCCCACCCAATTTTAAGCGTTCAGTACTCCGCACTGCACCAGGGGGGTCAAAAATGGACAAAGAAAATTAAGTTAGTGTGTCCGATCTTATAAGGAATTAGTCTCGAGCGGTTTTCTTCATGAATATTTGAAGGCACGTCCGCGCACTTTTATCTCCAACCTATCTTTATGAAAGAAGCACGTGATATAACGGTTTTACAATATTTCAATAGCGAACTTCAACCTTATGCCCTACTAAATAGATGCTAAAGGTGTGCTATTGATTTTATTGAACGAGCAATCGTTTAATATGAGACGATAGTAGATATTTATTGGTCACAGAATGCTAGAGAGTTGTGTGCTTCGCCATTGTTGTAAAGGTACTTTTGGGACAAGTTTATAGACGTTTTTTAAAACATGTTCTCATTGTATTGTCACCAGTCAATATTAAGTCATGTTAAAAGTTCTTAATGGGGTATGTTAAATTAATAATAACTCACTACAAAATAATTTAATTTCTTTTTATTTTTAGAGTGACGTCTATACAGATTTAAAAATAACAGAAATATAAAAACAACATCCGTCTTATTTTTAGACTTTTTTTTTGTTTTATGATTCCAGCCGCTGTCTGAAAGAGACTTGCAAGTGATAAGGCCGCCTTTACACCCAGTTTTATGTTTTTTTTTTAATAATGTGTGTAATAAAGAGTTTATGTGGTAAATGTTATAATTTATGTTCGGGTAAATTGTGGGTAGCTTGCGAAACAAAACTGTTGTATCACACTTAAGCGTAAATTAATGTATGTTCCCTTGGGAAGTCAATAAATAAATATAATGGATTAAGTTACGGCAAGGGTACCATTTACGGTCTGATCCGTTCCTTATCGATATCTTACAGCCAACCAAACGCGTAAAAGAAGCTATAAATAGATACAAAGTGAGTTGTACCGAAACTTTGTATGTTGAACAAAATTATAATGACATGTGATTAAATCTTTTTTTAGGACAACCTCCGTGGTGCAACGAGTGCGCTGATGCATTATAAAATTGGAGGACTTGGGTTCGATTCCCGGCTCGAGTCTGGTATATTGCGTGGCTTCGGCCGTGGCTAGTTACTACCAGCAAGGTCGTCTCGCCAAGCGTATTAGCGTTCCGCTTCGATGTCACGTAGAAACCAATTAAACGTGTACCATACCCCTAACAGGTTAGCCTGCTACAATCCTAGACTGCATCACCACTTACCACCATATGAGATTACTGTCAAATTTGAATTTTTCTTTTAGTTTAAACACTAGAAGTTATAGTGTTTAAACTAAAAGAAAAATTCAAAGAAAATTATAGATGTGAACTGTTAGATTTACTGAAAATCACGAAATGTCAACGTTGCAATTTGTATTCCTAATTGGATTTGGCAGCGCCGTTTTGAGACCGGCATCACAAAGCGATAAACGTTTGATCACCACCCGGAATGCATTAACCATCATCATCATCATAAACAACCCATTGCCGGATCACTACAGAAAACGGGTCTCTCATCAATATGAGATGGGTTTGGCTATAGTCCATCACGCTGGCCATGTGCGGATTGGCGGACTTCACACGCCTTTGAGAACATAATGGAGTACTCTCAGGCGTGCAGGTTTCCTCACGATGTTTTCCTTCACCGTTGAAGCAAGTGATAATTTATTTGCTTAAATAAATGTATTAATGGAATGATTTAACTATACACCATTCAAAATACAAAATGCAAATACAATAGAGCGGTTCGACATAATAAATTTGTCGCTAACGTTTACATGTGTTTGGAAAGCAGACCAATCACTGAATTCAGAGACGTACGGACCACTCACCGTCCAATCCCCCCGTTATCCCAAACGTCGCCTAAGCCGAGGTTCGGCCTCAAAGGAGGCGCCCTTAGGCAGTCGTTCCCTTAGTTTCTTCGAGCCCTAGGGCTCAAAATTTCTTCTGGCAGAGCTTCTTTCCGAAGCTCGCCAAACAGCCCGGTTACGCTGTGGCAACCAATAGGGTTTGTACAACTAATAGACAGTCCGAAAAACAAACACTGAGCTGTAAATGAAAAGTGTGGCTGTAAAGAAATAACTGTAATTGCTATTGAAACCTGCCCCAATTTGTAACTTCGTAACAACATGAATCCTTTTCGACACGGCGTGGGTTGGAGGTTATTACAAAATTCAATTTACCGGATTACGTACCGGCTGGACGTCTGTTCTAACCTACGGTGACGTGTTATGATTGATTTTTTGATTAACGCCGAAACATTGTATTTTAAAATAAAATACAATTATGTACCTACTTATGCTAACATGTTGATTCTAGAAGTAAATTCAAATTCAAATAGTCTTTATTCAAATAGTCCTTTAAAAGGCACTTTTGACGCGTCAATAATTTACATAGTGGTGATTTGATGGTAATAACTACATTCGTAAACTTAAAACTAAAGCTATGAGGGTTCCAAACGCGCCCTGGTCTAAGAGAAGCCCACAACAAACTTAGCCGGGTTTTTTTTTATTTGTTATCATTATCTCACATAATCAATAATAAATAATAGTAACTATGTAGATAGAGCAATTCACACCCAAGCTTTTTTATCGTTTAGATACCTAATCATACATAGTGTGTAGTAGACCTATACAAACCAACGCCAACATTCTAATATGCTTGCTACAAGCAATCATATTATAAGAAAAATCATATTACGATATTAAAGATTATATAAACGATAAAAAGCTTGGGTGTGAATTGCTCTATCTCCATAGGTACTATAATTTATTATTCATTATGCGAGATGGTGAAAACGAAAAAAAAACCCGGCTAAGTTTGTTGTGGGCTTCTTCTTAGACCGGGGCGCGTTTGGCATAGCATTAGTTTTAAGTTTACGAATATAGTTATCACCATGAAATCACTACTATGTAAATTATTGACGCGTCAAAAGTGCGTTTTAAAGGACTTTTTGAATGAAGATTATTTTGAATCTGAAATTATGAAATGCACCGTACATTTGCTACGGTGGCTATCCGACACAACAGGAAGATAATACGGATCCGGCTTAAGTTTCACGGCGGAATAATTTCCCTCTCCGAGGTAAAATTTATTGTACCCCTTGTTTTGTAAGTCTAGCGGTCGTAAATCATATTAGCGGCCGTTTATATCCAAGAGACTAGGCGGTGGGTCAAAATATGTGAGAATATTTTTGTTAGAATTAATGTTAAATTCTAATTCTACCTGTTTTAATATGGGATTGCTTTATATATTTTACATGTTTCCCTTTCGACTGGACTACGGATGTATTTAACTTCACCACTTCAGGATAAGTGGAAGAAGTTTAGGCTCATTATTAAGAGTAGAAGTTCGAAACGTTTAATAAACGTATACTATGAATTAATAAAGGGAAAAGGCGCATCGGTCGCAAGAAGTTTTTTTTTTATCCACTACAAGTTAGCCCTTGACGGGAATCTCACCTGATGGTAAGTGATAACGCAGTCTAAGATGGTAGCGGGCTAACCTGTTAGGGGTATGGTAAACCCACACTCCTGGTTTCTACGCGAGATCGTGCCGGAACGCTTAATCGCTTGGCGACACGTCTTTGTCAGTAGGGTGGTAACTAGCCACGGCAAAAGCCTCCCACCAGACCAGACTCGAGCCGGGAATCGAACCCAGGATCTCCAACTTTATAATGTGACAGCGCGCACACTGCGCCACGGAGGTCGTCAAGTTGTGATTGCGGAACATCAGGGAGTGGACTGGAATCGCGAGCGGTGCCCAACTGTTCAGTCTCGCGAGAGACAGGGCACATGATCAACCCGTTAACGGCTCACTACAGAGCACGGGTCTCCTCTCAACATGAGAAGGGTTTGGCCATAGCCCACCACGCTGGCAATGTGCGGATTGGCAGACTTCACACGCCTTTGAGAACATTATGGAGAACTCTCAGGCGTGCACGATGTTTTCCTTCACCGTTGAAGCAAGTGATATTTTAATTTTTTTTTAAACGCACATAACTCCGAAAAGTTAGAGGTGCGTGCCCGGATTCGAACCGCCGACCTCTGATTAGGAGGCTGACGCCCTAAACACTAGGCTATCACCGCTTCAAGAGCACAGCACCGAGACAGGGCGAAATATGCTTATTCTGAAGGCGAACCTTCACTAGTTGGATAGGCACCTAGAGAAAGAATTAACACTTCTCACCTGACTTCTTGGCACCGTTTCCTTTACCACCATTTTTATTCTTCCTCGGATAGAGATTTATCTTGCTTTGGCCGCACCCCATCACGGCATCCTTTATCCATTCATATCATTCAAATGTTCACTTCACTTACATTTCACTTTTACAGCCTCGCACTTTTGAGAGATTCACTTCACTTTCAGAATAAATACTTAATAGACTTAATTATATCGAACACTTGACTTCTCTTCACTTTATATTAATTCATGATGTAAATTGGAAATGTGGGTTGGGTGAGGCAAGTCTTTTCCCGATTTATTCTTTTCCATTTGATTTTATGTGAAAGTTGTCCCTTTTAGATGACTTCGTTGGTAGCGTGAATATTTGTCGGTTCCCTTCCTGGAAAGACAGAGAAATAAAAATATATTAGGATAAGCTTACGTTACACTCGTATGTTTATTGTACGGCGGCATGAGCTGGGAATAAAGGTTTTTCAGCTGTTCCATACGAAAGTGCTTGATAAAAGATAACAGAAAATAGGAAAAAGCTTTTAAGCGTATAATTTTTATTACAATTTGTTTTTTAAACAACAAATCACTATGACTTATTGATCTACTAAGAAAGTTAAAAATCATTAGATTGCTTAAGCAATAAGACCGCCTTTGCATACTCATGTGTTAATTAGTGTTCCGTGTTGTTGTTTCTTCTAAATTTGTGTGCAATAAAGAGTATTTATCTTATCTTATCTTTAGTATTTGCATTTGATTTATTTAGAAATTAGTAAGACTAGATTTCTGAAAAATTCCATGTTACAGACAGCTCTCAGCGGGTCGCAAATATTTTTAATTATACTTTATAAATATCTCAATTCGACAACCCAACCCTCTTCAAGTTGCGTCTTCTTTTTACTCCCCCGACCTAAGCGCTCCTCTCCGAAAGAGGAGACCTAAACACATCCTCCATGACCCTGCCGATCAGATGACTACTGACAACATACTCGTACCACCTACTACAAAATCATACGCTACACACCTCTTCGCAGACAGAGAAGACGAGGTCATTATCCCGCTATCTTACGTAATCCGTACGTGGGCTCCATCCACGGCCTTGGAGACGTACGGACCACTCACCATCCGACCCCCTCGTTATCCCAAACGTCGCCTAAGCCGAGGTTCGGTCTCAAAGGAGACGCCCTTAGGCAGACGTGCCCTTAGTTTCTTCGAGCCCTAGGGCTGAAACTATCTTCTTCCGAAAAAAAATAGTCGGAGGAAGTAGTCAAGAGTTGATTGTTGACTATGATACGCGAGATATTAATTTTCAACTTAGAATACTTTGTTAAATCTTAATCTTATTTAATTTGATTTATAACCTTTTTATATTGCCGTTAAACTCATTATTTAATTTAATGTTACTATTTTGAATGACGTCCAATCAGAATGGAGGTTAGCCCTCGAGCGGGGTGCATGTTGTTGCAATGTTTGTTGATCGAGTTGGATCATTGAGAATGTTTTTGGTGATAATTGAAAGAAGGACATAGATGTGTGTTGCGAATCCGCTATTCTGATTTAATTGTTTGATTTAAGTACTTAATTATTAATTGTGGTGTAATTATTCGTATAGTGAGTCACAGCATTGTAAAAGTTGGATTAATAAAGTGTACGAAACTGTTAATATTTCGTTAGTGCTTGCATTTAACCCTGTTGACGCCCACTGGAAACGTGTACGATAATAATTATGACACTAAAGATCGTCTTTCTCTCTTTTCTTAATTTCTCGACTTATGAATCAGTTAGCGTAAGTGTTAGTTTAAGCAGACTACAATAATTTAACAACCCAGACTCTCGATATTAGTTAAAACAACATTCCCCAAACGTTAACGGCGTGTATTAAACAGATACCGACTCTGTATCGCAATAGCACAATAACCTGAGGTTATTTATAACATTACAAAGAAACATTGCTATCATAAAGCAACGCGGCCTTGCTCACTTAGGAAAAGCGTCGTACGCAAGCTTTCCGTTCTGCAAAGTACTAGACCAGTGGGTTGTGAAAACGTATCCACCTCGATATGTTTTTTATCTTAAATATTTTTTTTATCTTTAAACATTTATTTGTATTTGACACTGTTTCAATTAATTAATGTATTCATTGATAATCTTTGCTTAATGAATAGAAGCAGGCGTTACTTTGCGGAAGTCCATGATAAACAACAAACAGCAAGTATAATTTGCTATATTCCGCCGACAACCGGGAGTTTTGTATAATATAACACCACACAAAATCTTCCACTAGAACCTCTACGCACGTTTCGACCCGACACCGGATCATCCTCAGGAGATGTTGACTTCACAAGCGCGAAAAGTAAAGAAAAATTGTTTGTTGTTGTTGAGACATGTTTGTATCATAGTAATGTTTTTAAAGATGGCCTTCATACAAAAATGCCTCATGCTCATATGAAAGTTACACAAGCATGAGGCATATTTCTATGCTTTTCATGTGTCTTTAAAAACAAGACTTTCACTTCTGCTTTAAATTTTTTTTATCCCTTTCTACTTCCAACAACTATTTTATCTATACTTCTGCAATATATACATTTAAATGGTAAATTCATGACTAGGCTAGCTGAGTGACTTGAAGGTCATACGAAATCGCTATCTCCGCTCCTAAGTCCTAGGACGTGTCGCTCGATGGTTTCCGCCGATGCCCAGCCGTATTCCACAAACGTAATGAAACTACGAGTAAAAGGGGTTATTATCGTAAAGCGTTGACTGAAACCAGGCGTAAGTTTTTAATTAACTAGACTAGCTCCCGACTGCTACTTTGCTTATGTTACCTAAAATTTGAGACATACTTCGTTTAAAAGCCACCCAAACCGTACATTGACTTTTGGATTCCAACTTTTTATTGAATTCAAAATCTGTTGAGCATAAATGTCTTGCTCACATATTGGAACGAAGTTCCTTACGGCAGGCTTGGAGGAGATAGGGATTTTGCTGCGCGACCGAACTGAAAAAAATGTGATAGTAAAACCGTAAGAAAAAGTCCGTGGAATAAAACCGTTAAATGAGACGTGCGCAGGCGCGACAGTCGTATACAAAAGCGTGTAGTAATACCTTTCTCTTTCTCCCTGCTTAATTATTTCTATGTAATTTTATGTTGTCAAACAAAAATAAAGAGACATATTTTGTTATTTTAGTTGATAATTTGAATTACGATTTTTTTTATTTTACGTAATTTATTATTTCCTAAAATACTGAATTTCCTAAATACTTTCCTGTACTTAAATAAAAACTAATCAGCAAAATTTAAGAGAAAAATCAAGAGAACCTACATAAAATTGAGCACGTATCGATTCTACATTAGCCGAAGGAACTTCGTTCCTACCTGGTGTCCCACGACACCACATATTTATTATTTTTTGTTTTTATATCTTATTTTAGAATACTTTTGGTTATATGCTAAGAGTAGTAATATATTGGAATCTGCAACTGCAGATTTAAACTATAACATACCAGTGTCTAAAATTTTGACGACCTCCATGGCGCAGTGCGTGTGCTGTCGCATTATAAAGTTGGAGGTCCTGGGTTCGATTGCTAGCTTTAGTCTGGTCTGGTGGGAGGCTTCGGCCGTTGCTAGTTACCACCTTACCGACAACGACGTGTCGCTAAGCGTTCCGGCACCATGTCGCGTAGAAACCAATTATGAGTGTGGGCTTACCATACCCGTAACAGGTTAGCCCGCTACCATCCTAGACTGCATCACCACTTACCACCAGGCGAGATTTAGCGACATTACCTACAATGGGTGTGATGCCAAGAGGAACTCCCCGGTATAAATCATGTGGATTCCCAGAAAAACATAATACCTTTGCGATTAAAAGGGATTATAAGCCCTTTGAACCGATAGGTGGTGGTTTTTACCATGGCGAAAAACATACCCATAGCAAGCTTAGGCAAATGCCGTAAGAAATATGCCAAAACCAAAACCGCATGTATCCTTTATAATATGCTAGCTGTTGCCCGCGACTTCGTCCGCGTAGAATTCAGAAAGTAAGCTACAGGCAAATGTCAAATTGTCGATTTTCGTGTTTCTAAATTAAAAAACATAGGACTTTCACATAAACTTCAAACCCCTATTTTACCCGCTTCGGGGTAGATTTGGATGAAAAAAAATTCTAATCCTAAAAGAAACCCATTTTCAAAATTTCAAGCTTGTAGAATTCATTAAAGCAAAAAAGCAAAAATTATCATCCCCTATTTTACCACCCTTAACAGGTAATATTTAAAAAAAATGATGTACATGTTTTTTGTTTATTATTATTAATCTTAATGCAAATTTTTGTGTCTCTACTCTAAAAACAAAGAAATTTCATACAAACTTCCAACCCCCCTTTTACCCTCTTAGGGGTGGAATTTCCAAATATCCTTTCTTAGCTGACATCTCTTAACTATCAACTACCTACTCGCTAAATTATAGCTTTATACGCACAATAGTTTTTGAGATCTGGTGTTTAATCAGTATGTAAGTAAGTCAGTATGTATGTAAGTGACCTTTCGCTTTTATATATATAGATTATGAAAAGACATGTTGTGCCATGAAGAAGTAGGAATTGAAAGGTTTATGCGAAACTCCACGATATACAATTATTACAAGTCCACACGTATTTTAACCCTTTTATTTCTAAGTTGTCAGAAAAATAACAAGATCCAACACTCTCTTTGAATAAATTCTACTCCGGTGAAAAATGCGGTCATCCTTACGCAACAATACATAAAGCATGTGATCATTAAAACGAATTCGGTGAAAGGCATTATTCCTGATACATTAACGTCAGCGACAAGACACGCGTCAGTTCAAAGGTATTTCAGGAGAATCATTGATTGCGCCCCATAAAAAAAACATGGCCTGCTACATAACACGGAATGAGGTTTCCATTATCATTATCTTAGAAATCTAGATACGTACTTCGTGTTTTAAAAATACTTTTAATAACTTTTTCATTGTTATAGCTCATGCCTTTTCATATTCCCGCCAAGTACTTTAAAACACTCCCGCTATGACGTCATCTGTCAAAAATATTGGCGCAATGATTTTTGGGCACAGATCATTTGGCAAAATTTAAATTAGTATTTTCAAATTCCTTAGGAAACTTTTATTTTAATTGATTATATATTATGTACCATATTTCATAAAGATCATAGTGTGCCATTTTAGGAAAACAAATTACCATACTCCTAATTGATTTCTACACGAAATCGTGCCGGAACGCTTAATCGCTTGGCGACACGTCTTTGTCGTTAGGGTGGTAACTAGCCACGGCCGAAGCCTCCCACCAGACCAGACTTGAACCGGGAATCGAACCCAGGATATCTAACTTTACAATGCGACAGTGCGCGCGCTGCACCACGGTGGTTGTCAAAATTTGGATAGATTCACTAAAACATTCACGACAGCAGTAATATCCCAATTCCCGAGGCATGTTTCCAGTGTTCATTATATAACACAATTTGTTTATACGTGCGTAATTAACCATATTTTAACGTCTATAATTAATTTTAAGAATATCTCCGAATATGATTTTGTCAAAGAATTAGTCTAGCCATTCAAAGGGGGAACGCTGCCAGTTACTTCGGAACCTTGCCTAAAGGGACACCTTTTAATAATATATTTTAGTTATGATATTAAATATTTATTTAATTTCTAAGATTTTTAGTTTAAGGTTAATCTAAGTTTTATTTTAAGTAATATTTTAAGATGTATATATGATGGATAATTTAAGTTCGGTAGTTTTTTTATTATGCACGCCCGTTTATCTTTGTCTTCCTTACGTATTTTTTCTCGAAGAAAGTGTTGAAATTTTTTTATACATCTTGTTTACCTCCAACTCACCGCAGTGGAATAATTCGAGCTTGCAAAGTTAACTACCGTACATAAACGTCAACGTAGCTGGATTCACGTACGTCACTTCAAAGGTATTCCAATACTGAATCATTGCCGCACATTCGGAAGTGTCCAATAAAAAAGAATTAGGTAACTCGGCTAATATCTACAAATCCCGTAATGTCCCACCTGTTGTTCTTCGGTATTTACCCTCCAAAAGTTCGTGTTGATGGAGCTGGAATGGCTACGATTACATAATTTAAGTTTTATGATAAAGGGTACGATAAAATGTTTACGTTCATTGTCGTATTTTGTACGACAACGAATGGCTCTAGATGTATCCGATGATTTCGTCTCGCCGACTTAGTTACCCAACGAGATGTATTTGCTGACAACAAAGCAACAATCGCCGGGTTGGCCGCATTGGTTACTGTTAAAAGCTCGATTTTTTTTACAGAAGAAATCCCATTACTATCATTCCTATCTTAATTACTATCAATCAATAAATCATAAACTTTATTCAAATAATCCATTAAAAGGCACTTTTGACGCGTCCTTAACTTACATAGTAGTGAGTTGATGGTGATAACTATATACGTAAACTTAAAACTATGAGGGTTCCAAACGGCCCTGATCTAAGACGAAGCTCACAACAACCTGAGCCGGGTATCAAATCTTTTTGCTATCACCATCTCACATGCCACTTTATATTATTTCATCATGATCAACCCATTACCAGCTCACTACAGAGCACGGGTCTCCTCCCAATATGAGAAGGGTTTTGGCCATAGTCCACCACGCTGGCCATGTGCGGATTGGCAGACTTCACACGCCTTTGAGAACATTATGGATAACTCCCAGGCGTGAGGTTTCCTCACGATGTTTTCCTTCACCGTTGAAGCAAGTGATATTTTAATTGTTTTTTTAAAAACGCTCATAACTCCGAAGCTGCAGGTGCGTGCCCGGATTCGAACCGCCGACCTCTGATTAAGAGGCTGACGCCCTAACCACTAGGCTATCACCGCTTCAACAATCTTAATTACTATCAATCAATAAATCATAAACTTTATTCAAATAATACTTTTAAAGTCACTTTTGACGCGACAATAACTTACATAGTAGTGAGTTGATGGTGATAACTACATTCGTAAACTTAAAGCTATGAGGGTTTCAAACAATGCTTTAACAATAAACTTAGCCGGGTAACTAATCTTTTTGTTATCACCATCTCACATACCACTTAATATTTAAGAGCTACCTATTAGAGCAATATTTCATACCCAAGCATGTTTATCATTGATATAATCCTTTATTTATTGAACTTTTCAAGTCATCATATCTGAAAATTTGATCTGATAATTAAAATGGGAGGCTGCTACCGATAAAGACGTGTCACCAAGCAATTTAGCGTCGAAAGGAGTATGAGTTGTGTGCCATTAAGGAGTATGGGAATACCATACATTTAACAGGTTAGCCCGCTATCATCTTAGACTGCAACAACACTCTCACTAGATGAGATTGCCGTCAAGGGCTAACATCATGTTGGGGTATTAAAAAAAAAAAAACAAAAAATTCGTTGAAGAGAAAAAAAAATTAAACAAAATCATTGTCGATATATCCACCTTCTGAAAGTAGGTTGAAAAATTCCCGCCGATACCCAGCGTGGACCAACTTACCGTCAAAATATTTTACGTACGTCTTTCAGTGAAACACGCCTCACCAAATTTACAACCCAAACAATGCTGCCAATTTACGAGCCACTTATTTCTCTTCGCGCTGTAACTCGTACTCCATCATTTTTAACGCGAGTTTTGGCACGGCCGCTCATGCGCAAAACACATCAATCCGTACCGTGCACTTCCGGATTTTTCAGCTCAGCTGTCTCAGCTTTTTGAGCTTGATTAAGTAAAGCTATGTCTTAATTTTTTTTCACGCTAGGAAATGCGTTTACGCATCCCCGGAAGGATGGGGTATGTGGGACTCAACGGCGGCCAGATTGGCGACGAGAATACCCACTAAAACCCAGCGAATGCTCCTTCGAGTCGCCTTTTTTTTCACGCTGGGAAATGCGTTTACGCAACCCCTCCGGAAGCGACGCAGACAAGGCTGCGCCGCTTCCGATGGGGTATGTGGGACTCAACGGCGGCCAGATTGGCGACGGGAATACCCACTAAAACCCAGCGAATGCTCCTTCGCGTCGCCTGGTGGATGTGTCTTAAATACCCGTAACGTAACTTGCCTCCAGGGACACAATCCTATGGAAGAAAAATAATATTTTTGTACTCCAAATCAAAAATTTAATCAAATATTCTTATGATAAATAAATTTGCATTAAATGCATATATATATAGTGCACAATATATTTATATATTAAAAACCGTACTTTGAATTAAAAGTGTACAATTGCATATTTGATAATCTTTTTTTTTCTCTCTTGGTTGGTTAGTTTTGCTGCTGAGATAAAAGCGTTTTTTTTTGCCCACGTGATATTTTCCCGGGGGATTTTTTGTTATATCTAGAATTATCTCGAGACAATCCATATACTTGTATGTGTAAAATTGCAGCAAGATCGTCGCAGAATGTCGCTAAAAACTACTGTTAGGTCACAAAGAGTCGTTGCTGCCATTAAGTATTGTATTTATTGCCGTTTATATTGTTAATCTTTTTTTTAATTATTTTGTCACGCCCTTAATATTGTCATTTTCATTAAGTCGTGGATAGTGCTGTTAATTGTATATTTATTTATAGTTATTATGTGTAAGTTTATCTTGTACTAGTATTTAATAAAGAATTGTTAACTGTCCCAAATAAATAAAAATAAATAAAATAAATAAATAAGTAAACCACCTGAAACTAAACACTAACTGATCAGAAGCTGTTTGTTAGACTTGTACTTTGGCGTAGAGTCGGTTTCTTTAGAATAGTCTGTTTTCCTTAGCTCGATAAATATTAACGCCGATGTAACGATATCTCGCAACATACTCGTACGGTTTTTCTATCCGCAAAGAAACAATTAAACATTTCTAAAATTAATAAACACGAATAAACAAAATCTACATTAACATTATGACTCCACATAAATAGCCTAACAGGTTAGCCCGCTACTATCCGCAACCGCATCATCACTTACCATCAGGTGAGATAGCCGGCAAGCTCTAACTTGTATTGTATAACAATAAATACTCAAATAAATCAACTCTCGATCCTTCCGCTGTTTCAAAGTATTGAGGATTAACTTAATTTTCAATAAAAAAAGAAAACAGTAATCCCGTAACTTCTGGATTTTATTTATTAAACAGACAGCACATAAAATCATCTCAAACATACGTTCGTAGTAATTTTTAATGTAAACGGATGTTTTATTTTGGGGCTGTATTAAGACCACTTATAGTAGCATAAGAGCTGGTGGATGCAGCTGTTGCACAGGGTCTGATTCTCTCAAGTCATTCAAATCTTAACATATTTCGTGACAAAGTTTAAAACTTCTTCATACAAAATAGTTATAATATTTCACATCAGTAATTGTTATAAGAAAATTTATTTTCACAAAAAAAAAACATTTATAACTTTTTTTTATTTTTATTATACAATCTCTGTAAGATTTTCAACTTTCATCATGATCAACACATTGCCGGCTCACTACAGAGCACGGGTCTCCACTCAATATGCGAAGGGTTTGGATATAGTCCACCACGCCATGTGCGGATTGGCAGACTTCACACACCTATGAGAACATTACGAAGAACTCCCAGGCGTGCAAGTTTCCACCGTTGAACCAAGTGATATTTTAATTGCTTAAAAGCTTACATAACTCCGAAAAGTTATGAGGAGTGCTAAAAATCGAAACCCCGACCACTGATATATTTAGGAGGCAGACATCCTAACCACTAGGCTATCACAGCTTCAATTTACAGATTTTCTACTTTACCTAGTATCTATTACAGTATCTGAGATACAGCCAGTTGACACACAAAGCACGGACAGACGGAGCGACGGGTAATAGAGTAATTACCTAGTAGGGTAAAAAACTTAGTATTCTAAATACATTGATTTACCACTAGCCGTAGATCGATCATTAACGCTCAAAAAATGGGACGGAAAAGTAGTGCACAAAAAGCGTCGCGTGCACTCCTTTCCTCCAGTGTGTGACAAGGCTAGACGAAAGTCACCGATTCTAACACTCGAGCCGTATAATCCGAATGAATTACAAAGCACTACGCGCCGCTATAGATAATATAACTGCCAGATGTCTAGTGTATTAGACGGGTTGTAATACATCGATATACCGATATGTAGGAATGTATAGTTGATGACAAATTCTCGCCTTGTTTTTGTATGATGCGCTCTCTCTACGGCTAGTGGTAAATCAATGTCTAAGTTCTAAAACTTTAGTGGCTTTTGTATTCAAACTTTGGCTTTACTTGACTTAAAAACTTAAAAATTCTGCCACTAGTTCCGTAGCTATGCGCTCATAGTAAATTCATTTAGGGCGAGATAACATCATTTTGATATAAATTGCATCATGAGGCCGGATTACTGTTTTAATATTAAGGTAAGGAAACGCTGATTTGGGGTTAAAGAACTCGTCAAGTTCGAATTGGACACGATTTATTAGTACAACACAATACAAACATTATGACGACCGCTGTGGCAAAACGCGTGCGCTGTTGCATTTAAAAAAAAGTTGGAGGTCCTGGGTTCGATTCCCGGCTAGAGTCTGGTCTGGTTAGTTACCACAAAGACGTGTCGTCAAGCGATTTAGCGTTCCGGCACGAAGTTGCGTAGAAACCGATTAGGAGTATGGGTTTACCATACCCCTAACTGGTAAGCCCGCTACCATCTTAGACTGCATCATCACTTACTATCAGGTGAGATTGCCGTCAAAGACTAACTTGTAGTGGATAAAAAAAAAGTTTTACAAGTATATCTCAGCCTAAGTATCATAGCATATTTATAACATAGTACATACAAAATCGCATCAGGAAGTAAAAAACACAATTCATATTCCCCTTGGAGAATTGTAATATTCGTAATAACCGTATTATATTTAACCAAGGGGCTTGTAACTTGGAGAAGTACAACTTTTTATGACCCAGCTTGTTCCCATTTAAAATGTATCCTGCGTTTGGAAATTTATTCTTCGTAAAATATAATTTTACTTTGTCATGCTTAAAGAGGTATGTTTTTCTTTAACGATTATTGAAGTGTAACTTTTTTAGGCTCTGTCATTTAAAATTGGGTGATACTGTCTAATGGTAACTTTAGTGACGTATGTATGTTACTTGTGACAAGTACGAGTACATTGTGACGTCAAGATTTACACGCCTGACCTGCTATACCAGGAGAGAGATGAGCCGGTCAGCTAAAATTAAATTAGAAAGAGCGTTTGACGTCGCGAGATCATCAAGATCAACCCTCGGTTCCCTACACAGCACTAGTCTCCTCTTAATAATAAACTCAAATTCAAATAATCTTTATTCAAATAGTCCTCTAAAAGGCACTTTTGACCCATCAATAATTTTCATAGTAGTGATTTGATGGTGATAACTATATTCGTAAACTTAAAATTAAAGCTATGAGGGTGAGAAGAAGCCCACAACAAACTTAGCCAAGAAAATTTTCTTTTTGTTATCATCATCTCACATGCCACTAAAAATTATGTTAAGAGCTATCTTATTAGAGCAATATTCATACCCATAATATATATAATAAGAGAAGAAGGGTATGGACATAGTCCACCACGCTGGCCATGTGCGGATTGGTAGACTTCACACGCCTTTGAGAGCATTATAGAGAACTCTCAGGGGTGCAGGTTTCCTCACGATGTTTTCCTTCACCGCTGAAGCAAGTGATATTTTAATTGCTTAAAAACGCACATAACTCCGAAAAGTCATAGGTGCGTGCCCGGTTTCGAATTCCCGACCTCTGATTAGGAGGCGGACGTCCTAGCCACTAGGCTATCACAGCTTCTGAGCGAATTCTTATGGTCCTAATCCACTCCATATTGCACCCTTTTAATTTATCACTCCTACTGACTGAGTCAGAGTGAATTTACCATTTTCAAAAGGCATTCGAACCAAAGCTGACATCATGAAAATCATTGGTAAGGGTTCCACTGCTTTATAGGGGTCAGCTATCAAAATTGGCAAGGGAGAAAAAAAGCGGCCCCTCTTGTTTGTAAAGTGCAAACACATCAACGCTTTGTCTCTTTTGTGTTCTATGGGAAACTTATTACTTTCCATTTACAAAGATATAACCATTAAAAGAAAAATTTAAATCATAGAAGCGTTGATGAAATTTTGTAATGTAAAGAACTACTAAGATTATTACTTAGGCATATTTAAATTCTTACCTAAATAAGTCCTTTAAAACGCATCCAGTGTATGATATAATTATTAGTGTTATTACGTGTGTTCTTTAATCCAAAACACTCCCTGACTTAAAAGGCTGACTGTATCTATTTAAAACAAGGTAATTGCCCGAGATTCCATTAGTCACAAACCGACCTCTGTCGCTTCAAGACGTTTAATTAACAACATTTTGTAAAAAAGATTTATTACAATAAGGCAAAACGTTTTGAAATTGATAAATTATATTGTCTTATCTATATGCACCGCAGTTGGGAAATGGTCAGATTTTGGTGTAAAACTCACGGTTGTCTACGGTTATTATGATAATATAATTTTACGATTTTTTCTATGAAAAATGTTGTTTTGTAAGGCTCTTAATTTCTCCATAAACTTAGAATAAGAATTAATAAGATATTATTTTTGCATGCCTGCCCGGCAGATTGTAAGCACTTGTAATTAAATGTAACACCAAGGTACTGACTCAATCTATGCAAATAAATGATTTGATTTGGTTTAAATGACAGCCTTGTATAGAAATGAGACAGAACGAAAAAAAAGGGAAAATTAGCGGTTGAAGCGCGTGTAGTTGCTCTCATTTTTATTTTTATATATCAAATCGCGGGCAAACGATAGATCACCTGATGTTAAGTGATTACTGTACTCATGAACATCTGCAGTTACTAATGCGCTGCCGGCTGAACCCATCCTTCTAAGCGGTTTACTCTTGGAACGCTAAATCACTTTGCGGTATGTCTTGCCAGAACAGCTGCACCGAAAGATTCCCAGATTAGACTCGAATCGGGAATAAAACCCAGAGCCTCCCAATTTATGACACGATTGCGCAACGGAGGTCATCGGCGTATGACCCGTCTATTTATCCAATGTCACAGCGTCGCCTACCCTCTACGTGCCTTTGCTGAAACTTCATCCAACAAAGACAAGGGGCTCGCGATTGTATACGCACTAGAGTTCTACCAATTGTCACGATACTCTAAGCTGTGTTACAAGTACCGGGCTCTCTTTTAGTATACAATTATCTATTACATGCTCTGAGTGCTTAGACCTTAGTGAAGGTACCCCACCTCTCGCCACTTACACTTAAAAGGGTACTTGGATGCTACACTAGAGGTCTGCAGTTGTGTTGGTGAACTCGTATCATGAATTAGCTATAACTTGGGCCCCGATATTCTGGTTTATATATTTTTTTTTGTTTCGGACTGTCCGCCCCGTTAAGCCCCTATTGGATGCGTCAGCGTAAACGGGGAGTTTGGTGAGCTTTGGAAAGAAGATTTGCCTGAAGAAATTTTGAGCCCGAAGTAATTAAGGGAACGTCTGCCTAAGCCGAACCTTGGCTTAGGTGACGTTTGGGATGATGATTGGACATGCGCGCTGTCGCATTACAAAGTTGGAGTTCCTGGGTTCGATTCCCGGCTCGAGTCTGGTCAAAGACGTGACGCCAAGCGATTCAGCGTTTCGGAGGTAAAAACCAATTGGGATTGTGGTTTAGCCCGCTACCATTTTAGACTACATCATCACTTACCATTAGGTGAGATTGCCTTCAAGGGCTAACTTGTAGTGTATTGGAAAAAAATCGTTGCATGAAAGCGGTTCGCAAGTCGCAGGCAACAGCCAGTCGATTTTAGAAACGATAACTTCGTATCTAAAGGGCTCTTACCGCCTCATAGTTCTGCTATAAAGCGAATAGTTGGGGCTCCACCATCTAAAGTTGCTCAACTAAATTCCGACCAGTAAACTTCGGGAGTGCCAGCTAAATTGTAAAGTGGTAAACATGTTAATAAGTTTTGAATAATTATGACAGCAACTAAAATTTTTCCGTTGGCAAAGGATGTTGCCATTGGCGTATTTACACATTTGCCGCTATATGGCAATTAGAATTTTGCCACTCCAACTAGCAATACAAGAAATTGTTTGTTGAATATAAATCACTTTGATTGCTAACAAAATTGAACTCCATATAACGCCGCTAAAACTAACCAAAAACGTTTTTATTTTAATTTTTTTGGCCGAAATGACGACCTACTCGCGACTTTTATATTTGTACAGAACTGCAAACTGCCGACCCGACATTCTTCAAGTTTTTTTTCTTCTCTCTTTTTCATCTCCTTTTTCTCTCTTTACCTTTTCTCAACTTTATTTCTCTTTATTTCTGCCACTGCTCTTCACAGGACTTAATGTTTTCTATCAGGCTACCAGACAGAACATGATTGCTTCCTATTTGAAGGCCTCCGTGGCGCAGTGCGAGCGCTCTCGCATTATAAAGTTGGAGGTCCTGGATTCGATTCCCAGCTCGAGTATGGTCTGGTGGGAGGCTTCGGTCGTGGCTAGTTACCACCCTACCGACAAAGACGTGTCGCAAAGCGATTTAGCGTTCCGGCACGATGTCGCGTAGAAACCAATTAGGAGGGTGGGCTTAGAAAGCAATTAGAAGTGGGTTTACCATACCCCTGACAGGTTAGCCCGCCAACATCCTAGACTGCATCATCACTTACCACCAGGTGAGTTAGCTGTCAAGGGCTAACCTGTAGTGTATAAAAAAAAAGTGTCACATAGGTCACAAAAGTGTTTCGTGTGATCGAAAACGCTTGAAGCCAAAACCAAATCATCCATTTACGCGTAAAGAGGTCTAATGGAAGTCCTTTGATCTCGTAACGACGGATAAATTAACAATCGTGTGAAAAACCGCGTACGCCTCAAGCTATGCTTTTTATGGTGTACTGATTAAAGTGTCATCTTTATGGTAATTTGTAGTAATATATTGTAAAGGTTGCCATTTATTATATCATCACCATCATCATTTTCATCATCATGATCAACCCATTGCCGGCTCACAACAGAGAACTGGTCTCCTCTTAATATTACAAAGGTTTGGCCACAGTCCACCTCGCTGGCCATGTGCGGATTGGCAGACTGCACACGCCTTCGGGAACATTATGGAGAACTCTCATAGGTGCAGGTTTCCTCACGATTTTGTCCTTCACCGTTGAAGCGAGTGATATTTTTAAAAAAGCACATAACTCCAATATGTTAGAGGTGCGTGGCCGTGATCGAACCCTCAACATTGGATTAGTATGCGCACGTCCTAAATACTAGGCTATCACAGCTACTATTTATTATATAGGTCGCATTAAACCCTGATTATTTGGAGGCTTATACTTTAGAAAGAGCATAATTTCTGACAGGTGCTATCTGGTTCCATGTTAAAACACTACTTTCTACTTTTTAGAATGGTTATCTGCAAGCTGTTTTTTAGTCTACTTTACCTATTAAATTTTGTCATTAATAACACTAGTAAACTACGCAAGAACGTATCCGGTCGGACTGCAGTAACTCACGAGTGGCTATGTAACTATTACTTTTAGAAATTCCATCGTAGTCTGAAGTGTGTATTTCATATATACGTGGAGCGTGCGCGAACGTCCTGAAGAGTCAACTTCAGCCCGGCCATGTAAGAATGAGTGAACTGTAATACGATACCTGCCAAAGTAAGTTGACTAGTTTAATACAACGGATTATGAGGTTCTGGGATGTGTCTGAGTTGGACCAAATATCATGAGCATTTTAGTTTGAATAAATTCTCAGAATTGTCAGCGCACAGTTGACATATTAACGTCATTCAAATCCCGTGCCTCGGAGAAGACATAAACTTATCATTCGCGGTTATAACGTCAACATGTGCTTTAAACTCCGCCAGTCTAAATGACAAGTAGGATAGAGATTACATGGAGATTATGAAAATCTTCTATTCACTGAAATCTTCTATGGTCTGAAATTTTATAGGAGCATTTCTGTACACAGGTATTTCTTAGATGGCTCTATTTTATATTTTTATATATTATTGAAGGGAAAGAATTGGGTTGAAGATGAAAGAAGTACCTACAGGCTATAAAAATAGGGGTTTCTCAAGGGCCTATATTAGGATCGTTTCTATTCTTCATTTATATTAATGACCTCCCATACCTTGCTAAATACGATCACGGTATAGTATACTTTGCTGATACTACATAACTCATGTTTTAAATTAAACGATGCGAAATAAATCTTGACGATGAAAACAACTCTCTCGCTAAAGTAGTACAATGGTTGGTGGCACTTAATGGGGAGAAAACTGAGTGAATTAAATATGTGAAAACTACTGTACTATTAGTAAGTAGTACAGTGGTTTTAGTGAGGAATTCAATCTGGTAGATATGGCAATATTTCTAGCATAACCGTTGGATGCTAAACTTAATGGAGCCCATATAAATATGTATCGTAAGACTCAGGTCCGCTACTACGCGGTAAAAAAAAATATACTTTATATTATAGCGACTGATCCGGTTATGTATTTTAACCACTTAGCATTATGCCATTTGGAATTATATTATTTGGAAATGCTACTGATGTCGACTCTGCAGGGTTCGATCTCTAGTAGTCTAATTAGTAGATTTAAAAGTTTCCAAATTTTGTATAGGCTCATCTGGTCAAACGACAAAGACATGCCGCTAAGCGATTCATCCTTTTAATATTCCAATTAATATCTAACCTGTAGTTGAATTAAAATAAGAGTACATAATAAGCTAGTTTTACAGCGTACCACTAAATTTTTTTGATTAACTAACTAAATACCACTAAATTTTCTTTCTTTACCACTAAATTTTCTTTCTATTAACTAACTAAGTACCACTAAATTTTCTTTCTTTTCAAAAACTAACCAGTGCCTAACGACCAATTTTAAAATGTTCGCACATTAATTTGTTTAAAACGTCCAATGTGAAGCGCAGAGATGTTATAAACTAAACATTCGCTGGCGGTCGCCGCGCAAATCTAAAAGCTTTTGAGTTGTTGTGTAAACGTTGCGAAGTGATTAAAGTGCGGAACAGATTTATACTGCACGTGCTGAATTATTTACTGTTCACTTCAATGTATCAGGAACTTTAATTTATAACGTTCCTGATACGAACCGCTAAGGTCTGGAAGCTTTCTCGCTCCCAGAGAAGTAAAATCCAGGTGCTTTAGAGGGAAGAGTATAGGCTTTTTCTAGGCAAGCGTGGACCTCATCATGAATAGAAGCAGACGTTACTTTTCGCGCTTGTGAAGTCAACATCTCCTGAGGATGATCCGGTGTCGGGTCGAAACGTGCGTAGAGGTTCTAGTGGAAGATTTTGTGTGGTGTTATATTATACAAATCTCCCGGTTGTCGGCGGAATATAGCAAATTATACTTGCTGTTTATTGTTTGGACCTCATCATTAAATTCCATAATGGTTCTACAATCATTATGGAATTTAATGATGTGGTCAAGCGCAAGCCTATTAATAATTAGAAAAAAATAAGTTCACTTGCCGATTCATACTCATTTATCTCATAATGTGACTTCATATTTGTACTGACGTAAGTTGGTACGAATTCCACACCCTATTTTGAAATTTGTTTAAAAATATATTATTTCTGCGGACACAAACCATTAGCGAGAGCTTTGACCCTCGAGGCTGTGCTAAAATAAGCTATAAGACTCAGTGATTTTGTTTTATTATATTTATATCCATTGAATCAAATAAAATTATATAGGTATATTTATAGAAGAAGAAGAGGAAGAAGAGGAAGAAGAAGAAGAAGAAGAGGAAGATAAGGAGGAGGAGGAGGAGATTTTTCTTTATCCACCACTAGTTAGCCCTTGACTGCATCTCACTTGATGGTAAGTAACGAAGTGGCGTAAATTATGTTAGGGGTATGGTAAACCCATACTCCTAATTGATTTCTACACGAAATCGTGCCAGAACGCTAAATCGTTTGGCAACATGTCATTGTCGGTAGGGTGAGAACTATCCACGCCCGAAGCCTCCCACCAGACCAGACTCGAGCCGGGAATCGAACCCAGGACCTCCAACTTTAAAATGCAACATCGCACACGCTGCGCCACGGAGGTCGTCGAAAAAGATTGCAAGTATCGCATCTACCCACATCTCGCGAATCCATCTCCTTCTCACGTGACTATCTATACGCGTTCAAATCCCCAACGAAAATATTAAGAATAATATTACCATACATTTGCCGCAGTACTATTTGCTTTTTGTATCACCTTCCTTTTTGTATTCGCTGGTATGACATACCTATTATTTTACGTAAGATAACTATTTGGCTTGAAAAAGAGTATTGTTTTCGCTGAAATTCTAAGCAGTAAGCATCGTATATAAACAATATAGATGATAAAGAGTATAAAACTTGACTAGAATACTATAATGAAGTTATTAAGTTGGTTGTCATCATATCGTGCCGCCACGCTATTGGTTCCCACCAAAACTGTGGCAGAAGTGATTCATCATCATCATCATCATGATCAACCCGTTGCCAGCTCATTTCAGAGCACGTGTTTCCTCTCAATAAAAGCGATTTAGCGTTCCGGCACGATGTCGGTTAGAAACCAATTAGGTGGGTTTACCATTACCCTAACAGGTTAGTCCACTACTATCCTAAAATGCATCATCACTTACCACCAGGTGAGATAGCCGTCCAGGGCTAACTTGTAGTACCAGTATATAAAATAAAAAAATATGACCTGCCGTCAAATGGAAAACTTTAGAACCGACACGACATGCTAAATAAAGTTGAGTGACAAAATCAAATGGACTTTGGTGGAAATAAATACGAGTACGTCATTGCATTGTTTGATAAGAAGTATTTACTTCAAAAGGAATTTGCGGAGGTAGGCATATCATATTCTGTCCATTACAATGGATTACCGCGCACTATTCAGCTCATAATGGCTGCTATAAAACAAGTAATGGTGTACGTAATAAGATCCATTATTATCGAGTATGACGCTGGCGATAAAGAGACACGGGCCTCGAAGTAGCTATGTTAGACGACCACGGCGCATTGTCTCTGTCTTATATAGACAAGGCCCGGGTTCAATTCTATTCAATTCAATTCAAATAATTTTTATTCGGAAGCGGTGATAGCCTATCTCTGATTAGGAGGCCGACGCCCTAACCACTAGGGTTAGGGCGTCGGCCTCCTAATCAGAGATAGGCGGTTCGAATCCGGGCACGCACCTCTAACTTTTCGGATTTATGTGCGTTTTTAAAGAATTAAAATATCACTTGCTTCAACGGTGAAGGAAAACATCGTGAGGCCACCTGCATGTCTGAGAGTTCTCCATAATGTTCTCAAAGGCGTGTTAAGTCTGCCAATCCGCACATCGCCAGCGTGGTGGACTATGGCCAAACCTTTTTCATATTGAGAGGAGGAGGAGGCCCGTGCTCTGTAGTGAGCCGGGAATGGCCTCTTATTAAAAGGCTGACGCCCTAACCACTGGGCTATCACCGCTTCAATTAAGCTGTATGAAGAGTTATATATTTGCCATTATTATTCTGGTGTCCCCCACTGTCCCGCAAGAACGCGTTAACCTGTCTGGTTTCAGAAACACCACGTTAATAAGTGTCAAGTGTCACTTCTAGCACAGCCTTCACGTAAACCAACGTCCAACGTAAAGTTTTTGTTCCTCGGAAAAATTACAATTCCGAAGACGTCTCAGGTCACGACTCTTGCGAACACCTTGAGCGTTAAAAATCAAAACACGTGGAAGGCACTTTTCACAACGTAGTTCATAGCGGAAAGCTTTCGCTTAGGTAATCTAGAGCATTTCCAACTACTTTCATTGTTTTTGCTATAAATATTATGAAAAATACTAGACATAGGTATTTTTTTTTTTATTTATTTGGTTCGCCACCAGCCAAAACATTTTTTACAACATTCAGCACCTTGCACTGAGGTACATCAAAAAAATGCTTAGCCACTTACAGGCAAACACCGCTTGCAATTAAAGGTAATGTAAATTAACGTATTCTAGTTATACTAAGGTATCTAACAATAAAACAGTAACAGAAAATGAATTAAACCAAACTACACTAACACTTAAACTAGTAACTACAACTATCATGCACTTAAAGCCAAATCAATTGCCCTCCGGAATTTTGCCAGAGATCCACTGTGTATGTCCGCTACATTATTAACATTATTATGCAGTTGACATATTCGCGGTATAGCCGAATTTGAACCAGCAAGGTATGCGTTTGTTTATCGCATGATATAGCAATTTAGGCTTCGTTTTCGTTTCTTCTTCTCCGTCTACAACGTCTGCCGCAATTCAATACTATTGAAATTATTTTAAGTGTATTTACATATGATAGTCTTTTAAATATTAACAAATAAACTCGTACTTGATAACCCATAGCGAGCGTATTTTTTTTATAAACTACAAATTAGCCCTTGACGGCAATCGGCAATCCCATCTGATGGTAAGTGATGATGCAGTCTAAGATGGTAGCTGGTTAACCTATTAGGGGTATAGTAAAGCCACAATCCTAATTGGTTTTTACCACCGAAACGCTGGATCGCTGGGCGACACGTCTTTCACCAGACTACAGCCGGGAATCGAACCCAGGACCTCCAACTTTATAATGCGTCAGCACACAGAGGTCGACGGTCGATAAGCTCACCCATAAGCTCAGATATATCACGGACCTCGAAATAGATTACGGAATATCAATGCATCAAACGCAAAATTTGTCTCATATTTTGGTACGCTGATTCGCCACTTTCCAGATTCACGCCATTTATCACAACGCACGAGGATCCGTTTTGTCACATTAATGTATCAACGCCATTTGTACGCGTCATGCCTCTTAATAAGATAGTACCAATAGAATATGATAGAAGACTTGTGGGAGAGCATCCTTTTGCAGATACTTTGGGGTTAACATATAATTTATATATATATATATATATATATATATATATATATATATATATATATATATATATATATATATATATATATATATATATTAGGTATATGATATAAGCTAAAACCTAAATTTTACTTTAAAGTAGTCATATTTAAGCTTTTTCAATAATTATTATTACTCAGCGTTCAATATCCCACTTCTGAGCATGTTTTTCATGTGAACATTAAATGAGAAAAGGAGCATGGACGTTAAAATCACCGTGTTGCACTAGCCATGAGTTTCAGGTTTTGGGATATTTACGTATTTTTATTAACATTTTCCTGAATATATTTGCTTTCAAGGCATGCCTGAGGTAATGGCAAATACGCGTTGTACAGTAAAATATTCTACCTCCAGCACTAATTAAATTAAAAACTTTTCAATGCAATGCTCTATAATTTGGGGCGAGATCAAAGGCAAACATGTGGTAAATAAAATACTAGCAATCTATAGCTTACACACTATTATTGTTTTGCGTAATAATAAAATCAAATCAGCAATATGTCTCTTTATAACGCAGTCTAATATCGATAATAGTCAGTCGTTCTGGTATGAGCCGAATTGCTGCCCAGCTACGGACCCGGTTTCTGCCTACCGGCTGGCTCAACATAAGCTAACCTTCTAAGCACAGATCGTCGGAACACCTTTTCACGAACAAGAGTGATTAGAAGTGTTTTAGAAAGAACGAAGAGTTAGAACGAAAGAACGAACGAAGAGAAGAGAGAAGTTAGCCGTTGATGGCAATCTCACCCGATGGTAAGTGATGATGCAGTCTAAGATGTTTGTAAGAACAGAGGATCACTTTGAAAATATATATTGCTAAACATGAATAACTTTTTCGTTTGTATAGGTATATGACTACCATAATTATTATTTTATTTATGTTAAGGCTGTAGAATGGCTATAGAGGCTACTGAAAAGTATATCTCTATAGGTAGCTATACCCTATTAGCTTGGCGCCCAAGATGTCGAAGCAGTGGGAAAACCACTAATAGAAGATCAGACAACATCTAGGAAATCTGCCAAGTCATTACTCGGTAGGTACCCGAAACTTTTACAGAATTGCAAGCTTTGACAAAATTGTAGGTACACTTAAAAAAAATACGTCGCATGTAGGAAGTTAAATACCTTCTCATTCCGTACAAGTTAGTTTAAATAATTTGAAGACCTCCGTGGCGCAGTGCGCGCGCTGTTGCATTATAAAGTTGGAGGTCCTGGGTTCGATTCCCGGCTCGAGTCTGGTCTGGTGGGAGGCTGCGGCCGTGGCTAGTTACCACCCTACCGACAAAGGCGTGTCGCCAAGCGATTTAGCGTTGCGGCACGATGTCGTGTAGAAACCAATTAGGAGTATGGCTTTACCATACCCCTAACAGGTTAGCCCGCTACCATCTTAGGCTGCATCATCACTTACCACCAGGTGAGATTGCCGTCAAGGGGTAACTTGTAGTGGATAAAAAAAAAATCATTTCGTAGGTAGATCTCGATAGTGATCGATGAAGGCTTTACAGTTGATTGGCTCCTGAACGGTATCGACGTTTCTAGAAAACCTAGTTGATTGATCTGAAGCTGTGGGTGATAACGTTTCTAGGTAAAATCGCGGCAGCATTTATTTGAAATTCGCAGCGAAACAAAATGGAAATATCTTTTACTTTATTTTGTGTCAGGAGGCTTGGAAGTCTGCAAGCCACAGACACTTCGACTGTTTTATCTCATTGACTAAAAGAAATAAAAGAAAAATATTTATTTTTGAATTACTAGCTGCCCACCGCGGTTTCACCCTCGGTCCCTTAAGAATATAGAGATTTGTCTGGTGGGAGGCTTCGGCCGTGACTAGTTACCACCCTACCGACAAAGACGTGTCACCAAGCGATTTAGCGTTCCGGCACGAAGTCGTGTAGAAACCAATTAGGAGTATGAGTTTACCGTACTCCTAACAGGTAAGCCCACTATCATCTTAGACCGCATCATCACTTACCGTCAGGTGAGATGCCGTCAAGGGTTAACTTGTGGTTAAAAAAAAATGCGGAACGATATACATAAATCGCTATTTTCGTAGAGCCTCTACGCCAACAAGACAGACTAGAGCGTAGAAAATTAAAATCATACCGCTGTTTTCGTAGAGCCTCTACGCTTAAAAGGATACTGCAAAGCCACAAAAAAATAGTCTTGATACTAGAAGCGAGACCAGCGCGAGCGGTTCACTTAACTAATGCCATAATACCTAGTGTTGGAAGAGTAAAGCGCATCATAGGCCTCAGGTGGCGTGTCTGTGACGTCAGAGTGGCGTGATGCTGGTACGAGGCGTCAAGGTGGCGTGATGCTGGTACGAGACGAAGAGGGGATATCGTTTAGCGCAGGTTTAAATGTCGACGCGCGCTCGATTTTGGGGGACTCGGACTGAGACACCAGTCCAAAAAAACCCAACAAGTCCCAACGTCACCCTAAGTCGAGGTCCGAGTCTCACAGGAGACGCCCTTAGGGGGACGTTCCCTCAGAAGTCGTCGAGCCCAGGTGCTCTTCTCTCAGGCTGAGCTTCATGCTCGCCAAAAACCCCCGGTGACGCAGTAATAATGACTATGGTTACCTGCAACTGACAATTCGAAAAATGAAAATGATTTTGGGGTTCAATTAGTAGCATTCACTTTGTGAGGGGAACCCTTGCCCGGTTCGATAGTCAAGCCTAGTTCTTGTATTTTGCCGTGTAATTTCAGAGAAAGTATTTTGTATTTTTAAAGTAAAGTGCCACTACGACTCGTTGTAATTATTTGTTTTATTAGATTTATTAAAAGGATTCCTAAAACTAGTATAATTCCAGATTTAGTGTAATAAGTTTGCGGGCACGCTAGATTGCTTTTACCCAACGGCGAGCCTGATTAAACTCTAATTCAATAATGGCGGAGGATCACGATGCGCCTCCGTGGAAATAATGGCATTATTATTTATATCGATAGCCGCAGCCTAGTCTGCCATCTACAAAGTTAGTTGGGCATAAACAGTAAATTCTGAGCCATCTTGAAGTCGTTCATCGGGCGTGGAGAGAGCTATGCTAGGAGTATCTCTATCTCCATAGGTACTATAATTTAAGTAAATTCTGAGCCATCTTGAAGTCGCTCAGCGGGCGTGGAGAGAGCTATGCTAGGAGTATCTCTATCTCCATAGGTACTATAATTTAAGTAAATTCTGAGCCATCTTTAAGTCGTTCAGCGGGCGAGGGAGAGAGCTATGCTAGGAGTATCTCTATCTCCATAGGTACTATAATTTAAGTAAATTCTGAGCCATCTTGAAGTCGCTCAGTAGGCGTGGAGAGAGCTATGCTAGGAGTATCTCTATCTCCATAGGTACTATAATTTAAGTAAATTCTGAGCCATCTTGAAGTCGCTCAGCGGGCGTGGAGAGAGCTATGCTAGGAGTATCTCTATCTCCATAGGTACTATAATTTATTATTGATGGTGATACCAAAAAAAAACCCGTCTAAGTTTGTTGTGGGCTTCTTCGTAGACCAGGGCGCGTTTGGAACCCTCATAGTTTTAGTTTTAAGTTTACGAAGGTAGTTATCACCATAATCACTACTATGTAAATTATTGACGCGTCAAAAGTGCCTTTTAAAGGACTATTTGAATAAAGATTATCTGAATTTTGAATTTGAATTTGAACGTGATTTTTCATGTAGTACATTTGAATGAATGTTGAGAAATGAGGAGATCTGTAGAAGAACCAGAGTCACCGACATAGCTCAGCGAGTTGCGAAGCTGAAGTGGCAATGGGTGGGTCGCATAGCTGTGAGAACCGATGGACGTTGGGGTCCCACAGTGCTGGAATGGCGACTAAATACCGGTAAACGTAGCGTTGGTCGACCCCCAATAGGTGACACGACATCACACGAGTCGCAGGGAGCCGCTGGAAACAAGCGGCTCAAGACCGTGGACTTTGCAACTCCCTACAAAACACCTATGTCCAGCAATCGGTTGATTTGATCATGATGATGAATCAGTAAAGTTCCTCAGCCTATTGATATGCTTCTAGTAGTTATATTATTCATATGTCTTCAGCTTCAATAGAGAATCATTTTTAGTATCAACGTCGCACGGGGCTAGACGACACAGAGTTCTAAACTTCTTAAGCTAGTACTGGAATTTCCTCAAAAAAAATTGCACGGACGATACCCCCCCATACCCCTCATACTCATACTCATACCTCATAGTTAAGAATGTGTAAGTGTATCATATTGAAATGAAAATACACTTTATTGTACACCATGACAAAAAGAAATACAAAAGCAGTATGTACGTAAAACAGAAAAGAGAGGTAGAACAGGCGGCCTTATCGCTAAAAAGCGATCTATACCAAGAAAACTAGCAGAGGATATAATGCAGCATTTAGGGTTAGGTTGTACTCCAGAAAATAATATATGGTGAAATATAATTATATACAAATAGTTTTTTGCTTTGTTCCACACTTTATACTACTTTATGTATGGAGACCTATGGAAACCTATGGCAACATCAAATGTAGATTTCAGTGAATGCTAGTTTTTACACTTGAGAAGTCTGTGATTTTTTTCTTTTGCTCATGTTTAATTTTTCAACCCGACCACTATTACTTTATTTTACCAACCATTTAAAACACGAGTTTAGACGACCTCCGCGGCGCTGTCGCATTATAAAAGTTGGAGGTCCTGGGTTCGATTCCCGGCCCGAGTCTGGTCTGGTGGGCTTCGGCCGTGGCTAGTTATCACCCTACCGACAAAAACGTGTCGCAAAGCGATTTAGCGTTCCGGCACGATGTCGCGTAGAAACCAAGTAGGAGTGTGGGTTTACCATACCACTAACAGGTTAGCCCGCTACCATCTTAGACTGCATCATTACTAACCATCAGGTGAGATTGCCGTCAAGGGCTAACTTTTAGTGTATATATATATATTTAAAAAAAGTATAATTGTTTTTTATGTGAAAAATAGATAAAACGTGATAAGTCACCCGTTCTTCGCCGACCCGTAGAGAACCACTTGACGTTTCAGTGTATATTAAATTTAAAATGTCGGAATAAAATCTAGAATTTACAACAAGACTAAAACAATGAAATACGAGATGGAAAAACCCGAGAGGGCATTTAAGTAAAATGTATTTTATCGCAAAAAACCTTAGGTCGGACAGCTTTCTTGAAGTAAAGTTTATTTAGGATTATACGTACAAAAATGTAAAAGACTTTATTTGTCAAATAATTCCAGAGAATGATAAAAATTAAATAGAATAGGGACTCATCTTAGCAAAAAAAATTAAAATATCACTTGCTTTAACGGTGAAGAAAAACATCGTGAGGAAACCTGCACGCCTGAGAGTTCTCCATAATGTTCTCAAAGGCGTGTGAAGTCTGCCAATCCGCACATGGTCAGCGTGGTGGACTATGGTCAAACCCTTCTCATATTGAGATGAGACCCGTGCTCTGTAGTGAGCCGGTAATGGGTTGATCATGATGATGATGAAATATCAATACAACTTTATACTTTGCTGAAATCGGATTTTTTTCTTACCTACACTTGGAGCAAGTATAAAAATTTATAAATTATAAATGCATACAATATTTTTATAAACTAGTATGATTTGAAGCCTCAACTAAGCAATCGCGGTCTGAGTGCTTTGCCTATCAAGCAATGGTCCACATACCACCGACACCGAAATTAATGAATAATTTACCCAGCAACTGTAGCCTCATAGACAAGCCAAGGTCAGGGGTTCCGCGCTCCACGGGGAAATCCGTGTTTGTAACATCGGCTATCGGTGTTCAGACATATCTAGGAAATACGCATCAAAGATGAGCCGGATACTTGGTATGGACAATGCCAATTAACCATTTCCTTAATGACGTGAATCAACAAACAGTCAGATTGACAGACTGCTGTCATAACGAGGCACAAGTGGGCGAAAAATAAAGTTTTCTTATCATATGATTTTTTAATCCTATAATTATTGATTATTGATTTTCAAAAACCAAATATATTATGTTATATTAATTTATTTTGGATAGAGAAGCGGTGATAGCCTAGTGGATAGGGCGTCAGCCTCCTAATCAGAGGTCGGCGGTTCGAATCCGGGCACGCACCTCTATTTACTATCACTTAACAGTTTCGTACACTTTATTAATCCAACTTTTACAATGCTGTGAGCCATTATACGAATATTTACAGCACAATTACTAATTAAGCACTTAAATCAAACAATTAATACAGAATAGTGGATTCGTGACACACATCTATATCCTTCTTTCAATTATCAAACACTCTCAAAATGATCCAACTCGATCAACGAACGTTGCAAAAAACGCACCTGTTTCCCGCGTGAAAACCAATATCTCGCGTATTATACAACAACAATCAAAACTTATTTGACTACTTCCTCCGACTTATATATATATATATATATATATATATATATATATATATATATATATGTATATTTAATATGATGCCGAGTAGAAACCGATTTGCAGGATGGGTACATCCGGCAGCGTATCGGATCTATCTGGGGCTGAAAATGTTCATGGGCGACGGTTCATCGCATAACATCAGTTGACCCATTTTCTCGTTGTAAATAAAACCGAAACACTCAACACTCTCTAAACTGTGACTTGTAGTTTGAAACTGATTGAGTAATTTTATTATTTTACCCATTTATCATCATCATCATCATGATCAACCCATTACCGGTTCACTACAGAGCACAGGTCTTCTCTCAATATGAAAAGGGTTCGGCCATAGTCCACCACGCTGGCCATGTGTTGATTGGCTTGAAAGACTTCACACGCCTTTGAGAACATTATTGAAAACTCTCAGGCATGCAGGTTTCCTCACGATGTTTTCCTTCACCGTTGAAGCAAGTGATATTTTTAATTGTTTAAAAACGCACATAACTTCGAAAAGTTAGAAGTGCGTGCCCGGATTTGAACCGCCGACCTCTGATTAGGAGGATGACGCCCTAACCACTAGGCTATCATAGCTTCACCCATGTTTTACCCATTTATTTACCTTTAATTAATTTTGTATTAATGCAAATTTTATCTTTAATTTCCACGGACGGAACTTACCTTATGCCCCGGGTATGTGTAATTAGACTGTATTATTCATTAGTAAGTATGCATACCCACTTTAAAGTGGTTTTAATTAACAAAAGATTTATGCATCACTTTGACCTATATCCGCGTGGAATATAGGTTTACTCTCCGTTTTAATTTCCTCGGACGCTGTTCTCTGTTTATCGGGAACATATGCGAGATGAACCTGCTGTTTTGCTGGATAGTTGACTCATCTCCTACGTTTATTTTAAAAAACGTTTGCCGGCAATCATTTCGCAAAATGCCAATGTATACAAAATAAATTATTATATTTTTTGTTTTAATGCGCAAATTGTGTTTAGTTAAATATTCTATATATATTCGAAAAATATATTTGAACGTACGCACACTTATGCGTGCACCAAAATTCTAACCGTTTTCGATTATTTCCACAATAATAATATCAAAATATTTCAGACATCTGTCTGAAAATATTGTGATATTAACCTAAAGGAGCACTCCAAGCTACACCTTTTTTTTTTTAAGTTGAAGGAACTTTTTTTGGGTATTTTGAAATATATGTTTACCTATTTATCTTCGACTTCTAATAATTCTTTTCAGAAGCTTGTAGCTGGCTTCTTTTCTTATTTCTTATTTCTAACAGAGAGGAATTCTAAGATTCTATATATTCTGAGCTGTAGTGTTAAAAATTTCATTTTACACAAACTTTGACGCCCCTTGGAGTGGAAAACTTACCGAGTGCAGTAATAAACGTCACCTTATACATATGGAAAGAAGATATGAAGAATATAGTTATATGAGATGATGTTCATATGAGCTTTTCATTTGAATCATTTCATTTCATCATTTCATACAGAATCTGTAAGTTTAAGGCGTGTAACATTTATGCCCTTGTGCCATAAATAAAATTCCAGTACTGTCCCTTGATATGCGAAGCTAATGGCTGCCGTACTGGAATGAGCACATTTTCATTATATTTAAACTGCTGCAGGAATCCTTCACAGCAAACCGTTTTTACGGTGAAGTGTATTCTCTTTTATGGAACCTTCACCATAACAAAAGATGGGGAAACTGCTAATTGGTCTCATTCTTGGTAACTTTAATTGTTAAATATAAGGGGGAAATTATCTTGAAAAAATTCCCCTCTAGGCAGCGTAAGGGGGTTGCTATGCGGGCCTGGTACAAAGGATATTTAATTAAAAAGGTTTTATGTTAAGTTTTTTATTAATCTTTTTTTAGGGGCGTATCAGAACAAGAAATCTAAAAAGCCTTGTAAAACCCCTGTGTTCTGATTTTCCTGAAAAACAAGAATAATATAGCGCAAATTTTGATGCGGTATCGCGTAATCCAGATGTCTCTAGAGACTTTATAATTTTAATGAAGTTAGAAATTAAAGTAAGCATAAAAACATTTTTATATTTGTCAAAGATGGCAGTCACTGGCAATGATCGATAATGGCGGGGTGTCATCTTATTTAAAAATAAGTTCGTTTTTCGAACCGGTCCAATAGAGGCTTTTTATTACTAACTAGCCGCGATTAACCAAAATATTACCTTAGATATCGATTTATATTTGTTTACTCTTATAATTTGAAAGTAAAATAGTAAAGTTTTAGTATTTTTTAGTTAAAGTTTAGCCTTTTAAGTCTTTAAAATTACGATGAATACTTTTATTACAAACAGTTCACTAAGTAATTATTATAAAATGAAATATTAGATTTAGTTTAGACGTGCAGACAAGAGATTTAGCGTACAAGTATGATGCTGATTAGACCGAATACAGAGTTATGGGTTTAATATGACTGCCATATGTATTTGGGAAGCGGTGATAGCCTAGAGGTTAGGGCGTCAGCCTCCTAATCAGTGGTCCGCGCTTCGAATTCGGGTTCGAAACCTCTAACTTTTTGGAGTTATGTGCGTTTTTAAACAATTAAAATATCAGTTGCTTCAAAAGTGAAGGAAAACATCGTGAGGAAACCTGCACGCCTGAGAGTTCTCCATAATGTTCTCAAAGGCGTGTGAAGTCTGCCAATCCGCAAATGGCCAGCGTGGTGGACTATGGCCATACCCTTCTCATATTGAGAGGAGACCCGTGCTCTGTAGTGAGCCGGTAATGGGTTGATCATGATGATGATGATGATATAATTAACTCTTAATAGGTAAGCTAGTTAGATTGCACTCACTAGCTCATAGTAGAATTACTAAGGAAAGTCACTCTTTTACGTATAATTATTTATAATTAATAACATTAATGTAACATATGCATAAAGTGCACGCGGGCAGATCTAGCTATAACTTAATTAAACCATCCTCCAACCAACTCTATATTACATTGTGAACACGATTTTGCGACGACGTATATAGACATTTCTGTGGAACTTCACTTCACTTCATAATGGAACGGGATAGCAGTAAGCTGAAATTTCTTTTTCCGTTCGCATTTCCCAGCAATGCGGAATTTTACGCTTTTCCGTAGAAATATTTGCTTTGAACTACATTGAAGGTGGATAGTCTTTTTAGTTGAACTCGCTGATGTGGTTGGCTGTATGATTAACAGAGAAATATGAATTTTACAATGTATTAATAATCCTAATATAACTAATTTCATGAAAATAATATAAAATTATAAGTTGTATTATATTATTTTATATCTGTTTTTTTGAAGCTGTGATAGCATAGTGGTTAGGACGTCAGGCTCCTAATCAGAGGTCGGGGGTTCGAACCCGGGCACGCCTATAACTTTTCGGAGTTATGTGCATTTTTAAGCAATTAAAATATCACTGGAAACCTGCACGCATGAGAGTTCTCCATAATGTTCCCAAAAAAGTGTGAAGTCTGCCAATCCGCATATGGCCAGCGTGGTGGACTATGGCCAAAAGACCCGTGCTCTGTAGTGAGCCGAGAATAGGTTGATCATGATGATGATGATATCTGTTTAAACTTAAACTATTAACAGATGTTTTAATTTATTGTAAAAAAAAAGTAACCAATATTATTTGTGTCGAAATGTTAAGGAAGTTCAGTTCAATAACATTTTCCAACGGAATCATTTAACGAATTTCTACGACAGGTAACGCAAATAGGCGTTTCAGTCATAATTGGGGACGTTGGTAAACATAGCTAAATCGGCTTTTCGAGCAGAGGAATGCAATTAGAGAATTGGTATGCGCATCGACAATAACTATGCTTGATTTAATAATCAATTTGTATTCGGCAATTCAACGGTAATTGGACGACTTTATGGTACTAGGGTACTTGTCGTGACCCTACGTGTTGGCAATTAAAGCCTCCTTTACAACTTGTCTGTGGTCTTGACGTCATCGCCGCGTCACAGGAAAAGGAAAATGGCGGCCTTGCGTCGGCTTCAAGCCGCGCGAAATTTCATGCTATATGTCACAACTAATACAAACCATATTCTTGTATATACTTACTTAAAATAACACTAACGCAAGCAATAATATCGACAATCACATTCAGTCAAAAGATTAATTATATAATGGGCTACTGTTTCAGTTATGTGTAACGATTCCGATTGATTAGTTCAGAGATATCTTATGTTAAGTGTTTTAGTTTATTTTTTATATCGTAGCAATATTAGTAAAGTACAACAACTAGTTTAGATTTAGTTTTTTATTTGTGTAAAACATATAAATATACAAGGAGCATGACTTGTGTTACGGTCATTTTGTAGTAGTTTTTGTGCGTCTCTAAGTTGTTTTCAAAAACATTAGAATCCCAAATTATTTACCAAATATATTTTGTGAACAAGCTTGAGTTGAGGCGCCTAATACTCGGCTAACTTAGTTGTGGGCTTCTTCTTAGACCTGGGCGCGATCCACCCTCTTAGCTCTCGTTTTAAGTTCGCGAGTGTAATAATCACCATCATTTCAGGAATTAAAATCACGCTTCATAGGTTTACATGAATGAAGCTTTTTGAATTTCATTAAATATTGTAATAATAGACAAAAAAGCGTCGCACGCAGTCATAGACCATCTAAAAAATGAGGGTACCCTTACATCTGATTTAAGAAACAGTTTAAGTGAGACAACGTTATGCGTCTAACATAAGTCTGTCTAGTTTTAACACTAACTTTGGCTGAGCAAAGTCATGCTCAGACATCCTCTGACCCATGAGAAGCAGAAGAGTACACCTTACGTAATAAAATGTTCACTAGCCTTCGAACGGTTAGGCACTAATTGAAGGTCATATTTATCCTCGATGGCTGATTTGTGTAAAAGTTTTCTCAATGAACATTGGCCGGCACATCCGGTTGTTGGAATTTGTAAAGGATTGCTCGCTATGTATGCATGCCCGTCTTGAGCTCATAAACAATTAAAAGCGCGTAATGCGTCTGCGATTCATCAATTACCTCGAACAGTCCAAAATCTTACAAATATATATCGCTTTGCCTATTCATCAACATCATCATCAACCCCCTCTTGGCTCACTACAGAGCACGGGTCTCCTCTCAATATGAGAAGGGTTTGGCCATAGTCCACCACGCTGGCAATGTGCGGATTGGCAGACTTCACCCGCCTTCGACAACATTATGGAGAATTCTCAGGCATGCAGGTTTCCTCACGATGTTTTACTTCACTGATTAAAAGGCGGACGTCCTAACCACTAGGCTATCACAGCTTTTTTTAATACTTATAGGCCAAGTTAACAAAACAGGAGCTTTTTCGATGCGTCTGCTAATATATTACGTGTTGTTTTTTTAACCGTGAACCGATAACTACATAAATAAATCGTAAAATTTTTGGCAATGCTTCATTTTCGCACTTACGTGGAATTAATAGACATTTTCTGGTTGTTTTTTCTATAAACGTTCCCAAACGCGCGTTATCTAATGAAAGCTGTTGCTAAGAGGTTGGTTATCCTGCAGGCTAGACACTGCAGCGTCATATTAAAGTTCTTTGACTTCAAAATAACGCCCATGATCAACCCATTGCCAGCTCACTACAGAGCACGGGTCTCCTGTTAATATGAGAAGGGTTTGGCTATAGTCCACCACGCGGGCCATGTGCGGATTGGCAGACTCCACACGCCTTTGAGAACATTATGGAGAACTCTCAGGCATGCAGGTTTCCTCACGATGATTTCCTTCACCGTTAAAGCAAGTGATATTTTAATTGCTTAAAAACACATTTAACTCCGAAAAGTTAGTGGTGCGTGCCCGGGTTCGAACCCCCAACCTCTGATTAAAAGGCGGACGTCCTAACCACTAGGCTATCACAGCTTCAGGAAAATAACGCCGACAGTATGTAAATGTCGTGCCAGGAGATAATGCGCTAAAATCCTTAACAGATTTCCATAAACATAACTTTATTTAACCAATTTTATTAATAGCTTTTTTCATCTATTTTTTATTCGGTTTAAATGCTATTTACCCTATGAACCTTAAGATAAGTAACGTTGCATTCCAAATCAAACGAAAGTACCATAATTTATTGTAACGAAAAACTAATTACATATACCTATCTATACAAATAAATAAAATTGGAGTGTCTGTTTGTAATGTTGAAATAACCGTTTGTTACTACATGCGTATGAATATGTATACGGTACATACACCAAAATAACATTTTTTACAATCTTTGTCTGTCTGTCTGTTGGTTCCGGCTAATCTCTGAAATGGCTAGACCGATTTTACGGGTCTTTTATTGGCAGGTAGCTGATGTAATAAGGAGTAACTTAGGCTACTTTTATTATTCGCTATTGCTTCGTGATTGAAAGACAAACAAACAGACTAAGTCAACGCAGACGAAGTCGCGGGCGTCAGCTAGTTATGCAATAATATATTATTACTTTTATACTTAAATCGTTTCTTTTGGTGGTATGATAGTCACAGATAGGAGCATAGATAAGTGTAAGATTTGAACACTCGGAATCACAGAGTCGCTTTGGATTATCGAAACACTATAACGTCGAAGTAAAATGAACCTTATTTTATTAGTTTAGAATTACAATTTACGTACAATTAATTTTTATTGAACAAATTTGTTTTGACTGAGGAAGTGTAGACGAATTTGAGTTCTAAAACTAGGAGGATACGTTACAATTTTGTTGTGACGTTAGTATGTTCGATGTTCGAAAACGTCTCTGCGATTGTGAACATACAAATGTTATATTACGGTATAGACTCATAAAACTATTCTTTCGCGTTTGGGGTTTAAGATACATGGATAACCGGAACAAAACCAATAATCGAAACCCTCTTTCTCGCCATTGGTTAAATATTCGTGCCAATCAAGCAATTACGTATTCTAAAAACGCACAAGCTATATTTTATGGAAATAACAAGATATATTGCGAGTCGCCCGCCCAATTTGTCTTCTACAATTTATGTCATCTTTTTCATAAAGGCCACTTCACATTATTCCAGTGGCGCTGCTATTTATTGACTTAGATTTACAGAGAACAGAACGAAAAACATTTATTAATGTTTTGTGTTACAAGGAACATAAGTATATTTTTGTATGTAGTTTAAACATACCTTGTTTGACCTATCCCACTTTATAAATTCATCTTACTCACATCTAAGGGTAGCTGGAAGAGATCTCTTATAGAGATAAGCTTTCCTTTGTATACTTCTTTTGTAAGTTATTAATATAACAAATTTGGTACATAAATAATAAAAATAAATAAATAAAATAAACATATCTCGTTATAATAAAAAATATACAAAATAAACTTTTGCAGTGATTGCAGGCAACTTGCTTACTCAGAAGTACGGCTCGCAACAAACAAGTATATTGATTAAATCATGATTTTTTACAAGGTTTCAAACATTTAAGTCTGTTAAGATTTAATGGATTCGTCAGTTTTGAATTTAAGAAAGACATATTAATTTTCAGCCTGTCTATTAGCTGTGCTAACCCTATTGGTTGCCACAGCGTAACCGGGCTGTTTGCCGAGTTTCGGAAAGAAGGAACAAAGAAACTAAGCGAACTGTCTAAGGGTGCCTCTTGTGAAGCCAAACCTCGGGACAGACGACGTTTGGGATAACGGGGGGGTCGAACGGTGATATATTAATGTTTCAGTTTTATAACATGAAACATTGCGAACATCCGTGCAATTTCTCTCAATATTTTATATGGCCTTCTTAATTCTTCAATAGCTACATCACTAGAGTTAAGTCTACTATTTTAAAAGAGCACTATAATAAATTGCATATATTTCTTGATTATCGATTCATGTCCAAATCATGCAAACTATTCACACCAATAAACAGAATGGTAATCCACTCGTTAATGCATTACAGTCGTACAGCGCTGACATAACTGGAACTTACTGGAGATAGTTACTAAAGACATGTGAATCAGCGTGAAAAGCTCGAGTCGTTTGCGGCTAAATTTTATTACAAACTAGGTTCCATTTATCAAATCGCGATTTTAATGAGTGTCATTTTGTCATGTAGCTACGCTGAGGTTTTTTTACACTGAAATATTATTTTAGGAAATTTTAAGATAACTTGAAGAATAAAGAATTTAAGAAGACACTTAATAAGTAGCTGTCCTAGAAGACCTTTTTTTCTTATTAATTATTAGGTAACGTGGAAAATCACCAGGTTACTATGAACTCTTATAACGTTTAATATCTGTGCCTCACATTCCTAAATGCTTATATAGAGATGTTTTTCAAAAATGAGAGTTGTTTATTTGCCTAGTTTACAGCGTACAGGTTCGGCCTCAAAGGAGGCCCCCCTTAGGCAGTCGTTCTCTTTGTTACTTCGAGCCCTAGGGCTAAAAATTTCTTCTGACAGAGCTTCTTTCCGAAGCTCGCCAAATAGCCCGGTTACGCTGTGGCAACCAATAGGGTTTGTACAGCTAATAGACAGTCCGAAAAAAAAAATGTTAGATTTTTATGAGGACAACTGGTGGTAAAAAGAAATATACGAAATTGAACCAAGAGTTATGTTTTTTTTTGCTTTAGTGTGAGACTTTACCTTATCAACTTTGTTATCACTATTACTACGCTCGTAAATTAGAGGTTCCGTGCATTATCAACAGCGAAAAGTAAATAAGTTATTTGTGGGGTCAACCCCAACCGCTTTGATAGTGGGGTAACCGCTTTGATAATATGATTCCGATGGTTCTTTATTTAACTTACAATACATAAGTTTAAGTTAAATGTGATAGCCTAGTGGTTAGGGCGTCAGCCCTCTAATCAGAGGTCGGCGGTTCGAAACCGGGCACGCACCTGTAATTTTCGAAGTTATGTGCGTTTAAAAAAAAATATATCACTTGCTTCAACGGTGAAGGAAAACATCGTGAGGAAACCTGCACGCCTGAGAGTTTTCTATAATGTTCTCAAAGGCGTGTGAAGTCTGCAAATCTGCACATGGCTAGCGTGGTGGACTATGGCCAAACCCTTCTCATATTCAGAGGAGACCCGTGCTCTGTAGTGAGCCGGTAATGGGTTGATCATGATGACTTAAGTTTAAGTTAAATAAAAAACACAGTACGTATTATATACGAGTTTCTTAGTAAAAAGATCGTTTTGAAGAAGGTGGCTCCCCTTTGACCTTTCACAGGACAGATATATGAACGTAAAATAATAAAAACGTTTCTTGCCGGCTTCTTCTCGATATGCCTTTCGGACCGGTGGTAGTTTCTACAAACATACAGACCTGACATTCATCATTTCTATTGCATCAACAAGAGTCGTGGCTCGAGTCTAGTGTGGGGGCTTCGGCCGTGGCAAGTTACCACCATGCCTACAAACGTGTCGCGTAGAAACCAATTAGGAGAAGGGGTTTTACCATACCCCTAACAGGTTAGCCCGCTACCATCCTAGGGCGTGAGGTGTTTCTTCTGTAATCTCTACTTAGCGCTGCATAATATAAAGAAGCAAATCGCACTAACTACAAATCGCACAGTCGTATCCGATGTAAAGGTCTAAACGTCTTACCAATTACCATAACAGTAGCCGTCTAAAAAGATAGGCACGTTCTCTAATGCCTTTGCAGATCCTCTGATGCTGTTACCTTCAATAAATTGGCACTTGGAACGGGGGCTTACGTGAACGGGAATCTTGGTATGCATGAGATTTGTGAGGTGTGACAAGAGTAATTGATGTAAATGGTAATTGGGTTGCCTGCAAGTTTATTGGCGTAACAATGTTATTGCTATTGTATAGATAATTAACAAGACAGCTTCGGGCACTTTATAATAGGAACGTTGTAAAACTTTAAAAATATTATTGTTGCATCATCATCATCATCACTTCAACCGATAGACGTCCACTGCTGGACATAGGTCTTTTGTAGGGAGTTCCAATGGCCACGATCTTGGGCCGCTTGTATCCAGCGGCTCCCTGCGACTCATTTGATGTCGTCTGTCCACATTGTTGAGGGTCGACCAACGCTACGTTTACCGGTGCGGGGTCGCCATTCTAGCACCTTGGGACTCCAACGTCCATCGGTTCTCCGGGCTATGTGCCCCGCCCATTGCCACTTCAACTTCGCAATTCGCTGAGCTATGTCGGTAACTCTGGTTCTTCTACGGATCTCCTCATTTCTGATTTGATCACGTAGAGATACTCCCAGCATAGCTCTCTCCATCGCCCGTTGAGTGACTCTGAGCCTTCTTATAAGGCCCATAGTGAGCGACCATGCATACAATGGTTTAAAGTTGAAAGTTGAAACAACCGAAAGTTAAATAGAACTTTTTTATCCACTTCAAGTTAGCATTTGACGGCAATCTCACCTGGTGGTAAGCGATGATGCAGTCTAAAATGGTAGCGGGCTTACCTATAAACCCACACTGCTAATTGGTTGCTATGCAACATCGTGCCGGAACGCTAAATCACTTGGCGACACGTCTTTGTCGGTAGGGTGGTAACTAGCCGGGAATCGAACCCAGGACCTCGAATTTTATAATGCGATAATTAGTCAAATATATATCGCGCGCAAACGAACACCTGGGCCACTTGATGTTATGTGATAACCGCCGCCTGAGAACATCTGCGCCGATGCGTTGCCTTTTGAACCCATGAACCCGTTCTCCTAATGGGTTATGTAATCATACCGAAACGCTAAATCACTTGGCGGTATGTATACGTCATATCATTTTCACTATATATCGAGCTATCAAGACAGACATCCGTGCATATGAAAATCTTTTGTAACGTTATCAATAAATAAAAAAATCATTTAACTTATATTACAGACAATTTTTACTAGCTTTTTTAAAAATTATATGTCGTGTTTAGTATCAAGATATTCGGTATACATAACATATTAATAAGCAGTTCCCACGGTCATGAAAGTGTAATAAAAATGGTATAAAAGCGAATGAATAAACACCTGATCGGATGCAATGTGCTACAATCCTGAATTCATATATATGAGTATGAGATCACTCATCATGATGATGATGAGTTATCTCATGATCTCATGATCAACCCACTATCGGGCTCACTACAGAGCACGGGTCTCCTCTCAATATGAGAAGGGTTTGGCCATAGTCCACCACGTTGACCATGTGCGGATTGGCAGACTTCACACGCCTTTGAGAATATTATGGAGAACTCTCAGGCATGCAGGTTTCCTCACGATGTTTTCCTTCACCGTTGAAGCAAGTGATATTTTTAATTGTTTAAAAACGCACATAACTTCGAAAAGTTAGAGAGGTGCGTGCCCGGATTCGAACTACTGACCTCTGATTAGGAAGCGGACGTCCCAAACACTAGGCTATCACAGCTTCACTAGGCTATCAGCTTCAGATAACTTATAGATTTGCTTTATTCATGGCGATGAACATAACTCTCATTGCCACTCCATGTCATCTAAAAGCTTTATCAACTAGGCGTGTTTAACAGCGGTCAAGGTCATCTGCATACACTAATCAGTTAGACGTTCAGTTTAACGTATACGTTTTCTTATTTATTTTAACAATACAAATAAATACAAAAACAATTTCAATAAGCATTTACACGTAATTTTACAAGGCAATTAATATTTTCATCATCATCATCATGAACAAGTTGTGGTTTTAATTACTAAGAGCGAAAGTAAACAAAATCGTGACGTCACCCTTACAAAAAAACAACTCGGACTTCCTTACCTCGACATATATATTATCACATGTCCGTGATAATCATCATCATCATCATCATCATCATGATCAACCTATTATCGGCTCACTACAGAGCACGGGTCTCCTCTCAATATGAGAAGGGTTGGGCTATAGTCCACCACGCTGGCCATGTGCGGATCGACAGACTTCACACGCCTTTGAGAACATTATGGAGAACTCTCAGGCGTGCAGGTTTCCTCACGATGTTTGCCTTCACTGTTGAAGCAAGTGATATTTTTTTTTTAAACGCACATAACTCCAAAAATTAAGGGTTGCGTGCCCGGATTCGAACCGCCGACCTCTGATTAGGAGGCTGACGCCCTAACCACTAGGCTATCACCGCTTTATACTAAACTGTACGATGTGTGCTAGAGTCGTTAACTTCTCATGCAATCAATATTTACATTTGCTTCACTATTGGTGTATAAGAGAGCTTCTATCCTCTTCCAAAATCAATATTTTTACAATTACACATCATACTGAGGGTAAAGCGGGCCGACCGTTTCGAGCAGTAATATTTTATTGAAAAATAACGTCTTTATGAATTGGTACCGCACCGCATTAAGGCACAATTGCAAAAAGGGTATTAACACACACACATGATTTTCGCATTATTGAGATCGAGAAAAAAATGCCACAAAAGAAAACTATTTATTGAATTATTTAAATATCTTTATTGTATAAACAAATGGATAACAAGAGAATTATAAAATAAGAAATCAAATGGCGACCGTTTCAATAAAAGTTTAGTTAGTTTTAAGTATAATTATTATTTTTAACGGTTTGTATTCTATATCATATATATACTATGTAGTGCATGCTATGTTCCCATTAAGAAAGGCAATGTTATGCACATTAGATATTTAGTATCGTAGATGTAATTGGACTACGCAATTTTTTGACAGTTTTTGCGAAGTTATAAAATAAAAAAAGCTAAATCTTCCTGGCTACCTATTCGAAAGGGATTTACAAATTTTTTATTGCAATTTGTAATTAAAATTGCAATGGAAAATATATTCTAGGAAAATTTTATCTCTACCTATTACAGTTCTTGATATAGACACAGAGCGAACTATAAATACAGTCTAGTTTTACAGACGTAAAGTCAGAGGACTGAGGATATAGTTAAAAACAGACAACGTTATGTCTACGACATAATTCTGTCCCGTTTTAACACCAACTTTGACTCAGCAAAATCAGAGTACGATACATTTCAGCTACATTGCAATAACAAAAAAAAACGATATTACAAATTAAAATACTAGTGTTTTGTGCTTTAATAATTCACAATCAATATATATCAAAGCTTTCTCATTGGCGTCGAAAACAACTCTCCGCTCCGCATTCATCACATCGAGCTTGAGAATCTACGGTCAAGGTTACGGAGTACTTTAAAACCGTTCAGAAGAACTCCAGACCTTTGTATTATGAGCACTTTGTTTATTAGGCCCGTCTTTAGAAACGGTTTCGGGATAGCGGAGATGTTTTTTCTTTTATAAAGTTTGAATAGAAAATGAAGACGTTTCTAGCAACTATGTTTTTAACACACGTTAACGACGGTTAGTACGTCAGCCTCCTAATCAGCAGTATAGGGGGTCTATTCTTTAAAACCTCTTCTATGAGGGGTTTATATGTCCAGCAGTAGGATGTCAATAGGTTGATGACGATGATGATGAACACGGGCTTTGAAGAACAAATACAAAAGCTTGTAAGTAAAAGTTACTCCTTGACGCCGGTGTTACTGAACCAATTTGGCTAATATTTCAAATGGAGATAGATTAAACCTTGGATTAATAAATTAGCTACCTTTTATCCCGGGAAAATCTATACTGACCGCGCGTTTTTGTGAAAATCTGATTTTCACGTCGAAATTAGATGTATATGTTGGAAAAGGGAGCGGATTAGGATAATCTCCAATTATAAACGAGGCTCATTTCCCAGGAATTTTCAAAAACCCGCGTTCTAAGTCGCCGGCATTAGCTCAGTAGAAAATACAGTTAAAATCATACTCTCGTTTTATGTAAGCAACAAGCACCATTTGTCTGGCGGAATCGTTTATTGCTAACTCACGTTCCGACCGAATTTGTCACGTCGCAGATAACGCCCTATTCCTCCGCTGAAATATTGTATCAACTCTTTGAAAATAACACATGTGTAAAATTCACTGGAAATTATTTGCACGTTCACTCTAACTTGAAAAAACATTCAATTCTATTGCAGCATACCACAGACTAAAGTAAAGAACTATAAAAAATTAATTAAGGGAAATAAAGAGATTCAGATTAAGTTAACTAAATTGGATTACAATGCTAATTTAGTAACTAAAATTTCCGAGGCTCTAGAATAATCTGTATTGAATTTATTTCAGGCTAAACTTATTATTTTTGTCTAGTATTGTACTCGAGTATAAGCTGTGATAGCCTAGTGGTTAGGGCGTCAGCCTCCTAATCAGAGGTCGGCGGTTCGAATCCGGGCACGCACCTCTAACTTTTCGAAGTTATGTGCTTTTTTAAATAATTAAAATATCACTTGATTCAACGGTGAAGGTTCATCTCCATAATGTTCTCAAAGGCGTGTGAAATCTGCCAAACCGCACACGGCCAGCGTGGTGGACTATGGCCAAACCCTTCTCATATTGACCTGTGCTCTGTAGTAAGCCGGTAATGGGTTGCTCGTGATGCACTCGAGTACGAAAATCTAAAACGACCGTAATAGACTAAGTCTAAATAAAATAATTAACAGTTTTATTACTACTAGGTTATGAGCAACATAAACCGGCTCAAAAATAATCTTCGAATTCTCCAACTTCGCTAGACAATTGTGATAAACGATCGACTAGATATCACCTGGAATTGGCTTAATTTTAGTGAACTTTGTTTCAGTTTTATTAACTAGCAATTCCTTTATCAGTGAAGTTATTTCTTCATCGGGCTGACTCTCACGTTCATGGTAACGACACTTTCGTATTTGAAATAGTACTATTTTATATATAACGACAAAGAGATCTAAGTTTTAACGATTAGCTCCGAAGCTGATCCTATATCAGTCCACATCGAACGTACCGTATCGAACGAAACTACGCATTTACGTAGGGTATGTACGTAATGTTTTTCTAAACTTGTCTTATTAGTTCAGAGTTAGAAATTTATGGTCACTGGAGTAACGTTGTTATTTTTTGTGAAAGGTGAAACTCCATTTCGCTATAGGTCGCTATTATTTCTGCTCATGAATAATTCTTCATGAAAAATTGAAGCGGTGATAGCCTAGTGGTTAGGGCGTCAGCCTCCTAATCAGAGGTCGGCGGTTCGAATCCCGGCACCTTTAACATTTCGGAGTTATGTGCGTTTAAAAAAAAAATCACTCGCTTCAACGGTGAAGGAAAACATCGTGAGGAAACCTACACGCCTGAGAGTTCTCCATAATGTTCTCAAAGGCGTGTGAAGTCTGCCAATCATATAGGCAATTAAATAAAACCATTTATTTGAGCCCAAAACATCTAGATTTTTTTTTTTCTTTATCGGAAAATTGTGATTAAGGAAGGAATATCAGGAATATCCTATTAAGTTTATTTTTGTTGTTACCTGTATTGTGTGACCAATATATAAAAAAAAGTTATATAAAAATCGTACTAATTTTAATCCAAATTTGCAAGGAAATGGTAATAATCACAGACACACACACAACCTCTTACACAAAACATACATAGTCTCCCTACCGTCGTGAGTAAAAATAAACTGTACGAATAACAGTGGAATTTTCTCCACCAATGTCAAAAGCAAACAATTCCGTGACCTTAACATTCCATAACAAATACAATTATTATGTTTACCGCCACGAAAATATTTTGACGTTGGCCGTTTTATGTTCTCGAAGGTCTCTCACGTTTCGTGTATACTTAATATACACATATGGTAATTGAACCTTCGATCAAAACTATATGTTATACCTAATATATACGCAGTTGCATACAAAAACATTTGTGTATATATCTGTTAAAAGAAATTCATTGGTTAATGCACTTCCAATCATATTACGATATTAAGGATTATATAAACGATAAAAAAGCTTGGGTATGAATTGCCCTATCTCCATAGGTACTATAATTTATTATTGATTATGTAAGGATGTTGATAACGAAAAAAAAACCCGGCTAAGTTTGTTGTGGGCTTCTTCTTAGACCGGGGCGCGTTTGGAACCCTCATAGCTTTAGTTTTAAGTTTACGAATATAGTTATCACCATCGAATCACTACTATGTAGTTTATTGACGCGTCAAAAGTGCGAAATATTATTTCAATTTCAATTTATATGTACCTACTGTTCAAAAATGGAAAGAAACCTAAACAGTTACGGGCGATGGAGTCTTAGTAATACCCTACTGTTAGCCATCTTCGGAAAAAGCCCTGATATCATGTGATATCATCCTATTTATGACAGTCGATTCTATAGACAGGTACACACACATCGACAAAATCCGATACAGTACATAATTGTGTGCACCCACACAAACGCAGGTTTATAATTCGATATTTAAATCATAAGTCAGCCGTTAGAGCGCTATGAAAAAAGCAGTAATTATAGGCCGTGGCGCCGCTGCACTTCCCCAGACCCGCTTCCGAGTCCCGACAGGAAGGCAACAGGCGTGAAAACCGCTCCAACTGCCACCCTGGCCTCAAACAAGCTTGAATTTAATATTATTGCAGTTATACTCGTATTTGAGTTTTTCTTTTTAAATATAACGAATAAATTGCTTCGATATTAAAAAACTCGCTATGGCTCAGTTTGAGTTTTAAATTCATACTCGATGGAATCTTTTGAGGACCTCCGTGGCGCAGCGTGTTGCATTATAAAGTTGAAGGTCCCTGGTTCGATTCCCGGCTCCATTCTTTTTTTTTTTATCCACTACAAGTTAGCCCTTGACGGCAATCTCATCTGATGGTAAGTGATGATGCAGTCTAAGATGGTAGCGGGCTAACCTGTTAGGGGTATGGTAAACCCATACTCCTAATCGGTTTCTACGCGACATCATGCCGGAACGCTAAATCGCTTAGCGACACGTCTTTATCGGTAGGGTGGTAACTAGCCACGGCCGAAGCCTCCCACCAGACGAGTCCTCCCACCTCACCAGTATTTTGGTGAGGTGGGAGGCTTCGGCTGTCTCAAGTTTCCCCTTCTGACAAAGAAGTATTGCCAAGCGATTTAGCGTTCCGATGTCGCGTAGAAACAAATTAAGTTTGTGGGTCCACACAGACCACTAACAAGTTAGCCCGCTACCATCTTAGACTATATCATCACCAGGGGAGATTGCCGTTAAGGGCTAACTTGTAGTATATTAAAAAAAACAGTCGATAAAAAAATATGTAATGTGTCACCATTATCATCGGCAACCCAATAGCAATCCACTGCTGGGTGAATATCCCATGTATATTCAAGCACTGAAGCGGTGATAGCCTAGTGGTTACGGCGTCAGCCTCCTAATCAGAGGTCGGCGGTTCGAATCCGGGCACGCACCTCTAACTTTTCAGAGTTATGTGCGTTTTTAAGCAATTAAAATATCACTTGCTTCAACGGTGAAAGAAAACATCGTGAGGAAACCTGCACGCCTGAGAGTTCTACATAATGTTCTCAAAGACGTGTGAAGTCTGCCAATAAGCACATGGCCAGCGTGGTGGACTATGGCCAAACCCTTCTCATATTGAGAGGAGACCCGTGCTCTGTAGTGAGCCGGTAATGGGTTGAACGTGATTCAAGCACTACATATATTTCAGTGTATATTTTTTTTACATAACAGCGCAGACAAAGGACCAAACAGGTCACCTGCTATAAGGATTACCTTCGCCCATGAACATCTGTAGCCCCAGAGGAGCTACGGATGCGTTGCCAGCGAACCCATCCTCCTAATCGGTTTCTTTGGCATCGTACCGGCATATATTATCTAGGATCTTAATGTTATTTCTATTGCCATAAAAAATGGTGATGTTATTTGACTTTAAATATGAAAACTGCTAGTTTGTGGTTGTCACCGCGCGTTGTGAAAGGGGGCTAGACGGAAAAAAATCTTACGAAAAGTTGTCACGACACTTTTTGTAATTATTGTGAGCTGTGCGGCGTCGCATGTTTCTCTGTCTGTCTCTCTCTCTCTTATAGAAAGCAAGCCAGATATTTTCATTTCTATTACGCATTGAACAGTGTGGTGTCGCGGCGATTATTTTTGTAGAGTGTATACAGGTTTTTTGTAAATAATAAATAATAAAAAATAATAATGAATCCTGACAGTGTTTCTGCACAAGTTCCGGATATTGCGGATGGAGTACAAAATTGAGCCTACTGATTAAGTTTATATAACATTATATTTGTTAATAATAAAAAAAAAATATTATAACTTAAATAAAATAAAATTTTATTACAATTCCTTCACTAATTAATTGAAAGGAACTTCGTTCCATCCGGGTGTCCCTTGACACCTCTCAAGTTTTTTTCTTATAACTTAGTAATATAACTCAGTTTCAGTCTGCTTTTAAGTGCATTGCTTTTCTTCTATTTTAAATTACCCTGTCATTGCAAATACGGTTAGATATTTTATTTATAGTGCATGTAAAACAAATGCTATTTGATATTATCTATATATAATATCCAGGTCTAAAAAAAAACTGGTAAAATAAAATAATACAGATAGGTTTCTCGCAAGCGGTTTATTACAAAGGAAAGGAAAATAGCGGCAAAAATTAGAAAAGGAACAAAGCAAGATAACCCTCTAGCCTATGAGAGGGGATGGAGCAAACACAAAAGAGTCGAGGACGCTCCAAGTGCATCAGGGGGATGCGGCGTCCAATTAAAAGATAAGATAAGATAGTCTCCGCTGGGGATATCTCTTATGTTATATTGGGAATAGAATTCAATCTTATATACTACAATAACTGCACTGGACGAGTAGTGGTCAAGCATGACGCATTATGACGTCCTAACTTAGATCGGTAATTAAATTTAACATTTCAATAACTATCTCTCTACAAAATTATTAGAACTGAATTGTGATCGTAAAGATAAACTTTTAAAAACATTTAGCACGAATTCGCGTTTCAGACAGTTAGTTTTAAGCTTTTTGGATCTACAATTTAATGGCGTTGTTGATCGGGCGGTTAGACTATTTGATTGTGAGTGGTGATTTGATGGTGTTAAATATTTTTTTGTAGTCTAGTAGCGTGCAACACATGTTTATTTTTACTTCTGATGTTAAGATTGTTGCAATCGCATTTTTTATTGAACTTTCTTAATAATCCCAAACTAAACCAAGCATTATCAAGTTATAAGTTCTTAGTACAAAGCATGTGATCATAACCATAAGCAATAGTTTTCACTGAAACTCTTGACATACATTCACAGTTGAGTGCGAGCTTAAAAACATAGTGTCGTACAAAACGAGTGATGATGATAAAACAGATTTGTTTAACATTCACGAGTTAGCTGAGTGGACACAGCTGGCAATTTTCCAAGCTGTTTAACGTGTCGATAAGATAAGATGACCATACTTAAATATGTAGATACTTACTTGTACCTACTGGCATTAGGAATTTTTTTGCCTTTTTTTATATACACTATAAGTTAGCCCATGACGGCTATCTCACCTGGTGGTAAGTGATGATACAGTTTAGGCTGTAGCGGGCTTACCTGTTAGGGGTATGGTAAACCCACTTCTAATTGGTTTCTACACGACATGGTGCCGGAATGCTAAATTGCTTGGCGATACGTCTTTGTCGGTAGGGTGGTAACTAGCCACGACTGAAGCCTCCCACCAGACTCGAAACGGGAATCGAACCCAGGACCTCCAACTTTATAATGCGAAAGCGCACGCACTGCACCACGGAGGCCTCCTACGTTAGTTTATCCGTATTTGCAAGTTAATTTCGACCAATTCGCTTTTACTTGTATTTCATGTTATTGCTTATTACACCCTACTCAGGTCTCCTCTCCCATAGACGGTTTTAAAGCATAGATCTAATGCGGGTTGGCGGGCTTCAACGATTATTACAATCACAGCTATAACATCTGGAACCGACAGTTTTCCGAAGCACTAGGGTGGATACCTCAAATTTTTTTAATCCAGGCTGGTATTTTGAGACTTTTTTCACGATCGAACGAAATCGCACTTGCAAAACATACTTAACACTAGGCTAACGAAGCAGGTATTTTAGGTTGTTCATGCACTATGCAATGTTATTTGAAAATACTTTAAAAACACTTTAATACTTCGGTCACAGAATAAGCGGTCTGGAAACAGCTAGCTAGGCCTTCTCTGATCAATTTTATTATATTATATATGTAGGCGCGAAGAAGTTATTAACTTTATTCAGCGGCGCCAAAAACCTCAAGAATTTTAATTATTGATGATTTTGCTAATACAATTTAGACAGTAACAATCAATTTTGTACAAGCATGCTTTGTGCTATAAATACGGGCGGTCGATGCCTTTCGTAGCTTTTTACGCTTTTAGACGTCGGACTGTTTGGACCTCGTAGTTATTGTCGCAATAAAAGTGTAAACCCGCAAGTTGTGGTTTTAATTACTATGAGCGAAAGTAAACAAAGTCGTGACGTCAGCAATGCTGATGTCACCCTTACAAAAAAAACAACTCGGACACCCTTGACGCGACATATACATTGTCGCGATGTTCTTCAACAACGTGACGTACGTGTATATAAAAACCATATATATAATTGGTTAAACCTCCTGGAAACGATTTCAAGGATATATTTAATAACTAGCTGACGCCCGCGACTTCGTCTGCGTTGAGTTAGTGTGTGTTTGTCTTTCAATCACGAAGCAATAGATTACTAACCCGAATTACTTGAAATAATTACAGGATAAACATTAAAGTATCTCCTTTCTAAAAAAAAAAGAATGAGCGAAATCGGATATTGATTCGTACTGGACAGTACTTGGACATTGCAACATTACTTTATTTTTCTAAAATAAAAGACTTTTTTCTAAAATAAAAGTAGCCAAGTTACTCCTTATTACATCAACTACCTGCCAATAAAAGTCCCGTAAAAATCGGTCCAGCCATTTGAGAGATTAGCCGGAACAAACACACAGACAGACAGACTAAAATTGAAAAAAAAATGTTATTTTTGTGTATGTACCGTATACATATGCATATGCATGTAGTAAAAAACGGTTATTTCAATATTACAAACAGACACTCCAATTTTATTTATTTGTATAGGTAAGCCCAAGGAATAGTTCCAAATATTGTTTTAAAGTGCAATAACAAAGAAACAAAAAGTTTAAAATGCTAAAAGCTCTCCTCCTAACTCGTTATCAATGTCAGAATGGTAAAAACTGTCGAAAGTTGCGCCGAAAATTTTAATAAACGATCCCAGTGGAACAGTTGAGCCAAAGTGTTGTTTAAACAGAGTTCCGGCGAAACTGCTTTGAGCTGTTAATTTTCTGTTAAAATAATACTAGGAATATACCTGCTGGGCTTGATATTTGATATTCTTTTTCAATTTTATTTAATATAACCTGAAAGGTGTAAGCAAACTTTATATAGTAGGTACTTTGCTACATTTCTCTTTAAAATTTAAAGCATAAAAGTAGAAACACAAACTTAATACAATTTAACAAAACAAGTGATTTAATTCAGGTAAAAGCGTGTTTTTCTTATGTGAGCGTTGATTAGGTTGAACGACCGCACATGTTCTTACTTTTCAGCGCAGTAAGCAACGGTATGGACGGGCTGGCGGGAAGAACGATTAAAGATTAGTTTGACAATTCAAGCAAAACATTTTGGTTCCAAGAAATAAATTAATATTGTTCAATAATAGTCCTTCTAGGAGGCATTTTGAATAGATACCTACTGTTCCATTGATAACATTTAATGCCAATTTTACTTTAAAAAACAAAGATTCCGAACGCGCCCAGGTCCTGCGAACGGTAATTCAAGGAAAAATTAGATTTAATAAACTTTTGTTTACAATTGTATCACTTAAAATTAAATTGGTACCTTTAAAGAAGAATTCAGTCCCAAGTTTTATTACCATTTATGTCATCTTTTTTATACTTAATAGAATATTTCATCATTATGTGGTAATTTGAAACACGGTGTGCAAAAATGAGGTTTTTTTTTTTATTCACCACAAGTTCGCCCTTGACTGCATCTCACCTGATGGCAAGTGATGATGCGGTCTAAGATGGTAGCGGGCTAACCTGTTAGGTGTATGGTAAACTCATACTCCTAATTGGTTTCTACACAACATCGTGCCGGAACGCTAAATCGCTTGGCGACACGTCTTTGTCGGTAGGGTGGTAACTAGCCACGGCCGAAGCCTCCCACCAGACCAGACTCGAGCTGGGAATCAAACCTAGGACCTCCAACTTTAAAATGCAACAGCGCACGCGCTGCGCCACGGAGGTCGTCAAAGGTAGGTATATATTGATTTATTTATGGACGAAAAAATATTTACACAGCCTTTATAACAATCAGGTGTAATCACAAACTCGTAGTTTGAGTTTTTCCGTACACCAAAGCCTTCGACAATAAGTACTTACACGTACACGCTAATCTATATAATACTCACTTAATAATATAAACTACTTATAAACTAATATCATTGAACTTAATATATATGTGCCTTTATAAGAGACGCCGAAAACAATTAACAAAAACAAGCAACGAAAAAGGCTTTATTTGAAACAGTGTATTTTTGCAGGTACTTTTTCGCCTCAAAGGGTTTTTCATGCAGGTTTATTTTCAGCCGTCGCCGAGTGTTTGTTTTCAACACGTATGTTGACTATAACATAAAAATATCCTAAACAGCTCCTGTGCACTACATCAGATTCTTAAACCGATAAATTAAGTACGTTGCGCAATCTTTATGAGTGATTGTGCAAATCCTTCTTCCGAGGTCCGAATATTTCATTTTCATTTAACTGTTGTATCATAGTACTGTATCTATTAGTCGAATATTATTTCTATAATATTTAGTAACCGCTATATGAAGGGAACAAACAATTTTAGTTATGCTATTACATACCAAAAAATATCGCTACGTAGTAATTAATTAAATTAAATTAATTATCTCTCATAGAAAGGACTATCCATTTTATATTAACCATTCTGGTGGTTTGTAACAATGCAGTCTTTGCTGTTTTTTTTTTATTTTTATATACTACAAGTTAGCTCATGACGGCAGTCTCACCTGATGGTAAGTGATGATGCAGTCTAACATGATAGTGGGCTAATCTGTTAGGGGATAATATGGTAAACCCATATTGCTAATTAGTTTCTACGCGACAACGTGCCGGAACGCTATACTACTTAGCTACACGTCTTTGTCGGTAGGGTGGTAACTAGCCACGGTGAAGCCTCCCACCACACCAGACTCGAGCCAGGAATCGAACCCAGTACCTCCAACTTGATAATGCGACTGTGAATGCCATGAGGTCGTCATATAATCTTTCAATGACTGCCTACCCCTTTTAATACTAGGGTGGTTCAGGCTGCTGTGTATAGTGTGGTGTAGACCCGGGTATAGTGCACAAGCGCATTCAAGAGTCGAAACACATCACTGGTTAGAACTGTCTGTAAAGTTTTATGTTACAGTGCAGAGCTTGTTCCGAACTATTCTTTGTACAGTTTTTCGACTAGTTCTTCCCGACTACGGTTGAACAAAGGAAGCGTATTGTATTTGGCAGCTTAGAGGTGTATAAGTATGCCAATTGATTTGTCTTCATCACAAATATGTTAGGTTATATGTTAGGCAACGTCATCAAAAATACATAAAGGCATTACAGAGACAGTATCAATACTGCATACAGCGTTCAAGCACTGTGGTATTATAAACAAGAGACCCCGATTTTGATCAATAATGGAGAAGTTATGAAAATAATTGCCTCAAGAGAGAAATTCGATTTTTTGTTATATTTCTAAAGAACTCTCTGTGTGAAACACTGTTGTTCTGTAAAACACCTGTGGCATCTGAGTATACCGTCTATATCTTGAGTAGGCCAAGTTAGGTTAGGTTAGAGTGAATAGTCATTTTTTGTAAAAACCACTTAAACACACACTTTGCATCACATAACACTTAAACACAAACGTTTCATCGCATCACACTCAAACACAAAAGTTGCATCACATCGCAATCAAACACACGTGTGTTGCATCACATCACACTCAAACACAAAAGTTGCATCACATCGCAATCAAACACACGTGTGTTGCATCACATCACACTCAAACACAAACTTTGCATCACATCACACTCAAACACAAACGTTGCATCGCATCACACTCAAACACAAACGTTGCATCGCATCACACTCAAAGGGATATGTGTTACATCACATCACACTCAAACACAAACGTCGTATCACATCTTCATGCATTATGGAAAGCAATGATGTCCAAAACATTATTGCTTCATTGTCGTCAAGCGCGATTAATCTATCTTACACATTATAAAAAAAATATATAGATCGATCGAATGTCACCTGGGAAATTCCCACAATCAGCTAACAACTTAAACAACAACGGCTGTTGATATAATTCTACGAAGTTTCAACTGACCTACTACCTATATTTGTTTAATCAATATTGTAATGAGTCTCCAATACAATTCGTCAGACCAATGACATTTCTAAAAATACATACGTTACTTATTATAGGATAGATAATTGAACTGTTTCGATCTTAAAACTTAAATCATAGATATAGTACTGAGCTAATATTAAAAATTGTGATACAATGTTCGTTAGTGGTTATTTAAATCACGATAGAGATAGCTTATGGACCGATGCGTGACACATTTCATTGCGTAAAAATGCAGAGTTCGTTCTAATGTCTTATTAGTAGGAATATTAAAAACACAGTACATGTAAATATTTTATACACGTGTTCGAATTTTCGCTACAAAATACACTACAAGTTAGCCCTTGACGGCAATTACACCGATGGTAAAGGGTCATCTAATTTCTACTGTCACCTAATTCACATTTTATTTGTAAACCGGTGGGCTTGTCACCAACCTCTTGGGAACAGCTATCTACTCAAAGACCTGAGTGGCGAAGAGCTGTTCATCAGAGCATACAAGATTTTGAACAGAGGCGTCTTGAAAACCTCGACGCCAAACGCCAGCTCCAAAAATCTCTGCCTAAGCCCTCCTACAATTACACCTACAATGCGCAAGGACAACTTTACTACGCTACTTGTGACCGCGTGTTCAAGGCTAAGTTTGGTTTCGCGAGTCATATACGAGCACATGATGATGATGAAACCAAGCTGCCAGTATTTGCCAGGGTGTCGCCGTCGAAAGAAACGTCTAGGAGGACATCATCATCATCATTATCATTTGTAAACCCATATTCCTAATTGGTTTCTACGCGACATCGTGCCTAGTCGCTTGGTAATTCGACTTTGACTTAGGGTGGTAACTATCCACGGCCGAAGAGACTAGAAAACAATATACGGAATGTAACTGCTTAAATAAAAGCACGAAATATATCAAGATTTTAGTAATAGTGGAAATAGTGACAGGACTTTGTTTGGCGAACTTTAAAGTTAGCCAAACAAGCTAACACGCTGCATGAGACCGAATATGAGTATATTCTCTATATACACGCTTCTCACTGTTTGATGGCTTCATCTAGGCTGTGATACCAAGTGTAACCTAATTTACATTTTATAGTTGATCGATCGACGCCCACGTGTCATTTACCCACCGGACGTTTACAATCAAACAGCGGCCTGTTACAAAAGTACAAAGGTAAGAACGGTAAAAAGAATAAGTTTCTTATTGATATTATTTTACTTATTCTATTGTATGCCGATATAACAAACAAATAAAGATAAAAATACTAACGTCGGTTTAATTAAACTAATCTATTATTAGAAATTACAATGTAAATTTTACATAACTTTATAACCTCCGTTGCGCAGTGCGTCCGCTGTGGCATTATAAAGTTGGAGGTCCTGGGTTCGATTCGAAGCTCGAGACGGGTTTCATGTAAGGCTTCGATCGTGGCTAGTAACCATCCGACAAAGACGTGTCACCAAGCGTTTTAGCGTTCCGACGCGATGCCGCGTAGAAACCAATTAGGAGCGTGGGTTTGCCATATTCCTAAAAGGTTAGCCCGCTACCATCGAAGCTAGCGTTATCACTTACCGTCAGGTGAGATAGCAGTCAAGGGCTTACTTGTAGTGTATAAAAAAAAACTTCTTTATAGACCACGGCGCGTTTCGATAGCTTTAGATTTAAGTGAGAATAGTAATATCACCATCAACCCGCTAATTTACTTAGATTTTTTGTACCAAAAGTGAAAACCGCCTGTACATACAAGAAGTATCTATGAGTATTATTAAGCCCTAAAACCATAGATTTAAGTATTAATAACATGGCCCTAACAGCCCGCAAGCACTGCATCATGACTAACTGAATAGTAACAGGTGAAATTGTAAGTAAGAGCTAACTTGCAGTAGGTAAATTGAAAATATATTATATATTATATAAATTAAGCATTCATACAAAATTTTCGGATTCGAGATTTTAACTCACATTTCTCCGGTTCACATACCACTGACGCCGAAATTAATGTATGCCTTAACCAATCTAAAACTACTGAATATCTTATATTTTCAGTAAATTCACTTTTATAAAATATAAAGTTCACCCGCCTTCACAATACATTTATTCAAACAAGGGATTTGTCAAAAAGTTTTTTAATAATTCCTTCGGAGCTTGGACATACTTATGAACATTAAGAGAGAATGTAAAGAAAATTTTCTTTTGGAAGTAAGAAAAAGTTAGTTATAAAGGCTACAATACAAATGCTGTGGAATCAGCGAACCTCAAGATCGATTGATGTTTCAAATACCTTCCAATTAGAAACAGTGGCTGAGCAGAACAACAAAGTCGCTTGAATACTGTTTGATCGTCTCGGCAAATATTTGATTTGTCATCTAATAGCAATACAAATACAACTGCCTGGCAGGTGCAGGGGTTAGCATTTAATTACGGATCAAGAAGTTCTGGGTTCAAACAAATAATAAACAACACATGACAAAAATTTTGTTCAGTTAACAAGATCCCGTTAGCTGAAATCAGTGAAACCAATCCCGAACCCAAAAGATCAGGTTAAGCGTTATATAGCGGTTATCAAAGTAATAAAACTATATATAAAGCTAAGGGTGTTACCATAACATAGTCGTAAAAAATAATGAAATTTGGTTAACGATGATCCATTATTGGCTGTATACAACACGTCTACTTTTATTTGAATTGAAAATGTTGGACATAAACTTACTAACAATCAAGTTTACAGTGACAGCGCGAAAAAGTGGTCGGTTAGTATTGGCCTCACAAAAAGGTTCAGTCAGTGTCACTTAGCGGGTGATGAAGCGATTCATGCTTGGATTCTCTGCGTAATCAAATCAGAAATGAGAAAATTCGTAGAAGAGCCAGACTTACCGACATAGCTCAACGAAGATGCTGAACTAAAAACATTTGGGTCCCATGAGCGAATCTGGTCCGGTAAGCTCCCCGGTCCCGGTTGTTCGACCCAAAATTGTGTGAACTAAATCAATGTCATCTAAATCATGAACGGATTAAATCAAACGAATCGCTGACAGATTGATTTTGAACTTTGAAACTACCCACAAAAGAGCACACATTTCCATGGAAGACACGTCGTATTTCGAAATTCTTCTCCAGAAAAAACCCATCATAGTAGTAAGAATATTAATAGGTAGAGGATAATGTTAATTCATTTGATGTGTTTTCTCTACCAAAATAAACTACAATTGTACAGTATAAAATACATTACTGTACCGAGATTCTCCAACTGACGAAGATGGGTAAGTTTATCACGGTAATTTAAGCCATAAATAAATATGCATTTTTCTGATTGACCACTATAATTTGGCTGTTTAAAATCATCGTACGATGTATGACGATGAACGGGTTCCGTCCGCGTAAAGTATAATGTACTTGGAACGATGCCAGCGTTTCGGAACATGCACAAATGGAGACTCATGTCTGATAGACCCTAGAAAAATTCATGAGGAACAAGATAAAGAGTGTGTTCTATTTCATTCCTTTCCACCGACGTCCGAAAATATAGAAGGTAGGATATTTATATGAGAAAGTACAGAAAGCTTTTTGATTTCAATTATCAACTCCTAGTAATTTATCTAAACTATTTAAGGATCCATGCCAATCAAGTCCTTGCGCTGGAATGATGACACCGCCCTTAACATAAACGCTAAAATTAAAACAAGTAGCCCAGAAAACATGATAACTATAGTTTCCTTTCTCATGATTTGCAACATTCGTGAGTTCACATTTTTAAGCGGTTTATTAGAACTTATTTTTTATTAGCAGTGTAGATGTGATCATACATATATCTTGGTGTTTTAATTTCGAACAATGGAGGTTGCGTAGAAGAAGTAAAGCGACGTATGGCGATAGCTAGAACTGCGATGGTCAGGCTTAAGAAAATATGGAAGAACAGGAACATAACAAAAGCTTAAAATTCTTCGGACACGTCTCTCGGCGTGAGAGTGACTCCGTAGAGCGTCTTGTCGTGCAGGGCAAGGTGGAGGGCACTAGAGGTCGAGGAAAGTCACTCATGCGATGGACCGATCAGATAAAGTCTGCTGTGGGCGGTCCTTAGCACGAGTGCACCAGGCTTTCGGCCAGCCGAGAAAAGTGGCGGATGCTCGTGAGGCGTATAACATCTGTCATGATGACCACGACCACTCTGTCAAGAGTGTAACGACAAAGAAGAAGAAGTAGAAGTGATGACCTGCTCGCTGGACCGACGACCCGAAAAGGATCGCTGGTGGCGGGTGGATGAGGAAGGCGGAGGACCGTGTGTGGTTGCGCGCTCTCGGAAAGGCCTCTGTCCAGCAGTGGGTCTATAGGCTGATTGATTGATTGATTGTGTAAAAGTAGTAATGTTTAAATATACATACTGTAGCTCAACAAGTTAAATACTAAGCCAATTTAAATTTTACGAAAAAAAAATTAATATAATATTACCTAAACTAGCTAGATAACCTGTATAACAGATAGCACCGTCGGGATGTATTTATTTGAAATTTGGAGTGCTGCCAGACTTTCAGTGAGATATGAAATACAGGTTCATGTCATCATAATATTAAACCTTTTAAAGTTAAGTGAAGAAGCTTTGACAAGTCAAATTTCACGTTAAGTTATTTATTTATTTATACAATTTATTATGCAATAAACATATTGAAAGGAGAACAACAAGAAATACATATAAAAGCAAAAGGCGACCTTATCACTTAAAGCGATCTCTTTCAGGCCACCTTTTTGTAAGAAACTGACAGAAATAAAGACGGGAAATAGCAACACTTATACATATATACATACTAATAATTACATACTATTAAAAATATTATAAATAAATAATAGTTATATAGTTAGTGTTTTATTTTCTCAAATATTTTTCTAGGTCAATATTTATACGATTTTGTCCCATTCGGTCGAGACCCTTCGTCCGTGGGGTCCTAGCGCTAGAGGGCTTTTTAGGGAAATAGCAAAAAGGTTGGTCGTCATCACAGGAGACCGAAGAGCTGCCAGCTACCTCGGACAACGACTTAGTGTAGCTATTCAAAGGACAACGCTGCTAGTATCTTCGGAACCTAGCCTAAAGGGACTCCTTTTAATAAGATATTTTAGCAATTATATTATATTTTTTAAGATTTTTAGTTTTAGATTCAATATAAGGTTTATTTTAAGTTTCAGTTGTTATAATAAATACCGAATACTAAACTCATATTGATATCAACCTATAATAACCATTATCCTAGTCGTGAAGGAATATAAAAAGCCATCTAATTTAATTAAAGATCTCTTAAACCGTAACTTTAACGCACTAGACTGTTGAACTGTTTAATAAAAGCGAAAACCACAAATCGCTGTCCAACCTGCATCTTAAGCGGCGTTCAAGTGTGAGTCCTATGGTCGACCAATCACAAGGCTTAATCAAACGGGTGCGTCTTGCGATTGGTCTCACGCTTGACGCCAACTTTGACGCTGCTAAGGACTTCAATTTAGTCATGTCTAAAATGCAACTTTTTATTAAGTAACAAGTAAAATCCGTAACTAAATATAAAGTAAATGAAAAGAGTATAAAATTTACAAGATTACATGCTTTTGCAGATGATATAACAAAGCATGCATAGAAAATACAGTTCTGTCACATACTGGCTTGACTAATACTTACTTACTGGATAAGGTTAACAATTAAGTCTGTTCTCTTTTAGCTGAGAAGTCTTATTATTTATTCTTTATTTGTACACCACATATTAATAGAAATAATAAGAAAAACAGGATACAAAAGGCAGCCTTATCGCTTAGTAGCGATCTCTGCCAGGCAACCTTAGGATTAGGAAAAAAGAAAGTAGGCGTAAGTAGTAATATAAGCAAAAACCTGCATACTAATAACTACATACTAATACATACACCGGATAACATAAATAATATATAGTCTTAGTTAATTGGAACGACAATAATAAACCGAAGATGATATTAATTATTAATTAAATAACCCAACAGTGGACATTGATAGACTCGTTAATCAAAGTCCACCAGTGATAAAATCCACTAGTGTTATAAGAAGTACTGTGAAAAACCATCATTTGCAGTTCCTGTTGAAAATATAATCCGACCAACAAATAGAAAAGACCCGGGATGGATTTGGAACAATGCCAGATTGATATCAACGAACAAATGGAGGCTTTAATCTGTTGACAATATGCTTTATAGCTGTGAAGGCATTTATTAAATACCGCCTATCTATAAGTATCGAAACTGCAAATACTATTACGTATTAAAACTAGAGAGATTTTTTTTGTAAGTGCTCTTGTCAGGAAATACAAATTAGATTTTTTTTTTTAAATTAAAAACCCAACCAAAAAAATATAAAAACTCAACCCAACCAAAAAGAGGAAAGTTACAATTTAAAAAGCTACACGAAGTCATAAAAACACGCAATTGTTTTGATTTGATAAAAATAGTGTCTAACCTACAACCAATGCAATACAATTTCCAGAAAGCCTTCCGAAATTTTACCACCAATTTGGCAAACAGGCCAGTTTGGAAAAGATTCTAGCGAAAATTCCGTTAACCTTTTAGAAAATTAACTCACGCCTTATTTAAACAAAGCCGCTGATTCATTAGAAAAAAAACACAAACTAGCCTCCTAACAATAGACTTCGAGCTAACTATGAACAGAAGAAAAGAACTAGCATCGCATTATGTTAGTGAAGAAACAAGAGGCAACAGATCTGGAAATGCTTTGCCAGCTAGACGCTAGAGACTATTTAGTCTTGAACAAAGAAGGCTAATATAGAAAAAGAATCTTATAAACTGAAATTAAAGATATATAGCCAATAAAAACACGTGGAGAATATTGAAATTATGAATTGTTATATAATCCGCGAAACTAAACAGTTCGCAAGCATCTATTACACAGATATCTATTACATCTATTACAAAAACAGTAAAAACCATTTTTTATATCATATTTAATTATTAATTATTCATAGTTTTAAGTTCTTTTAGTTAATTAATTTATAGTGCATAAGGTCAGCATATTCTTAAGGTGAACTCGCCATCCTCCCCATAAACGTAAAGTTTCTGGAGGACGGTTAGCTTTACAATTAAAATGTGTTTAAAATATTTTTAAACAATAAATTACAAAAAAAGATGACTTCATTAGACGTATCTTCAAATACGTATCTATGCACGTATAGAGCCGACATGAGATCTTACGACCTTATTTTTGACGACCTCCGTGGCGCAGCGCGCGCGTTGTCGCATTATAAATTTGGAGGTCTTGGGTTCGATTCCGGCTCTAGTCTAGTCTGGTGGGAGACTTCGGCCGTGGCTAGTTACCACCCTACGGACAAAGACGAGTCGCAAAGCAATTAAGTGTTCTGGCACGATGTCGCGTAGAAACCAATTAGGAGTATGGGCTTACCAAACCCCTTACAGCTTAGCCCGCTACCATCTTAGACTGCATCATCGCCTACCATCAAGTGAGATTGCCGTCAAGGGCTAACTTGTAGTGGATAAAAAAAAACATCTTCGAAAGATGCTCCTGTGCCGGAGCTCCTTGTGGTGTTACGTTTAAGAAAGTTATAAGATGGTGAAGGTTTCTATTCGTCGCTGATTAAAGTAAATTAAACTTGTTGTTTATTATGTATGGTAAACTTTCGCAAAGAAATGCCTCTTTGTACCAAACATTATATCTTGTAACACAGAATTTCACATTAACATTTCGCCGTAAACTTTTAATTACTCATTTAATTTATTGCCATTTGATATCATTTCCTGCGTGCCGAAATACCTGGAATCTAATCATCGTACAGATATTGTAAGCTGAACTACCATTACCTTATCATCATCATCATCATCATGTTAACCCATTACCGGCTCACTACAGAGCACGGGTCTCCTCTCAATATAAGAAGGGTTTGGCCATAGTCCACCACGCTGGCCATGTGCGGATTGGCAGACTTCACACGCCTTTGAGAACATTATGGAGAACTCTCAGGCGTGCAGGTTTCCTCACGATGTTTTCCTTCACCGTTGAAGCAAGTGATATTTGAATTTTTTTAAAACGCATATAACTCCGAAATGTTAGAGGTGCGTGCCCGGATTCAAACCGCCGACCTCTGATAAGAAGGCTGACGCCCTAACCACTAGGCTATCAGCGCTTCTTTATTACCATTACCTACTCACCTGCATTCATCGCTGCCTAAGTTAACAGCTGATCAAGCTAAAGGGAAAATTAAACTAGAAAGTTGAAAACTGTTTTTATACTATTGTTCTTGTACTGCTTCCATTGAACACTAATTAATTTCCCTACATATATATATATATAAGAAGATTATAAAAAGAAATGGCCCTGACCACGCGTCTTAACAAATGTATGGTTCGTAGGTCATTCCAAATCCGATAAGCTGACGAAAAATCTTTAATGAACCGTAAGACTTCTAGACTGATGTGAAGCCAATTATTACGTTATAAAGCCTAATTAGATTACTCTGTCTTGTCGAAATGTACATGAGCAACTCAAGGACAAGGTACCAACCTATTGTGAGGTTAAGGTTTTTGCCATGGGATTCTCAGTACTAGCAAGGATCCCCTTGCCTTTGGGAAATTGCACATATAAAGCCATAACAGAAGATCTTCTGATAGAGATAATATAAAAAGACATAAAACATGTAAAACACAACAAATAGCACACGCAGACACAAACACGCACACATACACGCGCGCACACACACACACACACACACACACACACACACACAAACTCGCACGCACGCACATACACAACACATGCTAGCAACTATGTTTGTATCACAGAGGGCAGTTCCCACTTTCCAAGATACAGAATATACTAGTTTGGAAAGTGGAGATCATAAAATTATTTACCACTGTAATTGTAAGCAAATAAAAAAAAAAAAATAAGATAGAATTCGTTATAGCAACCAACCAGTGACATTGAACCAACAACTTGGTGGTTCTATACTCTCAGAGCCCCCCCCCCCCCCCCCCCCGGCTATGAAATAAGTGGCCTGTGCACGGTAGTGAGAAATTAGTAGGTTGAGGATGATGATAATGACCGCAAAAGGGGCCTCATTGTTACGTAAGCTGCCTCTTAATAAATAGAAGTATGTACTAAAATGAAAACAAGAAACTATTTTGCACAAAAGGCGTCGAGTGGAAATAAGAGCTAAATGAAAATAAAGGCAGCGAGTGTTATGCAAGAACAAGAGACTTTTAGTTAGATACTCACGGCCACTGTAAGTTTGTATTTCAAAAAGAAACGTTACTTCGGCCGGGTTGAGCTATACTAATAACATCTACCTCTTCGAGACACGTATATAAATGAAACTGGATGAAATTAATAATCACCTCGTATTTATATCCAACACAACTATACTATTAACATAAATAATTATTCTCAATTTATCTAAATCAACGGCGCTGGTATGACGTTCTTCAAAACAGCGGCAGCCTCGTTCCCACTCTTTTTTCAATCTTCCCGCCATGGGCCGCGGTCGAGTGCACAAGTGTTCCCGTGACCCAGCCACCAGGCGACGCGAAGGAGCATCGCTGGGTTTTAGTGGGTATTCTGGTCGCCAGTCCGGCCGCCGGGGAGTCCCACATACCCCGTCGGAAGCGGCGCAGTCTTGCCTGCGTCGCCTCGGGAGGGGATGCGTAAAAGCATTTCCCAGCGTGAAAAAAAAATAAAAAAAAATCTTCCCGCCATCCACGTTCTTATTTCATATTTCACATTACGTTCGAAAACCGAAGTTGGTATCTTCTTTGCAGCGATTGCACTGATGTGTCTTGATTGAGAGTTTATATGCATAATATAAATATTAAATTAAGTGAACCATTATATAATCTCTAACAAATAGAAGATAAGTCTCCACATAATGGAGACTTCCGAAATGAGAGTGTGCAATAAAATGTTTCTATAATTAAAATAAAATTTGATAACAGCCCAACACAGAGTCAATAAATGTTATAATATTTTAGCTAGATTATGAGATATAAAAAAAAGACTATAGAGGAAATTGCACCTGAACAAAAATCTAGGCTAAAGGATTTCATCGATGCTTCATGATAATACTAGGCCGTTGTTTCGTATGTTGAAAATAAAAATAGCTTTAATGGTTGCCAACTTTGGATAGACGAAGACATTGCGAGGAAAACAATGTAATTCCAACCAACATTATGTTAATTCAATTCATAATACGTTTAAAATAATCGGAGACAGTGGTAAAAGTGTTTAGTACCTACCGTTATAATTAACACAGGTAAATAAAAACTGCTTTTATCAAATTAAACAAAGTTATATTTTAAATCCCCCATTTATTAAATGAAACGACTCAACCTAGGCCGAATTAAATGTATCAAGTTGGCAAACCAAACAAAAGCCTGTTGCACCAACTTTGGCTTGTCTAAATATATTCTTGTTATATGTTATCATTTGCAATACAATTCCATCAACATACATCATAAAGATGTTTGAGCAACAAGTGATGATATAATCGTAAAAGCCTACCAATCCGTAAAGGAAAAGCGGTGAGGTCGTCTTGATTGTTTATTACTCGTAACTAACTATTTATTTATGTATTTAAAGGAACACTAACAATATACATATCATACACTCGCCACATAATTACACACTATTACACACACTGATACGTATATCAATAATAAGTGTACGCAACATTCACAATGCGCCAAGTAAACATTATGTTACAACAGGTTTAAGAATAACAAAAAAAAAAGCAATAAATCTAATTAAATCCAAATAAATTAAAATAAAAAACAAAAAAGAAAGTTGAAATGTTCTAAACACACAATTAACAATTACTGATGGGATAAATCAGTCAGTTTTTTCTTAAAAGTAATAGCGGAGTCATGAAAAATGTCGATGCCAGGTATCGTTTTAGATAACTCATTATATTTTAACTAGATAAAGATAACTCACATAGCAAGTTCTAGTGCTTTCTATTGACAAAATGCATTCAATTTGACAACCGACAGTTGGACACTCATCGCACAATTATATGGAAATCGCTCACCAACTATTTAATAACTTGATGAAAACTTACTGAATAGGGTAGCGTAGAGAAAGCCTGTACCTGTGATGCTTGGCTGAGGGATGTAATATAGAAATATCACTTGTTTGATCTTCGTAATAAATCGGGTAGAAAACCTTTCGCGTAAATCTTCGTAATGTAATTGCGTACGTCATTGCACTCATTTGATTTGACGGAATCCCATAAAAAGATCTTATGTTTCAGAGCCGAATAAAGACGAATGTTATAATTATGAAGTATTTTCTATCTAAACAATAAACAGCAAGTATAATTTGCTTTTACAACCGGGAGATTTTTATAATATAACACCACACAAGATCTTCCACTAGAACCTCTACGCACGTTTCGACCCGACACCGGATCATCCTCAGGAGATGTTGACTTCACAAGCGCGAAAAGTAAAGCGCGACTGTTTATTGTTTATCATGGACTTCCGCAAAGGAACGCCTGCTTCTATTCATTATTTGCTATCTAGCAAAAAATTTGTGACGATTAAAAGGATTTGGATTGGATTTATAGCGGTGATAGCCTGGTGGTTAGGGCGTCAGCCTCCAAATCAGAGGTAGGCGGTTCGAATCCGGGCACGCACCTCTAACTTTTCGGAGTTATATGCGTTTGTAAACAATTAAAATATCACTTGCTTAAACGGTGAAGGAAAACATCGTGAGGAAACCTGCACGCCTGAGAGTTCTCCATAATGTTCTTAAAGGCGTGTGAAGTCTGCCAATCCGCACATGGCCAGCGTGGTGGACTATGGCCAAACCCTTCCCATATTGAGAGGAGACCCGTGCTCTCTAGTGAGCCGGTAATGGGTTGATCATGATGATGATGATGATGAAAAGGATTTGCTGAGAATTATTCTAATAGCTGCTACATATGAATAAACAATCTCATGCCATAACAAAGTTATGCCAGTTGACATACAAAAGCGCCTTACTTAACCTCAGCCTAGAATTCTGGCTCAGCGTACCTACGTATAAATAAACGATTTGTTGTTACAATTTAATAGGATTTCTAGCGAAACTGCGAATGGCTTCCCGGCCAGATAAAGTTAGGAATTTCTGCGCCCCCTCTTATTAGATTAACCGCTGTCTGCGACTGATTGGGGGTTGCTATACGTAGGGGAAGTTGCTAGACAGACGGTTTATTGTAATTGGGTAAGTGTAGGTATATTAACAATTTTAATACATTGTGGGGATTATCTACTCTCTTCTTATTTTAAACTAGCTGACGCCCGAGACTTCGTCTCCGTTGAGTTAGTGTGTTTGTTTGTCTTTCAATCCTGCGCGCGGTACTGAACAGTACTTGGACATTGCAACATTACTTTATTTTTCTAAAATAAAAGACTTTTTCTAAAATAAAAGTAGCCTAAGTTATTCCATATTACATCAGCTACCTGCCAATAAAGGTCCCGTAAAAATCGGTCCAGCCATTTCAGAGATTAGCCGGAACAAACAGACACACAGACAAAAATTTAAAAAAATGTTATTTTGGTGTATGCAGTAAAAACGGTTATTTCAATATTACAAACAGACACTCCAATTTTATTTGTATAGATAATTATTGATATATCTTATTGATGTGACATCTTTATGCGGTAGGACCGGGGTTGGTGACTAGACCAGGTTGGCTTGGCAACCTGCATTGGCGTTTATTTTTGGCCATTAATAAACTATGCATGCATTTTCTATCATTTTATTTATTTGTTTATTTTCGCTTTCCCTTATCACGCGTCTCGAAGTCATGCTGATAATAGGCACTGCAATATGGCAACCTTGACCAACAATATCTCGGTCGGCACCTCAGAGGTCACATATATATAATAATAGAATAATGGAGACTGCAGCTTACCATAGTTTCTAACGTAACTTCATTTACCATGGTATTTAGAAATAATCACTATAAGAGAAGAGAAGCAATGAGATCTTACAGCACCTGAAAAGCATACGAAAGCCACTCCTACGTTTCGAATATTAACCGTTCCTTCCAATTTTATTGAACGATGCAAAGGCTATTTAAAGATAATTGAAGTATGGAGGACACAATACAAAAGCGGCGTAGGCGTGGACGGGCAACGTTAAATCGCTGTCCGAATCGATAAGTGTTTAAACTCAACCAAAGGCCACCCACGGAAAATTACATTAATATGAGGTGCGGAGAAATAAAATTGAAATGTCCGGCTGTGAATTCAAATGGGTAAAGTTTTACAATTTTTTTTCACAAATTACTTTTAAAACCAACTCGCATCTGAACACACGAAATAGACATAAGTTGAGATTATACAAAACTAGAACAAATTATGGCAGTTAAACCATACAGGTTGAGGGAGCACAAATGTTTAATAGCCTACCCAAAGATATTTTTTGCGAAAGGTCATTTGCATCGTTCAAAGTGAAACTTAAAAAGCATTGTGTAAATTTATAAACACGCCACTTTTGGTCTACTATTTCTTTTTTGTAAACTGTTTTATTTTGTTAATTTCTGATTAAGTGAAATTGTTTCTTCTGAGAATAAAGATTTTTAAACCTAAAGTTAAAATGATGATTTCTCTAAGTCGCGATACAAGACTTCACTCGAGACGCCTTATGGACCTTCTGCCAATATTGTTCGGCTCTTCTGTCAGGTGATATACGCGTGGCTAACTGGCCTCGGATACGTTGTTATCACTAATGAGATTATCCAGCTATCGTCAATTGGAAACAACGACAACTCTTATGTTATCTGCGATTTATAAACTACACTGCGGCTCATACACTTTTCCTCGCTAATCTGCGACAACGTGACAAATCTTGAATAGTTACTTTTTGCTTTATTCAACACCAAAGGATCTGGGCAAAATAAATCAGCCAGTCAAAATGCTCATGGCTTTGTAATATTGTAGGCTAAAAACTCTCCTTGGCATTCTACGATTTAGTGTATTATAGCAAGATTATTATGCCAGTGGATCTTTTTTTTTATCCACTACAAGTTAGCCCTTGACGGCAATCTCACCTGATGGTAAAGATGATGCAGTCTAAGATGGTAGCGGGCTAACCTGTTAGGGGCATGATAAGCCCACACTCCTAATAGGTTTCTACGCAACATCGTGCCGGAACGCTAAATCGCTTGGCGACACGTCTTTGTCGGTAGGGTGGTAACTAGCCACGGCCGAAGCCTCCCACCAGACCAGACTCGAGCCGGGAATCGAACCCAGGACTTCCAACTTTAAAATGCAACAGTGCACGCGCTGCGCCACGGAGCCGTCGTCAAATAAAAAACTTGTGAGGTGTCAAGGGACACCCGGATGGAACGAAGTTCCTTTCGATTAATTAGTGAAGGAATTGTAACAAAATTTTATTTTATTTAAGTTATAATAATATTTTTTTTATTATTAACAAATATAATGTTATATAAACTTAATCAGTAGGCTCAATTTTGTACTCCATCAGCAATATCCGGAACGTGTGCAGAAACGCTGTCAGGATTCATTATTATTATTATTTTTAATTATTTACTAAAAACCTGTACACACTCAACAAAAATAATCGTCGCGACACCCCACTGTTCAATGCGAAATAGAAATGAAAATATCTGGCTTGCTTTCTATAAGAGAGAGAGAGAGACAGACAGAGAAACATGCGACGCCGCATAGCTTACAATAACATAAAGTGTCGTGACAACTTTTCGTAAGATTTTTTTTTCCGTCTAGCCCCCTTTCACAACGCGCGATAAGGAACTTCGTTCCAATAAAAAATAAGTATTCTATATTGAGCTTATTGAATAACACTGACTTCCGCATACGCCTGCTTCTTTCCAATGCAATCATTTGTGTGTAATGTTGGTTACTGGTTACTGCAGGACAAATAATTCTGGAGTGCCTCAGGAGGTTTTAGTCCGTAGGGCACTAAAAGGTTTCTTTTTACTCTTCGTGAAGTCGGGCATGTCAGTTGGTTGAAGCCAAATGACATCCACGAGGATTGCCTCCTACAATAATAAAAAAGGACAAATAATGCTGGAGTGCCTTTGTGGATTGTTTTTAAATAATTTCCCATTTGCCCTCTTTGGGTGTCACTTAAACTGACAGACGGCAAATGCGAGAGTGTGACAAAACACTGCATAACTGTCCCGAAACTATGCCCCTTTTTCTATAAAACACTTAAAGGCTCCATTAAAAACAGAACGTCTTCAAGGCAAAGTCACGAATAACAGCTAGTTTCTAGATACATAGAAATCATTACTACACCCACACATCTATTAAATCAGACAGGTATTACGAAATGGCATCGTTATTGTTTCATTTAAAATAATTCTAGACTTCTTGGGCTGCGGGAAATCCGCTCGTAAATGTTCTTTGTCCAGATAGGTCTCTTCAGGTTTATTCTTAAACTACATATCACTGACGGATTCCCGACTCAAGTCTGGTCTAGTGAGAACCTTTGGTTACGGATAGTTACCACCCTACTGGTAAAGACACACCGCCAAGGGATTTAGTGTTGCGGTATTATGATGCCGAATGGATGGGTTCAGCAACGCAACGCTGCTTCTCTGGTGCTGCAGACTGATATGACGATGACCCTTAGCATCAAGTGAATTTTACCATGATAAAAATATCGAATACAAGGTAATAGAAGCCCGCAATACACTCATCAGCAAAGATACCAACCTTAAAATTATACAATTCAACTTTCATTAATGTACCTTGTAAGCGATGATAGCCTAGTGGTTAGGGCTTTAGCCTCCTAATCAGAGGTTGGCGGTTTGAATCCGGGCACGCACCTCTAACTTTTCAGAGTTATGTGCGTTTTAAAAAAAATCAAATATCACTTGCTTCAACGGTGAAGGAAAACATCGTGAGGAAACCTGCACGCCTGAGAGTTCTCCATAATGTTCTCAAAGGCGTGTGAAGTCTGCCAATCCGTACATGGCCAGCGTGGTGGACTATGGCCAAACCCTTCTCATATTGAGAGGAGACCCGTGCTCTGTAGTGAGCCGGTAATGGGTTGATCATGATGAATGTACCTTGGGAGATGCTTCCAAGATATCGTACCATTGAGAAATTCATTAAATGTATTCTAAGACATTGCTTTTCATCTGGGAGAGGCCGTGACCCGCGGGGGGTTTTCCAATAATTAATCAATACTTTTTATGTTACACTTATATATTTATAGTAATAAGTTAGTATTAAGATTTAACAATTCTAATTAGATTTTAGTTTAAGTTGGAAAAATAAAAGGCTTTTCATTTTATTTTGTTTTATTTTATTATTTATTAAGACATTGCTTTCAAATTCAAATTCAAATTCAAATTTAAAATAATCTTTATTCAAATAGTCTTCAAAAAGGCACTTTTGACGCGTCAATAATTTACATAGTAGTTATTTCATGGTAATAACTATATTCGTAAACTTAAAACTAAAGCTATGAGGGTTCCAAACGCGCCCCGGTCTAAGAAGAAGCCCACAACAAACTTAGCCGGGGTTGTTTTTTTTCGTTATCACCATCTCACATAATGAATGATAAACTATTGTACCTATGGAGATAGAGCAATTCACACCCACGCTTTTTTATCGTTTGTATAATCCTTAATATCGTAATATGATTTTTCTACAAGCTTTCGTTTTATAAAAACTTTGAACTTTTTGATAGACATGTTCAAGATATCAATATGTAATTTATTATAAAATAAAATACAATTTCCTTTGAATGAGTTACTAATTTTGTGCAGCCTACTAAACGGTACTACAAGTTTACTTACTTACTTTTAAAATATATCCATTAGATAATCATCGTATAATATTAGCATCTTTGACAACGGCACAGTACAAAATCCCTGTCACAATCCATTGAGTATCTTTTAAACTCTAAACCTTTCGATCTTTAGTTTCCACATGTAAAAACAAACACACATACACTACATATTATAGTAATAAGTTAGTATTAAGATTTAACAATTCTAATTAGCTTTTAGTTTATGTTGGATAAATAAAAGGCTTTTCATTTTATTTTGTGTTATTTTATTATTTATTAAGACATTTCTTTTAAATATATGCATTAGATAATCATCTATAATATTAACATCTTTGATAACGTCACAATACACAATCCCTTGAGCATCTTCTAAGCTTTAAAACTATCGATCTTTAGTTTCCACATGTAAACCAACACGAGATAAAAGGAACGGTTAGTTTAAAGTGAATAGCAAGCACGCAGCAGTAATAACAATTTCATAAGAGGATTAAAAGCCGCCGTCAGGGTATTTACGAGTGAGCCCTTATAAAAGGCTGGAAATAATATCGTTCTTTCTTCGCCCCATTATCACTGGCTGAGAGCTTTTGTGAGCTACTGAACCGTTAAAGAATGCACCTGGGGACCTTTGGCTTTTATGTGCAGGCTCGCTTTTGATCGTAGTTTCACTTAAAATAACCCCTTGTTCGGTACCGACTCAAATTAAGAGATGGAACGCGATTTGACACGTAGCTGGAGCAATCCGAAACGTAACGTTCTAGAATAATGTTTATACAGTTTATACAATTGAATAGCTTTTGTGAAAACTATTATGGGGATAAATTACTTTTTTTAATCCTCTACGAATCAGACCGTGACGTGATCTTACCTGATGGTAATTAGTGGTGCAGATGGCAGCGGGTCAACGTGTTAGGGTTACGATAAACCCAAATTAACTGTTTTCTACGCGGCATCGTGCTGAACGTTTAATTGCTTGGCGATACGTTTTTTGTCGGTAGGGTTTTTTGTTGGTAACTAGCCAAAGCTGAAGCCTCCCACCATACCATACTCGAGCCGGGAATCGAATCCAGGATTTCCAAGTCCATAATGCAACAACACACGCGCTGCGCCACGGTGGTCTTAAAAAATTTAAATACAATGCAAAAAAATTTAACCACTACAAGTTAGCCTTTGACGGCAATCTTACCTGGTGTAAGTGATTATACGGTCTAAGATGGTAGCGGGCTAACTTGTTAAGGGTATGGTAGACCCATACTCCTAATTGGTTTCTACACGACATCGCGCCGGAACGCACGACTCGACTTTGTCGGTAGGGTGGTAACTAGCCACGGCCGAAGCCTCCCACCAGACCAGACTCGAGCCGGGAATCGAACCCAGGACCTAATTTTATAATATGACAGCGCGCGCTGCGCCACGGAAGTCGTCAAAACAACATGAATTATTATACACCCAAAACTCCTGTTAAGATTGTATTTAAACAATGTTAACAACAACATTTTAAAGTTAAATTTACCCTGCACTTCACTTGTATCTAAGGTCAACGCTTACTATTTCACAAAGAGCTTTTTCAAGTTAAGTGGTCGCAAACATCCCAGTTTATTTGATAGTCGGGACGAATTTACTCGTAGTTTAGTTCTCAACAATGTTAAAACTATGGCAACCTCGTTACTGAAAGCTATATTGTGCTAAACTCTTACTTTGTACAGATGACATTTTGAGAGAGCTGCCTCGTTGGTCCAGTGCTTGGTCTACTGGTTGGTCCAACATGTTAACTAATTGTTCACTGGCTTCCAAGCATAATTATTAAACTTGCTAGTCACTATCTTCTTCTTCTTTAGGTGCCTCTCCAAATAGTGAAGGTTGGCAGTCAGAATGGCATATTTTGCCTTGTCTCTCGCGAGACTGAAAAGCTGGGCGGCAATCGCGATCCCAGTCCACTCCCTGATGTTCCGCAACCAAGACTTACTCTTGCGACCGACGCGCCTCTATCCCGCTACTTTGCCCATCATTATGAGTTGCAGGAGCCTGTATCTGTCATGCCTAAGCACATGTCCCAGATAAGCAAGTTTCTGTTTGACAGTCTTCCAAAGTTCGCGATACCAACACGTCACAAGACCTCCTCATTGGTCACCTTTGGCTACTCATTATGAGTGAACGGTATTTTCTGTGAGATATCGCTCATTATGATTTAGAAAAACGATCTAAGTGGGAATACGGGAGACATTTTTAAGCATGGCCATAAAAAAGCTACAATGATGCAGTTAACGCCGAAAATAATTTATGATTAAATAAAACATGATAACTCTTTACTCAATATTTTACTCAGACATAATCCATAAATACTTTTTGACGACCTCCGTGGCGCAGTGCGCGCGCTGTCGCATTATAAAGTTGGAGATCCTGGGTGATTCCCGGCTCGAATCTGGTGGGAGGCTTCGGCCGTTGCTAGTTACCGACAAAGACGTGTCGCCAAGCGATTTAACGTTCCGGCACTATGTCGCGTAGAAATCAATTAGAAGTATGGATTTACCAAATCCCTAACAGTTTAGCCCGCTACCATCTTAGACTGCATCATCACTTACCATCAGGTGAGATTGCCGTCAAGGGCTAACTCGTAGTGAATAAAACAATAAAACTTTTATAATATAGATTGCCGGAAAATCTTGTTATGTTTACATAGCCAATTTTAAGTTTTGAATTTAAACAGTTTTCCTCCATCTAGACCTGCTTAGGCAAGTTTTCAGAAATTTTACAGTCCCCGCCCATTTAATCCTATTTCCTGAGCTAAATCCTTTCAGTGATAATTTGCTTTTCGCAAAAGCGTAGTAGCTGTACAGTATACTTAGTCTTGCATAAGCTGGATAAAGCAATTACTTAACTTTATCCGTTGCAGATTTTTCTGCAGAAACCTTCGATCACGAATGTACCAGATATGCATTTATCAAGAAGTGGCATGAAATATAAGAATTAACTCACTATTTTCGTAAGTCTATCTTGTGACGAAGCCAACCTCCGTTTTTTTTGTCTCGTATTAAAAAGGGGTTGTAAATTTATCACATAAGGTGACAAAATGTAAAATAAGTTTTCTTTCGGGTTTTTGGCTACACATTATAAAACAACTTTACCACTACCTATTTTATTAACTTTACCGCTACCATCTTAGACCACATCATCACTTACCATCAGGTGAGATGCAGCAATAAAATCCTCATATCTTTCAACTATTACCATCATCTCACGAATTAAAATAATGGAAAACATATTATATATGAACACTTCATAGATGCTTCTAATAGGTTTATATGAATAAAGCTATATAGAATTGAAAACAGTACAAAAATACAAAAAAAAATCGAAAATTCTTTAGTAACATTAGCTTCAATTACAAATTCAAATCATCAAACTATTTTAATTTTTAGTTTATGAAGTAAATCTGTTAATGAAGACTTGCTTATTCGTGACGTCTGTAAATATGTTTTTATTTATTTTAATATTAAGCAATTTACTAATGTATTGGATACGAGTGAGCGAGTCTTACTTTTACATTTTTCTCTTATTTTATTACTCTGGCCAGTTGGTTGGTTTTTGCGTACTTGTGAAGTGGCATTCCCAGTACATGGAATTTACGTACCGGATAGAAAATAAATGTAGGAAAACTAGGGTTTAACATTGTCACTTTCAAACCCGACCTTCAGGTCTTTTCCAACCAAAGCATTATCATCTAGCTTGCACCTGTGTAGTCTCAAGTCTCAAGACTAGCTGTATCCTGAGATTTATTTAACCTAAATTTATAAATCTGTCTAGCTCTGAGATAACATTTTCATTATGTTAATTCCAAGTAAACAATAAACAGCAAGTACTTATAATTTGCTATATTCCGCCGATAACCGGGAGATTTGTATAATATAACACCAAAAGTAAAGACGCTTTACTTTTCTCGATTGTGAAGTCAACATCTCCTGAGGATGATCCGGTGTCGGGTCGAAACGTGCGTAGAGGTTCTAGTGGAAGATTTTGTGTGGTGTTATATTATACAAATCTCCCGGTTGTCGGCGAAATATAGCAAATTATCCTTGATTTTTATTGTTTATCATGGACTTCCGCAAAGTAACGCCTGCTTCTATTCATTAATTCCAAGTAAGGCACAGTCCTTGTGTACATTCAATCACGAGCGAAGCCTCTTGGGGAAGCTTGCTAAAAATTAACAGTCCCTAACTCGGTGGCTAAATCACGGGTACGCTGACTCTTATAAAAGAAACCCATATCTTTGAAAGATTACATTTCAAAGGGATTCCCTTGGAAACGCCCTGCCCACGCTCGAATTTCCCGACGGATTGCGGAAAATATATTTTCGTCAGTCCCTATTTAGATTCTCTTACTATATTTAACCCCCACGTTGTCACATCAAATATAATGAGCGAATGACTTCTTTATCTTTGGGCTATGTGCTTAGCGTAATAAAAACATTGATTTTTTGGTTAGTTGAAAATACTTATCTCGCGAAATATTCTTCGAAAATCTATTTAAATTGACACAGCAGTATTTCTTGAGGAATACCACGCTTAAGAGTCGAGTCGAGTAAACTAGTAATTGAGCGGACATGCGACGCGGTGTGTCGGGGTATCCATCGATTTATTAATTATTTATTAATAACTTCTAGCTAGCTAAATATTGCTGGAAAGATAAATAGATATATATTTTTTTATCTGGCTTCAACATTTCACAATGTAATATCAATCTACCTATAAGTAGGGTAGGGTAGGTAAACGTGCAAGCCTTTTAGGCGAGCTAACGCAGCTGGCTCTCGAAAATTTCCATTAATCCTTCCGTAAAGCGAGCTCTGCTTCAAAAATATCACCGTATGTACAAATTTTTATATGAACTGACGCATTAGTCTACGAGCTAGTGGTATATGGTTGTGATCATGTTATTATCTCATGTAGGAGAGAGGGAATTCTAAAGTCAAAGTTTAATTATATTAAGAATTAAAAGTGTAATAAATAAAACACAAAAAATATACAATTTTAATTTACTAAATGAAATAAGTGAGAGTGGGTTCCTTATGCTGTGAGCAAAAAAAGTTACTGGCTAACTTTACTTTTGACTTTACTGATTACACAAAAGATTGTGCTCGTTTAATATATAAACATCAATTCTCTCTTTTTTTCGAAAACAATTAATTAATAGCTTTAACTAAGCTGCAACGCAAAGTAAGATATAGTGATTTTAAACATATTTACGCATATTCAGGCTCCCACTGAAAACCAGCGATGTAGTTGATTGCTGAGTGACCTTTATTTGGTTGATATCTGCGTAAGATCACCTTACGTATAACTATGTTATGTATACTTATATATCGCACAAAATTAATAAAAACTTTTCAGTACAAATGTAATAGCATCCACTGTTCCACTGGAATCAGTTTAAATTTAAGAGCGGTCTATGAGAAAAAAGTCTGGGAACTGTCTATCTATTGAGTAAGTTTATATGCTATCTCATTCACCGGCTCTCGGCTAACATCGTTTACGCCCGCCTATTCATATCGGAATTTTTGGACGGATGGTGGACGAATGGGCAATGCAATTTAGACAACTGTAGCATTGTTGGGTCTTCAAAAACTGTATGAATTTTAAAATACCCGCTTTCATCGCGAATATTGTTTTCAGAAATCTGAAATGCTCAGTTCGAAGAGATTAGTGATTAGATTAGGCGAATATATTTTACGGCATATTTTTGATTACAGATTTTATTTTTATACTACAAGTTGGGCTACTAGCAAAAAAGACGGTAATCTCACCTGATGGTAAGTGATCTTTAAGTCTAAGATGATCTCACAGTATAAGATGGTAGTGGGTTGACTTTGCGCAATGTTGAGCGCTTTGGTCTCATAAGATAACGGTTTCGATCCCTGGTGAGACTATTTAGAAAAATTATTTAATGTAGAAGATTTGAATTTTCTCTCGTTTGATCTGGTGAGAAACTTCGGCCTTAACTAGTTACCACACTTCCTATAAGGACGTGTCATTAAGCGATTTAGTGTACCTTTTCCTATACTTTTCTTTATTTTTAATTAATCAATTAAAATTAATATTAAATTATTCATAATTATTACGCTACGCTATTTTATTATTTACCTTACCTTCCATTTATTGATATACTATAAAAAAAGACTATGTAAAACATAGGTAATAACATCTTAGGTAATAAAGAAATATGTTCAAGAAAATGTAGTTTTTCGTAGGTACATACCGATGAAAACCCTACTTCTGGATTAAAAGCGCTGCCAGACCGACAAACTACCTCGGCTGGTACATACGTTTATTCAGTCTGCCTACGCAATTACACGGTTTTTCCGCGTTAACGTTCACATGAAAGACTCAAGCTACCTCACGACTTATCCGTGCAATGCACAGGTAAAATTGCATTCTTGTAAGAACTTTTGTTTAGCTCAGACTATTTCAATCTCTATTCAATTATATCCAATAATTCAATTATATATTCGGAGAAGATCCATTTTTCTCTCTTTTTTATTTTAATATCTAACATTTTTGGGACTTTGACGGAAACTGATATGCCAGTTCATCATCTCTTAATACCTTACTAATTTGTCATAATACTAACTTTATGGTTTAATATATATAATCATTGGAGCTGTAATAGCCCAGTGGTTAAGACGTCCGCCTTCTAATCAGAGGTCGGGGGTTTGAGCCCGGGCACGCACCTTTAACTTTTCGGAGTTATGTGCGTTTTTTTAAGCAATTAAAATATCACTTGCCTCAACGGTGAAGGAAAACATTGTGAGGAAACCTGCACGCCTGACAGTTCTCCATAATGTTCTCAAAGGCGTGTGAAGTCTGTCAATCCGCACATGGCCAGCGTGGTGGACTATGGCCAAACCCTTCTCATATTGAGAGGAGACCCGTGTTCTGTAGTGAGCCGGCAATGGGTTGATCATGATGATGATGATATATAATCATTATTGATTGGCCTACAACTAGCGACTGTGGCTATTGTGGCACTGAAAGAAAGAATAATAATGTAATTTCTATAAGTTTAATAATTGATAATACATTATTTGACTTAACGTAAAAATAAAACTAACTATTCAGAGTACAATAGAAACAACCTACTTAAGCAGACTCTCTCTTTTTTTTTTGAAAAGCGATAGTTTATGAGCGTGGTGTAGGCTACTTGTTTGCCAAAAAAATGCTGTAGCTCTTAATTTATGAGTTACATTTAAAGTTGTTCCGGTAAACCCCCTTCATGGTGAATCGTACATAGGTGTCTTTTAAACTAACAATGATTAGGTAAATCATATAAAGAAAATATCACTTAAAAAATGCTGGACATAGCCTTTCCGAGACCGCGCCACCACACACGGTTCTCCGCCTTCCTCATCCACCCACTACCAGCAATCCCTTTCAGGTCGTCCTACGCTGGGCGGTACGCGGTCTCCATTCCAGAACACATCTGCCACAACGGCCGTCGGTTCTGCGACAGATATGAACCGCCCACTGCCACTTCAGCTTGCTTCAGGTTCTCCTACGGATACCCTCGTTACGGATTCTTTCCCTCAGAGAAACACCCAGCATAGCCCTCTCAATACCATGCTGAGCAACTTTGGCCTTTTTTTTTATCCAATACAGGTTAGCCCTTGACGGCAATCTCACCTGATGGTAAGTGATGATGCAGTCTAAGATAGTAGCCGGCTAACCTGTTAGGGGTATGGTAAACCCATAATCCAAATTGATTTCTACACGAAATCGTGCCGGAACGTTTAATCGCTTGGCGACACGTCTTTGCCGGTAGAGTGGTAACTAGCCACGGCCAAAGCCTCCCACCAGACCAGACTTGAGCCGGGAACGAACCCAGGGCCTCCAACTTTATAACGAGACAGTGCGCGTGCTGCGCCACGGAGGTCGTCAAACTCGTCGTAATTGTGGACAAGGCCTACTGTGAGCGTCCATACATACATTATTAAAATCAAAGTTAAACTCTCTTTACTTCAGATTACAAAATCTCAAAACGTAGCCTGTAATCTTATTTAATGAATCGTTTGCATTCTCTTGATTTAAAGAAACAAGCCGCTGAGATGTAAAAGACTGTCGCTCATTACTTATTTCTTATTCTGCGTAATCTCTTGTTTATTTTAGGTGGATAATTAACTGAGCGGCCGGTTCGCTTTAGGCTAGGAAAGTTGGAGAGATTTGATATTATAGCAATGTTCTGACTTATATTACACGGGTCGGGGACGGGTCCACTATCAGAAAGATAAGGGTTTTAGGCAGTAGTTCACCACACTGGTCAAGTGGAAATCGGTAGACTTGACGCGTGTTTGAGAACTCTCAGGCGTGCAGGTTTCTTCTCGATGTTTTTTTGACATTTAAAATAAGTGATATTTTAAACGCACAATAACTAAGTTTTAACCACTTGACATCTATCTGACTATCACCTTTCTAAGTTATATTAAATAAGAAGAATTCTGTAACATGCTCCAGAAAAGCAACACTTGCGCTATGGCATTATAAAGTTGGAGGTCGTGCCTTAGCTAGTTACCACCCTACCGACAAAGTCATGTCGCCAGGAGATTTAGCGTTCCGGCACGATGTCGCGTAGAAACCAATTAGGAGTGTGGGTTTGCCATACCCGTAACATTCCAAATATATTTGGAATGTTTAAGAAAACAAAGACAGTGGTATTAAAACATTCCAAAACAAACGCCCATATAAAATCGTACTTGGGAAAAATAACGCCTGTACGTACCTATATATAGAACGACTAGCTTTTTTTTTCTCCGCTGGAAAATGCGTTTACGGGGGAAGCGGAACTGGCAAGACTGCGCCGCTTCCGACAGGGTATGTGGGACTCCCCGGCGGCCAGACTGGCGACCAGAATACCCACTAAAACCCAGAGATGTTCCTTCGCGTCGCCTGGTGGCTGGGTCACGGGACACTCGACCGCAAGAACGAGTAGCTTAAGCATATCAGATTATTAATGATACTTAGTAGTTTGCAGATATAGTTTTGGGTTTATTATTACTAAGCCGCAATAACTAAACCAATAACTTGTTTAAGAAATCTTACAATATATTTGCATTGTTATGCATCATTTGATATTGTCCCTAACAAAGGCACTATGAAACCGTAAACGTGTCTATATGCATCAACATCGTCTGAATAACTGTGACATCAAACAAGATTCCACCCAGGAATACAGTAGAAATACTTGAGCGTCGCCAAAATGATCTCATAAATGCAAACCCTCTCACATAGAAGGCCGTATGTAGGATATGCCGGACATTATAAGACACTCTAGACAAAATTCTTGCAAAGCGTTCCGAGATTTATTTTTCCACAACACTGTCGTGCAGTAGAGAAAATAAAATGGCTGAGAATTTTTAACTTTTCACTTTTCAACAAATCCCTAAAAAGCCAACCTATTTGCTATTGGTAGATATCACAAACATTGAGGAATTTATCCAGTTAGGGCTGTTTTGCAATTTGCATTGCTCGTGGAAGTCTGTGGTGTAATTAACCTGTAAATATATTGGAAATATGCAATAACCGGTGACCACAAGCTTAATATAATATGCGAGTGAATATGCTAATTTTACATCAGTGTTTCAAAAAGCTCTCCATAGCTTGCTTTGAGAGAGCCGCTCTACACCCAAACCGCTAATGGTTGAAGCTTCAAACTTCACTCCTCCCCCCCCCCCCCAACGCCAACCCCAAAGCCTCTCTCATTTAGAAACGCCCCAACTCCTACAATCTGGACGCTACCAAAGTAGGCTAAAATAATCACAGCGTCTTTGCACGCACAGTTGGTGTACCCAATTTCTGAGGTCATCCGGTTGCTATTATTCACAAAGCGGCCTACAGATCAGAACTACCATATTCTCACAAGGGTTGCCTTTAAGGGAACGTTCTCATATCAATGTCATCAAACCCTGGGAGAGAGACGAGCAGTCTCTCTAATATCTACTAAGGTTATCAGCTATTGTCAATTCTTAACAATAGCTCCGTGATATCACCATGGGCTATACCTGAAAATCAGCACTGCAGTGAACTGTTCAACCAATTTCTAGACATATAAGTTATAGATGTTTAAGTTTGTACTTGGGCTCCAGGATTCCAAGGGAAATAAATATATAGATAGATATTATTGTTGTTTTTGGTTTTTGGAAACCTTGGAAGCGACTTGTATCTTTTATTTATGCTGAATAAACGCAATTTTTATTTTTGTTTTTTATTTAAACAAAAATATCCTAATGCGTACCTATAAGTCGTTCCCTAGCTTCAAGACTGGGCACTTGGGCCTTCTGGGCCTTCTCTCTTATAGGAGATAGCAATTAAGTGACTCAGAGAGTTAAGTTGTTCCAAAACTGTTTAACGGATATTTATAACATGTTTACAAATATCACATTTTGGTGATGATACGTGTTAGGACTCTGAGACGTAATGTAAGAGAAAAGCTCAATACCGAAGAGACAATCTGGGAAGGATGATTCATAATAAGTAATAAGTAGAAAAATCATATTACGATATTAAGGATTATATAAATAATAAAAAAGCTTGGGTGTGAATTGCTCTATCTCCATAGGTACTATAGTTTATTATTCATTATGTGAGATGGTGACAACGAAAAAAAACCCGGCTAAGTTTGTTGTGAAGAAGAAGCTTCTTAGACCCCTCATAGCTTTAGTTTTAAGTTTACGAATTTAGTTATCACCAAGAAATAACTACTATGTAAATTATTGACGCGTCAAAAGTGCCTTTTTAAGGACTATTTGAATAAAGATTATTTTGAATTTGAATTTGAATAAGTTTAAGCAGTAGATTAACGGGAGCAGATTTAGCAAGTACTATTCTTAAAGGTCTGGAAGAAAAGTAGGTTTGGTAAGGCCTGTAAGTTATTCCATGTCAACTCTGCTTGCCGTAACGTGTTGTCTATAAAATCGCCCGCTGTTTCATATTATTATAAAACTAGGCCAGACTGACCCGTTGTGTTTTGCATGCAAAAATGACGCTTCTTTTATGTTCTTTCGTATTATAATTTTCCAAGCTACGTGCCCCGCGTATTTTATACTTCGCATTCGCAATTTTTTGGGCTAAGTCGGTTACTCTGGTTTTCTGTATTTGATGCTATAGAAGCTTCAGGGTTATTAGATGGCATTTATATAGTCTATTTAATGAATGATTTGACTACGACTAGTATTAATTATCTTCAACAATTTATACTTCGCGCTTAAAAGGCATCGAGCAATCAGCACTCTCCTATGAAATATATTTGCAAACGTAACGTACGTAAGCTTGTAGAAAAGTCCTACTATAGTGTACAGGATTATGTAAATGATAAACAAGCATGGGTATGAAATATTGCTCTAATAAGATAGCTCTTAATATAATTTTAAGTGGCATGTGAGATGGTGATGACAAAAAGAAAATTTACCTGGCTAAGTTTGTTGTGGGCTTCTTCATAGACCGGGGCGCGTTGGAAACCCTCATAGCTTAAGTTTTAAGTTTACGAATGTAGTTATCACCATCAAATCACAACTATGTAAAGTATTGACGCGTCAAAAGTACCTTTTAAAGGACTATTTGAATAAAGATAATTTGAATTCAAATAAAAAAAATAACTAGTTTTTGACAGCGACTTCGTTGCGGAAATTATGACGTCCACTCGAATTTTCAGTCGATACATCATCGCTATAGTGACGTCATCGCAACTTTATTTCACATATTTCCAACTTATTAAAAAATTTTTTTTAAATAAAATTTCACTTACTTCAACGGTGAAGGAATACGTCGTGAGGAAACCTGCATACCTGAGAATTATCCATAATGTTCTCAAAGGCGTGTGCAGTCTGGCCGTGGTGGACTATGGCCAAACCCTTCTCATACTAAGAGGAGACACATGCTCTGTAGTGAGCCGGCAATGGGTTGATCATGATGATGATAATGATGTTTAATGATTTGAGTTGTAAAGCCGCGAATACCTCATCTATATGAAGCCGTTTATAAAACTGACTATGAGTATGAAATATTTTATTTATTTTTATTTATTTATTTGAATAAGGTTTGCTAGTGATTTATACAAATGACTCAAATTATCTACAGTTAAATTACATGTAAGATGTATGTTAAATCATTTTAAAGCGAACACTACATGCATAACATAAACCAAGTAAACAGAAAAAAAGTCAAAATCAATTTACTAAAATAAAATAAACATAAAAGAAAAAAACCAGAACTAAGTTCTAGTTAAATATTAAGTGAAATCAGCAAGATCGTTTTATGATTAATAAAATTTAAAACAATGTTACTTGTTAATAAGTTGATACATAATCAGTTTGACTGGCTTATTAAGGCACTTATTACTAGTTTCCGAAACGCTGCAGGTGAATTTTCTCACATAACTGGGAACATTTCTCTTCATTAAAATCCTTGTACAAAACTTCCGAGACTTTTCCCTGCCTACACGCCAATTACTTGCTAATACGTCACTCAGCGTTGGCGTGTACCTACAGCGTAGGAATTTATAAGGAGAACATTTTGAATTCAGAGTGGGATTACAATTCCTGCGCAAAAGGTAAGGAGCTTACCTTAGAGAAGGCAAGCAAACTAGTTATTTTTTCTTTTAGGTTTCCTAAAGACCGACCCGAAAACCACTGAACCGTAAATAAGAATTTCTCCATAAATAAGAGAACCTTTATTACCAGTTTATTTTATACCAGTAACAATAAGTAATCAGTTTTAAATAAGGATATTTGTAAATAAAAGCAGCAGAAAAAGCGCCGTACGTAACATTTTTAGTGGCGTTCGCTGATCGAATGGTTGGAACGTAACGTTATACATATACTGAAGACGGCCCAGGAAAGCTGCCAAAGTATCCTGCGATAGCAGACAAGTTAGATTCTCCTCTCCTTTGGAAACTTACACAGAGAACTAAATCCCTATTAAGTATTTTATTGTTCATAATATAGTTGTATTGAAATTGTCCGAATAAATAAATAGTATATACTACACAACAAGAATAATAGACGTATATAAAAAAAGACGTATATATGGATTGAGGAACCACTAATAACGCGTTTTATCGAAATAAATTAAGAAATTAAATGGCATTAAATCGCAATTATAAGACGTTATAATGACGATAAAATATATTTAACTATCAAAACAATATTATGTTTATATTTGTATAACTTAGGAGATAATGCCTTATCAATAATTTAATCTAATACGTGTGCTAAGGTCTACGGCTATTTGTAAGGTACGAGGCTCATATTATGATTTCACGTCAATACTCGTAAATCAACGCGGGTAAAACCACTGAGAATACAAAACCAGTATATAATGTGTTTTATATTATGTTGTAATTTGATTTCTTAGGTACCGAAATATATTGGCTAGTGGCTAATTACTTATGTATGATACTTGAAATATGTTCAATTGTAAAATGTGGTAGAGCTCAGGGTACTCAATTTCCGATTGATAGTCGATACTTGCAGTACCTACTTAAAAGGATATTATAAAAGTCAGTGTAGGTAGGTTTTCTACTAGGTTTACATTATATGATAAGTCTCATACGCAACCAGTTGTATGAAATGCAAGCATAGCAATTTTAGTAATTGTTTCATTAGAATTGTTAAAGTCACAGGCGCAGAAAGACATTTTCTGAGAAATCTGTTATCCATTATGTTTAGCATAGGCCTCAGAGATGAATCATACATGGTTCAAAAAAATTAATACGAATGAATACACCACACAAAAAAACAGAGAATAAAAACTGAAAAAGCAATGCAAGATAGTACAATACAATTTAGTACGGTAAAACCACACTCCTAATTGGTTTCTACGCGACATCGTGCCGGAACGCTAAATCGCTTTGCGACACGTCTTTGTCCGTAGGGTGGTAACTAGCCCGGCCGAAGCCTCCCACCAGACCAGACTCGAGCCGAGAATCGAACCCGGGACCTCCAACGAAATAAAATCAAATTAATTTTCGGCGTTGCGAAGTGTACCTAATCAGCTAAGCTGCTTGGAGCAGAGTGGTGAATGGAATCTCTATACAACTTTTTCAACAAACAGAGAAGCCCTGTTACCAGCTAAGTGACGTTAAAAAGCTGCAAGCAATGAGTAGTATTAGTTAGTTAGTTAGTAAGTAAATAATAGGTACCATTTATGTAAAGTTTTTGCATGGATTTGCATAGCATTTTTAATAAAGCCGATACTTAACCTACTTTGCCCGATCCGCAAGTTAATGAGGAGCTGAGGGGAATGGGGAAGGGGGGGGGGGGATATTAAACTCCGGATCAGTTACTACAACTCATGTTTTATGATGAATGTGACTAATTTAACCTTTCGTGACTAAATTTATTATTTGTAGCGACAAAAATAAATACCTAATCAAACCAAATTATTATACAATAATATTGAAAAATACAGTAGGTAAGCAATAGGATTTTAGTTTCGTATCTCATGAACATTGTTTGAAATAGTTTAAATTCTTAACACATACGCATACGCTCATCGATCAAATGGGTTCGATTCCCGGCTTGAGTCTGGTATGGTGATAGGCTATGGCCGTGGCTAGTTATCACCGTAGCGACAAAGACGTGTCGCACGTTACGGCACGATATTGTGTAGAAACCAAATATGTATGGAGAGTATGGGATTACGATTTTCCTAACAGGTTATCCCGCTACCGTACCGTACCAGACACCCCACCGTCGCCGTCGTCATCACTTACCATTAGGTGAGATTGCCGTCAAGGGCAACAGACAAAACGTCTACGGTGTATAGAATTTAAATATTTATGGTATTTTTTCTTTACAGCGCACAACTACAAATTTGCACCTTCCAAGTTAAATTTGATACTGGCTTTGTAGCCGTTCACGATCTACCATCTCGTATCATCTCCGACAGTGGTGTCTATTTCGAACCTATAATAATTGTTTTTTTTAAAAACCTTGTATTTCACTCCTTCTCCACTAAAGCCAAAGTGAAAAGAGTAACACTACTATTTGATATGCTCGACTATATAATCTATATATATAAAAATCAATTGCTGTTCGTGGGTCTCGCTAAAACTCGAGAACGGCTGAACGAATTTATCTTATCTTGGTCTTGAAATGTTCGCGGAGGTCTAGGGAAGGTTTAAAAAGTGAGAAAAATTCAAATAATTGCCGGGAAAACCCTAAAAACAGCCCTTTTCTTTTCCCCATATAAAGTGAGTCAATTTGAACTTTATTGCTATTTAATAAAGTTCATATTAAATTATAATCACTCACTGTTGTCTAAGAAATATAGGTGCGTTCCTAACTACAAAGAGTCAATTTGCAATTTATATTTAGGCAATATTTTATCCCGGTATTTCCACGGAAATGGGAACTACGCGGGTGAAACCGCGGGTCTCAGCTAGTATATAATATATTTGCGGACAACCTGCCAATGTGATCTTTTCTTCATCGAATCATCATCCTAATTACGTTCCCACTGCCGAATGTAAGCCTTCAATCTGATAGAAAAGGTATACAGAGTTAGCACCCCCAAGACTGCTCCCAGTGGACTTAGTTCGAACGAGACCGCTCAGACGCTGAGTAAAGATTTTTAGAGCATCAGTCAGTGATAATGGCTTAACGTGCTTTCCTAGGCAGAGAAGAAGATTAAGAGTCAAATTCAGTCACCCATCCAAATAACAACTGAGATCCAAGTTGTTTAACATGCTCAATTGTCCGTTTTGCGCTTTACAACTTAATAGTTTTTTCAGCCGTACCAGATGATTATTCAACATAGGACGAATGCTATATCTTAGTATACGGGATAAATCCCAATATCCCAATCAAAGAACAGATTTTAGAGTCACTCCAGAGCAAAGCGATTGTTACATCAAAAATCCCGAATATATAAGGTGCGTCCAGGATGAAAACAGCTCTAACCCTGCATTTAATACTTTTTTTTTCGGACTGTCTATTAGCTGTGCTAAATCTATTGGTTGCCACAGCGTAACCGGGCTGTTCTGTCGTACTGGCGAGCTTCGGAAAGAAGCTCTACCAAAAGAAATTTTGAGCCCTGGGGCTCGAAGAAACTAAGGGAACGTCTGCCTAAGGGCGCCTCGTTTGAGGCCGAACTTTGGCTTAGGCGACGTTTGAGATAACGGCCCCCCCGTTATCTCAAACGTCGCCTGTCAGACGGTGAGATTTGATAATGTACTTTTCACACCTCATACTAACTCGATATTTTAATGTATCGGAAATAAGTTTTGGACATCGACTAAATAAATCAACGTAAAGTTACTCAAACAAGCGTCGAACCCAGTGAGATATTATCACAGCTGCTTTCTAGATGCTATCACAGGATGGACGGTTTTAAACAGAAATACCAAACACCTCCAAAGATACGAGCCAGAAACTGTTAACGGATATGTATTCGACAAATTGCACTATTAGCTCACCACGCCTCCATGTACATTTAGAACTTCGTGGCAATAAAAAAAAAATTAAACACGTGTTCCTCACCTGTGTTATAGATATGAGAAAAAAAAAACAAAAAAAAAGTTAGAATACTTCATTAATAAACTCTATCAAAAAATCCACTGAATTTACCATTCAACAGATTAATAAAAAAAAAATTAAAAAAAATTAAAAAAAAAAACAAACACGTGTTCCCGAAGTGTATCGCAGAAAAGATTTAGAAAAAAAAAGAATCGTGGTCCCATTAAGCTGCAATGCACATATAAAACAAATCTGCTTACCGCAAAATCCGATACAAATTGCAATCCAATCCCGTAAACAGTTGTCATTATCACACCCATATCCACTTGGCATCACTCGCTATCACAAATTATCACTAAACAAAACACGAAAAGTCAATACGGTTCACAGATCTCGAAAAATCAGCGGCAATATGTACGCCATCTTATTTTGACGGGAAACTCTTCGCATTCCATTTTTGAAATACCTTATTGGCGGGATGGAGTGACTTTTAATATTTTTAATTTATAAAGAAAATGAAATGGCAATGGTCTTGGGTTATTCAGCGAGCACGCGTGCGCGTATCCCCTCGATATTTCGCGACTGAGTGAACGGACGTCTGTACCTGTTATTTTTCGTGGTGGCGCGTGCGTACAGAGGACCGTTCCCGGTTCAACAATTATTTAAACCGCTTGTTACGTACACCGTAATTAGAGACAATTTTCACTTCGAGCCTTTACCATTAAAACCTCTCTGAAATTTCCTTTACTTATTTTGCTTTTAAAGCTTTAAAAAAGTTCAGCCAGCCGTGTGTGTATATAACTTTCAGAGCATGTTCTCGTATATACAACCTCCTTTACCTAGAAAGGAGGCTTTATTTGGTTAACAATGTAACAACAACAAAATATAAAAAATATATTAAAAAAAATAACAGTTAAAAAACTGTTTATTTTTAATAAAAATAATATTATATTATCAGAAACTTTTTCAAATAGTTTAAGGATTTATTAGTTAAAAAATGTTGTCTATGGATAGCATTTCGTGTATGCATACCGCACTTCTGCCCTCCAGCGTTCTTAATACGTCTCCACACATGGCATGCCCGCCGGGCAGGAGAGAAGGGTCACGTAGGCATAGTAACCATATTACCGACATTAGCTGGATAATCTTGCTCAAGCTCTATTAAAACTAATATAGAGCTTCATGTCCAGACTATAATATTAATATATGGACAAATATTACTACTAGTAGTACTAGACCCACTAGGAGTGTTGACCACATTATAAAGTTGGTCTTGGGTTCGATTCTCGGTTCGAGTCTGGTCTACTGGGAGGCTTCGGCAGGGCTAGTTAACACTCTACGTTCGACAAAAAAGTGTCGATGTTATGTTATGTTATGTCAAAGTTAGTGGGCTAAACTGTTAGTGGTATTGGTAAAGCCATAATCCTAATTGGTTTCTACGCGACATCGTGCCGGAACGCTAAATCGCTTGGCGACACGTCTTTGTCGGTAGGTTGAAATAAAATAAATAGCAACGGCCGAAACGTCCCACCAGACCAGGAAATCGAACCCAGGGCAACTTTATAATGCGACAGCGCACGCGCTGCGCGGTTTTCAATTGACCGTCTCGGCTTTACCTTGCAGCATGGTAGCCCTACCCGACCCTTTGTACGCAAGATGCATACGAGAGAGTGGAGACAAAGGACACAGCATGTAGTACGAGATGCCGCGTTAGTCCTTAACTCCTTACATCTCGGTAGTTATGTGAATAACAGTTTTTACGGCTTACCCCACTCGACCCTACCCGCAATGCCTAGTCCAAACTATACTATACTAATCTATATATAAAGTAGTAGCCTAGTATTGTATATATCGGCGCAACAATACTTTAATATTAAAATTAAAAGTTAATTTATAATTATAATTGCTAAAAATCATTAATTAATTTCCAACTGTTTTGTAAACAAATCCCCCCTCTCAAATTTGTTATTAATAGGAATATTCATTGTCTCTGGAGACGGAGTCATTCCGACACTAGTAGTCGAACAGTACGGAGGTCTGAGTTATTGTTGTCACTCATCTATATTAAATAAACGATATTTCAGGTATCTATAGTTTAATTTCCTGTCGCTTTGCAAAGTAGTAACAATAGTAGAGAATGACATCAGAAATGCTCACGTCATCATTTTTAAAAACAAATTGGCGCCATTATCGCCGTCTTATATATTTTTTGGCTCACTACAACTTAGCCTTGAATGCAATTCTGGTGGTATGTAATGCAGTCTTTCTACACTACAAGTTAGCCCTTGACGGCTATCTCACCTGGTGGTAAGTGATGATACAGTCTAGGATGGTAGCGGGCTAACCTGTTAGGAGTGTAGTAAGTCCTCACTCCTAATTGGTAACTAGCTTAGGGCCAATGCCTCTCACCAGACCAGACTCGAGCCGGGAATCGAACCCAGGACCTTTAACTTTATAATGCGACAGCGCACGCGCTGCGCCACGGAGGTCGTCACAGGCTGACCTGTTAGGAAAATAACAGTTTTATTTAGCCATACCAAAACGGTTTCAACACGACATCACATCCAAGGCGATAGCCTGCCACTAGACCAGAAAAATAAATTTCCAAATTAAACCTGCCGGGAATTGAACCCAGGACCTCTAAGGGCGTAAGAGAGGGCGTCACATTTGAAAGTTTGTCTGTCTTTTCTTTATTTGTAACCGGTATTCTGTTCATCAACAGCACAGATCCCCTGTAGATAAATAAGGGTATCTAAAAACACATCCTTTGCTACCTTGAGACGTTATCACAGCAATACGATCTTGGCAAAATTACGGAAGGATTTTTATCCCGGGAAAACTAAAGGTTCCCGCCGAAATTGGAGGTCTTTCTGATAAAAAGTTACTCATATATGAATACCTAACTATATTATCTTGAAAGAGTTATTTTAGTTATCGAAAGCGAATAATCCCGTCCGAATCGATTCATCAATCCACAGTTACACAGACAGACAGAAAAACTTGACTAATTATAATTAATACGATCTTTATCTTTAGATAAATACAGCTTTAAGGGTCATCATATTCAAAAGAAGTAGGTACCAAGAAAATGCTTTGGGTCTACCAAAATAATTGTTTGAAGACTTTCATTTCATTTCGGTGGGACTTATCTAAAAGTCTTATCTAAAAGCAAGCAACAAATTGCAATATAATATGAACGATTGGACAAATTCAAAAACAGCTTTTTACATATATATTACTGGCATCTACGAAGCTTCATATATAATTTATTTTCCATTTTTTAATTCGTGAGATGATTGGTTGCGTTTTAAAAAAAATATCACTGGTTTCAACGGTGAAGGAAAACATCGTGAGGAAACCTGCACTGAGAGTTCTCCATAATGTTCTCAAAGGCGTGTGAAGTCTGCCAATCCACACGTGGTCAGTGTTGTGGACTATGGCCAAACCCTTCTCATATTGAGAGGAGACCCACGTTCTATAGTGAGCCGAGAATGGGTTGATCATGATGATGATGACCACTCGTCAACTTTTTTTTTTAATCCACTACAAGTTAGCCCTTGACGGCAATCTCACCTGATGGTAAGTGATGATGCAGTCTAAGATGGTAGCGGGCTTACCTGTTAGAGGTATGGTAAACCCATACTTCCTAATTGTTTTCTACGCGACATCTTGTCTTTGTCGGTAAAAACTAAAGCTAAGAAAATAAATCCCAGTTCTAAGCAGAAGCCCGAAGCAAACTTAGCAATAACAAAATAGTCATGATAAATCATGATGAGCCATGAAGTTAGAGCAATTCACACCCAGGTTCTTTATTGTCTATATAATCCATAATTTCCAAATAGGATTTTCCTATAAGCTTTCGTTTTATGAAAACTTTTAAAGTTATTGTTAGATATCTCCAAGATTTCGATACGTCATTCGTTATAAAATAAAGTACAATTTCCTTTGAATGAGTTGCTAATTTTGTCCAAAACGGCACTACATAAACATGTAGGTGTCTTTAAAAATTATCATTGCGTTACAGTCCATTTTTTCTTGAATTTTGCAATATTTTTATTGACGTACAAACATTAAATAAAATTAAAGACAAATAAGTATAGATAAACATTTATCCTGCTTAGGACCTACCTCAAGCAACGTAAATGTTTTGTTTCTCAGGTCTAAGTTCGGGATACAAGTTAATAATGGTTCACTCGCCGAGCTCAGTTTTAATTGCTTTAACTGAAGCGTGGGTATTCATTATTGAGCGTGACATGACATGACATACGTGACATTTACATTTCCACCCTCCTGCAGCGTAATCACTCGGTAATTTGATTAAAATACTTTCACGGTTCCAAGGGTATGGTAATTGAAGACTGCAAGCAAATACGTCACAAACTACAGTTGCATTATTTATAAATTACTTAAAAAACAAAACAAAAAGAAATTACCAATTAATGACGAGTTAGTAAAAAACTGTGATAGCCTAGTGGATAGGAAGTCCGCCTCCTAAACAAAGGTCGGGAGTTTTTCGGGAACTTTTCAGAGTTATGTAACTCGTGCGTTTTTAAGCAATGAAAATATCACTTGCTTCAAAGGTGAAGGAAAACATCGTGAGGAAACCTGCACGCCTGAGAGTTCTCCGAAATGTTTTCAAAGGCGTGTGAAGTCTGCCAATCCGCACATGGCATGCGTGGTGGACTGTGGCCAAACCCTTCTCATATTGAGAGGAAACCCGTGCTCTGTAGTGAGCCGGCAATGGGTTGATCATGATGATGACGATTAGATACTTAATCGGATCTTAGTGATCCGATCCGAAACCACATAACTTTCAGGTATTTACAATTTGAAACGTTATGATACTAAAATATATTTATAGTGCATTTTGAAGGACAACGTACAAGTAAGTAACAAACTGAACAAATGTTTCTTATACCTTCTCAAATTGTATTTTGAGATCAGACTTTTAGCTACTTAGAGGTATTGAAGATGATATATTTATATAAAAAGCGGTGATAGCCTAGTGGTAAGAGCGTCAGCCTCCTAATCAGAGGTCGGCGGTTCGAATCCTGGCACGCACCTCTAACTTTTCGGAGTTGGTTTCTAATCATCATGAAAAATGTCTTCACGTCTGCAAATTCTAATATATAAATCTTCTAATATAAAATTCTCGCGTCACAATAAACAATATTTATGTTATTTTTATATTCCCTCATCATTCACAGTGCTCCATGCACACACACATATATAATAATAAATAAGTTATTTTTATTCTACAATAGAAATTCCCTAGAAATAATTTATATGCCAAAACACCGTTTGCTGGGTCAGTTAATATATTATTATGTTGTTTCTTGTCATAAACTTCTAAATATATAAATTCATGTTTTATTGTTATTTTTAATATATGTATATATTTATATTTATTATTTTTATTGATAATTTGTATTATATTTAAAACTTGCGCCGTTACCCTCTGTTTTTATTTAATTCTTTCCCCAAGGGTTGTCTGGAAGAGATTGCTTAAGCAATAAGACCGCCTTTGCATACTCAGGTGTTAAGTGTTCCGTGTTGTTGATTCTTTAAAATTTGTTGCAATAAAGAGTATTTTTTTTATCTCTCGCATCCTTAATATAAGTACTTATAGACAGTTGAGTACCTTCTTAAAATCAAGGATCAATTTCACACAGAAATTGATACCTCATTAGGAAACCAAACTGCGTATAACTAACTTAATCTAAAGTAAAAACAACGTCTAATTATACAGAAATTACAAAAACTCCTAATTAGTAGAACATGGCATGCCATTAACACTCGTGTAATTTTCCCGACGTCACGACATTATTTCCCCTAGGGTTAGAATTCCTACAAACCCTGACTTAATTGTATGCTGTCATGTTGTACGTAACTTGAAAGTGTTTTATGTCAATTGAGTAAATATTCTATTGCGTTTTTACACGACTATCTAGTACCTAGTGGCTAGAAAGTATGGTTCAAGCTAATTAGTTTGGTTATATATCAAACTCAGCCAAGCCTTTAGGCACTGTACGCTCATCTCCGTAAAAAAAACGTTTGAAAAGTACTTTCGTACATCTTAGTTATCAGGAATCTTTCAAATTCAAGTATGACTAATAAAAAGTTGGAAAATGGGAAAACCTTGGAACTATATTTATTATATACCTACCAATTAAAATTTAATTATTTATTTATTTCTAATTTAAATCGAATATGGAAGCGTCCATAGTTTGTTAGTATGTTAGTAACATTTTATCCTTAATTAAAATACTTATTCATTTTTAATTATGAATTTTTAAATAGCATGATGGCTGCCGAATTACCGAACGCTAGGACGAATTCTCTACTGTCGAGCCCTAGGGCTTAAAGAAGTCCGTGAGTAACCTTAAACCCAACATCAGGTGGAAAAATTAGCTTTATCTATTTGCCTTATTACTACTACTTTATTTATTTATCTTATTAATCACAACGTCAGGTGTAAATCGAAGTCCAGGTAAAACTCAAAGAATTCCTATGTACCTATCCATAAAAGGATGTTTTAATGCAGCATGATGGTCCTAGATTATTAAATCCCGCGGCAAGATAGTATTATGGTAGTTTGACCTAGTTCCGACCTTACAAATCGGTCGATGCAAAGATCGCCCGGCCAGCTTGCTGCGGGCTTCAAAGACCTGGGCGTGTACCGTTGTCGCTTTAATGTTCTATGTTAAACAAGTATTTATCATTCAAGACCGACTGGTTACATGAAGCAAAAGTAAGAATGCCCCCCCTTCTTATCAACAAAAATTAATGCTAAAGAATTTAACATATACAGGTACCTATCGAAATTAATGGAGGTCGAATTGCGTCGACTAGCGCCTCCTAGTTTTTACGCCCTGATGGAACGAACCGTTAAAGACGGCCTTATCACCAACACCTTCATTAATATTATTAAATGTAAGTGTCCATTTTTAGGTCTATTTTATCAAAAAAGTAAATGTATATTTATATGATTTTATATATTGTAATGCTTGTGTTCTACCACAATCAAAAATGTATTTTTAAAACAGAAGTCATAAATTAACGAATTTTACATTTTGGTGCTCATGATAACTAAAACTCCGCAAGCTCTTTTTAATCTGGCATATAATTTTCTTTGGCCTAGTTGCGACCTTGCAATACGGTTGATGTAACTTCAAACATGTAGTTTGACAAAAAAAACTTAACTTGACGATGCCAGTCGTACGAATGTCACTTTTTTTACCGTATTGACTTTTTTTTTTAAATGGCTGGCTCTTTTAATATACCGCGCAATGGCAGTTGCCTGTTCAACATTAAAAAAAACTCCAGAGCTTACTTTGAGAGAACAGTATACCCCCGACCCGAACGCCCTCAAAAAGAGGCGACCAAAATACCTCCTCGACGTACCCGACGACCAACTGACTTCAGACAACGCTTCCCAGGTAGCTCATACACACACAACCTAGCACAGCGTCCTCGCCGGCGAAGACGAGGTACCCGATATCTGACGTCACCGGACGTGGGTCTCATCCACGTTCACCGGGGCGCTCGGACTGAGATCCCAGTCCAACAAACCCAACATGACCCAACGTGACCCTAAGCCGAGGTCAGTCTCACATGAGACACCCTTAGGGGAACGTTGCCCAGATGTCGTCGAGCCCAAGTGCTCTTATCTCAGGCTGAACTTCATGCTCGCCAAAAACCCCGATGACTCAGTAATAACTACTTGGTTATTTGCAAATGTCCATTCGAAACAACATTTGCCTGTTGCATGTTATATATGTACTTACCAATTTCTTCTGTTAACTGTCATACAATACAAGTAGGTACCATATAAGATTGTTTACTTACTATAAATAGTCCATTCGTGTCCAGTCCATAACATTAATGATAACTAGTCACATTCCACTAAATAGGTGGAGTAAAAGTAATACATATTATAAATGAATGAAGAATAAATGACAATTTAATTGTCTCAAAATACCTGATAAAGTACCTAGGTGGCTAGTTTAAAGAATAAGTTCTTATTTTAGTAAAATAGAGAAGTTAATAAAGCCCAAAATTGCTTAATAAGGCCTCTCACATGCTCGAGCAGTTCTATCTTCCAAACAATTCAATGCTGTCTCAAGGGAATAAGATCAATATTATCATAATTATCGGTGGTATATGCTGAGGTAGGACGTAGAAGGCAATGATCTTAGAAGTAGAGGTCGTGCTTACTTTGTGGTGGCAAGAGGGCTATAGAAAAATGAAATTGAAATAAAACTAAAATCAACGACATCTTTTAGACTTGGCCGATGAAGCTTCGAAGGCAGTTTCGTAAGATTTTTGAAATCACATTGTACTCTATGGTTTAAATCTGACGTTAGTTACAAATATGCTAACTAGATGGCGCTGTTTTGAAGGCGTGAAATGGGTTATTTCTACGGCTATTTAGACTATAAAACCAAACGCGTCTGTATTAGTGCTTCGCAATAGAAATTGCAGTTTCAGGTACCAATTACTGCCGCGAACTGTGAGGATGAAGGGATGCTTGAAATATTGTCAACAATCACAGAATATTTCCCCAAAATAGAGAATTTATATTGGTTTTCTTTAACCTATAACGTTGTGTGATCATTTATTGCAGTGACATACAAATAACTGTACCGTACCTTCGGTTGAAACCAGTTATAAAAGGTAGTTCTTGTGCAGACTATTTTCGTAAATTCCCCAATTACACACTAAGACGTAATTGATTCATTAATAATTCTTCACAGATTAATAAGTTAGTGACAATTTCCAGTCCATTTTATGCAAAATTATAAAGGTTATATATAAATAAAACAAAATGTTGTTTATAAGTAAATTTTATTGGCTTAGCCCTGCTTCTGCGCCAGTTCTCTCGCCTTAGCCTTCTCCAGCTTAGCGATCCTTGCGTTGGACTTGTTACCCAACACACCACCTCCCCAGTGTCTACGGAGCTCCTCATACCGCTCGTTGAAGTTTGTCCTGATGGCTTCCACCACCTTCGAGAAGGAGGCTCTGTCACCAGACTCCACCTATGATGAAGGATTAAAATTATTATAACTTCTACATCCTTTTCAATTCTAGAATCAATAACGTATTTTGCTTATTACTATTCTCTTTCTATACGAAAATTGTATAATTTTGATGGCATATTCAGATTATTCTTTTATGGTGGTAGAAAGGATTTTCCTCATGGCATTTGGATAGCAAATAAATCATCATAATATGACCATCTTCTTTTCTACATTTTTAAATATGTATATAATATAAATCATTAACTTGTAAGCTCTAATTTTGTAATGTTTTAATTGCTTGTAAACAAAATTTTGATTTAAAAGTTTCATAGTTTGACAAGAAGTCAGTTCTTGTCAAACTATTACTCTCTCTTTTTGATAAACATGAGAGTAACCAGAGTTATAATTCGGTACTAACTGAAATGAGTGTTAATAAACAATGAATTAGAAGATAGTAATCTAATCCAGATCTACTCTCAAATTAAAAATTTACTTAGCCATATAATTTAATTTCAAAATAGGTTTGGGAGGCATATTAATAGGCAATGATGTATGACACAAGACTTAGATTAGGGTGCATACCTTACTCTGTATGACTTCAGTGAAATTGTTGATTTTTTTATGATTTAGAACAAACATTAATACTCTCATTAATCTCTCACCTATTTTGGATCAAATAAAAAGTTGTCAAATTTAAAAATCTGGATGTACTAACATTTGTGAGTGCTAAACACGTGCAAGTCTTCCTGTGGACCAGTGCTCCAAGACGAGACTTTCCCTTTACAATACAGTATGGGACACCCATCTTACGGCACAGGGCAGGCAGGAAAAGTACCAACTGTAAATAAAGAATCAAGTTAGTATTAGGAATTATTTTATACTGTGGTACATTGCTGGGGATCAAATTGGATAGAGCCAATCAGTGTTAAAAAGCTCGATATTTTTCACCCGCATGGTAAATAAGGGAAATTATTAACATCATTTTGGCTGCAAAACTAATTTTCGATAAAAAACATAAGATAAGTTAATTGGAACATCCCATTGTTTGAAAAATAATTGTTTAATTATATATTATTTTGCTTATGGTTTTGTAACCAAGTTTTAGCAATTAATAACATAGGATTCAACACCAACATTCTTTCAACTAGATTTCATAAAAATCTAACAGTTTCTTTACATAGTAATAAAAAATCAATTACCACATCATCAAACACAAGCCAGAAAAATATGTGCAGATTGAAATAGTTTTTAAATGAAAAGCTATACATACCTCGATGGGGTCAACATCATGTGCAATGACAACCAGTTGTGCCTTCTTCTTTTCAACTAGTTTTGTCACTGTATTCGTTCCAGAACGCACAGTGTTGGGCCTCTTTGCAGGGGGCTCATCTTTCTTGGCAACCTGTGAAAGAATAAAACAGCAATTATAATTGTTCAAAATTGTATGATAGTATGGTGGAATTGAGTTTTCATCAGAGATCTTGGTGGAAATGGTCTTCATGGCAATCTGAATAAAATTTATGCATCATGGTGAATGTAGTTTAGCAACTCTTCCAGCAAAACTTAATTAGCTTACATAGATGATATGTTCAAAAGCTTGTCACTATGAATTTATCACTGCACTAGTGGTCACAAAATATATTATTTCTTTTAAGTCACTAACATTTTATTGATTTATTTTGTTAATTGTTTTAAAAGCAGTTACCTTTGCTTCAGCAGCCTTCCTTAGACGTTCTTTCCGGACTGCTTCAGTCTCAGGTCTGTACTTCTCCAGGATCTTGAATAGACCCTTTGCTGAAAAGTTTTTCATATTAATTAATAATGAAACTTTAAAGATTAAATATTATAACATAATATTGATATTTCAGAGTTAAAAAGCTCGTATAGTTTTATGATAATCACAGTAATCATCGTTGCATTTGGTTGTTCATCATTTTAATTTATGGGCATTTACGAGTTACAAAAATTTTAACAAATTAATGTTTTTTCATATAACTAGCCACATACATAAACCTCTTAAATAAATACAAGATTAAATTTTATTTTGTTGTATTTGATAAGTAATTTTTATTTTCAAGACATTAATCATCATTGCATATTAGTCTCACTAATATGAAAAAAATTATAATCTGTGAGCTGCTGATGTGCTTTACATAAAATAGTACATCAAGAAACTAAATAGTTCAGAATCTACAAACTACATATTCCAAAATAGAAACAACATACACAAAAGATCATACCTGTGGTCTTATCCAGTGTCTGAGTGAACTGGTTGATTGGAGGCGGCACTTTGAGACGGCGCTGCAGCACTGCCTTCTGACGCTGGATGCGGATGTACTTGGGCCATCTCACAAATCGGGACAAGTCACGCGTTGGCTGGATATCTTGGCCTGCACACAGGAAATTCAAAATTCAAATAGTCCTTTAAAAGACACTTTTGACATGTTAATTTACATAGTAGTGCCCATAGATGCCCACAACAAACTTAGCCGGGAGGATAATTGTTCATTATCATCATCATCATCATGATCAACCCATTACCGGCTCACTACAGAGCACGGGTCTCTTGTCAATATGAGGTTTTGGCCATAGTCCACCACACTGGCCATGTGCAGATTGGCAGACTTCACACACCTTTGAGAACATTATGAAGAACTCTCAGGTGTGCAGGTTTCCTCACGATGTTTTGCTTCACCGTTGAAGCAAGTGATATTTTAATTGTTTAAAAACACACATAACCTCGAAATGTTACTATGACTAAATAATTTGAACAACCTCCTATAACTCAGATGTGCATTGCAAAATTATAAGTTTTGGATACCAGGTTTTATTCTTAGTTTGGTAGGTTGTGAGTAATTGTTACCCCAGATGGAAGAAAGTATTTTTCTTCTTCAAGACACACAACTTTGTCTCTTACTGTATCTCAAGTTAGGAGTTAAGGCTAAAGATAGTAAGTTAATTTAATTCTACACATATTAAAATAACTGGTAGACTTAAACTTGACAGCCATCAAATTAAAAACTATGTGTGCATTTAACTCTTGGTGCTCTTGTCAGAGATCACTTTTAAGCTATTGTACTACAAAGTTTTGTTAGTATGTATAATAAAAATTTGTTTCTCTGTAAACATTTATATTTTTTTGTTATCTGCAATTACAAAATAGTTTCCTGTTAAGCTACATCATAGGTTTTAAATTTGAGTCTGTTATACAGGCAATTTATGAAATTATGTAAGTGAATAAAATTTTATAGATTGTTATAAATGTACACTTCACCATACCAAAACTGAACTGAATAAATTAGCAACAAAAATATTAACATGAACTATCTCTATAATCCCAACAGTCCACTAGTACTGCATAAACAAAGAAGCCAATAGATACAATTCACGATCAACCCATTACCGGGTCACTACAGAGCACGGGTCTCCTCTCAATATGAGAAGGGTTTGGCCATAGTCCACCACGCTGGCCATGTGCGGATTGGCAGACTTCACACGCCTTTGAGAACATTATGGAGAACTCTCAGGCGTGCAGGTTTCCTCACGATGTTTTCCTTCACCGTTGAAGCAAGTGATATTTTCATTGTGTAACGCACATAACTCCAAAAAGTTAGAGGTGCGTGCCCGGATTCGAACCGCCGACCTCAGCTTACGAGGCTGACGCCCTAACCACTGGGCTATCACAGCTTTATAGATACAATTACACATAATATATTATGTTAGGTGGTATGTATGACACTGCGCAACTTCCTAGTGGGTTATTAATAATTTAACATTGTGGGTTAATAGTAAAGTCCAAAAATAAAGATATTATTCTAGAAAAAATCTTCAAATGCCCGTTGTATTGCAGTATTAACCATAATAGCGACCCCGCAAAACCGCCCCCGGTAAACATAGCATTGGTCGACACCCAACTAGGTGGACAGACGACATCAGACGCGTCGCAGGGAGCCGCTGGAAGCAAGCGGCCGAAGACCGTGAGCATTGGAACTCCCTACAAAAGACCTATGTCCAGCAAAGTACGTCAATCAGTTGTTAATGATGATGACGATTAATCATAACCAATCAGTGTTAAAAAGCTCTTTATTTTCAACCACATGGCGATTCAGGGAAAACTATTAACATCATTTTGGTTACCAACTGCAAACAAAGAGATAATTTGTAAAATAGATGTTTACTTACCAATAGCAAAGTTCTTGGGCCTCTTTTCGAAGAGTGGGTTTACAACCTTTTTAGGTTCAACTTTCTTCACGACCAATGGAGCGGCCGCTACCTTCTTTCCTACCTTCTTCTTAGGCTGAAATGAGCACGTTATTTTTATTGGCCCATTAAGTTGTATTATACTTCTCTAAATATTAAAATAAATATACTTTGGAGTTTAAGTGGGTTTCAAACTGAAGCATCTACAATGGCTTTAGAAATTCTTGTTAAATGATAATGAATGGGATCCATCACGTTACCTCATTTGTAGGTTATGTATACTTACTACACATATTATTAAGTGTTTACACGTTTATAAAGCATACTATTTGGATCAATTGACTACGGATAACACTTAATTGGCTAAATAAAGTTAAAAACATTTAGTGAGAACTCATGTTTTGTGTTTGTTTGGCGAAAACAACACCTAATGGTCGCGCACTTAGAAACACAAGTCCGCAATTTTTAAACTTTCTTTATCAAAAATAAAATGAAACAAGTAACGCACATGGTTTTTACCTTCTTCTGCACCATCTTGATAGAACTTTAATACAGTGATCTCACGGCCACGAAAGGATACGTGACCGAAAAAGAACACCAACCTTTCGGCGAAAATGGCCGAAACAAAAAGATAGAGTTGAGGAAGTGTCGAGACGTCACTGTCAAGTTGTCAAACATAGACACATTATTTTACAGATAACAAAAATTAGGGCCTATACACTTGCATAAAAAACGAATTCTTCAAGGTGATTAGATCGATACTAATATAGCGAATAATTTATGAAAACACAAGCACAGTGCTGGTATCCTCATTGCGTTGAGGTGTATAATATAGTTTCATCAAGATTAAACTAATAAAAAAAACAAAAACTAAGTGATCACCGTATCCTCTTTGATCCACTTTTACATGTTGCACATAAATATTTATTGAAACAACTATTTGTTTTCTTATACAATGTACAGTTAAATAAATAATAAATGAGAGAAATTTCTATACACTTTACAGCATAGGGTGAGTGGAAACAAGATGAGGAGAATGATAAAAAATGCTAAAGTTGTAATAATTTTTTAACATTTTTAATGTTATTTACCGATGTTAAAGATGGTTATCAATTTAAAACAAGACAATTTCATTCAGAACAGTGCAAATTTCGTCCATATGAGTTCATTAGTTTTTAAGATACAAACATAAATGCGTGCGCAGTAGTTGTTAACGATTTTAAATTTAACGTCATTCTTGTTAATACCTAACTAAAATAATGAGTCATTTTTTTAAAAACTAGATTAGTACATAATACTTTTCCAAATCATAAAATTATTCATCCCCCCTATTCATCAATTAGGCATCCCCCCTCAGGCGTTTCTATAACTTCCTTTCCATTGATCTCTTGGTAATTTCTGTCCACCCCATGAAATCTATTCGTACTATGCATATTGTATATTATATTTGCTTGCGTATACCTGAAATAGCAATATATTTTTAAGCTAATATTATGTTCAGATTCTATATAACATGGAAATATTACAGTGAAACTACTTACTCACTTTAATTTACCAATATGTTTTATAGCTGCCCATAACCTAAACCAGACCATAAAATAAAAAAGAATTCCTTTTAACACATTTTTATTACCAACTACAGTAAACCTTGAGTATTATTATAATGCGAAGCGTCAGTTGTTTCATCGTTGTTTTAGGTGAGAATGGAATCTTATATATAAAATTCTCGTGTCGCAATATTTGTTCCCATACTACTTCGAAACGGCTCGACCGATTCTTATGAAATTTTATATGCATATTCAGTAAGTCTGAGAATCGGCTACTATCTATTTTTCAAACCCTAAGTGATAAGGGGTATCCTCCCCAAAATTTTTTTTTTAATTTTTGCATAATTTTTTTTTCATTTTATTTTTGTATTATGTGGCATTGAAAAATACATACAACCTTAAATTTTCACCCTTCTATCGCCAACCCCTATATTTTAATAGTCATTTTAGTAATTTAATCATTTGTCATCCCGCAACGGAACAATTATCGTCTTTATTGTGAGTTTTTTACTCTAATTCGACTTAAATTTCCCTGAGCTTATATTGTAAAGCTAAAATTTTTGAACATAAACAACATTTATGCTATTTTTATATTCCCTCATCGTTCACAGCGCTCTTTGCCTCTTTTACTCATATACCACATCCTCACACACAATAAGTTAGTTTTTTTTTTCTACAATAGAAATTCCCTAGAAATAACGTATATTTTGTCTATTAATGTAGGCATGTACCGTACAACCATTCTAACTGCAATGGCGTATCAGGAATCTATCCATCTATCCGTTATGACGTTGCGTAGAGACCCAGTCCATGAACGCACTGTTATCTTAAGACACAGTAGAAATGAGACAATGTTGTGTGCCCGAAATAAATCCGCTTCGTTTTAACACTAGTGGATGAGCGAAATCAAAGTACACTTTATAGATTTCAGCCCTAGAGAGCATTTTTTCATTAGACATCCTTTTTTGGTAAGAATATATTTCTTTATTTGGATAATACATTCATAATCGTTATTTGACATTACTTGTTGTTACAGTATATTACATAAATCAAACCAAAAGCGTGAAATTGAGCGTAGAAGGCAGCATCAGTTTGGGGAAAGATGTGGTTAACATGTTGTCACAGTTCTTAGGAAACACTTTGCTCAGTGGGCGACGATCTATGACGCCTGGGCTCGAAGATACCACAATTGAGATTGTTAGTTCGGCAGATGTCTGTCACAACCTGGCTTTTTGTCAAAATCTAAGAAAGTTTTTCGAGGATTATCTCACAGTCCTCGCCAAGTCAATAAAAACAGTTCTCCAACAAATGCTCGATGAGAAATTTAATGATATTGTTTACGAACAACATCTAAAACATTACATCGATATTACAAGAAATATAGTCGAACACGCGAACTCTAAAGTAACAGAAGATAAAGAAACTTACTATTGGATAGATACAATAAAAACAGTATGCGCAAGATTCCAAGAAATGGCATTGATAATAGTAACGGATCTATTACAAGTTAATCCACAAGAAGTTAGCAATATAAATAGTGAACTAAACAGAAAGTTGATTATAGCTACTGTGTTAGTTGAAATGAAATATCAAAAGGAACTATGCGAAGAATATAATATTTGTACAAAATCATATGAAGTCACGACCTCGTTCAATAAGTTACTCGAACGATTGAACACAGCGCCCGATGATAAAATAAGATTGTTCATAAAGTATTTCCATGAAGCACTTTTCGATACCAATTTTTACTCCTACGTGAACGAAAATTCTGCCCATGAATTACAAGTTATATTAAACGATATGGCTTATTCTGCTGAGGTGCCTACTAAAAATATTCTGTTGACCGTACAAGAAGTTGTAAAAGCTAGACTGGAAGTCTTAGAAACTAATAGAGATATTAAAATTTCCCACGATGCGTTACTCATGCATGTGATTCTCTCAGATATGGATCACATTTACAGCATTCACAAGTCTGATCAATTTAAGCAATTTTTTCAACATTTCTACGATTGGTTAGTTGTTGATGTTAAAATTAGTAAAGTCATACGGCACACTATGAAAGACATCGATACGGAATTGAAAACTGTTCCTGATCATATGTTAGTAAAAATTATAAGTGAGCTGAGAGTATTTCTTGAATTAACAGTAGATAATGAAAATAAAAACAGTTGAGAATTAAACCAAATATTTTCAAAGGCATCTTAAACAACCATTATGATTACCTTCCCATCTCTCATTGTAGAGATTTAGCAATTTCTAAGCATACGAGTATCTAAATCTGGATCATCAAAGAATAACTTGATTATTAACGCAAAAAGTTTCTAAAACATAAGAGAAGTATATAAACTTTTATTATCTCCTAGTACTCCGTTTGCAGCAACTACGAATAATTCTGTGGATTGATAGACATTAAGAAGATTATTAAGGAGTCTCCCAAATCCTAATAATCTTCTTCTTTTACCTCCTTTATACAGAGAAGCAACTCTGCCCTCGGTGACACTTTTAAACTTTTCTTCTTCTTGCAATCGCTTCGTTATATTATTTTCTTTAACGATTTAAAGGGACTAGATATCTCTTGTTTTTTTGGAACGAGGTTCCTTAAGTTGGTTTGCGACAGGAACTGGAAGAAATTACACGAAGGTACGTCATTCGCTTTCCATCTGCAATTTTGCATTTTAACTAGATACTTGTTTAATGTTTACATTATATTATACGTTAGTTGAATATGACTTGTTTTTATGCACAACGAAAGCACACGGATGCACACGATCTTCTCTCTTACGAAAAAAGAATTTAGAATCGATTCATGTAAACCTGCTAGTGATGACAATTGTTATTAAAGTTCTCTTAGAGCCACAAATTGGACCAAAACCAATTTTTCATCTGCAAAAAAACACAATACTTTAGCACAATTTTCGTTTAGTAGCCTACACCTAAAAATCGATGTGAGTTACATATTTGCTAATAATAATGTGAATATAATCTGTTTTTAATGACGTGTTAAATTCAGCAAGTCATTCCGGCTCGCTTCATTCAACCCCTAACTGTTATGTTATTTGTGTATGTATCGTTATTGAAGGGATTTTGTATGGACATTAATTAGAATAGTTAACAAAACGCTTTTGATTTCCTAGTAACGTTATATTCGCGGTTCAAAGATGTTTGAGACGTCACTAAATAAGTTTCATGGAATTTAGCGGTAGTGAAATTACCTTGATACATTTAAATACCTCTAAATGTAGTATGCATCATGATCAACCTATTGTCAGCTCACTACAGAGCACGGGTCTCCTCTCAATATGAGAAGGGTATGGCCATAGTCCACCACGCTGGCCATGTTCGGATTGGCAGACCTTCACACGCCATTGGGAACATTTTGGAGAACCCTCAGACATGCAGGTTTCCTCACGATGTTTTCCTTCACCGTTGAAGCAAGTGATATTTTAATTGCTTAAAAATGCACATAACTGAGAACTGCCAGGGATCGAACCCCCGACCTTTAATTAGGAGACGTTCTAACCACTAGGCTATCATAGCTTAGAAGAGTAGTATTTTAACATTATTAAAGTCTTTGTGGCAGAGTTAGTTTAATCCTTGTATTAGTAACGAAAAGATATGTCATATTTTTCGTTGTTTTGAAATTATGACCTAGTACTTGCTATAAGCGATTTTATTATGCTTCTATAGGCATATTTAAATCTTGACACCAAGAGGATTTATGCAGTACCTTTATATTTGACTCTTGATACAAATTCAGTGTTGTCGACCTCCGTGGCGCAGTGCGTGCGCTGTCGCATTAGAAAGGTGGAGGTCCTGGGTTCGATTCCCGGCTCGAGTGTGGTCTAGAGGGAGGTTTCAGTCGTGTCTACTTGCCCCTGCCAACAAAGACCAAGCAATTTAGCGTTGCAGCATGATGTCGCGTAGAAACCAATTAGGAGTGCGGGTTTACCATACCCCTAACAGGTTAGCCCGCTACCATCCTTTTTTTATTGTAACTAATTATGTTACCAATAGCGACGGAAAGCTCGGGTAAGGGACTCTTTAGATTTATCTCTCCACTTTAACAATGTAAACACGACGTAATGTTTGTACCCAGGCAAACCCGCGGGCAAGAAATACTGTAGGTAAAGCGCTCCTAAATAAACTCACTGAAAATCTCATGAAATAACGTTTGTAGAGGGAATTTGTTGGGCCAGTCTAAAATAGAGTCAATTGACGTGCCGAAAGTGCCTTTGACGGCCTCACGTATATTGAAAAGGCTTTGTTGACTTCACAGAGCAGGTATCACGTTGAACACCAGAAGCACCGAGTAGGTATAAATCTATTACTTGTGTTTATTTAACACATCTTTACATTTTCATTGTAATAAAATACAAAGAAAACAATGCAAAATAACAAATATGTTATGCAGCCTTATGACTTTACATGAGTTTAAAAAATCAGTGCTTTATTTAAAAATTACTAGTGAGTATTAAAAATGTGGAAGCTGTGGTAGCCTAGTGGTCAGGGCGTAGGCGGTTCGAATCCGGGCATCTCTGACTTTTCGAATTTATGTGCGTTTAAAAAAAATTAAAATATCACTTGCTTCAACGGTGAAGGAAAACATCGTGAGGAAACCTGCACGCCTGAGAGTTCTCCATAATGTTCTCAAAGGCGTGTGAAGTCTGCCAATCTGCACATGGGCAGCGTGGTGGACTATGGCCAAACCCTTCTCATATTGAGAGGAGACTTGTGCTCTGTAGTGAGCCGGTAATGGGTTGATCATGATGATGATGATGATGTTGATTAAAAATGTGTACGAGTATTTTGTTACCATTGGTAATAAAGTGTGGAAATATAATAATATCAACGCGTGTTTGGGAGCAATAACGGCTATTATCATAACACAAATATATGTGATGAAAACCTTTTGAAGCCACCAACCCATGTTATGGGTTTAGACGCACGGTCGCATTTCCGGCTCGAGTCTGGTCTGGTGGGAGGCTTCGGCCGTAGCTAGTTACCACCCTAACGACAAAGACGTGTCGCCTAGCGATTTAGCGTTCCGGCACAATATCACGGAGAAACCAATTAGGAGTGTGGGTTTACCATACCCCTAACAGGTTAGCCCGCTACCATCTTAAACTGCATCATCACTTACCATCAGGTGAGATTGCCGTCAAGGGCTAACTTGTAGTGTTTAAAAAAGAATGCTCTAAAACCCTCTCTCCCAGCCGTGGAATTTCAATCGGTTCGATGATGATAATAATAAAGTTAACTTAAAGTACGACGATAGTGTAAATGCCTATTGTGACAGTCTACGCACAATATTTTAGTCTTTGCCTGAACACAACGTCCGATATTAATTAATAAATTACTCAACGCCGGTCAATTTAATTGGAAATTTTCAATAATAAAACTCCACGAACATTTCCCATGTCAGCTGTATTGAGCTCTGTACAAAATGCAACGCAATCATACCTACACAAGTTTTCGGTTACTTGTTAATTATTGCTTGTAAACAATGGAATCAGCGAGTACATCTGCGAATTATTACTAGCAGAGGTAACATAAACATCATCCTATTTACGTAATAGCTGACGTGAGTTAGTGTGTGTGAAAGTGTGTTTGTTTGTCTTCCAATCACGAAGCAATGGATGACTAAACCGACCACCTTGAAATAATTACAGGATAATCTGTAAAGTATCTCCTTCCTAAAAAAGAAAGAAAGAATGAAATCGGAATGGAGAAAGGCGGGAGACTGCGTATATGGCGGGCGCGGTTTTTTCACGCTTTTCTTGAATTAATGTTTGTTGGCTAATTTTGAAAAGGACTGGTGTTGGTTGTGTCGTGGACAGTTTTGGTGTCGTTTGTGTAGTGGCTGGTTTTCTGAATGGTTAACAGGTATTGATTTGGGAAAGGTTTGAGGGAGCCGCGTCCGCGGAGTGCGAAGTTTCCCGCCATTTCTCCCTAACTTCTACATTGCTATAAACTTGACATTGGCTAATCTGTGCAAAGCCGTAAAAAGAAAGAACTAATAAAATAATAAACTTGACATTGGCTAATCTATGCAAAGCCATAAAACGAAAAAAAAGAAGAAATCGGAGTACACGTTTATGAATTACGACTAGATACAGATTTTGACTTTCATCCGCTCTCCCAAGGGAACCGTGCTGAATTCCGGGATAAAAACTATGCTTTATGTTGAACCGGAGTATCAGATTAGCTATACCAAATTTCATACAAATCTATTCAGTAGTTACAAATCTATACAGACAGACAGTCAGTCAGACAAAATAATAATAAAAAATTGTTTTGACCTCAGTATCAGTATCAAAATATATTTAATGTACAGAATTCGTCCTCTTACAGTTTTATTATATTATACATAGCAATTGCCCGCGCATTAATTCTGGCAAGTAAAATTTTCTCTAACAAATTTGCATACTAAAGAAAATAATATATTCAACATGTATAACAAAAAAACTGCCTTGCTATCTAAAACGGAACAACTACCTATAATTAAAAATATTAAAAAAATTCAATTCGTATATTTTATTCAACCAATGATCTAGTCTCTAGAATTGGTTTGATGAAGATATTTATAGTATTCTAAGAAACACAAGCAAATTTTAAGGACGTGACGTCACCTCTTCCGACATGCAGCTGGCAGACCGCTATATAAGCGGTAGCTGAACAGTTGGTGTTCACTCATTAGGTTGTCGTCGGACTGCGTACACCGAAACTCTGCCCAATTTCATATCGATTCTTAAAATTGCAATTATTAAAATTTATCATTAAAGTTCTTTATTTCGTTATAAATCTTTTTTTTTTTACACTTCTGTTCATTAATTTCTAAGATCAGAAGTGGGGTTCGGAGGCCTTACGCTGCGAGAGCCATTACCACCTTATTGTTTTACGAAGCTTATCGGGCAGGGTTGGTGCGATGTCGTCCGGAGGTCGTAATAGTAACAGAGGAGGTCGTAGTACTCGTCGTACACGACCTACCTCTCCTAGTAATCAAATGGAGCAAATTCTCAGGAGGCTACAGGCCCTTGAAGAAGGGTCACGTGTGCGTCCAGCTTCAAGTCCGGAGGGTGAACACGCGGTGGCGGTGCCAGGGACCTCGACGCCATCAGAAGCGCCGCTTATGGCGTGCTCCTTGCCCAGCTACGCTACGCCGCAACACCTAACAGCAGCATCATCGGAACGTGGTCACGCTACTGGACCAATATCGTCGCAACACAGCGCAAGCAGTGCTGCTGAGCATCTATTGGAAGTGATAAACTCTCTCCCGGTGAGGTCAAACCAATATTTTGTTTCCGATTTTGATCCGAGTGTTCATGATGTTGACACGTGGTGCCACGAGGTAGATAAAGCTCGTATTTTAAATCGTTGGGACGATAGCGAATGTCTTGCTCGTGTTGGTAATTGCTTGAAGGGTGAGTCTCGCACCTGGTTGAGTCAGTGGACCAGTACTACGCGTACGTGGTCAAATTTTAAGTTTGAATTAAAAGCGCTGTGTCCACGTAATGTCGATATTGCGAACATTCTCTATGATGTTATGCGTACAGAGTCTGACAAATTTTCCACTTACGCGGAATACGCACGAAAGTCTTTATTAAGATTACGTATAGTCAAAGGTTTGAGTGACGAGTTATTGACAGCAATAATAATAAGGGGAATAAACGACCCGCAAGTTCGTGCTTGCGCAATGAACGCGAAATTGGCGCCTAATACTATCGTGGAATATTTGTCAAACTTCGTAAAAAGTAATTCTGCCTACTCTAGCAAAAAATTTCAGCCCTCTTCTAATAAGTTTCCAAATCAAAATTCTTTAAAGCGAAAGTTTGTTGATTCTAAAAATATTAAATGTTATGAGTGCAATCAATATGGCCATAAGAGTAACTGGTGTTCAAAAAAATCTAAAACTATAGCGGAAAAGAGTACTGGCGGTAAACCTACATTATCTTTGCCACAAGTTGAAAAGTGTACGTTTTGTAAAAAACTCGGACATTCGGAGGGTAGTTGTTTCGCGAAAGAACGGGTAGAATCAAGAAATAAAAATGGCGTTAACTTCTGTCAAGAAAATGCGGATACGGGTAAAAAACGCGATGTAATTACCGCTGTAATTTTAGGAATACCGGTGGATGTTTTAATCGATAGTGGTTCTTGTGTTTCGTTATTGTCACGCAGATTAGTGAAACATTTCTCCTGTCACCAGAAAGCAACGCATCAAATATTACGGGGCTTAGGCGGTGCCGAAGTAGTGATCGAAGCGTTTACTACTTTGCCAGTAGAGTTGAACGACATTACTTTAGAAGTCGATTTCTTTATTGTCGATGACCAACATTTAAATGTACCCGTAATAATTGGTACGGATGTTTTGAATAGGAAAGGAGTTTCTTATGTTCGCACTGGTGACTCCCAGCGTATCTTCCATGCCCCACTAAATGATGTTATGTCGGTCGAGTTACCATCGTTTTCAGAAAATATAAAAACACCGGTTACCGATAATATTAAACAACAGCTGCTTAGTGTGTTATATAAATATTCTGATTATTTCTTAAGTGGTATCGCCACTACCACCGTTAAAGATAGTGAGTTTGTAATTAAATTAACTAGTGATGTACCCATCTATTATAGACCATATAAATTATCTCACGATGAAAAATTACGCGTGCGTGTAATAATTAAAGATTTGTTAGAAAAAGGAATCGTCCGCGAATCTGACTCTGCATATGCCAGCCCAATTTTGTTGATAAAAAAAAAGGATGGTTCGGATCGTATGGTAGTCGATTACAGAGCCCTGAATCAAATAACTGTAAAGGACAGACATCCTTTACCTCTAATTAACGACCACATTGATAGGCTAGGTACTGCTCGGTGTTTTAGTGCCTTAGATATGGTTTCCGGGTTTCACCAGATCCGCGTTAGTGAAGAATCTATCCATAAGACTGCTTTCATAACAACCGAAGGACATTTTGAGTATTGTAAGATGCCTTACGGATTGGCTAATGCTCCTGTAGCATATCAAAAAATAATTACTAAAACTTTAAAAAAAATTTATTGAAGAAGGCAAGGTACTTGTTTACATTGACGACGTTTTGTTACTATCCAATACTGTGGAAGAAAATCTTGTCCTTTTAAATTCAGTTTTAAAAACATTAACTGAAGCCGGTTTTTCTATAAATTTAAAGAAATGTAATTTTCTCACTAGTGAGGTAGAATATTTAGGTCGCATTATTTGTCAGGGTCAGGTACGGCCAAGCGAACATAAAATTAACGCCCTGGTTAGGTCCCCGAGACCGACTACTGTTAAGCAGGTTCGTCAGTTTTTAGGATTAGCGGGTTATTTCCGTAGGTATATATCTAACTACGCAATTAAAGTTTCTTGTATAGCCGCATTAACGAGAAAAGGTGTTAGCTTTCATTGGGGAGACGAGCAAGAAAAGGCGCGACAAGAAATAATCGCTTTGTTAACTGACGAACCCGTGCTAGCAATATTCGATCCCGAGTTGCGTACAGAATTGCACACGGATGCTAGCTCCATAGGTTATGGAGGCATCCTTATGCAGTTACACAAAGACGGCCGCAGACATGTTGTGGCTTATTTTAGTAAATTAACTGCGGGTGCTGAATCTAGATACCACAGCTATGAGTTGGAGACCCTTGCTGTTGTAAAATCGTTACAGCATTTTCGTCAATATTTGATCGGCAAACATTTCATAATAATAACGGACTGTAATGCTTTGAAAATGACTCAGCGGAAAAAGGATCTCCAACCCAGAGTTGCGCGATGGTGGATCTACATGCAAGACTTTGATTTTACCTTAGAGTACCGAAAGGGCACTTTAATGTCACATGTAGATTTTTTGAGTAGGAATCCGGTTAACATAATTGATATTGTTCAAAAACCTCAAAATTGGGCGCTAGTGGCTCAGGCAGGTGATGAGGAAACTCTTAAGTTATTAGAAAAAATTAATAACGGTGAATTAGATACTACTAGATACGTTAAACAAAACGATCTTTTGTATTACAAATACGATATTAGGGGTGAGCAGACGCGTTATTTGTGCTATGTCCCAAAGGCGTTTCGCTTAAGTCTGCTGCGAGTATTCCACGATGAGCATGAACACTTGGGTATAGACAAAACTATTGATTTGATACTCAAACATTTTTGGTTTCCGGGACTGAGACAGTTTGTTACTAAATACGTTACACATTGTGTTATCTGTATTTCGCATAAACAAATACCGAGAGCACCGTTACAACCAATATCATCGTGGACGAAAGTTTCAGTGCCGTTTGACACAGTTCATGCAGAAATATGTTTTGATTATGGTCGACGCATTCACAAAATACTGCCTATTATATGGTTTGCGAAAACAAGACTGCAATGAGTTAAAACGTGTTATGACACAAACTATTTCATTATTTGGTAGTTTCAAGCGTTTAGTGTGTGACAGAAGTCGAATGTTTGATAATCGGGAGTTTGTTACTTGGGTTAAAAATTATGGCGTGGAGGTGCATTTTATTACTCCCGACATGCACCAAGAAAACGGCCAGGTTGAAAGATATTGTCGAACAGTGTTGAATATGATAAGAATAGAGGTTAATTATAACAAGCGCGAATGGTCAAAAATTCTATGGAAGTTGCAATTAACTCTAAATATTACCAAACATAAAACGACCCATTACTCGCCGTTAAATCTTTTAATTGGTACAGAGTCTACCACGCCAATTATAAATTCATTGATAAGAGATGTTACCTTTGAGGGTCTGAATCCAAACAGAGAAGCCATGCGTGAACTTCGGCGTCAACGTGCCGAAGGGCTTCTTGGTCAGAATAAAGACAGTCAAGATATATACGTAAATAAAAATAGATCTTCTCCTAAAAAGTTCAAGGTGAATGATCTTGTTTACGTGATTAAAAACTCTCAAAGTACTGGTAAATTGGATTGTGGAATGCGTGGCCCATACAAAGTAATTAAAGTTCTCGCAAATGATAGATATGAACTTAAGTTGTTAGCTGGCTCCTATGGAAAGACGAGTCAAGCTGCTGCTGGGTACATGGTGTTGTGGCGAGGCGAGTGGACGCCTGAAACGTGTGCTGGATTTTTTGAGAGTTAGTCCATATGTCATATAGTTGTGTTGTGTACCTAGTTCCCAGCTTTAGCGTACACTTAATAATTCTTTGTCTGTGTGAGTGATATGGAACAGACCCATGTAAGTCCTTAAGGCACGTGGCTTTGGGGTGACCAAAATGCTACAACTGTGCTGTGATGCGCAGTTTGCAGGAAGCGAGTTGCGTCAGTGGGGCCCATGCTGACTAGGACCGTGTAAAGCCTGCCAATGTTATTTAGTAGGATTTAGGGTGACCCGTTAGAGACTGATGTAAATCCTAGTGCGCATATGGTAATCAGTTGCGCGGGAAGAGACCTATGTAAAGCCTACTAGGTTACGATATATTCGTTGTTATGGTGTTGTATCGTTCAGTACAAAGTTAAAATGCCCTTCTACTTGTCAACCGCTTCGCAGGTTTCTAATTAAAAATGAAAAATTTTATTAATGGTGACGTCTTTTCAGGTTCCGATGCCGTAAATAGTGACGATGAATCTAGCGGTGCCGGTCCGTCTACGGAAAAGGATGAGGGCCGCGGGGACGCTGCCCGGTCAGGAGAGGCCGTCTAAGAAACACAAGCAAATTTTAAGGACGTGACGTCACCTCTTCCGACATGCAGCTGGCAGACCGCTATATAAGCGGTAGCTGAACAGTTGGTGTTCACTCATTAGGTTGTCGTCGGACTGCGTACACCGAAACTCTGCCCAATTTCATATCGATTCTTAAAATTGCAATTATTAAAATTTATCATTAAAGTTCTTTATTTCGTTATAAATCTTTTTTTTTTTACACTTCTGTTCATTAATTTCTAAGAGTATATATACCATATGTTTAGTGTAGTAACTAACAGAATTAACAAATTCTCGAAATTTAAGAAAATTGGTTGCTTATAATGTAATCAAGGATGAAGGCTTTATTATGTACGTTCTTTCTTAGGATTTGTTACGCTTTCCTTTGACTTCTTGAAATTTTCATTTGTCACCTTCAGATGTCTATCTCTATATTTCATTAGCTTATATGTAAAAATTTAATTTTGCTGTTTTGAACTTGGACTTTGCATTTTTAGGGTTGCCAGGGTTGGATTAAAATATAATCTACGTACCTAACTTTTTAATAGGATTAATATTCACAGTAAAATCTGGAAACCTACAAAGTGTTTGCTATCTTTGTGCCACATACACAAAGGATACATCGAGTTCTATTTGAGTACGTTTTCAGAGCGCTATGAAAGGCTTACACGGAATTCACATTGCACGGTACGTGGCGTAGATCACTGTGTCACAGTGTAGCGAATAATATTAATTTCAGTTAGTTAGGGGACGCACTTTTCGCACTCTAATTTTTCATATTCATTTGAGTTAGCTCTTACAAAGAAATTATATTCATACTGAGGATTTGCTACCTAACAACTTATACTAATGCCCATATTATATACTACAGTTTTTGCTAATGCAGGGCCGTCGTTGCCTTTTTTCTGTATAACTCAAGTGTTCTCTCAATATAGATTTTTATTTTTTTTATTTTTTAGTTATGGGACGCACTATTCGCAATCTAAATTGTCATATTCATTTGAGTTAGTTAGGGGACGCACTTTTCGCACTCAAACTTTTCGGAGTTATTTGCATTTTAATTTAAGATATCACTTGTTTCAACAGTGAAGGAAAACATCATGAGGGGAAATATGCATGCCTGAGAGTCCGTCATAATGTTATCAAAGGCGTGTAAAGTCTGCCAATCCGCACATGTCCAGCGCGATGGACTATGCCAAACCCTTCTCAAAGGGTCGATGATTATGATGATGAATTCACATGAATACGTACACTGATCCCACAGTTGTACATCTCCACAATGACTTCCCTGGATGAAGTAGGTAAATGCTTTCATTACCTTTGCTTAGCTTTGATGCGTGAAGTGATCGAATCGAATTAAATTGTATTTTATTATTCATACATATTATTATTAATATAAATATACCGACAAATACATTCGTTAACTTCAAACCGACCTATGTTACATACCACCAAAGTTTTCATGGTCATCGAATATGATTTATTTAATTGTCCAGTCACAAAGATGTATTTACAAGTAGGCTTTCGGTGGCCGGACAAACCAGCCAGCAATTAGAGTAATGAGTGAACATACGAGTATATTTTTGGTATTATTTTTGCTATCACTATGTGTTATCTTTCCCGCTGATAATTTTACACTGTGATCCAATATACATCTCGTACGTAATAAAAGTCAGAAATACTGCCACCGCATTTCGAATGTGTTTGCGATGTCTGTGTTTATTTAGGCGTTTGATTTTGAATGTTTGGTTCGCTTAGTCGAACGTGGTTCATTAACATAATATTTGCTGAATCGTAATTTAGATACACCGAATTGCCTAGCTGGTTAATATAGTCAAACACGTTTAACTAGCTCCGTTACTAATTCATAATAATTATGGTTGAATAGCTATACAATGTTTTGTCTTTTTACAAATAACTAACTGATGATCGAAAGAAAAATCATTTATTAGCAAATTTATTAGTTTATTAGCAAAGCAAAATTTTTTTTTATCTTGGGTAAATCCTCATGTATACCTCTGGGGAGGCACAGAGGTTACGTCAGATTCCTACTGACTGAAACCCCCACGTGTTCCTACTCACCGTTGTATGGTGCTTTCTAAAGCTTTCGCATAAAACCGCAACTCCACCAGCAGGTGTCCGCCGCAGCAGACCCTCCTCGGGCACGACGTGCCCAGTTTCGCCGGTTAGGGGTGTGCCGGAGCATATTTCGGCTATCATACCATGGATCACTAGGTACTGAGATAAATTGCCAGACAATAATTAGCCTTTTTTTTTCCCCCGCTGGGAAATGCGTTTACGCATGCCCTCCGGAAGCGACGCAGGCAAGACTGCGCCGCTTCCGACGGGGTATGTGGGACTCCCCGGTGGCCAGACCGGCAACCAGAATACCCACTAAAACCCAGTGATGCTCCTTCGCGTCGCCTGGTGGCTGGGTCACGGGAACACTTGTGCACTCGACCGCAACCCAGCCAGAGACAATAATTAGCCTACCAAATTATTGTCTGGCAATTGGATTTTTCCTTCAATAATTTTAAGGCTGGAACTGGAATTAGAAATTGGGTTTGGTCCAACCCCACTTGTAAAATACTTGCGAGTGAATCCGCGGGCACATCTATCTCCTTGACAATCTGTTTGCATATAGCAATAAAAAAACTTTAACGAAGGAAAAGAGTTGAGCAATTCGCTTTGTTTTATTTCTACATAGTAAGAGTTGAGTTGAAGCGGTGATAGCCTAGTGGTTACGGCGTCAGCCTCCTAACCAGAGGTCGGCGGATCGAATCCGGGCACGCACCTCTAACTTTTCAGAGTTACGTGCGTTTTTAAAAATTAAAATGTCACTTGCTTCAACGGTGAAGGAAAATATCGTGAGGAAACCTGCACACCTGAGAGTTCTCCATAATGTTCTCAAAGGCGTGTGAAGTCTGCCAATCCGCACATGGCCAGCGTGGTGGACTATGGCCAAACCCTTCTCATATTGAGAGGAGACCCGTGCTCTTTAGTGAGCCGGTAATGGGTTGATCATGATGAATAAGAGTTGCAGGGAGCAAAATACCGACGTCCCGCTGCAATAGACGTCAATCGATTGAAATAATGATGATCATATTTCTGTATTGCAAAGGTCTTTCTGGTTGGTTTCATTTGAATCGCTGATGGAAAACGTCGCTTACAGACGACACGTAAATATCAATTATAAAATCCCTCACAAAAACTGAAAACGCTACGACCATTAGCAGATTATTTTTTTATCTATCTACCACTAAAAGGCGGTTATATTTTTTTAATACTTCTTTTAGTGCCTACGTCCAAAGTTGAAGTGTTTGCATTCATATTAATTGATTTAACACATCAATGAGGGCGTGGATATTTGCCAGTTAATGCTTATCAAAAGATAGATAGAGACAGCACCGGTATCATACAGCTAAATTGATAGGTGATAATTTTTTATTTATTTATTTAAGAAAAAAATTGACATGATGTAATAATAGTTAGGTGTAATCACAAACTCGTAGCTTTAGTTTTTCCGTACATCTGAGCCATCGACAATTATTTACACGTACACGCTTATCTACAAACATAACACTTACTTAAATCGAGCGAATTAGGATGTTTCTTAAATAAATATTGAGTTTTCAACTAATGTTGACCAGCTGGCAATTACGTATCCATCAAATTAAATCGACTTGCCCGATAGCGGGTTGAAACCACCACTCACTATTAGATATTATAATTTTTTTTTCACACTAAAAATCCTTGACGGCTATCTCACCTGATGGTAAGTGATGATGCAGTCTAAGATGGTAGCGGGCTAACCTGTTAGGGGTATGGTAAACCGACACTCCTTATAAGTTTCTACACGACATCGTTCCGAAACGTTTAATAGCTTGGCGACACGTTTGTCGGTAGGGTGATTACTAGCCACGGCCGAAGACTTCCAAAAGACCAGACGAACCGGGAATCAAACCCAGAACATCCAACTTTATAATGCGAAAGCGCGCACTGCGCCACGGAGGTCGTCAAAATAACTAGCATTTAAAATTTGTAGCGAGTAATTAATGGCAAGTTACCGGAAAGAGTTTATATATAATAAATAGTGGAACGTGGTAAAACATTTTATCAAGCACTACTTTAAAATTTACCACCAGCTCTCAGAACAGTATAATTTGGTCTGCACTCCATCATGTCCGAGCATATTCGTATTAATTGGTTCACTGAGTTGAATTAAAAACTTTATGTTGCATACCAAATAAATTGAATCAATTTCCATGTAAGCACAATGTTTGTTTTATTTATTAAAATGGCACATTGGTTGTTCATTTATCGCGTTTGTTGGTTGATATAAGTACCTAAAAGCATATATGAATTTATCATCATCATTTTCAATTTAACAAATGAATGTTGGACAAATCAAATCAAAGATAGCTTTTATTCATAATGGAAAATTTCATATTAGAGCCTCGCTCATGGGTTATATATCTTGCAAGAATTTTGGTGGTGACTGGCTCATTTTTTTTTTTATCCACTACAAGTTAGCCCTTGACAGCAATCTCACCTGATGGTAAGTGATGATACAGTCTAAGATGGTAGCGGGCTAACCTGTTAGGGGTATGGTAAACCCATACTCCTTTTGGTTTCTACGCGACATCGTGCCGGAACGCTAAATCGCTTGGCGACACGTCTTTGTCGGTAGGGTGGTAACTAGCCACGGCCGAAGCCTCCCACCAGACCAGACTCGAGCCGGGAATCGAACCCAGGACCTATAACTTTTTTTTTATAATCTGACAGCGCGCGCGCTGCGCCACGGAGGTCGTCATCGGGTGAGTAAACATAACTCGATCCAACTCTGCCAGAAACCCTGCCAGTATCTTCGGAACCTTGCCTAAAGGGACTCCTTTTAATAATATATTTTATCAGTAAGTATATATATTTTTAAGATTTTTAGTTTTAGGTTCAATTTAAGGTTTATTTTAAGTTTCAGAAGTTATAAATAAATTGTTTTTTATTTAAAAAAAATAGCAACTCTGTCTGTACCTTTTTACTGAACTATCGTTGAAATCTAACGAACTTACGTATCTAAAGTTAAAATTAATATTCCTATTGGTTGACCGGCGTTAATTTTTAAACGGCAATTAAACACAGGCGTCGGATTCCCTCGGGACTGGAATAATGGATTATTCAAATAGTGTTTGGGATCCGGCTTTTTGAATAATTTATGTTTAGCCAAAAGATTTGCAGAGGTTGGCGGGGTTACTTGCACTGGAAGGAATTAGGCCTTTCATTATTATTATTCCCCGTCAGTACTAGACATTCATCATGATCAACCCATTACCGGCTCACTATAGAGCACGGGTCTCCTCTCAATATGAGAAGGGTTTGGCCATAGTCCACCACGCTAGCCGTGTGCGGATTGGCAGACTTCACACGCCTTTGAGAACATTATGGAGAACTATAGAGGTGAGTGCCCGAGTTTGAACCCCCGACTTCTGATTAGGAGGTGGACCTCCTAACCATTAGGCTATCACAGCTAACGTTCAACTAAACTGTCAAGCGTTCATATATAATATATTGACTATTATGTATTTAAATTTGTATAGTGATGGTGATAACTACACTCGCCCAAGCTACGAGAGTTCATAACGCAGCCAGGTTTAAGACGAATTCCACTACAAAATTTAAAAAGGAGCAAATATTACTTTTCTTATTACCATCTCACGTTGTCACTTAAAACAATTAAAGAGCAATCTTGTTAGAGCAATATTTCATAACCAAGATAAACATATCATTTACATATTCCTTAACAGTAAAATAGGACTTTTCTACAAGCATACGTTAAATATAAACTTGCAAGTTATTGAGAAAAAATACATATAGGTGCAATAAATCATCATCATTATCATCATGATCAACCCATTACCGGCTCACTACAGAGCACGGGTCTTCTCTCAATACGAGAAGGGTTTGGCCATAGTCCACCACGCTGGCCATGTGCGGATTGGCCGACTTCACATAGCTTTGAGAACATTATGGAGAACTCTCAGGCGTGCAGGTTTCCTCACGATGTTTTCCTTCACCGTTAAGGCAAGTGATATTTTAATTATTTATATACGCACATAACTTCGAAAAGTTAGAGGTGCGTGCCGGGATTCGAACAGCCGACCTCTGATTAGGAAGCTGACGCCCTAACCACTAGGCTATCACCGCTTTTAGGCTATCACAGCTTTTAATAAATACAAGCAATTATTTAATACAATAAAACAATAAATCCTCTTTTTATATGTTAATTTTTTTATTACATTTCGTGAATAAACAGAAAGCCATTTTGCGTTTAAAAATAACAGGTTTTCATTAGCGAACATGTCGGATACTCAACCTCGGGAAAATTCGTTAGAGCCTTCAAGCATTGACATTCAGGGTCGTCACATCCTCTGTCGCAGGACTTCATGGTAGAACAGCTCTTCACACACTCGGAAATGGGGCAGGCATTGCAGGCGGGTTGGGGGCAAGGCATGATAGATGTGGTGGCACATGGCGTGGCGCATGGGGTGGCACATGGGGTGGCACAAGGGGTGGCACATGGCATGTACACGGCCAACGGCTCACATCTGCTGATGCAGTAGGCGTCTATGGTCTGGAAATGGCGTAAAATCTATAATTTTGACGACCTCGGTGGCGAAGCGCGCGCTTTCAGATTAGAAAAAAGTTGGAGGTCCTGGGTTCGATTCCCGGCTCGATTCTGGTCTGGTGGGAGGCTTCGGCCGTGGCTAGTTACCACCCTACCGACAAAGACGTGTCGCCAAGCGATTTAGCGTTCCGGCACGATGTCGCTTTGAAACCAATAAGGAGTATGGGTTTACCATATCCCTAACAGGTTAGCGCGATATCATCTTAGATTGCTTCATCACTTACCATCAGGTGAGATAGCCATTAAGGGTTAACTTGTAGTGTGAAAAAAAAAATTAAAAATTATAATATCTAATAGTGAGTGGTGCTTTAAACCGACTGGTCAACATCGGTTGAAAACTTACCATCAGGTGAGATGGTAAGTGAAGAGAGTAGGTAATGGACTAATTTGTAATGGAATAAAAAAATGGATACCTTGCACAGACCAAACACAGTCACTAAAAAAAACACTAATTTATGCATTTTAGTATATAGTTTTGTGAAAACCTCGACAATTAAATCTCTGACCCAATTACCCGTGTTTATATAGGAGCATACAGATATCAATTTTCATTCAAACATTGTGAAAGACTACCATTTTGAAACAGTATTTTGTTTTGATAATGGAAACGTGAAATAAAACACGTTCGTACCTCGACTCGATACACCTTATTCGATAACAATATTTTGAAATGTTATTTTCGTTTGCTCTTTTGAAATTCATTCATTCGTTTATTAGTTGTCTATTCATACTAATATTATTTTATTATGAAAATGTGATAGCCTAGTGGTTATAACGTCAGCCTCCTAACCAGATGTCGGGGGTCGAACCCGGGCACGCACTTACAACTTTTCGGACTTAGGTGTGTTTTTAAGCAATTAAAATATCACTTGCTTCAACGGTAAAGGAAAACATCGCGAGGAATTCAGCATGCCTGACAGTTCTCCATAATGTTCTTAAAGGCGTGTGAAGTCTGCCAATCCGCACATGGCCAGCGTGGTGGACTATGACCAATCCCTTCTCATATTGAGAGGAGACCCGTGCTCTGTAGTGAGCCGAGAATAGGTTGATCATGATGATGATGATGATTAATATTATAAGTTAGAGAATGTCTGTGACATTCGTCTTTCTACCCTGTAAAAAACACTCATAAAGAGGTAATTTAAGAAAAACACATCACCATCACCGTGGTGATAATAAAAAATTAAAACAAAAAGCAAACAACAACAAAAAATTTTGAAATTCTGACAACAGAGGGAACCAGGTCGCATCCAACTAGCTATCCGTTGAAAAAGTCTCCGGATTTTTTTTAATGGATTCCCATTTTAATTTCTTCTCTACCGCCTCGGCAGCATCGTTAGCATATATCCGCCTCGAGCTAAATAATTAGGAAACTGCCTTCTTCGATATGCTAATGGCGGGGGAAAAAGCGTTTTAATGCTCGATTTTATGCAGTATCCGGATAAAGAATTTAATAGATAATAACTTAATTCCAGTACCGAGCTCGTATTATAAGAATAAGTTAAGTATAACAGTAACTTTAGCGGCATTATGAAGTTGGAAGTCCTGGGTTCGTTTCCCGGCTTGAGTCTGGTCTGCTGGGAGACTTTGGCTGTGACTAGTTACCACTCTATTGACAAAGACGTGTCGCCAAGCGATTTAGCGTTCCGGCACGATGTCGTGTAGAAACCAATTAGGAGTGTGGGTTTACCATGCCCCTAACAGGTTAGCCCGCTACCATCTTGACTGCATCATCACTGACCATCAGGTGAGATGCCGTCAAGGGTTAACTTGTGGTGTATAAAATACACTTGTACATACAAATTGCAAGTGCAAGTGATGCAATATTCTCCACAAATTCTAAAAAACTAAAAATCTAAATCTAAATCATGTAGCGGTCAAACTGCTGAAAAATGATTGAAGTTTTTAGTAACAGTATATCCATTTTAAAATTTTACTATGTGCTATTGCAAACTATACTGCATAAGTTGAAAATAACATAATATACACGTAATAATAGAATTCTCTATATCATTTTATTGATTAAAATTGTATCCGATGTTTCAAGATGTTGGCAGCATCTCCTTTTGAATTAAAAAAAATCACATCAAATGCGTTTATAGGTGGATGTACGAACATTTTCGAATCAACGATATGGTAAATCTAAAAAGGTTGCGTTTTACCATATATATTTTGTTGCGAAACCATTTTAAATAATTTCCAAGGTGGTTTCCAAGTCACCCGCAAACGAAACCATTGTTGCAAACACTTACTACAAGACAATACGTCTGTAGACCTAAGTAAAATGTATGTATGTAGCAAGCGGTGAAGCGGTGATAGCCTAGTGGTTAGGGCGTCATCCTCCTAATCAGAGGTCGACGGTTCGATTCCGCGCAAGCACCACTTACTTTTTGGAGTTATGTTTTAAAAACTGCACTGCATCATCACTTACCATCAGGTGAGATGGTAAGTGAAGACAGTAGGTCATGGTCTAATTTGTAATGGAATAAAAAATGGATACCTTGCACAGACCAAACACAGTCACTAAAAGAAGCACTAGTTTGTTCATTTTAGTATATAGTTTTGTGAAAACCTCGACAATTAAATCTCTGACCCAATTACCCGTGTTTATATAGGAGCATACAGATATCAATTTTCATTCAAACATTGTGAAATACTACCATTTTGAAACAGTATTTTGTTTTGATAATGGAAACGTGAAATAAAACACGTTCGTACCTCGACTCGATACACCTTATTCGATAACAATATTTTGAAATGTTATTTTCGTTTGCTCTTTTGAAATTCATTCATTCGTTTATTAGTTGTCTATTCATACTAATATTATTTTATTATGAAGCTGTGATAGCCTAGTGGTTAGGACGTCAGCCTTATCAGATATCGGGGGTTCGAACCCGGGCACGCACTTACAACTTTTCGGACTTAGGTGTGTTTTTAAGCAATTAAAATATCACTTGCTTCAACGGTGAAGGAAAACATGAAACCTGGTCGCCTGAGAGTTCTCCATAATGTTCTTAAAGGCGTGTGAAGTCTGCCAATCCGCACATGGCCAGCGTGGTGGACTATGACCAATCCCTTTTCTTATTGAGAGGAGACCCGTGCTCTGTAGTGAGCCGAGAATGTGCTGATCATGATGATGATGATGATGATGACTAATATTATAAGCTAGAGAATGTCTGTGACATTCGTCTTTCTGCCCTGTAAAAAACACTCATAAAGAGGAAATTTAAGAAAAACACATCACCATCACCATGGTGATAATAAACAATTAAAACAAAAATCAAACAACAACAAAAATTTATAAATTCTGATAAGAGAGCGAACCAGGTCGCATCCAACTAGCTATCTGTTGAAAAAGTCTCCGGATTTTTTTTTAATGGATTCTCATTTTAATTTCTTCTCTACCGCCTCGGCAGCATCGTTAGCATATTTCCGCCTCGAGCTAAATAATTAGGAAACTGCCTTCTTCGATATGCTAATGGCGGGGGAAAAAGCGTTTTAATGCTCGATTTTATGCAGTATCCGGATAAAGAATTTAATACATAATAACTTAATTCCATTATCGAGCTAGTATTATAAGAATAAGTTAAGTATAACAGTAACTTTAGCGGCATTATGAAGTTGGAAGTCCTGGGTTCGTTTCCCGGCTTGAGTCTGGTCTGCTGGGAGGCTTTGGCCGTGGCTAGTTACCGACAAAGACGTGTCGCCAAGAGATTTAGCGTTCCGGCACGATGTCGTGTAGAAACCAATTAGGAGTATGGGTTTACCATACCCCTAACAGGTTAGCCCGCTACCGTCTTGACTGCATCATCACTGACCATCAGGTGAGATGCCGTCAAGGGTTAACTTGTGGTGTATAAAATACACTTGTATATACAAATTGCAAGTGCAAGTGATGCAATATTCTCCACAAATTCTAAAAAACTAAAAATCTAAATCTAAATCATGTAGCGGTCAAACTGCTGAAAAATGATTGAAGTTTTTAGTAACAGTATATCCATTTTAAAATTTTACTATGTGCTATTGCAAACTATACTGCATAAGTTGAAAATAACATATACACGTAATAATAGAATTCTCTAAATCATTTTATTGATTAAAATTGTATCCGATGTTTCAAGATGTTGGCAGCATCTCCTTTTGAATAAAAAAAATCACATCAAATGCGTTTCTAGGTGGATGTACGAACAAATTCGAATCAACGGTATGGTAAAACTAAAAAGGTTTCATTTTACTATATATATTTTGATATGAAACCATTTTAAATAATTTCCAAGGTGGTTTAAAAGCTGGGACCCATATAACAAACTGTAATCTCCCTGTCTATCACTTAGCCGAGTGCTACCTTGGGGACAAGACGTCGAGAGCACGTCTTCTTTTGTAAAGGTTTTCCGGCTTCAGGGTAATCCGTTCTTTAATCCTCAAACATCTGCTTGCGGCATGAAGGCCGTTTCTCCCCGCAAACGAAACCATTGTTGCAAACACTTACTACAAGACTTCTGTAGACCTAAGTAAAATGTATGTATGTAGAAAGCGGTGATAAATATAAATACGTTTAGCTGTGATAGCCTAGTGGTTAGGGCGTCAGCCTCCTAATCAGAGGTCGGCGGTTCGAATCCGGACACGCACCTCTAACTTTTCAGAGTTATGTGCGTTTTCAAAAACTTAAATATCACTTGCTTCAACGGTGAAGGACTATGGCCAAATCTCAATCAATTTGACAACCTCTGTGGCGCAGTGCGTGCGCTGTCGCACTTTAATGTTAGAGGTCCTGGGTTCGATTCCCGGCTCGAGTCTGGTCTGGTGGGAGGCTTCGGCCGTGGCTAGTTACCACCCTACCGACAAAGACGTGTCGCCAAGCGATTAAGCGTTCCGGCACGATGTTGCGTAGAAACCAATTAGGAGCGTGGGTTTACCATACTTCTAACAGGTTAGCCCGCTACCATCCTAGACAGCATCATCACTTACCACCAGGTGAGATAGCCGTCAAGGGCTGACTTGTAGTGTATAAAAAAAAATCCTTCTCATATTGAGAGGAGACCCGTGCGTGCTCTGAAGTGAGCTGGTAATGGGTTGATCATGATGATGATGACGTTATAATTATATATAACTAAATACTCGAAAAAAAAACATACCTACTGTTTGGTAGATACCTTCTCACGCCTTATATATTAAAGAGTTGCAGTATAACTATGAGGGAGAACATGGTTTTAGCCAGGAAAAGCAAACACTTCGGTATCTTTATAAATAATCCAAACAAAGGCGGACAAAGTCTAGAAGCTTAAAAACTAAGTAGTTAAAATCTTAAAGAAGGCAAAAAATCTTCCCTTTGTGTAACGTGGCAGCTTTCGTGCTCGGTTTTAATCTGAAGGCAATCTATTATCGGCCGTCGAAGGGCCGAAGACGAGGTTAAAAATTAAATGGCATTATAAAATTTAAACGCTGATAAATCAACTTACAAGAGAGCTTACAAACCTTGTCTGTTGTACAAGTGACAGTTTTAAGCAATCTATTAATGATTTATTTCAACTTAATGAATTGAAGCAGGCGTTACCTTGCAGGAGATGTTGACTTCACAAACACAAATTATAATAAATCTCCCGGTTTTCGGCGGAATATAGCAAATTATACGTGCTGTTTGTTGTTTATTTCAACTTTATAAAATATCTATATACTGCCTTATAAATTCACAAAGCAAAGTAACACGGTCGTCACGATTGATGAAAAGTCAGAGTTCTCAAAGGCGTGTGAAGTTTGAAGATCCGCACATGGTCAGCGTGGTGGACGAAGGTCAAACCCTTCTCATATTGAGAAGAGACCCGTTCTTGTTTTTTTCGGACCGACTATTAGCTGTGCTAACCCTATTGGTTGCGACAGCGTAACCGGGCTATTTGGCGAGCTTCGGAAATAAGCTCTGCCAGAAGAAGTTTTGAGTCCTAGGACTCGAAGAAACTAAGGGAACGTCTGGCTAAGGGCGTCTCCTGTGAGGCCAAACCTCGGCTTAGGCGACGTTTGGGATAACGGGGGGGTCGGACGGTGAGTGGTCCGTACGTCTCCGAGGACGTGGATGGAGCCCACGTCCGGATGACGTAAGATAAAAGGAGACCCGTGCTCTGTAGTGAGCCGGCAATGGGTTGATCATGATGACTTTTGGTCCTAACTAATATAATAAATACTACTGTGAGTTATTTTTGTGTTACACTTTCACGCCTAAACCACGAAAGCGATTTTAAATAATTTTTCACGAATAGAAGTTCCAGTATCCGTTAAGAACATTGACGAATAGAAATCTCCATTATCATTTAGTAAGATTGGCTAAAATGTGTCCCTGTATTCTAACGGAAACGGAAACTAACCGGGTGAAAACTGCGGGCTTCTATCCGGACATCTAAGAATATATATTTTTGTAAACACAGATCAATAAAAATATTCTGTATAGGCCTGCATATCTCCTTAATTATTGTCCGAAGTAAGACAGTGTTTTGGATATTTTGATAATAATCGTTAAAAACTCCTACTCCAACCTTTTTTTAAGGAACGTGGTAGGTCTAACCTATTAATTCCCCTATACTTTGCGATTAGAGGTCTTTTTGACAACCTTCGGTGCAACCTTGGCATTGCATTATAAAGTTTGAGGTCCTGGGTTCTGGTGGGAGGCTTCGGCCATGGCTATTTACCACCATACGGACATAGACGTGTCGCAAAGCAATTTAGTGGTACAATGTTGCATCTTGCCATCTTAGACTACATCATCACTTACCATCAGATTGCGTCAAGAGCTTAATTGAGGTGTATAAAAAACAAAAACTGTCTGTGCCACATAAACAGTCATGATCATCATCATCATCATCAACCCATTACCGGCTCACTACAGAGCACGGGTCTCCTCTCAATATGAGAAGGGTTTGGCCATAATCCACCACGCTAGCCATGTGCGGATTGGCAGACTTCACACGCCTTTGAGAACATTATGAAGAACTCTCAGGTGTGCAGGTTTCCTCACGATGTTTTCCATCACCGTTGAAGCAAGTGATATTTTAATTGCTTAAAAACGCACATAACTCTGAAAGTTATAGGCCCGGGTTCGAACCCCCGACCTCCTAATCAGAGGACGTCCTAACCACTAAGCTATCACAGCTTCCAGTATAAAACACCCATAAACAGTAGTGTTACATAAATAGGCATTAGGATGAACGAAAACTTAAAAAAAAACATTAATAATTTTCCTCTCAAGAGGAAACCCTTGTACAGATGTCAATTATCTACACAATATATTTTAATTTCCCCAAAGATACTCGATCACACTTCGAACTTCGAACGAGTCTGCAAATTTTCTACACCATTACCTTTTCACCCATAAAACAGGGTAGAAAGAAATGGCCCATAATTCCCGCCTTCGGGAGTTCATCTGTTTATTACGAAATTCTGGACCCTCAGAGCTGATTTGTTATCATTCTTTATGTTCCTTGGTCAAAAACAAAATGGGAGCAATTTCGCGTTTCCTTTAATTTCACTTATCTAAGCGAAAATATATGTTCGAGGACGAAATTATCGCTTTAAACTTTTTCTTTAATTTAAACTTATTGTATTACTAGCTGTTGCCCGCGACTTCGTCTGCGTAGAATTGCTGATTTCCCTCGAGATTGAGGTTACCCGTGCGGCCAATGCCCTGCTTCAGAAAGTATGCTACAGGCAATTCGGTTTTATTGCCGAATTTCGTGTTTCTAAATTAAAAAGCATAGGACTTTCATACAAACTTCAAACCCCTATTTTACCGCCTTCGGGGTAGATTTGGATAAAAACAAATTCTAACCTTATACTTACGCCCTAAAAGAAACCTATTTTCAAAATTTCAAGCTTTTAGACTTCATAATAAAATAATAAGCAAACGCTATCATCCCCTTTTTTACCACCCTTAACAGGTAATATTTAAAAAAAAATTGATGTACATGTTTTTATTTATTATTAATAATCTCAATGCAAATTTTTGTGTCTCTAACTCTAAAAACAAAGAAATTTCATACAAACTTCCAATCCCTATCTTACCCCCTTAGGGGTGGAATTTCCAAATATCCTTTCTTAGCTGACAACTCTTAACTATCAACTACCTACTTGCTAAATTATAGCTTTATACGTACAATAGTTTTTGAGATCTCGTGTTTAATCAGTATGTAAGTAAGTATGTAAGTATGTAAGTGACCTTTCGCTTTTATATATATATATATATATAGATTACTCGCTTATTTTTTAGTATGCATCGCGGGCAAACGAGAAGGCGGATCACCTGATGTGACGACTTCCGTTGTAGGTCCTTGGTTCAATTTCCGGCTCGAGTCTGGTCTGGTGGGAGGCTTCGTCCGTGGCTAGTTACCACTCTACCGACAAAGGCGTGGCGCAAAGATCCAAAACCTAATTATAGTCCGGTCATTTTAGACAATTGAAATAAAGAAAATTCCGACAGAGCCAAATCTTCGTAGAGACCTTAGGTTTACCACAAGGAATCAAGTGTCAAAAGTCCCCATCACGTCATTAAGGTCTCTACGAAGATTTGGCTCTGTCGGATTTTTTTTTATTTGATCACTATTTTTATGTCTAAAATGACCGGACTATTAGCACCAAACAAAACAATTATATTTGTCGGGCTGTTGAATTGCTCTTTATTTAATGTGGAGATTTTTGTTCAAAAGAAACTGTAGTCTTTTGTATTGGAATCGCTATTTAATTGCTGTACTCGTTGAATTGTTCCAACGTATCAATATTTGCTGGAGATAAATAGCAATTGCTCCTTTTGTTTCTCTTCTGTTTCCAAATCAAAAGATGAAAATGTCGAGACTTTTAAATGGAAATTCTGAAGGAATTTTTTGTCTCGGGATTTTTGAAAAACAAAAATCCCGCCCCGTTTCTTGTTTCTCATACGATTTCCCGTTTCCCGATTCGATTCCTGGCTCGAGTCTGGTCTGGTGGGAGGCTTCGGCCGTGGCTGCCACCCTACCGACAAAGATGTCTCGCCAAGCGATTTAGCTTTCCGGCCCGATGTAGAGACTAATTAGGAGTATGGGTTTACCATACCCCTAACAGGTTAGCCCGCTACCATCTTAGACTGCATCATCGCTTGCATCAGGTGAGATTGCCGTCAAGGGCTAACTACAAGGATCTAAACTATCCACTACAAGGATAAAAAAAATGCTCTGAACAACTAAAAACCCTCTCACCCAGCCTTGGAATTTCATTAGGTTGATGATGATAAACATAAAGTACGGTGCTCGAGCAAATGCCTATTATGACAGTCTACGCTACCATCCTAGACTGTATCATCGCTTACCATCAGATAAAATAGCCGTCATGTGCTAACTTGTAGTGTATAAAAATATGTATAAACAATAAACAGCAAGTATAATTTGCTATATTTTATATATTAGTAAAAGTTTACTTTTCGCGCTTGTGAAGTCAACATCTCCTGAGGATGATCCGGTGTCGGGTCGAAACGTGCGTAGAGGTTCTAGTGGAAGATTTTGTGTGGTGTTATATTATACAAATCTCCCGGTTGTCGGCGGAATATAGCAAGTAACGCCTGCTTCTATTCATTAAACAATATTTACCGAACTTGACTTAGTTATAGACACTAACTTCATATATCTTATACGTAACATTTTTCTACATTCTTTTATATGGTCTTAATAAATGAAAGGAGTTTTTTTTTAAATTGTTTATTCAACAAGTTGAAATACAATCGGAATAGAACAGATAATTTAGGTACATTGTTACCTCTTTCACAAGGTTAATAAACATATATTTTTCAAGCATTATGTGATACAGCGTGATGTTTTTTTAATTCGTTACATATAGTTGAAACGTGAGTAAGATATGTACGTACTTAATACAGATTTATTTGTTCATATCACTAATATACTTTACCAATATTAATATTTGAAGATGAGTATTGTATGCCACGATGGAATAGTTTTGATGGTTTGTAATTTTTTTTAATGTTCACTTTTTAGCGAAACTACTGCTCTAGATCAATATATATGAATTTTGCATTTTATTCATACCGTCCGCACATTTCAATACAAGATATAGTAAACGGAATTACATCTAACAATTGGCACCGATATACAATAAATAGGTTGGTTTTTTATTCAGAAATTTCTCGACTTAAATCTATTTATACATCTTACCTATTACTAAGACAAGAGAGGAAAATATTAATTTAAAATCACAGTGTGTCAATCCAAATTAAATTTTAGAAAGCAATGTGAATGATATATTTCAGTCGTGCGATATTTTGATATAAACCATACTCCAATGCTGGAGTGGTACCAAAACAGAAAAAAATATATAAAACATGAAACTCTCAGTACCTTGAAATATAGATACATATTTAAATGAAAGGGAAAACAGATACCCATTCTGAGACTTTTTAACGTTTTAGCATTTCTTCTAAGACTTTTACAGGGCTAAATAAATTCTTAGTATTTTAATACACAACCCAATGTTAATCACAAATCGGTTAATTTAATCTAAATGATCATTCAAAATAGTTTTTTTTATAAAGCTCGTAAAATATATAATATAAGAAGACAAAACTTCGCAATGTACACATTATTAGGCTCTATTACAATATGTGATTAATTAATACTAGTGCGATTTAGATATTTGGGTAGGTGCACACAAAATGTTGTTATCATCATAATTCCCCTTTGTTAATATTTTGCATTAGCTTAGCTGTCAAGCTTTTATCAAGTTAAACAATCTGTAGGCAATACATTAGTATGACACAACATAATTTTAATGAACAAAACTAAACAGCTTAACATTTCAATCAAGGTGTTAGTAATTGACGATTTATCAATTATTTAACTAAAAAAATATCCTGTTTAGAAAATTAATTTTAAATTATTGTTTAAACAACAAATTATTATTGAAAATATTGTATTTGAAATGGTTTTTTTTTTAATCTAAAACATCCTTAACGATTACAAATTGGAAAATACGTATTAATTAGTTCGCACAACACTTTTATTTGTATAGAAATGTATGTACAATAGATCAAGTATCAAGAATAGTGCATAATTTATGTATTCAATATTTTCTTGTTGAAGAACATTTAATAACTTATTGATTAAAGTACTTATTCGAGTGGTAAGAGTTGATTTTTTATTAAACGGTATAGAGGGACAAATAATTTTGTGTAAGTTTCGTTTATATTATATTCTAAGACAATTTTTTTGTTTGAGGACTAACAGTCCGAATTACCATTAATATTTTTTATCGTACAGTATTAATTTTTGACAGATGACTAATTTAAACTAGTAGTGATCAATAATATTCATATAGTGTAAGTATATTATGTAAAATGTGACGTAAAAGGATTTCAAAATATATTATTTTAATAGTGTATTCGTCTATCTTCTTAAAAATTGTATATGTGTGCGAGTAACATTGTAAATACACATTTAAGAATTCAAGAAACATTCAAAGCTGTCTATTTTACCAAAAGTTTGCTGTCTAAAAGCTGCTATCTACTACTAATACTTTAATATTAAAAATATATCTATTAATTTGACTCTAGTACACAAGCCTCGTAATACACACAATTTGGCATATTAGGAAAGAATTATATCACTCGATTTAACACAAAAAACACATTTCTGGCGAGAATGTTGCCAAGACGAGAGAACCTCACATTAAAATTCTAATTGTAAATGCGCTTATCTTGATGCGGAATGAAGACTCAACCGGTGGACCTTTGTCGTAATTTATAGGTTTGAGAACTTCGCATTGTGACTTCAAGTAAAGCGGTTTATTCTAAGAGAATTTCCACACAAAGATAAATCAAGGAACTTGATAAAATCATTCAGGCATAGCTTTGCGCATGCTCGAGAGGCATATCTGACAACTTGTTTCCCTTTTCTACCCAATTCTTTAATCTTCCGCGCAATTCCTCCAAGCTCTTCGACTTCGCTTTATTTATTCGTTTGTACTTAACATCCTTCGGTTTGGTCACGTTCCTGTGGTTTGACATCACCCTATTATAGGTCACAACGTGATTCGGTCTCGGCTCCGCCTCACCTTCATCGCTTTCTGGATTGGAAGTGACTTCTTCATCAGAGTCGTTAGGCGGCATCATTCTTTTTGGCACATAGCTATACGACCACAAATCACTGTTACCCTTGACCTTACCCTGTTTATCGTTATCTATACTCTTCACTTCACCTGTCAATACTACACTTCTCATGCGGAAATTGTCTCGCCTCTGAGCTAGAAGACTCGTTTCCTTATACTTCTGTTCGTCTGTTTTGTTGAATTCTTTCAACTCCTTTTCAGTGCTATTTTGTGCACTCAAGCCTTTTGTTGAATCGCCGTCAACTTCCTCCTCTACACTGTAAACTGTTTCTAAAATTTCTGGTCTGCGTAGAAATCCATTAGAACGCCTGACAATGCTATATTTCAAGTTTGGATCTATAGCATCTGAGATCGATCGAACTATCGTTACGCTGTCTGGATTAGCTGACCTAAACCTTGGCACATTGGGCAGATTACTGCAATCAGAATCGACATCTTCCATTATAACAGCAGAATCAGAATCGTTAAGAGAATCAAAATCGCCTGTGATGTGTGTATCTTGTAACATATCCCTAAAGTCTGGGATCGTTTGAGACGTATCGATACCATTATCGAGTAATTTAGATTGAAGGGAATCGATGACTTTTTGCTGCTTAATAATGATTGTCTCTCGTAGGGCAAGCATGTTTGTTATCTCCTTCTGTTTACGAACCAATCGTGATTCGAATAAGAGGAGTTGACTGGAAAGTGATTTAAGTTGTTCAGCCTTTTCTCGTTGCAAACGTGTGACTAGTTCTTCCTGAGTTCTTTGCGAGCGGCGCCATGTTAAAAGTTGGTGACCCTGTGCGCGGTACTTCATTCGTAGATCTCTGGAAGCAAACAAAATAGATTGTTAAATTTAAATAATTAAAAGTAGAATATTCATAAAATGAAATCGAATACTTTGTGAAAAACATTTGGTATGTGAGCCAAATAAGAAAAGAAAAAATCGTAGAATCACTTAGAAAACTGGACCACATGTGCATGTATCTTGGATGAATCTTTCATACCTAATAGTTCTCCGAGCATCATCAAGGGTGTGAGCCTCCAGCGGGTCGGTCAGGGAGGCTGCTAGCGATATATCTGGTTCAGTGGGGCTGTTGAGAGCCGACTCGCTTCGACTGTGGACAAAGAAGAAAGAGATTTGTAATGTTATACAGTTTCTCACAGATTCACTACAGTAGTGCAAATTTTTCTTAATGTATCTATAATAGCGGGGAAAACGAGCAAGTCACTTGATGTTAAGTTATCACCGCCTTTAATCATTTGCAGCACAAGACGAGCCACCGAATCGTTGCTTTTGAGGATGTTTTTGTTTATCCATAGATCTGGGGGAACACAGAACTATGGGTAAACAAAATGGGGCAAAACAGAACAATGGGTTATGGTAGGTGGGAGATTGCTCCACAATTTTGCGAGTGGGAACTAGAAATTATCTGACATTACTGGTGTGGAATTAATGCAAACAACTCTTCAGAACATTCTTCGTTATGATGTCACAAAGGTACACGAAATGCACATCACTTTATACGTCGTGCATTTTCTGTTTCTGCAGACCTTGAGTGGCACAATTAGCTGGAATGGAATCCAGGGCCTATCATCTGTAGTCGAGGAACCCAACTATGCAGATTCGGAAAACTGCGTTATAATTTATATTTCATTAACGTGAAACATCCATTGACGTGAGTGACTGCACCATCTTTTTCATTTTGTTCAGTTCCCGCATATAAGTATTCGCAATGAACAAACTTATTATGATAATTGCTGTTTCCGCTTACTTTAATGAAATTTGCGCGACATTTGGAGCTTTGAAAATATAATTAGCATCACCATTATCCTTCATAATACAAGCAAAAGTTCTGCAGAATAATTAATTATTCAGTAGAAGTAAATCAGAGCTTACTCAAGTTAACGGTACCACTTTTCTAAAAAAACTAAGTCCCTGTTTCTCGTGGCTGCCAACACTACGAACCGATGTTGATGACTGTCATCATCATCATGATCAACCCATACCGGCTCACTGCAGAGCACTGGTCTTCTCTCAATATGAAAAGGTTTTGGCCATAGTCCAGAAATAGGCTTGCAGGTTTCCTCACGATGTTTTCCTTCACGGTTGAAGCAAGTGATATTTTAAATGCTTAAAAACGCACATAACTTTGATAAGTTAGAGTTGCTCGGATTCGAACCCCTAACCTCTGATTAATAAGCGGACGCCCTAACCACTAGGCTATCACAGCTTCATACTAAAGCGTACTTGATGACTATAGCGTAATTAAAAATGACAATGGTAGCAAAAAAACTTACTCCCACTTTTTATTGAACCTCTGAAGTGTTAAGAGTGTGTGTGGGTGTTTAGACACCGAGGCAGTATTCAAAATTTACTGTAATAAAATTCGCTCATGTTCCAAGTATAATATTACAATATAAAGGATAAAGAATGGTTCCTATGTAAATTGCATTTGCTATTCATAAGTCGGTGCTGACACGTTGATTTGAATTTATGTGCTTTATAACCTAGTGGAATAGAGGCTAAAATACAAAAATAAAATGCAACAACGCATGTCAACTCAGAAGAGCTCACGTTTACAGCATCTTAAAAATTAATGGTTTCTCGAGCTGAAATTGAGTTACACGTATATGCTCGTAGAAAAGTACAAAATACTTTATCACCCTATAGATATCCACTGCTGGAGATGGCCTTTCCAAGAGAGAGCAACCAAACACTGTCTTCCGCCTTCTTCCTTCACCCGCTACAACCGATCCTTTTCAGTTCGTCGGTCCAGCGGACAGAGGGTGGAATAAATTCGCCTAATAATTGAATTATTTAGGTATATTGTTTACTTGTAGTATATTTATACTACAAGTATCTAGATGAATCAAGTCTTGCTCAAAATGTTCACAAGAGACCACATGGGTCTCTTGTGAACAAATTTAGGTAGGTAGGCTAGGTCTCCTGATTGTTGTCAATTTTGCCCTACAGCTGATTGAAGGCATAATTTTTCATATGGCATATTGAGTTTACACTCATCACGCTGCTCTATCCCGGGTTGAATGGCGAGGTGACGTCATCCGAATTCACGATAAAGATTAAACGGATAGACATGGTGATAATAACCGGGAGCGAAATTTTAACGTGTACGTGAGACACTGAATATGATATTAGTAAATTGCGGAATAGCAATATATTTATGTGTGATTATATGTTTTATTTTACATCATTTTTTTTTTTATATACAAAGCGAGCAAACGAGCAGGCGGGTCACCTGATGGTAAGTGATTACCGCCGCCCATGAACATTTGCAGCACCAAAGATACCGCCAATGCGTTGCTGGCCCTTGAGAAATTTGTTAATCCGCCCTTTGAAGATCCCCATATTATAGCCATTAGGGAACACAGAAGATGGAAGCTGGTTCCATAATTTGCAGGTTCGTGGCAGAAATGACCTGGAATAGCGGGTGGTGGGCATGTAGGCATCCAGGTGGTGAGGATGATATTTATTTCTGCGACGAATTATATTATAAATCTATATGTGTAATTGTGTGTTTTATACTCAGAGATTTATTCGAACCCCACTAGTAAAATGTTAGCAAAGCCTAAGAACTTTATGCTTTCCTTTACCTAGTTTTGTTTTAACTGAGTATCAAAACTTTTAATCACTCTACTTGAATGCGGGATTGGTACGTTGCTGTCAGAGGACTTAAATACCTACTAAAGTTTGGTTCATTCAAAAGTTCCTAGTAAAATACTTCCCTTTGAACAATTTGGAATAACGGGGTTTTGAATTTATCTCGAAATTAAATTTCATTTTATAATCGAAACATTTAATATTGCGCAATTGAATAGAACAGAAAAGCTGGTTTCACCGGAAAATATAAAGAGGGACCGTAAAACTTTTCAGCAATTATTTTCATTCAATTTCTAACATATTTTCCTAATAGAGTACTCTCGTAGTTTTATATGGATACGCGCTTTTAGCCGCGGCTTCGCTTGCTTGAAGTACGTTGTTATAATGCTTTTTACTTAAAAACAGTCGTTCGAGTACATTCCACACAGTAAATAGTACGGACAAAGACGTGTCGGTAAGCGATTTAGCGTTCCGGCACGATGTCGTATAGAAGCCAATTAGGAGTGTGGGTTTACCATACCCCTAACAGCTTAGCCCGCTACCATCTTAGACTGTATCATCACATATCTACACCAGTTGAGATTGCCGTCAAAGGCTGTTACATATATTATGGTAACTATATCTTTCGCCTTTTTTAAATTCCGTTTGTTTATCTTAGCTAAAGTATCCCATCCAGGATGTTACCCATATTTGTGCCAAGTTTGTTCAGGATCGGTATAATGCTTGAGCCGATTATAGGAGAGAAACAAACAGACACATTTTAAGTTCATAATTTGTTTGTGACAACCCTAACAAATTTACCATTGCCCTAACTTATTTGCATGCAAATGCAATAAACACTTTTCCCGGGAACTCTCGACGTAAAGGAAACTTCTGCGTTTAATTTTCATACAGCTCATACTTTATGGCCAATGAAAATAATTTATTTTGCTCATGTTTTTTTATAGCTTTTAATTAATTTGCGGTAAACATTCGCCGGCTTTCATGCTCATTGGTGTACTCTCTGTTTTTTTTTCGGACTGTCTATTAGCTGTGCTAACTCTATTGGTTGCCACAGTGTAACCGGGCTGTCAGCAGAAATTTTGGGCCCTAGGGCCAAACATCATTTATGTAAACACTGCCACAACAGATCACCTCTTCATTATCGAGGTCGTACAAAATAGGTATTTGCAAGACAAGTTTCAGCGGGAAGCAAATTAAGTTTTCTCTTCAAAGCGCCCCAGTATCAAAAGAGTTCTTGGAAATAGTTTAACTAGGGTTTCTTTGCCAACGTTGTGAGAGCTGCAACTTTTCCCCTTTTACTGTAAAATATATAACGCAAACTAGAAACCTTGAGACCGAGATCTATGAACGCGATTAGCCTTACCTCAGACTTAAGAGAGGGTTAAAAGGAGACAAATTTATTTATCCGACATTTATGTTTTTTCTATCTTTAGCTGGGCAAAGTCAAATTACGATATATAGATTTATCTAATGCCTTATTTGTCGTTTTTCGAACTAATCCTTTACTAATTTCATTAAATAAAAAAAACGCGCTGATCGCCCGCTAACATTCGCTAATCATCGTCTATCGCTGATGATAAATCAGCCAGCTTACTATTTTTCGTAGTAGTCTTACATTCACAGGGAAATTAAAAAAAAACCATTAGGATAAGATTTGTTTGCTCACAATCGTATAACCGTTTTCTAATATAAATTTTTTTACACTTAAATTTGTTAATCAGCCTGAAGACGTCCATGCTGGACATAGAACTTACCGAGAGCGCGGTCCTCCGCCTTCCTCATACACTGTCACTTCTGCTTGCTAATCCGTTGGGCTATGTCTGTTACTTTGGTTCGCCTACGGATGCCCTCGGTACGGATTCTATCAGTAAATATAGCCCGCTCAATAGCACGCTGGGCATCTTTGAACTTGCGAACAAGGCCTACTGTGAGTGTCCACGATACAATAAAGTAAATTGAAAGGTATTTACTTAGTTTTAACACTCAAATTCGTCCATACCTCCGAAGAACTACGTGGCACAGCGCGCTCTTAAAATGTTGGAGGTCCTGGGTTCGATACCTGGCTCGAGTCTGGTCTGGTGGGAAACTTTAGCCGTGGCTATTTACCACCCTTACTACAACCACGAGTCGCCAAGCAATTTAGATTACGATGTCGCGTAGAAGCGTAGAAACCAATTAGGAGTAGTGGTCTACCATACCTTTAACAAGTTGCTACCATCTTAGACTACATCATCACTTACACCAGGTGAGATTGACGGGAAGGTAGATTGTTAGAAAGACACGGAAAAGAAGAAAGAAGCCACTACTTAAGCCTTCCATCACGTTTACAACTGAGCCAGGTTGTTCGACAGACAGACAAAGAAAGAGGAAAGAAAGGGGATTCGACAGAGCTATCTAACAATAGAAATGCGCCCAAGGTTACGTGACGAAGTTGCCTGTTCTCTGTGGTTGTTAACTAACCGTGACAGATACTTCGACCGCAGTAACTTGATTACTATCCGTGTTGTCTCCATTTGGGGCAAAGGATCTCCACCACTTCCGTAAGTCTGTTTAGAATAGATTTATGCCCGACTGTCAGATTGACATGTTGTACGCGATACTTGTGTATTATTGAGAGACTAGCTGTTACCCGCGACTTCGTCTGCGTAGGATTGCTGATTTCCCGTGAGATTGAGGTTTCCCGTGCGAAAAATGCGCTGCTTTTTTTTAGATATTTATAAGATCTACAATTAATTAGAACATTTTATGGTTCTATCTTTTATAGTTTAGGCAGCGTACGCAAAATAAGAAACTTTTCTGGTTGACTTTTTACACCTTGTGTCCGAAAAAAACCCATATATCTAACTGAACCCTATTTTTCCAAAATAAAATTATGCTATGTTACTTGTGGATAATGTAGCTTTCGAATGGTGAAAGAATTTTTCAAAACGGTCCAGTAGTTTTTGCGTCTATTCATTACAACCAAACAAACAAAGTTTTCCTCTTTTTAATATTAGTGTAGATGAGCACGACCTAAGCCGCGATGCGATGTAACAGTGTCGACATTAAAAGTAATGATTTTCTTTCTATTCCAGATTTTGTTTAGGATAGTGAGAAAGAGGGTAGGCAGGTACCAAAGCCAAGGCCATACCTAGGAAATAATTTCAAGAGTATATGGGTTCGAGCCTTAAACCAGAGTTACCTAATAGGTAACGAAGAAAAATTCCTTCGGCGTATGAATGAAGGAATTAATTAATTAATACACTTTTATTGTGCACCACATAAAATAGTATAAATATGCATACACGATAGAATATCGTACCACAGAAAATCGTATAAATATGCATATAAGATAGAAGGTAAAATTTGGCGACTTTATCGCTATGAATAGCAATTTCTTTCAGACAACCAAAGGACGTAACAATGAATTTAATTTTAATATATAATGTAGCTACAACATTGTGTTATTTGGTGCATATTGAAGGGGGTGGATTAATACCGTAGTCAAGTTAAGGAGGCAACCCCCAGTTTCCCCCAGTTAAATAACGAAGGTTGATTTCAGTTTTCATATTAAAGTAAATTGAAAACCAAAACCGGTTCTATTTCGCGACCCCCGTCAGAAATTAAGGTCTATCTATATCAATGGAGAAAAAGTTACATTTAACTAACATATGATGTATTGGTATATACTCGTAACTATGGCAGCGAGGACTTGACGATAATATCCGAACTACGTCATTATTTACGAGACAATTTTTTTCACTCATCACAAGTTGCGTCTGATAGCTGGTCAAGTGGTAACCATGTTTCATCATCATGATCAACCCATTGCCAGCCTACTACAGAGTAGGGGTCTCAACTCAATATGAGAAGAGTTTGGCCTTCGTCCACCACGCTGGCCATGCGCGGATTGGCAGACTTTACATGCTTTGAGAACATTATGAAGAACTCTCAGGCCTGCAAGTTTCCTCGCGATGTTTTCCTTCACCGTTGAAGCAAGTGATGTTTTAATTGTTTATAAAAACTCCGAAAAATTAGAGGGGCGTGAACGGGATCGAATCCCCGACCTCTGATTAGGAGGCGGACGCCTTAACCACTAGGCTATCACAGCTTATAAAAATTTAAAAACTGTTTATAATTGGTCAAATATAGAAAATGCGACTGCTAACTACTACGTAGTTATCACCATCGAATCACTACTATGTAAATTATTGACGCGTCAAAAGCGCCTTTTAAAGGACTATTTGAATAAAAATTATTTGAATTTGAAAAAATTTGAATTTACGCGATTGAGTTGAGTTATAAATATAAACACTTTACTTATTGCGTGGATCATGGCCATATATTAACACCTTAATTCCAAGCTATTCACGGTTTTCCGACGTGTAACTGTAACCGGATACCGAACACGCTAATATCTTGAATTGAATCTCGGAAATCACTTGTGCTTGGGTTGACATCGAGATTTTAGATATAATTGACTGCGCCTTAGTGGGTCTGCACCGTTTAACGTTAAAACTTACCTAGCACTTACCTATTGACTAATAAAAATATTCAATTTACACACGGTCAGATTTTTAAACTTGGAGGTCCTGGGTTCGTTTACCGGCTCGAGGCTTTGGCCGTGGCTAGGTACTACCCTACCGACAAAGACGTGTCGCCAAGCGATTTAGCGTCCGGCACAATGTCGGGTAGAAACTAATTAGGAGTGTGGGTTTACCATACCCCTAACGGGGTTAGCCCGCTACCCTTTTAGACCGCATCATCACTTACCATCAGGTGAGATGCAGTCAAGGGCTAACTTGTGGTGAATAAAAAAAACGGTCAAAATTAAAGTAAACGTTTTAAACTATCGAATATTTTAAATTCACAGACAAACAATCGCAAATCTGACCCCCTCGCTTATTGTATGAAACATGAAATAGAAACCCTACCTTACAAAATTACTAAAATCCATTGCAAGACAACGAGGCACTCGTTTTATTGCAATGAAATGAAATGAAAATATGAATCGTATCTGATAAGGCTGAGATCTTTCATTAAGTGAAAACCTGTATCAAAAGGATTCAAAGCAAGGGAGGATTGCATTTATAGTATGTGTAAGAAACTGTATAAATATGTCATAATCAAGACTTAAAATTCGTAAAATTATATTAAGAAATTATTTGTTTGGAATTGTAATACTGGAAACTTTACCAATTACGTGTTTTATTCTTAAATATTACGCGGTATATACTAAAATAAGTAAATGATTAATGAAAATATTTATGATTGTTATTTACACATTAAAACATGCTTTTAGTAATTTGTCATGAAATAGTCAATAATCTTACTCATTCAACGATATAAAACGGATGGGCTCGAATGTAAGGCCCGAGTGTGTTTTGGATCGTTGAAGTGAAATAAACGCCTTTTTTTGTGCACATCATCTGTTATTTCTGGACACCTTATATAAGTAAATACTATAAAATACGCGCCTATTAGTATACGAAAGCACCACTGAATATTAATAACTAATAATGCACAAATCATTAAACATAAACCTCTCATCTCATATCATCATCATCATCATAATCATCATGACCAACCCATGGCAGGCTCACTACATAGCACGGGTCTCCTCTCAATATGAGAAGGGTTTGGCCATAGTCCACCACGCTGGCCATTTGCGGGGTAATATTTTAATTGCTTTAACAACAAAAAACAAGTTCATTACAATAAAGTAAATCACATACCGATTAGTATAAGGAAACACTCCACTGAAAACGGTTACAGCAGACCCCATCACCCACTCCACAAAACATTTAACACAAATGGCTGGTCGCACCGTAAAAAGTGCGTTAAAACGAATCTAGTCGCATAAAATGAATAAAAAAGAAAAATACGTTTATGGAGCCACATATAACTGAAACAAAGCACGATTTGTCGTTGTAACTATCCCCTAATAAAGAGCTTTCATTCGTTTGTTAGACTCGAGGACAAAACGATTTGCTTGTCCTTTTCTAACACAAACATTTCGACAGAGACAGATACTCTGTACTTTCAAATCGAAAAGTGTTTCTAAATATTATTTTTTATTGAGAATTATTTGATTAAGTCAATATCTACAATTAATTTTGTGTGACACTAATAAAATTAAACCAGGTACATTAAATCTAAAACGTAGTGGATGCCACACGAACACCGGAATAAGGCGTAGCTCCCAGCATATCAGCAGATTTTCCCTTTGAAACTAATTCTTTGGCCAAGGTAACTTTTGGAGAAACCTGTTGAAGATGAATTGTAGGTAGACACCCTAGCATAATTTGTTTTTAAACAGGTTAAGGTGGCGTGAGCAGGAAAAGATTTCTGGCATGCTGTGAAGAGGTGTAGCAAAAATATGGCCAGATATTAAATATACTATTTAATAATGAGAAGAAAGAAAAAAAAGTGGGAATATTAAATAAGAATAAATCATTTCTACTAAAATCGGCTCAGCTTCGTGCATCAGTATACCTGGCTGACAGCAAGCAAGTAGTGGATAATGCTCCTTTGGTGACTAGAACTGCTTTTTTTACACTACAAATTAGCGTGTTGGTAACTAGCCACGGCAGAAGCCTACCACCAGGTCAGACTCGAGCCGGGAATCGAACCCAGGAACTCCGACTTTATAATGCGACGGCGTCTTGGCACTGTATGACAAACTACGATATGCACCTACCTAGACGGTCTTTCTTATTTCAACGATAAAGCCAAAATGATACGTACCGTACCGCACATATGTTTTAGTTACAAACTATTTCTGAGTCCATTATAATGAATCAAGAGCTCCATTCGTAAGATCAAGCAAGATCTTTTTTTTGTCAGATTGTTTTATCTGTCCCATCTTGACACTATAACTATTATTACGTACTAAAATAATTTTTTATCTTGTTTCGTATCTAATATTTAGCTTATTTTATTGATACAAATTGTGTCTAAAAACAATAAAAATCGAGTTGTTTTGGGCGTTTATAAATCCTTAACTGACAGGTCTGAAAGCTTTTCTCAAAGTGCCTTGTTTGTTGAAAAGACTGGAACGCTTTTAGAGCTGTCAATTTAGTTTAGGATGGAGTGGAATGAAAACCAATATTGACAGTGTAATGTTCATTTATAAAATCCTCACTAATATATTAATTGTGACTAAGTTTGTTTGTTAAGCTTTCACGCCTAAACCACTGAACCGACTTTTAAAATGTTTTCACCTATAGAAAGCGAACTCATCCATAGACTGTATTTTATCCCCTTATTCCCTTGGGAACGGGACTAGTTCTCATTAGAGTAATATTTATAAATGCAAAAATGTGTTTATTGATCTGGAATCGATATTTAATATTAATGGGGCGAAGAGTACTCCTCGCAAAATGCCTATGACCTCGAAAGCTTTTCGTATTTTACGTGTGTACATAATTTATAAGTGTTTTGATAATAGCCTATTGCTATTTGGTTAAACAAACTTAAGGGCAGTGCAATAACAAACAAGGCCAAGCCGATATTAATATTGCTCCCAGCTCTGGATTGATATTGCTTTAAGACGGAAGATCAATAAACTAAACATGACCTTACGGAGCGCAACTATGCGGTGATGTCTTGTCAATACTCATATACATATCTGATCCTATATGTTAATCAGATAGCCCGTAATTCTTCTTTGTTACCATAATCAATTAAAATATCACTTGCTTCAACGGTGAAGTAAAACATCGTGAGGAAACCTGCATGTCTGAGAGTTTTCCATAATGTTCTCAAAGGCGTGTGAAGTCTACCAATCCGCACATGGCCAGCGTGGTGGACTATGGCCAAACCCTTCTTTTATTGAAAGGAGACCCGTGTTTTGTAGTGGGCCGAGAATAGGGTCAAGGTCTCTTTAGACATGTGAAGATACCCGTCTAGTTAGTTACAGATATTCAAGTCGCATCGTGCCTTTTTAATATCCGACCGAACTATTGCGAAAGGTATTGCATTTCAGATTAATCAGGCGATAACATGCAATTCGGCGATTTCGAAAATGTCGACGGTGAAAAAGTTGAGGAATACATCCGAACCCTCTCAACCTGTATGGCGCGGCCAGTCATTCTTGCGTGGTATACGAAAACCTACTTCGTTCATGTCCACGTAATAGCCCCAGAACTAGAGCGACCGTTGTCCGGCCATTCCATGCCTGGCGACCTTCTCGGATGACGACGACGACGCGAGGAACACGGGACACGAGAAAACCTCCATGATTGACAACGAGAGAAGGATTGGAGGTTTACGATAGTACACAGCCTAGCCAAATAATAACCTTTTTTTTTGTCGTGGTGGAAAAGCTTTATGACTACTTCGGTCCATTGGGCAGAACGGAGGCTATATGGGACTCCTCCCCCCCCACTCGTCGGCGGGGTATACCCGAACTAAAAACCACCAGGGCATGTCCTTCCCGGACGTCTACCAGCCAGGGACCAGGGCGGTCTCAGCAACAGAGCTTCTGCGCTAAAGAAGACGAGATCACGACGGGTTGATGATCCCCCCGCAGAGACTCGTGCAATGACGGGTAGTTAGCCCATTTCCTGACGTGAATGCTTCGTGACACTTTATAACCAGTGTAAGAAAGCTAGAAAAACCGGTGAAAGAACAATACCGGTGAAGTGTTAGAGCTTCCCCACAAAAAGCGCGGGCGGGCGATGCAACGCGGTGGGTCCATTGTTTTGGATAGCTGATGGAATTTTTTGGTTTGTATGGGTAATTAAGTTACTCGTATCTGGTATAAATATAATAAACAAAAATATATAACACAACTGCGTTTTGCAGGCGAAAGTACTCAAATAGGGTCCGTCACGGTCGATCGGTAACGTCGACAGCGTGGGCCCAAAGCAGGTGGTTTCCGCCACAACGCCATTACGACAGATGTTTGTTGTCAGGTCAAACTTTATATAAAATCAACGACTTTACCTTAGCCTTTTTCTAGTATGGGGTGCAATCCTTTGTGGAACGTTGATAGTTGATAAAGACTTGATATTGATAAGTGGACTGTATTTTTTTTTTCACAACCCTTGATGGCAATCTCACCTGATGGTAAGTGATGCTGCAGTCTAAGACGGTAGCGGGCTAACCTGTTAGGGGTATGGTAAACGCATACTCCTAATTGGTTTCTTAACGACATCGTGCAGGAACGCTAAATCGCTTGGCGACACGTCTTTGTCGCTAGGGTGGTAACTAGCCGCGGTCGCAGCTTCCCACCAGACCAGACTCGAGCCGGGAATCGAACCCAGGACCTCCCAACTTTTAAATGACAGCGAACACGCCCGCGCCACGGAGGTCGTCGAAATTCGATGATATTGATATTATGTTAAATGATATTGTTAATGATTACGCGTAGGGCGTAGGGGCGACCCCAAGTGCACTGTCTTATAAGTGTGTTTGTTTGTTTTTTTATTAAATCGACTGAAAAAAAGTCAAAATTGCCAATTTAAAATGTGGTGATATCGGTTTCACTATGCACATCGATTTCTCCATTTTTTTGATTGACTTTTGTATGTTTTAATTGCGATAGGTAAGGCCTCTCGAAAGGACTACACTTACCGAGCAGTTTATTTTTGTTTCTGTTTAATGTGTAAATTAAATTTTCTAAATTAAAGTGTGCCAACACCGACGCTGGTTCGCTCTCGCTTTGTTAAATGAAATACCGCCATAAATTAATTAATTTCCCCCGCTTTAAATGACAACACCGGACCGGAATGGTCTTCAGAGTATTGTAGCAGAAATTTAATTAGCGTGTAAACAATTCAACGCGAGCAATTGAAGGAAAGTTAAAGAAATCAGGTTATATGCATTGGTTTACCATTTAAGCATCTATCTGTTTGGGCATATAAATTCTTGTAGAACTCTTAATGCTTCTTTTAATATCTGTCTACTCTTTGACTGTTTTAATTTTCAATTGTTTGTGGAAAACCTTATTATTTATGAACCCAAGACCACCGCTTCTTAGACGGAGTATCAGGTCTTGGGTTCCAAAAATGTTCGTACACGTTAGAAGTATTTTATGCTACACCTCTTTCTATCTTTTTTTTTATCCACTACAAGTTAGCCCTTGACGGCAATCTCACCTGATGGTAAGTGATGATGCAGTCTAAGATGGTAGCGGGCTAACCTGTAAGGAGTATGGTAAAGCCATACTCCTAATTGGTTTCTACACGACATCGTGCCGGAACGCTAAATCGCTTGGCGACACGCGTTTGTCGGTAGGGTGATAACTAGCCACGGCCGCAGCCTCCCACCAGACCAGACTCGAGCCGGAAATCGAACCCAGGACCTCCAACTTTATAATGCAACAGCGCGCGCACTGCGCCGCGGAGATCGATTGGTTGCCGTGGTTCTAGCTTCAATTGCTAGGTCGGGCTGAGAATTATAGTTAGGTAATGAAAGAAGCTGTGATAGTCTAGTGGCTAGTGGTCCCTGTTCCTGCACACTCCTGGGGTGTGCTGGGCCGTGTCGTCCGCAGCACCACATTCATGGCCTGAAGGGTTTGGCTCCCTCCTCGCGACCCGGTGCAGAAAATGGCCAAAGAAACCATGTCCGGTCAAAACCTGCACTAGGAGAGAACCCCTTGCTCACGCCGGCACCACTGAACCAAGACCGAGCGGATAGTGCCGGTAGGTAGCTAGCCGCGGCCGAAGTCTCTCAACCAGCAAAACCTCAAGCAGTTTGAACAATAACACACGATATCTTAAGTCAATATGATCGAAACTTACCTTCGGGACAAATAGTATGCCCCTCCAATTGAAAGTCGGTAAACGAGATAAACATGAGAACATTCTTATAACATTAAATAATAATTTATTTCAATTTACTATACAGTTAACTGAGAATAAATTCTCATTTCTTTGCTCACAATATTATGGCTTAATATTTACGGGCAACAGCGAAGATTTTTAATTACAGGTGTCAGAAATGATAGTACATTGCTTTTTCCCCAGTACTGTTATCATCATTATCATTATCAGCCTAGAAATGGCCCACAGATGAGCAAAGGCCTTCTTTCTCAAAACACCAGTTGGAGATCCTGGGCTTCGGCCGTGGCTAGTTACCACCCTACCGACAAGGACGTGTCGCCAAGCGATTTAGCGTTTCCTTTTTGTAAAAATCATTTAGGAGTATGGGTTTACCATACCCCTAAGAGGTTAGCCCGCGACCATCTGAGACTGCATCATCACTTATCATCACGTGAGATTGGCGTCAAGGGCTAACTTGTAGTGGATAAAAGAAAAGATAGAAAGAAAGAGGTGTAGCATAAAATACTTCTAACGTGTACGAACATTTCTGAAACCCAAGACCTGATACTCTGTCTAAGAAGCGGTGGTCTTGGGTTCATAAATAATAAGGTTTTCCACAAACAATTGAAAATTAAAACAGTCAAAGAGTAGACAGATATTCAGAAATATAAAGGAGGAGTGCGAGTCTTCCTTTATATTTTTGAATATCTATATACACTATATACCTTGTTTACTATAATTTTTATAGTATACCTATGAAAATGGACTAAAGAGGAAGAATATTGATATTATAAATTAAACGAGGAGAAGTTACACTCAATTGGCAAACTTCACAAAATTAAAACTGCTTATCGATGGCTGACTGTAGATTACACGCAAAAAGAAATATCTCCATTTTCAGTGTGAAAGGGACCAAGCTGCAAACTCTCTTACATAAATCTCTTAACTAAATGAACGTAGCGTAATTTTCCAGGAAATAGGTACTGTGTATGAAGGACGGCATTTACTTTAGACTTTCTCATTTTATTTTAGAGATTTGTGTATCCACTATGGATATAGGCATCATATGTCTGTTAAGATTGAAATTTAAACTGATATTTAGAATTCTAATAGATATCTAAGAAATGAGATAGATAGATTTACAAACACACTTAGTTTGAGCGAATAAATAGCGGTTTTTCACATAGGTACTATACTCAAGTTTTTTGCGCTTTGGAAATAATATGAATTTTGTTGACGAGACCAAAATCGTTTTTTAGTAAAATTAAAAATTAACCGTTTTATATTCTTAATTACGAGTATATAAATGGTTTTAAGAAGCGGTGATAGCCTAGTGGTTAGGGCGTCATCCTCCTAATCAGAGGTCGGCGGTTCGAATCCGGGCACGCACCTCTAACTTTTCGGAATTATGTGCATTTTTAAAAAACAATCAAAATATCACTTGCTATGTCAACATCGAAATTCGAAAACATCGTGAGCAAACCTGCACGCCTGAGAGTTCTCCATAATGCTCTCAAAGGCGTGTGAAGTCTGCCAATCCGCACATGGCCAGCGTGGTGGACTATGGCCAAACCCTTCTCATATTGAGAGGAGACCCGTGCTCTGTAGTGAGCCTGTAATGGGATGATCATGATGATGATGATGTTGAAAAGGTTTTAAAACAATCAAATAAAAAAAATGGATTTAAATTTTCATAGCATAGGAATTAATAGACGTCAATTATTTATTATCAAAGTATTATCAAATATGCATTTAGGGTGAAAAGTTTTCTTACAACGCATGATCTGTGGTGTAATAAGACCATTTCTATAAAGATTACTCATTTAGTTACAGCATTTTATTCACTATTTTCCTAGTTATCAACAGAGCAAAGCTTTCAATTACACGACCGCACAAATTACAGTCATTTTTCCCGTTTTTTCCCCACTTTTAAATTAAAAATGCACGGACGACGATGACACACTATATTTTTTTGTTGATGCAGTCCCTCTTTCAACTTCACGGTACTTACTTTTCAGTTGATATGATGACCTTGTTAAAATTTACATGGAAAATTGAACCGCTAAGGCCGCCAAATTGTATACCTAGTGTTTTGTCTGTTTTTCGTCATTTTGTTTTTTTCCTTTCATTCATTCATTTACATAAATTAAGAACCACAACTATCTGAAAATAATCATGAGCCTCATTAAATACAATAACATCCCATCTCTGGACAGGTCTCTTATCTCATAAGCGGGAGGTTGTTAGAGGTTTCTTTGGTGGTAATTGCGATGCTTACTCACTCTTGATTTGATGGCACTCAGATTATAGAGGGGGGAGGGGGAGGGGGAGGGGGGAGGGGTGAAGGGTCAAGAGAGCTTCCTGGACGACGAGCAATAATATATTGTTCGCCTCCATGGCATGTTAACTATTTAAGGGTGCAGATTTTTTGATGCCTTCGATGGAACCTTAGTTCCATTTTAGTTCGGAAATTAACCATTTGACTTATCAAATGGTTCAACTTTAAAGTCTAGTAGGACAGTTACAGGTAACAGGTAAATAGGACAGTACAGAGTCGTGTTGCATTTCACGAACGGAGTTAGATACATCAGTATGAAAGGCAAGTTACTTCAGCGATACGGACTTGTATGTAGTGTTAACTAAATAAGGAAAATGCAGTGCGCGAAGTTTCAAGACGTCGAGTTGCCTAAGAAGACTTCACATAAATAACAACGTGTTCCTAACAAGTTCTCGGGCCACCTGTGTGCTTTAGACGTGGTTTACACATAAGGGATAAGTTTTGACATTCTAACGCAGTAGAAAGGTTTCTACTACCTCTTGTTGCGACAAGACACTGCGGTGTTATATTAAATAACAGTTTCATATGCATTGGCATCCTTTAAATAGAAATTACAATATTTTTTTTTATCCTCTATAAGTTAGCCCTTGGCGGATATCTCACCTGGTGGTAAGTGATGATGGAGTCTAGGATGGTAGTGGGCTAACCTGTTAGGGGTATGGTAACCCACACTCCTAATTGGTTTGTACGCGACATCGTTCCGGAACGCTAAATCGCTTTGCGACACGTCTTTGCCGGTAGGGTGGTAACTTGTGGGTACTTTGAAACAGAAGAGAATAGGCATATTCTGTCTGAGGCCGCATTTTCACTTTCCATCAGGTGAGTTTGTGGTCCAGCGCATATCTGTTAGAAATAAAGGGTTACTAAAGTAGTTTATTTTTCATTTATTATCATCTTTCTTTCCAAATTGTTTGACGACCTCCGTGGCGTAGCGCGCGGGCTGTCGCATTATAAAGCTAGAGGTCCTGGGTTGAGATTCCCGGCTCGAGCCTGGTCTATTAGGAGGCTGCGGCCGTGGCTAGTTACCACCTTATCGACAAGCGAATGAAGCTTGGTTTCCAAGCGATTTTTCGTTCCGGCAAAATGTCGCGTGGAAACCAAGTAGGAGTATGGTTCTACCATATCTTTAACAAGTGAGCCCGCTATCATCTTAGACTGCATCATCACAACCAGGTGAGATTACCGTCAAGGGCTATCATAGGGCTAATGAATACACTTTTATTGCCACAAGATAGGAAAAAAAGCAAAAAGGACAGAAAATAACACAGAAACAGTAGTATACAATTTGGCGGTACAAGCAGTACACATTATACGTATAAACCGCGCCTAACCGGCGTTACATCGCTTATATTACCACTGTTTTCCTTTTCACCGCAGTCCAGTATACAGCGCGTGTATCACGTTTTATGTAACCATCATCAAGGTAGCGATCTCTAAATACCTTTTTTAACGCTGCAATGGTTTTTTGTGTTTACCTTTGATGCTTCCTAGTTTTAATGGTCCGAGAGAGCGCGGGCGATTATGAGGCGCCACGTACTACGAATACGCTGAAAAACCGACGGTAGTTATTCTACCATTTGATTTTGCATGTCGTAATATTAAACCTTTACATTTTTGGACTCATGCGTGTCACACTTTCAATAGCATAAGAATATAGGACCTGCATTTTTCGGATTACACTAGGTGCTTTTAGGAAAGTTGTATTGCCATAATATAACATGAAAAACAGACTAAAAACTTACAAAGCTAAAACGCTTTGTAAGTTTTTAGTCTGCTTTTCATGGTTACATTTGTAAATAGAAAAATTTAACTAATGCGTGTGACACTTCCAATAGTATAAGAATATAGGACCGACATTTTTCAGATTACAATAGGTGGTTTTAGGAAAGTTCTATTCCCATAGTAATATGTTTAGCTTTGTAAGTTTTTAGTCTGCTTTTCATGGTTACATTTGTAAATAGAAAAATTTAACTAATGCGTGTGACACTTCCAATAGTATAAGAATATAGGACTGACATTTTTCAGATTACAATAGGTGGTTTTAGGAAAGTTCTATTCCCATAGTAATATGTTTAGCTTTGTAAGTTTTTAGTCTGTTTTTCATGGTTACATTTGTAAAGAGAAAAATTTAACTGTGCGTGTGACACTTTCAATAGTATAAGAATATAGGACCGACATTTTTCAGATTACAATAGGTGCTTTTAGGAATGTTGTATTGTCATAATAATATGTTTAGCTTTGTAAGTTTTTAGTCTGTTTTTCATGGTTACATTTGTAAAGAGAAAAATTTAACTGTGCGTGTGACACTTTCAATAGTATAAGAATATAGGACCGACATTTTTCAGATTACAATAGGTGCTTTTAGGAATGTTGTATTGTCATAATAATATGTTTAGCTTTATAAGTTTTTAGTCTGTTTTTCATGGTTACATTTGTAAAGAGAAAAATTTAACTGTGCGTGTGACACTTTCAATAGTATAAGAATATAGGACCGACATTTTTCAGATTACAATAGGTGCTTTTAGGAATGTTGTATTGTCATAATAATATGTTTAGCTTTGTAAGTTTTTAGTCTGTTTTTCATGGTTACATTTGTAAAGAGAAAAAATTAACTGTGCGTGTGACACTTTCAATAGTATAAGAATATAGGACCGACATTTTTCAGATTACAATAGGTGCTTTTAGGAATGTTGTATTGTCATAATAATATGTTTAGCTTTGTAAGTTTTTAGTCTGTTTTTCATGGTTACATTTGTAAAGAGAAAAATTTAACTGTGCGTGTGACACTTTCAATAGCATAAGAAAATAAAACGGATATTTTTCGAACTAAAGTAGGTGCTTTTAGGAAAGTTGTATTGGCACAATAGTATGTTTAGCTTTGTAAGTTTTTAGTCTGCTTATCATGTTTACATCTGTGGAGAGAAAAATGAAATCTAAATGAGGGCAACAGACGTAATGGCGTCGGTGCAACTTTAACCAATTACACAAATGCGGCGCTGGAAACGTGCCAGACACGTTTACTAACATACTCGTAAGGTGACGAGCGCTTTCCAAAATGATATATTATGACGGTCGTAAAGAGGTTACAGGGATACGAATTGCAACAGAACTGCGAGTATCGGCTTAAAGATTCGTCCACGGGTGTTATATTCATCAACCATCACCATCAACCGCAGGCTTTAACCAACGACTGGGTACATTCGAGTACAGAGGGTTTAGGGCATTGGCTTCATATACCGCTCCGAACTTAATAAACTTTCGTAATCATGAGAACGTTGTTACGCAATAAGAGTCCAATACACAAAAACATCAAAATTTAGTTGTTACTTTTTAAATGATCGTACATACCGACATTTTTATATAAGATCCTAGGGCTATAAAGGATGTATCTTTTATACCACCAATCCTTGATGACCTCCGTGGCGCACTGCGTTCGTAACGCATTATAAAGTTGGAGGTGCCGGCTCGAGTCTGGTCTGGTGGGAGGCTTCGGCCATGGCTAGTTACCACCCTTCTGACAAAGACGTGGAGTCAAAAGGGAAGATCGATCTATCGATTCATATAAATGAAGAAAGGAAGAAAGAATATAGTCCATATTACCCTTAAACATAAAAGAACATGGCCTATGATCGAAGGCATGCAATATCTCACAGTCAACCTTTGTTGAGAGGTTCTAGGAATGCTTAAAATAAACAAATTATACGTAAACTCCGGCCACAACTCTTGATGGTTATAGTTGGGGGACCTCGTTATAATGAAAAGGTCGGGGAAGGCAAGGTGAGGCTGCAATTAATCTGCGTGGATTTATACCTTAATAATGATTAATAGCGGTTTGTTGGTCGGGATCTATTGTATTAATTTGACGTATCTGAACATCAATCATCTTGGAGTAACGGCATAATGGTATCGTTAAGAAAACGCTCAGTTGGCAAATTTCGGGCAAAAATAGATAGTAGATTTTTTGTAATTTATCATTTTAGCCTGGTGGCAAGCGATTATGCAGCCAAAAGTGCAGCACACTTCATTCTAGAATTTAAGGTTCTCATAGATGATGATATAACGGAAGCCGGAATGGCAATCCAGACCTTTGCGGTGCGAATTACAAATTACCGGCAGAAAGAGGGTAGGCGGTACTTAATAATCTAAAGTTTGTTCCAATGAATTTTTATAACGAGTAAATCAAAAAGATGGTTCTGTTTCCGGCATCATTCCACGCCGCACTACATAATACCGGAAACAGAACCATCTGGAGAAAAATCGTACGGAAGAAAGTGATCCCGACCCTCAGTAATGAGGATGACGATGCAGAGAGAAAAATCAAAAAGGTGACAGAGTCAAAAAGAAAATTTTACTTATATGTAAATAATGTGTTTTATCATCTTAAACCCTTGCAAATAAACTGGCTTAACGTCGCAATAGTTAATCAGTGTTTCATCAAGCTCTGACATAAGAGCTGTCAGTTAAAGTGAAACAAAACACTGTATGAATATTGCGACGTTATGCAATTGTTGTATGTGACGCCCTTATGGTTTGTTTGTTACCGCATGAGACAAAAGATTGTTGTAAACTTTTGTATTATCTATATTGTCGTGTCTGAACATCAATCAACTTGGGAAATTCCAGTTTGTAATGGTATTCCTATGCGGGTTTAATTTCGTTGAGAAAAAGCTTTAAGTAATGAGTAATTTTGGACGAGGATATCTTTGGAATTTAGGATAGACGCCTGGCCTTACTTTGTGGAATTCTATGATTGATGAGAATTGCGCGGTGGAAATTCTTTATGAAAATATAAAAGAATGTGAACTTAGAGTTTACGTTACGCCAGGTAAATGTTTTAAATCACACCTTGGAATGAGAAAAAGTAAAAGATAGTAGAAGGAAGAAAGGGAGGCCAGTATTGGAACAGTACGGGGTGATAGTAAATAATATTTATTAATATATAATTCTTTGTGTAATATTGTTATAAAAAATTAGTTGCATATTTCATTCCTACATTAAGCCTTTCTTTCTTTGAAACTTTCATCAAAATATGCGTAGAAGAGATCGCTACAGTGATAAGTCCGCCTTTGCAGGGCCAAATTTAAATTTACGTTTCTTTTTAATTTACATTTTATTTTTTATATGCAATAAAGATAAGGACAACATTGTCAAATTGCGAATAAGTAATCCGGATAAGCTTAATTCATAGCATATTTATGCATAGTTAGTGGTAGTATTGACATGAAGAAACCGAAGAATTAAAGATTCTTGCAATTAAATGATTTATAATGTATGGATCATGAAGAAACATAAAAATATATGGATTTCGTGTAGGCTTTTTTTTTTACTTTATTGCACAAAGAAATGTAGGTACATAGGGCGAACTTAATGCCAAGTGCATTCTCCACCAATCAACCAGATCATGCAGAAAAAACCGTGATAGGCGCACAATAAAAATATATACATATTTATATATACATATAAATACATACCATAATATAACAATAAATAAACAGGCTTACATTACAGGCTGTTGAAGCTGTGATAGCCCAGTAGTTAAGGAAACCTAATCAGAGGTCGGGTGTTCGACCCCGGGCACGCATCTCTAACTTTTCGGAGTTATGTGCGTTTTTAAACAATTAATTTATCACTTGCTTTAACGGTGAAGGAAAACATCGTGAGAAAACCTGCACGCCTAAGAGTCATTTAAAATGTTCTCAAACGCGTGTGAAGTCTGCCAATCCGCACATGGCCAGCGTGGTGGACTACGGCCAACCCCTTCTCATATTGTGAAGAGACCCGTGCCCTGTAGTGTGCCGGCAATGGGTTAATCTTGATGATGATGATGACATTACTGAGAGGAGACCCGTGCTCTGTAATGAGCAGGCCATGGGTTGATCATGATGATGATCATGATGATGACATTACAGGCTCTATTGTGTATTGAAACATCATGGGATGAACAAACTATTTCAAATCGTAAAAAAATACTATGCATTTGCAACGGTCTGTTACCTATCGCTTCCCTTTATACATACGGTTTTTGGCACCATGACAAACAAAACAATCCATACTACATAAAAATGTTTGTGTGACAATATTCTAACCCCCGTGTCTATAGTATAGAGTGCTCGATTTACAAGCCGGATAAACGTGGTAACATAAACCATACCTTATATCCAAGCTTAAAAGGTTTTAAATTGATCGTTTCCTGTGTTACTTTCGCTGCTTGAATAATGTATGAGGATTAAAGCGTTTGCGGATAACACGAGCACATGCTATCGAGCATACAGTTGGCTTTTGCGAAATGTAAAAAAAAAAATTACAAACACTCAGCTATCTCACCTGGTGGTAAGTGATGATGCAGACTAGGATGGTAGTGTCATGATTTCCAAATGTTTTAGTGTTTTTGAATTTACATACATATAATATCTTAATCATTAAATGAGAATATATAATTGAAGTATGTGATTTGACTTAAATGATTTAGGTTTACTTTTGACTATTTTAATAAAAAGTATCTCAATTGACTGTTTTCTTAATATACCGGATTTGAATAAGGCAAAACGGAAATCATGACGTTCGAATTGGCCCTTTATAAGTTAGTTAGTCGTTGGTCATTGTTGATTAGTTCTTGTTTAGTGTTGGTACCAAAAAGTGGTCTCCAAGGTTCTGGGTTTTCAAAGGTGTATAAAATGTTATAGATAACAAGTATATATATTGAAGAGTTGTGTTCCTTGTCAATAAGTTGTTTACCATCCTGTAAATAAACAAGAATAGATACTGAAGAAGTGTGTTTCCTAACAGTAGCGGGCTAACCTGTTAGGAGTATGGTAAATCCACGCTCCTAATTGGTTTCTACGCGCCATCGTGAAACACTTAATCGCTTGGTGACACGTCTTTATCGGTAGGGTGGTAACTAGCCACGGCCGAAGCCTTCCACCCGACCAGACTCAAGCCGTGAATCGAACCCAGGAGCTCCAACTTTATGAAGCGACAGCGCACGCACTGCGCCACGGAGAAGAAGAACAGAAACAAGAAGAAGCAGGATACAAAAGCCGGCCTTATCGCTTAGTAGCGACCTCTGCCAGGCAACCTTAGGATTAGGAAAAGTAAAAGAAGAAAGTATTCTATAAACAGCCAGACTAGGTTAGCTTATATCCATCGTAATATTACAGCACTCTCATAAATGTGACAGCAGACTGGTGACAGATAGAAAGCTATTTATCAAATTAAAATGAAAGTTATGTCAATTTCTTAACTGTATATTTGCTATACAGTGTCATGAGACTTATTTCGGCCCAACAAGGTCGTTCACTGTTGTTTGGCAACGGCAGGTGCATGGAGGTTTTATATTGGAGCAACAGGTATTTTGGATTCAGGATCTGTCATAACCAACTTGTAAAATCTATAGGCTCATATAAGACTGTTTACATAATCAGAAATCGGGAAATCGATTACGTTACTAAAATATTAACTGTATTTACCATTTACCAGGCATCCACCTGGATGCCTGGTCCTCTTCCACCACCCGCTATTCCAGGTCATTTCTGCCATGCACCTGCAAATTGTGGAACCAGCTTCCATCTTCTGTGTTCCCTAATGGTTATAATATGGGGATCTTCAAAGGGCGGATTAACAAATTGCTCAAGGGCCAGCAACGCATTGGCGGTTCCTCTGGTGCTGCAAATGTTCATGGGCGGCGGTAATCACTTACCATCAGATGACCCGCCTGCTCGTTTGCTCGCTATGTATATAAAAAAATAATTATTTGCAAAAGCTTGGAGGTAAGCGATTTATATTTAATTTTACCGTTCTATTTAACGTTTCAGGGTTATACGTCAGGACATAACCCTGAAATTGTTTGATGCTTGTATTTTTTCATAGTTTTTTAGTTGTAAGATTGAGTAGAACCTTTTCTTCTTTATAATTTTTTTTTATAGTTTTTTTTATATAGTTTATAGTATGTAAATAAAATAGTCGACTTAGTGAAAATAAGGTTGTTATTACATGTTGACTTAGCCCTTAAATGGGGTATACTATGACAGTAAAAGATATTATGTTAATTGTACTATTGTTTATAAGTCAGCATTCACATTGTATACAACGTGGGCTTCCTAATAAATAAATAGACATTATGAGTTCCATAAGACAGGCTTGGCGGTGAGGCAAGCTTGATGCAAGACGTGTGAAGTCTACCAATCAGCACTTGGCCAGCGTAGTGGACTACGGCCTTCTCATACTATATATAAGTTTTTAATTTTTGTATATTATTAGTTCATTAGACGACATCAAACGAGTCGCAGGGAGCCGCTGGATACAAGCGGCCCAGGACCGTGGCCATTGGAATTCCCTACAAAAGACCTATGTCCAGCAGTGGACGTCTATAGGTTGAAATGATGATGATGATGATGATGATTAGTTCATTAAGAAATAGTTTCCACATTAATTAGTGTCGACTAGAATTATTGTGCATGTTCTTAATAGAATTATATGTGTACCTAGCACCAAAGGTTATCAAAATGTTTTATTTTTACATATGATTGGTGGCGCTTCAAATAAATATATGATCTCCGTGGCGTAGTACGTGCGCTATCGCATTATAAAGTTGGATGTCCTGGGTTCGATTTCCGGCTCGAGTCTGGCTTGGTGAGAAGCTACGGCTGTGGCTAGTTACCACCCTACCGACAAAGACGGCACGATGTCGCGTATAAACCAATTAGGAGTGTGTGTTTACCATACCCTTAACAAGTTAGCCCGCTACTATCTTAGACTGCATCATCACTTACCACCAGGTGAGATAGCCGTCAAAGGCCATTTTATAGTGTTTAAAAAATACAATAATATATATATATATATATATATATATATATATATATATATATATATATATATATATATATATATATGATGGTGAAGATGACATTCTAGGGAACATCTATAAAGAACTAACAGGGAGTGCGAAGTACCAACGAGCAATGCGTTGTTCAAGTATCGATATTAACTCGGCTACTAAATCGCGAACTGTATGCTTGCCGCACTGTCACACGAAAGTTTGTTCGGCCCGTCAAGGTCGTTCAATGTAGCTTGGCAACAGATCAGGTGGATCATCAACATCATGAACAACCAATTACTAGCTCACTACTGAGCACGGGTCTCCTCTCAATATGAGAAGGGTTTGGCCATAGTCCACCACGCTGGCCATGTGCGGATTTTCCTTCACCGTTGAAGAAAGTGATATATATTTTTTTTAAACGCACATAACTCCGAAAAGTGCGTGCCCGGATTCGAACCGCCGACCTCTGATTAAGAGGCTGACGCCCTAACCACTAGGATATCACCACTTCCATCAGGTGGATGGTCGTATCAATTTGGAGCAACAAGTGTACCGGACAGGATCTGGTTTACAAAGAACGACGTCGAAGCCGAGACCCCGGAGATGGACATCGCCAAGCTCGTAGCTGTTATTGAGAACTGTTTTTAAGGAAAAAGCATCAATAGAATTTATAACATTGCATTGCATTTTTAAATTAAAAAAAAAAGCCATTTATTCAACTACCAAGTCAATAAAATATGTCAATGTTTTTTTTTTACAAGTTTCAGCCCAATTTTATATTATAATATCGTTACAAGTGTTTGGTAGAAGTCGCCTCTGGCGTAGGCCTCCCCCAGCTCTTTCGAAGTCTTCATTGCATTGCATTATGTAGCCTTAAAAGGATCAATTCCTTTTTGATACAAATAAAATCACATCTAACAAGTTTAAAAAGTTACCGAATTATGAGAGTAATAACAACTGACGTCATAAATTATTTTCCTTTCAGAAATTTCAGGAAGGTACAGGTTTGTAGCATTTATGACCGATAATAATGTATTCGAGACATTTCGAGATTGAAACCAAGTTTGATCAATATCGAAAGATCTATCTCCAATCTGCGTGCCAATATGTGAACTTGATCGATCAAATCAAATCAAGTCATTTCATCATGATCAACCCATTGCTGGCTCACTACAGAGCAGGGGTCTCCTCTCAATATGAGAAGGTTTTGGCTATAGTCCACCACGCTGGCCATGTGCGGATTGGCAGACTTCACACGCCTTTGAGAACATTCTCCTCACGATGTTTTCCTTCACCATTGAAGCAAGAGATATTTTAAGTTTTAAAAACGCACATAACTCCGAAACGTTGGAGGTGCATGCCCGGATTCGAACCGCCGACCTCTGATTAGGAGGCTGACGCCCTAACCACTAGGCTATCACCGCTTATTTGCATAGATTGAGTCGTTGAATTGGTGTTACATTTAACTAGAGTTGCTTACAATCTGCCGGGTAGGCGTGCATAAATAATATTTTAATTATATGTAAATCATTTAGTAATTCACTTAAGAAATGGCAAGAAATAAACTAAATAGCGATAATAATATTAATAATATGTCATTTTGTATTGAAAAATTCACAAATAAAAGCATTTATCTCATAACCATTGGTGCAATCTTCTTTTAAAAACTTTTAAAGGTAATTCTTTCAATTCATTAGGCAATCTTATTCTCGCTGTAGATAGCATAGCAATCAATTCCCTCTTGAACTTGTTAGTAAGGAATTGATTCAACCGCCGTGTACTAGTTAAATTGCGAATAGGGATTACGGTCTTTAAAATGGACTTATAAGATTATTACTTAGTAGTTTAACACAGAGAAGCGCTAACTTGCTGGTGCTAACTACGGAAGAATGTCTGTGCATATTTGTCAACACATTAACGTGTCCCGTGGGAACTGGGCGCTATTCCCGAATAAATTAACACTTTAAGCTGTTAAAGAGCTAACTTTAATATATTAATACTAGCTTATGCTTACATATTTTTCTACTGCCTTCTTTTTCTTTTAATTATTAGTACTTTTTTTCATGATGTCACTCGATGTCTCAGCTGAAAATCGGCGACGTGTTATTAAATAAGGCACGGCATATGCTGAGCTGTACACCCTTTGTGATTGGTGTTACAGACAGACATAAAATTACTGATTAGAATAAAATGTACTGTGTGTAACACCATATGAGAATAAATACGAGAAATCAAATCAAATCAATAATGGCTTTATTCATATAAACCTATTACAGGCATCTATGAATCGTTCATATACATAACATTTTTCTATTATTCTATTATTGATGGCGATAACTACACTCGCCAACTTAAAACCAAAGCGAAGAGGGTTTATTCGCGCCCAGATCTAACACGATTTTTTTTTTATCCACTACCAGTTAGCCCTTGACGGCAATCTCACCTGATGGTAAGTAATGATCCAGTCTAAGATAGTAGCAGGCTATACTGTCGGGGTGTGGTAAACCCATACTCCTAATTGGTTTCTACACGACATCGTCCCGAAATGCTAAATCGCTTGGCGACACTCTAAATGGCTTGGCCTTTGTCGGTAGGGTGGTAACTAGCCACGGCTGCAGCCTCCCACCTGACCAAAGTCGAGCCAGGAATCGAACCCAGAACCTACAACTTTATAATGCGAAAGCGCGCGCTGCGCCACGGAGGTCGACATTTATTTCTTCGGATTTCTCTTACGTACATGCTGGAGTATCTGAGAAATACGAAGCAAACAATAATAAACCAAACTGAATTCAGGCCACATAAATGTGACCCTCGCGCAAAGTATAGCAAGACATGTGGGCGGAAGTGGTGGTGAACGGGGCTTTGGACGGTTTCCCTGCAAGGAAGCTCGCGAAGGAAACATTTAACGAAGCGTAAATCCGATTATCTTCCAAGCGTCCGTATGTACGGGTACAACATACACACCCTTATAACGGTTTAAGCTCTTTGGTGAAATATACGCGGTGGATTAAGTGTATTTTAAAATGATTTAAACAGGAAGTCCATTTCAGCTTATCCTTTTTCTTTATATTCCGTGGATTTAACTTATAGAAAAGTCCTATTACATAGTCCTATTAAATTAAGGATTTTTTGACGACCTACGTGGCGCAGTGCGCGCGCTTTGGCATTACAAAGTTGGAGGGCCCTGGGTTCGATTCCTGGCTCGAGTCTGGTCTGGTGGGAGGCTTCGGCCGTGGCTAGTGGGTACACGATGTCGTGTAGAAACCAATTAGGAGTATGGGTTTTCCATACCCCTAACAGGTTAGCCCGCTACCATCCTAGACAGCATCATCACTTACCGCCAGGTGAGATTGCCGTCAAGGGCTAATTTGTAGTGGATAAAAAAAAAAAAAATATTCCGTGGATTTAGCTTATAGAAAAGTCCTATTACATAATAATAATAATATTTTTATCTTTTTAAATTAATTATATCTCTTTTGGTTTTTTATATATGTATTTATTTTGTACACGGGCGTGAGAGGTGGTATATACTGGATAATAATAATAATAAATAAAAAAAAGCGGTCTTGATGGACTCGGCTAGGATAGTCCGCCGGTTACTCAACCTGTCGCCCTGACCCCCGGCCGTATGGTCTCCCCTGCCGGGGCGTAATCCTCCGCCCGGTGCAAATATGTATTTATGTAATGTGTAGGTTTATTTATTTTTCTTTATTATATCTGTTTTGGTTTTTATATGTATTTATTTTGCACACGGGCGTGAGAGTTGGAATATATAAAAAATAATAATTAAAAAATAAAGAATAGGAAAAAACAAAAGAAGGCAGTAGCAAAAATATGTACGCATCAGCTAGTATTAATATATTAAACAAAGTAGCTCTTTAACAGCTTAAATTGTTAATTTATTCGGGAATAGCGCCCAGTTCCCACGGGACACGTTAATGTGTTAACAAATATGCACAGACATTCTCCCGTCGTTAGTACTACCTGACGTGCAGGAAACGCATGTATGAGTAAATTCGCTGCGTTAAAGTCCTAAATAATAATCCGTTTTAAAGACCTCCGTGGCACAGCGCATGCATATTATAGAGTTGGGGGTCCTGGTTTCGACTCCAGGCTCAAGTCTTTCCCTCGGCCGCCATAGTTATTACCCTAATGACCAAAATATAAATTGATTAAGGATGGGCTCAGCCGGCGATGCATCGGTGTTTACTCCCAAACATTAAAGAAAATGTAGGCTGACCAAGTTTCCCTAATACCTGGGTCTCACCCAGGGGGCTCGGGTTCGATTCCCGGTATCGGACATACCTTTTTGAAGACCTCCGTGGCGAGGCGTGCGCTGTCACATTACAAAGTTGGAGGTCCTGGGTTCGATTCCCAGCTCGAGTCTGGTCTGGTGTTCCGGCACGATGTCGCGTAGAAACCAATTAGGAGTATGGGTTTACCATACCTCTATTAGGTTAGCATGCTACCATCTTAGACTGCATCATCACGTCCCATCAGGTGAGGTCGCCGTCAAGGGCTAACTTGTAGTGGATAAAGAACAACATTAATCGAAAAAGACTTGCATGCCAAGAATCGTGATCCGACCCGTCTTAACCACTAGGATATTATAAAGCTTTTCATTACATTTCATTAGACGCGGTGATAGCCTAGTGGGTAGGGCGTCAGCCTCCTAAAATCAGAGGTCGGCGGTTCGAATCCGGGCACGCACCTCTAACTTTTTTTTAAGCGATTAAAATATCACTTGCTTCAACGGTGAAGGAAAACATCGTGAGGAAACCTGCTCGCCTGAGAGTTCTCCATAATGTTGTCAAAGGCGTGTGAAGTTTGCCAATCCGCACATGGCCAGCGTGGTGGACTATGGCCAAACCCTTCTTATATTGAGAGGAGACCCGTGCTCTGTAGTGAGCCGGTAGTGGGTTAATCATGATGATGATGATTACAACGCGTAAAAAAGTACGCGATACGAAAGCGTCACGTGGGCGCCATATGGAATCACAGGAGTGACCTCCGTTACACTTTCGCGCCTCAGTCAAAGAATCAGAAATCTCAGCATAAAAGTCATCGACCACACTTTTCTCATTTCCACTTTCCTCCGCACCCGCTAATGATATGCATTGCATCATTATAATTACGGCTTATCTATGCACAGACAGGGCTCGCTAACAAGTGCGCACTTTCCCTGCTATCGGGTGCCAGTCTGCGTGTTATGAATTCTTTGACAGCTGCATTAAACATAAATACTATATTTATGTGTGGACGTGATAAGAAATGTAAAAGCAATCGAAGTGTTTTGGATGGAGTTATTACGTATTAATTATATAAATAAATGGAGACTTGAGAGAATAGGATTACTACGAGTATGTATCCCAAAAGTCTCAACCAGTTCAAATTTGTAATTTTAATAAGATAATTAATAATATAAATTAATTTATAGACTAGCGCTTGGCTGCAATCGCAAATGATGTTAAGTGATAAGCTGTGATAGCCTAGTGGTTAGGACGTCAGCCTCCTAATCAGAGTTCGGCGGTTCGAACCCGGGCACGCACCTATAACTTTTTACTTTAATTAAAATACCACTTGCTTCAACGGTGAAGGAAAACATCGTAAGGAAACCTGCACGCCTGAGAGTTCTCCATAATGTTTTCAAAGGCGTGTGAAGTCTGCCAATCTGCACATAGCCAGCTTGGTGGACTATGGCCATATCCTTCTCATATTGAGAGGAGACCCGTGCTCTGTAGTGAGCCGAGAATGGGTTGATCATGATGGTGATGATGACTAATATTATAAGAAGAGAATGTCGGTTACGTTAGGTTATGTCGAAGTCTTAGTAGGAAATATCAAATCAAATCAAAAATGTTTTATTCATGTAAACCTAATACAAAAATCTGTGAAGCGTTCATAGAATATACATAATATAGGTTCAAATAATAGTGTACTTGGCAACCTTTGGGTAAGTAACGTAACTTGTAACTTAAAAACGCAAGTACAATATTTAAAAAAATCAATTGTTCGTCACTCTTAAAAATAGTCAACGAAATTGCGAAACAGCCATTGCATGTTCGTCATTAATTTAAAAAAAAAACAGACCTTGGATTGGAATGGGCAAATTATGTATAATGTGTCTTGAGAGATGTCTGTGTAGGAGTTCAAAAGGACACGAACCCAGATATGTGAAGCTTTTAATCTAACAAATAATATTGAACTGGTATATTCGACGACCTCCGTGGCTCAGTGCGTGCGCTGTCGCATTATAAAGTTTGAGGTCCTGGGTTCGATTCCCGGCTCGCGTCGATACTCGATGTCGCGTAGGTACCAATTAGGAGCGTGGGTTTACCATAATCCTAACAGGTTAGTCCGCTACCATCCTAGACAGCATCATCACTTACCACCAGGTGAGATAGACGTCAAGGTCTAACTTGTAGTGTATAAAAAAAAAACAAAATCTAGTATTGGAAGAAATATAATAATTTACTTGCTTTACTCGTAAACGTGTTGTTGTGATATAGTTTTCATGTGTAGATAATTATAGCCTTTCGTATTACGTTGGAAGTAAAAGTTCTAGATAATTGGTATTCATGTTTTCATCATCATTCTTGGGGATTTTTTAAAGTATTTTTTTTGGTGGGGCTTAAAAAAATGAAGGGTTCGCGTCACCGACATGCGACATGTTAATATGACGTGTTGTGCCGGGCTGGCGACGCTTAGCGGCCTGTACTGTGCTGTGTAGCCTTACGCAATAATTAAAAGGAAATATTTTCAATTTGTTATTTTGCGTTAGTCATAATCTTTATTCAAATACTCCTTTAAAAGTCACTCTTGACGCGTCAATAATTGACATAGTGATTTGGGATCGACGAGGGATCCATACACGCTCTTTTTTATAGGTATACCCGAACTAAAAACCACCACAGCATGTCCCACTCGCTGGATTTGCCGAACACGTGGGGTACCCATTGTATTCTTCTTCCCAGACATCCACCAGCCGCCCCAGCCTTAGCAACAGGGCTCCCGCGCTAAAACAGAGAGGATCAGGACAGCTTGATCACCCCATCCCCCCCCCCCACCCCCCCGGGTAGTTAGATCCAAACACGCCCTGGCCTAAGATTAAGCCCACAACCAAACTTTGCCAGGTAATTGCTTGCAAGCTCTTAAAAACACGTAAAAATAGGAGTGTTATACAACAAGAACATTGTTGATATTTAAAAAACACTGGTAAATTTTAACAAAAATTTTGCAGCCTGATAGATGATTTATGTCATATGGGTTATGAAATAAATCATCGAAATCGCAATCTCCCAATATTCCTTCAGCTTTATGTTTAAATGTTTTTTGAATGTATTGCGTTTTAAGCGTATTGGACCGCTATTGTATTCATAGAGACACCATCATCATCATCATCATTAACAACCGATTGACGTCCACTGCAGGACATGTCTTTTGTAGGAAGTTCCAATGCTCACGGTCTTGGGCCGCTTGCTACCAGCGGCTCCCTGCGACTCGTCTGATGTCGTCTGTCCACCTAGTTGGGGGGTCGACCAACGCTACGTTTACCGGTGCGGGGTCGCCATTCCAGCACCTTGGGACCCCAACGTCCATCGGATCTCCGAGCTATGCGCCCCGCCCATTGCAAGTTCAACTTTGCAATTCGCTGAGCTAGGTCGGTAACACTGGTTCTTCTACGGATCTCCTCATTTCTGATTTGATCACGTAGAGATACTCCTACATAGCTCTCTTAGCTCTCTCCATCGCCCGTTGAGTGACTCTGAGCATGTCATACAGACAGTGAAGGGCTAACTTGTACTAGAATAGAAAACTCAGAAAAACTACTCAGATGCATACCCAGTATAGATGCAATACCATAAACGCATCTACGACTGCCAACAGCTAGACTCCAAGATTTATTATCTGTATTCAATATAGCACTGCACCCACGCGCTATCCGATTTCAAAAGATAGGGCCGTGATTTATCTCCTTGGCGATAACCTTAGGGTCCAACGATACCATTGGGTACTGTAATGATCTATGCATTCAGTCGATATTTAGAATCACGGATCCTCGCGCGCGTGGGCCGAGATAAGTCTGTGAGATGCCTTCCTCCTTCATCTACTAATTAAACTACTAGCGAGCTAGTATAGTTTTATTTATTTACTAGCTGACGCCCGCGACTTCGTCTGCGTTGAGTTAGTGTGTTTGTTTTGTCTTTCAATCACGAAGCAATAGATTACTAACCCGAATTACTTGAAATAATTACAGGATAAACATTAAAGTATCTCCTTTCTAAAAAAAAAGAATGAGTGAAATCGGATATTGATTCGTTGGTGGGAGAAGTTGTGGGAGGCGCCCGAGACGTGATGGCACAGACGGTGGCGTGAGCGTGAGCTGCGCGCGGTACTGGACAGTACTTGGACATTGCAACATAACTTAATTTTTCTAAAATAAAAGACTTTTTCTAAAATAAAAGTAGCCTAAGTTACTCCTTATTACATCAGCTACCTGACGATAAAAGTTCCCGTAAAAATCGGTCCAGCCATTTCAGAGATTAGCCGGAACAAACATTGACAGACAAAAATTGTAAAAAATGTTATTTTGGTGTATGTACCGTATAACATATTCATATGCATGTAGTAAAAAACGGTTATTTCACAGACACTCCAATTTTATTTATTTGTATAGATTAGGAAGCCAACGTGCATACAACTATCTTAATTAAGGACACATTCTACAATTCTCTTGTAGTGTTGTACACTCTACTTATAGGCTAACCCAGCATGCGTAATATGTGACAAGACATTATTTGTAAAAAAAAAATACATAAAAATGGTAAAAAAATAGGTACAATATGAACACAAAAAATAAGAAACAATACAAAAATTTACTAACTACTATTCTAGACTATAATACTATACTAGCTGGTTAAGTTCTTGAATCGGCTGGTAACATGACACAGGATCTTTTCCCGATCTAGCGTTCCATTTGCTGCAGGATGCACGCTTTATGTGACGACCTCCGTGGCGCAGCGTGTGCGCTGTAGCATTATACAATTGGACGTCCTGGGTTCGATTCCCGACTCGACTCTGGTCTGGTGGGAGGCTGCAGCCTTGGCTAGTTATCACGCCACCGAGCAAGACGTTGCATAGAAACCAATAAGGAGTTTGGATTTATCAAACCCCTTACAGGTTAGCCCGCTACCATCTTAGACTGCATCGTTCCTTGGACTAACTTGTAGTGCATGAAAAAAAACCGTGTAAACAAACAATCACTTTCGCATAAATAAAAAAACTTCATCATTAATTTCATTCATTCATCTTAGGATAAAGTTGAACCCATGATAGGCAACTAGAGGGCGCTGGTCTCAGCGTGGTGGATTACTACCACAACCCGTAAGGGACCACCACGCGGGCCAAATGCGGATTAGAACATTATATGGAGAGTGTCAGGCACGCAAGTTTATTTATTTTATTAGAACCACCAACAGAATTAAACATATTATTTTTGTACATATTTTAGGCCTTAGGTCAACATATAATTCTACTTATAGGCGGCTACAGCACGCAGAATTAGACGGATAAGCCGTGCGAAGGAACTTAACTAAAAGTATACAAAATTAACAACATCACGATGTTAAGTTTATATGGATAGTTAGCACATAAGTTTTATCACGATGCTTTCCTTCACTGGTTAATATTACTTATATTTCGTTCAAAATCATCATCATCATCATCATCATCATGATCAACCCATTACCGGCTCACTACAGAGCACGGGTCTCCTCTCAATATGAGAAGGGTTTGGCCATAGTCCACCTCGCTGGCCATTTGCGGATTGGCAGACTTCACACGCCTTTGAGAACGTTATGGAGAACTCCCAGGCGTGCAGGTTTCCACATGATGTTTTCCTTCACCGAAGCAAGTGATATTTTAATTTTTTTTAAAACGCACTTAACTCCGAATAGTTAGAGGTGCGTGCCGGGATTCGAACCGCCGACATCTGATTAGGAGGCTGACGCCCTAACCACTAGGCTATCACCGCTTCAAAATGACTTATATAAAAATGCACATAGCTCCGAAGTTAGAGGTGCAAGCCGCGGATCGAACTCTGTCCTCCCGAAAGGGAGGCAGACGTCTGAACCACATATATATGTAGCCCTAGGCCCTTGGATAACGATCATTATCAGGTGTTAGTGCTCTTCGAATCACAAAGGAAAGTTAAAGGTCAGATAGCGAGCATACGCGAATAATATTACCGATTATATTCCTAGAGTCTAGATTAAATAACGATCTGAACTTGAACGCGTTATATTTCACATGCCATTTGACAGATTTAAGAATACAATATCTACCATCGCATTCGTACAAACTAACAATGCAACAGGTCTGAAAGAGACGCATTATGACCTGAATGACCTAAGCAATAGTCTGCTCTGCTGGATTGTTATTTAAAGTTCAAGGCGGACTGGGTATTTTAAATGGAAATATCGAACAAAAGAGCCAGTAAACTAGATGAGAAGTCTATGGCGCGTCTGTCTATTGGTTTTAAAATTGCTTCTTTCATCAGACTTAATCTCAGAGTTGTCAGAACAAAGCTTATGTTACAATTTACGCTGTTTTTGATCCCGCCATGTTACACGACTAAAAATTGAACTTTTATGTTTTTTTCTATGTATTGCAATTTATATCATCATGATCAACCCATTACCGACTCACTACAGAGCACGCGTCTCCTCTCAATATGAGAAGGGTTTGGCCATAGTCCACCACGCTGGCCATGTGCGGATTGGCAGACTTCACACGCCTTTGAGAACATTATGGGGAACTCTCAGGCGTGCAGGTTTCCTCACGATGTTTTTCTTCACCGTTGATATGATATTTTATTTTTTTTAAAAACGCAAATAACTCCGAAAAGTTAGAGGTGCGTGCCGGGATTCGAACCGCCGACCTCTGTTTAGGAGGCTTACGCCCTAACCACTAGGCTATCACCGCTTCGTACAATGCGCAATTTATATATACAAATATTAATAAAGCTGAACATCTCTAGCACCAGAGGAGCCACTGATGAACTCATCCTCCTAATCGGTTTATATTCTTCATCATACCGGGACTGCCTTTGCCAGTACTGGTAACTAGCTGCGGCCGAAGACTCCAACTAGAACAGACTTGAGCCTCACTCGGTTAACCTTTATCGGTGTCTTTGCGCTCAATCTCTTACCATACCAGAATCGAACCCGATACCTCTCACTTTATAGCACTACAGCGCAAGCACTGCGCCACGGAGGTTAATCTCTTACCAGACTCGAACTGGGAATCGAACACGAGACCTCTTTATAACACCGCAGGTCACTGAGGACGTAAAAAACTCCTTATTGTGGATTATAGCAAGGTTACTTTGACAATTTACAACATCAATAACATCCTGATTTCATATTTATGAAGTCAAAACGGAGCCAAATTTATGCATTATGGGTACCGCCTCCCCACTATGATCGTATCAATTGATTTGCCTACCAAATTGGCCTTTATCCCGTTTCTACCCCTGTCTGCCTTTAACAACCCTCGATGGGATTAAACTACGCCTATTAAACGGTTTAGCATCCGTTTACTGACATTTAGTGGGGTGGACAGTGGACTTATTTATTTCTCGTAAGCAGAAATTCAAGAATCAAAATAACTGGTCTGGTGGGAGGCTACGGCCGTGCCTAGTTACCACCCTACCGATAAAAACGTGTCACCAAGCGATTTTTCGTTGCGGAACGATGTCGTGCAGAAACCAATTATGAACTTACATGTATGTAGCGTTGGTCGACCCCCAACAAGGTGGACAGACGACATCAAACGAGTCGCAGGGAGCCGCTGGATACAAGCGGCCCAAGACCGTGGCCATTGGAACTCCCTACAAAAGGCCTATGTCCAGCAGTGGGCGTCAATTGGGTGAAATGATGATGATGATCATGTACCTATCGCAGTCAATGTTGTGTACACTTGTAACTGATATGCATACTGGTGAATGTGACACTTTTGTTTGCTGAAACGTATTTTTTTTATGTATACTGTAAGTGTATAGGGTTTAACATACTAATAACAGATAAGCCCGCCAGACTCCTTTACTCTCATATTATATTAGCTGTTGCCGGCGGTTTCATCCGCAAATCCTACACCTATTTCTAAGATGCTAAATTCTATATTTAATTATGTTTGATTAGTTAAAGCGAAACAAACCAACTCACATTCTTATTTGTTATATATTAGTTTCTTAACAATTTTTGTCAGTTTGTCTGTCTGTTTGTTCTGGCTCATCTCTTAAATGGCTGGACCGATTTTTACGGGACTTTTGTTGGCAGGTAGCTGATGTAATAAGGAGTAACTAAAGCTACTTTTATTTTAGAAAAAGTCTTTTATTTTAGAAAAATAAAGTAATGTTGCAATGTCCAAGTACTGTACAGTACCTCAGTACCTTATTATTATTTTTTTAGAAAGGAGATAATACTTTAATGTTTATCCTGTAATTATTTCAAGTATTTTGGGTCAGTAATCTATTGCTTCGTGATTGAAAGAAACAAACACACTAACTCAACGCAGACGAAGTCGCGGGCGTCAGCTAGTCAATAATACTTATTTAAGATTCAAGGGACATTTTAATTTAATAACTAATAAAGGCTGAGATATAATAAAATTTGTAAGTAGGCTATAAATTGTTAAATAATTTGTATTACCAACACTATATCCTTCTAAAACTATATTAACACGAATTACGGAAGTATGACTAGTCTCGAAACCATTCGGGAACATTGATCATGACCTTGTTCGCGCAAAGCCGAACACTGAGTATGTCAATAGGTTACACACATTTCTTTATTTTCACCAATAAGAATGACTTCCTATATAACATTTATAACTACTGCCGTATCAGTTTTACTAATTTAGGTTGCAAAGGAAACGGTAATCTTATCCGATGTGTATGTATAAGTTTAATAACTCCGAAATTAATCACGCTAACAACTAATATCCTGCCAACTAGAGCCCGGAAGTCATTAGGCGATACAGTTTCAAACTTCTAATTAGAAGTACGCGTAAGGTAAGAGAGAGATTCTGATATGTTTAATGTTTAACCATAAGTCTGATCTGAAAGCTCAGAATAAATTGAGCCAAAGATGCACCCGTGGGAGTCTATATTTTGATATGTTAACGTTGTGTTAAATGACTGCCGGTCGGTTGCAGTTACACTAACGATTAATAGCAATCGTTGTTCTAGATAACACAGACTCAGTGGCCACTGATACCTGTAAGCCATAGCGCCGAGTGCCCATACTGTGGAGAAAATGATACTCCACAATATGCAATACGAGTGCCGGATATATGAGCAAGAAATATACATATATATATTTATATCCGGGCTGGATTTGAGAAATTCTTGTAACTTGATAGTTAACTAGCACAAACCAGAAATCAAACCCAGGACCTCATGATACATGCTTAGCAATAGAGCTATTGCTCTATATATATATAACAGCAGACCACTTTTCGCCAATGTAAAATAAAAGGGCATTGATACAAACCATTGGTTTTTCCATATATACAAAACAATATAAAACTGGAAGAGATCTCTTATAAAGCTTAGCTTTCTTTTTTGTACCTCTTATATAATTTGCTTATGTATCACAGATTTGGTGCAAAAATTATAATTAATAAATTACCTCTCTGAATCCATGGCGGCGAAGTCAAAGGAAATCCAGTTTGACGACGCGATAGCCTCCTGTAACAAAACAAACTCACGTTAATATTTTACTAGAATGCTTTAAAATTTATGAGGAGATTTAAACTTCGCGGAAATCTGTCGTGTGTCAATTGCTCTTCCTATCATTTCACATAATTTTTTTTATTTTTTTATTTTATCACAAATTTGAAATCTTGGAGATTGGAGATGTCAACAAGTTCATAGTTTTCATAAATCATAAGCTAATTAAAAAGTCCTTTAACGATATTAAGGATTATAGAAAGCTTGGGTGTGAATTACTCTAACTTCATAAATAATTATAATTTATTATTGACTATGTGAGATGGTAATTACAAAAAACCTGACTAAGTTTGTCGTGGGCTTTTCCTAGACATGGGCGCGATTAGAACCCTCTAAGCTTAAGTTTTAAGTTGGCGAGTGTAGTTATCACCATGACCACGCGAATTAATGAAAAATATTTTATATATAATAAATATAATATGATTTGAGTATTATAAAGTAAGAGATAAAACGATCAGACTTTCGTTACTATATAATAGCTGCAAATCTATCAGTGTCTCCTACTACGATTACGACAGCTTATAATGATCCCTCAATTTTTATACACTTAGTTTTAAAGTATTTTTATACAGTAAGTTTTAGTATGTATGAAATAACAAAGATGGCTTCGGCGTTATTGGCTCAGACAAATTGCTTGTTATCCTCAACACAGTTGAACAACAGTTGAGCACATGAATTTTCTAGGAGAGTGAACAAGAGATTTAGAATTTCCTCGATGCTCCAATAAATGTTCGACATAAATAATGTCAACTATTATTATCGAGAGCAGAGTGAAGCGATAGATAGAGGAGATAAGACCTCCGTTTAAGGACGGACACCCGTGGCCTTATTATAAACGTTGGATTCACTGCGAATAGTTTTCGAACAGTTTTCCCTCTTTCTGTCTCCGATAATACAGTATTCAGTACCAGGATTCCAGAAATACACAAGAGATTGTATTAAATAAACAATCGCTATAAAACCTATATAAAAAGGAGGTCGTTTTGTAACAGCGTACAACGTTAAATGTAAGGTAAGTAAGTAACAGTAAAATTAAGTGGTTGATATTAAATACTGATGGTAGAGAGAAGTGGCGAAAGCTCGTGAGGCATACAACATCATCATCATAATGATCAACTCATTCCCGGTCACTACAGAGCACGGGTCTTCCCCTCAATATGAGAAGCGTTTGGCCATAGTCTACCACGATCGCCATGTGCGGATTGGCAGACTTCACACGCATTTGAGAATATTACGTGATAATCACTGCGCAAATAAATGCGTGCTACGTTGAAACAATGCTTATTTTCCTAGCTGAGGGGTTTACTCAGAATGTGGCTGAGGAATCGAACACAGAACCTCGTGATGCATACCCGAACAAGCTATAAGCGAAACCCTCGTAGAACTTTTACTTAACCTCGTTTTTCAACAGATTAACATTGAGCATTTATTTTTTACCGAAAAACTCGATCTTAATACCTTGAAATGAAACTGGTTTTAATCCTGGATTATAATTTCGTTATTATATATTATTTGAGAACGCCTTTGAGAACATGGAGAACTCTCAGGCGTGCAGGTTTCCTCACGATATTTTGCTTCACTGTTGAAGCAAGTGATATTTTAATTGCTAAAAAACGTACATAACTCCGAAAAGTTATAGGTGCTTGCCCGGGTTCGAACCCCCGACCTGACGGAGGCTGACGTCCTAACCACTAGGCTATCACAGCTTCAGGCATACAACATCTACCCTCAAAGACGTTGCTTCGTGACGATATGACCGCTCTGCCAAGAGTGTTACGTCGAAGAAGAAGAATTTATAATGATGATGATTCGGTAATCATCTTCATCTTTCATTCTTCGGTAAGCTTCTTAACTCAAAATATAATTATCTTTGCTTTAAAAGCCAACCTTGAGTAAAATAAGTACGAATTCTCGATATAAACTTCATTGGAACTAATCTGAACTCTATTGTCTCGCGCAGCAGTTCTAAGAGCGGAATTACTTTTATCCGATGTCAGGTGATTTGCGGAGACATCAAAAAGTTCTGTAACAATAGAGCGGTCGTCTCAACTCTTGCGGGGTGTTTGTTGTTCGTACACTTAGCGAAGAAAAGTGGTTTAGAACAAAATCGTTTTGTTGTGTGACTTTAAAGAGTTTGTTAATACGGACTTAGAAATTGTTTGCAACCACTTCTGCTTTTAATATTTGAATAGAAAAAAGGCATGTTATTAATTATTTATAAGAGATTATCGTCGTCTATGTCACCAGCTTATTATGGTCTGTTAGAGATATGTTTCGGGAAGTTTACAACGGGTCCCCCGGGCGTTCAGAAAACCAGCAAGAGGGAATAAACGTGGTCATATTCAGTTTGCGGTCGAGTGCACAAGTGTGCCCGTGACCCAGCCACCAGGCGACGCGAAGGAGCATCGCTGGGTTTTAGTGAGTATTTTGGTCGCCAGTCTGGCCGTCGGGGAGTCCCACATACCCCGTCGGAAGCGGCGCAGTCTTGCCTGCATCGCTTCCGGGGGGGATGCGTAAACGCATTTCCCAGCGGAAAAAAAGGTCATATTCAGTTCGGATATACCCGCGCTGTGTGGGAGGGGGGCAGTGCACAGCAGCAGCAGCACGTCCTGCCAAAGACGTACGCCATAAACCCATAAAGCTTTTCCGCCATAACAATTAAAGGGATATAGCTATGTCGGTAGGTGGGCTTTAATACACCTATCCCCCGATTTACACAATACGCGTTTTACACGATTTCACTTTTACACTGTTCATAAACTAATGAAATTCGGAAAATTTCTAAAACTATAAATTTTGTTTCTATTTTTGTTTTCATTTTTAGAATAAGTTCACTACGACATCACGCCCTTTTTTGGGCAAGCTTTACCTACTTTAAAGTTCCTGGATATGTTTTTCTCTTGCTCTATGTTTCTAAAGGGGAAAGTATTTCAAAAGTGGCTTTTTATAAAACTAGGACGATATTATTAATAACGTAGATTTTTAATAGCGTATCAGCATTTCAAAAATATTGGAAGATTAGACCGTATCAGAAGCTTAAGGCATAACTTGGACTTGTTCGCTAAAAAGTTGAATGCAGACAAATGCTACGTCTAAAAACGCTATAACTCGATTTTAACCAAGCAATTACAGTACCGTAATTAAAGTTCTAATAACAAAACGTTTACCGACATCTCACCTGACAACACCGGCCAATCGAATTGTAACCTTATTCCCAAAATAGTAGAGCTTACATTTCCTATTTTGTATGCATGATTTATTATTGGAAACATCATGGGAACTGGACCAGTTTCTACGGCAATAAGAAATGGTGAGCCGGCGCAATCAAATAAGGCGATCAATAGCGAAAAACTCGTGGGAATGTTTCCCTGAGATGCCGTAAACATGTGTGCTTTATGTCTTCTGAAATGTTATGCAATGTAGTATCTCGTGACGATATAAATGAACAGATAAAGGCCTGCGAACGCGCAAATAATCAGCGCCATCTATTAATGTTCTCACGAATTATTTCAAACTATACGTACGTGTGTTCAGAGGCTTAGCTATAATAAACACAATGTCGCTCAAACGACCCCCTAATTGGTGTTCTGTAATGAATTTCTCTAACCCATTTACCCGAATGTGATGCATCCCATCTTATTAGTACACAAATGATTAATGACCCGACGTGGAGATTTGTGCGGACTTAATTAGCTTCAATGCATTATTTGATAGGGTTGGCACGTATAGACGTATAAAATTAACCAGAACAGTTGTTTTAAATCAAAATTGCATTTATTTAGCCTGTTAAAATGCATCTCATCTAAAAACTTGTGTGTAGAAATTGTATGAACACGTCGCTGTCTCAGCTTAATGCTGCGTCAAAATTGACTGCAGCGCTGAATTTCAGGCATAGCCCATGCTGATATCATAAAAAAACGCTTATAATCGGAACAACCTGTGATTTCAATTTTTTTTTTTTTTTTAATATCTTTTGACGACCTCCGTGCCGCAGTGCGTGCGCTGTCGCATTTTAAAGTTGGAGGTCCTGGGTTCGATGCCCGGCTCGAGTCTGGTCTGGTGGGAGGCTTCGGCCGTGGCTAGTTACCACCCTACCGACAAAGACGTGTCGCCAAGCGATTTAGCGTTCCGGCACGATGTCGCGTAGAAACCAACTAGGAGCGTGGGTTTACCATACTTCTAACAGGTTAGCCCGCTACCATCCTAGACAGCATCATCACTTACCACCAGGTGAGATAGCCGTCAAGGGCTGACTTGTAGTGTATATAAAAAAAAAAAAATCCCGGGCAGGAAGTTAAAAATCAGGCCTTTAATAAGGAAGTACTTTAATTATAAAATAATTGTATCGAATAGCACATCACCGTTTGTTTGGGAAAATGTTACTTAAAGAGAAGTATGCGGACGAAGTCGTCGAAGATATTAAAAAAAATACTTTCGTCGAAAAACCCTACCGCCTTACTTCCTTTTACCTCCCTGAAGCTTGCTCCATAAACTTAAGGCACTTGGCCGAGCCAACCATAATCATGATTATTTCTTCCGCAAAGCACATAAGTTTCTACTGCCGAGGGTTTTACGATAATTTTCACATTTTAGTGTAACTATCCTGGATATTTATTGGTTGTGGGGTAGTAAAAAAAAAACTTCGTACTGGTTTTGAGGAATTCTTAATAGAAGAACGCAATGCCTACCAGACTAGACATCATATAAAACCTAAGATCTCAAAGATTACATTGGTGTCCGCTTGAACTAATCATATCAAATCAAATCAAATTCTATCAAATTGACAGAACATTTACGAAGCAATTCAATTTAACTGATCTAAACTGAAACGTTTGGCGCTTCCAGACGTCCATATTCAATTTAGTTTCAGTTTAATGTTTTATCAGGATTTGAATAAAAAATAAAACTTAAATAACTGATAACAGCTGTAGACGACCTCCCTGGGCAGCGTTAACCGCTGTAGTCTAATAGTAGGGAGGTTGTGGGATCGAACCCTGTCTGAACTATTTCAAAATTCATCATACTCATATCTGAATTTTCTCTGGACTGGTCTGGAGGGCACCAGAGGGCGAGGAAGGTCACCCATGCGATGGACCGATCAGATAAAGTGTGCTGTGGCTGGTCCTTTGCATGAGTGCACCAGACTTGCGGCCGGAAGAGGGAAGTGGCGAATGCTTGTGAGGCGCATAACAAATGGCCTCAAAGACATTGATTCGTGATGACCACGACCGCTCTGCAAAGAGTGTAACGACGAAGAAGAAGAAGGTCTGGCTTTGACCCTACCGACTAAAACGTGCTGCCAAGCCATTAAGCGTTCCGGCACAATGTAGCGTTGATACCAACTAGGCTTCTAACTGTCGTATCCTTAACAGGTTAGCCCGCTATCCTCTAGGACTACATCACTTACTACCAGGTGATATATCGGTCAAGGGCTAACTTGTAGTAGAACCTCAAATAAAAATATGACATATGTCTCTATCGATTATGAATGAATATAGTCGTTGAGAGATTATTTTAAAATATTATTTCGCAGCGAAAATTCTTGTTGAAAATATATTCAAATAATCAATATGAAGTAATTTCGGCCCGTTGTTCTCGAATGGTACTGACTAGCCAGTTCTAATTAGTAGATTACGGTTATGCGGAGAACAGTTGTAAGAAAATGTTTTTACAGCCATTATTGGAGAATATAGGATTTTTGTGACCTAGTAAAACTTGTGCGAGCTGATAAGGTGACAACCCTAATTACCTATAACCGTGTGCCGTCTTTAAATAACACACCTTGTCACAAAGAGTTACTCTTAAGTGTGGGAAGGAAGAAAAAAAGTTTCATATTGTCTTTATGGTTCTTATGACACCCACACTTTAATCGCGTAGAAATAAGTTTTGTTTAAGTATAATCGTTCAAAAATCCCACGTGTTTGACTTAGCTACAGTCATAAAGACGTGATTTATGATGTATCTATTTATAGTTTTTTATCACCGGCGATAATGTTACCGCATGCCGTCCTATCTCATAGGCGAATTGCATTGCTACACCCACACCGCTGTACCAGAGCTTGTTCGATCCTGCTCCAAAGATATCTAACAAGTATGGCTGAACCACATCACCATTGAGGCTTGGAACTTTGTCGCACAGAGACAACTGAAGGCAAGACGTTGAAGAAGCAGTATTACCAGACAGTACCAGATCTCGGATAAATTATACTGTGTATGTTTGTTTCACGCCGGAAGTTGAACCAAACGGAATAACTAAAACAAATTGGCTTAAATTAGTCATGATTAGATTATGGCTCGGATTGAAACATTACTTTTTATTCCAGAAAGATCATTTCTGGGATTTCTGGTATTCCAGCGTTTTCGTGGGATTTGTGGTTAAAAATTGAATTTCACGTCGATGGCCTACTTTAATAGTTATAGTTTGCCATAGCAAACTTTCGCGTAGTTAGATTTAAATGTTGGGAAAAGGAGAAAAAATGGGAGCGAAAATATGAATAAGAAGTGGGATACCCTTTAAATAAAAAACTTATTATTTCACGGGATTAGCTCAATATGATGGCCGATAAGGATCTAAATAATATTATAGGGACATCAGCTAGTATGGAAGAACGACAATATTTAGTTTTAACTTTGAAAACATTCGAGTGCGACACTGTATCAATAAATACAAAGTACATTTTAAGTCCCAAACGTATGGCCACAAAGGGCCCACGCCTTTACCGGGAGTTTAAATTAACTATACATATAACATGAGCCATGACAAACAGGTTCCGTCGCGGTCCGTTAGGCTCCCACTTCCGTCTGGGAACCCGACCGGGGCATCTCGGGAGGTCAAATACGAGGGTTCGCGTAGAAACGTACCTACCTATCCAATACTGCTCATCAAGTAGATACCTTTTTTAACACAGGTGTTCGCTAATAAAGATTTTTGAAGCTACAATTAAATTGGCAACATTTTTTTGTATACAATTAGTACCTTTAATTTTATTGATAAGGATTGGTTATATCCTGACAATTTTCGTCTTAAGTAATAAGTATTGCATTTATAGCTATTTCTGTATATTATGTATGTAGAATACATTACATAGATATTAATATACAGATTTTAATCGTCATCATCATCATGATCAACCCATTGCCGGCTCACTATAGAGCACGGGTCTCCTCTCAATATGAGAAGGGTTTAGTCCACCACGCTGGCCACGCTGGCCATTGGCGTACTTCAAACGCCTTTGAGAACTTTATAGAGAACTCTGAGGCGTACAGGATTCCTCACGATGTTTTCCTTCACCATTGAAGCAAGTGATATTTTAATTGCTTATAAACGCACATAACTCTGAAAGCCTTCCGACGACGAACTCCCGACCCCTGATTAAGAGTTGGACGTCCTAACCGTTTTTTTGCAACCCCTAATTTTAAAAATATAAAAAATGACGGTTAGAAATTAGAATCTGTTTTAAAATTGAAAAATTACATGCAATGCGACAGTTTGCAAGTTCTTTGCTTGCTTTTCAGCATGTGTCAATAAGAAAAAAAAAACTAAATCCAATCCAATTATATTCATAAATAGATGCACTTTTCTAACACATCACAATGTAGATTCAGATTTTGACGACCTCCGTGGCGCAGTGCTGTCGCATTATAAAGATAGAGGTCCTGGGTTCGATTCCCAGTTCGAGTCTGGTCTGATGGGAGGCTTCGGCCGTGGCTGGCTTCGGCCGTGGCTGGCTTCGGCCGTGGCTGGCTTCGGCCGTGGCTGGTTACCACCCTACCGACAAAGACGATTTAGTGAGCGATTTAGTGTTCCAGCACGATGTTGCATAGAAACCAATTAGGAGCGTGGGTTTACCATACTCCTAACAGGTTAGCCCGATACCATCCTAGACAGCATCATCACTTACCACCCGATGAGATAGCCGTCAAGGGCTAACTTGTAGTGTATAAAAAGGGCTGAACATTGCATCTTGAATGGCGATTAAGCTTTAACAGCCGACTAAGTCGAGTTGCGATGAGTTATGAGCTCATCAAATCGCTCCATTGAAAAATAGAGCGATTTTAATCTATTTATGTCGGTAACGTGACATCTCGCTGTTTTCGTCTCCGGAGAAATCACAAGGCATATACAGGCTGTAAGAAATATTGCAACAACTCGTAAAGTAAGCACGTGAAAGTAATACATATTGCAATTGCTATAAATTCGGTAATCGCTTACACAATTGCGATGAATAGTTTATTGGTCCTCTGTACTGAATAGAAATGTTCAGTATATATTATTATGTACGTTAGGACGATAACAGTGAAATCTTAATTAGCATTTTTCTATTGTTTCTGTTACGGACTTTAGTTTTGTATTGTTGCGGTTTGTACTACCGTCGCTTATAGCAGGATTATTTTAATATTGTTAAACAATAAACAGCAAGTATAATTTGCTATATTCCGCCGACAACCGGGTAATTTGTATAATATAACACCACACAAAATCTTCCACTAGAACCTCTACGTACGTTTCGACCCGATGATCGGATCATCCTCAGGAGATGTTGACTTCACAAGCGAGAAAAGTAACGAGTTTGCTTTTCTCGCTTGTGTGACTTCCCCAAAGTAACGCCTGCTTCTAATCATCTATATATATAAAAGCGAAAGGTCACTTACATACTTACATACATACTGATTAAACACGAGATCTTAAAAACTATAGTACGTATAAAGCTATAATTTAGCAAGTAGGTAGTTGATAGTTAAGAGATGTCAGCTAAGAAAGGATATTTGGAAATTCCACCCCTAAGAGGGTAAAACGGGGGTTGGAAGTTTGTATGAATTTTCTTTGTTTTTAGAGTTAGAGACACAAAAATTTGCATTAAGTTTGAAGTTTGTATGAAAGTCCTATGTTTTTTAATTTAGAGACACGAAAATCGGCAATTTGACATTTGCCTTTAGCTTACTTTCTGAAGCAGGGATTTGGCCGCACGGGAAACCTCAATCTCACGCAAAATCAGCAATTCTACGCAGATGAAGTCGCGGGCAACAGCTAGTTATTTAATATTGTTGACGTTCTTGTTTTACAATTACCTATAATTCTTATTAGCTGTTGCCCGCGACTTTGTCTGCGACCAAATTTAATCGATTCACGGCATATCTTTACCAGTAAGATAGTAACTTGTTGTGGTTTAAAGCCTCCCACCAGACCAGACTTGAGTATTAAATCAAACCCAGGACTACCCTTTTTATAATACTGCCACGGAGGTCTATATATACGAGAAAGTAATTTCACAAATTAAAACAAAAAACATGATTTTGACGTCGCAAGAATTCGCTGGCCATGTTCAGTCGCTAAATATTTCTTGCGTCCCCAGGGAACTTTTAACTTATGAAGTCATAGCTACGAAATTTTTAAATTTAACCATTAAAATAATGAATTACGTTCCCGTATAACATAAACATTAAAACTTTACTACCTAGCTCGAATCAGCTTTAATTTCGTAGAAAATACCGGTACGTGTGTGGTCGGATATTTCTACCATTTAAAGGTACTCGCTTAAAACAGATCTTTGTTTGTGGAATGGCTTATCACAAGGGTACTCTGATAAATAGTTTATTTTCATAAAGAGGTCAATCGCTCAAACCCGTGGACAATTTTTTTTTCATTAATTGAAGTGAAAACTTCTTTAGCGGCGTTGAGCACTTTTTCTGTAATGGGTATAAAATCTTAAACTCGCGTCAGGACACGTGACCTGATCGAAAAAGCGTAAGACGGATGGAGAGTAGACAGCTATCCCCTCTCTACGGCGCGGCGAAAATGTATGCCTGGGCCTACTGTTTCGTTTAGGCAGCGCAGGGCGCTTGCGCGAATGTTCGTGTATGTTACAGCGTGCCACGCGCATCCATGGATGGTGACAGCTGATGGCTCGACCGTCTGTGTAGTGATCACATTGTTGTGTATTCGTAAAATTCGTGAATGTAATGTGCTTAAAATATGGAAATTGATATAGATAAACTTTTTAATGTAAAATAATTGTAATAGTTTTAAAGTGTTAAATTTTTAATGTAATATAAATTGTCATGTTTGTGTACGATAGCGCAATAAATGAATATTGTATTCTACCACATAAATGATAGTACTTTTATACTGATAAAGCAATTGGTGCAAAATTATTCCCTAACCATTCCAAAATATCAAACATGCTCAACGTTAATAATCAAGTTTTCACTTCTGCCGGCACTCCCGGAGTGCAACCCGTCTTTTTTTTATTTATTACCAACAGCTTAGCAGTAATAGGAATAAAAAAAAACTGCATATTAAGGTATTAAAGCTTAATGCTCAGCTTATTAAAGGTAAACACCGCATGTAAAAGGTGTATTACATTAATGGCGGAAAACTAATTAATACAAAGACTGAAAAAATAAAAGCAAAAAAAAAGTGTAAAGCGTATACGTGAGGAAAAAAGACTTGAAACGTGAAATATTTCGTCCAATAACCCTTATCAAAATATTCAAATTCAAAATAATCTTTATTCAAACAGTCCTTAAAAAGGCACTTTTGACGAGTCAATAATTTACATAGTAGTTATTTCATGGTGATAACTATATTCGTCAACTTAAAACGACTTAATTACTTTATTCTGTAAACTTATCCCCAACCAGAGCACGTTGCCAGTAGCACATATGGCTACGAACGTCATATACTCGTATCGTAAGAGTCCATATGGTAATCTACTTACGCAGTCTTTATGAGTAAAACAGTGTACCTAATTAAACGAAGCTATATATATAAACTACCTGCAGTTTTTTTTTTATACACTACAAGTTAGCCCTTGACGGCTATCACACCTGGTGATAAGTGATGTTGCTGTCTAGGATGGTAGCGGGCTAACTTGTTGTTGTAGTATGGTAAACCCACGCTCCTAATTGGTTTCTACGCGACATCGCCGGAACGCTAAATCACTTGGCGACACTTCCGTGTCGGCAGGGTGGTAACTAGCAACGGCCGAAGCCTCCCACCACACCACAAAAGACCAAGAACCTCCAACTTTACAATGAGACAGCGCGCGCACTGCGCAACGGAGGTCGTCAAAAAATAAGTAGTTTATTTCTTATTTATATATATATATATATATATATAAGAAATAAACTACTTATTTTATTAATATATATATATATATATATATTAATACCGTGCTTATGGACAGACGGTTAACCTGATGTTAGCGATTACCGTCGCCCATGAACATCTGCACAACCGGAAGAACCAGCGATGCGATGCCGGCCAAACCCATTCCTCTTATCGGCTTCTACGACGCATCATACCGGAACACTAGATTCTTATGACTTTGCCAATAGGGTGGTAACACGCCACATCCGACGTCCAGGCCCAGGCCAGAGGAGGCTCTAGTTGGACCCGCTATATAACAATTGTGCGCACGCGCTGTGCCACGGGATCATCGAATAGAAATATATATGTACTCTATATTTTAGAGCTAGATTTTAGAACGATGCTTAGAACATTTAAAGTGAAATTTTAGTAACAAAACTAATAAAATACTGCATATAGGTGTTTGCAAAGCTCAGCGAATTGCGAAGTTGAAGTGGCAATGGGCGGGGCACATAGCTCGGAGAACCGATGGACGTTGGGGTCCCAAGGTGCTAGAATGGCGACCCCGCACCGGTAAACGTAGCGTTGGTCGACCCCCAACTAGGTGGACAGACGACATAAGACGAGTGGCAGGGAGCCGCTGGAAGCAAGCGGCCCAAGACCGTGAGCATTGGAACTCCCTACAAAAGACCTATGTACAGCAGTGGACGTCAATCTGTTGTTAATGATGATGATGATGATGACTGCATATAGGTCTAGGTACATATATAGGTACATGAGTAGGTACCTATTTAAAATAGCTCTCACAATAACACACAATGGACAATGTAACGAGCTCGCGTTTACCAGCTGTGTTATTCTCTAAAACGCTCTAACATCGTTGATCAAATAATACGCGTCCTCTTAAATCAGGCTAAATTTATAAGTATTTATCACCCGCGATAACGATAATTTGTCTTAGTTATCAAAATATTACGTCTGGTCATTCTTATAAAATTTTATTAACCAAGTAGCTGTAAAAGCTACGTGGAAATTTTGACGTCCACTCATCGAATTTTCAGTCGATTCGGCATCGCTACAGTAATTACTCTCAGATGGTTTTTGGGGTAGCATAAATCCTGCTATTAAGAAAAATAAAAAGTCTAAGATATTTCGAAACCTCGGTAACAGATTAACAGTTTTATTACATCAGTAGATATAAATATATACGCACACACACACACGACAGTATAGCAGACGTGAAGTCTCTTTGGATACTAAAAAAAGTAAACACGGACTTCCTTTTCTTTTTTGATCTTCTTATTTTATGTATAAATAAATATATCTATATTACATAACACGTATATATAGCTTAAGAATTTATATGATATATATATATACACGTTATCATGATCAACTCATCAACGGCGTGCAGGTTTCCTCACGATGTTTTCCTTCACTGTTGAAGCAAGTGATATTTTATTTTTTTTAAAACGCACATAACTCCGAAAAGTTAGAGGTGCGTGCCCGGATTCGAACCGCCGACCTCTGATTAAGAGGCTAACGCCCTAACCACTAGGCTATCACAGCTTCCCTAAGATAAGTGTATGTACATATAATTGTCAAACCGACTAATCGAAGGAATCGTCGCTGCGGCAGCGTTGTTTTCTAGTCAGTGGGTGTACAAAATAGCAGTGGATCGTGTTCGTTTCTAATGGCTGACCAAATGTCATCCCAATATGGTATACCAGCCGGTAATATTTAACGCTGGCAGTGTGCAGCGACTATTCTGTTGTCGTGACCGCGCGGTGCCTCGGGGCTTAGATTGCGCTTAGATTGTAAATCTACTGTGTTATTCTCAAACAAATGTTTGTATCTACCTTTATAGCTTAGGCACCTGCGCAACTTCGACTGGGAACTTCTTCCCCCGGGCGTCCAGTAAAACCAGCGAGAGGGACATGCCGTGGTGGTTTTTAGTTCGGGTAGACCACCCATGGGTGGGAGTCCCACATAACCTCCGTCCTGCCCAAGGGACGGAAGTAGCCATAAAGATTTTCCACCACGACAAAAAAAAGGTACTTGCGCTACGCTATGAAAGAGTATCCGTATAAGTAGTAAGTAGTAAAATTTAAAGACGCTTGCTATGTCTACTTAGTGTTATTTTCCAATACGTGTAAAAGAGTGGTTACTCACAAAATCATACAATGAAACTGAAAAACTGCTGGAAGTCTTAGGTTCGGATTAAGTCATAAAACGAATACACACACACAAACACACAAGTCTACCCAAACACCCACACACATACACACACTCTCACACACATACACTCAATCATGGTGTTTCAATAATTTTAGGAGAGTAGGCATTTTAGGCAGTAGATTATATTGCGCAAGTACATACATAGATACATACATACATACATACCACATATTCACCATACTAACCATACTCACCATTAAAGTGCGATTACAAGTTACTTTACAAGTTGTTTATGTACTTATTTTGATGCTTGTTTTTGTGAAATAAAGAATTTATTATTATTACAATAGTGGGAATATAAAGAACTACACAACCACATATATAAACCCACGCAATATATATATGTGGGTGGTGTAATATGTTGATAAATGAAAGGCCATCAAGGATGATTGATGCCGGACGGCTGCAGAAATCTCAATGAACAAATAAATTACGTAAAAGTTTATTCCCAGTTGCTTTTTAGTAAGCACGTTTGAATAGTTTTACCGTTTTCTTGCTAGACTTTACAAGTGTACAGTTCGAGGCTTCTGCATATTAAAAAGATAGGATAATAGAATATATCGTACAGACCGAGTCGGGTCTAATATGTATATGTAATAATAACTTTGATATTCAGAATACTTAAAAAAAAACTGCTTTCACCTCCTATAATAATATTTGGCAAAAGCTTAAAAGATTGATCTTATTCCGAAATTAAGTTGAGGAAAAACTCCCGTTTTCCAAACACTGAAGCCTAAATTAGATGAAGCCTCTAACTCTTGAGGAAACCGATGTCTTTTGGGGACGTGATTTGAATAATTCATCTTATCAGGAATTGTAAAAGCCTCTCGTTCATTTTTATTTCCTATCATACTCTCTGTTACGTGTTCTTACTGATATAATTAATACTGAACGGGGCTAGTTGGAAGAGGGGTAGCCGACTAGGATACCGGCCATAAAAGTTCTTATAACATAACTTATTAAACTTGGGAGAGGTATAATAATTATAATTTAAAAAACGCAATGTAACAAAGAACCTTATTACTCAAGATTAAAAGTTTATTATTGCTCGTGACCGCAATTAGATAGCTTTTGAGCAAAAGTTGACCTATTTATCGGTTCTTGAAATCCAGCAATTCCAAACCATTTTACATCATTCCTTTGGTTGAGACTAGGCGTGAAGTAACTGGTATAATTACGTACATGGCTGCCAGTCTATTTTGTTAAGTGCTACACCTAGTGACCTCGCCATTATATGACTACGATCAACCAACAATCGGCAGTTCTGGAACATAGAGCTGAAGCTGATCAATGTGTCACCAGAGTTACCAGGTGTTCTTATTCCAAATTCTCGAAATAACTACACCTTCATAAAAAAGGAATCCATGGTTTTTTTTTGTACACTACAAGTTAGCCCTTGACGGCTATCTCACTCGGCGGTAAGTGATGTTGCTGTCTAGGATGGTAGCGGGCTAACCTGTTAAGTGTACGGTAAACCCACACTCCTAATAAGTTTCTACGCGACATCTAGCCGGAACGCTAAATCGCTTTGCGACACGTCTTTGTCGGTAGGGTGGTAACTTGCCACGGTGGTAACACGGTCGAAGCCTCCCACCAGACCAGACTCGACTCAACAGACCTCCCTCCAACTTAATACACGACAGCACTGCGCCACGGAGATCAACAAATAAATGCTCCATAGAACTTGAGGTTCTTATAAGTAAGTAGCGAATGCGGCGTGAAATACCACTTGAAGTTATTAGGAATGCTTTGTTTTTCAAGCCGTTAATGTCACAAACCAAAACACGTAGGTTCTTACCCTAAGCTCTTAGAATCTAATCACTCATATATTCATAAGTGAGCTCAGAATGTCGTGCAATCACTGTACATGGTAAAGCAGTCTTAATGAGTTTGTCAGCCCCGTCACAATAGCTCGAGAGAATAGTTTCCGCACTGAACTGACATGCTCGTACCTCGGGGATTTAGTAGCACTTTGCAATTAACGTCGCTCTTGCTTTTGTTCGCCTACTCATAACATACGGTTGTACTAAATATCATAGAAGGTTCCTCGCAAAATCTTTAACAACAGAACAGATAAATGGACCATCGATTCTTCTAAAAACTTCTTCTCTTTTTTGACGACCTCCGTGACGCAGCGCGTGCGCAATTGCATTTTATTGGTGCCGGAGGGACTGGAGGTCCTGGGTTCGATTCCTGGCTCGAGTCTGGTCTGGTGGGAGGCTTCGGCCGTGGCCAGTTACCACCCTACCGACAAAGACGTGTCGCCAAGCGATTTAGCGTTCCGGCACGATGTCGCGTAGACACCAATTAGGAGTGTGTGTTTACCATGCCCCTAACAGGTTAGCCCGCTACCATCTAAGATTGCATCATCACTTACCATCATATGAGATTGCCGTCAAGGGCTTACTTGTAGTGGATAAAAAAAAAGGCAAGAGCAAATCGCGACGTCTGACCTACGTCATAAGCATGCGACCAAAACGCCGCCTTCACAATCGGATCCATTTTCATGGTGGTTAAAAGTACATTACCACATCGCTAAAGTTTTGCGTTGATTGGAAATATATTCGTTAAGGAGAACCCGTCTGCTATTATCAAATAACTTTGTCAGTTCTTTACGAATTTTATTTGTATAAGCATTTTTTCATCACAATCCACATACGACACGCCAACCCTTGTGCCGCATGTATTAAATAGTCTACGAATAAATTTATGTCGTTTGTATTTTGTTGTCGCTCCAGCAACTTGGAGCCCCAACGTTTGCAGCGGTTCTATGATTGCCACTACAGCTTTGTGACATGTATGGTAAGTAATCCGAACATCATCATCATCATCATAGTCAACCTATTGCCGGCTCACTACAGAGCACCGGTCTCCTCTCAATATGAGAAAGGTATGGCCATAGTCTACCACGCTGGCTATGTGCGGATTGGCAGACTTCACACGCCTTTGAGAACATTATGGAGAACTCTCAGGCCTGCAGGTTTCCTCACGATGTTTTCCTTCACCGTTGAAGCAAGTGATATTTTACTTGCTTAAAAACGGACATAACTCCGAGAAGTTAGAGGTGCGTGCCCGGGTTCAAACCCCCGACCTCTGATTAGGAAGCGGACGACCTAACCACTGGACTATCACAGCTTCACACATAGCCGTCTTCATTGTCCGCGGAGTGTTTCTGAGTTTATATATCAGGCGAAATAATTTAAAAATACCTTGGATTTAGTGCAATTCTCGTACAAAACAGACTTAATGAGTTAGTCGACTCTGTCAAAAGGCTCATGACTGTAGCACTGTATGTATTAAGTTTCTGCACCGACCTGACGTTCCTTTAGGATTTAGCAGAGCTTTGCAATTAAATAATTAGTGCGCATGCACTAAACAGTTTGCCCAAGTTTCGAGTGTTAATTAGGGTGACCTTCTTTTTTATCGCAGAAATAGAGAAGCATTTTTTCGATAAAAAAGGCACTTTCCTGGCACGTACTTAACGTATCAAGCTTCTAAGCCATTTATTACATGATATGTTTTTCGAATGTAAGTGGGATCTTTTTCTGGGTGCCTGGTAAATATCAACTGCAAACTGCAACTGTAAATTTCTGTCTGGTGGGAGGCTTTACCGTGGCTAGTTACCACCCTACCGACAAAGACGTGTCGCCAAGCGATTTTAGCGTTCCGGCACGATGTTGCGTAGAAACCAATTAGGAGCGTGGGTTTACCATACGTCTAACAGGTTACCCCGCTACCATCATAGACAACGTCATCACTTACCACCAGGTGAGATAGCCGTCAAGGGCTAACTTGTAGTGGTTAAAAAAAAAAATAACTGCATATGAATCGTATTAGGAGAGAGTAAGAATTTTATCAGAGTATTCCTATTATACCATGGCAACAAAAAATAAAATAGAACACGATTTTCTTTTTCTGTTTATCTGATAATGCTAATATTATGTTTCGTTTAATAACATACTGTGATTGGTGATGCGGAACCCTTCTCGTGGGAGTCAAACTCAGAAATTTATCAATAAAAATACCTGGGTCAATATTGGCCACATTCAGCTAAAATGTATCCAGGTATGCAATATAACATTTTTTAAGCCACTAAAGTTAGCCCTTTACGCAGTTTAAGTGATGATGCAGACAGAGATGGTAGCAGGCTAATCATTTAGGGGTATGGTAAACCCATACTACTCATTGGTTTCTACACACATCGTGCTGGAACGCTAAAACCCTTTGCTAAAAGTCTTTGTAGGTAGGTTGGTTACTGGCAATTACCAAATTACCAAACCAGACACGACCTATTTTTTTTTTTTTTCGGACTGTCTATTAGCTGTACAAACCCTGTTGGTTGCCACAGCGTAACCGGGCTGTTTGGCGAGCTTCGGAAAGAAGCTGTGTCAGAAGAAATTTTGAGCCCTAGGGCTCAAAGAAACTAAGGGCGCCACCTTTGAGGCCTCGGCTTAGGCGACGTTTGGGATAGGGGGGGGGGGGGGGGGGGGGGGCGGTCGGTGACTCGACCTAGCAATAGAACCCAGGGCCTACAACTTTAAGAAGCGACTGTGCACATGTTTCTCTAGTTTACTCTTGTTGAAATTTAAGTTTAAAAATGATGATACATCCACCATTTTTATAATTAACTACCTTATATTTATTGTGTAATCAAGCAATTAGGTACAACGATCGCTCGTGCGTTCTGTTAAACAGTATCGTTTGTCTTGGGTAAGAATAACAAAACAGTAATTACATTAGTGTAGTCTTGTTTGTTCTCAATCTACCTACTTTGTTTGGGTGTGGGAGAGATGCAGTTAAAGACGCTATCCTATTATATGTTTGTATTGTAATCCACACTTAATACTTAATACTTATTTTATATTTATGCGCGAGTGTGTAAGTATGTTAGTTCGTTTATTAGTTTGGACTATATACTTCTGGTCCCAGAAAAGCAACTAGGAAAACAAAATCGTTTAGATACGAGGTACACGAAAGGCTCTGTAAAAAACAAAGTCCAATATGAAACATTAAATATGAGATGATTGCTCACTCGAACTAATTAGTTTTTGCGCCTAGTTTGGTTCTGGCTCTATTTAATTGGAGTAACTTATATTTGAATTAAGGATTAATCAACCCCACGACGTGGCGGATGATTTTTCGGAGCCACAGATCATATGACTTGGCGGACTAAAGCCACAACCCTTCTCATTCTAATCAGATCTTTAGTGTATTGGTAACGGTTTGACAATTGCGATGTCCCAAGTATTTTAGCAGGAATTCAATATAGTCAATAGTGTCGAATGGACGGTAGCTGGAGCCACCTAAGGGTGCTTCCTATAAGTCACGCGCCTCGGCTTAAGCCAAAACCTATTATGTGTCTGACAAAAACTGGTTTCGTTTTAACTGTATCAGGCTAAGTGTGCTTTATAGATTTAGGCCTTAGTATGACTTTGGGTAATATGGGTTTGTTGGACTGGGAGATTAAGTAAGTACGCCCCCGTAACTGTGGACCTGACCAAGTCCGGATAGCATTTAAAAATTATCGATTTGTCCTTGATGTGCTAGTTGGGATGCATTATTTAGGTATATATTTGGGGCGTTTCCTGATGAGATTACATTTTTTTTTCGGACTGTCTATTAGCTGTGCTAACCCTATTGGTTGCCACAGCGTAACCGGGCTGTTTGGCGAGCTTCGGAAAGAAGCTCTAACAGAAGAAATTTTGAGCCATAGGGCTCGAACAAACTAAGGGAACGTCTGCCTAAGGGCGCCTCCTTTGAGGCCGGCTTAGGCGACGTTTGAGATAACGGGGGGGTCGGACGGTGTAGATCACCATGCGGTCCAGTCTAGGTATCCCACCTTTTTGATTCAATTATCACATTTATTCCTATCAAGTTCTTTATACCCCTCAAGTGTCCAGGAACATCATCGTATTCCAACACGTTTTTTCATCTAGAATAACGCTTTTCCAGGTGCTTAAAGCACATTTGATAGGTTCAACTAATGAGTATTAAGAGTACCTTGATAGGAATAAATGTGATAATTTTCTGAACGTTGAAATTAATAATCAGTTGTTCTTGCTAATAATAGTTGCAAGTACAACTGATGTGAACTACGAAAGCAATATTCTGGCAGCACTGTGGAATCCCAACGGAACTCCCGAACAGCCAAACAATTCGGGAACTAAATATTCAAGCGGGCCTTGAGAGCAGAACAACTTGTCACACAAATACGTACTGTATGCAAGTGGTTAATTCAAATTCAAAGATTGACTTTAGAGGTTAGTTTTAAAGATTTATACTTAAGAGAGCATTGCGAGACCAAATTTAGTTCAATTTAAAAGTAAGTTTATTTATATTTTTGGAACCCCGGACCGATGTGATATTGTTGCTTGATAGTGCTTTTGGCAATACCACGATGTAGGAACCAATTAGGGGCGTGGGTTTACCATAGTCTTAACAGGTCAGCCCGCTACCATCCTAGACAGCATCATCACTTACCACCAGGTGAGATATCAGTCAAGGGCTAACTTGTAGTGCGTAAAAAAAAAAAAAAACAAGAATGTGTTGATAAATTTATGCGCGTGTGATAAGAAACTTTCGAGAAAACTTTTAAGTCATTAATACAATTTATGGAAGTATTTATAATTATCAAAATGAAACAGAACAGAATGGTTTCTGGTGGCTCTATGTCAAGTAGTCTTTGTCAAGTATCGTATTGGGCTTATTTGTTCTTGACTATGATGAAATATTTAAAAAAGAATTTTATGTATCTATGTAGGTATGTCTGTATAACTACCGTAATTCTTAACCGAAATTACCTTTCTAATTTCTTCAAGACTTATCCAAATATCTAAATATGAGTCCTAGAATTAAAACAACCGGCTAAGTGCGCGTCCATGAACAGTTCCGAAACTACTATCTGTAGTAGCGCGGTGCAATATGAAACATTACATAATATAGGAATAATAACGATCGACGTGAAGCGGTGATAGCCTAGTGGTTAGGGCGTCAGCCTCCTAATCAGAGGTCGGCGGTTCGAATCCGGGCACGCACCTAGAACTTTTCGGAGTTATGTGCGTGTTTTAAAAAAAAAAAAAAATATCACTTGCTTCAACGGTGAAGGAAATCATCGTGAGGAAACCTGCACGCCTGAGAGTTCTCCATAATGTTCTCAAAGGCGTGTGAAGTCTGCCAATCCGCACATGGCCAGCGTGGTGGACTATGGCCAAATCGTTCTCATATTGAGAGGAGACCCGTGCTCTGTAGTGAGCCGGTAATGGGTTGATCATGATGATGATGATGAACGATCGACTTTACTAAAGATTTGTCAGGCCCAACGTCGTTCATCTGCCAGGTAGGTAAAAACGAGAAGAAAAACTTTTCTGAATGTAATTATCGACTTATTGGTACCTCGTTCCGATCGCTCCAGATTTCCATTTCCTACGAATAATCTAATTCGAAGTTATATATATGCTGTACGGGCGCTGCAACTTCGGCCGGTTTATCATTTCCCCCGGGAAAACGCTTTTATATAGCTATAAAATAGACGGCCATTTTATAAAACTCTATTATTTGCAACCGCTGAAGTCCTAGTACCTCATGTGATGTTAACTTTTGTTCATCATCATCATCATGATCAACCCATTCTCGACTCACTACAGAGCACGGGTCTCCTCTCCATATGAGAAGGGTTTGGCCATTGTCCACCACGCTGGCCATGTGTGAATTGGCAGACTTCTCACGCCTTTGAGAATAATATGGAGAGCTCTCAGGCGTGCAGGTTTATTCACGATGTTTTCCTTCGCCGTTAAAGCAAGTGATATTTTAATTGCTTAAAAACACACATTACTCCGAAAATCCCGGGTGCCCGGGTTCGAACCCCCGACCACTTAGGCTGACGACCTAACCACTAGGCTATCACAGCTTTTTACTTTTGTTATTCTTCTACAATTTGAGGGCAATCTCAATCTGGTGGTACGTGACGACGCAGTCTAAGACGATAGCGGGCTAACCTATACTCCTTATTGATACGTGACATCGTGCCGGAACGCTATATCGTTTGGCGGCACGTCTACAGTCACGTAGCGTCTATCATCCAACCACGGCCGAAACCTCCCACCAGACCAACCGAAGTCAGTTGCCACCAGACTAACGAGGCATTTGCCAATTATTTAATTCGATCACAATAAAATGGGTCAGTTTGACAATCACCAAATTATTAACAAGTTGGAAACTTTAGTACCTTAGACCTACCGCTCAGCATCGAGATGGTTCAAATAGTTACTACGAAGCAATTTATCACTAATTTACAGAGGATAAACGTGCAAAATTTCTTCAATTTAAATTAATGCTACCGGCTTATTGCTCAGGGCCATGGAAAGCGGAGATGCGGTTAGTGGTTCCTTAATAACTTTTCCCCATTAAAACCTAGTATCCTATTACAGAGAATAACAGCGGTAATTCCATACTCCAATCTCAGCGGTGCGGCTATCCGCGCTTTTATAATGCGCAGTGTAATAAAACGTTTAGGTTCGGCACTAGAAAGGGTTAGTAAAAGGTAGTAATGATATGGGAAATCTTTCCGGAATATTCTAGTACAAAGCCAGCTAGCAAGAAGAAAGTTTAAGACCTGTAAAAGTGGACCGAATCCGGGGTCCTGAGGTGCTTGAATGTCTACTCCACATTGGAACCGGAAAGAGGAGCATGAGTGAGTGACACAGGAAATCACTGGACGATTGAATAGGTTTTTAGTAGTAAAGTGAAGAAAACCCATCTTCCGTTCTCATAAAACTATGAGAGTATACGTGCTTCGAGTAGGCTTCGGTTGATATTGATTTACATGTTGTTAACTGCCTTAATGTTCGAATTTAAATCCTGGGTTTGGTTGAGTCAAACCACTTGTTAGATATTCACAGTACCACCGCGGTTATAATAATTTACCCAGTAATTATCAATCACGTGTGTTAATAATTGTAAAAGACTACCAACCCACATTGCAGCATCATGACGAGTATCTAAGCGTGATGAGTGGTCTTAAAACCCAAACTTAGACCGGTTATAAAAAATCACAATTTTTCTACATTACATACAAGTGCACATCCACACAAATTATATTCGGAGATGGGCGGTTGTAAATAAAGCACAGTTTAGACAATTCCATCCATGCCAACAGAAAATTGAGAACAGCTACCAAATTACATTTGAATAGAGTGCTCTCGTGCCTGTTCTAAATAAAGACTTTTGCTTTTGTATTTGTATTTCGTAATAATTTACGAGGAAATCAACTCGTAGTTCAACTGAAAAGTGTTAAAGTACAATTTTGAAGGGAAATTTATATTAAACCACAATCCTTTTGGAGTTGTGAAATAGGAACGTAGGTACTGGAATAGGCGTAGGCGATTGGGACCGAAGCAAATAAAGACGCGTAACTAGGATTGATTGTGCCTATCTGGGGACGGAATAGGGTTGCTACACGTTCTGAGATTAGGGGACATTTGTTTTGGAGATATAGTAGGTTTATATAGCAACTCGAGAGATTGGTACCACACATAACTCTTTTGGAATGTTAAGAAGGATGTACCTCATTAGTTCCACCCTAATAATGAGGAGACAGAATAGGATTAGGGAAATAATAGTTTTATTTGTAATTTTCGTGAAATGAACGAGGTCCAACTCGAGGGATAACCATTAATTTTTAACTTTCCGTTTTTATTTTCACATTTTTAAGTACGTCTATGAAACGGTTACACTTTTTTATAAAGGACATTAGCCTTGGCCAGTATCGTTAAAATCTGAATCAGAACTCACACTATCAATAATTCCTCTTTTTATTTAAAATAGGTTTAATTATATTTAAGGAAGGAAGAACAGTCTGTAGGGCTTTCAGTAGTAAGGGCACTAGAAGGTGACGCGATGCGTTTGCACGAGGTATATATTGTGTATAAAAACGGATGAGTTTGCAAAATAAACTTAGAACTTGCACGCTTGTGCAGCTGTGGGGTAACGGTAGTTAAAAAAAAAATTTGGAAAACGAACTATTTTTTATATAAATGTTTTATTATATTTATAATTCGTTTATGAAACAAATTTTAAATTTTAAATCGGTGCAGACGTTCTTGATTTGTTACTATGTGTTTAGTGTAACTAAAAGGACTTTGTTTTATATTATACAATATTTACATATAGTTCCGCACAAACAATGTAAACAAAATAATTTTTTCAGCATACCACTTATTGCACAACCCTAATCGTGTCTGAATAAAAAGGCCCAGACAAACAAATAGATAGATAAGACACAATCTAATGACATCTACTTTGCACTGAAAACAAAATAAACTTTAAACTACTAGTAGGAGATATAGCTGTACATTTTCCTCGAAATATTCTACCTAACAAATTTTTAAAAGAATAGATCTATGCGAAACTAAACAAGCAATTTTAACCATCCTTTGTTTCTAAAATTGCATAGAAACTAAACGACGGTGGAGAACGAACAAAGGGTTCCGACTAAAGCCCGCCCCAGATTTGCTCGCTTAGCCGCGAAACAAGGGGGTGAAAACCGCACGTGTTTCGACCGCCACGTTCGCGCTATGGCACTCCCCGATTTTTGTCTGTTTATTATTTTCTGCAAATAAAACCTGCCTGATTCTGTAAATGTTTGTATGAACCGGAAGAAAACTTTTGTGACTGTGGTACTGTCACAGTTCTTGCCATGGATTAGTATTCGGCCCAATATCTGATTAACTAAGACATAAAAACCCGGCCCACATCCGCGACAATATATTTTTATAATTTGATGTATTCATAAAAATAAATATACATATTTAGGAATGATCAAACATATTATGGACACTTATAGACGATAGATACTCTAGAGCTAAATTCCATTATTGAGAGAGATAGATTTTCTTTTTACGATTATAGACGAGTTTGTATTTTTTTTTACCTGCAATGATCGCCTAAGGTTGTTGATGACGTCGCCTACTTAAAGAAGCATATTTACTCTTGATTTTGAAGTATGTACTTATATTAAGGATGATTGGACCAACGAAAGCCGGAGGAAGAGGACTGAGAGGTACAGTTGCGAGTTTTTGAATCAAATGTTTCTGTTTTTAACCCCTTAATGCACATTGGGACAGCTTGCTGATTCTTTCGCTTTCTTCTTATATTGAGCTCAGTTATGAAACATTAATTTAGTGATCATAAAGGTTTTCAGATGTTATTATCATACGTATTTGTTCGGGATGATCTTTTTCCGATAATCTGTGCTATAAATCAAGCAGGAATTGAGTTAACAGGTCTCACGTGGTTCAACTACTGCGGTAGATCCATAATTCATCGCCAGCCACGGAAAAATATTGCGAGGCCGTTATTACCTGGAGACGAAATGTTTATGAAGGGAACGAATGAGGTGGTCTTGCGGGTAAATAATGTGGATTGTTAACTTAATTAGCGGGACTATTATTGTATTTATATTACTGCTGCATTATTATTGAAGTTTCGTTTTGTGAAATTGCATTTGTTTTTAACCTTCGACCCAAAAATATCACCCAGGTCATTACATTAGCAAGGGATACAACTTGTTGAACATTTATATAAAGTTTTACTATTTATTACTCCTGATTTGTCGTTGATTGAAACTTTTGCAACCATTTTATCTTTTTGGTTTATATCTACATCTGCACCATAGGATATAGCACCAGAGGAGCCGTGGCTGCGTTGCCAGATGAACCTATGCTCCTAATCGGTTTCTACTCGACATCATAGGGGAACGCTGAATCATGTGGCGTTATATCTTTGCTAATATAAAAATAAATCAATATGGAAAAAAAGAAGAAAACAGCAAAAATATATCACATCCTATGTTAGGTTTTCAATTATTTGTTTTTCAATTTTATGTTTAACTGTGATAGCCTAGTGGTTAGGACGTTCGCCTCCTAATCATACGTCGGGGGTTCAACCTCTAATTTTTCGGAGTTGTGTGAGTTTTGAAGCAATTAAAATATTACTTGATTCAACGGTGAAGGAAAACATCGTGAGGAAACCGGCATGCCTGAAAGTTCTCCATAATGTTCTCAAAGGCGTGTGAAGTCTTTCAATCCGAACATGACCAGTGGTGGTCTATGTGTGGTGTGTACCTGTGCTCTGTAGTAAGCCGGTAATGGGTTGATCATGATGATTATATTGAAGACACTGCATTTCATATTGTCTTCCAAGCAACGAATAGACAAAAAGAAATTCTAATATGAGGTTGGTACTTGATGTAGAAATTAAAAAAGTAAAATCATACCATAATACTGTTTTAATAGCAACAGTAGAACGTGACCTCATTGGAATTTTATTGTAGAACCAGAAATTGCTGTCACCATGTTTTTTATAAATATAAGTGCAGTTTATCTAAAATTTTCGAACAAAAGTTTTTTATTATCTCCCATCCAACTAGTTTTGTACAGTATCTAGTATATTGCAAGCAGAATAACCATGTAATATCGGGCTCTTGCTTTGATCTATTTGTATCAAAGAGAATACAAACACTAGTTTGGATTTCAAACGTATTTTGCTTTCAATGCTATCGGAGCGGTATTGGAGAGCATCAGTCACTCTGCGTTTCGATTAAATTGACGTACGAGCTTCTATGTCTTCTGATGCTAGAGACACGGTTTGAAATATTCACGCGAAATGTTGCGGTATTTTTTACGGACGAGAGTAAAATAGAGGTATACGAGTATATACTGTAGGTGATAGCCCCGTGGTTAGGGCGTCAGCCTTCTAATAAGAGGTCGGCGGTTCGAATCCGGGCACGCACCTCTAACTTTTCGGAGTTATGTGCGTTTTTAAATAAATTAAAATATAACTTGCTTCAACGGTGAAGGAAAACTTCGTGAGGAAACCTGCACGCCTGAGAGTTCTCCATAATGTTCTCAAAGGCGTGTGAAGTCTGCCAATCCGCACATGGCCAGCGTGGTGGACTATGGCCAAACCCTTCTCATATTGAGAGGAGACCCGTGCTCTGTAGTGAGCTGGTAATGGGTTGATCATGATGATGATGATACTGTAGATTATATGTTTCGAAGGACCAAAGATTGTTCAGTTTCACTCCAGATTACACAAAATTGACAATCGGCAGTAAAAGAACTACTCACTGTTCCTGGAACGTCCAGGTCACGCAACAATCTTCCTCCAGTTGATTGAGCATGGCACAATGTTAACAAAATCGTGCAACCATAGTTTGAATACTGAACATATACTATTGTATATACAATGGGAATTTCGTCGCTTCGGCAACCTATTAAAAAGCAACTTACCAAGGTATGTATGCTAGTTTAGTTTGTGATTTGATCACGTAGAACTAAGAACAGCTGTTTCCGTCGCCCATAGAGTCTGCGGGTTTTTTTTTAACAAGATAACTAGTAATTAATTATGGTGTGGGGCAGTCAGCTCGCACCGATAGAAGATTTGAGTTCCAAGGTTCTGGAATGGTAACCTATATTGAAAAACACAGCACTCGGAAGCGTTGGACAGACAATGGATACAAATGGGGCAAAACCGTTGAATCCCCACGAGACCCTAAAACCATAAGGGCAGCGTACACAAATTTAAACAACTTAAGATTTAAGTTCTTTACCTTTTAAAATTTAAAAAGTTGGAAGTTTAAGGAGTTGAGAACTGATACTCTAATGGCATTACTAACAAATTTTTCGAAGTTATGTTATGTGTGTATTTATGTAATTAAAATATCACTCGCTTCAACGGCGGAAGTAAACATCATGAGCAAACCTGCATGCCTGACTGAGTTCTCCATAATGTTCTCAAAGGCGTGTAAAGTTTACCAACCCGCACGTGGTTAGTGTGACATGGGACTATAGCTAAACTTTTCACATATTTAGAAGAGACCCGTGCTCTGCTCTAGCAGGCCCGCAATGGGTTGATCATGATGATGATGGCTAAAATAGCATATATTTGGCGGCGTGCATTCGTGCACCGACACCAGAGGGGATATTAAAAGTACATAAATCGTAGGTACCATACAAGAGTAGAAAAACCGAAGCATATGCATCTATCACGTGGCCACAGCGAGTTCAAACAACATAATCTGTGACATATTAAAGTGGAAAAACCCATTACACTTTTCATCTCGGCAAAACGACTTCTGGGAATTTTCACCGCAATCGCGTATAGAATTGTTTTTCAGGTAGGAATCTTTAGGCTGTGATTACACCGGTGCGAGATTGCGTAGCGGAGAATGTGTGACTTGATATTGCATGCACTCTTTACAACCGATCTTGCGTACTTTGTACATTACGTTTTTCATTTCCTACTTAAATTATTTTATTATTTTTTTATTACACATACAAATTTAAACCAATATCATTCCGGCTATGGTGTGAGTGCTTTGGCATTTAAGCAACGATCAACACACCGAAATTAATGTAAGCCGATCGTCAGTTATTTTAAAGTAATCCTAACAAAACATGTAAATTTATGTGTTTGTTTAAAGAAAATCTGAAATTCACCGGCCTAGGAACTATCTGTCTTCCATAGCGCCTGTTAATATTTTTATTACCGTTATCCCAATTTATATGAGGCTGTCATTTGTAGCCAGATTTGCCTGCAATTATTTACCATAATTAAGTTTAGAACGAGATAAATTAATATCTACAGTGCCACTTGGCCTATCCTAGTATGCGGTAATAAGATAGCTCGTAGTATAATTTTAAGTGGCATGTCAGATGGTGATAACAAAAAGAAAATATACCTGGCTGAGTTTGTTGTGCACTTCTTCTTAGACCGGAGCGCGTTTGGAATCCTCATAGCTTTAGCTTTAAATTTACGATTATAATTATCACCATTAAATCACTACTATGTTAAATAAAGATTATTTGAATTTAATTTCTCTATATGATATTGCTTAACCTTAAAACCATACAGATAAGACCGAAAGAAAATTAACCACCTAATTTTCAAATTTATAATATCCCATGTATCAGCATATGTATAGTCACTCGACTTTACTGCCACATTTACATACTTCACATTTTTGGTGTAAACGCAGTCTTACAAAGGATTGCCGTAAGCGCGGAATGTACAATTTAATTTTGCTGTTTAGAATGAAAACAGACATTTGTTGGAATCTTATACATTTGGACTCTACGAAGACATTATCAATAGCATTGCTATTTTGGTAAAGGTCATCTAATTGGAATACATGAGGTTTGGTTTGAAGTTTAAATTAAAATAAATTGTTCTTTTAACTTATTTTGTTTATTTAAAAGAAACGGTCTGTTTATTGTCTTATCTTTGTTTTCATTTTGTTTCTTATCCAATATCATTCACCAATTTGGACTTTGAACAAAATGGGTTTTTAAGCCACTGCTATGCGATTTAATTACAAATTAATATTTGAAAATACATACGTCAATTATTTATGTATAAAAATTGTGCAAGATTTGTTCTTTCCGACTTTCAACTACGAGACAAAAATTTGTATAGAAATATTACAACATATATCAGAAAATTTTTTTATTCACCACAAGTTAGCCCTTGACTGCATCACACCTGATGGCAAGTGATGATGCGGTCTAAGATGGTAGCGGGCTAACCTGTTAGGGGTATGGTAAACTCATACTCCTAATTGGTTTCTACACAACATCGTGCCGGAACACTATATCACTTGGCGACACGTCTTTGTCGGTAGGGTGGTAACTAGCCACGGCCGAAGCCTCCCACTAGACCAGACTTGAGCCGGGAATCGAACCCAGGACCTCCAACTTTTTAAAATGCAACAGCGCACACGCTACGCCACGGAATGTCGTCATTAAGCCAAAAACCTGCTCAGAGGTGATTACCGAAAATTAGCATCAAAAGTGCAGTCTACAAAATCTACAAAAAACAAATCTACAAAATCCAAAGACTTTTGTAAACTATCATCATTTTGAAATGTACAGTCTGATTTTATGGATCATAAACCTTTGAGGTTTATCATCGTTACGTTATCATCGATCAAGTTTATTTACAATATAGTCCATATATGACTATGCTTTATATGTGGTCACTTCATGCCAATGTCAATTAGGTATAATGCAAAATCGAATAAGGACTCAAGACGTTTTTATTGCTCTCGACTTTATTTCAGTGACGTCCAGTTTCCGCTATTAGCAATATTACTCCCACCTTATTTACGTTTATAAAGTTTATGTCTAATAGATGTTTTGCTCAGATTAAATACAAACAGAAAAAGACACCGCGTAGTTTGCACATAAAATGGCAACACACAACTTTAGTTTTGCTATTTTTTTTTATTGGATCATTTAACTAGCCGCAATGAGAATATAAACGACAAAAAATTTAAACAGAAGAACAAACATGAGATAGTGACTTTCTAGAAATGATCACAGCATGTATCCTTAAAATTAACCTTACATCTAAATAATTCAATTAATACCTGTAAGGCAGTAATGGACAGTCTTACTTGGTTTTTAAAGAAGGTCATAGAACTGCAGGAGATGTCGCAGGCGTTCCTGAGATCATTCAGAATTGAGCATATTCTATCAAGCAAATTGTTCACACTAATGTAACTTAGAACACGTAAGCTGTAATAGCCTAGTAGTTATCCGGCCGCTTCGTAATCAGAGGTCAGGGGTTCGATCCCAGCAAATCTCGGACTTATGTAAAAATATAGCAAATAACAAAAAAATAACATATCTTAGCTTTAAAGTTGTCCGACGAAGAAAATACGTTTGAAAGAAGATACGTTTTTTGTTCATACTTTCTGGGACAATTCAGTATTATTTCTCGCTTCCACATGCTTCATGGCTTTATCTACTTAATTAATGGATGTATTAGTCAGAACTGTTATTATAAACAATCACAGTTAAAACTGATAATCGTTTTTCATTTGCACAAACTTTCCAACAATCGTAAAACAGTCAGTGATATAAAAAAACATATCAAGCTATCCCAAAATCCGTCATCATCATCATCATGATCAACCCATTACCGGCTCACTACAGACCACGAGTCTCCTCTCAATATGAGAAGGGTTTGGCCATAGTCCACCACGCTGGCCATGTGGGGATTGGCAGACTTCACACGCCTTTGAGAACATTTTGGAGAACTCTCAGGCATGCAGGTTTCCTCACGATGTTTTCCTTCACCGTAGAAGCAAGTGATATTTTAATTGTTTAAAAACGCACATAACTCCGAAAAGTTAAGAGGTGCGTGCCCGGACTCGAGCCGCCGACCTCTGATTAGGAGGCTGACGCCCTAACCACTAGGCTATCACCGCTTCATAAAATCGTAATCGCTTTCAAAATCCGTAAAAGGTCCGAATTCAATCATGGTTAATAAAATGTGACTAAACGCCGTATTTACCCCGCCTAATTACATCCTCACAAAGGTATCAGATTGCTTGAAAGGCTCTTTTAATTTTAAGTCTAATCAACTCAATTAACAATTAACTCCCTAAAAGGTTGAATTAATCGCCAGTTCTTTTGGTGGATAAAAACTCCCGATGCTGGGTTCTTTTCAATTCTACTCGTTTTCCTAATTAAGTAAGAAAGTGTATTTTACGGTTTTGCCTCTGCAATGAGAAAAATATAACTGAGATTATATATTAAAAAGTATTTAAACTTTACTATCATAGTTAAAAGTTACGAGTACCTTGCGAGCGCTGATTTGATTTTTATTTAGAATAAATGAAAGTTGCGAGTTGATAGAATAAGTAAAATTCTAATATTAGGAAACGTTTTTTTTTTTTAATTCATTTAAGATACTTTTCGATGATGTCATTAGCATTTTAAAATAGTAAAATTTAGTTAGTTATCATTGGTGTCATTATAAAGCCATGCAATATAATGATAACGAAATATCATTATTTCAGACTGAAATCAAATTTTTCACTGAAATAAGTACCGTATCCTTCAACATCATTATCAACCCATTATCGGATACGTCTCTCATCGAAGTATTTTTGGCCGTTCAGTATTCTTACCAAAGTGAAACTCTTTAGCTAATATTAAGAACTGATAATGATAATAAGAAATGATAAGAACATATCTATTTACAACAGCGTATTTAAACCGTGTATCAACAAATCCGTTAAGAAACCCGACATAGCTCAACGAGTCGCGGAGCTACAGTGGCAATGGCCCCACATTTTGACGACCTCCGTGGCGAAGTGGGTGCGCTGTCGCATTATTACTTAAGAGTCGTCCTGGGTTCGATTTCCGGCAGGAGTCTGGTCTGATGAAAGGCTTCAGCCGTGGCTAGTTACCACCCTACTGACAAAGAACGCCGCCAAGCGATTTAGCGTTCTAGTACGATGTCGCGTAGAAACCAATTAAGAATATGAGTGCACCCCTAACAGGTTAGCCCGCTAACATCTTAGACTGCATCATCACTTACCACCTTACCTTAAAGACACTCCGTCTTTAAGCGATTTAGCATTCTGGCACGATCTCGCGTAGAACCCAATTAAGAGTGTGGGTTTACTATACCCCTAACAGGTTAGCCTGCTACCATCGTAGACTGAATGATCGCCAGGTTAGATAGCCTTTAAGGGCTATCTTGTAGGTATTAAAAAGAAACATAGCGCTGAGAAACGATGTATAAGATAGAAAGAAAAAGCATTCTCACAGTGTAGGACCATTAACTGCGATATTCTGGCCAAGGTAACCGCAGGTCCCTTGTGGACTGAGGGATGACAGATAATTCATAAAGGTTCTAGCCAGTTTTCCTCACGATCCCAAGGCTTATTGCCGCATGGTACAGTTATAGAAGTAATTATTTAATATATTTGCATGTACTATCTCGTACTTCCCTAATAATAATCGCTTTCATCCCGGAGATGTACATGGCATACCTACCTATCATCATCATCATCATAAGCAACCCATTACCGGCTCACTCACTATAGAGCACGGGTCTCCTCTCAATATGAAAAGGGTTTGGCCATAGTCCACCACGCTGGCCATGTGCGGATTGGCAGACTTTACACGCCTTTGAGAACATTATGAAGAACTCTCAGGCGTGCAGGTTTCCTCACGATGTTTTCCTTCACCGTTGAAGCAAGTGATTTTTTTTTTATATACCTTTTACATTTTCTGCGGGAATTCTATTTCACCAGCGATAGCTTGTAAAAAAAAACTAATCCACTGGGAACCGACATAGTATTCCTTTGTTTATAATTCTGTATTTCAGAGTTTCAGAGGTAAAATCGCGGTTTACGCCCGCATTTTATTTCCCACTGAATAAACAATACGTAATAAAACGTCCGTTGAAATAACTTCTCATGCATCCGTAAGTGGACCGAATTTGATAGAGCGCTCAGCTTTTGTTGCTACAAGCTATATTTACATAGGGCATACAATATTTGTAGGTACGATAGTAATTAAAATAGTTAAAGCAAAAACAAATAAAACACTGTTTTGTAAATATACCGAACGCTGAATAAACCTGAAAACTAAAAAGCAAAAGATTAGAGGGTTATTAAATTAATACTTAACTACTTATACAAAATTTCTTATTTCTTAATTTACTTCATAATCATCATTATGATCAACCCATCAGCTCACTACAGAGCACGGGTCTGCTCTCAATATGAGAAGGGTTTGGCCATAGTCCACCACGCTGGCCAGGTGCGGATTGGCAGACTTCACACACCTTTGAGAACATTATGGAGAACTATCAGGCGTGCAGGTTTCCGCACGATTATTATACGATAATTTACTTATTGTCTATATATATAAAAGTCAATTGCTGTTCGTTAGTCTCGCTAAAACTCGAGAACGGCTGAACGGATTTATATTATCTTGGTCGTGAAATGTTCGTGGAGGTCTAGGGAAGGTTTAAAAAGTGATAAAAATTGGACTAATTGCCGGGAAATCAAATTGTTTTCCATATAAAATGTAGAGCCAATTCGAACTTTATTACTATTTATTGCCGCTGCACAAAGTTCAATCATATCTATCAAAAAAGTCTTCGCGTGCGCGTTGTAGGATCTAATGTCGCGTTCCGAAACACAACAAAAGTGATGATCATTAGTAGTACTGATTATCAATTTGAAACTTAATTTTAGCTAACTTCAGTTGTTAATCTATCTTATTATTTTGTTACAGGGCATTTACAGTAATAGGACGAATTCTGTACATTAAAATTTTAATTGGAGGACTATATCGATACTGAGCCCAAAACAATTTATTTTTATTTTTTTGTCTGCCTGTCTATATCTTGGCTGCGCATCACGCCGAAACTACTGGATAGATTTGAATGAAAATTGGTATAGGAGTAGCTGATACTCCGGTTCAACATATAGGATAGTTTTTATTCCGGTATTGAGCACGGTTCCCTTGGGAGAGAAGTCAAAATGTGTATTTAGTTGTAATTCATCAAAACGTACTCCGTTTCCATTCATTCTTTTTTTGTTAGAAAGGAGATACTTTACTGCTTATCCTGTAATTATTTCGAGATCGTCGGTTAAGTAATCCATTGCTTCGTGATTGGAAGACAAACAAACACACTTTCACACACACTAACTCAACGCAGTCGTGGGCATCAGCTAGTTAAAAATATTATAAATCATATATAAGTATGAAATCACAAGTGACATTCAAAAACGGCTGTAAATAATTCAGAGTGCAGGATTTACGGTCGCGCGTGTTTCCTTAGACGCAGCGTCCGTGATAAATGGCGGGACAGAGCTCGCAGGCAATCCGCGTCACTTTGTGATTTAGGATTTATTTCCGATCGCTATATCTTGCCGCTTGCGCTATACATATATATATATATATATATATCTTTGATGCGCTTTGACGCTATGACCTCCGTAGCGCAGCTCGTGCACTGTCGCATTATAAAGTCGGAGGTCCGGTCCTGGGTTCGATTCCCGGCTCGAGTTTGGTCTGATGGGCTTCGGCCATGTCTAGTTACCATCCTATCGACAAAGACGTGTCGCTAAGCGATTTAGCGTTCCGGCACGATGTCGCGTTGAAACCAATTAGGAGTGTGGGTTTTACCATACCCCTAACAGGTTAGCCCGCTACCATCCTAGACTGCATCATCACTTAAAACCAGGTGAGATTGCCGTCAACTTAAAGTGTAAAAAAAATAATAAGAGGAAGCTTTAAGATTCAGAAAAAAGTCAGAATCCAGGCTCAGATGCTTCGGACATGTAATGCATAGACCTGACGATTACGTGGTGAAAAAGTTCCTTTCCATGGCTGCAGGGAAAAGGGGGAAGGGGAAGATCTCAAACTACATGGGTGACAAATGCCCATAAGGACATGAAATGCCTCGACCTCAATGACGAAGATACGAAATTACGATTGACGTGGCGCCGGATGATAAGCTAAGCCGACCCCGCGTAACGGGATAAGGCGAGGCCAAAGATGCTACACAACCACCCACCTACAGCCCAGACCTGGCCCCAAGTGACTATTACCTCTTTCAAAAAATGAAAAAGAGCTACAGGGTAAAAAATTTACCACCGATGATCAAGTTAATGAGGCAGTTTCTGGACAAAGACAAAACATTTTTTTATGAGGGTATAAATAAATTAATTGAAAGATATGAAAAATGTGTCCGTCTTGCAGGTGTCCGTATTGAAAAGGAAAAAAAACTTGAGAGGTGTCAAGGGACACCCGGATGGAACGAAGTTCCTTTCGATTAATTAGTGAAGGAATTGTAATAAAAATTTTTGAGACAACAAAAGTCAGTATTAACAACAATAACAAAAGAAAATGAAAATATCTGGCTTGCTTTCTATAAGAGAGAGAGAGAGAGACAGAGGAACATGCGACGCAGCACAGCTTTATAGCAAAAAGTGTCGTGACAACTTTTCGTAAGATTTTTTTCCGTCTAGCCCCCTTTCACAACGCGCGATAAGGAACTTCGTTCCAAAAATAATTTGGTTTTTTTATTTCAACCCTTCATTCCGCGAACATAAAAACACTCCCTCGTATATCTTGCCGCTTCGAAGTTAATTTTTCAGAATAGTAAAAAGATTTTAATATTATGGCACACTGTGTACCGGTTATTTTTTTCTTTAATAAACGTCCCAAGGCAATGATTACAGTCATCGATTCCAGGACCTCTTAATCCTTAGTTAAACATGCTATCCATTACACCAACGAGGCAGTTGTCCGCATATCTACTTCTGTATTAAACACTATATTACGCTTTCTCCTATAAATACATTTTCATTTAGAATAAAAACATTAACATATCGTTATTATTAAGTACACGTAAAAGCAGAAAATATGGAAACGAAGCGGAACCAAAATGTATATCTTTTATGTAGAGGTTAAATGCTATAACAAATAAGATTTAATTATATATTAATTTTGCATAATATTGACATAATCATAGTAAAAATATTCAAATTAATGTGATAGCGATATCATACGGTAGCAGACGAAACATCGACTGGCACAATTTAAGATAAGAAAATCCACTGATTTGTATATTGCACTAGTTGTGACCCGCGGTTTCACAAGCGTAATTCACGTTTCCGTGGAAATACCGGGATAAAATATTGCCTAAATATTTATAGCCGTCTTCAATAAATGGACTATCGAACATCGAGTTTGTTTGTGTTTTTCAAATCGAACCCGGATCCGGACATCGGATCGGATTAAATAAAACAATTCAAATTAACTGATTTAGGCACGATTGAATTTGAAATTTGTGCAGCGGTAATAAATTGCAAATTGACTCTTTGAAGTTAGGAACACTCCTTCATTTCTTAGACAACAGTGAGTGATTATAATTAAATATGAACTTTATTGAATAGCAATAAAGTTAAAATTGACTCTACATTTTATTTAGAAAACGTTTATATGGGAAATAGAAAAGGGCTGTTTTTAGGGTTTCCCCGGCAATCATTCGATTTTTTTTCACTTTTTAAACCTTCCCTAGACCTCCACGAACATTTCAAGATAGATTCGTTCTGCCGTCCTCGAGTTTTAGCGAGACTAACAAACAACAATCGATTTTGATATATATAAATGATATTTAACTGATATAAAAAATAAAAGTCCCTTAAATGTTGCCGACAGCGTATGTAGGGGATCTCCCTCTGTGGGTATACCCGAACTCAAAACCACCACGGCACGTCTATCACTCTAGATTTGCTGATCGCTCGGGGAACCCATTGCGTACTTCCTAGACCCTTTATGACTGTAGATTTTATTAGTTATTATACACTAACAGAAGTAGGAAAAAGAATCGGAGCGAGATTGATCGAGATCAGCAAAATTCAGCTTAACTTGTGACTTTTAATATTTGTTTAAGTATTTAAGCTATTATACGGTTTTTGGGCAGTATTTTAATATTACATCGTTTGTATTCCAAGGGATCTTATTGCTGAAAACAAATTATTGGGCTTGTATGGTGCAAGTTACCTTTTTCCTAAGGTTAAATTTACTAGCCGCATCTTTATTTTGACGTTTTTGTACATTGGATGATTATTGCATAGCTACTTAATAACTTTTTTTTTATACACTACAAGTTAGCCCTTGACGGCAATCTCACCTGTTGGTAAGTGATGATGCAGTCTAAGATGGTAGTGGACTAACCTGTTAGGGGTATGGTAAACCCACACTCCTAATTGGTTTCTACACGACATCGTGCCGGAACGCTTAATCGCTTGGCGACACGTCTTTGTCGGTAGGGTGGTAACTAGCCACGGCCGCAGCGTCCCACCAGACCAGACTCGAGCCGGGAATCGAACCCAGGACCTCCAACTTTATAATGCGACAGCGCACGCACTGCGCCACGGGGGTCGTCTAATAACTACTTTTTGTAAACTTACACAAGTTGCAATGTGATGCAGCTATCCTCACAAATGTTTCGTTTATCTTTACATGGTATCTCGTATCTGTAAGAGAACGAAAAATAATATTAGCATAAAATTCTTATTCATAGATACTGTGCATTCGGTAGGTGTATATATGTATGTACATGTGTGTATATATAGTTATATATATACACATATACATACATATATATATAATGGTGATAGCCTAGTGGTTAGGGCGTCAGCCTCCTAATCAGAGGTCAGCGGTTCGAATCCGGGCACACACCTCTAACTTTCGGAGTTATGTGCGTTTTTAAACAATTAAAATATCACTTGCTTCAACGGTGAAGGAAAACATCGTGAGGAAACCTGAGTTGAGAGTTCTCCATAATGCTCTCAAAGGCGTGTGAAGTCTGCCAATCCGCACATGGCCAGCGTGGTGGACTATGGCCAAACCCTTCTCATATTGAGAGGAGACCCGTGCTCTGTAGTGAGCCGGTAATGGGTTGATGATGATATATATATATATATATATTTCGGAGTTATGTGCGTTTTTAAACAATTAAAATATCACTTGCTTCAACGGTGAAGGAAAACATCGTGAGGAAACCTGCACGCCTGAGAGTTCTCCATAATGCTCTCAAAGGCGTGTGAAGTCTGCCAATCCGCACATGGCCAGCGTGGTGGACTATGGCCAAACCCTTCTCATATTGAGACCCGTGCTCTGTAGTGAGCCGGTAATGGGTTGATGATGAGATATATATATATATATATATATATATATATACGGGGTGGATATGTTAACGACTCCGTAAGAAGCTTGCATTTGCCTGCGTCGCATCCAGAGGGGTTTTGTAGACACGTTTCCGCGCAAAAAAACGTGTGGTCATTCGTGACCGGCTTTGAACTTGATCAAACAGCAGTTGATCGCGACCTACCCTACGTTTAAAATATCACAGCTAGTTTTAGTTACATATTCATAATCTGTTAGATTTTTATTATAAATCGTAATGAAACAGATTACATAGGCGATTCCATAGTGTAGTAAGTAATCGGAACGAAGAAAAAAACCTTAAAGTTATGGTATACTAATGATTATGCACGGAAAGCCTTTTAATATTTTAGTCAACTTTTTAGTCAACTTATCTCTTACACGCTTTAAATATTTTGTCGTGCTTATGTTTTAATTACGTTCGACTCGACCGCTTCCAATATATTGCACTTAATATGATAAAGTTAAGTTAGTAGTTAGTTAAAGTAAGGGAACAGAACAATAGCAACGTTCCCAAGAGTTTCCAACAAAATTTCTATGCACGGCTTTATTGCTAAAGCGATCTCAGCGTGATTTTGCATATGACAGCATGCAACCTGGAAAGGAAACGGTTCCCTGGGGATTCTATGAGAGTTATGCGCGTAGTTAATTTTTAACCTCAACCTCCGTGGCGCAGCGTGCGGGCTGTCGCATTATAAAGTTGGAGGTTCCTGGCCCGAGTCGGGTCAGGTTTCGGCCGTGGCTAGTTACCACCCTACCGACAAAGACGTGTCGCCAAGCGATTTAGCGTTCCGCAATGATGTCGCGTAGAAAATCGTAGACTGCATCATCACTTACCATCAAGTGAGATTGCCGTCAAGGGCTAACTACGTACTATGTAGTGGATAAAAGAAAACTTCCGAAAATATCTTAAAAAGCTTAAACAGTACAGTATTAAAGTTTTAACAGTACAACTTATAACTTATTATTTATTACATTCATTAAACTATCTTTATCGTTATAAGCTATGATAGCCTAGTAGTTAGGACGTCCGCATCCTAATCAGATGTCGGGAGTTCGATCCTCTAACTTTTCAGAGTTATGAGCATTTTTAAGCAATTTAAATAACACTAATTGCTTCAACGGTGAAGGAAAACATCGTGCGGAAACCTGCATGCCTGAGAGTTCTCCAAATATTCTCAAAGGCGCGTAAAGTCTGCCAATCCGTGAAAATAGGTTGATCATGATGATAATGATCATTCTAAAATAGCAAGTGAATGTCCACTGATTATGATTTTTAAACTTCGCTTTTGACTTGCGACTTTCGGTAACTTCAAGACCGGAGCAATGGAAACATGTTCTAGACAAGCACCCCGTCCTGGATATCATAATATTACTCCCCATCACGTAATCTCCAAGCGCCAGCTTCAATTCCTGAAACACTCATCTGCCCTCCGAACTTTATAACCAGAACATTGCCACTTTTTATTTTTTTTTTATTGAAAACGCCACCAACAATATTATATGTAAAAAAAATAATAATTTTAATAGCCTTAAGTGCTAGGATATACATATAAATCAATTTAGAGGTAACTACAGCATGCCTAATAACTTAAGTCGACGCTAATATGTCGCTAATAATATAGTATGCAAATTTTTTAGATTAAAAAAAAGCAAAAAACAAAAAACAGAAAAAAGAACTTATTACAAAAGAACAGTAAAAGTAACCTTGTGTTTATAATAACGAAAAAAGGATATATACAGGTATATACGCACTATGCAAAATCTAACTAGACTAATCTAACTCTAGATTATCGCACTCAACGTTATGCTACGGATGTCTTCATTAAATAATCATTAAACAAAATCAATAGTATCTACTAAAGTGAAGTTTGGAGTAGCTCGTAACAATATTGCAATCTAGTTAGAGGGCACTTTGGTGCTAACAGCGTTGTGAAAGGAAACCCAAATTAAGTTGAAGCTCACTAAATAACCAATTTATGCTACAATAGAGTTACTTTTGCAGAAATACGAGTAGGTACTCATTAGTCTAGGGGCTTAAAGGCGCCTTTCCAATACAACTGTGCGAGTAAGCGATGATCAATGTAAGCTCCATTTTTTTTTACTTTTTTTAGTCTTTCCATTATTTTTGTGCTGTTTAGTCCCGCGGGAATACCAGGATTAGGGATTTCTTAATGAGAGACGTTGGCTTCATTTTTAAACTATATTAACTACCTGACTAACATAGCTGACATTACAAACCAACGATATATAAAATATATAGAACCTACATACGTCACAATTTTTGAGTGTAAATTTTGTTTTTTAAAATATGAAAACTAAAACACCAAAAAACAAACAAAAAATGCGCACAGATATTTTTTTTTGTTATATTAACACACTTTAGTTTTTCTAATATAAAAACTTACAATATACTCAAAAGTAATCCGAAGATTGTTTACATAATAAGTCTGAGATAAAGATAACAGATTTTTATTACGAAAATATGACAAGTAAAAAAATATTTTTGGAACCCAAGACCTGATACTTCGTCTAATAAGTGTTCCTTGTCTTCTATAGGCACTTGAAAATTAAAAAGGTCAAAGGTAAAGATAAGATAAAAGATTTTTGTCAGGAACATCTTGAAACACATGAAAACGATGATGATCCTGCAGAAATGTAAACTGTGTTGCAGTAATCATCCAGGTAATAAATAAGGTGTTCCACAAAATAAAAGGATAAACAAAAACGAAGTACATAGGCCATATGTCACTAAAAACAAATCAATTTAAATAAATTATGGCGATAAAGGCAAAGTAAATGCCAGAGGTAAGGTAAAGTGCGATTTATAGATTTCGGCCTAAGACAAGCAAAAAAAATATGGAATATAGGTACTGTAAATTAGACATGGACCTTTTTTTTTGGCTTTTCGCTGATGGTACTCTTAAAGTCCCAACAAAATTGGCATAAACGTTAAATGGAAACGTATCTATCTCACCATTGAGTTAGGTTGTGGTGAGGCGTGAGTTACGAGGCTATGTATGTTTCCGTCAACTGTCAATGCTATGAAATATGTTTTTCTATTTCTTCCACCAGTATTATTTAATACAGCGGAAATATAACTATTGAATGTCGTGAGAAAATATATTTTTGTATTCTTTTTGTATAAAAGGGCGCAACCTTGTGATCGGATTGAGAAACTTACAAAATATTGCATTTTTTATTTATTCGTGTGAACTGTAAATAAGTATTAAATTATTTTAACTACCTCCTTTTTTTCTTATATACTGTTTTCCTCCCAAAATGAGTTTTATAGTGAGTTCACATCCGTATGTTTTGTATGAAATTCGTGTGAAAAGGCGAAATGGGATCTGCGCCAGACGTCATATATTATGTGTGTGGCCTGCACCTCAACTATCTCGTATATTTTCCTTACGCCACATTTGCTCCGCTAGATTCAATTCCCAGCTTCAGCCGTGGCTAGTTACCTCCTTGCCGAGAAAGACATGTCGCTTACCAATTAAGGTAGAAATCAATTAGGAATATGTGTAAATACTCCTAATTAATTTCTACCTTTAATTATTCAGTGATAGCATCCCTAGTATTAAGATTAAATTCATTCATCCATTCATTCACTTCAACCGATAGACGTCCACTGCTGGAGTCTTTTGTAGGGAGTTCCAATGGCCACGGTCTTGAGCCGCTTATGAGGCCCATAGTGAGCGACCATGTTAGATTAAATTAAGAAACTACAATTAGTTTTTGAGGATTGTTTTTCTCTTTTGTTTTATTTATGTCTAAGTTAATTTTAAGTTATTATTATTATTTTTAATGGTTTGTACCCCATCTCGTGCACGCTATGTTCGCATCAAGAAGTCAATATTGTACAACAAGATATTTTGTATTATAATGAAGTATGACTATGCACTTTTTGACAGTTTTGCGAACTAATATAAAAAAAAAAACTTGAACAGGTTAGCCCGCTACCATCTTCAGACTGCTTCATCACTTTACCACCAGGTGAGATTGCCGTAGAGGGCTACCTTGTAGTGGGGAAAGAACTGATTTAAGAAACGGTTCTTATTCTTCTTTAGGTGCCTCTCCAACTAGTGAAGGTTGGTAGTCAGAATGACATATTTTGCCTCGTCTCTCGCGAGGCTGAAGAGATGGGCGGCACTCGCGATACCAGTCCAGTCAGATCGCGAGAAGAAACGGTTAGAACGAGACAAAGTTAAGACCTACATAAACCTGTCTCGCTTTAACACTTACTTTGGCTGGCAAAGTCAAAGAACGCGCTATAGACACCTATATCTCAGTCTAAGTGGAAGGGCAGCCTAAGACTATAACGCCGAGCTTGCGGTTTTACCGAGTGTGAGAACTTAATTGAAATTGTGTGCGACAAACAATCTACGGCTTATCGGGTTTGAGAACCGGCTTAAATATTGCCGGTAATCCGTAATATTGCTCCCGGCATCAAAACTGTTTTATCTCAAAAACCTTGTCAACTGAGATAGCCTCGTTTTCTGATCCTTGTGAAAGTTTGAAATGTGTCTTTCGTTTATTAATTCGTCGGATTAAATAGTATATTATATTTTTAATTTATTGTAAAAAATAAACTTTTGTTACCAATTCGCGGCTTAATCGATAAAAAAAAAGCTTGCATTGAGGATACAAGCAATTATTAGTACTTAATAGTTATGTAGCATTTTATGTACTGGTAATTATAGATAATTAAAAATGCATCAATTTAGTTTAATTACAATTAATTGGTAAAGTATTATACATCAAACATTTTACATAAAACTTAAAATAAAACTTAGATTATCCTAAAACTAAAAATCGTAAAAAATAAATAAATATTAAACATCATAACAAAAATATATTATTAAAAGGAGTTCCTTTTGGCAAGGTTCCGAAGATGCTGGCAGCGTTCCCCCTTTGAATGGCTAGACTAATTCTTTTCTTTCTTTTTTCTTTCTTTCTATAATTACAATTTAGATAGTTAAGATCACGGCAATAGCACTTCACACAATTATTACAACCTTCATTAATTAAGAAATACGACAAAGAGGAAGAATCAGAAGCTAATCATGATGAGCCCCAAACTAAGAACTAATGATGCAAATAACTTTTACTTTATTTGTGGACACTTGTTTATATAATTCCAATTAAAAGAAATAATTTTATTGGTTTATTTTGTTGAAGTAAACAAACTGAAATGCTTGGTTAGTGTACTGCAACACACATTAGCTACCATTTGAAAACACTAAATACAAAATTAGTAAACACTCCCGAGGTATTATACCTTGCCAGCTTATGTAATGTGCAAGTAATGTTCGACCTACATATATGTGCTCGATGGAATTATTCTTGTTGTTTTTGTTTCAAATTCATTATAGCTTTGTATCAAAGTAAACAAAACAGGCATCTATGAAGCGTTCATACGATATAATATATTTCCCATTTGCTTTTTTTGCGTGGTTAATTCGAGACATGATGGTGAGAACTACATTCGTTAAGTTAAATAAAAGCAAAGAGGGTTCCAAACGCCCAGATCTAAGAAGAAGCCCACGACAAACTCAGCCGGGTTAAAAAAGCGTTATTAATTATAATTAAATTATCGTCTTTGAAGCACGGATCGTCTTAGATGAGAACTGTTAATTGAGTTACTGGATTCCTTAATTTAGAAGTTATGTTTCTGACAGTCGGACTGAATGCAATTTCACCAAAGTAAGCCACAAGACATCGGGTTGCTCGGTCAATTAGAACTCTGGCTAGTTAAGGAATATTGCGAACAATTGCGGACAAAGCGGAACTCAGTAAAGTAAAGCAAAGCTTGAAAGTTATTTCGTTACACTATCCTACTCTAGCGTGTAGTAAACAGTGTACACGACAAATAAAACAGCCCGTTTTAGTTCCCCGTAATCGAGATCAAGGAAATTCAAACTTTCAAAACACGTTTCTTTAACCGTCCTTCCACGTTTCGAACTGTGCCCTTAGTGAGCATTGCGTGCTCGAAATCGTAGAGTCGTCATCGAGTATCGAATCAACAACATTTTAAAGAAGATAACCCAAAATATCTTTAAGTTCAATAGCTCAATTGATGGACTGAAGTGTTATATGTGAATAAGCGTGATGGATTGAAGTCAAATTTGGCAGATATTTATAACGTAAGCGTCCACTATGAAAATATTTTTAAAATGATCCCCTATTTTTGTAAAATAGATGTTTGAAATCGATTACTCTGTGTATTATTCATGTTTATTATATTTTTTTGTTTACGCTGTGGTTATAATGTTTTCCTGGTTAAGTTTATTGTGGGCTTCTTCTTAGACCAGGGCGCGTCAAAAGTGCCTTTTAAAGGATTATTTGAGTTTGAGTTTAGTTTCGGCACTTTTGTTGTACAGCATCACCGGGGGCTCTGTTGAGCGCCAAGGCTCTACAACATCAGGAGAGCGTCCCCCAAAGCGCGCCTCCTTTGAGACTTGAACCAAGGTTCAGAGTTGGACGTTGGGAATTTGGCGTGTTCGACCGATATTTCAGTCTGAACACCCCTGTAACCGTGGACGATACTCACGTTGCTGATGATATCAGAAAATATGACCGTTTCTTTCGTACTAAAGGTGCTTACTGGTCGTGAGCAAAAACAAACGTGAACACATTATGTACTTAAATAATCACCGTACTCGATGTCTGGCAGCTCGCTAGAAATTATAAGCCTTTTACAGTAAAGATCGCCTTCTTAAGTGACGGCATGTTAATGTCCTATTAGGTGGGTTGACCATCTTTATCACTAATGTGAGAGTTCTGAGTTCTCCAAAGCTTCCTAAGGCTTACGATGATATAAATAATGTTTTGTTATTATGATATAAATATAGTATTGTTGTTTTTTATCCACTACAAGTTAGCCCTTGACGGCAATCCCATCTGATGGTAAGTAATGATGCAGTCTAAGATGGTAGGGGGCTAACCTGTTAGGGGTATGGTAAACCCACACTCCTAATTGGTTTCTACGCGATATCGTGCCGGAACGCTAAATCGCTTGGCGACACGTCTTTGTCGGTAGGATGGTAACTAGCCACGGCCGAAGCCTCCCACCAGACAAATCACATCTTATATATCACATAAATAATGTATTTAAAGAATTAACAACTCATTTCTTTGTCTTCTTGTCATTGTTCTAAGCTACTACGAGCCGGCATATCACGTATTCTTCCATCTTGCAGTCATGATGTTGTGGGTTTGGCAGATTCATTTAAGCCAAATATTTCATCATAATGATCAACCCATTATCAGCTCACTACAGAGCACGAGGCTCCTCTCAATATGAGAAGGGTTTGGACATAGTCCACCACGCTGGCCATGTGCGGATTGGCAGACTTCACACGACTTTGAGAACATTATGGAGAACTCTCAGGCGTGCAGGTTTCCTCACGATGTTTTCCTTCACCGTTAAAGCAAGTGATATTTAATTTTTTTTTTTAAAACGCACATTACTCCGAAAAGTTAGAGTTGCGTGCCCGGATTCGAACCGCCGACCTCTGATTAGGAGGCTGACGCCCTAACCACTAGGCTATCACCGCTTCATAATATTTCATATATAAAATAAATCTACCTGTCGCTTACTCCACTTGGGATTAATTTACAAATACTTTATCTGAGTAATAATATGTCAATAGCATAATAATCTCTCGAGGTATTAATTAAACATTTTAAAAGAGCCAATGAAAATTATGAAATTAGTAAAATTTATTTCGCAGAGACATAATCTGGTGGTTTAAAAATTCGGCCCTAAGAAGTTTAATGATCCTTTAGTAAAAATTAAAGAAATCACATATTTTTTTTGGTTGTCGTTGTTTTAATAATATTAGAATGATTTAGAAGAACTACTCACTTCTCATAACATAGAAATTCGTATTTTTTTGACGGCTATATTAAACTCGGCAAAAAATTGCTTCAGTTTTATTTAGTTAGGATTAACCCCCATTGTTATAGTTATCATCATCATCATCATCATCATGATCAACCCATTACCGGCTCACTACAGAGCACGGGTCTCCTCTCAATATGAGAAGAGTTTGGCCATAGTCCACCACGCTGGCCATGTGCGGATTGGCACTACACGCCTTTGAGAACATTATGGAGAACTCAGGCGTGCAGGTTTCCGCACGGTATTTTCCTTCACCGTTGAAGCAAGTGATATTTTAATTGTTTAAAAACGCACATAACTCCGAAAAGTTAGAGGTGCGTGCCCGGATTAGAACCGCCGACCTCTGATTAGGAGGCTGACGCCCTAACCACTATCACCGCTTCAAGTTTGTAAAAAGACCTAAAATTTGTGACACAATTTGCATATATCCAGATGGGTCATATATCCACATAGCGTTTGCAAAACACATATTTACCCTACCACTAGCAAATGCGTTCGAGTGATATGTTTTGAACGTATTATTCCACTTTCTCAAACAACTAAAACGTCATGTTTATACCACAAAGTTTACTAGTTTACTTGCGCGGCTAAAATAACTTATTCTAAAATAGCAGCTACTGTTATAAATAAGATATTTTATAAACCCATCTCAAGTCGAGTTTATATTCCCCCGTGACCTCCGTAGGCGAATATGAGAATAGAATTGCTGAAACTGCCTTATCTTCGCCTGTCTCGTTTACCCTGCAAGGCCATTTAAATTCACGGCGTTTCTTATCACACTAATATTATAAACGCTAAAGTTTGTATGTGCGTATGTGTGTATGTTTGTTACTTCTTGTTGTTGAAACTACTGAAGCAATTGGGCTGTAATTTTTAATGGAGATAGAATAAACCCTGGATCAAGACATATGCTACTTTTAATTCCGGGTAAATCCAAGATTTCCGCGGCATTTGTAAAAAACAGAATTTCACGTCGTTCCAACTATAGCTATAGCAACTTTTCTTAATCTGATTTCTATGTAGGAAAGAGAGCGCAAACAGGGACAAGATTAGGGATAAGACACTTTTAATTACATGAGATAATCTTAAATTACAACTTTGTCAATAACCTTATGTTGGTGGACCAATAATCCAGATCTCTCTGAGTAAAATTTAAAAGCAAATTTGTAAAAAAAAAACTTTTTCGATTACTCCACTCGTAGCATAAAACAATTGTTGTAAACAGCTCTGGGTCAACAATTTAAGTGGTGGTAAATCGGAAATAACTGTGTGAAACACATGTTTAATTTTGCGCTAATCTGTTTGTTTACCCAGGCTATTGATCAATCTGGCGAATGACTGCGAGCGTCCCCGTGACCCAGGCACCAGGCCACGCGAAGGAGCATCGCTGGTTTTTAGTGGGTATTCTGGTCGTCAATCTGGCCGCATGGCATTTTCGCTTCTAGAAGGGATGCGAAAACGCTTCCCAGCATTAAAAAAGGCCATTGAAAAATAGAATTGCCACAATACTTAGACTTTTAAACCTATTACCCTCTCGTAGTCGGATATAAATAGTTTGTTTGCAGGAGACGTTAAGTCACTGAGACCATTCAAGTTTAATCACCATTCGACATTCAGCGACGGTTAAATTTATATGTGTGTGGAAAGTCTAGTTTATTTTTACATTTTATTCGTGCGCATGTAAACTATTCGAACTTAAAATTCGTCCAAAAAGGATATACAGATCGACATGGTAAACCCATACTCCTAATTGGTTCCTTTCATCGCTAAGCGATACGTCTTTATCGGTTGGGTGGTAACAAGCCACGACAAGCCTCCCGACACGAGCTGGGAATCAAACCTAGAACCTCCAATTTAATAAAGAAGAAAATTAAGTTTCCAAAAAAAAACAAAGGCAGAGCAATAGACGTAAATTAGTACGTATATAAGTGGTCTAGACATAACTATCAGAGTAGCTAACCCTTTAAAGCTCAATTAAGAACTCGTTTTCTAAACGAGCAGATTATACGTCACCTACTTTAAAACCATACGGTTGCATGAACAATAAGACAATAAATACAGCTCAGTGAAACTAACGCCTGCCTCAGATTTCCTAGTTAGGTAAACCGTGGAAAGTAAAAGGATCAACGGCTCAGAGCATCGCGTCGGCTAGCCCGGCCTGAATACAGAATCACGAGGCTAAAATCGCCTAATAGCAACGTGGAAGCTGTATTGTACGTCCCAAAGCTTTCATACGCATTTCGAGGTTCTGAACAAAGGGAACTAAGCCGGTAAAACCATTCGTACATTTCGTTATTTTTCATGAGTTGCAATTGAAGTTATTATTTGAACGAATTTCTAATGCAATCATGTTTGTTCATCATCATCATGATCAACCCATTACCGGCTCACTACGCGTCTCGGGTCTCCTCTCAATATGAGAAGACTTTGGCCATAGTCCACCACGCCGCGCTGGCCATGTGCGGATTGGCAGACTTCACACGCCTTTGAGAACATTATGGAGAACTCTCAGGCGTGCAGGTTTCCTCACGATGTTTTCCTTCACCGTTGAAGCAAGTGATATTTTAATTGCTTAAAAACGCACATAACTCCGAAAAGTTAGAGGTGCTCGGATTCGAACCGCCGACCTCTGATTAGGAGGCTGACGCTCTAAACACTAGGCTATCACAGCTTAGAGCTCTCTCAATATGTAATTAAAATTAATTTTTGAGTTCTGCTAACTTCCCTTCTCAATTGTATGGAGCAGCATGGAGGTACAAAGTTTTTAAAACCTCTCTCTAATGAGATAGGAGGTATGCGCTCGTTATTAGGACGTTAATAGACACAGAATGACTATGATGATGATGACAATGACTCGCAATTATCTCCTCTCACGTTTCCACAGAGTATAATAGGCTTTCTAACTATTTCTTTTATCCTAGATGGCTACCGTACTAAATGGAGCAAGTTTCTCGTCATAGAAACTCCTTAGCACGTCTCACGGAAAAGTTATCCAATTATATGGCGTATAAATTCCCCGCGTAATAATATTCTCGCGGAGCATTGAATATTCTGTTGTACGCGCTGGCAGCATGACACGACGCCGCAGTCATGAGAATTCGTTACGTAAAAGCTTCGATGAATAATATACCAGACGTGTTGTCAGCCGTCAAATAGTGTCCGCGGGAGAGGATTAACTCGCGAGTTTGCAGCCTGTGTTTGTTAATTTGTTAGTGATAACGGCAACTGTGTTTATTTTAGTCTACCAAAAGTTTCTCTTGACTGCGATTAGCTATAAGTCTTTTATAAGATAGCTCTTATATAATCATGGGTCCCCCGGGTGTCCAGTAAAACCGCGAGAGGGACCTGCCGTGGTGGTTTTTAATTCGGGTATACCCCCCTTCGGGGGTGGGAGTCCAACATAACCTCTTTCCCGCCCAAGGGTACGGAGATAGCTATAAAGCTTTTCCACCACGACAAAAAAAAAAGCTCTTATATAATCTCTGGCAGAGCTTCTTTCCGAAGCTCAATAGGGTTAGCACAGCTAATAGACAGTCCGGAAAAAAAACGTATATAATTTGAAGTGGCATTTGAGATGGTGATGACAAAAAGAAAATTTACCTGGCTAAGTTTTTAGGAACCCTCATAGCTTTAGTTTTAAGTTTACGAATGTAGTTATCACCGTCAGCTCACTACTATGTAAATTATTGACGCGTCAAAAGTGCCTCTTAGTTATTTGAATAAAGATTATGATTGATTGAATGCATAGCATGATCTCGTGATTTTGACCAGGCTTACGTCGTGATGATGATCCGGGGTACAGAACCAAACCTTATAACCAAATTTGACTCTTCAATGTCTTACGTCCATCCAGTTATCGCAGTGCATCATCTTTGCTTAACCGACGCTTTGATTGATTAATACTGTCAAGAAGTGTATCAGTATGTACCAATCGCTATATATATGTCAATCTCAATGTACTAATAATATATGTAATCTCTATGTTCTCTGTCCCAATTACTTCGTACCGATAACCAATTTCTATGTAATACGTCGCTCTAATGGAATTAGGTATCGACGAAATAAAAAAATTGAACAAAAAATGCCATTATGAACAAATTTTTCTACATCAAGAATTCCGGGCTTATCTTCGAGTGGGGACGTGAAATATAAAATCTTATCGGTCCTAAAGGTGTCCGTACACGGGGCAATCCTTTGCGAGCGGCAAATGTATGGAGATATTCTGTCGCAAATATAGACTAGATAATAAATATAAGATTTAATATATTATATAAAGAAGCGGTGATAGCCTAGTGGTTAGGGCGTCAGCCTCCTAATCAGAGGTCGGCGGTTCGAACCCGGGCACGCACCTCTAACATTTCGAAGTTACGTGCGTTTTAAAAAAAAATATATCACTTGCTTTAACGGTGAAGGAAAACATCGTGAGGAAACCTGCACGCCTGAGAGTTCTACATAATGTTCTCAAAGGCGTGTGAAGTCTCCCAATCCGCACATGGCCAGCGTGGTGGACTATGGCCAAATCCCTCTCATATTGAGAGGAGACCCGTGCTCTGTAGTGAGCCGGTAATGGGTTGATTATGATGATGATGATATTATATTGGATAAGAGTACGCCTTAGCGGGTGTACAGCGTTAGCAAGGGTTAGAGCAGTCTCGAAATGGCCATGTTCGCAGAACTACTCGACTGTTATTTAGCTAATAGCGATTTTACGGGTAGAAATTACTAACATTTTATATAATAATAAAGAAATCGCATTAAGGAACCTTAGACTTGGCACGACTTTGTCTGGATTTCTTTATTGTTTAGAGATAGACAAGCAGCTCTATCGAGACTTGGCTAGATTTTTTACAGAATGTTTTTGGTGGGATAGTGATTTTTCGGATCGAAACATTTTACGGTAGCATGGTGAATTGTGCTGTGTAAACCAATCTGTAAGAATGATTCACTAAAGTAACGCAAAATATATAATGTTATATTTTACTTTATTATATTATATACTAATATATGATATCCACATTAAAACCGTTGTTCATGTAACACGTTATGAATATAACTGTAGATTGTTCCGTTTATATTAAGTTGTATTACTGTTTCTTTATGTCTAACTTTGTAAAATTGATTATCATAGCTAAAGAATGTAATCTTTATGAGAGCTTATTTTATATTAAAGTTATACCCAAATCTTTAATATTTACAAAGATATTAGATTATTAATAAATAAACAAGACATCTTGGCATAATATCAGCGCGTTCTTTAGCTTTTATTAGCCCTTGGTCGAAACAGACGGATCGCTCGTGTATGGTGCCTTTTAAGGGTCATAATTTATGAGAGAAACTCACGGAAAATACAAGAATCTGTTATGTTATTTGGATTTATCCTTATTTTTATATCATTTAGTAGATAACTTTATTTCTTTTTGGTCAGGCAACTGCCTCGTTGGTCTTGCGGTGTTGGTCGTTTCGAGGTTATGTCCCAAGTTCTCAGTACAAGTAATAAAGTGAATCAGTCTAGGCTAATAATAGTAAAATCGATAATTTAGCGAAGCAATATGTAGGATCTGAATTCTAAAGCGGCCTTTCCTATGAGTGAGGTTTGTTGAGTTTGTTATTACGATGATGATGATAATGGTGATGATGATGATGATGATGATGATGGTGATGAGAGTTAAAAATTCATTATAATTATACACAACAAAGACAAAAGATAGCAGATGTTTAATATAACGAAGCGGTGATAGCCTAGAGTTTAGGGCGTCAGCCTCCTAACGTGACGGGGCGGTGACGTGACGTGACGGTGACGGTGATCACTTAGCATCACATGAACCGTTTGCTAGTTATCTATATATATAAAAGCGAAAGGTCACTTACATAGTTACATACTTATTTACATACTGATTAAACACGAGATCTCAAAAACTATTGTACATATAAAGCTATTATTTAGCAAGTAGGTAGTTGCTAGTTAAGAGATGTCAGCTAAGAAAGGATATTTGGAAACTCCACACCTAAGGGGGTAAAATAGGGGTTGGAAGTTTATATAAAATTTCTTTGTTTTTAGAGTTAGAGACACAAAACTTTGCATTAAGATTTATAATAATAAATAAAAAACATTAACAATTTTTTTTTTAAATATTACCTGTTATGGGTGGTAAAATAGGGGATGATAGTTTTTGCTTATTTTTTTATTATGAAGTCTACAAGCTTGAAATTTTGAAAATAGGTTTCTTTTAGGGCGTAGAAGTAAGAATTTTTTTCATCCAAATCTACCCCGGAGGGGGTAAAATATGGGTTTGAAGTTTGTATGAAAGTCCTATGTTTTTTTAATTTAGAGACACGAAAATCGGCAATTTGACATTTGCCTGTAGCTTACTTTCTGAAGCAGGCCATTGGCCGCACGGGTAACCTCGATCTCAAGGGAAATCAGCAATTCTACGCAGACGAAGTCGCGGGCAACAGCTAGTAGTTAATATATGTAGACTCTCACTGAAGATTCGAGAACACCCGGGCCACATGAATATGAGAAGTTTTATCGAAATTTTTAGGTAGACTTTTGTCGGTATTTCTGCCCGCCACAAAGAGTTCTCGGGCGCGAAAAGGGAACACTTTGCCATACTCGTTAGGCCGTAAGTGCGAGATAAGTTGCGGCGTTGAGCTATAAGAGTTGCATGCTCACTATTGTAGAGTCGAGTGTCAAAGCATTTAATGTCAGAGTAAAATGGACCTAATATCCATACCTGGATGCCGGCTAGCGGAAAAGCGACTTAAATACTTCAGTTATTGGGTTCATTTTATATTGACGCTATTTTATACCTATCTGTTACTAACTTAATCACTAATTAGTCCTATACAACTTGACCGGAACAGCTCGGATAAGTATCGATCAATATTTTCCCTATAATTTTCTTTTCATTGTTTTACGTTTTAACCTATTTAATTATCATATCACTTAAGATTGGAAACCTTGCCGTACTCTAGTGCCATCTTATATTCATCATGATCAACCCATTACCGGCTCACTACAGAGCACGGGTCTCCTCTGAATATGAGAAGGGTTTGGCCATAGTCCACCACGCTGGCCATGTGCGGATTGGGAGACTTCACATGCCTTAGAGAACAGTATGAAGAACTCTCAAGCGTGCAGGATTCCTCACGATGTTTACCTTCACCGTTGAAGCAAGTGATATTTTAAATGCTTAAAAACGCACATAACTCCGATAACTTAGAGGTGCGTGCCCGGATTCGAACCGCCGACCTCTGATTAGGAGGCTGTCGTCCTAACCACTAGGCTATCACCGCTATATCATCTTATATTATATGATAGTTATTCGATTCTTTCACAGTATTTTTTCGTTTCTTTGAAATACTAAGCGAACGTTTCCCCGGCCCCTAAATCACCTCTATTAACTCATAAACATTGGCAAGCTACGCAGGCAAGTTAGATTACCCCTGTCAAAGCTATTCGTCCCTTTTAAAGTGTCATTCACTTGGTAAGCAATTTTCAAACATATTATAGGCAATTGTTTGAATGGGTCTAATTTGTTCTAAAAGACATGAAAATTCAGTTTGCTTTTAACTCAAGTACTTTTTAAGGTACTACCCTCAAAAAGTGAATTATAATAATACATTTGAAGTTTTCACGTAATAAATAAAAATAATAGTGGTAAGAGTTTTTTTTTTTTATTGACGCAGGTAGAACTGCGCCAGAATACCCAGATGAGCGCCATTTTGTAAACATATTGGAAATCTGGGGGCTTGTATTTTATATGTAATTATTGATTCTTTCATTAAATTGATGTTGACGACTTCCGTGGCGCAGCGTGCTCTGTCGCATTATAAAGTTGGAGGTCTTGGGTTCGATTCCTGGCTCGAGTCTGGTCCGGTGGGAGGCCGTGGCGTTTCCACCCTACCGACGAAGACGTGTCGCCAAGCGATTTAGCGTTCCGGCACGCTGTCGTGGTTTACCATAACAGGTTAGCCCGCTACAAAAAAAAAACATCTTATACCGCATCATCACTTACCATCAGGTGAGATGAAGTCAAGGGTTAGTTAACTTGTGGTGTATAATGTATATATAATAAAAAATGATGTTTTTATTTCTTTTTACGGTACACAGAGTACGAAACCGAAGTAGAGAACGTCTTTGATACCTAATATACAGCTAGCATCTGGTAAAACAAAAAGTAAAATGCAGAAAATATACACACGAAGTCATTACTTGCACAGTATTTAACTTCTAGTTTAGTTCTACATACGCAAGTACACCGGTTCGTTTAACATGAAACGGTTGCAATGGTAGACCAAATGAGCTAACTTTACCTATTTAATACTTGCCATTTTCCACCGTACCGTGTAGTACCTATAATAGATCTACCCACACATAAAGTCATTTCGAACTGTTGAATTTGTAATTTACTTTTAAACCGAAACACTTTGCTTTCAATGTTGCTATTAACATATTTACATTACATACTATACATACTAATTATTACATTACATAATAATTATTAACATACACTGAGCGGCACGGAATGTGGCCCAAATGCATTTTGTGGGTTATTATCAAAATAAACCGCAAAACGGCTGTTTTTTTGTTTTGAAAACCTAAATTGTTTATTGAAATCCTAAATGCAATGATTATTAAACAAAAATCATGATAACTTTATTATAATTTTTGTTAAATAAAAAAAAAAGACATTAAACTCCAAATTTAACTAATGTTTATTAATGAATTTTACAAATTAAACCTTAAAATTACTTAAAATTAATAACGCGTGTTACCTCCTCGGGGCCTGGTGACCGCCTGAATGCGATCAGGCATGCTGTGGATAATGTTTTTAATGTCCACTTGGGGTATTTCTTCCCAGTCGGCCACCAGAGCGGCTTTCAGAGCACTGAGAGTCTTTCAGAGCACTCTGGGGGATTGGGACTGCCTCGGATGCAACTTTTGAGCATGCCCCAGACGTGTTCTATTGGATTCATGACTGGGCTTCGAGATGGCCACACCAATTTAGGAATTGTTACCTCTGAAAGATAATCGTTGACACATCTTGCAGTGGGTGGTCGTGCGTTATCTTGCATTAGTTTAAATTCTTCGCGCCCAATGAATTCCACATGAGGTAAAACATGATCTTTGAGGATCTCTTCAATGTATCGGACTGCAGTCAAACGATCTTCAACTACCACCAACTCTGTACGTGCGCCTGTACTTATCCCTTCCAAACCACAAAGGATCCACCGTGAAAACTTACGGTTTGCCTGGTGGTGATTGGCAGAAATCTCTCTCCACGCCGTCGCCATACACGTTCACGGTCTTCTGGAGCTCTTAAGGCCACTCTTCATTAATCTGTCCAAAAAACTCTACTCCACTGCTCGTGAGTCCAATTCGCATGAATTCGAGCGAACCGAAGTCGTGCTAGCGATGTTGTCTGAGCAGTTCTGGACCTCGCGCTGGTCTTCGAGCACGCACGTTCCTTTCATCCATTCTCCTTCTTATCGTCCGCTCACTAACATTGACCCCTCTTGCCGTTTGCAGTCGCTGGCTTATTTCAACTGCAATAAGTACCCAATTTTTTTAAATTGCGAGAGTGATAAATCGCTCGTCCTGCGCTGATGTACACCTGATTCCGCCACCTCTTGGTCTCCTCGTGCACAGGCCGGTCTGATCGTACCTTTTCAAGGCGTATCTAAGGGTCGTACGCGGTACATTTAACAATTCAGCAATTTCTCTCTCCGTTCGCCCTTGACTCCGAAGCAACACAGCTTGAGCAACTTGAGCTTGAGTTAAAGGCTTAGTGTTCTGATTCTGAACGTAAAAAAAGATTACACATTAATTAAGAAACAAAATGAATAAAGATGCACCAGCAATAAAATGCAATATTGAATTTTAACTCACCCGTGTTTCATGCGATTTAGCGACAAATTAACGTTAAACGTCACAGAAGTAAAAAAAATAACCTTTTTTCTATGCTTAACCTCTTAAATTAACAAAAACAAACGTGTCGACAACCTACACTTGAAATTCTCATTCACGATTCACCAAAATCGCATGTTATCGGTTTTTTTATGTTTGGGCCACATTCCGTGCCGCTCAGTGTATTTGTTTACATGGATATATATATTTTGACGACCTCCGTGGCGCAGCGCGTGCGCTGTTGCATTTTAAAGTTGGAGGTCCTGGGTTCGATTCCCCGCTCGAGTCTGGTCTGGTGGGAGGCTTCGGCCGTGGCTAATTACCACCCTACCGACAAAGACGTGTCGCCAAGCTATTTAGCGTTCCGGCACGATGTCGCGTAGAAACCGATTAGGAGTATGAGTGTACCATACCCCTAACAGGTTAGCCCGCTACCATCTTAGACTGCATCATCACTTACCATCAGGTGAGATGCAGTCAAAAGCTAACTTGTGGTGAATAAAAAAAAAATACAGACTAGATGGAAAGTTTTATCATGCGAAAATATATATATATATATATAAATGTAACACTAGCTGTTGCCCGCGACTTCGTCTGCGTAGAATTGCTGATTTCTCGTTGGATTGAGGTTTCCCGTGCGGCCAATGATCTGCTTCAGAAAGTAAGGTACAAATGTCAAATTGCCAATTTTCGTGTCTCTAAATTAAAAAACATAGGACTTTCATACAAACTTCAAACCCCTATTTTACCTCCTTCGGGGTTGATTTGGATGCAAAAAAAATCTAACCTTATACTTACGCCCTAAAAGAAACCGATTTTCAAAATTTTAAGCCTTCATAATAAAAAATAAGCAAAAAACTATCATCCCCTATTTTACCACCCTTAACAGTTAATATTTAAAATAAAATTGATGTACATGTTTTTTATTTATTATTATTAATATTAATTCAAATTTTTGTGTCTCTAATTAAAAAAACAAAGAAATTTCATACTAAATTCCAACCCCTATTTTACCCCCTTAGGGGTGGAATTTCCAAATATCCTTTCTTAGCTGACATCTCTTAACTATCAACTACCTACCTGCTCAATTAGGTATAGCTTCATATATACAATAGTTTTTGAGATCTCGTGTTTAATCAGTAAGTGACCTTTCGCTTTTATATATATATATATATAGATTCCGTTGCGTTATCACATGATTGATTCTTTATATAAATAAAGAAATTAGATTGAATTATTCAATACATACCCGTGTTAAGTTCATGACTTTAAATGCGTAAGTAGATACAACATAACCTAGTTTATTACAATCAAGATAATTTAATAGCAATCTCCTTGAACAAACAACTAGATTAAGCCTAAGGAGTTCGTCGTACTAGGCTGATCTGTTAGAGCATATGCACATGACGTTTTAGAAACGCGCAGACACTGGAATCGCAGAGCTCCTGCCGGTGGAAAGACGACCTGAAAAGGATCGCTGGTAGCGGGTGGATAAGGAAGACAGAGGGCCGTGTGTGGTGGCGCGCTCTCGGAAAGGCCTATGTCCAGCAGTGAGCGTTTATAGGCTGTAGTAATCTGCGATTACTAGAATACACTAGTAATACAGTATAGACTAGTCTTTAATAAATTCAAACCCGTGTTTGTACTGATGCAAACGTAAAGATTACACGTAAAGAAGCAAAATTTTGTTAACATAAAACAATTTCAAACTACTATCAATCAGGCCAAATTTATCACGTATTTTTTCGCTTGATAGTAATATCTAAGAGCGTTAACACCATGACAGCTAATTAAATTTACAAAACGATATTCCAAATAGATTGTTTTTACAACGTATATTTTAAACATTCAACATTTATATTCGCTAACTCACTACTTTATCGGTACTATAACTTTCTTATTAAATTCAAACATAAAATACTTAACAACAATTCTCCTTGGCATTACATCATCCAATCCTTTTGATTTTTGTATTTACAGTTTTTTGGCATTTATTTGTAGCTACACTGCTCGGTAACGGACTTGTTGACGTCTCAAACGCACGTCGGTCGTTTGCGCGTACAAAATACGCCATGTGCCCAGGCCCTAACAGATAACGAGATTATACCGGTCCGAGGCTTCGTAATTTAATACGGAGAACAAAAGTAACTAATAAGTTAAATGTTATTTCGGGTTACACGTTCTTTCCTATAACAAAATTATTTTCATACTGTTACTCACGATAATGTCCTGCTTTGTAGTAAGTTATTTTCTTCTCTTTTTTGTCCCCTCACCTCATTGTAAGTGATGATGCAGTCTAAGATGGTAGCCATAGATGGTAAACCCATACTCCTAATTTCTACGCGACATCATGCCGAAACGCTAAATTGCTTCGCCAAGCGATTTGGCGTTTCGGCAAAGTTAGCCCCCAATATTTAATATACCATGCAGGTTCAGAAATAGTATTTTTTTTAAAGATATATTTCAAAATACTAAAGAAATGTCATATTTTTAGATCTGGGTCAAAAAACTTTCGTAGCAAATCGTGACGTCACGATTATCTACGAAGCAGCGTCATTACAGCTTAATTCTCCGTCTAATAATTATTTTCAAAGGAGGGCCAAGTAAGTGCCCTCTTTTATTTTTTTATGTGCGTATAGAATATAATAGGTTCGCTATCTAAATAAAAATAGGGTTTACACGTTCTTATTTTCATGCTGGTATTCAGTAGCTTATTTCTACGTCTGTAGGTGGCAAGGCTATATATATATGAGTATGACATATAATATATGATTAATTTAATTTAATTTAAGCGTTTATTTCGTTCATGGAAGCGTCCATAGATTGTAAGTTACATTGGTAACATTTTTTCCTTAATTACAGGTTAGTATTGTTATTAATGACTATCTTATGTATATGACAATCAATCAATCAATAAATAAATCAACCAACCAACCAACCAACCAACCAACCAACCATCCAAGCAAGCAACCAATCAATCATTCAATCAATCAATCAATCAATCAACAATCAATCAATGAATGAATGAATGAATCAATCAATCAATCAATCAGTCTATAGACAACCACTGCGATAGTTTACTATATGTATGACTATCTTATTTCTCCTAACTTTATTTGATTGGCTATCATAGACTTTTTAGTTTATCTGGCTCAGTAGTACAAGTATCGGGAGTTTCATTTGTGAACGGGGGACTCGAAGTCAGAGGCTGCCTCTATAGCTTGCGATCCTCCTTTCAACTTAATGACTTGTTTGGTTTTATACTTAAGTCCCTTCACTGCATACATTTGCTTTATTTACAGCGGCACGGCGGATTACAAAAGACATGCATAATATTAAGTAGGACGGTGATGCAATTTGAATGCCGGACGCAATGGTTCCGGGTTTGGTTCCAATGTGTCTGATTACTGTATATCATCATCGGTGGCAATCTTCATTTCTTTTCGGTTAACGTACTGTTACTCTGGCACTTGGTTATTATAAAAAAAATACACAAGATTTTCTCCTATTATTGACTTCGTAACTTAAGTAACTGAAGTTTTAACTAGCTTCCATCTTCTGTGTTCCCTAATGGTTATAATATGGGGATCTTCAAAGGGCGGATTAACAAATTGCTCAAGGGCCAGCAACGCATTGGCGGTTCCTCTGGTGCTGCAAATGTTCATGGGCGGCGGTAATCACTTACCATCAGGTGACCCGCCTGCTCGTTTGCTCGCTATGTTTATAAAAAAAAACTTATTTGGTTCGCAACAGCCAAAACATTTCACATTACAAGATTCAGTACCTTGCACTGAGGTACCGCACAATAATGCTTAGCCACTTACAGGCAAACACCGCTTGCAAATGTAAAGTAGCGTAAATAAGCATTCAAACTGAGGATTTGTTACCTAATAACTTATAATAATGCCCATATTACGTACGATGACAACACACACACACAAACACACATACACACGCACACACACGCACACGCGCAAATTGTTTTATTTTGTTTATAATTTTCATTAATTTAGTCTGTTTTTTTTTCTTTAGAAGAACATATAATTGTTAATGTAAGGTTCGGAGGTGGGCGGCGGCTCATGCAACACAGTTTATACTAATGCAGGGCCGTCCTTGCCATCTGTCTGTATGACTTAAGTGTTCTTAATAAAGATTTTTATTTTTATTTTTATTAAGCTATTTTCTTAATTTCTTAAGAATATCGTCATACGTACTTACATATTTATCTACTTAAAGTAACGCAAGATTAATTATTTTACTACTTTTACAAATTTGTAATGACAGGAGGCATTTCCTTACTTAGGTTTTGGAAAAATTATTTTGTTTAGTTAATTAGTTAAAGTCAAACAAAAAAAATCGAGTCGTCATTTTAAATTATAATCTTTTTACTATCACAAATTATTTTTAAGTTCTCTTGAAAGTTAACGTGTCAAATCTGATTTTACAACTTATAATATTTTGCAGGATGTTCAACTGTTCCAACCAAATAAGAGGCAGATGTTCACCCATGCCTGAGGCTGAGATCTCTAGAGCGAGCTTAATCTTACCTCTGACTAAAGATGCAGTTAAAACGAGACCTATATAACTCTGTGGCATTTTAGCACTAACTTTGGCTGCTAAGTTAAAGTTCGCTCCGTAGGTCTCAGCCTCAAAGTCAATATTAAACCATTGCATATTATAAAACCAGTGATAATAGCCCTTAATAGGCTGATGAGAATGATTCATCATCATCATCATCATGATCAACCCATTCTCAGCTCACTACAGAGCACGGGTCTCCTCGTAATATGAGAAGGGTTTTGGACATAGTCCACCACGCATGGCCATTGGCAGACTTCACACGCCTTTGAGATCATTATGGAGAACTCTCAGGCGTGCAGGTTTCCTCATGATGTTTTCCTTCACCGTTAAAGTGAGTGATATTTTAATTGCTTAAAAACGCACATAACTTCGATAAGTTAGAGGTGCGTGCCCGGGTTCGAACCCCCGACCTCTGATTAGGAGGCGGACGTCCTAACCACTAGGCTATCAAAGCTACCATAGTATTACGACAAAGTAAACCCAGAAACTTATTTCACATGAATATAATATTACCCTAAAGTTTTAATCGCCTTATAAGTTACAAATGTAACTTTACATAACTTGATATACTTACTACGGTTTACCTACCAATTATGCCCTTCCATTTAACAGTGGGCAAGGATTAAGTTGAGGTAAACCCGAAAACTTTTTGGGTACCCTGATGAACGTTCGAAATTCATACAGTAGTCCTATCTTAGTGTTAAATCTTAATGAAAAAGTATCACATAATTTTTCATTCATGCATTTCTCGGTTTTCGAAGTAATGAAATCGTTTCAACTGAGTCAGATTTAGAGATATAAAACTTTTAAAAATGTGAGTAAACGACATGCTTTTGTTGAAATTAACGCTATGGCAGCGTTATAAGAACCAGTTATTTCGAGATCAAAGGCAAATACTATGATATATATTTATAAGTTCACAGGTATGCCGTTCAGTTTCTATTAGTTTAAGTGCCTATCAAAAAAAAAGAAAACAAAACAAGGAATCCTTTGAGCTATAATAATTGAAAAACAAATCAGTTTAATTTAATTTAAAATGGTTTATTTTTACAATACTTGTACACCTAAATTTATTTTCATACCTTTTTGAGGCGAAATATTTGATATGTACAAAGGTATGCAGTAAAACAGTAATTATCACTTTAAGTGTCTATCAATAAAACAAACAAGACAAAGACTCCTTTTAGCTATAATAATTGAAAAAAAAATGTTTTATTTTTAATAAACTTGTACATCTAAATTTATTTTTTATAGACACTTTCTGATGCGAAATATTTGAATTTCTTAAGTATAATTCACAAAAATGCTAAATTCAGTTTAGCGGTATACATTATATGTAAATGAAAATAAGATGTTCAAACATTTAAGTCCCTTTAACTTTTTAATTGTGTAACGTAACTTCACTGCATAAGTAATTATTGTTTTACACGTATTGTTTCTTAACGAGCGGAATATCAAAGAGTTTTGTAATTTACTCTTATCTGAAACATTCTGTCGCTTTTTGTTACGTAATTTTATTCAATTTTAACAAATTGAAGTTGCAAAGAAACTTGACTTTGTAGATATCGTATGCAATGTGTCTCATTTATCTAAACTTTGCTAAAGTTTCTTTGAAAGCCAGTACTACCAAAGTGAAGCGGTGATAGATTAGTGGTTAGCCTGTCAGCCTCCTAATCAGAGGTTGGCGGTTCGAATCCGGGCACGCACCTCTAACTTTTCGGAGTTATGTGCGTTTTAAAAAGAAAAATTTAAATATCACTTGCTTCAACTATGAAGAAAAACGTCGTGAGGAAACCTGCATGCCCGACAGTTCTCGATGACGATGATGTAATAAGTCTGCCAATCCGCACATGGCCGCATTGGCAGACTTCACACGCCTTTAAGAACCTTATGGAGAACTCTCAGGGGTGCAGGTTTCCTCACGATGTTTTACCGCTAAAGCAAGTGATATTTTATTTGCTTAAAAACGCACATAACTCGAGGTGCGTGCCCGGGATCGAACTCGATCTCTGATTAGGAGATCAACGTCCTAACTAGGCTATCACAGCTTGGTAAGTATATTAACGCGTCAAATAACGACAAATCGGCTAACTTCCAGCTAGATAGGTCTTTCTCGAACGGAATACCTAGTAAGGTCAGTGTGTACGAAAGTAAAAGCAAAAATCGCGTGCAACATGCGATGCATCGACAGCCTGGAATCACAGATGAGCATCTTGGCTTATTTATGCGGAACTCCATTCCATCAGGCGATGACACTCTTCTGCAGAGTTTAATTCAATATCTTCTGATTTGTCCAGCTAAGTTTGTTGGATGATGGAGAACTCTCAGGCGTGCAGGTTTCCTCACGATGTTTTCTTTCACCGTTGAAGCAAGTGATATTTGAATTTTTTTAAATTAGGCTATCAACGCTTCAGAGTAAGGAGTATCATATACTCTTAAATGCCATTAGTATTTATATGAGTATACAAATTCGAAGACAGATGTTGATAGCACCGGGCCCAGTTTGCAATTAAATAAATGTCACCCTTATCTGAGTTAATGAGGTCGGTTTTCATTTGTTTTGAAGAGAAAATTGCAAAACTACGTTGGTTACTTTCCGTTCGCTCGTTTATGTAATTTCGACTCGAGGTCATGTCCGATTGCGTCCGGACCTATAAACATGACAACCCTCGAAGCTGGGTTTCGTGTTCCCGTTTCGTGTATACTTATTTTGATATAGTTTGTCCGGTTTAGCTAACTATTCCTTTATCCCTGTAGCGCCTCAGGCTTTACTACGTTAAAATATTTATTTTAAGTTACAATAACAACGCTAAAGAAGTTTCTGTTTTCGCGAAAAATGTGGGTATGAAAATTTACTAACAAAATATTATGTACATGAAATAGGATACAAGACTAGTCATGTGCGCGTCGAGAGCCGCGTTTAGGGTTCCGCTGTACCCGTCATCTGTACTGACTTAATTCAATTCAAAATAATCGTTATTCAAATAGTCCTTTAAAAGGCGCTTTTGAGGTGTCAATAATTTACATACTAGTGATGGTGATAACTACATTCGTAAACATAAAACCAAATCTATTAGGATTCCAAACGCGACCCGGTCTAAGAAGAAGCCCACAACAAACTTAGCAAAGTAAATTTTCTTTTTGTTATCACCGTCTCACATGCCACTTAAAATTATATTAAGAGCTATATTATTAGAGCAATATTTCACACCCATGCTTGTTTATCATTTACATAATCCTTTACACTATAGTAGGACTTTTCTTATAATATGTATTTTTGAATTTGGTTGACTACTTAGCTTATTATGCCTATTTTCTTGCTTTTGTTAGCTTGTTATGTCTAATAAGCATTCATGGTTTTTTATTAAGAAGTCATAAAGAACCGTATATCTAAAAAAAAAACATTAAGCAACTATTTTCAACTAATTTGAGATCTCAAAACAATAAGGGCAACTTTGACTACGGAACCCTTAAAAGCATTTGAAAAGTAAATCGCCCAAAATCCAGATATAAATATTCGCCGTCACAGAGAGATCATATTACAACGCTCAAGAAATATTGCTTACGAAAAATAATTGTGGACAAAGAAAAACAACATTCATGATAAATGCTAAACGCGAAAATTGTTACGTCTGTCCATCCGTTGTAAATAAAAAAGCATCTAAAAACAACTTCCTTCCATTTATAAATACTTATTCTGATAGACTTATAGGATTACAATTTGCATATAGCACTAAAGAATAATGGTCGGGTTGGTCAAAAAGAAATGAAATTTATATTTTTAATTATAATTGTAAAAAGTAAACCTTTTTACAATTGGCTAAAAGTGTATTGAACAGCTTTATAAAACAAATCAATGATAATCTCATGTCTGGCTGGCAAAACATTTGATAGAGGTCCTGGGATAGATTCCCGGCTCGAGTCTGGTCTGGTGGGAGGCTTCGGCCATGGCTAGTTACCACCCTACCGACAAAGAAAGTCGCCAAACGATTTAGCGTTCCGACACGATGTCGTGTAGAATTAGGAGTATGGGTTTACCATACCCCTAACAGGTTAGCCCGCTACCATCTTAGACCGCATCATCACTTACCATCAGATGAGATGCCGTCAATGGCTAACTTGTGGTGTATAAAAAAAAAACATTTGATAACTCTTCAACGTAACTAAGCTCAATAAGAACCTTGCAATGCGAGCGGTATAACACCTTCCATCAGGCAAGAATTGGTTCCCAGCAACCATCTAGCCCTAAACGCCTGAAGTTCTTAAATCTATAATATAAGTTCATAATCTTCCGCTATTCGCTTAAGTTGTTGAAGCAAGTGATATTTTAATTGCTTAAATTCGCACATAACTCCAAAAAGTTAGAGGTGCGTGCCCGGGATCTAACCCTCATTGGGCATTTGGAGTTGGACGTCCTAAACTAGCCTATCACTGCTTAATAGATATGCATTTTTTTTCACTACAAGTCGGCCTTTGACAGCTATCTCACCTGGTGGTAAGTGATGATGCAGTGTAGGATGGTAGCGGGCTAACCTATTAGGGGTATAGTAAACCCATACTCCTAATTGGTTTCTACGCGATATCGTTTCTACCGGAAACCTAGATCGCTTAGCGACACGTCTTTGTCGGTAGGGTGGTAACTACCCACGGCTGAAGCCTCCCACCAGACTAGTCTCGAGCTGGGAATCGAACCCAGGACCTCCGACTTTATAATAGTACAGCGCACGCACTGCGCCACGGAGGTCGTCAATTTAGCCAACGCTCGATACACTCCAAAATTACTTTCTGGCTACGGCCTGGATTACCTACACAAGTAGGCATAGCTATGCCTACTTCATTTATAATCTTACCCGTGCTAGATATGTATTCTTTTATTTGCGTAAAAGGCTTTGATTTCGGTAAGTGAGCGGTGATTTTCGTGCTCGAGTAACTAAGAACCATTACACATATTATTTCTTTCTGCCAAACATTTTATTTCCCTCGGTGAAGATTTAAGAATTCTTTTGCAGCACAATTTTATTTGAAATACTATATCCCTATGAATTTTCATAACAAAAATATTTTAGTGATATTGTTGAACGTAAATTAAGGTGAAGCTTAGTATTATGTGTATAATTATTCGTGCGAGTTAAATTTCGTGAATTGGAATGTTTTAAGTGACTTTTATAGAAAGCAATTAGGTAAAGATGGTAAAGCTTATGACAAGTTTTTGTATTAAAAAGATTTTTAAAGAGAATTGTAAAAGAATTTATAATTTAATCTATTGTAATTTAAGGTATGAAATAGCTAGAAAAACTTTATTTGAAATAAAATAAAGGTTGCTTTATAATTGTTATTGAAAAGTGACGTTGTGTTAAATCTGTAGTTAATTCGGGTAATATTATGCATATAAGGTTTAAATTTAAAATTGAAGCTGTGATAGCCTAATGGTTAAGACGTCCGCCACCTAATCAACGGTCGGCAGTTCGAACCCGGACACGCAACTATAACTTTACGAAGTTATGTGCGTTTTTAAGCAATCAAAATATCACTTGCTTCAACAGTGAAGGAAAACATCGTGAGGTAACCTGCATGCCCGACAGTGCTCCATAATGTTCTCAAAGGCGTATGAAATCTGCCAATCCACACATGGCCCGCGTGATGGACTATGGCCAAACGCTTCTCATACTGAGGGGAGACCCGTGCTCTGTAGTGAGCCGGCAATGGGTTGATCATGATGAAGGTTTAAATTTAACTGGCGTATTTATCTAATTTTACAATCAGCTGGCTACCGTGGTAGTACCTATCCGTGTAACACCCGCGATCATGTAAAGTCATGGACCCGCGGTGGTATTTACGTCCATACTCGCCGTGGGAAGCTAGTCTGCGTTAATTGATGCGGGGTGTGAAATCTTTTGGTATTTGAATGGCTATCGGGTCCCATGCTGTATGGTTTCACATCGGTTCACTTATACGAAGACCGGTCTGAATTTAAATCATTATATTTGCACTAAGAAGTAGTATAACCTCCGTACATCGAAAAATAAAACTATATAAAGCTGCCAACAAAATTTTGTTACCCACTATCAAGTAAGTTTCCGTAGGATAACAAATTACCAACTGAAATCCCGCCGATGTCTCTCAATAACTTCAAAGTTTCCAAAAAATCCTAATACAAATAATAAGGATTATATAAACGACTAGCTGTTGACCGCGACTTCGTCTGCGTAGAATTGCTGATTTCCCTTGAGATTGAGGTTACCCGTGCGACCAATGCCCTGCTTCAGAAAGTAAGCTACAGGCAAATGTCAAATTGCGTTTGTCAATTTTCGTGTTTCTATATTAAAAAACATAGGACTTTCATACAAATTTCAAACCCCTCTTTTACCCTCTTCGGGGTAGATTTGGATGAAAAAAAATTCTAACCTTATACTTACGCCCTAAAAGAAACCTATTTTCAAAATTTCAAGCTTGTAGACTTCATAATAAAAAAATAAGCAAAAACTATCATCCCCTATTTTGCCACCCTAAACAGGTAATATAAAAAAAAAAAAACATGTACATTTTACGTTTTTTATTTATTATTATTAATCTTAATGCATTTTTGTGTTTCTAACTCTAAAAAACAAAGAAAATTCATACAAACTTCCAACCCCGCTTTTACCCTCTTAGGGGTGGAATTTCCAAATATCTTTTCTTAGCTGACATCTCTTAACTATCAACTACCTACTTGCTAAATTATAGCTTTATACGTACAATAGTTTTTGAGATCTCGTGTTTAATTAGTATGTAAGTGACCTTTCGCTCTTAATTCATACCTTATTATAATTAATTATTGCCTATGTGAAATAGTGATAACAAAATAGCCTGCTAAAAAATAAAATAGTCGTGGGCTTCTTATTAAGTCAACCAACCAACGCACCCACGGAATCAAACCCAACGTCCTGGGTTCGATTCCAGACCCGAGTCTGATCTGGTGGGATCCACATCATCAGGTGAACCGTCTGCTTTTAGAAAAAAAAAAGATTCACTCTAACTTTATAACGAAAACGTCCATATATATTGAACATAAATATTACAAGTGAAGTTAAATTGTTGCCAAAGCCTGTCAGCTAAGTGGCCTTTAACTTTCTAAACACAACCGTGTCGACCGGAGCTTCGCTGAAACTATTGAGATGGATATAGACGACAGGAGTCGGCTTAGACGGTTATCTATATCGATTGTTGACAGACTTCAATCGATGGTATTTGAGGCTTTCACAGTGTGACTACTTATCATATTTCTGACACCGATATCGAGTTTGTTCTCGTTTTATGACATGTATTTTTTAAGCAGCGGTGATAGCTCAGTGGTTAGGGCGTCAGCCTCCTAATCAGAGGTCGGCGGTTCGAATCCGGGCACGCACCTCTAACTATTCGGAGTTATGTGCGTTTAAAAAAATTAAAATATCACTTGCTTCAACGGTGAAGGAAAACATCGTGAGGAAACCTGCACGCCTGGGAGTTCTCCATAATGTTCTTAAAGGCGTGTGAAGTCTGCCAATCCGCACATGGCCAGCGTGGTGGACTATGGCCAAACCCTTCTCATATTGAGAGGAGACCCGTGCTCTGTTGTGAGCCGGTAATGTGTTGATCATGATGATTTTTTAAGCTAACTAGTCTATATTATGTACTTAATATTTTTATCATTTTTGTACCAATCTGTGATAGCAAACCATTATGTAAGAGGTATACAAAGGAAAGCTTTAATAAAAAAATAATAAAGTAAAAATAAAAATCTTTTATTTCGACCATGAGATCATATTTGTTAGTGAGAAAAACACAATCTAACCGTATAGCCTTATAACTTTTTCATCCTAAAAAAGTTTTACTAATGCGGCATAAGCTTAATATTGCGGCACACGAAATAATCATGCAAATAGAATAAAAAACCAAACCAAATTCCAAGTCCAGACAAGAGGAAACTTAGGGCTAGGTTATACTGGCACCGATTTTATAGTGCTTATATGCAAAAAACGGCCCAGTGCGTTCAAAACTATCAAACTTCCTGTTATATAACAAACTAAATGACTGTTGATTGTGTCAAACAAAATAATGATACGAAAATCTTGAGAAATACTAGCGCAGACAAGAGAAAGCTTAGGGTTGGGTTATACTGGCATTCGTTTTATATTTTTTAGGGAGCAAGAATAACGGCCCAGCAGTGCGTTCAAAAATATCATTTAACTTAGCAACTGATACATGAACAGATGGACAGACAGATGAACAACCAATAAATACTACAAAGTTAACGGTACATAAATACATCACATATAATAAAAACACTGGCTACCCTAAAGTTTAAAACAAATGCCTGAGAACTTATATTGTCTTCCATGGCAGAACAATTTTTTCAAGCCACTTATGTACGTGGTTTTTAAACTGCTTAGGCGTACCTAATCACATCACTGCGCGGCTAATCTGTCCTAATACCTAGTCGTGAGCTTTCAATTGAACTACATTGATACCCAGATAGTGGACTGGTCTAGGTAGAAAGTGAAATGACAAAACAATAGGGCATTTAGCTCACTTTCACCGGTTGAAACAAAAAGTGTTGAAATTGTCGGTATTTATAACTTCTGCAGTATCATAGTTCGCTAAGGTTTTCGCTAATTAAGACTTCGTCGATAGAGTCGCAATTAAATTCAAATTCAAATAATCTGTATTCAAATAGTCCTTTAAAAGGCACTTTTGACACGTCAATAACTTACATAGTAGTGATTTAATGGTCATAACTACATTCGTAAACTTAAAACTAAAGCTATGAGGGTTCCAAACGCGCCGCGGTCTAAGAAGGAGCCCACAACAAACTTAGCCAGGTAAATTTTCTTTTTGTTATCACCATCTCACATGCTATCTCAGTAGTTGTTAGACATAAGCGATACATGAGCGTGTTCTTTTTTTGCTAGATAGCAATATTTTCTACAACAGGAATACTCTTTACTAAGTAGACACACGTTTACTATTTTATTTAAAAAGGAGTGCTTAAAATTTTTGTACTAAGATAAAGTAGCCACACGTTTACGATTTTATTTAAAAAGGAGTGCTCAAAACATTTATACTAAGGTAATGAATGTTGGAATCTCTTTAAAAGATCATTGGTCCTTGATCTTCTCCTTCTGATTGATTCTTGATCCTTGGCCTAAAAGAAGAACCTGGTCAATCCATCCGTCTTTCTGTCAGCGTGTATCATGAACCGTAGTAGACAGGGTTTAACTATTCCATCAATGTGTAGCTATAATAAAAAAATAATACAAAGAAGATAAATTAACATAAATTTGGAATGCCCTAGAGGCTTTCATTTTCCGCACCACCGATATGATAGCTTCCACATACATATGAATAATATGATAGTGCGTAAACTATTGCATATTAAAGTTCTTCGAAAAGGCTTATGCCGTGGCTAGTTACCACCCTACCCACAAAAAATGTATTCTGGCAGAACTTCTTTCCGAAGCTCGCCAAACAGCCCGGTTACGCTGTGGCAACCAATAGGGTTTGTACAGGTAATAGACAGTCCGAAAAAAAATGACAATACTTATAATCTTAGACACCGAATAGGAACACTTATTTACTCCCGCAAAAACATTTTCCTTTGAGGGCCAATACAATATTTGTTTTAACGTAATTCTAAAGCATCTTTCAACTCCAAAACCATTTGACTGATGTAAATAAAGCGTGGTAAGGAGATAGATTGCATCTATAAAAACCTTCTTTGAAACGGCTAGTGTGTATTTCGTAGCAAATAACAGCACAACTTTAAGTTATTTGCTGGGAAAACAACTGCTCTCTGTCAGTATTGCCAGAACAAAATATCACAATCATTTACTTCGACTAGTGCACGGACAGTGACATTCTCAAAGCTATGATGTGATATGGTACTCTTGTACCATAACCAGAAGTCTGGATTCAAACCCAATTTCCCTCGAAATCTCAGTGAAAATTCTTTGGATAGGAGAAACAATGGAATATATTTATGTTTTACAACCAAAACCAGTCAACGAAGCTAAAAACGACTCTATTTGCCATATAAGTGGCACAAATACGAAAAGCTTTCAGCCAACCGGAATTGAGTTATGCCGACGTATGTCGATTTTATGTGATTTTTTACCCATCTACGGACGAGTTTCATTTTAGCCTTTTATCTTTCTCTGTCCGTATTCACGTTGTCCTGTTATCCCATCATATATCCTAAGTAAGTTGTCATATCGCTTAAAAATTTTGCAAATTCGACATTCGAAAAATCTCTACGATTGCCAGCATTCATATCTGTAATAAGTATACAATTCTTTATATAACCCAGAACTTTAATAACAAGGCAATTTAACAATCCAATCTACACAGCACATACCGCTTTCTGAGACTAAAAATTGTCAATTTGATGAGAGAAAATCTTATAATACCGATTACCATTTCCACGGATTTTGCAGTAGCGGAATAGGTGATATTCGGATTAGGGATTGCAATCTCGCAAAGTGGAATCCCTTGCGGATCGGTTACACGGTGGGATTGCAATCACAAATTCAATTTATCAGATTAGATTGATATTGGTGGCAATTCTGTTGTACAGAGTTCTATAAACTAAAATGACAGTTAGAAAAGAAGGGCCGTTTTTTTCATATCCCACTGGCAAGGACATACAGCCCGGCGTTTTAACGCCACATAGAAACTGATTGTTAGAATGGATTTAACCAGCAACGCATCGGTGGCTTCTCTGGTGCTGCAGATTTTCATTTTCATTTAACATCAAGTGACTCGTCTGCTCGTTTCGATGTATATGTAATTTAAACAATGTACCCTGTCGAAAAGGATAGCTCTTTTTGTGGTTCTGCCAGATTCGTTTTAAAGAGAAAACAAAAAAGAAATATTGCATTCAAGGTCACGTCTGATGTTATCAAGACGACGACACTCTTTTTTATTCTTTGGTGGGAGGTGTCAACACCGATTACCTCGAGGGTCTGGGATCAATAATTAGCATGGCTATCTCATATAACCAGCGGGAAAGGTTTCGAAACGTTTTAAAATAAACTGGCAACTTTACCTAAACAAACTAAACTTAAAAACTGCTGGTTAGCAAGGAAACCAAATAGATTTAGGTACTCCTAAATCTATTTGGTTACAGGACTTTTTTCTTTTTTTTAAGCGTAGATAGCCTAGTGGTTCAGGCGTCAGCCTCCTAATCAGAGGTCGGCGGTTCGAGTCCGGGCACGCACCTCTAACTTTTCGGAGTTATGTGCGTTTTAAAAAAAAGAAAATATCACTTGCTTCAACGGACTGGTGGTGGACTATAGCCAAACCCTGCTCGTATTGAGAAGAGACCCGTGCTCCGTAGTGAGCTGGTAATGGGTTGATCATGATGAAATGACTTTTTTAGATATTTTAAGAGGAGAAGTATTCGCATATAAGAAAATGCATTTAAGTTATTGCTGGAAGAATAGATACGAATACGATGCGAATTTTATTGCATTCAAAAATTATGCTATATGTCGTATTTGTTTCTATTTTTTCTGTACTTTAGTGTGGTGTTAATATGAAATTATACATATTGTTGTGTTAATATAACTTTTTCTGTCAAAAACTAAGGTCTATTCATATGTGTTATAGATGAAATTCGTATAAACTCTTATTCAAACAATCAATTTTGTAATACAAACTATGTCAAGGCAAACGAATATGAATGCATTATTATTATTTGTTGATACTGCAAGATAAAATTGGCGATCGAGTTTATTAATTCACGAAGTTGACCTCTGATTGCAAATAATTTTATATTATGAACCTTTTAATAAAATATGTAATAAACTAAGTTTAATTTTAATTTCAAGCATTCCGTTCGCCTGTCTGCATATATGCGGGCTGTATAACATAAAGTGTAAGCGAGTATTTTTTTTTGTTTTAAAAAATAAAATAAAACAAACTTTATAATAAAATTAGACCTTAGACCTTACTTCTTCTTAGACCGGGGCGCGTTTGGAACCCTCATAGCTTTAGTTTTAAGTTTACGAATATAGATATCACCATGAAATAACTACTATGTAAATTATTGACGCGTCAAAAGTGTCTTTTAAAGGACTATTTGAATAAAGATTATTTTGAATTAAGAATTTTGAATTGATTAAAAGGGCATACAAGAAACCCGTTTTTCGGTGTTTTTCCACTCGCACTCGCACTTAATCGGTATTTAATAAAACGGTATTACTACGGGCAATTTCCATTAGGATTATCTCTTAACACAATTGACGCAGAGTATTTTTCATTACTCCGACAAAAATGCCCACATACCTGCTTTTATAGAAAATAATCCACAAAGTCGAAATTCCTAAAATATTGTTTTATCCTCGTGACATAAATTCACCTTATGAACGTTTATGTACCAACAGAAAATGTTCAACAAAAGAATCGTGTGTAAGACTGAACTGAGCTCTTAGCTGTACAAATAAAGCGCTTTTGTCACGTAATACAAAATGATAACACATAAAATACACTGAAGGCTTTATCGTAAATTTGTGATTCTATCACAATCTATTACACTAGTGATCTACCCGTATGCATATTGATGTTCCGTTGTCCAAAATGCTAGCGATTTTAATAACAAGGCAATTTAACAATCCAATCTACACAGCACATACCGCTTTCTGAGACTAAAAATTGTCAATCCCACTTCTGATGACAGAAAATCTTATAATACCGATTACCATTTCCACGGATTTTGCAGTAGCTATCAAAATCTATTACACTAGTGATCTATCCGTCTGCATATTGATGTTTCCGTCATCCATCTTCGTTCTCCACTACAAGTTACCCCTTTACTGCAATCCAACGAGCGGTCGCTCAAACGAAATTATATCTACCGGAACTCTCACTCGCTTAGCGACACGTCATTGTCGGTAGGGTGGTAACTATGGTGACGAGCCACGGCCTAGGCCTGTCGCATGTGCATTTGATGACCTTCGTGGCGCAGTGCGTGCGCTGTCGCTTTATAAAGTTGGAGGTTCTGGGTTCGATTCCGGGCTTGAGTCTGGTCTGGTGGGAGGCTTCGGCCGGGGCTAGTTACCACCCTACTGACAAAGACGTGTCGTCAAGCGATTTAACGTTACGGCACGATGTCGCGTATAAACCAATTAGGAGTATGAGTTTACCATACCCCTAACAGGTTAGCCCGCTACCATCCTAGACTGCATCATCACTTACACCAGGTGAGATAGCCGAAAAGGGCTATATTGTAGTGTATTAAAAAAAAATGTGCTAGACCTCGGAAAACCACTTATAAAACTGCTCTAGGTAGGGTCGTCAAAAACAAGACAAGTCGGAGGCCAGCTGAATAATGCGTTGAAAATAATATCGAAAATACTGAATTTCGAAAGGTTATTAAACGTTACAAGCCGTCGCTATGATCTCACGTCCTCAGTGGGAAAATATCATTCTTGGGTTTATTTTCCGGTAGTAAACGTGTTTAGCGATACAAAATGATCTTGAAATATAATAAAACGTTTTATGGGAATGAATTTCACCTATAATGTTTATTTATATTTTTAGGTGTTTATTATTTGCCTATATATTATTTTTTATTGTACACCCTAATCCTGCTTATCTTTGTATTATAATATCCTGGGATAGGTTGTGGCTGGTAAAGATCGCTCTTTAGCGATGAGGCTACTTACTGTACCTCTTTTCTATTCTGTGTTTCTTTGCTGCCTCGTATTTTTAAATTTGCATGATAAGAAAGTGTATTTTTTTTTTTTCATTTATTATATAACTATTATTTTAAATACCTACGCAAAATAGGCTATTTTTTATCTATCTAATAAATTATTTAATCAGGCCGTCAATTCTCACACAAACACATATTAGTTTTTTCTTTGACATAAAATGCGTTTTGCGGCTTATCTTATTGCTTTAAATCCTTCAAGCCCTAAAATTCTCTCCCCCATAAAAGACGTGATTTATGCCCAGCATTGGGACAACTATAATCTGTGGATGATCACAATTTGGATAATGTTAATCTAAGAAGAAAATAAAACTAGGTTCTTCCAACATAAGTAATATAAGTAAGGTAAGAATAAACATTCAATTAATAAACTTTGCTAGGAAAAGGAACTTTTAACTCAATTTGTTTTAAATTACTTATAATTAAAAGTTCCAAAGTAACTTCAAAACTTTAAACGAGGCCGTTCTATATTAACATTAATCCAAGAACTAAGATTTAGACTTAAAATCTGCGAATAATTAATCTCGAAGTTAAGTAAATTAACTTTTTTTTGGGAGGTCTCAAGTAATCTCTGTCCTGCCCGATGGACTAACGGAGGTACACAGAAAGCTTTTCCATCACGACAAAAAAAAAGTTCTGCTACCTATACAATGAACGCGATTCAAAACTATACAACAAAAGGGTAGAGTAGTTACCTAAGATAAAATAAATTTATATATTATAGTGATATTTTTGTTCGTACTTTCGATATTTTACAATGTATGTTTCGATATGTTATGGGTCTGGTGGGAGGCTTTGCCGTGGCTAGTTACCACCCTACCGACAAAGACGTGTCGCCAAGCGATTTTAGCGCTCCGGCACGATGTCGCGTAGAAACCAATTAGGAGCGTGGGTTTACCATACTCCTAACAGGTTACAGCTAGCTAGCTAGTTACGCACGTTTTGACCCGACACTGGATCATCCTCAGGAGATGTTGACTTCACAAGCGCGAAAAGTAAACTACTTTTAGGCGGAATATAGCAAATTATACTTGCTGTTTATTGTTTTAATTATATGACTGTAAATTCACGTATGCCTTTTTTTCATTGCATTACGAATTGTTTTATAGTTTCGCTTCGTTAGTTCCTTCAACAGTCTACAACACCCTATGATTTTATTCTGGTGGAAGGCTTCGGTTGTGGCTAGTTACCACCCTACCGACAAAGACGTGTCGCCAAGCGTTTTAGCATTCCGGCACGACGTCGCGTTATAAACCAATTAGGAGTTCACTTTACCCCTGACAGGTAAGCCTGCTACCATCTAGACAGCATCATCGTTAGGTGAGATAGCCGTTAAGGGCTAACTTGTAGTGTTTAAAAAAAAAACTTACCGTCCTTTAACATACTGGGTACGTCGAAGCGAAGCGTCCATCGGAGCGTGGCTACTTCCTTTGTGTTATGAGCCCCCATTATATACGCGCGTGGATTCAATAGAGCTTCATTAGCAGTGGAACGTTCATGCAGCCCTACGATATATCCGTTCAATAACGAATCATATTCCTATTCAAACATACTCGTAAAACGGTCCTATAGTAATCCGTGCTAGGTACAGTAAATCGAATAAAATGGCCTCTATGAAACATTTTTACATCGTAAGGTGATGTTAATATCAAAATAAAATTAATCGTTAAATTAAAACTGTTGCAGACGTAAATGAACTTAGCCAATTTTGTCATCACCTTCTTATTTTGCTACTGATCTTAGGGTTTATAAACTTTACAGCAAAAGTACATGATTAAGGAATTCTATTTATTTTGACCCTAACTTATATATCTATATATATAAAAGCGAAATACCACTGACTGACTGACTGATGATCACGATATCTCAGGAACTATAAAACATAGGATCCTTAAATTTGGAAGGTAGATTCCTTTTATGAAGTAGAGGTCAGCTAAGAAACGGTTTTGAGAAAATCTACCCCTAAGGGGTAGAAATGGGGGTTGGAAGTTTGTATGAAAGTCCTATAATTTTTAAGTTAGAGACATGAAAATTGGCAACTAAGTTTTTTATTATAAATGATAAAGATCTGTATAACCAATGTTACGAAAAACTACGCCAAGGGGGGTGAAATGGGGGTGGGGCGTTTTCATGAGGATTGTATGTTTTCTAAGTTAAGGACATGAAAATGGGCATTTAGGTAATTTGTTTTAAATAATAAAAACCTGTATACGCAATATTACAAAAATCCACCCTTAAGGGGTAGAAATGGGGGTTGGAAGTTTGTATGAAAGTCCTATATTTTTGAAGTTAGAGACATGAAAGTTGGCAACTAAGTTGTTAATTATAAATAATAAAGATCTGTATAATCAATTTCGCGAAAATCCACCCCAAAGGGGATGAAATTGGGAGTTTTCATGAGGATTCTAAGTTTTCGAAGTTACGGACATGTAAATTGGCATTTAGGTAATTTGTTTTAAATAATAAAAACCTGTACACGCAATATTACAAAAATCCACCCCTAAGGGGTAGAAATGGGGGTTGGAAGTTTGTGTGAAAGTCCTATATTTTTGAAGTTAGAGACATAAAAGTTGGCAACTGAGTTGCTAATTATAAATAATAAAGTTTTGTTTAATCAATGTTATGAAAATCTACTCCAAGCGGGTGAAATGGGGGATGGACGTTTTCATGAGGATTGTTTTAAATAATAAAAACTTTTATACACAATATTACAAAAATCCATCCCTAAGGGGTTAGAGGGGTTAGGGGTTGGAAGGTTACATGTAGTACAAGTTCTGCGTTTTTGGAATTAGAGAAATAAAAATCGGCAATTAGAGCATTACTTTTCAATAATAATGAAATGTCGGTATAAGCTCTTTTGCAAAAGTGGAAACATAAAGAATGAAAAGGAGTTTGGAAGTTAGGCCCTGCTTGGGCGTAGACATCACTAAGAAAATAATTTGTGAAAATCCGCCGTAAAGAGGTTAATACCGAGGTTCATGTTGGATGAAAATCTTATAAAGTTTTACTTCTTTGGATCCACTCGAGGTATACCTAATTAGTACATAACACTGAAATACTTTGTACTAAGAAATCCTTACTATCAAGACAAAATCATAGTAATATTATAAATGCTAAAGTATGTTTGTATTTTGGTTTGTCTTTCAATCACGTCGCAACAGAGCAATAGATCGACATGATTTTTGAAAGTATCGTTGAGGACCTGGAGAGTGACATATGAGAGTTCCCGTAGGAATTTTTACAACTTATTCTGACTGAATTTTAAAAACTTATTCCACGCGGACGAAGTCGCGGGCGCCAGCTAGTATATATATATGGCTCACTTCACATATCACAGCACAAGGAAAATTTCATTCACTCATCTCCGTAGATAAAACATAGCTAAGTGAAATTTATATGTAGTATTTTGAATTGTAAAATTTGCTATTATTAGAGATCTCCTATAGAGTTACATTTTCCTGTATATACATCTTAAATGTATTATCACAAACTTTGTACATAAATAAGAAAAATAAATAAAATTAAAAATAAACACCAAAGTTATTATTTATTAGTTATTACAAACGCGCTATTAGCTACGAAGAAGCCAAAAAAAACAACTCTAGCTGTACTTTTTTTATCACCAGTTCACAGTGTCACTTAACACGAATTAGTAATCTATCTAGACCTATTTACCTACCCAAGCTTTTTGATCGTTAATGGATAACTTATGTTATTATAATTTTATTCTTTACACTATACGCTTAATGAACAAGGCAAACTTTCTCGTCACTATGGTTTTAATTCACTTGTTTTAGCAAAAGCAGTCATAACTTTTAATATACTAGCGGGCCCGACAGACTTAGTACACACGTCAACCACAAATTATAAATAAAACAAAGAATAAAAAAAAAATTGAAATTGAACCGAATTGTGAATCTAAACCATTCTCGAATCCACCTGAAGACACTCAAAAAAAATCATCAAAATCGATCCCGCCGTTTAAGAGGAGTTCATTTCATTTTAACGAAGAACAACAGTTGTTGAGGAGTGAAAATAAGAAAAAGATGTCATCCGTTAGATTAGTAGAAAATTTCCTCTCTATGAATTACCTACTAATTATGTGTAGCCTTATTTACTGCCCTACAAATTAAGTTTAGCTTGACCGCATATATTATAACGAAACATTATAGCTAATTTTTTTTTCTACTTTACTACTTTTTTTTTTTAATTATATTATCCACTACAAGATAGCCCTTGACGGCTATCTCACCTGGTGGTAAGTGATGATGCAGTCAGGATGGTAGCGGGCTAACCTGTTAGGAGTATGGTAAACCCACGCTCCTAATTGGTTTCTACGCGACATCGTGCCGGAGCGCTAAAATCGCTTGGCGACACGTCTTTGTCGGTAGGGTGGTAACTAGCCACGGCAAAGCCTCCCACCAGACCCATAACATATCGAAACATACATTGTAAAATATCGAAAGTACGAACAAAAATATCACTATAATATATAAATTTATTTTATCTTAGGTAACTACTCTACCCTTTTGTTGTATAGTTTTGAATCGCGTTCATTGTATAGGTAGCAGAACTTTTTTTTTGTCGTGATGGAAAAGCTTTCTGTGTACCTCCGTTAGTCCATCGGGCAGGACAGAGATTACTTGAGACCTCCCAAAAAAAAGTTAATTTACTTAACTTCGAGATTAATTATTCGCAGATTTTAAGTCTAAATCTTAGTTCTTGGATTAATGTTAATATAGAACGGCCTCGTTTAAAGTTTTGAAGTTACTTTGGAACTTTTAATTATAAGTAATTTAAAACAAATTGAGTTAAAAGTTCCTTTTCCTAGCAAAGTTTATTAATTGAATGTTTATTCTTACCTTACTTATATTACTTATGTTGGAAGAACCTAGTTTTATTTTCTTCTTAGATTAACATTATCCAAATTGTGATCATCCACAGATTATAGTTGTCCCAATGCTGGGCATAAATCACGTCTTTTATGGGGGAGAGAATTTTAGGGCTTGAAGGATTTAAAGCAATAAGATAAGCCGCAAAACGCATTTTATGTCAAAGAAAAAACTAATATGTGTTTGTGTGAGAATTGACGGCCTGATTAAATAATTTATTAGATAGATAAAAAATAGCCTATTTTGCGTACGCTTAGATCCGTGCTCTGTAGTGAGCCGGTAATGGGTTGATCATGATGATAATTATGGGCTTTTAACTTAACATCACACAGATAGCGACATAAGGAACATTATCTCATTTGCTCGTTTCACTTTTGCGAAGTTCTGTCTACAATCGAATTTTGTTCTAGTGCAACGTGTTTTAAGCAGCTCAACTTCAATAATGTGGTTTTTATATTAATGCTATGCCAAGATCGCAGACAATAAATAACTCGAGTGATGTTTGCTTTGTCACTTGAAGTCTTCAATTCTCCAAGTAAACATCTTATCGAAGCGACCTTTATCAATGAGTCTTTCACAGAACCTTGTCTTTTCCGACCCCCGAGTTGAGAACTGAGGGGCGACCTTTGGTATGTTTTCTGTAATGTCAATTTCGGTATAAACACCGGCGCGACTGACGCAATGGCCTCGACGCGACGGCCTAAGTCATAAGTGATTATATTGTCGACGGTTTGAGTACATTAATAGATTGACGAAGATGAGACAGTCGCTATAAGATTGGTGAAAGGTACACATTAATTACGGCGTCGTCGGTATGTGGGCTGTTTAGTTGGCAAAGCCCTAAGGTCGCGATCTCTCGGAGAGATGTTGGCTTAAATACCGGAACTCAAGTTCCGGAAATTTTATCTGCACTTTTTTAAATAATTCTTTTAACGGACATGTGATGACAAACATTAATTACATGTTTAATATTATTAAAGACAGTTTGTAATTACGTATTTTTGTTACTCTCACGCAAAAATTACTGAACCAATTTGTTCTAGTGGAAGATTTTGTGTGGTGTTATATTATACAAATCTCCCGGTTGTCGGCGGAATATGGCAAATTATACTTGCTTTTTATTGTTTATCATGGACTTCCGCAAAGTAACACCTGCTTCTATTCATTATTAGTCATATAATTTTTTTTTTCTTGTCGTGTTGGGAAAGTTTTATGGCTACCTCTTATACCTTTATGGTTATATGGGACTACCATCTAATATACCCAAACTTAAAACCACTACGGCATATGGCATGGCATGTTCCGCGTTGGACACTTCCCGGAAGAAAAAGTTCTCCAGGGGACAGCCGGGTTTGAACCGGAGACCTCTCTGTAATCTGTAGTGGAATGCTCTACAACTGAGCTATATCTACTATGAAATAATTATACCCACACTTCTCGCCTTTCCCATAACGCATGTGGGCATCATCACGTCGTATTATGGCGTAACCAAACAAAAAACCACATTCGTTTTGGCAAATACCTGGCATTAGAGGTATCACTGTTTCACTTTCACCTGTGGGAACTGTAATTATGCGGGCGAGCCATCATCACTTGCTTGCTATTTGAGTGGTACAAGGTGAGAGAGTTTAGATTTTTTATACACTACAAGTTAGCCCTTGACGGCTCTCACCTGGTTATGAAGCGGTCTGACATAGTAGCGGGCTAACCTGTTAGGGGTATGGAAAACACACTCCTAATTGGTTTCTACGCGACATCGTGCCGGAACGCTAAATCGCTTGGCACATGTTTGTCGGTAGTGTAGTAACTAGCCATTGGCGAAACCTATCACCAGACCAGACTTTGCTTGGGCTTACCATACTCCTAACAGGTTACCCCGCTACCATCCTAAACAGCATCATCACTTACTACCAGATGAGATAGCCGTCAAGGGCTAACTTGTAGTGTATATAAAAAAAAAAAAGAGTCGAACCGTGAATCGATCGCAGGACCTCCAACTTTATAATGCTACAGCGCGGAGGTCGTCAAAATTTCATGACACGCACTTTTTAATGACGCACGCATGATTCATAAACGTCCAGCCTATTAACGCTGTACGGCTTGGCACGGGCACATAGGAGATACAGAATATGGCATATACTCGTCAAGCTGCTCCAATGCGGATTGGTGGGCGGATGATTAAATAGCGATTTTCTCGCTAGAAATAACCTGTCTAAGAGACCAATTGGAAAAAACACTAGAATCTTTCGAATCTTAAATTAGGCACTTAAAAAAATATTTAACAATTATAGCTAAGTCAATTCAAGGTATACTTTCTAAACATTTGTTATCTCTCGCAAGTCTTTTATATAAATTAACAAGTTGGTGCCCGCGTCGAGTTTGTGTATTATTCGCGAATATGAAAGGAACCATTCATTTTCCGGGATAAAAAGAAGCCTGTATTAAGCCAGGGTATCTATCTCCATTCCGAATTTAGTCCACCACGCTAGCCATATGCGGATTTGCAGACTTCACACGCCTTTGAGAACATTATGGAGAAATCTCAGGCGTGCAGGTTTTTTCACGATGTTTTCCTTCACTGTTGAAGCAAGTGAATTTTTTTTTTTAAAGTTTATGATACCAATCTATAATTGTTTATGACTTCTTGGCAGAATCTGCTATCGGAACCGATGGTTAAGACAGACACACATACAGATGGTTCGTATTAAAATTTAATATTGAATTTCAGTAACTAACCTCTCCCCGGCGCGTTGTTATAAGTAGGAGGTCCTAGGATTGGACCCGTATATCATTTCTGTATTTTCTGTGCTCTGGTCTGGCTTGAGGCTTTGGCCGTGGCCGTATATGAGAAGGGTTTGACCATAGTCCACCACGGACTATGGTCAAACCCTTCTCATATTGAGAGGAGACCCGTGCTCTGTAATGAGCCGGTAATGGGTTGATCATGATAATGATGTTCATAGTCATTTGATCCATTTAAAATCAGGCGAGAACGCAGTAAATAAACGCAGTAAGTAAACGCCTATCATCGATAAAAAAAACCTTTGGAATCAACCGTGAAGGTTGCAATACAGGCAATGCAATACAGACTTTGTTCCCGAGTGTAAGTGTCGAGATTCGCTTACACCATTACGGATTACAGTTAACACTGTAACTGAATCAATTGATTCGGGAAAAAAGTGGTACATTTTTTGCGTAAACATCTGTTACTGCAATATACACTGAATAATGAGATTCCCAACACTGTGGCAATACGGTATAAAAAGCTAAGATCATCAGTACAAAGCGTTTCGATTTGAAACGTTACTGTGTATAAAGGTATCTAGACGTATTCGAAATGTAGTTAAAATAAACATAAATAGGCAAATTTTAAAGAAAAATAAGATAGCTAATGCATGACGATAATGTTCGGATCGAAAGACTCTCGTAACGCTTCTTCATTACGTGACGAGTTTTACCAGAAATTCGAAATGTAGTTAAAATAAACATAAATAGGCCAATTAGAAGAAAAATGAGGCTAATGCATGAGGATAATGTACGGATCCAACGACTCGCGTAACGCTTCTTCATTACGTGACGAGTTTTACTAGTAAACTTTAACCGAAGGCCACAAATCTTAATATATATAAATCTCGTGTCACAATGTTTATCCTCAATGGACTCCTAAACCACTTAACCGATTATAATAAAATTCGCACACCATGTGCAGTTCGATCCAACTTGAGAGATAGGATAGTTTAAATCTCAAATTATAGTCGCAATTTTAATTTATTGCTAATTATTTGTTTGTTATTATTTGACAGTCACAATTATCTGTTAACTCCAAATGATTCTAACAGATGTCGATACCTTTCGACCGGGTTGAGTAAGTAATCAATAGATGGCGCTGCTATGGTAAATCTACGAACGTGTCATATAAGCTACATTTTAACAGCATAATTACCACGTGTTGTTGACGCTATAAAATTAATTAAATTTATTTTGCAGTGAACGAAATACCGTATAATTCAATTATTTCCAGTTTTTAAATTTTTGGTGTTAGCATAGCCGGCCACGTGTTACTTAGACTGAAGTGTAAATTGAATTCATATTATAATGAAGATAATACAGTGATATTAATCCTGTTTTTTACTTATTTGTGCTTCATTGATCAAAACTTTATAATTTAATTTGAATATATGTATGTAAGTATTATCACATAATTATAAAATTTAATTGAAATGTCAATGCAAAAATGATACATAATTTCCTACACTTTTTCAATAGTTGTACAAATATATTTTTTTTATTGTTTTTATTTAACCTCTATTTTAAAATATTTAGCACTTATTATTTCAGTGTGCTATGATAACAAGTTTTTCCGATTTTTTTTCTTATATTTAAACGATTAAATTAGTATTTCAATTCTTATTGAAATTATTATTTAAACTCTATAATTTAAATACGTACATGTCAGTATTATCACATAATTATAAAAGTTAATTAGAATGATCTATAATATAAAAATGAATCGCAAAAGCTGTTGGTAAGCGCATAACTCAACAACGCCTGGACCAATTTGGCCAATTTTTTTTTTAAATATTCGTTGTAGTTCAAGGATGGTTTTTACGGCGAGAAAAATCTGAATAATTGCCGGAAAACCCCTTAAAACAGCCCTTTTCTTTTTCCCATACAAACGTTTTCTATATAAACGTAGAGTCAATTTGAGTTTCATTGCTATTGCATAAAGTACATATTAAATTACAAGCACTCACTGTTGTCTAAGCAATGTAGGTGTGTTCCTAACGTCAAAGAGTGCATAGTCAAACTCTAACAGGACGAAATCTGTACATTAAATAGATTTTGAATATTTTAATTGGAGGATGATTTACTAGCGATTTTACTAGCGTCTGTCTGTATCACGCCGAAACCACTTGAAATGATGAACTTGAATAAAATTTGGTATAGGAGCAGCTGATACTCCGGTTCAAAATATGAGATTTTCATCCCGGAATTCAGCACGGTTCCCTTGGGAGATAGTCAAAATGTGTATTTAGTTGTAATTCATTAACGCGTACTCAGAATCCATTCATTCTTTTTTTGTAAGAAAGGAGATACTTTAATGATTCCGAATGATGTGCCGTTTGTCTTTAAACGACTACAGTTTCCAGTTCGGCTTGCTTTTGCTATGACCATAAACAAGTCCCAGGGGCAATCATTAAGTGTTTGTGGTATTAATCTGGAAAACCCATGTTTCTCACATGGTCAATTGTATGTTGCCTGTTCCCGTGTTGGAAAACCATCAATTTGTTTGTCTATGCGCCAGATAATCAAACAAAAAACATCGTACATCACAAAGCACTACAATGAAAATAAAACTGATTTTTGTTAATAATTATGATTCATATGATTAACAATAAAGAGATTACTTATTTTTAAATGCTTATATATGTTTTATTTAATTATATTTCTTATTCACAACGCCCTATCTGGTGATAGGGCGTGGGGTGACGGTTCTGTTCAGGTGAATTTTTTGCCCCGACTATAAAATATGTAGGAACAAAAAAATTACACATTACAAATCATTTTGACAGGCTATATTTGGCAGTACGAAGTCTGCCGGGTCAGCTAGTTATTATATATAAATATACAGTTATTGATTGAAATAGCAAAAAGGTTAGTTGACGTCACAGGGGACCGAAGAGCTGCCAGCTACATCGGACAAAGAATTAGTCAAGCCATTCGAAGGGGGAACGCTGCCAGTATCTTCGGAACCTTGCCTAAAGGGACTCCTTTTAATAATATATTTTAGTTATTATATTAAATATTTATTTATTTTTTAAGATTTTTAGTGTTAAGTTAATCTAAGTCTTATTTTAAGTGATATATGTATTCGAGTAAATAATTATTGGTTTTTTGTCGTGCAGCGATGTCCACTATGCTCTAAAACCCTTTACCCTGCTGTGAAACGTTTGCTGAGAATTTATGTCTGTTATTCAGATTTAGCTTCGAAACGTTTAAACTTATTAACTGTCGTTATTGAAATGGGAAGTCGTGTGATTTCCCCTGATTTCTGAAAAGATCAATTTACACGTGACTGCTAATGATTTTCTTGTTTTAACGTAGACGGGTAGTTAGAGGTTATGGCTCAGAGTCTATTGTCAATAGCGGATGAAAGCCTGAACGACAAATATTCACTAATCCAAAGTTAAGCTAAGTTAAGCTGCGATATATATATGCGAGCCTAGTGGTTAGGGCGACCGTCTTCTAATCAGAGGTCGGGAATTCGAATCCGGGCATGCACCTGTAACTTTTCAAAGTTATGTGCGTTTTAAGCAATTAAAACCTGCAAACCTGAGAGTCTATAATATTCTCAAAGGCGTGTGAAGTCTGCCAATCCGTATATGGCCAGCATGGTGGACTGTGGCCAAACCCTTTCATATAGGGACCCGTGCTCTGTAGTGAGCCGGCAATCGGTTGATCATCATCAATCCATAGTTGGTTTGACCAGATACGCAGATATCGCAGACGAAGTCGCGGCCAATACCCACTAGAACGTAAATTGTAAAGCTGTCACGCTCTATTTGTTCCGATCTTCTACAACATCCAATTAATTATGTAAATAGGATAGCTGTTGGTCCATTGTTACATGACTCAAGTGTTTATTCAACACAAGTTATCTAACCAGTCGGGGTGAAAAAATCAATTAAGATGAAAATAGATTAGGCACACTTTCATGCTTGTTCTTTTCGCCATGGGCACGGATTTCCTAACCTGTAGAATCAATTGCCACTGCCTCAACTACTTCTATATAGCTAACCGCATCGCTATAGCTTGCGAATCTTTAGAATAGTCAGATGAAGCGACGTCAATCGGTTAAGAGGCCATTATATTCTATTAAATTAATAGTATGCAAACGTTTTATACAAATTGTTAACATTATGAAAAATATTAAATGTACAATCAAATTAATAATCGGAAAACAGGTAGCGGTTTGTATCTACGCAAATAAATTAACCGGACAAGTTTATGTTTTATGTCAAATATTTTCTGTTTTCTTTGATGAAAAATTAATAATTTTTTAATATATTTTTTTAAAGTTTTAAATGTACTCTATTTAGAGGGGTGACCATGCAGAAAATTGTACTCTTTATATCTAACCGCTCACGTTTAGAAACGTGAGGCGTACATAAATTGTAAAAAAAGAGTGAATACATAAGTAACGATATCTTAGCGTTACTGCACACTATAAGTACCTCTGCACTAATCAGAACATCAAAGATTACTCTCTTAACTTTAGTTAATTGGGCGTAATCATTAATACCTTCGCCGATTTGTCTAATCTGACGGATAGATAAGTGCGTTACAATAAAAAATATTGGCAGTCAAATGAATGAAAAATGGCAGCATCTCACAAACAAAAGGTAAAAATAAAACTAAGCAATATATTTGTTATTTAGCGGTGATAGCCTATAGAGATCGGCGGTTCGAATCTAACTCTGTAATCTAAATCTCGATCTCTAACTTTTCGGAGTTACCTATGTGCGTTTAAAAAAACATTAAAATATCACATGCTTCAACGGTGAAGGAAAACATCGTGAGGAAACCTGCACGCCGGAGAGTTCTCTGTAATGTTCTCAAAGGCGTGTGACGTCTGCCAATCCGCACATGGCCAACGTGGTGGACTATGGCCAAACCCTTCTCATATTCAGAGGAGACACGTGCTCTGTAGTGAGCCGGTAATGGGTTGATCATGATGATGATGAATATATTTATTTTTGTATTGCGGAGAACGGAACGCGCGTTAGCGGTGTTAACGTTTCAAACGTAAATAATCACAAATTCCGCTGGACGAAGTCACATGTAACAGTTAGTCGTCAATAAAAACCCACCGGGAGCTTTAATCAACGGCTTTTCTTGCGATTTACTCGCTTCTATATCCAGACCTTTGCAGCACAATGAAAAATAACAAAAGATTGCACTTTAATACCGCCCTTCCATTTGAATACTTCCTTTGTGGTCTGGTGCTTCCAGCCGCGGGGAATAGTCGCTGGTTGGTGATAGACCTCAGTAAGGAAGCGGGAGCGTTATAAAATGCTAATAATAGGACAGTTTTCTCTTGATATAGTTTTAAGTGGCATATGAGATGGTGATAACAAAAATAAAATTTACCTGGCTAAGTTTGTTGTAGGCTTCTTTTTAGACCGGGGCACGTTTGTAATCCTCATAGCTTTAGTTTTAAGTTTACGAATCTAGTTATCACCATCAAATCACTATGTAAATTATTGACGCGTCAAAAGCGCCTTTTAAATTTGAATAAAGATTATTTTGAATTTGAATTTGGACTACTGGTGGAGTTGATCAAGGAAGTAATTTTTGTCAGACCATATTTCTGCTCATTGGGTTTTGGTTATTATGTATGGGCCTTGGGCGTGATTTTATTTTTCAGCGACCACTAATGTAATTGTTGCTAACGGTTAGGGTAATAAATAGTAATAACGAATCGAAAAAGAATTTTGCCGAAAGTCATATCGGACCTGAAATATCTTATGTTGAATTTGTAGAATTATGGGAGATTTTTCTTCAATATCATCATCATCATCATGAACAACCCATTACCGGCTCAGTACAGAGCACGGGTCTCCTCTAAATATGAGAAGGGTGTGGCCATAGTCCATCACGCTGGCCATAAGCGGATTGGCAGACTTCACACGCCTTTGAAAACATTATGGAGAACTCGGCGTGCAGGTTTCCTCACAATGTTTTCCTTCACCGCTAACTCCGAAAAGTTAGAGGTGCGTGCCCGGCTTCGAACCGCCGCCCTCTGATTAGGAGGCTGACGCCCTAAACACTAGGCTATCACCTCTTAACTATGTGGCGTTATTGATAGAATATTAAATAAAAAACAAAATACTCGAAGTTCCTAATTACTTATACAAGACCAATAAAAGTGACGCGAACGAAACAGCAGGTACGTAACTATTTTGACGAATGCTTTATGTATTTTAAAAACACTTCATTTTCTAAATCGTGTCTTATTATTAAATCTAGAAACTGTGCTGGAGGTTAAATGATAAAGCTCAGTCGACAACAGAGACTTAGATAAATTCAAATTCAAATAATCTTTATTCAAATAGTCCTTTAAAAGGCGCTTTTGACGCGTCAATAATTTACATAGTAATGATTCGATGGTGATAACTACATTCGTAAACTTAAAACTAAATCTATGAGGGTTCCAAACGCGCCCCGGTCTAAGAAGAAGCACACAACAAACTTAGTCAGGTAAATTTTCTTTTTGTTATCACCATCTCACATGCCACTTAAAATTATATTAAGAGCTATCTTATTAGAGCAATATTTCACACCCATGCTTGTTAATCATTTACGTAATCCTTTACACTATAGTAGGACTTTTCGACAAGCTTACGTTTTATATAAACTAAATAGAACGTTATATCGATATCACAATTGTATAAAACTCAGTTTTATTTATTTGTAGTTATAGATAAACGCCTTCGCCTTTACGAAGTGCCAAGTGGTTATAAAGTAAGTCACGACATCACTATCGCACTGGTAATGGCTCACAAATATTTTCCCGCATTATTGAGCAGAATTAAAACCTCACTGCCTTTCTACTTATACGGACTGTCTGTATTTCTACAATATCATCATCATCATCATCACGATCAATCCATTACCGGCTCACTACAGAGCACGGGTCTCCTCTCAATATGAGAAGGGTTTGGCCATAGTCCACCACGCTGGCCATGTGCGGATTGGCAGACTTCACACGCCTTTGAGAACATTGAATACTTCTGAACTGGAGAACTCTCAGGCGTGCAGGTTTCCTCACGATGTTTTCCTTCACCGTTGAAGCAAATGATATTTTAATTGTTTAAAAACGCACATAACTTTGAAAAGTTAGAGGTGCGTGCCCGGATTCGAACCGCCGACCTCTGATTAGGAGGCTGGCGCCCTAACCACTAGGCTATCACCGCTTATCTATATATCTATCTACAATATATCTGTGTATATATATGACTACCGACCTACCTAAATTACCGACGAAGACACGCCCCCGCCCCGTAGTCATCCTATATAATATATAATAAGCGTTGTTGTTATTCTACTAAAAGCCTTTGACCGCAAAGTGCAAGACACCCTTCATAATATATCCCAAAGTTAGATATGTAACCCAATCCCTTCTACATGGTAAAGTACCGTGTAGAAGTTAGCACTTCTTTCTGAACTTATATTAACTTTGACTTCAATCGCTCAATCCGACACCCCAACCCTCTCGTAGTTGCAGCTTCTTTTTACTACCGCGACCTAAGCGCTCCTCTCCGAAAGAGGAGACCTAAACATATCCTTCACGACCCTGACGATCAGATGACTACTGACAACATACTCGTACCACCTACCACACAATCATACGCTACACACCGCCTTCGCCGGCGAAGACGAAGTCCCCGCTATCTTACGTCATCCGAACGTGGGCTCCATCCACGGCGTCGGAGACGTACGGACCACTGACCGTCCGACCCCCCGTTATCCCAAATGTCGCCTAAGCCGAGGTTCGGCCTCACAGGAGGCGCTCTTAGGCAGACGTTCCCTTACTTTCTTCGAGCCCTAGGGCTCAAAATTTCTCGTGACAGAGAAACCGGGCTCGGTTACGCTGTCGCAACCAATAGGGTTAGCACAGCTCCGAACAATCAGTCCGGAAAAAAAACTTTAATCGCACAAAAACGTCACAATAAAAAGCATTATGTTAATTACGGTTGCAGAACCTCCTTTTTTATGAAGACGGTTGAAATTATGGAAGATTCGTCTCAATTTCTGATTTACTGTGTTACCTGAAAAGGCTACTTTAAATTTCTAAATCACAGACTCGTTTGGGGTTCATTACACGATGTATATCATCATCATCATCATTATCAACCGATTGACGTCCACTGCTGGACATAGGTCTTTGTAGGGAGTTCCAATGCTCACGGTATTGGGCCGCTTGCTTCCAGCGGCTCCCTGCGACTCGTCTCATAGCTCGGAGAACGATGTATATACATAATCATAATGCTTACTAATATTGTAACGTGAAAGTTTGTGTGTATTGATGTTTGGATGTTTGTCACTCTTTCACGCAAAACCTACTGTACCAATATGATTGAAATTCGTAATGGAGATAAATGGATTAACACGAGCTATTTTGTATGTATGGAAAAATGTATGGTTCCTGCGTTATTGGCGAAAAACCACAAAACAGGGACGAACCGAGGCCGTGATCAGCTAGGTTTTCATAAATGTAAGTACACATTCAAGCAAAAGTAATATTAGGAGGCGACGTCCTCTTAATGTGAAATTAGGAGTCACGACGCGAAAACTCGGTCCCGTAGCGAACATCTATCTTGAGCACATCTCGGGGTAACCTGTTGCTAAGCTCCTACACGCCCGTAAAAATAATAAGTGGTGCGCAAACCTGAGTGGTTTATTAAAGCTACATTTTGGCAGTTTACGATTACCTTCTAAGGAATTTAACTGAACCTGTATACAATAAGCTTAAGTAACTATATTATATGAAATCTATACAGCGTACTTCGCCTTAACTTCGACTAAAGAAACATTACAAAAAATAAAACTTTTATGTACGACATAGGTAAGTCTATATTAAACTGGCTGTGCAAATTCAGAGTACGCTATGTATATTTCAGCCTAAGAAGCCTATGCTTATTAAATTTTGAAGCCACTTCAAATTCCTCTATATTTAATTTATTAATACGTTGTAAACAAGCTAAAGGATTCGACGTCCTTCCTCTGTGACATTAGGCATTGTGCATAACGCAAAAACCACTGTAGGGATTACCCCTGACTGTTTTGTATCGAATGTTTGTTTCTGTCTGTTTCCATTATAAACCCATTTCCGGCTCACTACAGAACACGGGTCTCCTCACGATGGTTTCCTTCACCGTTGTAGCAAATGATATTTTAATTGCTTACAAACGCACATAACTCCTAAAAGTTAAAGGTGCGTGCCAGGGATCAAACCTTCGATTTTGGTTTAGGAGGCAGACGTCCTAACCACTTGCTTAGCTTATCACAGCTTCTTTACCTGCCTTTCTTGTCAGACTCAAACTCATAATTTCCTTTCATTCAAACCTTTCCTTTCCGCAAACCAGTTTAAATTAAACAAGGATAACACTACAGAAAATCTAAGTCCTTTATGAGCATATCGTGTCGTATTTAAGACAATACTCATTAGTATTATCTTAAATAAGACGTTTTCTGCTAGAACCAGAGTTGTAAAAATAGTTAGTTATTGTTGAGTCGATACTAATGTCTATATTAAGTTCAATGTGACATGACGTAAAGTAACGCTCCCACAGTATCTTTTTAGAAAAAAATATATTATAATAAAAGGATTATACGTAAAGGATTAAAACGCTTTGGTGTGAATTGCTATAACTTCGCAGCTAATTATAGTTAATTGTTGATTATTTGATATGGTGATAACAAACAAGCGGGTAAGTTTGTTGTAGTATTCGGAGGCTTCTACACACCCAGGTCTTTTTAGACCTGGGTGTGTAGAAGCCTCCGAATGTCTTTGGAAGTTAATGAACAAAATTTTCACCATAGCCGAAATAAATTTAAATTATGCGAACGATTCATAGTTGTCTATTAATATGAATAAAATAAAAATACTATGAATAAAATACTTACCACCCTACCGACAAAGAAGTGTCGCCAAGTGATTTAGCGTTCCGACACGATGTCGCGTAGAAACCAATTAGGAGTATGGGTTTACCATACCTCTAACAGGTTAGCCCGCTGGCATCTTAGACTGCATCATCACTTACCATCGTAAGTGTGTGTGGTGAGATTGCCGTCATGGGCTAACTCGTGATAAATAATATTTAAAAGAAATAATGTTTTTACATTTTAGATTCAGCCGGTGTCTATAATATATACGTCATGACGCTAAAAAGCAGCTAGGCCATTTTTGAATGTGACTTAAACTTTACTTTTAGATATGGCTTCTATATCTAATTAGACAATTTTACTTTTAAATAGCTTCTTCTTTTTTTATAACAATTTACCAAATGAAATTTCTGGGATGTCTCTCAATCGGTTCAAAGTTTATATAAAACGTAAGCTTGTAATAAAGTCCTACCATAGTGTCAAGGATTATGTATGTATGAAATATTGCTCTAATAAGATAGTTCTTCACATAATTTTAAGTGGCTTGTGAGATGGTGATACCAAAAAGAAAATTTACCTAAGTTTGTTGCGGGCTTCTTCTTAGACCGGAGCGCGTTTGGAACCCTCATAGCTTTAGTTTTAAGTTTACGAATGTAGTTATCACCATCAAATCACTACTATGCAAATTATTGACGCGTCAAAAGTGCCTTTTAAAGGACTATTTGACTAAAGATTATTTGAATTTGAATTTAAATTCAAGGTTACTATTTAAAAAAGTTTGTGCATCCTAAAGTCGATGTCCTTTTAATGTGACATAAGAAGTCACGACGTGAAAAAGCGGTCCCATAGCAAGGGTTATCTCGAGCCCATCGCAAGCGAACCTGTTGCAGCAGCCAGCTACGAGTAACTTCCTACGAGCCAGTAGATATAAACACGAGACACGTCAGACGGTGGTCGTTTGACGTTTGAAAATAGGCCATCACGGGGACTGTCGGCAGAAGTGAAGACTATATTCACAATGAGTTCGTGTATATAAGTTTTTATTTGTACATAGACCGCTTAACTTTAGCACTCATCATGATCAACCCATTACCGGCTCACTACAAAGCGCGGGTCTCCTCTCAATATGAGAAGGGTTTGTCATAGTCCACCACGCTGGCCATGTGCGGATTGGCAGACTTCACACGCCTTTGAGAACATTATGGAGAACTCTCAGGCGTGCAGGTTTCCTCACGATGTTATGAAGCAAGTGATATTTTATTTTTTTTAAAACGCACATTACTCCGAATAGTTAGAGGTACGTGCCCGGATTCGAACCGCCGACCTCTGATTAGGAGGCTGACGCCCTAACCACTAGGCTATCACCGCTTCACATTAGCACTAAAACCCATACATTTTGTCTTTTTTTTTTTTAATCCACTACTAGTTAACCCTTGACGAGTGCGCGATCTCGCCTGACGGTAAGTGATGATGCAGTCTAGGATGGTAGCGGGCTAACCTGTTAGGGGTACGGTAGACCCACCCTACTAATTGGTTTCTACGCGACATCATACCGGAACGTTAAATCGGTTAGCGACACGTCTTTGTTGGTAGGGTAACTAGCCATGGTCGAAGCCTCCCACCAGACCACACTCGAGCCGGGAATCGAACCCAGGACCTCTAACTTTATGATGCGATTTTCTACAATTACAAACCCTCCAAAGATTGCAAATAACATTGATCCAAAGTTTTGCAATCTCAAAAGATAAGTAAGTCGGGTCGTGTAAAAAATATACTATTATAGCACATAATGTGGGTTCTATCTATTAAACAAGACGTTTTGTCCGAGGACTTGTTAAGTAACTGACATAAAAATTAAAATAAATGTATATTACAACTTCAAGCACGAGCTGAGATTATCTTAATGTGTTTCTAGCTCAGGTCAATGGAACACAGCACAATGATAAAATGTTATAGCTTTTGTTCAGAATCTCCGCAATATTTTCATATTCAATTAACAGAAACGTGATTGGATTATTGATTCTTAACGAAACGAATAAAAAAAACTTTATTTTCAAAATAAGTTAAATCCAGTCAATCTTCACACTAGGTAACCTGTAACTTGGTGACCATAATGTTGTTATCACCATCCTCTCAAGAAGAACAATAACGAAAAATATATTATACTAGTCGATGCCCCGACTTCGTAGATAATTCGTTTTTTAGTAACTAATGGAATAGGTCACGTTGTAATTGTGTGTAGCCACATTTTAATTGAAGATTAATATCTCATGGCTCATTCCTGTTCATGTTTCTGTTTTGGCGCCCTTTCCCAAGATATGTCGAATTTCGAGGATGTTTACTACGGCAAACTGAAGCTATAGCCTATATATAGTAGTCGTTCATCGACGTGAAGTTCAGTTTTCCACAAATACCACGGGAAATGTAATTTAAAAGGCAAATTTTCATGTGTCAACAACGTAAATAATAGTAATTGTGATAACTACATTCGTAAACTTAAAACTAAAGCTATGAGGGTTCCAATGGTACGTTAGGTAAGTATTATTTTAGTTATTAACAATTTAAACTATTTAAGAAGAATCTTGTTAATGCAATAAGTCATACCCAAACTGGTTAATCATTTACATAATCATTAACAGTATAGGACTCTTTGTACAAGTTTTCTTTTAATACAAACTTTGAACTTATTGGAAGACATCCCAGAAATTACATTTCGTACTTTGCCACAATATTGTATGCAATTACCTTCAAGTGAATTACTAATTTAATATAGTCTGGTAGCGTAGAGGTAATTTCTTACAAGTTATTTATAAACAAACAGATTTTTTTTTATTTCAGCTAAAATACATTACTTTCTTATAACAAAACGACTTTGTTATGATAATAAGTAAACTATGCTGAAAATCAATCAATTCTGCTATCAAAAAGTAATACCCAATTTTAGCGTTAATTCAATTTCGTTCGCTTTCATTTAAATATTAACACGTAATATGAACGTAATGTTATTTATGAAATATAATATAATTTTAATAAGTAAAGCAGCAGACAATATGGTGGAATTTTAATAAAGGCGTGTTCGGGCTGGCAAAGCGTTAAGACTACGTTTACACGCATATTCGTCGTTGTCATATAAGAACCGCAACCAAAAGCACCACAGTTTTTCTAGCAGAATCTTATAAATACTTAAGTGAAAAGCGCAATTTGGTGAATTAGAAACTAAAAATTATAAATCTAAGTTCAATTTTAACTGTACATTTATTTATTTATTATTGGAATGAAGTTCCTAATCGCGCGTTGTGAAAGGGGGCTAGACGGAAAAAATTCTTACGAAAAGTTGTCACGACACTTTTTGTTATTGTAAGCTGTGCGGCGTCGCATGTTTCTCTGTCTGTCTCTCTCTCTCTCTTATAGAAAGCAAGCCAGATATTTTCATTTCTATTTCGCATTGAACAGTGTGGTGTCGCGACGATTATTTTTGTTGAGTGTATACATTTTTTTTTAAATAATAAATAATAAAAAATAATAATAATAATGAATCCTGACAGTGTTTCTGCACAAGTTCCGGATATTGCTGATGGAGTACAAAATTGAGCCTACTGATTAAGTTTATATAACATTACATTTGTTAATAATAAAAAAAATATTCATCATCATCATCATGATCAACCCATTACCGACTCACTACAGAGCACGGGTCTCCACTCAATATGAGAAGGGTTTGGCCATAGTCCACCACGCTGGCCATGTGCGGATTGGCAGACTTCACATGCCTTTGAGAACATTATGGAGAACATTATGCAGGTTTCCTCACGATGTTTTCCTTCACCGTTGAAGCAAGTGATATTTTAATTTTTAAAAACACACATAACTCCGAAAAGTTAGAGGTGCGTGCCCGGATTCGAACCGCCGACCTCTGATTAGGCCGACTCTGATTAGACCTCTGATAACCACTAGGCTATCGCTGCTTCAAAAAAAAATATATATTATTAAAACTTATATAAAATAAAATTTTATTACAATTCCTTCACTAATTAATCAAAAGGAACTTCGTTCACACATCACATCACATTTTGAAATCACTTGATCATGTGAACCAAGCCTTACACTTAACTTCCTAAAATTATATCATGTGGCATTCCTATGCTATTAACCCAGTTTAAGTGAAGAATTCTCAATTGTCTCATAAAATAAATCTTCTTAAAATCAGTTACGCAACTAAATAGTTTACTTTTTTTAGTCGGTACCTATGTAAAAATAACTTAATTAATATTTTTAGATCTTTACAAATAGGTAGATAATGTTTTTTTATATTATATATATTTTTTTATACACTACAAGTTAGCCCTTGACGGCTATCTCACCTGGTTGTAAGTAATGAAGCAATCTAAGATGGTAGCGGGCTAACCTGTTAGGGGTATGGTAAAACCACACTCCTCATTGGTTTCTACGCGACATCGTGCCGGAACGCTAAATAGCTTTGCGACACGTCTCTGCCGGTAGGGTGGTTACTAGCCACGGCCGAAGCCTCCCACCAGATCAGACTCGAGCCGGGAATCGGACCTCCAACTTTATAATGCGACAGCGCCCGGACTTCGCCACGAAGGTCGTCAACATACATTATGATTTGAACATGAACATCAGATAATGCAGAAAGAAAGTCCATGAAAAAGAAAACAAGTAGGCGGTCTTAAATATCAATTCAGGTTTGAAGAAAAACACATTACACCCCTGATTACCCTCTTTTATAAATTTGTTTGAAGACGTAACAAGAATTTTCTTGAAAAAAAAAACACTTTTTATTAAGTCCATGCCAAATAAAATCTCGTAAATATTCGCAGCCAATTGCCTCTAATTCGCACAAAAACTTCACCAATTACACTAAAACGATAATCGTTTCTGAACTGCAGTTCCGCCTTTTCATATAATTAACTATTATTGTGAACCGCCAAATTGGTGTCATTATGTAACCTTCTTTAGATCATAACTTTTTATTGGACAAGAAATCTTAATGCGATTAACATAAAGTTTGTTTTACGTTACCAATATTGCCGTACTAAATTGCTACAGTCAAAAAGCGAGAAGGTCTTTTCTCTCGAGTGGGAGCAGCGATATGTATCTTTCTGTAAAATTATCAGACCAATGGGTCTTTAATTTAAGCGACGAGTTAATAATTTGTAGGTGCGCTTTTAATTGCAATCTCCCTGACATGAAATGCCTAAACCTTTCGAACTGTAACATTTAACAACCAGTTTGTCATCTGGTAAGCAAAGCTATCTTAATCTAATTGGCATTTAGGTAATTTGTTTTAAATAATAAAAACCACTATAGGCAATATTACAAAAATCCACCTCTAAGGGGTTGAAATGGGGGTTGGAAGTTTGTATGAAAGTCATTTTTGAAGTTAGAGACATGAAAGTTGGCAACTAAGTTTTTAATGATAAATGATAAAGATCTGCATAATCAATGTTGCGAAAAATCACCCCAAAGGGAGTAAAAGGGGGGTTGGAAGTTTTCATCAGGATTCTATGTTTTCGAAGTTAGGGGACATGAAAATTGGCATTTAGGTAATTTGTTTTAAATAATAAAAACCTCTATACGCAATATTACAAAAATCCACCCCTAAGGGGTTGAAATGGGGGTTGGAAGTTTGTATGAAAGTCCTATATTTTTAAAGTTAGAGACATGAAAGTTGGCAACTTAGTTGTTAATTATAAATAATAAAGATCTGTATATCAATGTTGCGAAAAACCACCCCAAAGAGGGTAAAATAGGGGTTGGAAATTTTCACCAGGATTCTAAGTTTGGGACATTGGTTTGTCCTTCAATCACGTCGCAACAGAGCAATGGATCGACGTGATTTTTGAAAGTATAGTTGAGGACCTGGACCTGGTTGAATTTCCACGCGGACGAAGTCGCGGGCGCCAGCTAGTAATATATATAATAATAATAAATTGGTAAGGCATTATGTGGTGCTTATTCTTTCCATGTCATTTCCTTCGTGCTATCGAGGGCTGTATTAACAGGTCTTGTATTTTGCTAACCCTATTGGTTGCCACAGCGTAACCGGGTTGTTTGGCGAGCTTCGGAAAGATGCTCTGCCAGAAGAAATTTTGAGCCCTAGGGCTCGAGGAAACTGAGGGAACGTCTGCCTTAGTCATGTAAATCTAAAGTTATCGCTAGGTTTCTCCGACGCGTATTGCTCGACGGTTTAGATGTGTACTGAATAGCAACTACTTCGAATTTCTATGTAGAATTTTACAAGCAATGCAATTGTAAATATGTTTTTTCTTGCGCACTCGGATGCTTCTTTGAATTTTAATTCGGAAAAGCGATTTCTCCATGGCTAATTGTGGTTTCTATATTCTTATCTTGTTGTCTTATATTTATTAAACGTGCAGTGAGTGTGAAGTGGCCTAGTTAAGATAGTATATAAATAAAATATCGATTTTATTCATTCGCGGATGGAAGCTAATTCTATAAATAAATATTCTCAGCAATTCATTTCTAATTTTAATTCTTTTGCTAATTCTATAACCATAGCTAAATAATGACACTAATAACACGATTTATTAAATTATTATTCATTTAGAGTTATATACACCTATATATATATTTATATCATCATGATCAACCCATTACCGGCTCACTACAGAGAACGGGTGTCCTCTCAATATGAGAAGGATTCGGCCATAGTCCACCACGCTGGCCATGTGCGAGTTCGCAGACTTCACACGCCTTTGAGAACATTATGCAGAACTTTCAGGCGTGCAGGTTTCCTCACGATGTTTTCCTTCACCGTTGAAGCATGTGATATTATAATTGTTATATTTATATATCACATCATAAATCCCTATCGACAGGTATGATTAGAAAAAGGACAGCAATACTATAATTCAATCTGTTATCTGAAGATTTTGGATCACATTGATTATTAACATCTTCGATTATGTGATGTGTAAGTTATCTACCAAAGATTATTTAGACATAATTCAGTCAAGTAAGTAGGTAGATAATCAACTTGTGTCGCAATATTCAACCCACTCACCCGTTTAATCACATTAAAATTTTACTTCCAAATCCTAAAAGTGTAAGGAAAATAATAAAACGCGACACAGTAAATAGCAGAGATAGCGGGAACTCAAATTAGCATAATGCAGCTAGGGCTACCATCAACACAGTACAAAAAAGTACCCAGTTACTTTCTACTCTAGTAAAAATATCGGATTACGAGGTCCATACATTTTCGCTAATCGATTTTTCTGCAAAGGGATTCTCGGTCAATACCCGAAGGTAGGAAATTGGTTTTATTGTGACAATATTCAATGGCGTGTGATAATTGTCATAAAAGTCCACTATTCCGCATTTAGGCCGGTATATTTCCAGTAGTCTTGCTCTCAATTCCTCTAGTGCCATGAGCAGAAATTTTTATTTGTCCGTCAACCTTTATTTTGATAGGTACAAGCCTATCTGTTTTTCTGATCGGTGTGGTGTGTCAAGCAGATTAGAGGTATGTCTTGTCAGTTTATTGCAGCGCATCGGGCATGTTCGCCGAGGTGAGAATGCCCGATATCTTTGTTGTTATAAGACCGCGTATATCGTCCTTCAGGGAAAGATTGCATAGTTCTAGTTAACAGCATCCTTCAGGTGATAGGCCAAAAATAGCTAGTAAGTTGGCAACGATTACAGATATTATAGAACAGATGTTTTAAGATCGAGTGATCCTTAAACTAGTTTTTTGTATGTATTAATAATAAGCAGCAAATGTTACATACAGTAGCTGTGATAGCCTAGTGGTTAGGACGTCCGCCTCCTAATCAGAGGTCGGAGGTTCGAACCCGGGTACACACCTTAAACGGTGAAGGAAATCATCGTGAGAAAACCTGAGAAAGTCTGCCAATCCGCACATGGCCAGCTTGGTGGACTATGGCCAAACCCTTCTCATATTGGGAGGACACCCGTGCTCTGTAGTGAGCCGGCAATGGGTTGATCATGATATTTCGTATTATTTGCGAAAAACCAAGAATTATATTTAAAAATAACTATTATTATTTAACCTTTTAATCCAACAGGACTAGTAGTGTAACCAAAGTGAATGGTAAACCTATTCGCGCGGAATTACTTGTGTAAAGTAAGCGGCAACCTTGGCCAACACCGAAAATAAACTGCACTGCCTTTTAGCGCATGTCACCGTCGAATAACGTCTGCGTCGACTTTATTAAAAATTGCAGATGGAAATGATAAGAAGCCAGATGTTGGAATTGTATGTATTGCGATAGTCGATACAAAACTGTTGCTTTAGTTTTGTAACTGGGTACAATAAGAGGTACATAAAATTTTGCTCCAATTTCTTTTTAAAAAAAGAAACTTAATTTGGTTCCAGCCATTCATCATCATCATCATCATTTCATCACCATCATCATTTTCAACCGATTGACGTTCACTGCTGGACATAGGTCTTTTGTAGGGAGTTCCAATGGCTACGGTCTTGGGCCGCTTGTATCCAGCTTCTCCCTGCGACTCGTTTGATGTCGTCTGTCCACCTTGTTGAGTGTTGACCAATGCTACGTTCACCGGTGCGGGGTCGCCATTCTAGCACCTTGGGACCCCAACGTTCATCAGTTCTCCGACGTATGTGCCCCGCTTCAACTTCGCAACATGTTGAGCTATGTCGGTAACTCTGGTCCTTCTACGGATCTCTTCATTTGAGCTCTCCTAGCTCTCTCCATTGCCCGCTGAGTAACTCTGAGCCTTCTTATGAAGCCCATAGCTATTCAACGTAGCGAAAAAAGTAGTAGGCAAAAAAAAAGGTATTTTCTAAGAAAATAATAACAGATACCTATTGTATGTAATTTATAAATCTATTATTATTGGATTCTCTATAAAAGTCTTAAACCTACATAAATAAGAGCTAGGTTAATCTCGGCTCTTTCATTGTGAATATGACCAGGGAAAGAAACCATGTAGGAACACAACCTAGACATGTTCATCAGCCTCATTCTTTCAATATACTACAGCTTGGTATAGGCCATCTTATATCACAGATGGATTTGGAGGTTAGACCCTTCACACTGACTTAATACGGGTTGGTCTCTCAACCCATTGACCAGTCTCTAGGTCACTAAGATTTTCCTTCATCATTACTTACCTACTTAAGGACACAAGCCTCTCTCAGACAGAGAAGGACTTGTGCCGTAATATACCACGCGAGCCAAATCATGATTGGTTGCCTTAACACGCCTTTTACAACACTTTGGAGATTTCTTAGGCGTGCAGTTATCCTTACTAGGATTTCTTTTACCGTTATAGCAAGTGATATTTAGCCGTAAATAACTCTGTAAAGTTAGAAGTGAGTGCCGATGAATTCGGTCCCTAGAAAGTGAGGCCGAAGCCTTAACCACTGAGCTATCAGTAGCTTTCTTCATAGTTATTAAAATAACTCATCATACACCCAGAAAGCCCTCAAAGCGTGAGAAAGTAAGAACATTTCAAAGTGCTCTCACTAAGTAGGTACCAAAGACGAGCGACGAAGTTCCTTTTCTCTTTTCATTTAACGTAAGAACTAGAACTACGGAATAATTTTGACAGCTTATTTGAACCGTACTTCGGGGGAGCAGCAGTGGTAGGGTATCCACTAGCCAAGTTCAAAATGAGGGACGGCAATATAATTTTATTTGTGGGTTTACTAAGTTTGTTGTTGGCTTCTTCTTAGACCGGGCCGCGTTTGGAACCCTCATAGCTTCAGTTTTAAGTTTACGAATTTAGTTATCACCATCAAATCACTACTAAGTAATTTATTGACGCGTCAAAAGTGCATTTTAAGTTCTATTTGAATAAAGATTATTTGAATTTGAATATATTTAGATTGTCATATCTATTATGGATTGCATTAATTTTTTCGTAAATCGTCTACGTGTTGTACCCAAGCGCGTTAGATCTGTGAAGGCTGTAAAAATTTAAAGATTTTTATTAGCTATAGATCTCTTTGTCGTATGTATTAGCTTAGAATAAGTCCTGGTTGCATGAACAAATTTTAACGTACAGGTATCGTATTTGAATAAAGATTATTTTAATTTTAATATATTTAGATTTTCATATCTATTTTGGATTGCATGAATTTTTTCGTAAATCGTCTACGTGTTGTATCCAAGCCCATTAGATCTGTGAGGGCTGTAAAAATTTAAAGATTTTTATAAGATAGATATGTTTGTCGTATGTATTAGTTAAGAATAAGGCCCGGTTGCATGAACAAATTTTAACGTACGTATCCTTTAAATTGGCGCTTAAAAACGTTAGGCAAGAAAGTGTTGACCAAACGGTGTACCGACCGTTAACTCGTGTTCGTTAAGTTACGATACAATAATTATTGAATAACTAAACGACAACCAGCGCTGTGAAAGATACACAGACATAACTCAATGCCTAAAAACATTTTCAGCCGTATTAACCTAGAGCAACGTGGACCGGGATGTCATAGTGCGGAGATATAAATAACGTAAGAAAAATATTTATTTATTTATCTCCTCTTAATCTAGCTTAACAGGATAAAAACCTAATTTGCTAGAGAAGCCTAATATAAAAGTATATGAACAAGAACGTCCCACATAAATCAATAGGAGTAGTGTCACTATCAACGGAGTACTCTCGGAAATTCATTTTATTGGTTACTGGAACTGAGAAGCTTATACTCTAAGTTCGACCGTTTTGTAAAGAGATGTTGAGTGAAGGCGGTGAAAGTACCTCGAAGAGTACCTATCAGATTTATATTGAACAATCTTGGAATTCAATATCGTTCTCTTCAATACAAAGCTTGACTAAGTTATTGGTTAATTTAATTAAGCTGTGTGAGGCAGTGATAGCTAGGTGGTTAAGACTTTTATCTCGCTTTCTAGGTGACAGTTTGAGCCTATCTTTTCGGAGTTTTGATAAAATTTAATCAATTTTAAATAAAATATCACTAGCTTTAGACGACGTCCGTGGGGCAGCGCAAGCGCTGTTGCATTATAAAGTTGGAGGTCCTGGGTCCGATTCCCAGCTCGAGTCTAGTCTGGTGGTAAGCTTCGGCTGTGGCTAGTTACCACCCTACCCACAAAGACATGTCGCCAAGCGATTAAGCGTACCGGCAAGTAGAAGAAGAAAGTAGAAACCAATTAGGAGTGTGGGTTTACCATACCCTTAACAGGTTAGCCCGCTTGCATCTTATACTGCATCATCACTTACCATCAGATGAGATTGCTGTCAAGGGCTAACTTGTAGTAAATAAAAAAAAACTTTAACGGCGAAAGAATACATCGTGGTAACCATGAATACCCGACAGTTTGTCCCTAATGTTGTCCTTGTTAAGTCTACCAATTCGCACTTGGTCAGCGTGGTTTACCTTTTAAGTCGTGGTGGAAAAGCTTTATTACTACCACCATCCGTTGGGCAGGACGAAGATTATGTGGGACTCCCCCCCCCTGCCCCGCCCTCGTCGTTGGGGTATACCCGAATTAAAAACCACCAAAGCATGTCCCACTTGCTGGATTTGTTGAACGCCCGGGAAACCCATTGTTTCTATACTTCAGCGTGGTGTACCTACGACCTATTACTGATGATGATAACAATTTAAAATAAATATTTACTATTAGCAATGAAAATAAACACACGTCTCGGACACGTGTCTCGGCGTGAGAGTGACTCCATAGAGCGTCTTGTGGTGCAGGGCAAGGTGGATGGCACTAGAGGTCGAGGAAGGTCACCCATGCGATGGACCGATCAGATAGTCTGCTGTGGGCGGTCCTTTGCACGAGTGCACCAGGCTTTCGGCCAGCAGAGAAAAGTGGCGGATGCACGTGAGGCGTATAACATCTGCCCTCAGACACTGCTTCATGATAACCACGACCACTCTGTCAAGAGTATAACTACAAAGAAGAAGAAGAATGAAAATAAAAATACCTAGTAATAAGTATACATTAGCTAGCACAATGGATTAAGAAGAAATAACCATAATAATTAACATTACCTATATAACTTAAAAAAAAAACATTTTCATTTAAAATATAAATTTTAGAAGGACATAATATATCGCTCATACAGAAAAATTTTGAAAAGATTTACAGGCAGGTTCTTTGTAAGGATTAATCCGCCCTACTTTCCTGAAACTAAGGTACTTCGCCAAGAGTTCTTTAAGTCCTAAGCTTCTTTATGCGCGTAGCAGGTACCTTAAAGTCTACCAATAAAATATACACATTCTCATTTCAACAAAGATATAGAATGTAGTAATCTATCTAGAAGTTTCTCAATAAGATGTCAGATTAACATCTCGCCTATCCAAAAGCGGGTCCTACCGGTAAATTTATTGAGCAGATAACGAGTTAATTAAATTGGCACACTTGAATTGCTTTACTTTTTAGCTGACTTGACCATTTAACACAATTTTTTTTTAATTTTCAAGTGGAATATTAATTATATATTCCGCTTGAATGTTATTTTGTGTATAAGTAGTGTAAGTAAACCCTTCTCATATCTCAATATGAGAAGGGTTTGGCTATATAGTCCATGCTGGCCATGTGCGGATTGGCAGACTTCACACGCCTTCGAGAACATTATGGAGTACTCTCAAACATGCAGGTTTCCTCACGATGTTTTCCTTCACCGTTGAAGCAAGTGACATTTTAATTGCATAAAAACGCACGTAACTCGGAAAAGTTAGTGGTGTGTGCCGAGATCGACCCTCCGACCACTTATTAAGTGGCGGACGTCCTAACCACTAGGCTATCACAGCTCATTCATATATAATATATTATGTTAATCACTATTTTAAAATGTGAGGTGATGGTGATAACTACACTCGCTAACTTTTTTTTTATCCACTACAAGTAAGCCCTTGACGGCAATCTCACCTGATGGTAAGTGATGATGCAATCTTAGATGGTAGCGGGCTAACCTGTTAGGGGCATGGTAAATCCACACTCCTAATCGGTTTCTACGCGACATTGTGCCGGAACGCTAAATCGCTTGGCGACACGTCTTTGTCGGTGGGGTGGTAACTAGCCACGGCCGAAGCCTCCCACCAGACCATACTCGAGCCGGGAATCGAACCCAGGACCTCCAACTTTAAAATGCAGCAGCGCACGCGCTGTGCCACGGAGGTCGTCAAAAACTTAAAAGTAAAGCTACGCTGATTACAAACGCGACCAGGAAAGAAGAAGCCCATAACAATCTTAGCCGTATTTGTAGTGTACAGTTTGTACTAACACGACATCGGCATGACATCGGGGATCATAAACGATTCGTTACCGTGACCGTGACGTTACTGAACCCCCATACTTCAAACGATGATGATGTGAAACCAATTGATTTCTATATCATAGCTCTGTTAGCAGAATATTACCAGTTATTATATCATCTAACAGCCACCTTTTTTTTACACAACACAAGTTAGCCCTTGACTGCATTTCACCAGATGGTAAGTGATGATGCGGTCTAAGATGGTCGAGGGCTAACCTGTTAGGGGTATGGTAAACCTATACCCCTAATTGGTTTCTACACGACATTGTGCCGGAACGCTAAGTCTCTTGGCGATACGTCTTTGTTGTTATGGTAACTAGCCACGGCCGAAGTCTCCCACCAGACCATATTCGATCCCAGGACCACCAACATTAAAATGCAAAAAGTTTTAAAGGTTTGTTTTGAAGGAGTGCTGCCAACGCGTAGGTATTAACACAATACCTACGCGATTGACAGGGTTGTCGAAGAATGAAATAATTAAAAAAACAAAAACTCGAATGAAAAAATATCATATGCACGAGGTCACCCACAAACAAGGCCCAATTTACCGCTATCAAAAACTTTTTAAAGCAATTTATTTTTCCTAATTAAATTTAAAACATACAATTTATATTTTTAATTCCCTTTCTAGATTTTGATACCGATTGGGTTTGGTTTACCGATATTTTTGTTTTTTTTTTTAAAGATACTTCAGTTCTGAAAGAGAATATAACGATATCTAACAGTGGATGGATATCCAGCCGTTTGTAAAAAAACGAGGTATTTAAGATACTAAAATAGACATACAAGAACGTTTTTAAGAACAACATAAGTTTAAAAAAATTGTAAGTGTAGTCGCAAAATGCCCTGCAATACAACCCCCATCGAATTTTTACTCATATCAATCGACTTTGATCAAATAGGAATGGCCAATAGTGTCACAGAAAGATCAAAATAAATAATGATTACGAGATTATTAATAATATGATAAGCTTCATTAATCGGAACTTTCTCCGCAAGATGTCGTATTTGACCGGCATTTGATCGCGATCTGTCGTATTCTTTATTAATACTGGAATTAATTATGCAAAATTAATAATGGAGACGTCATTGTTATACAAACACAAACCATTTAGAACCTGTGGTGCTCTCGGTTTTCTGTGTGTGGTGTTTTTTTGATATTTGATAGGCTCTTTCTATCAATTATCAAAAAATAGGTCAATAAATTGGCTGTGATAACTGTTTCTAGTGATATATTGTTCTTTACTGTTAGTATAAGATTTGTTTGCTCACTATGGAGACACACTAATTCATTCACGTCTTAGTAATTTGAAACGTATAAATCTACTTTTAAAACTCAATTTCGTCCACACATCCAAAACCAGCTCAAGATTTTAAAATTAAAGTAAATAATATGAGAAATTCGACTCTTATCCGGCAACATAAGGTTCGTTTTACTTTGACATTATATTGTTGCGATACTCGATAGCGACTCCACATTTGTTTTGGGAGCAAATTTTTACTAAAGCTATTGTATTCTAACACAAAAAATGCTTTAACTCCAAGGCACCAAAACTATTATAGAACCTTCATTTTCCCCAGATCCAGTCCATTCCCTTTACAGATGGCAACTCTGAGATTGAGTTACAAAATAGATAATGAATAGAAGCAGGCGTTACTTTGCGGAAGTCCATGATAAACAATAAACAGCAAGTATAATTTGCTATATTCCGCCGACAACCGGGAGATTAGTATAATATATCACCACACAAAATCCTCCACTAGAACCTCTACGCACGTTTCGACCAGACACCGGATCATCCTCAGGAGATGTTGACTTCACAAGCGCGAAAAGAAGTACAAAATAGATGGCATACTATACCTAACGTCAAGACAGGCGCAGTGTTTGAGCGGTATATAAGTAAAAACAAACAGACACACTTCCGCATTAATAATATTTTTATGTAATACAGGTGAAGCCGACTGCAAAACTAGTTTTTCATAAACTCTACTTAATTGGTGGGTATTATTAACGGAAGTAAATGCAATTTTGCATATAAAACGGCTGTTGTACCTATTATTTGTTAATTTTAACAAGCCATTTCCGTATGCGGGATTAAAATGTCCAATGCATTTTGTATTTAAATTAAATAATTGTATTTAAATCCCACTAACATTATAAAAGCAAGAGTTTTTATGGATGGATGCATGTTTGTTACTCTTTCACGTAAAAACTACTGAATGGATTTAAATGAAACTTTACTATAATATAGCTTATAAATCTGAATAGCACATAGGCTATAATTTATAAAGATATTGTGTGAGTTGTCCAAAATATGACGATAAGTAGGAAAAATCTAATCATCTACGATTCTATTTACCCATATGTGAAATATGATGGAAATGTTTATATTAAATAGTCCTACAAAAAAGGCCCGTCACAATATATTATATCTCTATCCTATGTGTAAGCCATTATAGACAAAATAGTAAACCATAACTTCAATTAACATTTATATAATTAATTTCAAATAAACATTTGGTAGTAATAAATTGATTTCTAAATGAAAATAGATACTTTTATCGCTTCTGGTATTTAAAGTTTATAAAATATGTCTTTCAGGTTACATCATAAGCTAATATAAGCTACTCTAAATACTAATACTGCACAGACGACGAAGTCGCGGGCACCAGCTAGTTGAATAATAAAGAAACAATTGCCTGCGGCTTCCTCCACACACAAATTCTGATAACTGTAATTCATTCAGAACCCGTAACCTGTTGTTTAGTAATTACGGGTTCCCATGAAAATCTGCAACACCATAGGAGCCACCGGTGTGTTACCGGCTGAAATGATAAGGAGCATGGTCCTAATTGATTTCTGAACGGCATCATACCGGAACCCTAAATCGCTTTGACGATAAACGGTAAATTCTAACGTCTCGGGTTTTAACTAGACGAGACCGTAGCCAGATGTAGATAACTTTATGATCCTTGTCCTGTACGACTGGTTTGAACCATACAATTTCATAGTTTTAAGTTAGTATATTATTAAGGTGAACTCGCCGTCCTCCCCATAAACGTAAAGTTTCTGGATGAAATGAGGATTAGCTTTACAATTAAAATGTGTTTGTATATTTTGAACAATAAATTTAAAAAATATATATATATATATATATTATAACATGTCTGTGATAATCATCATCATCATCATGATCAACCTATTATCGGCTCACTACAGAGCACGGGTCTCCTCTCAATATGAGAAGGGTTTGGCCATAGTCCATCACGCTGGCCAGGTGCGGATTGGCAGACTTCACACGCATTTGAGAATATTACGTGATAATCAATGGGCAAATAAATGCTTTACGTGCTACGTTGAATCAACGCTTATTTTCCTAACTGAGGGGTTTACTCAGAATGTGGCTGAGGAATCGAACACAGAACCTCCTGATGCATACCAGAAAAACAAGCTATAAGCGAAACCCTCGTAGAACTTTTACTTAACCTCGTTTTTCAACAGATTAACATTGAGCATTTATTTTTTACCGAAAAACTCGATCTTAATACCTTGAAATGAAACTGGTTTTAATCCTGGATTATAATGTCGTTATTTTATATTATTACTTTTTTTATTTATCAGACAACAAACAAATTATAAACGTCTGCTTCTAGAGGCATTCGAGATGAGGGCTTATGGACGCATGCTAAAGATGAGCTCGACCCAAAAGATTACCAATGATGAATGAATGAAGACTGAGGCGTCTAAAAGAAAAAAAGAAGAAGACAGAAACACCGATAATTTCATTAACAATCAAATGAAAAATCTGAGCTAACGTCCCATAAAACCTATAAACTTCTAAATCTGTTGTTAAGATAAAATCTAAATCTAAATCAAAAATTGTTTTATTCCTTTAAACCTAAACAAGCATTTATGAAGCGTTTATATAACATATTTTACATTTTCTATATATTATTTTGTCGTGTCATGGACTACACGCACAACTAACTCACTCAACACTCGCTAACTCAAAACTTAAGCTAAGAGAGTTCTAAAACGCTCCCATGTTTAAGAAGAAGTCCAGAACCAAGTCAGCCGGGTTATTATTTTACTATCACCATCTCTTGGTTTTTGTGTCCATGTCTATGTTCGGCTAGGTACTTACTTCAAATTTAAATAATCTTTATTCAAATAGTCTTTTAAAAGGCGCTTGTGACGCGTCAATAATTTACATAGCAGTGATTTAATGGTGATAATTACATTCGTAAACTTAAAACTAGAGCTATGAGGGTTCCAAACGCGCTCTGGTCTTAGAAGCCCACAAGAAACTTAGCCGGGTTTTTTTTAGTTATCACCATCTCACATTATCAATAATAATTCCGGTTCTAGATACTAATTGATTGGTATTGGGTTTGCGTAATTCTGTATACCAGCTCGGATTTAGGACTGTCGGACCGGTCTTTTCACTAGCATGTGAATACAACTAGATTCCAATAACTATAATATAATATGTGACGGTAGACACTTGTATAAAATATAAGGCTATTTACATCGCCCAGCGCTTCTATTGTTAGAGAACTGGGTTAGACGCTATATTTCTACACTGAAACCTACTCCGATATAGGCATTGACTGGCAAATAGTGGCACTGCCTTGGAGGCGGAGAAGTTATACGAAATTTTCTGGCTACAGTACTGGACCACTGGGTCATGATATGTTAAGACATCAATTGCGTTTAATGATACGAAAACGTTCAGTTTCGGATTATACCAATATAATTAATCCGAATACCCAGATGGTGCTTTTCTTTTGTTATTACCATCTTATATATCACTTAAAATCATTTAAGAGCTTTATCTTATCAGATTAGGGTAATAAGATCTGCTGTAGTTTGTTTTTAACGTAAGTTTTTAGTGTATAAGTAAATTCTATATAGAACCAGAGCATTATGTCTACTCCTAAACGTTTCTACTTATGTTTAGAGATTGCCAAATAGAAGACCTTTTACCAGAGTATTTTAGAATGAATTTTCCTGGGAACAAACAAACTCTGAATGTCATGCTCAAATAGATTTGTGAGAAATGTGAATTCTTTGCTATAAAACTCTGAAAGGCCCCCTAAAATGATTATCTACAAGTGAGTCGGTAATTGGACGATCTCTTTTGGAGGTTTTGTATATTCTTAAGCATCGGCGGGGCAAACACAAATAAAATGCTTTTGAAAATGTATGGACCTTGACTTGAGAACCTAAGAAGTACTTTTTGATAGGCTTGGTGAAAAATATATGTACTCAGTGCGATACATTATTGGCGACATTATTTTTTAAATATATTTAACAAAAACACACACACTTTTATATATAACCGATCTGATGGTAAGTGATGATATATTCTACAGGTTCTACCCCTAACAGGTTCTACACGACATCGTGCCGGAACGACCTTTTTTGACGACCTCCGTGGCGCAGCGCTTGCGCTGTTGCATTTTAAAGTTCCTAGGTTCGATTCCCGGCTCGAGTCTGGTCTGATGAAAGGCTTCGGGCGTAGCTAGTTACCACCCTACCGACAAAGACGCGTCGCCAAGCGAGTTAGCGTTCCGGCACGATGTCTTGTAGAAACCAATTAGGAGTATAGGTTTACCATACACTTAACAGGTAAGCCCGCTTCCACCTTAGACCGCATCACAGGTGAGATGCCGTCAAGGGCTAAGTTGTAGCAAATAAAAAAAAAATGAAGAATAGATACCGATTAGCAAGATAGGTTCAGCGGACAACGCACGCATCGGTGGCTACTAGTGATCCAGATATTCATGGGCCAAGGTTATCACTAAATATCAGATGGCTTGTTGTCCGCGATGTAAAACACGCTCCTGTTCCCAACAGTGGCTCCTGCACTCTATCCAACGGTACATTTGCATGTAACATGTAGCATGCGAATACAAAGAAGTGATTTCGACACAGCTACTCTAGTCATATCGCGTTCCATATAAGAGAAGCGATTGTAATCCTACAGTTGCCGATACAAAGGCATCCATTGACGTAAGCATTGGCGAATTACGTAGAAAATATTATGATCAGGCACATACAACGTAGCAAGGAACATAAACAGAACAATGAACCAAAATAAAACTTTTAGCTTAGAGGTTATTTAAAAATATATACGTGGGTTTTGAGTAAAACGAAAGTTGAAAGTAGCAAGGACTGAAATGAAAATACCGCATTGTCTTTCTAAAGGGTGACGTTCACATAATTTTCTTAGGAAGTCTATCTCATGGTTCCAGTCTACGGTCTCATCATCATCATCATCATTTCAACCGATAGACGTCCACTGCTGGACATAGGTCTTTTGTAAGGAGTTCCAAAGGCCACGGTCTTGGGCCGCTTGTATCCAGCGGCTCCCTGCGACTCGTTTGATGTCGTCTGTCCACCTTGTTGGGGGTCGACCAACGCTACGTTTACCGGTGCGAGGTCGCCATTCCAGCACCTTGGGACCCCAACGTCCATCGGTTCTCCGAGCTATGTGCCCCGCCCATTGCCACTTCAACTTCGCAACTCGCTGAGCTATGTCGGTAACTCTGGTCCTTCTACGGATCTCTTCATTTCTGATTTGATCACGTAGAGATACTCCTAGTCTACGGTCTGGTGGAAGGGATTCAGTTAATCGATTTAGCGTTCTCATATGCTTCCGAATAGAAACCGATTATTAGAACCGACCTGGGTTCAACCGGTGAAGCAACAGTTGCTACCTCTGGTGCTACCGAAGTTCACGGTGACGGTTTTCGTCTGCTCATGTCATGCTCTGTCATTCGACTGCTCGTTTTCCTGCGTTGATTAAAAAAAACCCTTTTCATGCTGGGACTATAGGAAACTCGATTTAAAAATTAAAAAAAAACCTTATGCTGGGACTGTTGGCCGGTAATAGTTAGAAAATTGATGTAGAGATGACCTGTAGAGGCGTAAATTTTATTTATTTGTATACGGAGATAAATGTGTGGAAAACGGAGGAAAAGAATTTCCAAAAACGTTAAAACGACTATGTAAATTAGACACAGCTTCCAGGCGTGAATAATTGAGACATTAGATAAGTATTGTCCGATCTCTCAGCAAACTTTGCGCTCAGATGGCGAACAATTTCAACAAGTTTTGGCAATTTAACGCAAAAGTTTTGATAGCATGATAAAATTACGAAGCCGTAGTAATGCCACTTAAAAAGTATTTGTTGCAAAGTCGTAAGTTAAGCCAGCTCAAATTATCCATCATCATAATTTGATACGAATGCCTCACATATGGATACAGCCTACACTCCACATAAAAGTATTAAAAGCTAAGAAACACATGACAGGCTTTTTTTCACACTGGGAAATGCGTTTACGCATCCCCTCCGGAAGCGACGCAGGCAAGCTTGAGGGTTATGTGATGATAGTACTAGAAGGGGGATAATAAAACTATTTAGATATTAAGCATATTAAACGTGAGTTTAAGCTCATACGATTCCTTTTGACATGTTCTATAGCTTGGACTTGGTAAACTTTATGACTTACAGGTTTTTCTACAGGTTGTATTTTACAAGCGATTTGATTTTGTTCCAATATCGGCTTAAAGACCTTAAAGATATTTTGCTTCACGCTTTAAACGCATAACATTATGCCATCTAGAAGATAGCTATTTAGGTACTCATAAATTTATTGTATATATACACGAATTTTGATTCTGTGGTAAAAAAACAGCTGTTAATGTTATCTGAACTTAGAATAATGTTTTTTTTTTTCGGACTGTCTATTAGCTGTACAAACCCTATTGGTGTCCACAGCGTAACCAGGCTGTTTGGCGAGCTTTGGAAAGAAGCTCTGCCAGAAGAAATTTTGAGCCCTAGGGCTCGAAGAAACTAAGGGAAAGACTGCCTAAGGGCGCCTCCTTTGAGGCAGAACCTCGGCTTAGGCGACGTTTGGGATAACGGGTGGGTCGGACGGTGAGTGGTCCGTACGTCTTCGCGGCCGTGGATGGAGCCCGCGTCCGGATGACGTAAGATAGCGGGGACCTCGTCTTCGCCGGCGAAAACGGTGTGTAGCGTATCATTGTGTGGTAGGTGGTACGAGTGTGTTGTCAGTAGTCATCTGATCGTCAGGGTCATGAAGGATATGTTTAGGTCTCCTCTTTCGGAGAGGAGCGCTTAGGTCGGGGGAGTTAGAATAATGATACTCTGTAAAGTTAGCAAACACTTACCTAATATAGTAAATACTGTGTAAGAAGGTAGATTTAATAGTGAACTGTCAACAACGAAACAGCTTGAAGCTGAAAGCTGTGTAAAAGCTCTATATCGTTGTGACGTGACACACACTGAAAGGCTTTGTCTCTGGGCTTTTGTCTGTAGAACTAATACGTCATATTATGTTAATACAATAGAGAGTTTATTTACTATAAACCCCCTATTGTTTAAAACAGTGTTTCGTAAGATGTTAAGACGTATGATACAATGTATATAAACTAAATATATACGAGTAACAGTAGTGTTTTGTTGTTCTTACACGGTCAATACTGGATCACTGATTCGATTATGGATAGTTTTTTAACCGGGGAAAGTTTGGTGTCTGCATAACGTTTGGGTTTGACGACCTCCGTGGACGCAGTGCGTGCGCTGTTGCATTATATAGTTGGAGGTCCTAGGTTTGATTCCCGGCTCGAGTCCTGTCTGGTGGGAGGCTTCGGCCGTGGCTAGTTACCACCTTAGGGTGTCGCAAAGCGATTTAGCGTTCCGGCACGATGTCGCGTAGAAACCAATTAGGAGTGTGGGTTTATCATACCCCTAACAGGTTAACCCGCTACCATCCTAGACTGCATCATCACTTACCACCAGTTGAGATAGCCGTCAAGTATAGTCCGTCAAGTAGTAGCCGTATCAACTTGTAGTGTATAAAAATAAAAAAAGTGTATGCGTAAGTTTAGAAACAAATTATGAAAACTGTTGTCGATGACCTAATAACAACTATTTTATTCATAAAATTCCGTTCAACGAAAACTAAAGAATATAGCCTCTAACTGCTGAAATAAGTTGCACTTTGGTTGACCCCCAGACAACATCAACTCGCGGACCGCTTTTTCGCTTGCCAGTCCCATGCAGATCGTCACCGTCCCCTGGGGGTCGATTAGTACTAGTACTAGTTTTGATTTTTAGATTAGTACCAGCTAAATATTAGGTATATCATGCCATGCTGAACTGTATCTGTAATTTACTATTATACTTCAAGAGCAAATCAATTAAAGATGTTTTTTGCGGGGTTGTTTGAAATCGATAAACTTTGAAAACACGGATCCGATTTTCACAATTCTTTCTCTCAATTAATTAGATATAAGAACTATAATAATTATTAAATATTTATTACAGCATTTTTTTTAATAGTAATTAAAATAATAGCATTTGTAAAGCAAGCTAAGTAGTTAAATAATGTAATTATCATCATCCAACTACAATGTAAAAAATTGTATGTAAAAATTTAACAGCAGAAATTTAAACAAAGATTATTTTAATTTGATTAAGATTTTAATTATTGTAATAAGACAAGTCTTCAACGTCTTATCGGTCATGACATACGGAGCAAGAACGTCGTCACTCATAGTGGCCTTGTCCACAAGTTCAAAGTCGCTTAGAGTGCCATGGAGAGGGCTACACTAGGTGTTTCTCTGAGGGATAGAATCCGTGACTAGAACATCCGTAGGAGAACCAAAGTAGGCGACGTAGTCCAACAGATTAGCAATCTGAAGTAGGCCACATCTGTCCCAGAACTGACGGCCATTGGGCCAGACGTGTTGTGGAGTGGAGACCGCGTATCGGTAACCGCATCGTAGGGGGGATGTGGAAAGCGGAGGACCGTGTTAGGTGACGCGCTCTCCGAAAATCCTTTGTCCAGCAGTGGACGTCTATAGGCTGACAACTAATATGTCGAAGTTATTTTAGAGATATAAAGAACCTACGAGTATATCATCACTCTACCATAAAATAAAATATTATTTGTTGTCTAGCCAATCCTTAGCTCGTTTGAGTGAAATAACGACAAACTATTAACCAACAAACACACTTTGCATTTATTAGGAAATACAAATAAAACGATCAGTTACCAGTCAACGATGAAACTGAACCAATAGATGTGGGTCGATATTGCACCTCGTTAGATCATAACCATAGAGCACCGTTAACTTTTAAATGGTTAACGTAACTGATGGTTATACACTCGAACGATATTAGCCTAATTTAGCTACGTTTTAAAGTCGTAAATTGCGTGCACTCGATTACAATATGGAGCGTCGATGTAGTACAAATTTTACGGTAATATATGCGTTGTGATATAGTCAATTAGATCTAAAATGGCGTGACTGTATAATTAGACGAGACTAATTAGTGTAGGGTTGTTAACTGGTCCGTTTTACTTTAGGGCACGAATGATAAAACATGACTTTCAGGTATCCTCTCGACATCATCATTTCAGCAATGGACGCCCACAGCCGGGCTTTTGGATTATACACTTAGAGGTCTTTGTTTGTGTATAGCATCTCCTGACTAGCTTGCTGTAATCGACGACCTTCGTGGCGCAAGTCCTGCGTTCGATTCCCGGCTCCAGTCTGGTCTGGTGAGAGACTTCGGCCGTGGCTTACCACCCTACCGACAAAGACGTGTCACCAAGCGATTTAGCGTTCCGGCATGATATCGTGTAAATTAGGAGTGTGGGTTTACCATACCTGTAACCCGGTTAGCCCGCTACCATCCTGCATCATTACTTACCACAAGATACTTCAAGGACTAACTTGAAGTGTATCAAAAAATCACTTTAAACTAAACAGATTTTTTGTAACCTGTGAAAGAACTGAAGAATTGTGTTGTCCCTGAGTCGGCCACCCCAGCACCTTGCGACCCCAACATCGATCTCACCTTCAAACTGTGACCTGAGTCATTACCTTCAGCTTTGCAAATAGTTGGGCTATTCTTTTGGTTCAGATCAGAGGACATGATAAATCACGCCTGCCGAGAATCGAATCTGGGACGTTTCCTTTATAAGGCCACATCGCTCAACACTGCGCCAGGGATCGACGATCGCGATCGTCAAATTTAAAGTACTAGCGTAGCGTATAAGGTAGTTCTTTCTTCTTTCAGTTGGTAAAAAACAGTCATACAATCGCTTTTCATATTACTTCCACGTGTCTAATTATTTGAAAGGTTAACTTAGTAATCCTGATGACTGCAATAACATGCCTGCCTTGACACGATACTAAAAAACGATATTCCGCACACTGTCCTCTTCGCCAACAGGGCAACTGTCAGGGATTTTAAGTAATGATATTTATATAGGTATGTTGGTAATGCAGAAAGAAATTAAGTGAGTACCAAATTTTGCACCCTAGTTTTTAATCTCAAACGTCGAATGCATCGGATGCTGTGGCGACGCGATCAGCATAACACCTTCCCATCTTCCCTTTCCTTTGTTAGGTAAAGAATTAACAAAATATATCAAAATATATACGCGATGCTAGCGAGTTTGTCCACCTTTTAAAAATTCCTGTTAAATAAGCAAGTTTAAAATTGAAGATTATCTAATGTCTCATTCATGTTTCCGTTCCAGTTCCCTTTACAAACATATAAGTAAGTACCAATTGTTCTGGCTGGGTTGCGGTCGAGTGCACCAGTGTTCCCGTGACCCAGCCACCAGGCGACGCGAAGGAGCATCGCTGGGTTTTAGTGGGTATTCTGGTCGCCAGTCTGGCCACCGGGGAGTCCCACATACCCCGTCGGAAGCGACGCAGTCTTGCCTGCGTCGTTTCCGGAGGGGATGCGTAAACGCATTTCCCAGCGGGAAAAATAAATAAATAAGGTACCAATTGTTGCATCTTAGTTTTTAATGTCAAAGGACGAATGCGTCAGATGGGCTGTGGCGACGCGGTCAGCATTACACCAACCTTCTCTTTCCTTTGTTAAGTAACGAATTAAAAAAAAATTTGAACATATATTAATTACTAACAGAAACTCGCGAGTTCGTCCGCCTTTTAAAAATTCCTGTTAAATAAGCAAGTTTATAATTGAATATTATCTAATGTCTCATTCATGTTTCCGTTCCCATTCTTTACAAACATGTAAATCTAATACGAGAAGAATTTTCACGAATCCCGCGGGAACCATGGATTTTCCGCGCTGAAAAGCAGTATATATGTTAATTCAGCGTATAATCTATCTTCATATCAAATTTCAGCCAAATATATTCAGTAGAAGCGACGTGAAGGAGTAATAAACCCTACACCGTCAGGTGAGATTGCCGTCACGAGCTAACTTGTGGTATATAAAAATAACACATGTAAACTCACATACAAACTATCGCCAAGTGATTTTCGATAATAAACCAGTTTCTAACTGAATTAGTTTCCTACAGTAACATGAGCCCTATATTCTTCTTAACCGTCCGACCCCCCCGTTATCCCAAACGACGCCTAAGCCGAGGTTCGGCCTCACAGGAGGCCCTTAGGCAGACGTACCCTTAGTTTCTTCGAGCCTCAAAATTTTCTCTGACAGAGCTTCTTTCCGAAGCTAGCCAAGCAGCCTGGTTACGCTGTCGCAACCAATAGGGTTAGTACAGCTAATAGTCCGAAAAAAAAACCCTTATTCGTTCACTCTCCGCAGAATCGTCGTGGTTATGATTTGGCCTTCACAGCAGCTCTTACGATCTCCCTCCAGCGATATCTGTTGGCGTCATCACGGAAGCACTCGGAGATCATTAAATGTAAAACTATGTAAAATACGTGTAAAAGAGTGGTTACTCACAAAATCATACGGTGAAACTGAAAAACTGCTGGAAGTCTTAGGTTCGGATTGAGTTATAAAACGAATACACACACACCCACATCACACACACCAACACAGTGGATCAATAATTTTAGGAGAGTACTGCCGCCTAAAATACAGGTATATACCTAAATCAGGGGCAGTAGATTATATTGCTCAAGTACATACATACATACATACATACATACACACATACATACATACATACAGACATAATGCCACCACGTGACGCGATCAGCTGCGAAGCATTGCGACGCGACGGTAGCTTCCCCGCATTATTTGATTAGTTGTATTGTAATTGTAAGCCAAAGTGTTATGTTATGTTAATGTTAAAACGAAATAAATGTTATTTATTTATTTAAATATATATATATATATATATATATATATATATATATATATATATATATATATATATATATATAGACTATAGTGGTACTGTAACTCGATTAGCGGCGAGTTTCATCATGTGCAAAGTCACATGTACATGTCGAAATACATTGTAGGCTTTAATGTTATATAGGTAGGTACTCGTATTACGAGGCATACAGTTTTACCTTTAATTTAATAGGGTAGGCCTTTAGACTATAATATTAGTTAGGGTGATAGCCTAGTGGTTACGGCGTCAGCCCCCAGAGGTCAGCGGTTCGAATCCGGTCAAGCTCTAACTTTTCGGTGTAATGTGCGTTTTTAAAAATTAAAATATCACTTGCTTCAACGGTGAAGGAAAACATCGTGAGGAAACCTGCACGTCTGAGAGTTCTCCATAGTGTTCTCAAAGGTGTGTGAAGTCTGCCAATCCGCACATGGCCAGCGTGGTGGACTATGGCCAAACCCTTCTCATATTGAGAGGAGACCCGTGCTCTGTAGTGAGCCGAGAATGGGTTGATCATGATGATGATGATGATTAGTTAGGGGACCCCGATACCCACGACTAAGCCGGGTTTTTTTTATGTCCCATAATCAATAATAAACTATAGTACCTATGGAGATAGAGCAATTCACACCCAAGCTTTTATATAATCCTTAATATCGTAATGTGATTTTTCTATAAGCTTTCGTTTTATAAAACCTTTAAACTTATTGATAGACATCTGCAAGATCAGTGATTGAATGAATCAGTTACTAATTTTGTGCAGCCTACTAAACGGTAATAGAAGTTTACTTTTACTTCTAATGTTCACTGCGTTACAGTCCATTTTTTTTTTTTTTGAAATGATTAATATTTTTATGGACATACATTCAATTTTCATATATATTATATATTGGTTTGGTGACATAAGAAGTCAGCTGGTTAACTCGCACCCGACATAAGCGAAATCGGTTAAAAGGTGAATGAAATCCCTTTGGCTGATATCATATCAGGCCGACACCTGTTTGAGTAAAGTAACGGTGTGATGATTAGGGTGGCCCTACGTCCGTATTTAAAAGGACATGTATAGTTATTATATTTACTTTTTTTTTTATCCATCACAAGTTTACCCTTGACGACAATCTCCCCTGAGGGTAAGAGATGATGTAGTATAAGATGGTAGTGGGCTACCCTGTTAAGGGTATGGTAGACCCATACTCCTAATTGGTTTCTACGCGACATCTCGTCGGAACGTTTAATCGCTTGGCGACACGTCTTTGTCGGTAGGGTGGTAACTAGGCCCAACCAAAGCCACATACCAGACCAGACTCAAGCCGGGAATCGAACCCAGGAACTCCAACTTTATAATGCGACAGCGCACACACTGCACCACGGAGGTCGTCAAAATCAAATCATGCCCTATTGCTGCGCAAAGCTTTTCGCTATATTTAGAATCTCATAGCGTGGTGGTAAGTGAATGGCAATGACATCAAGGGCTAACTTGTAGAGTATAAAAAAAAACTACTTGTCAATAATTCTGTATGTCAAATTTCAAATTCAAAATAATCTTTATTCAAATAGTCCTTAAAAGGGCACTTTTGACGAGTCAACAATTTACATAGTAGTTATTTCATGGTGATAACTATATTCGTAAACTTAAAACTAAAGCTATGAGGGTTTCAAACGCGCCCCGGTCTAAGAAGAAGCACACAACAAACTTAGCCGGGACGGTATGGTCGTCCTTATCAAGCTAGTTGTGTGTGTGTGCAGTTTACCCGGCCGGCGCGTCGCGGCGTGGGTAAATGATCTCATTTGCAACTCGTTTGGGGTTCCCACACAACACGCCCGAGTTTGCTCAGGGGCTACATACGAATGTATCCACCTTTAATCCTGAGCTGAGCTTTAATTAATTCTCACGATGTAATATATCGAAGCGGTGATAGCCTAGTTAGGTTAGGGCGTCAGCCTCCTAATCAGAGGTCGGCAGTTCGAATCCGGGCACCTCTAACTTTTCGAGGTTATGTGCGTTTTAAAAAAATTTAAATATCACTTGCTTCACCGGTGAAGGAAAACATCGTGAGGAAACCTGCACGCCTGAGAGTTCTCCATAATGTTCTCAAAAGCGTGTGAAGTCTGCCAATCCGTACACGGCCAGCGTGGTGGACTATGGCCAAACCCTTCTCATATTGAGAGGAGACCCGTGCTCTGTAGTGAGCCGGCAAAGGGTTAATCATGAATATATATGAAAACGTTGCGGCCGCATCTCGAAAAATCGGTTACGTCTCGTTCAGCCGGATATACCTTGGTAAGGACGAAGAAATAAGCACAGACTCATAGAAGAGTATAGTTTATATCATCATCATCATGATCAACCCATTGCCTGCTCACTACAGTCTTCACGGCACGGTTCTTCTCAAATTATGACAAGGGTTGGGACATAGTCTACCACGCCGACCATGTGCGGATTGGCAGACTTCACATGCCTGTGACAAGAGAACATTTCGGAGAACTCTCAGGCATGCAAGTTTCCTTACGATCCTTCACCGTTAAAGAAAGTGATATTTGAATTGCTTAAAAACACAGACAAGTTGGAGGTGCGCGCCCGGATCGAAGCCCTAACTCGATTTGGATGCTGGCGTCCTAACCAATAGCTCATAATTTATATGTATAATTAATAGGTAATAGAATCGTATATTGTAATAAGTGTTGGGTGGGACACCGTTCAGAGGATTACGAATGTTGAGCTTTCAAATTCATAAAAGCGACCCCAAATCAGAACGTGTACGTTTAGTAGACCTCTCAGGTCAGAGGACCTGACACCTGTTTGAATAGTGTAACATCGAGCGACTCAGGAGTCACAAGAAAGTTTAGAAATATATACAAAATGCCTAGATATGTCTAGCACTGTTGACATATAATATAGTAAGTTAAGACAGCTGTGATATATGATTCCTAAGAAATAAGGTTTACTAGTCAAGCGCAAACTTGTCAATAAATTCTCAATATCTCGACACGAATTCTCTGAATAAATATCAAAGAAATGTCTCCTTAACACGCATACACGATACGTATATTGGTGTGTTAGCATTTTATAATCGCTAATATCGGTAATTAATATTCGTGACATAACTGGTTTGCACGCATGGTCGGTAACAACTTGTCTAGCCATATAACCGTTGGTTTTCTAGATTCTTACGTCGACATTTTACCCGATTGTATTTTCTCTAGACTTAAAAGTTGTTTTACTCACGGATAACTGGCCGGGTTTGAACCAATACTGCTATTGGAATATCGAAAAGATAGCTGTCAACATAATTTTAAGTGGCATTTGAGATGGTGAAAACAAAAAGAAAATTTACCTGGCTAAGTTAGTTGTGGGCTTCTTCTTAGACCGGGGCGCGTTTGGAACCCTCACAGCTTTAGTTTTAAGTTCACGAATATAGTTATCACCATCAAATAGCTACTATGTCAATTATTGACGCGTCAAAAGTTTAAAGGACTATTTGAATAAAAAATATTTGAATTTGAAATTGAATATTATCAACTATTTATTTATTTATTTGTATTTATTTAATTAATTAAGACATCCAACATGCTACAGAAAATACACTAAATACTATAAAATACATATGAAGAGGAATTGTACAATACTGCAGACCGACTTAGAAGTTGCCACAACATGCTTAAAAACTTAGAGAAAAAAAGATACAACTAGTCGATGCCCGCGAATTCATCCGCGTAGATTTGGGGTTTTTAAAAACTCCTATGGAATATGCCACGTTTGTATTTGAAGATCATTATCTCACGGCTCATTCCTGTTCCCGTTTCTGTTTTCGCGCCCATTCCCAAAATATAAGTCGAATTTCGAGGGTATTTGCTACGGCAAACTGAAGCTATAGCCTAGTTCATAGACGTGAAGTTCAGTTTTTCACAAATCCCGCGGGAAATGTACTGGGAAATGTTACGGGATAAAAAGTATCCTATGTCAGTCTCCTGGTTCAAAGTTAGCTCCTGACAAATTTTAAGCCAAATCGGTTCAGCTGTTCTAGAGTTAAAAATAGTGTAAACTAACACGACTTTCTTTTATATATTTTAGAATTTTCTTTAAAGGAATCATGAACTCTTACACTATAAGGGTAATCAGCTATACTTGAGTTAAAAATAGTGTAAACTAACACGACTTTCTTTTATATATATTAGAATTTTCTTTAAATGAATTATGAACTCTTACACTTCTACATTATACCAGCAAATATCCCATATTAGCTTTGTTCACCCCCGTGTAAAGCACGTAACGAACTTAATCCCAGTTATTGAAGTGGGTCATAATTAACAGGTTTATATGCTTTTCATTAAATATAATTAGTGAGTGAAATCTTAATGAAGATCCGAAGTTTTGTACAAAATCATTTGACGTGTACAAAGAGGAGATGAACCATTGTCCGCGCTAATGGCGGGCCGCTCAAATGATGAAATTACATCCAGAATGGGGTATTTTCTCAAATCTGTGCCGTATTAATGAGACACGCGATTTAGCAAACCAAATTTTTTTTTTATACACTACAAGTTAACCCTTTGACGGCTATCTCACCTGGTGGTAAGTGATGATGCAGTCTAGGATGGTAGCGGGCTAACCTGTTAGGAGTATGGTAATCCCAAGCTCCTAGTTGGTTTCTACGCGACATCGTGCCGGAACGCTAAAATCGCATGGCGACACGTCTTTGTCGGTAGAGATGTAACTAGCCACGGCCGAAGCCTCCCACCAGACCAGACTCGAGCCGGGAATCGAACCCAGGACCTCCAACTTTATAATGAGACAGCGCACGCACTGCGCCACGGAGGTCGTCAAAATATATAAAATAGACTGACACCGTATAAAAAAAGTTGTCCTCGCGCGGAAATATTCAAACTGTATAGTTATGAACAGAACGTTAATTTTAATTAAAAAGAAGAAACTGTCCTGTCTTCTATAAAAAATCAATATTTAGTCTAGTTTTAATTTAGAACAAAACGCGACAACAATGCGCGAAAATCCATTATTCACATCTCATCGTTTTTTTTTTTAAGTTATACCTACTCGTAAATTTTAAATTGATTGATTTTAATTATTTGTTTTTATAGATATGTGAGAAATAGGTGCAAATTTAGTCCTAGTTTCACCTCTAGAAAATAGACGTGTATTAATAACACTAGGCGATATATGAAACACGCTTGCAAATTGTAGAACTAATTCCAATCTACGGTCGCTGTGTCGCGATAAGGCTGCAAATAAGTGTACGTATTGCCTACACTGTGTTAGTATTTTATTGTATTGGGTTTTTTTTTGCAAAATAGTTCTCAGTCCGACATTCGTTCTTCTGTGAGCACGTTTAGCAGACAAAGCGAGTTTAAAAGTTCAATCTCACCAATCCGCATGCATTGTTAGTAAACAGGGTACTAATCTAGTTAATTCACATCTATCTAGTTCAGTGATTCTCAATTTTTTTTTTTGCGGCACATATTTAACGATTTCAAAATTTGGCGGCACACAAAGAAAAAGGTAAAAATTATTTACTTACAACACACTGCATAAATAGTTTATGACAGAAATTTTAAATACACGAAATAAACTAATATATACTACAATAATAATTAAACGATTATTAAGGGATTAATTATTAATTATTATATATTTGCAAAATTTGGCGGCACACTTTTGAAATTAGTGCACAGTGGTTGAGAATCACTGATCTAGTTAATAGTTGTAAGATCAAGTAGAACCTTTTCTTGTGTTTTTTTTTAATAGTTTATAGTATGTAAATAAAATAGTCGTCTTAGTGAAAATAAGGTTGTAATTACATGTTGAGTTAGACCTTAAATGGGGTATACTATGTCAGTTAAAGATATTATGTTAAAAATTGTGCTATACTATATAAGTCAGCACTCGCATTGTATACAACGTGGGCTTCCTAATAAATATTTTTTTTTTTATTATTTTTATACACTACAAGTTAGCCCTTGACGGCTATCTCACCTGGTAAGTGATGATGCAGTCTAGGATGGTAGCGAGCTAACCTGTTAGGGGTACGGTAAACCCACACTCCTAATTGCTTTCTAGGCGACATCGTACCGAAACGCTAAATCGCTTAGCGACGCGTCTTTGTCGGTAAGGTGATAACTATCCACGACCGAGACCTCTCAGAGCAGACTCGAGCCGGAAATCAAACCCAGGACCTCTAACTTTATAATGCGACAGCTCACGCATTGCGCCATGCAGGCCGTCAATTATTTGTAGCTAGTTAATTTAAGCAAGCAAGAGAAACAAGTTTAAATCGTAAGGACTCATCTGCCGGTTAGTCGAGGTTTTTGTTCTATTCGACCTCAATAACCCTTTTACGGGTTTAGACGCGGTTTTCCTTTTGCCACTTTCGAAGTTCTCAGCATAAATACATTTACTGTATGGGTATTATCTAATTCTATACAGAAATCTACGTTGCCAACCCTCCTAGGGCTGGCAACTTTTTATTATTTATAAACCAGTCATGTGTACATATAAAAACTCTTTCTTCTGAAAAAGATGAACAAATGAGACGAAACCCAATGGTTTCAATTTCGTAGACTTAGGATTACTAAATTGATATGTCTAATTAGATAATTTCAATTATTGTGATTCATGAAAAAAGTTATAACTATTTAAGACGTCAAATTTATGTAGGTACTTACAACCGCATTAAAAACATATTTAAGTTGAGAAGCCAGTAGCTGCAGCCACATCCTTTGTGGCTAGGTACCTACCCTGTATATTTATGACCACCCAAAAACACTCACTTATATGGATTGAAATTTAAAAAAAACTACCTATAAGCACCAAAATTCTGTGCGGTTTTGTTCTGTTCATACACTGGAATAAGACTATGGCGTCAATATAACATTTTTCAATAAAAATCGTCAACGTTACTTGTAGAAGGTGTAATTTTCATTACTCGTTTCATAGCTCGATCCACTTTTCCTAAGTTAGGTCCTAATCTAGGAAATGTCACTTCAGAAGTAAACACATTAATCAGCATTTGGTCAAGCTCGAGGAGCTTCAGTAAGAACTGGCGCCAAAGGTTATTTAGTAGGCTGTCTATGGATTTTATTGATTATACTTTTAAATCACATAAATATAGTATGTAATCTTAATCAATATTATTAGTTTAATGGACAATGAACGAGTTGGCCAGGATTATATTTTGGCCAACCCATCTACCTACTTTTTTAATTATTATTAAAATACCCGTGGCACCCAGGCTCTACGAATGAAAATATAAAGATGCCATCTTGGCTGCCGTCTCTCAAAGCACAGGTTTTGCTAAAAAGGTTTTTGAATTTGAATAAACCGTCAAAAGCACAAATTCATAAAACAGCTTTTAATTTAAATAAATAAAAAAAATAACCTGTAAAGATTTGATCTCGTCTCCCAAGTTCCAAATCTAATGTCCAATCAGAATCCAGTTCAAAACACAAAATCACAAGTGCCACAGTCCACGTTAACTGACCGTAAAAATTTAAATTACTTGTAACTTTTGCACAGAAAAAAAACTATGCATTACCAAACTCATAGTTTTAAGAGTAACATGTTAAATATCTAAAGTCACTACAAAAGTTTTGAATCCACACAAAACTATTATAAACAATGAAAGTAAGATTTATTTGAGCGATCGCGTCTATATACAAGACGATGCAACACGTGCGCTACTCAAGCGGTTTCTAACTGGACTGGGGAAAAATGGCGCCGGTCGGTTTGCTTGCACCGTCAAAGATCATGCGTGAATTCACAGGTGAGTTACCAATCGAGTTGACTTTTCTTTAAATTATGCCCAACAGTTTTTTATTTTTCATAAATGAGAAATTATTTAACTGAACGGGTGTAAATTATGATAAACAAGAAGACTTTAATAATATTTTTATTTAACTAACTTCTTACTGTTAAGTGTTAAAATAATTATAATAATTGAACTTTGAAATAGGTATCGTGTAATGTATTTTTTCAAACAACATTCGAGAAAATTATCTTTACAATTAGGTAGGTTATAAAACATCGGAATTTAAACTAGTAGCTACGTATACGTTGCAAATTCAACTGTTTAGTTACCTATTAATTTTGCCAACTAAACAATCTACGGTCAAATTATAGATCTGAGATTTACTCAGGAGCTAACTTACAAATAAACTACGTATTTACTATGTAGTCAAGGTAAATAAGAATCATCAAATTTTTTGATCCATCTGTCTGTATACTACTCAAAAACTATTTGAGGTTCCTAGGAGGGGGCAGGTACATGAAACTTGGATATACTGAAAATGAAAACCAATATTCTCTTATTGCTACCTACAAAAATTTTAAGATCATTAAACTTTTTCACAGTTCACATTTAAATACCATAATAAAGACTTCAATTCCCAACCTATTATTATTTATTATATTATTTTTTTTTATATTTTTTTTATATATACATATTATATTATTTTTGATCGGTTCCCGAGTCGAGCCGAAATGTATTGTATTTTCTGTTCCGAAATTCTTAGTACAATCCCGGAGGAAAGCAAACTGGCGCTGCACATCCTGACTTTTTTTTATTTTTTTTATTTGCCACAACTTAGCCCTTGACAGCAATCCCACCTGATGGTAAGTGATGACGCAGTCTAGGATGGTAGCGGGCTAGCCTGTTAGCCTGCTTAGCCGGTATGGTAAGCCCACACTCCTAATTGGTTTCTACGCGACATCGTGCCGGAACGCTAAACGCTTGGCGACACGTCTTTGCCGGTAGGGTGGTAACTAGCCACGGCAGAAGGCTCCCACCAGACGAACGACTTGGAGTGCACGATAAGCAACAGTCGTTCCTGTTGCATCTTAACGATCTAAATCGTTTAAATCTCGAACCCGTATCGCAGTAGCGTCGTAGATATTATACGCACCTTTGCATATGAGACGGGAGATCTATGCTCTATGGAGCACTTAACCAATTATCGTTCAGAAACATTAGGTATTGTGACATAGTAAGAAACATCGCGTTGATGTCTTTTGTAGTAAATGCGCATTCCGTTTTGTTTCTCTTACTTATATCGATTTGACGGATCCGTTGCCAAAATGCTTAAACAAACCCTCAGGCCGCCTTACCACCGGAGACTTACGGCTGTAGCTAGCTCGCCAAACAGCCCGGTTTCGTTGTGGACACCAGTAGGGTTAGCACAGCAAAAGACAGTCCGAAAAAAAGAAAAAAGTGTGAGTGTAATGGAAGGTAAGTCATATATAGTAGGTAATAGTGATGTAACGAATGTTGGATTTATCACATTCGCGAATGCGAATGCGATTGCGAATATTTATCTTCAACATTCGCGAATGTGAATGCGAATGAGAATATTTTAAAATTTCAAAAAAAGCGCCTGTAAAATGTTTGACAGGTTTGACGTTTCGTGTCGGCCATGTTTAAATTGAACATAGTCGAGCCGATATTGGTTAATTGAATGAATTTAGTCACAGAAAGTTCATTCTAAAAGTTTTGTTTTGTTTTAAGGTTAGTTTTGTGTTATGTATCAAATTTAACTGATATTTTAATACCGAAAAACGTTCGCTAAATATTAGCATAATTTTTGCGAATGCGAATGCGAATGCGAATATTGAAAAATATGCGGATATTCGCGAATGCGAATGCGAATGCAAATATCCGTTACATCACTAGTAGGTAAGGTATGTGTATTGTACTTGAGCCGGTATACTATGCGGTGACAAACTACTAAGACTTCAGCTTCCGTTTTGAAGGAACCGAGTTCGATCCCCGGATGCATCCCTCTAACTATTCGGAATTGTACAAAAATAATAAATTAAATATAAAAGTTTTAATGATGAAAGAAAGCATTGTAAGGAAACTTTGCATGCCTATGATTTGGCTAGTATAGTGGACTACGGTTACAAGCCTTCTCATGCTTAGAAGAGACAAACGCCTTGGAATAGGGAGGTAATGGGTTGATAATAATGAATGTTCTATAATGATGCGCTTTGTACGAGGTAGCTTGCGCACGCGCGCTGATTACCTATGTGGGAGGTATGCCGACTCTCAGCTTAGCTCGATACTTGATATCAGAATAGATACAGCATTCGCGCATCCCTAGCTGGCATCCTGAGGTCACATCGTTTTCCGCATTCGATAAGTAGGTATGTGTTTATTATGTCTGGGAAGAATACATTGGGTACCCCAGCAAATCCAGCGAGTGGGACATGCTGTGGTGGTTTTTAGTTCGGATACCTCAACGATAAAGGGGGGGGGGGAGCCCCACATAACCTCCGTCTTGCCCAACGGATGGAGGTAGCCATAAAGCTTTTCCACCACAGAAAAAAAAGGTATGTATTTATTATAACTGCCATATTTTCATTATTTAATTTCCAATCACGTTAAAAAGTAGTAGTTGCAACCAAGCGATATAGCTTCATATCAACAGCGCCAAAGGGAATTGGCGAGTTTTACACCTATAATAAGATTAGTAGAAATGTAGAAAATCTTTGGTAAAAATTCGACCGCTGTCATAGCTTATTTTAAAAATCAAAAAACAAATAGGTATAATATCTTTTCTAATGCACAATAAAGTTTGAATAGTTTTTTTTTAAATATTACTCTACGTTACGTTCCTTTATATACTCTTTGGTTAGCCCGAAATATCGGTACCACATCGGTACCTACTACCTACTTACTGGGTTCTAACAAATTCTGGTCTCGCAGTTCGCAGATAGTAAATCTAAATTGGCATCCTCTACCTACCAATTAACGATTTCGTTTACTCCACCTATGCGTCTCGGAGAACTTTCAAAAAGAATATACCTAATAGTTAACTAAGATTTGAAGCACTTTTACATTTTAGCAGTCAGTCCCGGTTTTTATCAGTAGCACCTGATATTATAATAGACTGCATTTGAGCATAGAAGGCGAGTCTAAATCACTCTCCGCCCAATCCCATCTTTTCAACTATTGATGTTGAGGTTAGATTTGAAATAATAGGTAAGACTAAGAGCGTTTCCACATTATCCGATCCGATATCGGGGCAAGTAAAATGTATGAAATATGTACCTGCCTTTAAAAATTGTCCGTTCCGATATCGAATATCGAAGCCGACACCGATATGCTGGCGGCACCATCGGACGCCCGTGAGCCGTCGGGCGATAATGTTTGTATGTGTGCCATACGTGTATCTAAATTGTCTCTGTGTGCGTAGAGCCTGATGCGCAGCGATTGCTAAAAAGAGTATAAAATGCTCCCTCTAAATATATAGCTTCCATAATGGGATGTATCAAATACTGTCTGTGGAAAGATCTTTTTTTGCGTCTCAAATAGATACAGCAAATTAAGTTTTCTATTCTGCCATGATGACCTGCCCGCACTAAGCTATCGAAGAAATGGCCGTATCGGAACAATTTTGTCGGAAATATGTGAAAATAGCACATATCGTCGTTCGACACCGATATCGGATCGGATAATCTGAAGACGCCTTTACGGTGTATTTATTCGAATTAAATGCCTCGTTTATTTGTTACAGATCCTTCTCACTGCGTCTCTTACTGTGTGTCTATGCCTGATTCTCTAGTCAAGCTAAAAGCTATTAAGTACCTACCTATATTGATTGGGATTCTGCTATGAAATTATCAAATCAGCCTGAAAAAGCCCGCCGCGTTGGCTGGTTCAGTATGTTGTCATCACTAAAATTTTACGCAGAATAAAAGCTACCTCGCTGCTAATGATATAACAATGAAATGAGTTAAAAGTGGCAGTAAAATTATACACATTTTAATTTTAACTAAGTTATATTAATTATATACAAATATATACATACTAGAATTATGAACACAATTAATAGTCGATTATAATACACGCAAAATTAGTCTCAAGTTGAAACATGGCAGTTTGGGGAGGGAATGAGTCCTGCCGAGTTTTGAGTTTTATACTGCACACAAATGCTACTTTCATTTAAATCAGACAAATTGTTTAGCTCTCACCATTCTAGGTATGAAATAGAAATATATCCTAGGAAGGTACTTATTTTATCGCTAACTTTATAAATGAATAGGTAAAACAATTTAGAATTACTTTGAGTAAGTAGGTAATATGGGTAATATTTTTGCAACAGTTCACACACACCTTGACATTGCAATGCAAAATCCTCCTACAAATAACTATGTATAGACAATTTCACACTGACCAGCCAGTCCTAAATATTTGCAGATCTATTGTTACTTTGAATATCTATATTCTATTCTGAATCCAGTTATCAGGAAAATGGTAGGTAGCATAATAAAAATAAAAATACATTAGTAGAGATTGTCTAAACTGAAATGACGCGCCCCACTACTTAATTAGTGTATTTAAATGTGTGAGTGCAAATAAAACAACAACACTTCATCTGTGTGGGAGCGTCGATTTATCAGTAAACTACGATCTCTGAGTGCACAAGACGGTTGACTAGTTGGGTAATAAATCCGATAACGCTCGCTCTATTGAGCAACGCCGTCCCATTGTATGAAACAATACGTCCTCTCCTCTCGCGCGTTTAATATTAACTAAACTAGTTGGACAACAAATCCGAGAATAACGTTTCTTAGCAAGTATACAACTGAGCGACCAATTATAATACCATGTTTATATGTATTGCGTTCATATTTGAGTTGGGCTTGTGTGAGTAAATGCAGAGGTGGGGCGCGTCATTTCGGCTTAGACGAACTCTATCCCCTTGAGGCCGTGAAAAATATTTAAGAACCTGTCCACTACCCATTAAAAGATAATCCTCAATAGACATTCAACTTTGAACATTACTTCTTTTATTTATTTGCAGAAATATTATATAAGCTAGTTTGGCTTGCCATAACTTAGTTATTTTTAACAATATAAAAATAATTACAAAACCTTATGATTTTTTTTTATTTCTAAGGTCAATCAAGTGGGAGCTTCATTGGGAATTTATAAAAAAACTGGGAAGAATACTGATTGCTTCATACTTTAAACTTATTCTGTGGTATAATTCAACAAATAGAGTCCTCTTTTATTCAGTTACTGCAATTTGAGGCAGACCATTGGTTTCACTTTTAACAGCGAGAGAGTTTGTCTTTGATTCTGAGCCTACTAAATGTTTCACTTTTAAATGCCTTCTAACAGAGTCCCTTTTAAAGAACATTGTATCACACTGTGGACAGCCAAATTTTTTTTCTGAATAATGTGTCCTTTGATGCATCGCAAGCTTTTCATCTGTAAGGAAGAATCTACCACAAACTGTACATGGTACATTTTTATTGCCATGTTTACTCCTATGGTTCTTAATAGCATATTCCTTGTTACTAGTGAAATCGCACAGGTCACATTTAAATGACTTCTTGCCATGCTTCCAACGTTTATGATTACACAGTTCTGAAATGGTGTAAAAGGTAGATGCACATTTTTCACATGCATAACTCTTTGAGCCACTATGCCTCTTCATATGTTGCGGGTATGTTAACTTGGTGACAGTTTTGTGACACACAGGACATTCCACATTGGTATGGCTCTGTAGATGTCGGCTTACTTTTCGACGTCCTTTGACAAACTTGCCACAGAAGTGGCATGTCATTTGAACTATGTACATCTGGTGAGCATCTTCTTGGTGGCCTTGAAGAGAACTTTGTTGTGTGTATGTTTTCATGCAGATGTTGCACTGATATGGTCGATCACCTGTGTGGGTAACAATATGAGCTGATATATCTTTGGCCCTTTTACTAGAGTAGTTACATTGTTTACAACAAAATATTCTCTTTCTTCCCAAACCTTCCACATTGACATTATTATGTCTAGCAATTTCACAACTCTTAGATTTATTTTTCTTGTGCACATGGAATGCTCTGTAGCTCTTAAACATTCGTTTGCAAAATGGGCATACCAACGAGGAAAGCATATGCGCTTTTTTCCAATGAACTTTCAATTTACATTTAGATTTGAATGAACAGCCACAGTCGTCACAAATCAGCTTCAGGTCTATAGCTCTACTCTTAAAATCTGTTTTCGGCCCTATTTTTTTATCTGTTTCCGCGTCAACTAATTCAATGGGATGAATGCAGAATTGTTTCTTACACTTCTCTTCTTTAACATCTTTCTCAGGTTCTAAATCTAGGAGAGAATCGAAGTTGTCATCACTATAAGCGTCATTGTATTCTTCTTTTATAGGTTCACCAGCAGCATTCTCTCTTTTCACTGGGGACTTTTCAACTTCCGCAGAAAATACTTCTACTTTAACAACTTTAGATCGTAATATAGCATCTGTAGCTTCACATTTCTCTTTGAAATCTATTGATGATTTGAGTAGTGTATAGCAAGAATTACATATTTTATCAGGAAAACCGTCGCTCAGTCTGATATTAAGATTGGTTATATTATTAATGAATTCGTATAGGACAAAATCGTGGTATTTCTCAGACAAAGGCACACAGTCATCGTGTTTTGTATCTAAGCACACTCTACATAAATCATATTTTTTACTCATTGTATCACTCGTTGTTTGTTTGTTAATTTGAGAGAAATCTAAACAAATTGTAACATTTTATTTTGTTGATGTTGTTCATGGTAGGTTGACACTTGACATTAATATTTGATATGACACTTGACACTTGTCACTTTTTAATTTCACTGTGCCGACCACAGAGAACTTTGGTGTGTTTGTTGGTACAGCCAAAATTTCATTCAAATATTGCACTTGGAACACCATATTATCTCATAACTGATATCTCATAATATTAATAAATGAATAAAAACATCTAATTCATTTGCATCTATGACTGCCGCAATTGAATACACTTATTTTTATCTTTTATATTACTGTTGACTTCATGCCATCAATAAAAAATGAGTAAAGATTAATATACATAATATACCACAAAAAAGGGGTTTTTCTCGGTATTCTTTCTTCGGTTGTAGTTAGCTAGACTCATGAAATATTCACAGAATGTTTAAATATTTGAGAGGGCTGTGATTTCAAAACATACGCAACCAGTAGAGGAAGAAGAATTTTTCTTTGAGTTGTCGCGAGTTGTAAGTGCCTAATTTAAAAGGACGTTAATAAGCTAAGATAAAAAGTTAACATAAAAAAATTATTTGCGTATTAAGCTTATTATAGTCCTGGTAGACTATAATAAGCTTAATACGCAAACTTATATAAATTGTAAAGTAGCTGCAGATATCTATAACAAAGTAAAAGATATTCCTTTTTCTCCACCTTGTCCATGTTTCCCAAAACTATTTTTATTAAACTTTATATTAGAATGCGGATTTTTTATACTTTAAAATTTAATAATAAAGCATTTCGTACGTCTCAGTCGAAGCGAAAATATTTCGGAAGGCGGTCGCAAATTCATAAGACCGATTTGTTATTAAATCATTTATAAACAAGGTTTTTAATTAAATCTAACAATCAAAAAACATAACGCATTTATTGAACAAATCTTCTTTAAATCACAAAGTACAATCCACAAATTACTGGTATAATTAATGAACTGGTCGGATATGTATCAGCACTAATAAGCTTTGTAGCCTGTTCGAGTATTTCCAAAATCTTTACTATTTCTTTGCCCACTTTTTCTTCATTTGCAGTTAAATAGTCTGGTGCCTGTATTAATTTTCTACATACTTATGCCAGAACATCGGATAATTGAAGAATTCTAGACACAATGTAGAATCTGCCGTTCCATCGTGTAGATACTTCTCGTATCAACTTTGGAGTGGTATTGGGATTTGGGACTTCTTTCTTGCTGTTCTGCTTTAAGCGCTCGCCACCCTACCGGCGAATTTTTAAAAAACTTAACAATAAACTTACATTTGTTTTCCCCATTAAAGAAAATATAAACTTGGTCGACTTTGTTGTTTGAATACATTATTGATGAAACATTAGTGAATCCAAAACTAATCGGTTTCAGTAAACATAAACTGGTGTTTATCGGTTTTTACAAAACCGTTTTTTTTAAACCGGTTCACATCACTAGGTTAGTAATGTCTTTATGTTGTGTCAAATAATGACACTTATTACAAATGTTGAAATGACATTCATAAGCGACTATACCAGTCAAGTCAATTTGTACCTTCGAATTTCGATCTTGATTATCTTATCTTCATTATGTACATAGTAGTAGCTCGCGCGCTTCGATATTGAGTAAAACTTAATGATTGAATGTTCCTATTGTAACATGATCATAATTCTTCACAATCAATAGTTAATATAAACTAATATTACAAATTTACTAATACATCTCATTCTGAGGGGTCATATTAACCGTGATTAACAAAGGGGTACCTAGTACCTACCCCTTAGTATGTATTTGTATCTTGTAAAACCGGTACTTTGAAAGTAATTTAATGATTCGTTTGGATAACCAATGTAAAGAACTATATTTGCAAGCTGTGGTGATTGATTGATAAGCTAGCATTAAAACCTTTTCATTTGCAAAAGCTAGAAACTGAAAATGTGAAACTCGCATACATTCTACTAACTACTAAGACTAAGAGGAAGCTTCCATCAAAAATGATCTCTGATGACCTACCTGGCGCAGTAGCAAGTGCTCTGGTCTCATAAGTGGGAGGTCCAAGTTCATTAAATATCATAAAATCTCCTATAACAGACTACCTACTGCTATGCCATACTATCCCATGCCTGCTGCTCCTCTAAGATAATATGCTATCAGTGAAAGAGTTATATCATCAGAGAGGCGCCTTAAAGAAAAAATTAACTGCACTCTCTGCTTTTGTTGACTCTTTTGAAAATCAAACTAGAGACCATTTTAACAAAGTTGAATTAAGTAATAGAATAAAAAGTGCACCCAAATTATTACAGCAATTCAAAGATATTGAAACAAAGCTAGAAGAACTGCTTCCCGAGATATCTAAAGATGAACAGAAAAATGAGAGAAAGTATTTTGAGAAAAGATATAACTTGGTCTTAGCTAGAGGCAAGTGTATGTTAGAAAGGGATTCTATTCCATCACATATCTCATCCAACTCACAGAATATAAAGCTGAGAAAAATGGAAGTACCCACCTTTGACGGTTCATACAAACAGTGGATTAAGTTCAAGGATCCTTACAGTACGCTCATTCATGCCTCAAATACATTAACCAACATTCAGAAGTTCCATTACTTGAAATTGTTGTTAAAAGGATCTGCTGAATCAACAATTAGTTCGTTAGAAATTACATCACAAAATTACCCCATCGCATGGGAGATGGTCTTGATCAAATACAATAAAAGATTTTTTGTGCAGGAATGCCTGGGAGCTTTATATGGTATAGAAAAAATTATTATAGCATCTCCGGAATTGTTACGAAATTTGGCTGAAACTGTGGAGGAAAATCTACACTACCTTAAATTATTGGGTGAACCCGTACAATACTGGGACACAATGATAATATTCATGGTCGTGTCTAAATTAGACTGGGACACTAGTCAAAACTGGGAGAAGTGTAGATCTAATATATCAAAAGTAAAAGTGAAGGATTTGCTAAAGTTTTTGAGGGATAGTGCTAATAGTTTGGAAGAAACATTTGGACAAACAATCTATTATATATCCCCTATGTTCCAGGTATAGAAAATAAATGAAGGAACAAATTTATAAAGAAACAAATAACGAAAAAACAATATATTAACAATACACAAATTGTTGAATGGTTTTTAGTATGGAAATGACTTTGTGTGTTGCGTTATTTGAGATCTAAAGAACTTGCAGTGTAATTAAGACATTTACCATTTTAAGCCTATTGAACGAAGTTTTTATTTCGTGACAATTAGTTGTTAGGAATACATATATAATTTAAAATAAAACTTAGATTAATTTAAAACTAAAAATCTTAAAAAATAAATAAATATTTAAGCCTATTTATATTTATGATGACAGACGGATAACATTTGTTCTTTACATACAAGATATCATTATTAATTAATCATACGGAAAAATTTTATAGTTTAAAAATTTTATTTAAAGTATGCTGTGCAATTGGATTAGATATTTTATTTTTATCTAATTGTGTTAGTTCTATTTAATTTTTATTAATTTATTAAAGAATATTGAGAAAGCTAGATTTTGAATTGGCTCAAGTAGGGTTGGTGGAAAGAATTAAAGGCAAGTATGTATCCTCAGTAGCTATGCTTCAATTTTAATATTTATTAACCAGCCTACCCTTCAATGCATTATTGAAATGAATACAATGTACTTTTTTATTTTAAATACACAGCTATAAAAACAATATACTGTGGTAAAAAAAAAAAAAAACAACAAACAATGTTGATTGAGATAATTTTATTATTTAGAGACAGCTATCTGATATATGGGACATACATAAGAATCTTTTTTCTCATTCGCATGTGCTTCACCATTCTACTAATAATATTTATTAGTTTGAAAAATATATATTTAGATGTGAAAAATTGTGCATCTGATTGTATGGATTTTTGTAATTGTATCAGCAAAAACTGATTTTGATTTGAAACCCCAATAACAATAAACAAAATAGGCTATAATTTATAACAATATTTAGTTGATTGGCCAAATAACATAATTATTATAATATAATTGTTGTTAATAAGATAATTGTCAAATAAGTCAAACTACTGCTTTGTGAGAGTTATTTTGGTGTGCTGTGTATAAACTGTTATATATGAATAAAATGTATGGGGAGTTTGCATGTTTTCTCATAAAGAATATGTTAAAAAATGTGTAAAATGATTTTTTGTTACGTTCAATAGTGTAATATGACACCTAATAAACAGTTGCATTATGAATAGAAAATAGACCTACTATTAACACCAAATTAACTATCAATAAATCTTTCACCTTCTTCATTGCAGGAAGTAGAAAAGTTCCAAAAAACAGAAACTGATAAATAGAAGCAAGTAACAAATTTTCCTTTGTCCACATTTACATTCACTTTTTTGTTTGTTTGATCTATCTACTCGTATTAATCAAGTGGGAAGCTTTCAAGCGATTAAGCGTTCTGGTACGATGTCGCCTAGACACCGACAAGCTGTGGGTTTAATATATCATAACCCTTCTTAGACTGAATTATCCTTTACCACTAGGTGGGATTGCAGTCAAAGGCTCTCTTGTAGTGGAGTGAAACAAAAATAAAGCCTTGTATGTGAGAGAAGTTAGACGGTAAAAAATGATGATGATGATGAACTTTTAGGCTACCAACGAGCCCTCGGGATATCCACCAGCCATACATACTTACATGGGAAAACTAATAAGCAAAGCCTTGAAATAAAAGACGAATGTTTTAAAATAAATATTCTTTTTTATTCTTAGTCAATATTTTTACATCGTCTTAATATATATATCACTTTCGATTTATATTCCTTAGGTCACGTATTTTACAAACTAAACATATTTAGAATTTTTAGATTAAGCCTAGTATCTAAGGGTTTTATGTCCAATACTTTAGATCTAGAATATAATACTACAACATTGTCAGACCTCCAAGATAATTATAAAACAGATACTATAAAGACTAGTATGAACATATTCAATGGTGATAGTAAAAGCATAGTTAAGTAATAGCACAGTTGGATTGATTTGGTGCCTGCACAAAGACAAGCATTTGATAAAACATTTTTGTCGCTGACTTTTAGATTTTTCAATAAGTATTTATCAAACCCCATGTTGTTTTGTCGCAGTACATCCTAATAACAAAGTCCGTAACTTTTAAGAGGGCAACATTACAAGATATTAGCGGGTAAAATGTTAAAATATGACAGCAACATTTAATTCTCTAAAAGGAATGCTCTGTCGCTGACATCTTAGTATTTAACTATTTCATAGTCTCTGTATTGTTTGCTTTCACTTTAAAATTATTAAATTAATTAATTAATGATTAATTAATTTTAATTTACACAATTTAAAAAATTTCGTTCATACACTTAGGCAGTGCGCAGGATCGATTAAATTTTAAGGATGCTAAATTGCTGTAGTGGTCGTAAAACTTACTTTTTGATGTTTTGCTGTTAATACTGTAAAATTATAAAGCCATTTGCTCCATCTTATTGTGAGTAGTGTTTTTATACTGTATTTATGACGTTTTATTTTTTTTATTGAAATATTATATATAGATTCATTTTGACACTTATAATATTACATTAATAAACCAACTTCATATTCTGTCATTTCATTTGAAGCATGCAAATTATTCTTACAAGCATAAATGGTTCATTAATCATTGCACATACAAAAATGCTATAGTAAATACATTCATACATGAACTCAATCACCATGCAATGGAATTGATTAGAAAAACACATTAAAAATTAATGAAGCCTTACAAATCAAACATATTTCACCTCCTTATGCTAGAACAATATATCATTGCCGTCTTACATACCTACTCTTGGAATATTATAGTAACTATACTGAGGCTGCCTGGTTTAAATCTTTAGCTTTCTCAAATGAGGGTAGAACACCAAAAATATAGACTAATAGTTGCCGTCATATCAAATTTTTACTTTAGTTACACTATTAAAATTATGCAACTGAATAAAAAAATACCTTGTCTTTATAAGGCACATATTTTATCAGACCATAGGCACTTATAAAATTTATTTTTATATAATCATCACAAAAAATCTTGGTCCCAAAAAAAACCATAAATTAATTGTTGACTGTACTTGAAACATGGCTGTTACGGTTGTTGGTTAGATTCGATGAATTAACCGCCATTTAGGCATTTCTTAAATTCAGGAGATCGCGAGCCATTTCACGCCACGCTTGAACGTACGAATTTATTAATATAGTTCGTTCCGACAGTGTCGCTTTTACAGCTCGAAGCCCTTCGCCGTACTGAATTAACTTGATAGCTAAGTTGTGTTAAAAATGGTAAAGCACGTATTTTAACAGGTAGTTGGTAGGGTCCAAAGGTGCTAAAATGGCGAACCCCTAGCGAAAAATCAGAAAACCCCCGTTGATCCTCCACTAGATACCTAGCGGAAAATCAGACAAAAGCAGTGACCCTAGATAGATAGATAGTCGGACGACAACAAACGAGTCGCAGGAATCGGGGTACAGATACGTCTCACCGTTATCCACGACCCCCCCCTTATCCCAAACGTCGCCTAAGCCGAGGTTCGGCCTCACAGGAGGCGCCCTTAGGCAGTCGTTCCCTTAGTTTCTTCGAGCCCTAGGGCTTAAAATTTCTTCTGGCAGAGCTTTCCAAAGCTCGCCAAACAGCCCGGTTACGCTGTGGCAACCAATAGGGTTTGTACTGCTAATAGACAGTCCGAAAAAAAATATACAGATACAATAGATTGCAAAATTTAGTTCAGACCTAGCTTTCAGTGATCATGGGTCGATCATGACTTTTCTGTATTTTTTACGTTTTTATTTAAGTAGTATTGAATTGAATATCACTTGAATGTAAACATCGTGAGCAAATCTGCACGCATGAAAGTACTCCATAATTTTAGGCGCATAAACGCTCAATCTGCATTTGGCCAGCGTGGTGGAGTATGGCTATAAGGAACCGTCTCATGCTGAGAAGAGACGCGCGGCCTGTAATGGGTTATTAATGAAGGTAAAATACCTATCACTAGCATAGTTATAGACGTTCATCAGTTGATATTATGAGGGTAGAGTTCAAAGTTCAGTCGACTTTTTAAAAATATTTGCATATACGTTGTATTCGAATTGAACGAACTGAAACTATAGAGAATTCAACACCGTGACGCTATTAAAACGTTTTATTGCAGTGCTTACACTAAAATTACAGTTATTAGATTTGGCTACAATTTTACTTCGGGACCATCTATTAATTACGTGACATATTAAAATAACATAGTGTGTTAATTCGTAAAGTTGCTCTCGTAAGAGTTCTGAGTCAGTTAGAAAATATCTCTATATTGTTGAAAATATTACTGAGTGCAGATGAGATTTTCTACTTATTCGATCGCTTTAAAGTTGACTTCAACTTGTATAGAATCAGATGAGCGCCATCTATTGAGTAAACGAAGGCATTCTCTCGGTGCTATACACATTTAAGTTAATTTTAACGCGATAGAATAAGTCGAAAATCACGCACTCTGCACACTTTACTACGCCGGAATGGTTGAGTTTTGCGTAGGGAGTTGTGTATGTGTGAGTGAATTTCACTTAAAACTTGGGCATATTTTAAAACAGTGTCTATAGACGTTGGTATTGGTGGTAGTTCAGAACTTATTTTGCAAAAAGCCTTAAAAACTAGTATAGATACTATGTTTAAAAGCCTACAGAGCCAATTTTGAAGAGATTTCTTGCGTTACACGGATATTACCTAAGATACTGTAATACGGTGTGTTTAAAACAGTGCTTACATAGATGGCACAATAAATAGTACTTTGCAAAAGACGAGTATATAGTGGCTTACAAAGGCGCTATTTTCATTACGTTTTTTTTTTTTTTTAATCCACTACAAGTTAGCCCTTGACTGCAATCCCACCTGATGGTAAGTGATGATGCAGTCTAAGATGGTAGCGGGCTAACCTGTTAAAACCCACACTCCTAATTGGTTTCTACGCGACATCGTGCCGGAACGCTAAATCGCTTGGCGACACGTCTTTGTCGGTAGGGTGGTAACTAGCCACGGCCGAAGCCTCCCACCAGACAAAAAACTAGAACGTACTAGAGCGATAAGAATCTTAATATCTCGTCCCGTGTAACACAAAAAATTCATAAAACGTAATTAATATACAGCCCCATACTAATTATTATAAAAAAAAAAAACTATTTTACTCATTTCAAAATTCTGATCGTTACTCAATCCGGGGGTTCCTGGTGCGAGCAGTGCGGTACCGGCGACGGCGAGGATTTGAAAGCTCTCGGGAACAAGGAGGAATATGACGGCGGCGGCTCGTATTCCGGCGGTGTTGGGGGTAGGGTCTCGAACAGCTGCTGGGAGGCCGCGGTCACGGTGACGGTTGGGGAGATGTCTATGCAAGATGCCGGTATCGTGTTGAGCGGTGTGTCCGACGGCTTCGAGCGTTTGCAACAGCATTCTGGAAATAGGATATTTTATTTATTTATTTATTCAAAGCGCCACCAACAGAATTATATGCAAAAAAATAAACATATTAAAAACCTTAAGTGCTAGGATATACATATAAATCAATTTAGAGGTAACTACAGCATGCCTAATAACTTAAGTCGACGCTAATATGTCGCTAATAATATAGCATGCAAAATTTTTAGATTAACAAAAAGCAAATAACAAAAAATAGAAAAGTAAACATGTTATATATATATGTATATGTTATGTTTAATATTAGATTTATGAAATATCCACAGAAAGAAAAATTACCGAGTCCGCACTTATTATATATGTATATATGGGTAGCTGTGATAGCCTAGCGGTTAGGATTGGGAGGCCCCAATCACAAGTCGGGGGTTCGACCTCGCACCTCTAACTTTCCGGAGTTATGTGCGTTTTTAGGCAATTAAAATGTCACTTGCTTCAACGGTGAAGGAAAACATCGTGAGGAAAGCTGCATGCCTGAGAGTTCTCCATAATGTTCTCAAAGGCGTGTGAAGGCTGCCAATCCGCACATGGCCAGCGTGGTGGACTATGGCCAAACCCTTCTCATATTGAGAGGAGATCCGTGCTCTGTAGTGAATCGGCAATTGGATGATCATGATGATAACGGTAGCAACTTCGCGTCTCTTAAAATATGCCATCAAAGAAGACGGTATATAGAGTTAAGACTAAAATACAGCCAAAAAAACAAAGCAAACACCGGAGATTACATAAAAAAATAGTATTTTAAAAAAATTACCATAATTATTGATGACTGACCACATATTTCTTGACAAACCTGTCTAAGCCAATTCAATCGAAAAGCAGTATTTTATGATCATAAAAATTCTGCTGCTTTTTAGATTGCCAAAATAGCATTATTCTTAAAGGGTTTTAAGTTGAAATCCAGAAATGTAAGGCTCATTTACTGCAGGTAATTTTGCAAACAGAATATATTTTCCTTTTTGCCAACTTGTATCTAAGCGCCGACGCTGGATCGCTTGCTTCTATCCGACACAAAGCTCACTCACCCCAAGCTAGACAGAACATGAGGATGGTGGCGCAGACCAGCATGCCCACCACCAGGTAGCTCCACGGACCGTAGGGCTTCAGCGCCGCCGCAAACTCCATGAACGCGTTCTGCTTCTGCTCACCCTCGGTTATTTTCACTGGAACGATTCAAATAGATTTGTCAGTGCAAGATACACTTTGGCCTTGAAAGTTATATGTGTAGTAAATCCATTTAACTTCCCTAAAAATGCAAGAAGGAATAATAAAATCTGATTCACTCGTCACTCGAGCGCGAAATTCGGGAAGAGCATAATGAATATGGCACCGAAAATATACTTACAACAAGTTACCAGGAGAACTCGCTGACAGGTCTCTTAATATAAGTATGTTAAAGCACAAATTGAAAGATTTTCTAATTCAAAAATATTACTATTCCATAGCCGAATACTTTGATGATAGATAAATTATGTAGTTATTTTTCTTAATTTTTAGTTTAATTAGTTTAAGTCGGTGCGTAGTAAGAAGCGGTGATAGCCTAGTGGTTAGGGCGTCAGCCTCCTAATCAGAGGTCGGCGGTTCGAATCCGGGCACGCACCTCTAACTTTGCGGAGTTATGTGCGTTTAAAAAAAAAAATTAAATATCACTTGCTTCAACGGTGAAGGAAAACATCGTGAGGAAAACACCTGCACGCCTGAGAGTTCTCCATAATGTTCTCAAAGGCGTGTGAAGTCTGCCAATTCGCACATGGCCAGCGTGGTGGACTATGGCCAAACCCTTCTCATATTGAGAGGAGACCCGTGCTCTGTAGTGAGCCGAGAATGGGTTTATCATGATGATGATTATCATGATGAGTTTAAGTCCTGTCGATGTTAAAGTAATAATTAAGGACACCTAATTAAAAGTATTTTGCACGCCTGTAAAGGCAAAACATGTTTGGTTTCATGTCATATAACTACATCTGTTACCCTGTACCCATGTATTAAGCAAATAAATGAATTTATTATTATTTATGTGGCAGAAAACGCATAATGCGTTGCATGCCCTTAGGGCTTGTAATAGATAGGCGTATTAAAAATGCAGAGCCGTGAATGAAAGCTGTTATGGGACCAAGCTCATCGCCCTGCGTTGTATATAAAATGGGATAAAGTCAAATCATGCGTTTTGTAGCGACGATTATTGAAACAAATAAGTACAGTCAATATGCCAGCTAGTTTAGTAGACAATTTCCAATATATCTCTAACTGTATTTTCTATTGGCAATACTTGTGTCTTATTGAACTTATAGAACTAGTCTTACTGTGTGAACCTATTATAACTAGCAGGGCTCTATTACCCGTCACCTGGTCACAACTTGTCTACATCCGATAAGTTCTTGGAGTTTTTATTAAGGTGATGTTCTAGAAACTTACTTATAACCGAAGGTTTCGTCACGCCATCTGGCTGGTCAAGTCCCAACAGCTCCTGGTTTCTAGCTGCAAACCTCCTCAGCATTTCCAGGAGTGGGGAGTCTCGGTGGTGCAGACACGCGCTCGAATCCTCGTCTTCACCTCCCGGGCAATGGCGCACGCCGTCGCAGACCAGGTACGAGGATATACAGAGGCTGGTCACACCGCATACGAATTGAGATTCATTATTGCAAACTGATCCTGAAAAAAGTATAATGATTTAGTTAGCTAGCTGAATACTCCTTTAGCATAGGAACAGATTATCTTAACTTATTGCTAGAACCATTATACTCTATACAAGATATTCCTACTGTTAGTTGGTATACCTATACCATATAAAACAACTAAGTTGTAATTTTCTTTATCAAAATGAATTGAAAAGGTATACGGAGTTCACACTTTTTAAGACTCGTGGTCTTTTAGGTTTTGTTAGATGTTTTGGAGCTATCTAAGTGGTTTATTTAATATAATAATTCCAGCCAAGAAGGCAATACCTAGACATTTTAAACATCTAAAAAAGTATTACCTAGACATTTTAAACATCTAAAATTATTTTCAATTCGATAATTAACGCAGGTTGGTCTTAGTGCAGGACGATGCCAAAACGATTAGTTACCATTCAACTGAAAAAAGCTAACGTAAAACGTTATGTCAAGTGAAAGTCGTTACAGAATCATCGGCCTTCAGTGATCGACTTTCCTATTCGGTAACATTTCTAACAGTAAAGTTAAACAGTGTGACCTGTCATGTTCCAATACTTTCGCTGTTAAATTAGGGAGCATTCAAATATTTAAATTTTTGAAGATTTTAGACCCTCCCTCCCACTCTAACTTTTTTCTGTAACACAATGCAATCGAGGGATTCCCCGTCTACATAAACGCTGAAGGGTAAAAAGGGTTGCCGATTTGGAAGATTCTAATTCTTCTCCTCCCGCCCTTGTACGTACCGTAACGTTTTACAAGACCCACTCTCCCCCAAAATTGCGTAATACTTGAATGCTCCTTTACACGTTTTGTATGAAGACGGCTGGTTTGTAACTTGTTGATAACATTAATTATGGGAAAAATTGGGAATCACTGAAAAGAGTCTGCCAGTTACACGAGGTAACCAAATTCAACTTACCACTATTAACAGCTGTGATCACCAGCCTTAACTTCTCCGTGTGGTGGTAAGGAGTGGTCGGGGGGTTCCACACGATGCGGATCTTGGGCGGTAACAGCTTGGTCCCCGCCCGCGATGCCACTGCCGCTGCGTTGCCACCGCACAGTGAGAGCCGCCATATTGGAGTCTTCGCTTCTCCAATGTACTGTAAAGAAGAAAAAGCAATTGAATAAATGGAGTAAACTCATGGGCTATTATTTGGTGAAAAGATACACCCTGTCAAATATAAGCCATTTGAAGTACAACTCGAAAAATAAAACAATAATTTTAAGTGGTTCAAAAATTAAAGCTATAAAAGCTTTAATTTTTGAACCACTTAAAATTATTCAAAAATTAAAGCTATAAAATTTCAAAAACGGCAAGGTTGAAAATTCCAGGTTTTTACGGAGCGATCGTATAAGAGACATCGCGCAGTTTGTTATATGGCTGTTCATGGTCACAAGATACTACCTTGTATTGGGACCGATAGTGATGATTTTTGCTTTAGCACGTTAGGTCCCACGAGCTGTACGTACTTTTATTTTATTACAAGTTAGCCCTTGGCTGGAATCTCACCTTGTGGTAAGTGATGCTGTCTAAGATGGTAGTATGCTAACCTGTAAGTGGCGTGGCAATTTATATTCTTAATTGATATACTATATCTTCAGGAATTGAGGATAGAAAACGTCGCGTGGTATTGCCACCAATTCACCAAGCTTTAGAATTGAGATCGCCGATTTCCTTCTTCCTTAAAATTGAGCCAGTACCTACTTCAGCACAAATACTATGCGTCGGCTAAATGTCGCATTTCCTTATTTATTCGCAATTCATTGACATTTGGATAAGTGATAAAGTTGAAATTACGACTGTTTTTGAGTGTCAATTAACTTCCGTCAATTTGCCGAGTTTTGCCAATGTTGGTACTCTTGAGTGGCGAGTGCGAGATTTTGTTCTTGTAATTTATATGGAATCGAAAGAGTGCTATCCGTTACACAATAGATGACGCTCTTTCTATTAAATTAGCTTAACTACAACGAAAATTAGAAACCTCTCACCCGGCACTCCGTAATTTTATACGAAATACGAACTCGAAACATGGCACTTGGATATCAACCCATTGCCGGCTCACTACAGAGCACGGGTCTCCTGTCAATATGAGAAGGGTTTGGCCATAGTCCACCACGCTGTCCATGTGTAGATTGGCAGACTTCACACGCCTATGAGAAATCATTATGGAGAAATCTTAGGCGTGTAGGTTTCCTCACGATGTTTTCCTTCACCGTTGGAGCAAGTGATATTTTAACTGTATAAAAAGACGTCCTAACCATTAGGCTATCACAGCTTACAGTGCAGAATGAAGAAAGCAGTTAAATATAACTAGACTGCATGAATATTGGGTATTCGTGATCAACCCATTACCGGCTCACTACAGAGCACGGGTCTCCTCTCAAAATGAGAAGGATTTGGCCATAGTCCACCACGCTGTCCATGTGTAGATTGGCAGACTTCACACGCCTTTGAGAAAATTATGGAGAAATCTTAGGCGTGTAGGTTTCCTCACGATGTTTTCCTTCACCTTTGAAGCAAGTGATATTTTAATTGCACAAAAAGACGTCATAACCATTAGGCTATCACAGCTTGGGGGGCATCGGATATTGCCCCCGAGTTGGCACCGTCCTAAGGACGGACTCCGCCGGCCTGGTTGCGGTTGTGTGCGCGAGCGAAACCCGTGACCCGGCCACCAGGCGGCGGGAAAAGATATACACCGTGGGGGTTTAGTCAGTAAGAGTCTGACATAACCGCCGCGTCTATCCACGCCGGGGTATCCATGAGGATTGCCCACGTTAAAAAAAAAAAAAGGCTATCACAGCTTACAGTGCAGAATGAAGAAAGCAGTTAAATATAACTAGACTGCATGAATGTTGGGTATAAGTTATTGTTATATGCAGTAGGACCTCGCCGTACTAGCTACTGTTAACACCAATTAACCTCTTCGTTCATGAAACTCAATTAGTCACGGAGCAGATGCCTGATCGTATCTGTGTATCAATTTATTGCTACGTCGATTGGTCTGGTACGCGTCACAGACAAATTTTCCATGATTGGCCGTCTTGTGTTGTTTGAGCTGGGCTTGCAAGTCTATTAAAACCTATAATATAATATTGCTCTAATAAGATAGATCTTAATATAATTTTAAGTGGCAGGTGATAACAAAAAGAAAATTTACCTGGCTAAGTTTGATGTGGGCTTCTTCTTAGACCTGAGCGCGTTTGGAACCCTCATAGCTTTAGTTTTAAGTTTACGAATGTAGTTATCACCATCAAATCACTACTATGTAAATTATTGACGCGTCAAAAGCGCCTTTTAAAGGACTATTTGAATAAAGATTATTTAAATTTGAATTTGAATATATTATGATATCCTTTTCAGTGATTACTGATTTCACAGTTTGTCTTGAACTACAAACAGTGGCATGCACTTCATACATGCATAAAAGCAATGCCTAGCCTATGCAAAAAGCCAGCGGAGATATGCATCATTATTAATTAAGACATTAGCGATAAGAATGTAAGAAAATTGTAGCACTAATTTTGTTGTACCAACACAAATCTATAAGCTTAACGAATAATGCTGTCCTTATTCATAAAGAACATAGTGAAAAGGATGGCATCACTTAACGATCTGCCAATCGGAAAATCGGCATCACTAGGTATGTGACCTTATCACTCACACTCCAAAGGTATATTAATATTTAGCAATATTAAATTATGATAATTAATAGAAGCGGTGATAGCCTAGTGGTTAGGGCGTCAGCCTCCTTATCAGAGGTCAGCGGTTCTAATCCGGGCACGCACCTCTAACTTTTCGGAGTTATGTGCGTTTTTGAACAATTAAAATATCACTTGCTTCAACGGTGAAGGAAAACATCGTGAGGAAACCTGCACGCCTGAGAGTTCTCCATAATGTTCTCAAAGGCGTGTGAAGTCTGCCAATCCGCACATGACCAGCGTAGTGGACTACGGCCAAACCCTTCTCATATTGAGAGGAGACCCGTGCTCTGTAGTGAGCCGGTAATGGGTTGATCATGATGATGATGATGTCAAATTAATATAAAGACCTTAGTAATATTTTCAGGTGCTATCTTGCGTGGCCAGACCGAAGGAAATCGATGACTCACTATTTTCTTAACGCTTATGAAATGTAAACTGTACTTCTAATACCTACTCCAATACCAGGTGCACGTTTCACTGAGATAAGTTGGGTTTTAAGAACAAGGTCGGTCGTCGTTACGCGAGTCCAAAATTGGCAAACTGCTCCTGTGTTGAATATTGATACGTTTTTGTAGTTTTAGCAATAATTTATTACAACGCGTGTTGTACGGTGTGCAACGATAGGGTGGCCATCATAACTTTAACGTATCGGAAATCTATCTGGAGGTCTTGGGTTCGAGTTTTGTCTGGTGGGCAGCTTCAGCCGTGTCTAGTTACCACCCTACCGACAAAGACGTGTCGCTAAGCGATTTAGCGTTCCGCACGATGTCGCGTAGAAATCAATTACGAGTGTGGGTTTACCATACCCCTAACAGCCCGCTACCTTCCTAGACTGAATCATCACTTACCACTAGGTAAGATAGCCGACAAGGGCTAACTTGTGGTGTATAAAAAAAAAACCTGGCTCGAGTCTGGTCGGGTGGCAGCTTCAGCCGTGGCTAATAATAACCCTACCGACTAAGACGTGTGGCCAAGCTATTTAGCTTTCCAGCACGATGTCGCATACAAACCAATCTGGAGTGTGGCTTCACCATACTCTTTACAGGATAGCCCGCTACCATTAAAACTGCATCATTACCTATCACCAGGTTGGGGTTACAGTCAAGGGCTAACTTATCGTGAAATAAATAAAAGTTAAAAAGGTGTTCTCTTTAGAACGATTATACAAAAATTCACCGTTAATCCGATCAGTCTTTTGTGTTTTGGATAACTATGTTATACTTAACTAGGTTATGAATCCAAGGAAATATTTCATTTCGTCATACCGAGCAAACTAGCTGGGGTTAAGTTATACCCCACCTGTTTCCACGCGGACCGCTAAATCGCTTGCTGGCACGTCTCTGACAGTCTCTCTCTCTCTCTCTCAGATTGTCTGGTGGGAGGCTTCGGCCGTGGCTAGTTACCACCCTACCGACAAAGACGTGTCGCCAATCGATTTAGCGTTCCGGCACGATGTCGCGTGGAAACCAACTAGGGGCGTGGGTTTACCATACTCCTATCAGGTTAGCCCGCTACCATTCTAGACAGCATCACTTACCACCAGGTGATATTGCAGTCAAGGGCTAATTTGTAGTGTAAAAAAAAAAGGTTTGGTGGTAATTAGCCACCAGACATTATTGTTGCAACTGACTTGGCAATCATATTTAATAATTGTATAGATTGTGGTGTGTTTCCTGACTTAATGAAACATAGTAAAGTAGTTCCACTGCTTAAATCGGGGAGTACAGCCGACCCCAGTAATTTTAGACCAATTTCTGTACTACCCACTTTCAGTAAAATCTTTGAAAAACTTTTATTAAATCAATTACTGAAACATTTTAATAACAATAATTTATTACACAATAAGCAATATGGCTTTACAAGGGGTCGCTCAACGACCGACGCTGGTGTTGAGTTAGTACACAATATATTTGAAGACTGGGAGGAGTCACGTGACGCACTTGGTGTCTTTTGTGATTTGTCCAAGGCGTTCGATTGTGTTCAACATGAAACATTGGTCAGAAAATTACACCACTATGGAATTAAGGGTATAGCTCTAGATTTAATGATATCTTATCTAAACGATAGAATTCAAAAAGTTGAAGTTAATGGAAAGCGGTCTAGCGGTTCATTTGTAAAATTAGGAGTCCCTCAGGGATCTATTTTAGGGCCTTTTCTGTCCCTCATTTACATTAATGACCTTCCTTACCTTGCTAAGGATAGTCATGGGATAGTATTGTTTGCTGATGATACATCACTCATGTTTAAAATTAAGCGTCATGAGAGAGCTTTTGACGATGTAAACAACTATCTCGCTAAAGTAGTAGAATGGTTTGAAGTCAATAATTTGGCACTAAATGAAAAAAAAACTAAATGCATTAAATTTACATTACCGAATGTTACACATGTAAATACCACTGTACTGCTTAAAAATGAGGAATTAGATCTGGTAAATACTACAGTTTTTCTTGGAATAACTTTAGATGCAAAGCTTCAATGGGGCCCTCATATAGATCATTTATCGAACAGACTTAGTTCTGCTGCATACGCGGTTAAAAAGATACGCCATATGACAAACATAGAAACGGCTAGGCTTGTATATTTTAGTTACTTTCATAGTATTATGTCATATGGTATTTTATTATGGGGTAATGCTGCCGATATTGAAACTATATTCGTGCTGCAGAAGAGGGCTGTTCGTGCAATTTATAATATGGCTCCAAGAGAGTCATTAAGAAAAAATTTAAGGAAGTAAAAATAATGACATTGCATTGCCAATACATATTTGAAAATTTAATGTATGTCCACAGAAATATAACAAAATTCAATAAAAAATGCGATTGCAACAATCTTAACATCAGAAGTAAAAATAAACTTGTGTTGCACGCTACTAGACTACAAAAAATTAGAAATTCATTTAAAGGTAATTGTATACAATTTTATAACAAATTGCCTAATGAAATTTCTGGGATGTCTCTCAATAAGTTCAAAGTTTATATAAAACGTAAGCTTGTAGAAAAGTCCTACTATAGTGTAAAGGATTACGTAAATGATAAACAAGCATGGGTGTGAAATATTGCTCTAATAAGATAGCTCTTAATATAATTTTAAGTGGCATGTGAGGTGGTGATAACAGAAAGAAAATTTACCTGGCTAAGTTTGTTGTGGGCTTCTTCTTAGACCTGAGCGCGTTTGGAACCCTCATAGCTTTAGTTTTAAGTTTACGAATGTAGTTATCACCATCAAATATCACTACTTTGTAAATTATTGACGTGTCAAAAGCGCCTTTTAAAGGACTATTTGAATAAAGATTATTTGAATTTGAATTTGAATTTGACATACTGATGGTTACCCTTGTCGTCACGTACGCGCCGCCGAGTCTTTGGCGCCGCGTCTCCAAAGGTTTCGAAGTTGAAGTGAAACCAAACGTGATACGAATGAGTAACACTTGTACCTCGGTGATGGTTATAAAGCCTTTTTTTTTATACATTAAAGTTAGCCTTTAACGGCTCTCACACCTGGTGGTAAGTGATTATGCAATCTTGGAAGGTAGCGGGCTAATCTATTAGGGATATGGTGAATCCACACTCCCAATTGGTTTCTACGCGACATCGTGCCGGAACGTTAAATCGTTTGGCGACACGTCACTGTCGCTAGGATGGCAATTAGCCACGGCTGAAGTCTCCCACCAGACTCGAGCCGGGAATCGAACCCAGGACCTCCAACTTTAGAATGCGACTGCGCACGCACTGCGCCACAGAGGTCGTCTAAGGACGTCATTCGCTATGTTAAAGCTAAAACTAGGAGGGTTCCAAACGCTAGGTCTAAAGAGAAGCCGACAACAAGCTAAGCCGGTTTTATTCGTTATCATCGTCTCATATTATCAATAATAAATCATAATTAGCTATAAAGGAAGATTGAGTGTGAGAGCAGTTCACAATGAAGCTTTTTTATCTTTATGCAATCTACACTAATATGATGAAGAGGACAACTTTGTTTGTTTGGTTGTAATGAATAGGCTCAAAAACAACTAGACCGTTTTTTTAAATTCTTTCACCATTCGAAAGCTACATTATCCACGAGTAACATAGCATAAGTTTATTTTGCAAAAAATAGGGTTCCGTAAGAAACATGGGTTTTTTCGGGCACAAGGTGTAAAAAATCAACCAGAAAAGTTACTGATTTTGCGTACGCTGCCTAAACTATAAAAGATGGTACCATAAAATGTTCTAATTAATTGTGGATCTTATAAATATCTAAAACAAAGCAGGGCATTTTTCTCACGGGAAACCTCAATCTCAGGGGAAATCAGCAATTCTACGCAGACGAAATCGCGGGTAACAGCTAGTCCTTAATATATTACTAGGATTTTTCAATAGCTTTACGTTTAAACAGGCGAAGATACGCGCGGTTATTTCACGTAGGTAATAAATTCTAATACCGGGAAGTACTTACAACAAGCAGTTTACAGGAGTCGGTGGCGTTGCCGCTATGCGAGGTGTCGTCTCCGGTGGTCTCCTGCGCATGCGCACTCCGCGTACTCCACTTCCGGCCAAGCGCGCCCGCCATCGGCGCCGGCGCCTGCACGTCGCCGGAACCTCGCTCCCACTCCGACAGGGACTCCTGCAAAGAAAGTGGCACTTTTATCATCATGCTTATAAGTTAGGACTTTGTAATTATGAGTACGTTTGCGTGACGCGATTATGATTTGATCTTGGAGCTACTGGCTACTTTGGTGCGCTCATTTGGTGCTCTTACTTGATATTAACACTAAAACCTATAATATCAAAATCGCGGCATGTTTTTGCGGTCATAATTTTATGATTTTAACATTTTTTTTTACTATTTTATTTAATCTTTCTTTTTAAACATAGATAATTAATGAATATTAAGAGTGAAGCCTGAACAAAAACGACAGATAATGTTTGACTGGTAGGTTACTATTAACTACCAAATCATATTTTTTTAAGCCATACAATATGAACACTAAATAGTATATACATTATTACGATATAATATACGACAAGGAAAAAAACACGTAACAAAGAATAAAGAAACACGTCCCTTAACACGTATCTTAATATCTCAATAGATTTTAAATCCCTTTATTTTTGAAATTCTATTTATTTAAAATAAAATAATATTACTTTTGCTATAGCGGCAAAATAAATACACGTTCTGTTTTATATACGTTCTTATTTATAAAAATAAAATTTTAACTCTGACTGAAAGATAGACAGGCAAACGGATGGACAGCTAGGAGTTAGTAATAGGGTCCCTAGGCACCCTTCGGAAACGGAACCCTAAAAAGGAATAAATATAAAACAAACGTTGATTTTATTTATTCAATCAACCTAGTAACGAAGCGACGTGTAACATTTTAGATATTCCTAAAAAATATGACACCATTAAGCGCGGTAATAAAAAAATATTGTCATAAATTAATATTTATAAAAGAAAACAGGTTATTTTGTAGAGATGGGCCGAGTACTCGGTTTATACTCGGTACTCGGCGTACTCGGCGGGTTTTTTGATACTCGTACTCGGCCGAATAACTCGGTGTCTAGGCCGAATAACTCGGTTTAAATCCCGAGTATACTGTTTATGTTTTTATTCAGTCTTTTTAGATACTTTATGAAAATTAATATATTTAGGCCTAGTTTCACCATCTCTGTTAGATCATTAACACCTCTATTACATTATAATAAGGGATTAGTAGTTAACTTTTGACACATCTCTCAAGAATTCAATATGGAAATTTTATTTTTGATGACACTAACAATATAACAGGGAAGTCAATGATCTAACAGACTATGGTGATATTAGGCCTTAGGTAGATATAATAAAAAACAACAGTGTTAATCAAAAAATATTTATTTTGATTGAACCGAGTTACTGGGCCGAGTACTCGGTTGGGAAAAAATTGGACCGAGTAAAACTCGGTAGGCGTTACTCGGCAAAAGTGTTACTCGGCCCATCTCTATTATTTTGCATCACAAAATATTATGCAAAGTACTTAGTAAAATAGATAAATATGTAAATTAAATATGTACGTATCTACAAGAACTTTGTTCCTAGCTTGTAATACGATAAATTCATAACAAATTTTTTCTAAATAGTCTTCCTTGCAATGCCATGGTAAGATGACATTTATTTTACGGATGATTAGGTATTACAGAAGACGAAGGTTTTGACAGGTCATAGTTCTGGTATCTCATGAAATTCAAGAGACTCAATAGACCCAAAGTAATGCGGTTTAAAATTTAAATGTAAAGTCTAAGGGTCCATAAGGAACCTTCGTAAGTATTACTGAAAAAAATACAACAACATATTATGTGTACCTAACATGTTACGTAGTACAAGATTTTCTAGTTATACCAATAGATGGCGCTCTTTAATTATTCGAATAAGAATAAAATCTCCCAACAGGCATTAAATTATTCCATTGAATTCAAGTGTTGTAATAATGAGAATTTATAGAGTGCGTAATCCTAAATCGAAAGTTCAATTAAAATTTTACTTAATTTTTGATTGACAATTTGTTTATTTTTACCGTAAAATTAACTGTTAGAATAACAATTTATTATTTCTCTAGTATAAATTTGCAATAAATAGGTATGATGGAAACATTTCCTAATCTTACTAGTATTAGAATGATAAATTAATATAATAGTTAATCATCATGATTTGTTCTAAAATGATTGATTAACGCTAATATTAAATCTTGCAGTTACATAAACGGCTAAAGACCCGCTCCGGTGCGTTGAAGCGAGTTAAGTTTTTTCTTTGTAAGCATTATCTAATTGACCAATTGCAGTTTTATTTTACCAGAAAAGAATATGACCCATGGATTTTATTTCTTTATTTATAATGAAAAAATTAAATTTTTATACCATCTGTGACGACCTTCGTGGCACAAAGGGTGTACTGTGGCATTATAAAACTGCAGGTCCTGGGTTCAATTCCCCGCTCGAATCTGGTCTCGTGGCTAGTTACCACTCTACCGACAAAGTCGTGTCGCAAATCGATTTAGTGTTCCGGTACGATGTCGTCTAGAAATCAATTAGGAGTATTGGTTTACCATACCTCTAACAGGTTAGCCCGCTACCATCTTAGACTGGATTATAATTTATATATATATATATATATATATATATATATATATAAATATTTAAGTAACTATATTTAATTTAGCATGATGTTTATATTATATTACATTACATTAATAAGATGTTATGTTATAAGATTTTGGTTTTGGACGAACGACGAATGGACGAATTTCTTTTCTTAACATACAAACACAAGCAAGAAACCACACAAAAAAGATTATTTAAGATATGTTGATCTTATGCAGATATTTATCAAATAAGGGTAACCCACTCAGCATCAGCTGAAGCAAGCCTCAGCGCTGGTCTTCAGTGGGAGTCTAAATATTCGAATCGAAATTTTCTAAGTCTTGGTATTATAGACAGCCCTCTAAGCCTCTAGAAATCTCTTGCTCAAAGGTTGGTTTGTTTGTATACTTATCTAATAATGAACTGAATAAAATTAGGCAACATCTTGAAAATACCCGAGCTCTAACATTAGACAATCATCTGATTAGCAATAAGCAATTCCACTCAAAACTTGAGAATTGTTTTGCAAAATATTATCTCGTAATCTTTACACAGATTTCAAGGCATTTTGGCGGTTGCTTCAGTTGTAATTGGAAGGGAAAAGATCAGTATCGCACGTGATCACTATTCAGCAAGCGTGCGCACTTAAAATTTAAGCATTCAGAATTAGCTCATGCATTGATAACTTAAGCATGGTGGTGAATTTTAAACAGTGTCATGTCGTCAGATCTCCCAAATCGAAGAATAAGGTAACCATATAATATATTCTGATAAAATTCTGATAATTATTAAGTGTAATATTTTTAATTCTTAGGTATATTATAATGTAGCTGAAATAAATAAAATATTGCGTCCGTATGCATAGAAGAACCAAAGAAGAGATGGATGGATTGTGTAAAAGAGGGTATGCGGGTAAAAAGTGTGGGTAGAGATGACGGTTGATAGAAGTGAGTGGAAGAAGACGTGTTAAGGGCAAGGAAAAGAAGATGTAGAATATGTCTTGCATATTTTTATAACAAATACTAAAAGGTTAAATGAAACTGTGATAGCCTAGTGGTTAGGATGTCCGCCTCCTAATCAGAGGTCGGGGGTTAGATCGCTGGAACGCACGTCTAACCTTCGGAATTATGTGCGTTTTGAAGCAATAAAAATATCACTTGCTTCAACGGTGAAGGAAAACATCGTAAGAAAACCTGCACGCCTGAGAGTTTTCCATAATGTTCTCAAAGACATGTGAAGTCTGCCAATCCGCACATGGCCAGTGTGGTGGACTATGGCCGAACCCTTCTCATATTGAGAGGAGACCCGTGCTCTGTAGTGAGCCGGTAATAGGTTGATCATGATGATGATGATGATGATGATGATGATGATAATATATTCTTATAAAAATCTGATAATTATTAAGTGTAATATTTTTAATTCTTGGGTATGTTATAATGTAGCTGAAATAAAAAAAAATGTATTGTTGCCTGTATGCATAGAAGAACCAAAGAAGAGATGGATGGAGTGTGTAAAAGAGGGTATGCGGGTAAAAAGTGTGGGTAGAGATGACGGTTGATAGAAGTGAGTGGAAGAAGACGTGTTAAGGGCAAGGGAAAGAAGATGTAGAATAAATCTTGCGTACTGAAATACTTAAGTTTCGCGTAATCAAGATATTCCTTTTGCAAGAGTACATTATGTAAAAACTTAGATAAATACGCTAATTAAATTGAAACCTTTTCCAAAAATATCACTCAACTTATAATCATGTTCCCGAGGCGTCCATTTTTATTGCTATTTTGCGTGGACCAATCACTGGCCAGCGTTTTGGCAGGATCCAAAATATGACGGCACGACATGATGACAACCTCCTTAATACATTCATAATAGTATTCTCGTCAAGTTATAATATATGTACGTATACAGATTAATAACATTTTAACCCTTACAAACAACTTGTAAAATATATGTCTTAATTAGAAAAAAGGCGGGAGCCTTCGTTTATGGCGGGCGTGGTTTTTTTACCGCTTTTCTTAAATGAATGTTTGTTGGCTAATTTTGAAAAGGACTGTTGTTGGTTGTGCCGTGGACATTTTGTGTCTTGGTGTTGTTTGTGTAGTGTCTAGCTTTTTGAATGGTTAACAGGTATTAATTTGGAAAAGGTTTGAGGGAACCGCATCCGCCGAGTGTGAAGTTTCCCGCTGTTTTTCCTAAATTCAATTCTACATTGCTAGAAACTTGACATTGGCTAATCTATGTAAAGCCATAAAAAGAGAGAAGAGATGTCTTAATTAATAAATACGAAATAATGTATATATTTATATACAGGTTCTTAGAATCGTGTCGATAACAATAAAATTATTACTATAGAATCAAAAGCCGCCGACTAAAAATCGGTACGTAGGTAATCTTAAAGAATTTTGGTTGAAATACTCAGAAATAATGGATAAATAGTCACATTTTCAGAGGATGTTATAAAACTAATGGCAACATATATTCGGCATCCGTAAAAAGATCCGGTTCCATGCCAGAATACTTTGTTTTATTGTATAGGAATATCAACTATGCAAAAAAATTATTGCTTTAGCAGATAGGTATTAGGTTTTAAAATGGCCCCCGACAACAAAGCAAAGGTATTGTATGTAGTTGCTATATACCGCGTATATATCTGTATAATTACGATTCCGTCCACGGAGACCTTCGAATTACGGAGTAGGTAACCATTGTGAATAAATTCTATTATTGGCATTGTTTTGCGAATTGTCAAATCGTCCAGCTACGAGCGGTTGGGTGCACCTTGGCCGCGTTTTGTTCAATAAAACAACTACCTTCTTGTTAAAAATAAGCTGTAGCCTAAATGGTCACCTATCCTATCCTATTTGTGTGTCATATGGTATTCTATTGTGGGGTAATGCTGCTGAAGTTGAATCCGTATTCATTTTGTGGAAGTGTGAGCGAAGATTTAATGGTTTTTTTTTTATTCAAGAAAAAAATGGTCTGTAACGCACTGAACATTAGAAGTAAAAATAAACCTGTAGCGCCGTTTAGTAGGTTGCACGAAATTAGTCAGTCATTCAAAGAAAGGTGAAGTTTGTGGCCCGTCCAGGTATGGGACTGGTGGGCCGGGTTGGACGGCGCTTGCCGTAGGCAATAGAAGGTCGGGTGCGAGAGAGGGTTCTCTTCCACCTCTCTTGCTCCTGTGCCTTCGGAGGACTTGTGGGCGATGGAAGCGGGATTGTCCATCAATCCCAGTACGGTCCTCAAGTTGGCTGGTGCGCTGTTGTTCCAGCACACCTCTAACAGGCGAAACTGGGCACGAAGTGCCGTGCCCGAGGAGTGTCGGCTGCGGCGGACTCGCGCTGGTGGAGTTGCGGTTGTATGTGAAAGCTTTCCCGTGGCTTCACCATACAACGGTGAGTAGGAACACGTGGGGGTTTTAGTCAGTAGGAGTCTGACATAACCTCTGTGCTTCCCCGTGGCGCAGAGGTATCCATGAGGATTTACCCACGATAAAAAAAAAGTCAAAGGAAATTGTATCATATTTTATAATTAATTGCATAGAGAAATATCTCTAATTAATGTTAAAGCTGCTTCGCGTAAACAAAAGCATAGCATATCGGCCACTAAACAAAGGATAAATGAGAGTGCATAAAATTATAGTAATCGTAATGATAAAAACAAGCTGGCATTTTTTAAAACTGTGTCATCCTACATCGTTAAAATTAGTTCTGTTTTAAAATGTTATCTACGGTAGGCCGATTCAGTAACTTGAACGAGTTGTGAACTTTTCGTCTTCTAACAAAACACATAATTTGATAAGCGCCAGTTGAACACTTTGCAATTATTGTATGGAGGTGGCAGGACACCACCAGTTAGCAACTGTAAAAAAAAAGAATAGGGTCTGTTTTTGTGTTCGTAAGGCACCACTAAACTAAGCATTAAATACTCGGGTTACCAAAATCTTAAGTCAAAGTAAATGTCGAAATAATCTACATTCAGATTTAGACTTTGAACGGCGTTAAAAAAATTACGAAGGCAATACAACAATGTACAAATTAAAAGAGAAATGATAAAACAATCATCATCATGATCAACCCATTCTCGGCTACAGAACACGGGTCTCCTCTCAATATGAGAAGAGTTTGGCCTTTGGGAACATTATAGAGAACTCTCAGGCGTGCAGGTTTCCTCACGATCGCGATGTTTTCCTTCACTGTTGAAGCAAGTGATATTTTAATTGCTTAAAAACGCACATAGCTCTGAAAAGTTATAGGTACATGCAGGGGTTCGAGCCCCCGACCTCTGATTCGGAGGCTGACGTCCTAACCACCAGGCTATCACAGCGTCACTAGGCTATCACAGCGTCAACGCCGACATAACAACACTAGAAACTAAATAGCATGGTGAAACTCGAGGATTCCCTTTATTCATTAACGACAGTGACACACGAAAGGTCGTAAAACTCCATTCATTCTAACAGGAAAATTGTACAAACCGCAAACCGCAAAACAGTATTCATCTGTTTGTTAGGTATTTGTGAATTGAATGTTGACACATAAGCAAGCTGCTAGAAAAGCGATAGGTTTATCACCATGTGATTTGGTCAGAAGTGAGAATATCTTTGGAGTGTAGATCGAATGAGCAAATGTACCATTCTTTGGAGACCTCTGTGGAGCGGTCGTCGCATTATAAAGTTGGAGGTCCTGGTTACTGGCTCGAGTATGGTCTGGTGGAAGGCTAGGACTGTGGCTAGATACCACCCTACAGACGAAGACGTTTCGCCAAGCGATATAGCGTTCCTGTCTAGTCCTCCACTCTCGCTTTAGGTTTAGGTTTAAAGATCTTCTGGCTGGGCCACGGTCGAGTGCACAAGTGTTCCCGTGACACAGCCACCAGGCGACGCGAAGGAGCATCGCTGGGATTTAGTGGGTATCCTGGTCGCCAGTCTGGCCGCCGGGGAGTCCCACATATCCCGTTGGAAGCGGGGTAATAAATTTATATAATTTTAATTTGGTTTAACTTTAATTTTAGTTGGTTTTGTTTATTTTCTTAAATTTGTAATTTTAGTGATACATGCTGAGATAGCCTGTACGTGGGGTATACAATGTTATGATCAAGTTATTATTTGAATTATTTTGATTGTAAGACACTGTATACAACGTTGGATTCCTATTAAACAAATAAATACATCGGCATTGAGCTCAAAAAAACCCAGACAATTTAAACTAGATCATATGAAATCGTTCGCCCATACTTTTGAATAACTATTCATCGTATATATCACTGGTATAGCTTCAGTGCCACCTATGCAATTCAAATAACCCGTTTGACATATGAAACTATACGTCAACAGCTGTCAAATGAATACGTTTTTCTTAAGCTATCGCTATCTCGCTCTTAGTAACAGACTTCGCTCGCATTGAAGCCAATAAACAAGTATCAGAGATCATTACAATAGAAATGAATCAATATGATAACTATATTTTTACAAATCTTTTTTTTTTCTTTCGTAAAAAAAAATAAAAATAAAAAATATCCTATGTTACGTCCAATATTCAAGAATATGTGCAGAAAGTTTCATATTGATCGGTTGAGAAGTTTTCGCGTAAACGCGCAATAAACAAACATTCACATTTATAATATTAGTATGACGTATGTTTTAGACAGGTGGCTAACTTATACAAAAATTGTGAACTGTGAATCAAAACAGCTGATACATGATAATTATGACACTTCTGTCCGTCGGTCTGTCAGCGAAAATTGACACTAATTGTATATTACTATTGTTGATATAATAAATATAAAATATCAGTTGAAAGTCCCTATTTAAATAAACCGGTATTGCGTTTATTATATGATATTGGCCATAAATTTTAAATTCTAATTAAAATAATCTTTATTCAAATACAAAACAAAATCAAATGAAACGCGTCAAAAGGACTTTAAAGGACTTAAAGTCCTTTTGACGCGTCAATAATTTACATAGTAGTGATTCAATGGTGATAACTACATTCGTAAACTTAAAACTAGATTAAAGCTATGAGGATTCCAAACGCGCCCCGGTCTAAGAAGAAGCCCACAACAAACTTAGCCGGGTAAATTTTCTTTTTGTTTTCACCATATCCTATGCCCTAAAAATTATATTAAGAGCTATCTTATTAGAGCATAAGTGTTAGTTAGTGGTATGGTGTACTCATTCGCTTCAAATGATGGCGTCCATCCGAATCCACTGGTTGCATAAATCCTTGGCGGCGGGCGCTAATAAGAAATTGGAAACTTCAGAACAATGGCTGCGATGGAAAATGGAACACAGCGGGCATATATAATTGCTCGACAAACAATGCTACGTTAAATTGCATCAGTGATTCAGTTGGTGCACTATGTGAAGCGTGCAGAGTTTGTGAGCTTCATGTAAAGTAATAATGCATTGAGTAATGAAATAAGTACAATAATTGCCGCAAATCATTTAAAAACAAATGGCGCAATCGAGTCCCCTGTTGGGTCAAAAATTGTCATTGTTAAGACGTCCACCTCCTAAACAGAGGACGAGGGATCAATCCCGGAAACACACTTCTAACTTTTCGGAGATATATGCGTTTTTAAGCAATTAAAATATTTCTTGCTTCTACGGCGACGGAAAACATCGTGAGGAAACCTGCACGCCTGAGAGTTCTCCATAATGTTCTCAAAGGCGTGTGAAGTCTGCAAATCCGCACATGGCCAGCGTGGTGGACTATGGCCAACCCCTTCTCATATTGAGAGGAGACCCGTGCTCTGTAGTGAGCCGTGAATGGGTTAATCATGATGATGATGATGATGACACCTAAATGAACCATTATATGAATCATCTTTATATTCCATATAAAGTGACCAAACCATTCTCATATCGAGACGTTACCCTTGCTCTGTAGTGAGCCGTCAGCCGGCAATCATGATGATGATGATGACGAAAACATGAGAGCTGCGAGACGATACATTGTTATCGCTTAGATAAATTTCGAAATGTGCAGGACCCGATTAGTCCTCATGACAAAACGGGGAGTTTTTAAGTCATGACGACTATTCTTAAACACTTCATCCTCTATTGGATTCTAATATGTATTAAACTGATTTCCTATAGAACTTGCAATAAGGTTTTACCTATAAGTTAATTATCTTGTTTATATCTAGGCTATGAACCAAAGAACAAGGCGAGAGCAAGGCTAAACTGTAAACCTAAACATAAAAACCTTGCGTAACTATGTGTTTTATGAAGTTCCGCATATACCAGTCATATACTTGCTAATAGCTAACATTGGACGCTTAATTTCATTACCGTTACTTCACCGTCCGACCCCCCAGTTATCTCAAACGTCGCCTAAGCCGAGGTTCGGCCTCACAGGAGGCGCCCTTAGGCAGTTTCCTCAGTTTCTTCGAGACCTAGGGCTCAAAATTTCTTCTGGCAGAGCTTTTTTTCCGAAGCTCGCCAAACAGCCCGGTTACGCTGTGGCAACCAATAAGGTTAGTACAGCTAATAGACAGTCTGAAAATGAAATAAAAAATAATTTGATTGTTATGTAAGTAAATAGATACATATCAATCAATCAATCATAATCTTTATTGAAATAGTCCTTTAAATGGCACTTTTGATGGTCAATAATTTACATAGTAGTGATTTGATAGTTATAACTACATTCGTAAACTTAAAACTAAAGCTATGAGGGTTCCAAACGCGCCCTGGTCTAAGATGAAGCCCACAACAAACTTGGCCAGGTAAATTTTGTTTTTGTTATCACCATCTCACATGCCACTCATATTAAGAGCTATCTTATTAGAGTAATATTTCATATCCATGCTTGTTTATCATTTAACATAATCCTTTACAGCTATATAAATTGGCACTTAAAGCTACCTTTATAAATTATCCATTAACATTATATAAATTGTACACATTGATAATTTTACTTCATCATCATCATCATCATTTCAACCGATAGACGTCCACTGCTGGACATAGGTCTTTTGTAGGGAGTTCCAAACGCCACGGTCCTGGGCCGCTTGTATCCAGCGGTTCCCTGCGACTCGTTTGATGTCGTCTGTCCTCCTTGTTGAGGGTCGACCAACGCTACGTTTACCGGTGCGGAGTCGCCATTCTAACACCTTGGGACCCCAACGTCCATCGGTATTTTACTTCAACTACTCGTAATACGATAATAATATATTTGACTTAATTTAAGGCTACATTAATAAATGTTTAACTTGCCATATCTTTTACTACACCCACAAAACCTCGGGGTCATTTGAACGCTTAGAGAAAGTCAACGACACCCCATATATTGTAATTGGGCCGTCGTAAAAGTGGGCTATCCAAAATGCTGCGTTAAAGCAAAATGAAAGTTTCTCTACAGTCTAAATCTTTAATAAAAGATGTGATGTAACTATAACGGAACCATGTTCAGAGTATCCCTATATTTGGAAAAACCGACGTGTCTACCAACACCGATACATGAGCCAGCTAAATCAATCGACTCAATAACTTTGAAAGACTGAAAATATGATATAAAATGATGGATAGTTCGCGTAAATTGGCAAATTTTGACGGCCATTCTAGAAGATCTGTATGGTGATGCATAAAGATTTAAGAAATTATAAATTGCACAAATGAAATTATAGATTTCAGTAAACTAAGCGTTTTTATTTAAAAAGCGGTGATAGCCTAGTGGTTAGGGCGTCAGCCTCCTAATCAGAGGTCGGCGTTTCGAATCCGGGCACGCCCCTCTAACTTTTCGGAGTTATGTGCGTTTAAAAAAAAAACACTTGCTTCAACGGTGAAGGAAAACATCATGAGGAAACCTGCACGCCTGAGAGTTCTCCATAATGTTCTCAGGCGTGTGAAGTCTGCCAATCTGCACATAGTCAGCGTGGTGGATTATGGCCAAAAACCTTCTTAAGAGGGGACCCGTGCTCTGTAGTTAGCCGGTAATGGGTTGATCATGATGAAGCTTTATATTTATTGTGTACCATGGACTTTTGCTAAGTAAATCCTGCGTCAATCAATACACATCTATGAGACCTCAGTCCGGCAGAGGACAGAGGTCTCCTAAATGTGTATTGTCCATCTACCTTTGCAATAGTTACTCCGTTAATTGCGTTGGGCGAACAAATTTTACAAACATAATGATAGCAAATCTAAGGAAGTCCAATACAACAAGATGTGACTTTGATTCCTCTGCGATCAGCGAGTTTTAATTGCAGACACATTGTACATACAAATTGACAGCATTACACATCCACTAATAAAATCTATGATGTTGCAAATTTGGTTGATAGACCGATTTGCAACAGTTCCTACGGCATACAAATGTTCTTTAATCAGTTCCTTGCGGTTACTTCGATCGATAAGGAATACACCTACAACTGTTTCGTTGGCACCGATCCAAAGATGCGGTTTCTGGTATGCTCCTATCCTCGTTTCTTTGATATTCTTTATTGCCAACGATGGAACGACCTTTGAATGTGCATTTGGCGTTGAAAGCTGTTTCCTGAATCTTCTGGGTAATATTTAAAAATTTCTCAAAGGATGCCAACGGGACCTCATAACCGCCACCGCTGTCCGTACACCCATCCGTCTGTCTATCATCCTGTCTTATACCGTAATAGGTAGAGACTTGAAACTCCTAAGAGTTGTTATTTTTGGCCGCTATAACAGTGAACGAAAAAACTAGGCTTAGAATAAAAAATTGAAAGTTGAAAATTAAAGAATTACCCATACGTGTTGTTTGCTCTTTTATTTCTATTGGAAAGCATTTCATTTCATAATAACAGTGGTGTTTCATATTGCGGCATTTTCCGGGTTTTTCAATTATTATAATAAACACTTGGACCAACAACAATATCTTTGATTCCTCGAATGAGTACGGTCAATTTTAATATGCACTTGCGTCAATGAAAGACGTAGGTAGGTATGCGAGTCTCAAACGATTTCTTGGTCGCTAAGCAAATACGATGTTTTATTTCGATGGCTATTTACATATTCTTCGTCATTCTTTACAACTTAGCGTATATAACTTAATGTTAAGTGATCATAAATAACACCGCTTTATATCAGTTTAACATAGCGAATAATTTAAATGCCCGATTGCAGTTCCTTTTAAAATGAAGCCGTAAGACATATTTGTTGAGAACCTTTCTCGAAGTGATACGTACGTACACCGACCACACAGTTATGACCGATATCTTAAGCCAAACGCATGAACTGTCTCTGTTCCGTCGCTGGTACAAATAAATCACGAGGTCTTAGTTGAAACTAGTTTGCCTTGTCAAACACCGGCGTGACCGGCGAGTTCTCACAACATAGCGTACCAGGTGTTCGGGCAGAGAGCGGAATCGGGCATGCGTGTTCGATAGGGGTTGCCATATGGCCGGAATATCCGGGAGTCACGGCATTTGGCACCAGGTCCCTCATTTGCTTCTGTCACGGTTGAATTTGCCCCAGCCTATAGTATATTGTTTGTAGTACATATTGTTTCGTACTTCTTTTTACTTTCTAAATAAAAGTCTCTTGCAAAATTTCACTTTGAACGGACTGACTATACTTGATTCAGATACACCAGTTTAACTGGAAGGGAATGTCTCTTGGATTTTACACCTGGCTGTTAAATGTGCAGTGTAAAATTAATGCATTCAACTGCCATTTATTTACAAGATAGACCGCTTCATCTTCTGGACATGTGATACCATGTTTATAATCACATTATGATATGTGACAATGAAGGAGATGCATGACTGCTTGGTGACTTTCGGACATGCAAAGAAATCCATCGTTGGGATTTCATGCAAGAACTAAGTAGGTAATTTATTGATGTCATATAATTTACTTCCAGCCGTAACCTAGACCTGTTCTAGAATTTTAATTGGTCAGTATCTATTGTGAGATTTTCTACTTATTCTATTTTTCATCATTTTGTTGGTCAAAATGAAATCCGGCTTCGAATAACAAAACATGCTAGATATTCTGCTCATAGAGTATCCCCCACTTATGCGAAAGCGTATACCAGTTAATAACTAACAACCGAATAAGGTTTTAAGATTACTCCTTAGGAACCGTTTCCAGGATAAAAGTAGCCTATGACACTCCGGCCCATAAACTCTCCATGCAAAGATCAAGTAATATCTTTAAAAAAATACACCAAAAAGCGCACTTTCTAATTTGTAATAACAATTAACATTAACTATCGTTTAAAAATTACTTAAACAAATAATTATTTTCGAATTTATTATAATTTAGCTTGAAACTGAAAACAGTATTATAACTGTTAGGTAATACATGAGTCGTGAAAGTAAACCTTTGTGAATAACACGGTACTGTTTTGTTCTTAATATACCATAAAGAACATTGAATACAACTCATCCCAAATTTATTTGAAGAAATTATGTGTAACTTTAAATTGGTCTCACTAAAATTTTGTTCTGACGAGGATGTTTCAGAAAATACAATAAATTCAATGATGAAACAAACACACTTACGCATTTTATATATAGGTAAGGACTATGGCTTGTAATGTTTTCAAGAAACCTTCTACGGTTGAAGTGGCGTATCAAATCACCTGCCGTTTTAAAATGATTTTAAACAAATACTGATTTCGACATTATTATAATTTAGCTTGAAACCGAATGTAGCGTTATCGCCGTTACGTAATACGTGAGTCATGAAAGTAAACTTTTATGAATAACACGGCAATGTTTTCTCCTCAATATTAAGAGAAAATTGTAAACTGCAAAGTTTCGTATAAAATTATTTCTTTTACCCATTGTTGTTCATCATTACATAATAAATAAGTGTTTCATCGTTCTTACATAAGCATGTTGAAGGATAAACACATATTAGAAGCAGTTGTGATGTTAAACTTTCTAAGGTGAAACCTTTTGCTGTGGAGAATTCCAGCAAATTAGGGAATGTGTACACCTCCTTATAATAATGTGTATAACATGATTTTTTCCTAGAAAATATAGTGCCTTCAGATTAATCTAAGACATTGTTCAATCATCATCATCATGATCAACCCATTGCTGGTTCACTACAGAGCACGGGTCTCATCTCAATATGAGAACGGTTTGGTCATAGTCCACCACACTGGCCATATGCGGATTGGCTTCACACGCCTCTGAGAACATTATAAACTCTCAAGCTTACAGGTTTCCACACGATTTAATCCTTTACCGATGAAGCAAGTGATATTTTAATTGCTTAACAACGCACATATTTTCGAAAAGTTAGAGATGCGTGCCCGGATTCGAACCCCCGACATCTGATTAGGAGGTGGACGCCCTAACCACTAGGCCATCACAGCTTCTTTTGTTCACTATCTCTCGATAAATATCGGTTGCTGAGTGTTTTTTTTTGTAATGGTACCATACAGATAACCAACTCTCAAGATGAAATATATACTTTTGATGGCTAAAGATTACATATTTTACGATTGTAACTTGACTGTATCAAAGTTTGTATAAAATACAAAGTTACACACTAAATAATACCTGGGGTTCAAGTAAGAACATTTCGTAATCTTCTAGATAATTTTAATTATTGTGTGAACAACAAAGTTGTAGCCGCAACTAATTTTGCAACATTATGATGCTATTAAGGGAAGGATTGTAGTCTTAAGTTAGTCTTAGTTTACTGGTCACGAGTTTCTCTTCAGTGTCCTTAGTCCACTTCTCATGTGGGAAATCATTGCGAAAGGATCCTTGACACGGCTGACAATTAAATTATATAGTCATAGTGTCGATACGTGTTACTATATATCGCCCCTCCAGCTAGAAGGAAAGAAAGCTGGCATCGGATATTTGACCGAGAGTTCACGAAACGCTTAATTTGCTTTCCGCTGTCAGTTTGTGTACTCATCTACAGGTTGTATTTTTTGAATCGATCTGTGGTTTTAACTTTTTTTTGTCTTCGGGCGGTTTTATTATTGGAACGTACTTGCCCCAAATTGGAACTACTTTATGCTTCCACCTCATATTAGATCCGAGAGAGTAGTTTTTTTTTAAATTTTGATTGTTTTCTTTTTAGCTTGATCAACTTTTTTTTATCTGTAATGCCCGAAAATCAATTTATTTGAACCGCAATATTACGAACGTATACATTGTTAATAATTCTTATAGAGAAATACTTATAGGTACTAAAGATGGAATAATTTTTTTTCAACATTTTACTTGGTTTATAAATTAATATTACAGTAGATATATATATATCTAGTTAATTTTTAAGAGTGGTTGTTACTCGGTTGTCAGTTAAAATGAAAACTCAGAATGAGTTGTTAACCCTAGAGTGGGCGCGCTATGAGCATTTTGCCGCCCTCGCCAAAAAAACTTTGATAATTGGTAAAATAGTTGCTCGCTAAGTACGCGCTTTTTAGTAGCTGTCCCTACTTTCGTTGACTTCTCGTGCGGAAAGGCAGGACACCATAAGTGCGCGGGGAGCCGCTACAGGACGAGGTTGATACCATCAGTCGTCGCAAGGCGGCAATTTGCTCACCGCGCGCCTTGTCACGTAAGTAAAAATTGTGTCAACTATTTGTTGCAAAATTTAAATATACTCTATATTTATGATTTATTTATAGTAAAAACTATTATAACCTTTATATTGTTTCAGGATTTTAAGTGCCACGTGATATAATAATATGGATGATCGAATAATATCTTGGTTAGAGGAAATATCAGAGGTGTATGCTGGGAGACAACCTCCAGAACAAATCAATATTGATAACTCCGGCTTTGGTAAAAAGATTACCCCAAAATGTCCTCAACATTGGTCGCAACATCACTATGGATAACTTTTTACCTCTTGCAGACCATTTGCTAACTGAACATAAGACGACCATCGTTGGGACATTACGTAAAATTAAAAAAGAAATCCCCCTAATTTTTTAAATACTAAAGATAGCATGAAACCAAATGAAATGAAAGAAGAATATTCTGTTGGAAGAATCACTTGGAGATGGCCAGTGAGGTTATTTTTTTCAATTATGAATATTGTCGGCATAAATAGCCAAATAATTTACAAAAGCCAATACTGGAAACATGATGCTACGCCGACAGTATTTGAAAGAGATAGCGACGAATCTAGTTAAGCCTTAGATGACCATAAGTTCTTCCGTTGCGACATCGAATATTCCCTTGAGGAACCAAATAGTTTGTACCTTCAGAACAACCATCATCTTCAAATACGGAGGGCAAATACAGTATATGCCCATAAAAAAAAATCGAAAAAAGGGTGTTGAAGATTCTCCTAAATACTGTGCAATGAACATTGCACATACTTATCAGAAGACTGTTTTATTAAAGCATATCCTGAAGATGTAGAAAATATATAACTTTGTAATTATTTGTCCATTTTAATTAGTGTAATGTAGCTTAATATATAATAAGTAAAAGAAGTTATTTAAAATGTTACATTTTCTAAAAACTTTTATAAACCAATGTTTCTAGAACAAAGTACAATAAATATGTTGATTTTACATTACTTATTTGTGTTTTACTAAATATCCTGAAAAAATAAATTAAATCTAATGTAGTATTCATACTTAAAATAGTTAATAAAAAGGAGCGGCAAAATGCTCCCCACGCGCCCACTAACGTTATGCAGAAAGACGCGCCCACTCTAGGGTTAATATAATATCGTAGTTTTCCTTTTATGACGGATATGGTGAAGCTATAAGGATTCTTTGTTGACGACGTTGAACCTTAAAAACCGTAAAGTAATATAATCAACGAGTAAAACCCTTATTCTAAATCAATATACTCAAAAACATTGAGTGTGTCGCAAGCGTAAGCTCATGAACAAGAGCCCCGAATGGTTTCGAACTAGTCGGGAATATCCCAATAAAAAATCACGCGAGTCCATTCGTTTATAGAATGTAAATTTCCCTAACAACAAGGCAAAAATGAAACTGCTCATGAATAGAATCATTCTTAAGTTTACACATACAACAATTTAGGATAACCCATAGGTCCACATATAACTTTGTATGTTTTATCTTAGTTATGTATCCACAGCCTAGATACGCTATCTCGTTCATCATTAAATTACTGCTTTAATCTGATAATACTGTAACACTAATTACACACTGTTGTGTTTACGTGTAGATTATGAAATCATTGCTCCAACGGGCATGTGCCATCACAACTGAGCTAATGTTAATAACTCGTAGTGAGTTGGCTGATCTAAAAATAGAGCATCTATTTGTAGACAAAAATAAATACGTAAGTGATTGTTATAGTTTTGATCCCATTTTCCGGTTGGTATAATGAGATTTACAATACCTGGCTAAGTTTGTTGTGGGCTTCTTCTTAGACCGGGGCGCGTTTGGAACCCTCATAGCTTTAGTTTTAAGTTTACGAATGTAGTTATAACCATCAAATCATTAGTATGTAAATTATTGACGCGTCAAAAGCGCCTTATAAAGGACTATTTGAATAAAGATTATTTGAATTTGAATTTAATAGTAAACAGCGATGACGTCTTTTAGGCTTCTTCGGAAACGGATTTCGAGGTCCCGGGTTCGGACCCCGGTTCGGACAAAAAACTTTTAGATAATCAGGATTCCTGGAAAGTGTCACTTCCCATTAACATATTGGATTCTCTCTCTGCATCGTATTCCTCGTTACAGAGGGGGGCGTTGCTGCGCGCGTCTGTTAGATTTACCATCTCATCCTCTTAGAGACTCACCCTACTCGTGCCCCTTGGGTGGTGCTAAACGTGAAGCTAAGATCTTTTCGCGTGGAAAGTTTCCTTTAAAGTTCTTTAATGGCGTGGTGCAGCACATGTGCTGTCATAATAATGTCTAACTTTGTCTTAGTCCTAGGTTCGATTCCTAGTCGCGTCTGGTATGGTAAGGTTATCGCCGTGGCTATGTACCTATCGTTAAAGTGACGCCAAGCGATTCGGAACAATTATGAGTATGGATTTACCAAACCCCTAACAGTTAGCCTGCTACCATCATGATCAACCCATTCTTAGCGCACTACAGAGCACGGGTCTCCTCTCAATATGAGAAGGGTTTGGCCATAGTCCACCACGCTTACCATGTGCCGATTGGCAGACTTCACACGCCTTTGAGAACATTATGGAGAACTCTCAGACGTGCAGGTTTCCTCACGGTGTTTTTTCCTTCACTTTTGAAGCAAGTAATATTTTAATTAAAAACGCACATAACTCCGAAAAGTTACAGGTGCGTGTTCGAACCCCCGACCTCTGATTAAGCTGACGTCCTAACCTAGTGGTTATCACAGCTTAACTAGTAGTGGAATAAAAATAAATACATTATGTAACTAAAGCGCTCCGTGGTTGATGCATCAGGATACACAGCGTAACGGCTTAAGAGCTGTTAACCTTTGCTGGGCTTCTGTTTGACATTGTACTGAAACGTGGAAGGTAAATCGCTTATTAGTAGGGCTTCACTAATAGAAAATACAGATATATTTTTAAACAGCGAAGGTCACACCTGTCTCGGGCAAATCCGCTCAGTTTGCAGCACCCAAGCGAATTTACCTGCTTATCGGTTTTCTGCAAGGTATTTTGGGAACTTTAAAATCGTTCGTAAAAATTTTACCAAGGTAAGTTTTCTGCAAGGTATTTTGGGAACTTTAAAATCGTTCGTAAAAATTTTACCAAGGTAGAGAGCTTGCGGTTAATAAATACGTATACCTCACCATGATCAACCCATTCTCGACTCACTACAAAGCACGGGTCTCCTCTCAATATGAGAAGGGTTCGGCCATAGTCCACCGTGCTGGCCATGTGCCGATTGGCAGACTTCACACGCCTTTGAGAACATTATGGAGAACTCTCAGGCATGCAGGTTTCCTCACGATATTTTCCTTCACCGTTGCATCAAATGATATTTTAATTCCTTAAAAACGCACATAACTCAAAAAAATTATAGGTGCGTGCCCGGTTTCGAACCTCTGATTTAAGAGTATTTAAGGCAGTTATAAAAAGTATAAGATTGTTTTGCTTTCTATTGTAGAGTCGTTTTCGAATCGACCCTATAAAGTCACAGTAATTTGAAACTCTAGTTCATCCACATTTCTACAGTCACTACAATTTTGAAAGTTTGTAGAACTTTAAAAAGTATGTTGTACGGAAATTGCGACTCTAATTTGATACAATAAGAACCATTTTACTTTAACGTTATAACGTTTCCATGCTCGAAAGCGACTTCACGATTTCGAGAGTGCGAATTTTCCGACTGGACAGCTCGGTAGCCCGCGACGTAAAAATATTAACATTTTTTGGAATAACCCGAGGTTTTGAGGAAATAACGAACAAATGCATAATATGTGAGGCAAGTTTTAATAAGTAATCATCAAAAACAGTATAAATGAACTAGCAGACTTTCGTTTCTTGTTTGTGGTTGCGTTTCTTATAATGACGTAGAACTTCGCAGAACTAAATACCGATTATTCTTAGTAGTCAGTTTATAATCAGAATATCCATATCCAATAATAATATGTTAGTTCTTTTATAGAAAACAAGATGTAATTATGAGTTATAATAAGAAACCTATCTGCAATTACACGACTTATTTGTATACGTCACTTGTCCGTTTCCTATGCCTTGATATTTATTTATATTATTGAGTTTTCCTGTAATTATATTGTCGATATCATTGTTTGTGTTACTAGGGGGCCAAGGAGTTATTTTCTTTCTCGGGGAGTTTCGTTTCCTGCTCTCGGGATTTTATAATCGAGTGCGAGCCCAGGTGCAATATGAAAAAAACGAATCTAGCAGCTATCAAGTGACACGAGGTATCAAAATGAATGTCTAAGAAGGCTTCTGGAAAGTGCTTCTACGCAGCACAAAACTTAAGATTTAAAAAATGAAGATATTTTGCTACGTGCCAAGAGCGTTTTGGGAGCTAATTTTTGGATATAAGAACACAAAACCCAGTATGATTCTACTTAATGTACAGATTCAGTGGTGTGTTGTTTCAAGAAAATATTAAACAAGTTAATTACTTCTAAAGTTCTGCTTCTGGGAATGAAAAAGCACCCAAAAGGCCAAACTAGTAACTAATTACTAACAGTTAATGCTTCGCTTAATGTAATACAATGTATAATTAGCATTACTAATAAGTCTAGTGTTAGACGCTTATATAGGAAATATCATTTGGGGAATTGGAGGCACAATTATAAGAGGAGATGTTATTATCAAAGTGTACTTAGAATTTACTAAAACGTGTAATATGACACACTTTTTTTAGTGCTTTCTATAGTTGTAATGGTAAAAGAAATTATTTTATTTTCTTACGATACTTTGCCAAACAATGGGTATTCATAGTAAGACGATGATTATTAGTAGTAGTTTAAAAAACCCTGTACTTAAAAAAGACATTTACAGTAAGTACGGTCAACATTCGATGCGAAGCCTAAACACGAGTTGGCAATTATTATTAACTTGTTATAGTTATTAAGTGACAAAAAACGTGAAGGAAAAAACCACGACGTGTCATTAACTTGGCCAATTTACAATGAACGGTCAAACGAGGTTGTACTGAATAAAAATTTCCACACATTTGGATCAGCGTAAATAGATTTGCAAATACTCTCAAAGTAAGAACACACTTTGATTACTTTGTAACTATTAAATATTCACCACATCGGCAAATAAAATAAAAATCATGTAGACCCACTCAAGCCATTATAATTTGATAGTAAAATACAAAATTAATGGATTATTAGCTAACTTATAAATTTTATTACTGAAATATTACCGAAAACCGAAACAAAATACCTGTTATAAATCTAGGTGGGTAAAGTATATGTAATCAGTTGACCACCAATATGTATCTATTATTTGGTTCATATAACAAAAAAAACTGAATTTAAATCTATCTCCTGATAAAATATTCAATAAAATATGTAATTTACATATCACGAATGTTAGGAGATTTAACTAAAAATGTTATAATTGAAAATTTACATAATCATCATAATATTTTGTAACTCTTATGAATATAGTTACCTACTTTGAGTAGATACTTAAAATTTACTTTATTAAACAACACATTTATACGTCACTTTTGGTTCTTTGTTATTCTTAATTATTGAAGAAATATCTTCACTTTGTATGGTTCTAATTAATCAGATTACGTAGATGAAGCCATGAACACTGAAGAATGTGGAAGTTAAAAGCATATATACAAATTGTATATGAAAATTAAGACTAAATACCTTATCTTCTGTCTCATACCGGTTGCTGGTTTGTCGCTTGGCGAACTTTAAAAGTTCGACAATCAAATTACTGGCCTTGTTATTACTGTTGGTTGATTTCTATCTGTATCTCGGTTTTTTATAGCAAAACTGAAGGAATGGCTTTTCTATCTATATTAACTAGCCCTTTTCGTAGTATTTCAATCAAGAATACTTTTCAGAAACAATCAGCCAAAGAGGTATAGTCTTCAAAGAAAATATCCGAACATTCTTCACAAATAAACAAACTTGCAAACTTTGGCACAGTATTTATATTATAGTATTGCTAATTTATCTGTTTGATATCTTATATCGGACCAACTCATCTCGATTAAGATGGCAACATGTATCTCCATGTTATAATTAAATAGTCTAGTACAATTTTGGTTCAAATTATTATAAAAAGTCTGAAAAGTATTTTTATCATCAGAATAGCAAATAAATTTAGCGCCATCTTACGGCGTAAGGATGTACTACATCGTGACTACTGTCTCTTGTATTTTTTACTCAATAGGTATATTATATCTGTGATTGTTAAACCTAATACAAGTATTTATTTATAAAGAAAAACGTGGTTTCATTTGGAAAGCAATAACTTGTCAAAACTCAACGAAAGAGAAAGGTATTGAACCAATACTCATATAAGTAAGTTTGGTTAGAATATGTCACTAAAGATAAACATTATTCAAATGAAAATGCTTATATAGAAAAGCTTTTGATTCCTAAGTTTTTGCTCTGAGCTAAAACACCGCAACGAAACCAGTTTATTTTCTCTGACAGATTACAACTACAGCCTGCATCTAAAAATAGCCTCGCCACGTCACCAGCGACGGACCACGAGTGGTATTTGAAATGTCGCAATGTTACAAGATAAAAAGCACCAGTTGCTTTTAGGATCGAACGATCTGAGTTTCTTTTTTTTTACTAGCTATGTAAGTTCTCGAAAGTTCATTAAAAAAAAAAAAACTCAAAACCAAAAAGTTAATACTAATTTTCGATATTATGTATGATATGGACAATACGGTTGCTCACTGTGGAATATTTATGTTTACGTTGTAATTTTTTATTTGACCATAAAGCATTAATAAAACCTTTGTAAGTTCGGACATCATTGTGTGGTTGTTGGACACTGTTCCGTATAATTTAACTCTAGTTTTAGTTGGAAATATTTAACGATTTCATTGAAGTAACTCAATTAGGCATTCAGGAAGATGAAATAGCAGAGGAAGAAAAAGTCTAACAAAAACTGACACATTCAATTAGTTACAAAGACGACTGAGCTAATTACCGACTTTATCTCAACGTAGGTACTTCAAATGTTAAATATAGATGGTAACATCGGAATGTTGTTATGGGAGAATATGAAGATAAGGTTCTATTTTTACAGACATAACAATAATAAATGTTACCCAAAACTAAAATGATTTTCAAGGTGATTTTATGTTCTTATTTATATTTTCGTCGATGTTTAATGTTTACTTAACTTGTAACGAAGTATTGTTCAAACCAATAAGCCCAATTTTAACGTATTCTTCATAATCGCCTGTGTCAACTTAACATATGATAATAGTCAGAATTATAACAATGAATATCTAATGAAGTAAGGTTTCGAATGCAAAATATATTATTTATCCGTAAAATATAACTACAAATAAATTGGTTTTCTACTACATCGTGCGTATAATTTCGTTAAGATCAAGGAAAATTACTGTATTAAGTCATGTTCTAAACAGATTTTATCAAGCTAAAGTGTAAAAATATAAAGATGATAATATATAGAAAAAGATTAGCACTGCACGTCTCAGCTAATCATATAGAATATTATGATGATAAAATTATTGGCGATATTTAAAACCCTCGCAAGACCCCATTAGCTGTCGCTGTAAATATTTATTAATGTTAGGACATAATGTATTTGTTTGTACATATATTTTAGATATGTATTATTTGTATTGCTATTATTTTATATATTTAGTAGCATATTGTTATTAGTGTGTATGTATATTTAACTATTGCAACTTCTCGTATATCTTTTACGAGTAACTTTGGCTTTAATGAAATGGTTGCCTGGAAGAGAATCAGATACTAAATAATATAAAACTAAATAATATAAAAAAAAAGAGTTGCTGTTTATTTGTTATTTGCATGTATGTTATGTCCTTTATAAATATTGCAAGAAAGTTATATATATATATATATATATATATATATATATATATATATATATATATAATAAATAACATTCGTAGTCATTAATCATCACTATATATATATATACGCGTTTCTAGGGTAAAAAAATTATTACTTTGATGAATAGTTACAATCAAATTGAGTTTAGGTCGTATGAAGTCATCTTAATACTAATAATAAATAATGCCAGATACTGTAGAATATATTTCTATTAAATAAAAACAGCGCAGACACAGTAATATTTCTAGATATAGAAGTCCTTAAAGGAAATGACATTCATAAATTCATATATTCAGTAACTTCATCATCAAACAGATCCGGTTTGAAAATTATGTTCTAAACATTCAACATTGCCACGTTGGCTTTAGGTATGATTTCAAAGTCAATTTTTCAGTCTGGTGTTTAAATTGACCAGTGGCTTAACGTACTTCTTAAAGCACAGGAGCCTTAAAGAGGAAATCCACTTTATGTGAGCGTGAGTGATGGTGAGCCAAGCTCTTAATACCTCTCTCCTATGAGAGAAGAGGCTTGTGTTAGTAATTTACATGAATAATCTGAGTATGGTGATCATTTTTAAATTAAGTTGTAATATACTCTCAATATTTAGTTCAATATTGAAGAGTTGGTGATTGTAAAGAATAATTCTATACGATATAGATCAGATCAGATCAGACAGCTGTAAAAGCCTAGTACCACCTGTGATAGCCTAGTGGTTAGGACGTCAGCCTTCTACTCAGAGGTCGGCAGTTCGAATCCGGGCACGCACCTATTACTTTTCGGAGTTATGTGCGTTTTTAAAAACAATTAAAATATCACTTGCTTCAACGGTGAAGGAAAACATCGTGAGGAAACCTGCACGCCTGAGAGTTTTCCATAATGTTCTCAATGGCGTGTGAAGTCTGCCAATCCGCACATGGTCAGCGTGGTGGACTATGGCCAAACCCCTCTAATATTGAGAGGAGACCCGCGCTCTGTAGTGAGCCAGTAATGGGTTGATCATGATGATATTCTAAATATTTAGTTGAATATTAAAGAATATAGATTGGTGATTATATAGAATAATTCTATACGATATAGATCAGATATTGTAGGAAGTTTATATCAAAATTGTATGTGAAGACCCTGCTTTTAAAGGAAAAATTGCGATCGAGTACTATAATGGCTTCTGTCAGATACTAAGAAATCAATAAAACAGACTGACGTCATTCATCTTTAGATATGAAAAACGTTAAAATTCTTATGATAATACAACTCCGTGGTATTGTGTGCTAATTGTTATAAACTGCGCATAATCCGAGTATCCAAGTACCGACACACCCACCTTGAAGGTGAATAATCTAGCATAATGAGTTTGCTTTAAGAATAAACATCCTTCGAACAGGTATTTTCACAATCGATAAAGGATGTGATCGAAGTGCTAGTTTAAATCAAAGATAAAAAATATATAAAAGATCTACATACATTATGACACACACTATGAACACACACATTAGATACAAGTCATATAATGCGGAGGAAAGAAAGTGATGTCACCGAAAGAATGTTATATATGAACGTGGAAGGGCAAAAGAGTAGAGGAAGACAAAAGAAAAGATGGATGGATTGTGTAAATGAGGATATGCGGGTAAAAGGTGTGGGTAGTGAGGTGACGGCTGATAGAAGTGAGTGGAAGAAGAAGACGTGTTGTGCCGACCCCACATAATGTGGGATAAGGGCAAGAAGATAAGTACAGATACAAGTCGACCACTATACTAAGAAATTCAATTAATTAAAGGCACAAAATAAGATAAATCATAAAGAAAAGTATATTAGTATAGATTCATATCTGGGAATGGATGAATGGAAAAAAAAGAAATTGCTAAGAGTGAAAAAACAAGATAAGTTATTATTGCTTATACATGAGTGCCAAAGGTCACATTCAATTCTACCATTCGAGTGAAAGTTAAAGATTAAAAAAAAGATTTGAAGCGATAGTACGTACTCTATTGATTTTGTGAGTTTATATACTTAATTAAATTTGAATTTTTTGAATTTATGTTTGGTCGTGTATTATTAGAATTGTCATAGGAAGACCTGTACCGTTACTATAAGATTTGTTTGCTCACCATCGATACTCGCTTTCGAATAACGAAACACAATAACAACATTATTAAGTAGTAACGATAAACTCAAATCGGTCCACACTTCCAATTCAGATTCTTCCAGTTGAAGTTTGAATAAAATAAATATAGGTAGTACGGAAATTGTTACGTTAATAAAACATTATAAAGTCCATTTTACTTTAATTTTAGTATTTCGATCATCGAAAGCGACGCCACTATTGCGAGTGTGCAATTCCTGTACTATATAAGACTGATGAGATATTTCAACTAGTATGGAAATCTCTACACCATAAAATACCCACGATATAATATAGCAACGAATATAACCACCAATGATGAAGAAAACTAACACAATCAAGGTTATCTTACCGAGTCCCCGAAAACGATGATATATTATACTCAGATATATTAACATATTTATAGTACATAGAAGAAATATTTCTCAATTGTTTTCTGCCAACAAAAAGTACCAACTCGACAAATACGGACCTACCGGCTACCACCTACGTTTACTTCCTTTTAAAGTAAGTTGATAGTTGCCTATTTATAATTTTATACATAACCTTGATAAATACTATAGATTGTGAATAGTTTATTGTGTAACTAGAATTTTTAAAAGAAATTACTTAGTTTTGTGTCGACACCTTAGGAGAATGCTTCGACAGATAGCAAGCAGCACTTGAGAGACTATAGGGGTTTGAGTTTATAACACACTAGCTATTACCCGCGACTTCGTCTTTGTGGAATTGCTGATTTTGCGTGGTGATATTCAAAAATACTCTGATATACATATTATTATTTATAATTAACAACCTTATTTCCGATTTTCGTGTCTCTAAATTAATAAACATAGGCCTATCATACAAACTTCCTACCCCTATTTTACCCCCTTAGGGGTGGAATTTCCAAATATCCTTTATTAGCCGACATCTCTTAACTATAAACTACCTACTTGACAAAATTATAGCTTTATACGTACAATAATTTTTGAGATCTCGTGTTTAATAAGTAAGTACGTCAGTGAGCTTTCGCTTTTATATATATAGATTATCATTTGTATAATTAATTATTTACTGCATATCAAATTCAGATGACCATCTGTATAGTGGGTGCAGATGCTACCGGTGCAAAGCAACTGCAAATATGAAAACCTTAACAGAAGCTACAGGTGTTTTTTGGGGTTGAGACTATGGAGCTGGCAGCTCGAGCTCTTTTGATCGAGTCAGCTGGGAATCCTAGAACTGGCAGTTAACTTGACCGAAGATTTAGCTTGGTCTTTCAAAGGGGAAATGCTACCAGCATCTTGATACGATGCCTCGTTCCGATGGCATCGACGACGTTTTGGATTCAATGTCGATTTATTTTTTGTAATATTATCTTGTATACATTTTTTAATATCATTTTTACTATTTATAATTTTACTTACGCCAAGTAATTTACAATTTAAAAAACTGGCTAAATACATTAACATACGAAGACACAGAACAAATAATACTGGCAAATTGAATATAAAATTTATATATTAACAGAATTATTATTATATCTTTTATCTTTCTAAAGATTTTTTTATATAAATATATGTATTTGTTTTATACGAGTATATACCAAGATTGTAATATTATGATTATTTTTTGCAATTTATCTCCTAGTCCATTATCAAAATCGGTAAATAACATGTATAGTCTCCACGATACAGGTCACCTCGTGTAAAGGCCAGCGCAAATTGTTAGAAATTAGTCCGTTTGAAAATAAATATAATAGCTACACTGCTGAATCGATAATATATAATATATAAATATATTATCAGAGTCAGTGTAGATCGCATGTGTTAATTTGAATCTTCCTTATCGTTTCGACTATGTTTTAACGTTTCAAGTTCAAAATACCAACGTTTTGTGTGGTATTCATACTCGTTTCAAAATGTTTTGTGTGGTACTCATACATACATAGTGCAAAAATACGTTATAGCGTTCCTTTTCTGCTATTGAGTCAACAGCTATAACTGGTTTGTGGTTGCACGTAACATACCTCCGCGCTGGCTACACAACGGTCAATATACGAACAACCGACCATTTTGTGGAGACATCCTTATCTTTGCAATATCACTGTTCATTCATCCTTCTGCAAGCTGTATCCTGGCTATAAGTTGTTCATCGTAAGGAAAGGAATGTGGTCGCGCCAACTCAGTTTTTTTTTTTAAATAAATTACAGTTTATGTATGCAAAGTATTATATTATTATACCTATACGAGTTGTTTTATTATTCCCACAAATGTTTTATCCAGACGAAATATTTTCTGGTATACGTATATATTATATATTTTGTCTGGTGGGAGGCTTCGGCCATGGCTAGTTACCATCCTATCGACAAAGACGTGAAGCGATTTAGCGTTCCGGCACGATGTCGCGTAGAAACCAATTAGGAGTATGGGTTTACCATATCCCTAACAGGTTAGCCCGCTACCATCTTAGACTGCATTATCACTTACCATCACGTGACATGGCCGTCAAGGGCTAACTTGTAGTGGATAAAAAAAATATATATAAATCGTCCTGAATTACGCTGACATCATTAAAGATTTAGCTGTAGCTAACTTACCTAGCATCAAAACGGTAATTTTATTTAATGTCAAGTTATTTACTAAACGTACTATTATAATCACTTATTTACATAAAAATTTGAAATCACTATCCATAATATTTAAAGTGTTACTCAAAATGTACGTGATACACCCAGTTTACAGGTATTTCAACATAAATAACATAAGTTTATAATAATATAATAACGTTAAAACAATAAACATAATGAACGTACGTAATACAACAAAATGTAATTCAATAATTTTTAGAATCCTTCACGCATTGATAAACTTCACTTGTAACTGACTTATAAAACTAACTTTAAAAATAAAGCTATGAGGGTTCCAAACGCTTTGGTCTACGCGGACGAAGTCGTGGGCTAAGCTAGGCGGTAATAATCTCGATTGGTTGAAGGAGAAATTTAACATACATTTATAAAGAGTCAAACGTCGGCAAATTCAAGTCAATCAACGCACTTGAAGAGGCTGCTTGTAATTCTATTTATACCTTCGGAGAAAGTGGCGCCAGCAATACACCATTGCCGAACTGCATGATGATCTCGCAAACCACTACTGTACATTGCCCCTGTGGTGTGTAATTAAGATTTTAAACAAATGATGAAAGCAGCAATGTATGCTGTCAATTCAAATAATCCACCACGAATTTGTATGAACATTTATGCATAGGTGCAGTGGCCAAGTCAATGTATTTTCATGGGATTTTAAAAAATATCGCATATTTGGAGTTTTAAGCAATTAAAATATCACTTGCTTCAACGGTGAAGGAAACCTGCACGCCTGAGAGTTCTCCATAATGTTCTCAAAGGCGTGTATCGCCAATCCTATGGCCAGCGTGGTGGACTAGGCCAAAACCTTCTCGTATTGAGAGGAGACCCGTGCTCTGTGGTCAGCCGAGAATGGGTTGATCATGATTTGGAGTATTGTCCTACTAATGTTGCAACGTACGGTGTTTATTGCAGTGTGTGAAGTTTTAGTTTTTGTCTTTTAAAATCCGGACCTTAATAAAATTGAATATTTGAACAGACGTTTTCATGCAGATTTTATGTATTAAACTTTCTTTTTTATGTAATCTTCCAACACCAAATCCACCCGATTAGCGTAAAAACAATTGCCAACCTTTAAAATCTGGACAAATTCCTTTTGTTTGTATCGTTAAAAGTATTATGTTCTAGCACCCTTACAGATCACTATTTCCCGCGGCTCCGCACGGCACTTTAAATTAAAATTTCATACAAATTTCAAACCCCTTGTTTTGTTACGGCGAGAATTATCAAAAATCTTTTCTTAGTGGACGACCGCTCTATAATAGCTATACAGATGCTAACAAACCTGATCCATCCAGCGGTTTGAGCTGTAGGTTTAGTATAAGATTTGTACACCCGTAAGCGTGTAGTCGCTACCGAGTATCGAAACATTATAACGTCAAAACAAAATGGAACTTATATTAAAAGGTTAGAGTCGCAATTTCCGTACTACTTATTTTTATTTTACAATCATGTGCCGGCTGTGGATTGATGAATTCGAGTTTTAAAACTAAGTAGATACGTTTCAATTTACTATGACTTTGGAGTATTTTTCGATATTCGAAAACGGTTTTCAGCTAATACATCTTATACTAACGGTACTACTGTGCGTTGTTAGATCATTCAATCAGTCAGGACACATGTTTTTATACCTATTATTCTCTTTGAAAGTTATACAATGGTGGTTTATGAAAAGCAACCACTCAACAAACATATATGGGTCTCAAGCAGCTTGGTTCGTAAGCTGAAAGTAAAGTCGGTTAGGGACATAGCTCGGAGTACCGATGGGCGTTAGTCTTGACACGGAGATGCGGAAAACCCAAAATGACCAAGCGGTAAATCAAACACTGAACTCGATACTTTGTAAGGCACAGATACCGCTGCAGGAGAAGTCGACGCAAAATATGCCTCCGAGTTCTCATTACTAGCATTCAGAATACTAACCGTGTCACGAGTGGCATTTCAAACAAAACTGGGTGAAAGTATACCTACTGCCATTACAGAAATGAAATCAGTTTCTCTGTATATAACTTTTTGCATCGAATCTGCACATTGTTTGCAAGGTAATGGTTTCCAATTGATTTGATATTGTATTCTTAACCGTCACGTCTTAGGTTTATCTTCGTATCCAAACGGTTTAACTTCATCGCTATGTTCGATTTAGAACTGTTGGTATTCTTGATGACCAAGATTTGATTGCTGGGATAGGGTATGCAATACTTTTATGCATGTATAAAGTGCACACAACTAGAAGTTAGATGATTGTATTTTATTGTTATAACAAAAATTGAGTTGAAGACATTCAAGGTTCCTTCCCGCTCCACTTGAGCATAAGACAATCAAAGTCTCTTACTGTTTTTAAAAGTGCTGTCATATGTCATAGTTTCATTATATTTCGCAAAAATGACGACTTTTATTTTTGTATCATTTCATTTCTTTTTTTTATATTATAAGGTATATATTACTATAATTTATAAAATATTTATTACTTTTATGTAATCTGGTTTATGTATTAGTATTTAGTTATTTGTAAATAGATTTTTGTTTATATATAACGCCACCAACTTTTTCTCCTTTAAGTTTTCCTAATCCTAAGGTTGCCTGGCAGAGACCGCTTTTAAGCGATAAAGCCGCCTTTTGTATCCTGCTTCTTCTTTATTTTGTTTTACTTGTTATTTCTATTTTTACTTGTTGTGGTGTACAAATAAAGAATGAATAAGTTTATTACTTATCAATATGTTTATCAGAAGAGCTTTAAATGTCATCTATTAATTAAAAAATAATCTATCCAGCGAAGCCTCGAGCCTTATTGAGCAGTGATTATTAATATCGCCTTTTCCTATGACATAATCAAAGACAAATTACCCTAAGGTTATAGTTTTATCATACGTTACTACAGTTTACAGTATAATAACTCCTTTAACTAAACATCGTATATACGGCCGTAATTGTAGAGCTGTTAGCCAATTCACTTAAATTACGTCGAACAATATATAATGGTGATAAGACGTGTCGTTGTCGTTACGTCTCATGCACTTAGGGTTACCACTCAAATCTAGAAACCAGGACCAAACCCCAGAAAAAAAAACCCGAAAAAGCGTGAAACCCACAGACTTAAGAACTCGGGACCTGGACATGTCACCAGTATTTTTTTGAGTAACATTACAGTGGGGATAGTCTTCACTATTAACTGACTTACGCCACGGTCATTCTAACTCTGACCACGGCGAAGGACTTTCAGCTGTCACCCGTCAAATGAAGCATTTATTTTATTAATACAAAATTATTGCATACAAAAGAAATAAAAAATACATAATATAAAAGCAAAAGGCGACCTTATCACAGAAAGCGATCTCTTCCAGGCCACCTTTTTGTAAGAAGCCGACAGAAATAACAGACGGGAATCGCAACACTTCTACATATATACATACTAATAATTACATACTCCTTCGTTATTGACTAGTTATTGACTTCATTCAGCGGCGCCAAGAACTTCAAGAATTCAATAATTACCCACATTTTAACTCTTGATGATTTTGCTAACACAATTCAGACAGTAACAATCAATTTTGTACAAGCATGCTTTGCTTTGTGCTGTTTATAAATACGGGCGGTCGATGCCTTTCGAGACATTCTTGCTCGAGACGTCGGACTGTTCGGACCTCTTAGTTATTGTCGCAATAAAAGTGTAAAACCGCAAGTTGTGGTTTTAATTACTATGAGCGAAATAAAACAAAATCGTGACGTCAGCAATGCTGGCGTCATTCTTACTAAAAACTACTCGGACTCCCTTGACTCGTCATATATATATATATAAGCATTTGCAGAGTTTTAGACGTAGATTCATTGTAACGCTCGAGTATGCCTACAAGTCACACGTAGGAATGTTGCATGGAAAAGTGCAACGTTCAGCCGGTACAAGCTAAAGAACTAAAGAGATCGCAAGCGATGATCTGGTGTTGGGACGACGCTGTTCATGAGCGACCACCGAACGTACACGAATGAGACTATACCACGGGTCACTATGGCCTTGGATGGCTGGCTAGAACGACCGTGAGCGAAACTTTAAAACCTCTGCTACAAAAGAAAAGCCGATGGTTGCTAAAGTAGGACTAATCCGGGGAAAACCAGACGGCTGGGAACCCTCTATACACATAATAGTACAATAACACCTTGTCCTCGCCTCGCGTGGATCATGGCTTGAAGCAGTTTTATTGATCTAACTGTAGGTAATCCTTGACGCTGATGGCTCCAGCCTAGAAAACATCGAAGTTATCTAATGTTTTGTTGTCTTCAGCTGTCTATGTTTATCAGTTTATTTCCTTATACTATTAAAAGATTGGAAAACGTAGTACAATTCCTAAACAACTCAGTTTCTTTAAGAGACTTTTGAGGCTTATCCACCAATACCTGCCAGAAGTTAGGAAATGGAGTTATTCACCACGTTGTCACTGTAATTCAAATTCAAAATAATCTTTATTCAAATAGTCCTTAAAAAGGCACTTTTGACGCGTCAATAATTTACATAGTAGTTATTTCTTGGTGATAACTATATTCGTAAACTTAAATCTAAAGCTATGAGGGTTCCAAACGCGCCCCGGACTAAGAAGAATCCCACACCAAACTTAGCCGGGTTTTTTTTCCGTTATCACCATCTCACATAATGAACAATAAATTAAAGTACCCATGGAGATAGAGCAATTCACACCCAAGCTTTTTTATCGTTTATATAATCCTTAATATCGTAATATGATTTTTCTACAAGCTTTCATTTTATAAAAACTTTGAACTTATTGATAGACATCTCCAAGATATCAATAGGTAATTTATTATAAAATAAAATACAATTATAAAATAAAAGACACTAATGTCCGAAACACTTATTAAGAACACCCATTTAGAACAAGCAAATAAATCCCGGGTTTGGAAAAAGCTTGAAATCCTTCCTAGGAGAGAGGTTTTGCACGAATCGACACGAGGATTTAGCGTGCCCTAATCGACACGAGGATTTAGCGTGTCTTCCAAGGCACAAGGTTGTACCGTAGGAGTACCTCACAAATTATCTAACCTTTCGCCGGATTGGTACTTAAGTTCAGTCTCAGTAGTTAAACTTTCCAATGTTTCATTTTTGAAATAAAAATTTACCAATAAAAAAAAACCAATTAAATGTTGTAGTCAAGCGATTAGCACGATGGAACGCTAGTTCCAGCACGATGTCGTGTAGAAACCAATTAGAAGTATGGGTTTACCATACCCCTAACAGGTTACCCTGCTACCATGTTAGACCGCATCATCACTTACCATCCGGTGAGATGCCGTCAAGGGTCAACTTGTGGTGTACAAAAAAAACTTGTAGGGGAATAATAAAAATTAATGGCCATTGTTCGAGCTCACTATACCCTTACACGGAACCGGTCTGCGCGCAGCGGGGCGCGGGGTCGCCAATACCGGCCGCTACTATTCAATTATTCACTATCCAGCCGCCGCACCTACCGTTCGTATAAAAATTAAACATAATATCTCGAAGTTACCAACAAAAGCCTTAGTAAAGAATATCGAAACACACTTTTAATTTACTAACGTTATATAAGGCCGGCGCAACATGAATTTATTATTATATTAAATTTATTAAAAAACCTGCTTGACGTCAACCCTCTATGAACACTAACTACTACATCATAAAAATTTAAACATATTTGCATTAGCTTGCATTATCATAGTGGGCATAGAATAGTTTTAATTCCGCGATAGTTAACAGTATTTTAGAAATAAACGACAAAACGCAAACAAAGTCATGAGCGACATGGTAGTATTTGTTAAAATGTATGACAGGCTCAATATAGGGTACGTTACAACAAGTAGTAAATAAATAAACAGACACACTTGTTCATATATACCAGTGAGCGTGCAAGGCACAACATAAGGTCTGTTATAACAGGTGTGTGACATATAAACTAGGACGTGCCTTATCTCTGCCACTCTACCTATACAATAATTCCGCAATGCGTTATGAGAACAAAGTAAGTACCCCTAATACGAATTCGTAGAGGTGCGTTTGTCGTTGGGAGGCTTCGACTATGGCTGCTAACAAAGCCAATCCGTCAGGCAATTAGGTATTCCAGTAGGTTAGAAAACGGTGGAGGTTATTATGTCAAATCAAATCGAAATAGCTTTATTCGTATAAACCTATTAGAGGCATCTACGAATCGTTCACATATATCACATTTTACATTTCTATTCGTGAAGTGATGGTGATAACTACACTCGCCTAATTAAAGCTAAGAGGGTTCAAATCACGCCCGGGTCTAAGAAAAAACCCACAACAAACTGAGCTTAGCGTATTATAACTGCCATACACGATACCCCCTTCCATTTTAGACAGAAATAACTTACCACCAGGTGGGATTGTAGTCACCTGATAGAATTTAAAAAAAAATATGCCCAATATGTGTGATTATAATGCGATTAAAAAGTCTGTCATAACTCCAGAATACCATTAACTATAATTAGGTTTTGATAGCTTCTTAAACGAATTTTTATTAAGTGTATAATTATATTCAGTGCAATGTGTATTAAAACAACAATATTATAAAGCAGAATAATTTGTGTATCGTATGATTGAACGCTAAAATAAAATAAAAATTATGTTCATGGAAAGACCGACCAACAATTTTAGGATTGGGGCAATTAGAATCATGCACTGAATCTGAATTTTTATGGCCTTGTCTCTTATTTTAATACTGAATTTTGGTAGCTTCGGATTTCCTTTTTCTTTAAAGCTCTCGAAAACTTTAGTCGCTAACGAGTCTAACATATCGTACCAAGGGTGTACTACAATTTTGCTGTTTTACGAGTAATTCTTCCCACGTTATTTGTACAAGTGAATGAAACTTGACAAACAACTTTGGATTAAGCCATAAGTGCGGGTACAATATGAGGTTGGGTTCATTGAGAAAAGACACAAATGTTTCACTTAGTATTACATCTCGTTCGTTACCTTAAGGTGGCACTTCACTTGATAATTTTATGTTTGCGTATATTTCACTTGACAATTTATGTTTATATTGTGTGTGTATATGTGATATTTGGGCACATGTGTAGGATTTATACATGACGGAACACTGGCATTATTTGCCTGATAGGCATTGTTATGGAGAGTGACCGGCATTTTAAATTCGGTAGCGAATACATATACCGATTAAATTTTTCGTTGCATCTACGAGTATATGCGAATGTTGTTTTAAGTTTCGCAATTTTGTGTTAAAACGAGATAGACTTACGTCGTGTACATATATTTGTATCGTTTTTAACTGTTTCTTTATTCAGAGGTAGGGCTTTACAGATCTTAGCCTCCTATTTTAGATTTCTTAGCAACTACTTTTTTTTTATAGCACTTCGTGATTAGTAATGATTCGGTTTAAATGGTATGGTAATGGTAGCTCACTTTTAAAGGTAAACCAGAAATATTAAACGCCAACACCCCTTTTTGGTTTCCAGCCATCATACCTGAACACTTAATCGTTTGGCGTCATTTCCTGGCCTGTTCGACAGGTGGTAGATGGCCAAGGTCGTAGCGTTCCTCCCCTCACTCAGATTAGACCAGAAAAATTCAGAAAAACTAAATTCCCATATAGTCGCTGCCGGCGTCCAAACCCTGAGCACCTTCTAATAAGACCACAGCGCTTACACCTACTCCAGGGATGTCATCAAATTGCATGTAAATAATAAGTTAAAAAGGTTATTCAACATCAAAGGGAACCGAAGAGCTGCCAGCTACCTCGGACAAAGAATTAGTCTAGCCATTCAAAGGGGGAACCGCTGCCAGTATCTTCGGAACCTTGCCTAAAGGGACTCCTTTTAATAATGTATTTTAGTTATGTTATATATTTCTTTGTTTTTTAAGATTTTTAGTTTTAGGTTAATCTAAGTTTTATTTTAAGTGATATATATATTCTTGAAATTTAATAATAAGTTATATACAGTTGTTTTAAATAATAAAAAATAACAATACTCCAGGCGTAAGCGCTGGTAAGGTCATCAAAATTGCATACAATTGAAATTCAAGATAATGTTTTAAATAATACATATTTATAAAAATAATTGCATACAGTGCTTTTATGTTAAAATATTGAAATGATAAGCGGAGTAACTCCTGCTACTTATTTTATTTAATAAAATTTAATTTATCTTTATTAGATAATATAATTTTGCACTTATATTATATACCTAGTTATCTATGTAATAGGACTTTATTCAGCCCCAATATTCTGTAAATTATATGTTATTGTAACAGTTGGCCATATGTTATCTACATATTTGGGCGTAAATAGAAAAACATAAAAAAAAAAATTGCAATAATTTCCTCATTGAAAAATTAGACCTTATTACCGCCATAACTTTTTTTTTTTGTCAAAAAAAATATAGCCAACCTCCGACCTTCCTTTGACGACCTCCGTGGCGCAGCGCGTGTGCTGTCGCATTGTAAAGCTGGAGGTCCTGAGTTCGATTCCCGGCTCGAGTCTGGTCTGGTGGGAGGCTTTGGCCGCGTAGAAACCAATTGGCAGTGTGGGTTTACCCTACCCCTAAGATGTTAGTCCACTACCATGCTAGACTGCATCATCACTTACCACCAGTTGAGATAGTCGTCAAGGGCTAACTTGTAGTGTATAAAAACAAAAATGTTACAGAGGGTGATGTAAGGAATCAAGAAGCTATGGTAGAATAAATAAATTCATATACGTGAGTAGGAACTTAAACATGTAAACAGGTATACAATCCTAGTTAAAAAAACCCTTGATTAAATGCAGTTAAGCACCGTCTCTGTCAAGTTGCAATAGTCTTGTCAAAGGTCAAAGGTTAAATATCAGTTCATCTTTTATTACGTTCAGCAAAGCCATGGTTAGCTTACATTAAACTGGTTTCATAACATTTACGTAATCTATTGTACCTAGTTTGTTACGCGTAGAAAAACATGTTTGTGGAAACTATAAACAGAACTCGATTAGTAACGTCAAAAGGTAGCATTACGTAGCGATGAAAAATTAAACGTTATAAAATCATTAAGGCAAGCCAAATCAATAGTGGGAAAATGGTTCGCTTCCTTAAACTACAAGGAATCGGAGGACCTTTTTTTCCATTTAACATAAGGGTGTCCTCTTTGATACATCTTATTGGGATATATATATATGTCGGAGAAAGGCTATCTATATTGTCATCAATTATTATCGTACACGTTTCCAGTGGGCGTCAACAGGGTTAAATGCAAGCACTAACAAAATATAAACAGTTTCGTACACTTTATTAATCCAACTTTTACAATGTTGTGAGTCACTATACGAATAATTACACCACAATTAATAATTAAGTACTTAAATCAAACAATTAAATCAGAATATTTTTTAGATTCGCGACACACATCTATGTCCTTCTTTCAATTATCACCAAAAACACTCAAAATGATCCAACTTATATATTTATATATATTTTTGCAACAAAAAATATAGTTAAGCAACCAAGCGTCAGTATTGTATCATTTCTACTGTTAAAGCGAATTTTGGGCCGCGGTCGAGTGCACAAGTGTTCCCGTGACCCAGCTACAAGGCGCCGCGAAGGAGCATCGCTGGGTTTTAGTGGGTATTCTCTTAAAAATAAAAAAAAAGTGTGGGTACCATCGGAATATGTAAAACTGTGTAACTGTGGTTTTGGTGAAATAAATATTTTTTCATTTTCATTAAAAATTATGATTTCTGTATGTATGTAGACACGATTAATTATTTTATTCATTTAAATTTTATTTATACTCCTTCGTTTGTGTTCGAAGTGACATTCAAAAAGATATTAGATCAATAATATTAGATACAAAATCTCTGCAATGTAACTTTTAACTTATTTAAAGATTTCAGACAGCAGGAAGTATCTTTTGGCCGTCCGAGTCTTCAAAAGACAATCGCTAATTAACCAGTTTTTATATAAAAACATCAACCCACACACTATGACAGGAACATTCGCAAACATAATTATTTTAATTATTTCTTGTCAATAAATTATATAAGCCCACAGGCTAGGCTATACGGAATGTCATTGAAATGTGTGTTCAAATTTAAATACTAAATAAATGAGAAAAGTATGTTTCTATTTAATTAGTTATTAACAAACTTATGTATTAAATTTCAAGAATACATATAAAACTGAGATTAACCTAAAACTAAAAATCTTAAAAAATATATATATATCATAACTAAAATATGTTATTAAAAGGAGGCCCTTTACGCAAGGTTCCATTTCGGAGACGTCTTACAAAAATTACAAAATTATCAACTAAACGTAATCTTCTATAAAAGCCTATCACAGGTCAAGCGCGATTGGGACCTTTCGTAGGCGCTTCTCTGAGTTTTATTTCATTACTTTTCCCGAAGTGAGCATTGTCCAATTTGAAGGTCATTTAAAAATATTATTTTTATTGTAAGGTTTGCACAACGCAAACTTAAAATCCCACGACGTTTTTTACTCGTCTAAATATTTGCGCAGACAGACCGCGCAAAAACGTCGAGCCCACACAAAGGTTTTCACATGAAAACCGTTGAGATTAATTTTAAGGCCATCTCATTTCCCACAGCTCATCGGTTATTCTCGAAAGCGAAATCTGTGCAAATCGCTTCGACGAACCGCGTTGCATTGCGCAAATGTATTTATTTGTCCTCGTATGTTATTGGATTTCATGTCTTAATTACCTACTTTGTCTTTCGGACTGTGGGTTTAAGTTAATACCATTATAACTTATAATAAAACACCTAATGGACGATTGCCAGAATCATTCCTACATATTTTTTACAAAAATATACCCGAATAATATTTGAAGTTTTGCTTGTTTAAATTTTACTCTGTACTGAAGTGGACATAATATTAATAGGAATATTCATAAATTAATTTCATCATAGAATTTTTTCTACTTATTATTAGTACAATATTTTCTACTTATTCGATCACGTGAAAGTTAACTTTATTTTGTATCGAATCGAAAGTGCGTTATTTATTGTGTAGATGGCGCTCTTTTGATTCTTTACAAATTGAAATAACTAAGTGATCGAATAAGTAAAAGATCTTGTATCTGACACAAGAAAGTTTGTTATTTAATCAATAGAAAAAGGGTCAAGGCCTCAATTTTTGCTAAGGTTTTGAAAATTATCACTAGATAAAAGAATCTAGTGATAATTTTCAAAACCATAGCAAAAATTGAGGCCTTGACCCTTGGTCTATTTACGAGAACAGTTATCTAACTTGTATATACGTGTAATAACATTCTCACATTTTAATTGTGTATCGGTTTAATTGCTAAACCACTTATCTTTAATCGATGTTTTCCTTATGTTGCTGACTAAACTAGTAGTTTTTCTTAGTAGTACCTATATATTGACTACTGACACAGCTTCTAATCACATCAACATGTTAGTTGTTTGATGTGATTATAGAACTTATGTTTTTTATTTATAAGATAAGTGGAAGTTACATAATATAATTTGTATGATATACCTATACAAGCTGAGAAATAAAAGGATATGTATCGAGCACAAAATTAGTCAACCGATATTCATTAAACAGAAAAAAAACTCCTACTACAATTTTATCGATTCAACAGTTGAAAAGTCTAATAACTTGTAAAACTTACGCGTTTACCACCAGGAGAGATTTCGGGAGGTGAAGTCAAGGGTAAGTTTTTTCTTTTTTATCCACTACAAGTTAGCTCTTGACGACAATCTCACCTCGGGAATCGAACTCAGGACATAAATATATTGCGTAATCTTGCCCTGACTTAAACATTAGCCGTTTTGCTTTGCAAAAGCCATTCTACGTTGAATAAGCAAGTTGCAATTACGTTGCGCGCGAAAGGTGAAATGCGTACGTGTCTTGCTGCGCGTGCGCACCGTTAGTCGCGGAATCTCGAGCTATTTTTGGACCTCAGAACTTGCGTGGCAAGTCTCCATCAAGTTTTGCTACCGAGGCCTCGACGCCAGGGGTATCCAATTTTAGATCTTAGTAGAACCTTTTTAGCTCGCGCGTTTGACTTTTTTGCGTGGATAAGTCGAGGAATGTTTATATCTTCTCCGTTTAAGCATTGATTACAATTCGCATTTTAAGAGATAAACTAGACTTTATGTTTAACATAATAGGTATAATGATAATGTTTTTAACCATTAGTATTCCGTATTAATTAATGATAGAAATAACTATGTCAGGATTTCGAAATATATATCTATCAAAGTATTAAGTGAAAAAACTAAGATGAACGTACTAAGTGACTATGAAATATTGATTTATAGTAGTCCAAGTCACAAACAGTAAGAAACGTACCGTCGAAATCAATGTTTTTATAGAGTGAACGATTAGTTGTTTAGTATTTATGACTTGGGTATCTATGTTTGATATTTATGGTCCGTACCTTTAGAACCAATTCGCACATTTAATGTCCGTTTTAATTATTCTCCGTCGGCGCCACTTGTTCAACTTCGATAGTTAAGATTCCGGAAACTTTAATTGATTTTTTACTTAAAAACTATGATAAGTAGGTTACTTATTATTTACATCTGTTAGAGATTATATTATTGTCCGCTTAACTTAATATTTATATTACGCATCATCATCATCATCATCATGAACAACCCATTACCGGCTCACTACAGATCACGGGTCACGCTGGCCATGTGCGGATTGGCAGACAAAGGCGTGTGCCTTTGAGAACATTATGGAGACCTCTCAGGCGTGCAGGTTTCCTCACGATGTTTTCCTTCACCGTTGAAGCAAGTAATATATATTTTTTTTAAACGCACATAACTCCGAAATGTTAGAGGTGCGTGCGTGCCAGGATTCGAACCGCCGACCTCTGATTAGGAGGCTGACGCCCTAACAACTAGGCTATCACCGCTTCATATTTACTTTAAGCTTTATATTATGCATATAAACTGTCAATCAAGACACACCAGTACTCAGTTCAAAGAGACTTTTTTCTTTTTTTTGAGATCTGTTTGCGCTTGACGACGATCAATACTAGAAAGCACTGAGGAAATCTGGATTGGAGCGCGCTTGCCTAGAAAATGCCTATTCACTCTTGCCTTGAAGGTACTGAGGTTATACGCGGCTGGAAACACAGATGCTGGAAGTGCGTTCCACACCTTAGCGGCTCATTTCAGAAAAGTTGATCCAAATCAAAAACAGCTGCCGTTTTCAAACGTGATGTGAAAATGAAAAAGAAAAGTTAATGGCTGGAACAATGAAAACTGGGCTGCCATGGTTTTAGTAAGTTCACAACAATTGATTGATTGATTTAGATAAAATGATATTTTTTTTTTTTATTCACCACAAGTTAGCCCTTGACTGCATCTCACCTGATGGTAAGTGATGATGCGGTCTAAGATGGCAGCGGGCTAACCTGTTAGAAGTATGGTAAACTCATACTCCTAATTGGTTTTTACACGACATCGTGCCGGAACGCTAAATCGCTTTGCGACACGTCTTTGTCGGTAGGGTGGTAACCAGCCACGGCCGAAGCCTCCCACCAGACTAGACTCGAGCCGGGAATCGAACCCAGGACCTCCGACTTTAAAATGCAACAGCGCACGCGCTGCGCCACCGAATCGTCAAAATTTAGTGAAGATACGTTATTTTTTAGTTAACTCAAAAAGTAGTTGTTGAAAGTCAAACACAATTAAGCTAAATGTAAAAAAAGACAAAGTGGTTATAATTTCACGCAATAGTTGACGCATTTATTTATATGGGGACAAAAAGTAAAAGCTTCAACGTAAACATCTTCATGTTACATCATACATGAAGCGGTTATGTGATACTCATAAATATTATATAACCTTATTTAAAATTAAAAATATATAGCAAACTGTTATTGCCGAGATTTTAAGAAGCTATACTCGTATATATACATTATGATATTATTTGTTAATTAAGACATAATATATTTTACAAGTTGTTTGTAAGGGTTAAAATGTTATTAATCTGTATACGTACAAAAGAATATAAAACTTGACTAGAATACTATTATGATTGTATTAAGTTGGTTGTCGGTTGTTATAGCGGTGATAGCCTAGTGGTTAGGGCGTCAGCCTCCTAATCAGAGGTCGGCGGTTCGAATCCGGGCACGCACCTCTAACTTTTCGGAGTTATGTGCGTTTTTAAAAAATATATTAAAATATCACTTGCTTCAACGGTGAAGGAAAACATCGTGAGGAAACCTGCAAGCCTGAGGGTTCTCCATAATGTTCTCAAAGGCGTGTGAAGTCTGCCAATCCGCACATGGCCAGCGTGGTGGTGGACTATGGCCTAACCCTTCTCATATTGAGAGAAGACCCGTGCTCTGTAGTGAGCCGGTAATGGGTTGATCATGAAGTTGGTTGTCATAATGTCGTGCCGCCACACTATTGGTTCCCGCCAAAACGGTGGCAAGTGATTGGTCCACGCAAAATAGCAATAACAATGGACGCCACGAGGACAGTGCGATAAGTTTAGTGATATTTTTAGAAGAAACGTTTCACTTTAACTGGCATATTTATCCAAGTTTCTACAAAACCCACTGTAAGTATATTCTAGAAACATGGATAATAATTAATAATGCAATAAAATTAATTGCAGTTGTTAATCCCGCGAACAATAATTTTTATTTAGTATTTATAATTTTTCCCAGTAAAATTAAGTACCTATGTAAAATAAAAAATGTGTATATTTTAAAATATTACAACGACTACCTCCGTGGCGCAACGCGTGCGCTATCGCATTATAGTGTTGGAAGTCCTGGATTCGATTCCAACTTCGAGACGATTTTCATGGGAGGCTTCGATCGTGACTATAGTTACGACCCTACGAGAAAAGACGTGTGCCCGTGATTTAGCGTTCCGGCACGATGTCGTGTAGAAACCAAATTAGGAGTATGGTACAAACCATGCATGGTTAACAAATTAGCCCACTACCAAACCGCTACTTAGCAGCCGTTCCATGTCGTTAATTCACCGTGTGTGGTGATATCGTATCCATAGCAACCATTCACTGAATCCATAATTCACGACTTCGACCAAATTACTGATAATCTAAAGCGTTATATGTTAGAGATCATATTATAGTACAATTAATTTAATATTTGTATTACGAATATAAACTGTCAATTTCAAATGTCAAATGACGTACGAGTGCTCATTTTAAACAAGAGACAACTTCGGTTTTCGAACGTAAGTGAAGGAGAAAAAGAGCGGGAACTAGCGGCGGCGTTTTTTGGAAGGACGCGGTACAAGCGCGATTGATTTTTGACAAATTGATTATTATTTAAGTTACTTTCAAAAATACATAGTTGTTTATTGTCAAGATAATAAAGTTATAAAAAAAGAAGACTAATTTGTTATAATTTCACACAATCGTTAACATATATTACAAACAAATACGCAAAGCCTACGCCCTCCGAATCATTTGCCGCAAAACGTTCTATAATCTATACAAATAAATAAAATTGGAGTGTCTGTTTGTAATATTGAAATAACCGTTTTTTACTACATGCATATGAATATGTATACGGTGCATACACCAAAATAATTTTTTTTTCAATTTTTGTCTGTCTGTCTGTTTGTTCCGGCTAATCTCTGAAATGGCTGGACCGATTTTTACGGGACTTTTATTGACAGGTAGCCGATGTAATAAGGAGTAACTAAGGTTACTTTTATTTTAGAAAAATAAAGTAATGTTGCAATGTCCAAGTACTGTCCAGTACCGCGCGCAGCTCACGCGCATGCCACCGCCTGTGCCATCACGTCTCGGGCGCCTCCCACTTCTCTCACAAATTGTTTTAGTTTAGTAATTATTTCAAGTAATACGGGTCTGAATCTAACGCTTTGTAATTGAAAGACAAACAAACACACTTACTCAACGCAGACGAAGTCGCGGGCGTCAGCTAGTCAATAATAAGAATAATAATGTATTTATGTAGTGTTTATTTCTTTTCATCTATTATACATTTCATTCTTAAGCAATTCCCTAGAAATTTACTTACTTACTATGACTTTGGCAACTCCAGTCGAAACTGTTCACTGCCACTTTCAGCATTCCGTTGTTACAGAGCACCAAGGTTCCACCTGTTTTCGTATGCGATAACCGTTCCCAGAATATAGTCTATGCAAAATATCTGCTTATATGGTCAGTATGTAGTAAATTTGCTACATTGTAAAAGACTTACTCGAAGATCTGTGGTGCAGCGCGCGCTGTCGCATTATAAAGTTGGAGGTCCTGGGTTCGATTCCCATCTCAAATGTGGTCTGGTGGGAGGCTTGGCCTAGCCACGGCCACCCTACCGATAAAGACGTGTCGCCAGGCGATTTAGCGTTCCGGCACAATCTCGCGTAAACCAATTAGGAGCATACTCTTAATTAGTTAATTCCTAGTGCTATATTACATACATTATACATCTTAAACTGCGCCATCACTTACTACCAGGTGAGATTGCCGTCAAGGTCTCAATTGTAGTGAATTTTTAATTAAAAAAAAAAAAGGTGCCAACACTATCCGTCATTCCGTACGATAGTCAACGGACTGCGTCTAATGAACCGTATATGATAGAGAGTTGAAGTATTGTAACTACATACATATTTCTATTGCCACTATATTTATTTCATAGTGTTTTATATCGCAGTACCACAGGTTACCTATCGCAATGGGGTCAAACGCGTTCGCATATTGCATTCAGACAGTTTTTTTTTTTATTTACCACAAGTTAGCTCTTGACTGCATCTCACCTGATGGCAAGTGATGATGCAGTCTAAGATGGTAGCGGGCTAACCTGTTAGGGGTATGGTAAACCCACACTCCTAATTGGTTTCTACACGACACCGTGCCGGAACGCTAAATCGCTTGGAGACGTCTTTGTCGGTAGGGTGGTAACAAGCCACGGCCGAAGCCTCCCACCAGACCAGACTCGAGCCGGGAATCGAATCCAGAACCTCCAACTTTAAAATGCAACAGCGTACGCGCTGCGCCACGGAGTTCGTCAGACTTATCCAGTTAAAAACTTGTCAAGGAATATTCTAAACTGACAAATTCCATAGAAAACTAAACTACGAAGCAACTGGTAATGTTTCATAAAAGTCCACATAGTAAAATACCTAAGTTTAAATCAACTCGTATTCAGCCATGCATTGGAGACTATGATCACGTTGGAAGCCATAAAAAAGATTGAAGCCAGTACAAGCAATAGCGTATGGCTTCGAAAGTAAATCTATTTGCAACACTACATAATGACATTAAAAAAAAAACTACGAAGGTCTTTATATCAGTTTTTAGCCTATTGTATCATTATGATCATCATCATCACGATCAACCCATACAGAGCATGGGTCTCCTCTCAATATGAGAAGGGTTTGGTAATGTGCGGATTGGCAGATTGATATTCTAACTCTCACGCCCGTGAGCAAAATAAATACATATAAATACCAAAAGAGATATCATCATGATCAACCCATTGCCGTCTTACTACAGAGCACGGGTCTCTTCTCAATATGAGAATTGAGAAGGGTTTGACCATAATCCACAGCGCTGGACATGTGCGGATTGGCAGACTTCACACGCCTTTGAGAACATTATGGAGAACTCTCAGGCATGCACGTTTCCTCGCGATGTTTCCTTCACCGTTGAAGCACGTGATATTTTAATTGCTTAAAAACGGATATAACTCCGAAAATTTAGAGGTGCCCGGGATCAAACCCCCGACCTCTGATTAGGAGGCTTACAATTAGGAGAACGTCCTAACCACAAGGCTATCACAGCTAATTATTATAACATGTAAGCATAATTTTTAATCTGATAAACATACGAGTATATTTATGTTATATTTGCTTACCCACTAAAAGGCGCGCGGCTTAGAATCTCATTATGAATGCATCTTATACGGATAATATAAGGATATAAAACTTATTATGAATACCTACTTAACATAATAAATCTGTATTTAAATAAACTTCCATAAAACAAAGTCATTGTAGCAGAGATCTTACACTAGTAGACGACATAAGTAGGTCTAGTTTTAACACTAACTTGGGCTGAGCAAAGCCCAAGTTAGTTTTAACTGCTTCAATCAATTAATCATAATTTTTATTCAAATAGTACTGTAAAAGGCACGCCTCATTAATTGACATAGTAGTAATACATATAGTAGTATAGTACATAGTAAAAGGCACTTTTGACGCGTCAATAATTTACATAGCTGTGATTTGATTGTGATAACTACATTCGTCAACTTAAAACTAAAGCTATGAGGGTTCCAAACGCACCATGGTCTAAGTCTAAAAGTGGGCTTCTTGCCCACAACAAACTTAGCCAGGTAGATGTTCATTTTGTTATCACCATATCACATGCAACTAAGAATTATTTAAGAGCTGTCTTCTTAGAGCAATATTTCATACCGCATGGGTTTATCATTTACATAAATCTTTTCCATTGTAATAGAACTGTTCCACAAGCTTACGTTTTATATAAACTTCTTAAGTCAGAAGTAAGGCTTTATAGATCTTGGCCTTAGTTAAACTTTTTAAAACTCAAGAACGGTTGTATAGATTTTTGTTAATGAATAGAAAAAGGCGTTACTTTGCGGAAGTCCATGATAAACAATAAACAGCAAGTATAATTTGCTATATTCCGCCGACAACCGGGAGATTTGTACAATATAACACCACACAAAATCTTCCACTAGAACCTCTACGCACGTTTCGAAAAGTAAAGACTGACTTTACTTTTCGCGCTTGTGAAGTCAACATCTCCTGAGGATGATCCGGTGTCGGGTCGAAAGATTTTTGTTGTTAAAGAGATTGCTTTGCATACCAACAATTTTAGATAACGTTTTATTTTTTCGTAGTTTTTCATAGTATTCATTAGTTATTCCAGTATTCGCAGCGGAGTGAAATCTAAGAAGCCAAAGCAATTCCTTTGAAGGTCTCAGAAGCAATTGTAAAAATTAAGTGTACTTCGCACGTATTCGATCATAAGAGGTATTTTTTACCCAAAACAATGTTTTTACGTAAGTATGATTTCTATAGTAAAATGTTTTTTAACGTAATTATCGAATATTTCTTTTCAGTCCCAATAACTTCTAAGTGCTGTAAAACAGATGTTATGAAAACAAGCTATAATTTATGAAGATAAGATCTGGTTTATTTCTTAGTGCAATTACAGTGAGGAATTTGAAGATAATAATAATAATCTTTATTCAATTAGTCCTTTAAAAGGCACTTTTGAAGCGTCAATAATTTACACAGCTGTGATTTGATGGCGATAACTACATTTGTAAACTTAAAACTAAAGCTATGAGGGTTCCAAACGCACCCCGGTCTAAGAAGAAGCCCACAACAAAAGCCAGATAAATTTTCTTTCTGTTATCACTTAAAATTATGTTAAGAGCTATCTATGGATATATTTGGGATACACAGCCCTAAAGAATCTTCAGCATTCATTGCGTAGTCAGGCTAAATCTTAGCAATAAAACATACACACATTCATGTATACACGAATAGAAAATTTCGCTCGAAAAGAGCCTAGCATAACTTAGCTCCTCGCTACTTGGCTCTGCCTACAGTCAGTATCAAACAAATAAATCTTTTCATTTCCGAACTGTATGATAGGTAAACTGTGTCAATTAGTACATAATTGAAGGGCTTCTCAACTTTTCCGTTATTACGACCATGGTTACACGATACAGTGGAGTCTAAGAAAATTACATGAAACTGTGAGCAGTGCGGTTGGGTGTCACGTTCTGAGTCGCTAGACTATCATAGGGTTGTCAATTTTATAAAATAAAAAAAGCATAATTTTTTAACTCGTTGAACAAGCTCTTTGTCTTATCTCAAAATCAAAAAATCTAAATCAAAAATAGCTTGATTCATAAACCTATTACAGACATCTATAAATTGTTCATATATATCACATTTTCCATTATTTATATTACTGATGGTGATAATTACACTCGCCAACTTAAAACTAACGCTAAGAGGGTTCAAATCGCACCCAGGTCTAAGAAGAAACCCATAACAAACTTATCCGGGATGTTGATCTGACGGACAAATCAGAAGTGGTAAACTTCTAAAGGTTTTGTAGTATATAATTTCATTTAAGTTGTATTCTCGTCGTTTATTACAATCCGTCAAACTTAAACAATAATCCTCTTGTTCATATAGCAGTGTGTACAGATTAGTTTGTTTTATTTAAGTTTAGTGATAATGTAGTGAGAAAAGAAACTTTTAAAACGAGACCAGAAAATCACTCGAATAATGCCTGCCTCCAATGTCCATTCTTCCGTCTATTTGTCAGTGTGCTGTACAGCAATAGGTAAAGATCATTTCGCTATTATGTTTGTTTTAATAAAAATAAATTAAAGTTAAAAATCAAAAGACCCTCCATGCAAGAAACGTAGAATTTTTGCGTTCTCTTCATAATATTAATGTTACTAGTGATGTCCATACTTGGTGCACATACCGAACCCTTCGCATGCGAGTCAAACTAAATGTTTGTTTTTCCTTATAATATTAATTATATTCCGCTTTGTTAATATCAACTAACAATTTCGTTAAATTAACTGTCTAAAAATAAAAATTAAAAGAATTAGTCTTGCAATGGGCGACCATAAGTTAGTATAACAAACTCTCACTAAAATATAAAATAATTGTATCAGCTAACTTCTATAAGAGTAATTTTTAACATTGACATAAACATGAAATAAATAATCATGTTAATTTCTGAGTGTTGACAACCCTAATAACAGCATTTTATGCAATTAATACGCAACTACATTGATACTTGAGTTACAAATCAACGTTGCCTTTTTATAATATTCAAAGTACATAGAAATGATAAAAATAGATTTCATAAGGAAAACGGTCACGTCATCCTTTGATAAGTATTTCATTTTACAATAAACATTTCTCTTTGAATTAAATCACTATTAACTTTCAATTTACATTGAAATTACCCAGTAATTTTACTCATATTAAATAATAAGCTGTGATAGCCTAGTGGTTAGGACATTCGCCACCTAATTAGAGGACAGGGGTTCGGTTCCGCGCACGCACCTCTAACTTTTCAGAATTATGTGCGTTTTTAATATCACTTGCTTCAACGGTGAAGGAAAACATCGTGAGGAAACCTGCATGCCTGAGAGGTCTCCACAATGTTCTCAAATGTGAAGTCTGCCGCACACGGCCAGTGTGGTGGACTATGGCCAAACCCTTCTCGCGCTGAAAAGAGACCCGTTGCTATGTAGTGAGTCGGCATTTGAACAAATTTATAAACTACACGCAGATTTGTGGGTTATTGAAAATTAAGCGTAATTATTTTCATTATAAATCATGGACTTTAACAAAGTAATTCTGTAAGTAACCGATCCAAAATACTAGAAAAATAGCTTTCTTTTATTCCTCTATCGGTAATAGAAGTATTATTATGACAGAGTTAGAATTTATTTGATGTAATAGCGCTAATAGAATAAAGTCTAGAGACCGTCGTTATTTCCGCTACCTTATTTTCAAACGCGATGGCGGCACGAAGGGTCGGTTTGGACCTTGTCCTAATTCCGTAAAAACGACCGCGTTTTCATTATTTCATTCTCGTAACACGCCTCGTTTGATAACTTAAAACAACATAACATAATTTCATATACTAGGAGTACATGAAATGATGTTATGCTAAGTCAAAAATAACTCTGTCTAATGTTATTTAGATAAAGTTCAAGGCGAAATATCTTATAACACAATAATATCGGATGATTAATATCTGTTATGTTATATAATTAAAAATAATTATTATATGTGTCGGCAAGTAACTCGAGAACGGTTGGACTAATTTGCCATTTTTTTTTAAGTTTTCAACTAGCAATATCTTTAACTCGCACCTCGGATTAACCTCATAGGTTGCAATATTGCCTCTGCGCTCTCTGGATTTTAGTCAGTAGGAGTCTGACATAACCTCTGTACCTCCCCGTTGCGCAGAGGTATCCATGAGGATTTATTCACGATAAAAAAATATATGTGATGGCATCCGTGAATTGTCTTAAAGAGAGAAATATGGAAGAAATTAAAACGGAGAAAAGTAAAAACAAAAACAATACCTCCAAAAGTTTGTATGAGAAAATTTCACATATCAGGAAATTGTACGCAGACGAAATCGCAGGCCTCCGTTAGTTGGTCATATAAACAATCTGACTCATAGACATAAAATCCACGTCTAGTTTTCCCGCGTCTTTATTTAGTAGACACGGAATAACGAGGTTCTTTATATGGGCGTAAGTAAAGGTAGTTAGTTAGTTCTTTTTGTAAGTCAGCATTATTTATTCATGACAGATTGGATACCACATGTCGCTGTTGGAAGTCCAACACGACTATCAAACACTATAACTGATGAAAATATACATGTATACATATATACATGTACGGTATAGGAACTGAAAGTTTTCGAATCGTAAGCAAATTTTCGAAACTTGATTAAACAAAAGCCGGCAAGAAAATGTTTGAAACTCTTCATTAATCTTATTTTCTCGAAATTTGGTTTTCTGGAAATTTTTATTTTTTAATACGGTTCGTTACTGATGTTTGTTTTCGGCTGACTTTGTTAATATGCCACGTGATAATAATTTTCTTCTATTACCTATTGTTAAACACATTTTTGGTTATTTTCAATTCAACTAAGTTTTCGTTTTTATTAAATTACACAGCATTAAGACTTCAACATTGAAGTGACTTCAACGTGAAACACTATGATATATACATTTCCGGATTTTGCCTCTGTAAATTTTACGAAAATAACCATTTATATATCTGCCTTTACTTAAGAATATAACGTAATATTTAGATTAAAAGTAATTGGGAAAAAATAAAGAATCTCATAAAAGTAAAAATTATTACTACCTTATTATCTTATATAGTGATATATCTCATATAAACATATTTAAAATTTCAGGTCACTGAATACAGGGGTTTTATATTATCTACACTCCAATACAGGAGCGGTAAAAACAAATTGGCAAATATCAAGGAACAGCATATAGAAATCGATTTATTACGAGTAAGTCACGTTTGTTGGAAGATAAATTTATAATCTGCGATTCTATTATTGCGCCAATTACTAAAGTGACTTCATGGTGCTACTATAGCGTTTAGCTCCGAGTCTAATTAATAAAGCCGTCAGCTGCCAAGGTTCGAATGATGGCCGGACCCTCCCATGAGACGCCAAGATAAAAGGAGTCACGACAATGCAGGGTCATCGCCTCGTTTATATCCATCCGTCTATTGGTCAGCCACTGACCCCGCTGTATGACCCTCGTAACTTCTCTAGTTCATTAAAGCCTTATTGATCTAGCATGTTTGATTAAAGTTCTTGGTCGTCCCTACATTTAATGACGAACGAACACACTTATTACATACAAAATATATATAAGCTGCTATAGGCAAGTGGATAAGACTTCGGCTTCACGTACGGTGGAACCGAGTTCAATCCCCGTGCACGCATTTTTCGGAGCCATGTGCAATTAAAAAAAATATCCGTTGTTTTAACGGTGAACGAAAACCTCAAAGTTGTCTCCATAACATTAACTATGGATGACTATAGCTACAACTATTCTATTCTATCAAATCTCATTCGAGCACATTAATCTTGGGATCACAACTCAAAGGGTCCTAGTATTGAATTATTTCTATGAAGAAATTCTTAGTAATTGTTCTATATCAGGGTACTTTAAAAAAGTTTATTTGAGAACGGTGTCATGAATATGGCCTTCTAAGAGCGTTGACTGGGTTGATTGACCGGCCGTGTTCTTTTTTTTTGATGCTTTGGAATCCCAGTCAAATCTGACTTACGTTTTCGTTTTTTTTTTACTGGCTATGTTTTTGACTTATATTTGGTGAGGTTGTGATAACCTTCTTAAACCTCTCAATGAAAAACCGCTCTGCAAAAAATATTAGGTATTAAACAGAAGGTAAGGTATCATGTTTAAATATAACTAGGTAGGTATGTGTTATGTTGACTTGAAAATAATATCGGTTTTAAGTCGTTTTCGATATTTTTAATTTTATTATTGGAGCTACATTTTTGACGTAACTACCTTGAAATTTTATGTATTCAAAGGACAGGTTTTATTCTCGGTCCAAGAATAAATGACATTTACTTCTATATATGCAGATTTGTCTCCCGACACAAACAGTCTCTTAGAAAAACTTTCTATGCCTCTTGATACAAATAGTTTTTCATTATTTTTTAATGACATAACATTGCCATATAATTTTACTATCGCAACGTAAATAAGTTCATGTATCTCTAGAAGTGCGGGTATCCAATAGGTTCAGTTTGGGTTTAGTTCTAAATACATTGTTCAACTGTATTATTATGTCAACGAGATTTTAAATATGCGCTACCAGATATCTCAGAACAAATTATCTATAGTTCCTCTTTGTCGGTTTGACGTTGAAGTGTTTGGAGCTTTTCTTTCAACGACTTGACATTTAAGACATCCCTGATGAAAACGAACTATTAGATAACGTACCTACTTCTAATAAAACAATATAATTGAAAGATATATATTTTAAGAAATACAACGTACGAATTTTTATTTTTTAAGGGATATTAGTATTGAGTCGATTGATTTCAGTTAGCGCTCTTAATATGAAACCGTCGGACCCCCCCCCCCCCTCGTTATCCCAAACGTCGCCTAAGGCGAGGTTCGGCCTCACAGGAGGCGCCCTTAGTTTCTTAAAAATTTCTTCTGGCAGAGCGTCTTTCCGAAGCTCCAAACAGCCTGGTTACGCTGTGGCAACCAATAGGGTTAGCACAGCTAATAGACAGTCCGAAAAACAATAATCTTAATATGACTCAATATAGTAAAGTGTACCAATTGCAAACGGTATTAATCAACATAACAAACACCTGATGAAATGATATACAGACAACATGCAAATTAAAACATTAGTATGTATAATTGACCGATTAATTACCCTACTTTTCTAGTATGGTTCTCGAGTACGTAGATGTGATATGACTAGGAAGACAGTAAAAGATAAGTATCTCATATTTTAAATGTGCATAAATATTTTTTTAATCTTCTAGCTTATATAATCTTTTCTTAAATACCAAAAAGTTTGATTTTATAAATATTTACTAAAATCGTGTTAGAAAAAAGTAAGGTTAAGTAGTAATGCCTGAGAGAGCCACTAAGACTGAGAAATTTGCAATTAAATTTTCACAAAAGAAACTGTATCTGGTCAAAATAAATTATTGTCTAAGTAATCCTAACTATAACCTAAACCACAAAATCGATTTTAAGAATTATTTTACCAATAAAACGATAAACTATTAACGAGTATAATATATAAAAAAAATGCAAATAGAACCAAATTTCTGATAAAGGTGGTTTAATACAAAATATTTATCGATTGCAAGTTATTTAACTAGTACATATATCCTTCTTAGATAGAAGCGCGAAAGTTTGTAAATGTTTGTTACTCTGTCACGTAAAAACGACTTAATGGATTAAATTATTATCTTGACCACGATTTGATTTTAATTTTTTTTAAGCAATTTTTAATTTATTTTTATTCTGTAATGTATTTTTAATTTTGTAATTTAATTTTGATTTTGTAATTTAATTTAATGTTGTTTAAATATTTGCACACTGTCGGTGACAGTCGATTGTGTAAGGGATTTATTAATTTATGTATGACCTGTTATGTACCCACAATTTGGCAAATAAATTTATTTATTATTTATTTATTTTATTTAATGAAACTTCACAATAATATAGCTTATACATCAGAATAACACATAGGCTACAATTTATAAAGATATTGTGTGAATTGTCCAAAATATGACGTAAGTATCAAGTAACTAGGAAAAAATCTACCATCTGTTAATTCAGTAGTCATAATGTTAGTTCTTTACTATGCCACGCTAATATAAGCTACTCGAAATACTAATCCTGCTTCGAGCCCTAGGGCTCAAAATTTCTTCTGGCAGAGCTTCTTTCCAAAGCTCGCCAAACAGCCCGGTTACGCTGTGGCAACCAATAGGGTTTGTACAGCTAATAGACAGTCAAAAAAAAAAAATAATAATCCTGCGCAGACGAAGTCGCGGGCACCAACTAGTGAACAATAAAACTGCCTACACCTTATACAAATAACGTCATGACAATTTTCCTATGGATCATATATAAACCTCTTGTTTCGCGAAATGTTTTATACGGTGCTATTTGCATAATCCTTTTGTGGGGCACATCTTATTTGTTGCATGAAGGAAGTGCCATTAATGTTCGCGCAGCAGTAATGTCATAACGAGCGAGTAGCGGTGACGGGTCGCGCACAATGGGAAAATGACACTTCGAATCATCTCAACCGTTTGATGATGTGTGTCATTCCCATTTGTAACGTACGATTCGCTGAAGATCTGCAGAATCTCTCAATCTTCTTGATCGAATCTACACACTTATGGGTTGGTTAAATTACAACACCTATGCTAAATTACAACACCGATATGATTGGGTGACACGCGTTTCGGTTGGCTTCAAAATCGGTAATTTTGGTTGCGATCGTAGAAAGGTTCGCTTTAACCAGTTAATACTTGGAACGGGTATTAGGGTATTAGAAACCGTGATAGCCTAGTGGTTAGGACGTCAGCCTCCTATTTAGAGGTCGGGGGTTCGAATCCGGGCACGCATCTCTAAATTTTCGGAAATATGTGCGTTTAAAAAAATTAAGATATCACTTGCTTCGACGGTGAAGGGAAAACATCGTGAGGAAACCTGCACGCTTGAGAGTTCTCCATAATGTTCTTAAAGGCGTGTGAAGTCTGCCAATCCGCACATGGCCAGCGTGGTGGACTATGGCCAAACCCTTCTCATATTGAGAGGAGACCCGTGCTCTGTAGTGAGCCGGTAATGGGTTGATCATGATGATGATGATGAAACACTACTAGTTTAAGCAAGTGACGTATAACGTTTATAATTTTAAATTAGATTTAATGAGGTTTATAATATCGTTCACTTAAATAAAACGGTGACCGACATAATTTCGGTTCTTTAAAAATGGTAAATATCGGTTTTCAAGATATAAACCTGTCATTTAAACTATGAAATAATTAACCACTTGTTCACCAATCTGGATATTAAAACCTTGTCCTGGCTATTGGACTTCTTTGTAAGATTCCGACTCTTACTGCGTCTGATATTTCAACAGGTAAATAGTTGTTTATATAAATAAAACAAACGCAGGAAGATAAGTTTTGAGTACATAACGTGATGCATGAATATCACTAATTAGTTCATCATGCGCGCAGAGCTGTCACGGATCTCGTATGTAAAATAGCTATGTACACAGCGATCGGTAAATAACGTATGACGTCAACCATTTTGGGTAGACCCGCCGTTTGCTCTGCACAAACAGATATCTGATTCTGCCAACATAAGCTACCAGCGATTTGGTTTTTATTTCAAAAGCAGCATATATCTCGGATTGATTGAAAGGTTTAGTTTTCTTTAAAATGTTGTCAGGTACCTTTAGATCAGATTAAAGTGGGAATGCAATGCAAGCTGTTTGGACTGCTGGTAAGGACGTCAGCCTCCTAATCAGAGGTCGAGGGTTCGAAATCGGGCACGCACCTACAACTTTTCGGCGTTATGTGCGTTTTTAAGCAATTAAAATGTCACTTGCTTCAACGGTGAAGGAAACATCGTGAGAAAACCTGCGCGCCACATTTCACATGGCTAGCGTGGTAGACTATGGCCGAACCATCTCATATTGAGAGGAGACCCGTGCTCTGTAGTGAGTCGGTAATGGCTTGATCATGATGATTGAAATTGATATTTTGAATTGAAGTTTATAAATTAAGATTTTTTAATTAACCCCTACAAAGGGGTTTTCAAGTGTTTTTGTTTCCACTCTAAGAGGCAACTGCACGTTAAATTTAACAACATCAGCACATTACTTTAAGGTGTGTGCACTCGCAATTACGTTTTCAAATTCGAAGCGCACTTAATAATTAATCTAATTATTAATGTGTCTAATTACAATCTAGGCTGTTTCGCTTTTTCTCTGAATTGTTTCTCTTTTGATGTGTTATCTTTTTTTTTTTGATTATTTTAATTAAGGTAGATTCGGTTATGGTATTTTATTATTTAAGTTAGATATTATTTTATTATTGTTTTAAACTATCACGTCCGCTATTTTACCAATATTTCGTGGGTTGCCTTTATTTGGTCGCTATCAGCATAAGGTAGAATTATCTTATGAACAACTCTTTCTTTCTTTCTTCTGTACTACAATTTTTCGTACTTTCATTTTTCAATCTAGTGCTGGCTGTGGAATCGTGGATGAATTTGAGTTTTAAAAGCAGGTCTATACGTTTCAATTTACTGTGACGTCACAGTAGAATTATCTTATGAATAAAATGTTGATCGCGCCAAAATAAAAAACTTTTTCTTTCTTTCTTCTGTACTGCCTACTTTCATTTTTCAATCTAATGCTGGCTGTGGAATCGTGGACGAATTTGAGTTTTAATAGCAGGCTTATTTATACGTTTCAATTTACTGTGGCGTCACAGTAGAATTATCTTATAAATAATATGTTCATCGCGCCAAAATAAAAAACTTTTTCTTTCTTTCTTTCTTCTTTACTGCCTACTTTCATTTTTCAATCTAATGCTGGCTGTGGAATCTTGGACGAATTTGAGTTTTAAAAGCAGGCACATACGTTTCAATTTACTGTGGCTTCACAGTAGAATTATAAATAATATGAGTAGAATTATCTTATGAATAATATGTTCATCGCGCCAAAATAAAAAACTTTTTCTTTCTTTCTTTCTTTCTTCTTTACTGCCTACTTTCATTTTTCAATCTAATACTGGCTGTGGATTCGTGGACGAATTTGAGTTTTAAAACCAGGCGTATACGTTTCAATTTACCGTGACGTTTCGTTATTTCGATATTCGAAAACGACTCTACGATTGTGGGCAAACAAATCTTGTACAGAACTATGAACTTAACGTGAGCAAAATCTAGTAATTCTATAAGACAGTAAAAAACTTCGGTGTAGGTTAACTTGACTAAGTGAACATTTATTTGGATATTGTACTGAATAGGTAATGTTTATTATTGTACACAAGTTATTTCGCGTTTTACTTTGTGGGTTGAATTTCCGGCGCACCTTCACCTACTTGGCGCAAAATCACGCCATTCATATTTCATTCCACAGCGGATTGCGATCGTTACTGCCTGACTGCATAGCTCATGTTACGGCTTGGCATGCTTAAACTTGACGACCTCCGTGACGCAGCTCGTGCACTGAGGCATTATAAAGTTGGAGGTCCTGGGTTCGATTTCCAGCTCGAGTCTGGTTTGGTGGGTGGCTACACCGTGGCTTGTAACCACCCTACCGACAAAGATGTTTCGTCAAGCGATTTAGCGTTCCGGCACGATGACGCGTACAGACCAATTAGGAGTATGAGTTTAATATATCTCTAACAGGTTAGCTCGTTACCATCTTAGACTGCATCATCACTTACACCAGGTGGGATTGCCGTTAAGGGCTAACTTGTAGTAGAAAAATGAGTAACCTTGACTTCACCTCCAGAAATCTCTCCTGGTGGTATCCGCGTAAGTTTTACAAGTTATTAGACTCTACAGATGTCATATTTGTGAAGACATGCACAAACTGATGAATCGATAAAATTGTAGTGGGAGTTTTTTTTATTAAAATTACAGCATTAAATTCATTAATTATAACGAGATTATAATCATTAATTAAATTAACGAAACAAATGTATGTTGAATAATTATATAAAATGAGAAATTTAAGTCAGGATTTCAGAAAATTCATATTATGTAAACCAGGTAGCACATACAGTAGAAATTTTTAAATGATCTTAATAATCACCAAATCATTAAAAAAGATATATGTATATGAATCTTGATGTGGTTAATAAATTAATAAATAAACTGCGTCAGTTCAGCGCGTTGTACCAATATACACTGCGGGTGTACAGTGTCCTTGAAAGAACCAAAATAACCGCCACAGCTTCGTACCGGCTTATCAACGCGTGCGCGTGCGCTGGTTAACTATAAGTATAAGAGGCTTACCTTAACATCTATAAGTCGAATGGTGAAGGCAGCGGCATCTGGCGCCGTCAGCCGCAGCTGGCAGTTAGTGGAGTTGGTGGAGTTGGTGGAGGGAGGTCGCAACAGCGTGAGCGCGAGGGCCGCTCCGGCTCCGATGTTGTTTCCAACCTCCACCTCTTTGGTGCGCCCGCATAGCAGACTCGAGGAGTGCGCTGTTGACAAATAAGACATTACAAGAAGCCCATTAGAAGATAGAATAGTAAGAAGCCCAAGTGCACTGAGGTCTTGTATGCAGTCAGATGATACATTCATGATCAACCCATTGCCGGCTTACTACAGAGCACAGTCCAACACGCTGGCCATGTGCGGATTGGCAGACTTCATACGCTTTTGTGAACTTTATAGAGAATCACGGTGTTTTCTTTCACCGTTGCAGCAAGTGATATTTTAGTTATTTAAAAAACGCACATAACTCCGAAAAGTTAGATGTGCGTGCCCGGATTCGAATCCACGACCTCTGATTAGGAGGCGGATATCCTAACCACTAGGCTATCGCAGCTTCATGTTACATTAAGGAAATAATATTCTCCTTCTCAAACAAGGGTATATATCCAACACAAACATCCCTTTTGAGCATGTACATACTCGAACAGGGTTGTTGGCTTAAGACATTATGTAGCGTAATGTCTTTATCCAACACCAATCATAAACATTTTTCAGGAATGTTTCCATTTATCTTAAGCCACCTTTGGGTATGCAAAGTTTTTCTGCGTGTATGAAGTGCACGCCACTGAACAATAAAAATTGAGCTTAGTCAATAGTAATATTAAGCTGTGATAGCCTAGTGACCAGGACATCCGCCTCCTAATCAGAGGTTTTGTGTCACTATCACTAGCTTCAACGGTGAATGAAAACATCGTGAGGAAACCTATTTGCCTGAGAGTTTTCCATAATGTTCTCAAAAGCGTGTGCAGTCTGCCAATCCGCACATGGCCAGTGGACTATGGCCAAAGCCTTCTCATATTGAGAGTAGACCCGTGCTCTGTAGTGGTCCGGCAATGGGTTGATCATGATGATGATGATGATGATGATGATGAATACTAATATTATCAAGAGGGTTTCCTCTTTTTTTTTGTGTGTTTATTTATATATAATGATGAAATATTTCAGCCAGAAATACTTTAGATATAATTTATAAACTCAAAACACGTATTAACATCGCGTTAGGTATTTGCATATTTTTAATATTGTTGTCCTCTAGAGGCAAAACGAGTTACAATCCAAAAACTCAGTTCCCACGTCCGTCTGTCTGCGACTATTTATATCTTTTACCTACTGCATATATTCTCGAGTTGGTATCTCGTTCAAGTGACTGGTACCTATTAAATAAAGTTTCATTTTGAATTTCCCGCAATGTACTAAAACAATTTGCATATTAATTGTAGTGAGAAGTTTCGCAAAGCGAAAAATCTGAAAAAATACAGTTGACGCTATAAAGGTACTCTTTTTATTAATACTAGCTTATACACGCGGCTTCGCTCGCATTGAAGCCATTAAATAAGTATCTGAGATCATTACAATGAAAATGAATCAATGTGATGACTATACTTTAACAAACCATTTTTTTATCTTTCGTGATTTTTTTAAATATTTTTTTTTATTTATCGTATGTCACTTCCAATACCTCCAAGAATATGTGTACAAAGTTTAATGACGATCGGTTGAGTAGTTTTTGCGGGAAAGCTTAATAAACACCTCTATGTTCACATTTATAATATTAGTAAAGGAGTATGATTATAAAAACTTGTATCTCACTAGAACAGTTCAATAGAAATAAGAAGTAAAAGAGTTCCTTAAAAGACAAAATTATGCGATTTCGCTTAATTTCGAAAGAAATGAATGATTATATAAGTTTATAATATATTGTCCGTCATTTGAATGAAAGCGGTTTAATTAATCAATGTTCTGTCCACAATAACATCTGAAACAAATGGAATATAAGAGTATAAAAGAGTTTGAAAGGAATAATCTACGTAAATTATTATCGATAAACGAAATCGGGGGACTCCGTTAGCTCAAGTAATAGTGATATTTAAGTAATAGTGAATATTTTGATAGTTGTCACTGCTATACTTAATTAAAAAAAATGACGTTATTGTTCAGTTCTTAGATTATTAAACCGTAAATTTTACATAATTTACTTCATAAGGTTATTGTAAATTTCATCTAAATCACCCATTGTTTCAAACTGATGATGTTTATTAAGGTGCACTTACGATTCATACTTATAAGTTCTAATATTATGAATACAAAAATGTGTCTGTATAAATATATATTTAAATCAAAATACATTAATTATAAAAACTGATATAATAAATAACTAATATTAAATATTAATACTAACTAATAATTAAAAATGTCAAACCGAAATTAAAAGAATATTTTTTGGCTGAGTTGGACGGTTGACTTATTTGTGTCGACCGTCTAACTCAGTTAGGAAATGTTCTTTTCATGCCTAATATGCTTACTCAGTTCCTCTAGCTTTAAGCTGTTAAGTTACAGATTAGCACCGAGGACAAACCTCTGGTTTTTTCGGTGCCTTTATTGTATAACTAATTATATTCCTTGTATATTAATAATAAATAAATAATAATAAATAAGTAAATGTAAGTAATAAGATATTATTTATATTTTTTAAGGTTTTTAGTTTTGGGTTCATCAAACTAAAATAATTCTACCAAATGAAAAATAACGTAATATCATGACGAATGATGATGAACAGTGATTTTATAAAACGTATTCTTTAACAAAAAATTTAGTAGTCCTGAGACGGCCGTAGATGTTTTTTTTTTTTTATATATTTACATCGCGGGATAACCATAAGACTGATCACCTAAGGTTAAGTGATTACCTTCACAACCGATGCAATGTCGGCTGAACCCATCCCTCTAATGGATTTCTACTCGGCATCATACCGGAACGCTAACTCGCTTGGCAGTATGAAACATCCTAGATGATAGTACAGTTATCTACGTCGAGGGGACATGAGGGAGACAAAGAGGCGATGGGGGCGACGCCGGCAATTAGCTAAAACAAACACTTCTTTATTAAACACCATGACGCAAGCTTTCAGTGTGTAAAATTTATCAAAAAAAGTTTTTACTCGTTCGCGACTATTCGTTTGCGCGAATTTTTTTGTATAAAAATTAACATGAGTTTTACGGAATCGTGGTTATATCCTTTTTCTCTTCCAATAAAAGGTAAAGGCGCTTGAAGTTCTTTGGACATAAGGTCTCAATCAACGTGAAAGTGTTGAAGTTTTGGATTGACAGTAGCTGAATGGATTGAATAGATCTATCACAGAACCAGAATTTTTTAAAGGCAAAAGACAGATTCTGCCTATTAAAAATTCTATTCTTTACCATATTATCGATTCATAAACCTATGCTATGCCTCAATCTTAGTGAAAGTGTTGTAGTTTTGTATTGACAGTAGCTGAATCGATTAAATAGATCTATCACAGAGCCAGAATTTTTTGAAGGCAAAAGACAGATTCTGCCTATTAAAAATTCTATTCTTTAACATATTATCGATTCAAAAACCTATATATGCCTTAATCTTAGTGAAAGTGTTGTAGTTTCGAATTGCCAGTAGCTGAATTGAGTTGCATTTAAATGTTATCCCCCCCCGTTATCCCAAACGTCGCCTAAGCCGAGGTTCGGCCTCAAAGGAGGTGCCCTTAGGCAGTCGTTCCCTTAGTTTCTTCGAGCCCTAGGGCTCAAAATTTCTTCTGGCACAGCTTCTTTCCGAAGCTCGCCAAACAGCCCGGTTACGCTGTGGCAACCAATAGGGTTTGTACAGCTAATAGACAATCCGAAAAAAAAATTTAAATGATCATAGAATCGGAATTTTTTGAGGACGAAAAAGACAGATTCTATCCAATAAAAATTGTGTCCTTTTGCAGAGAGAAGCATATTATCGACTCAAAAACCTATGCTATGCCTCAATCTTTTACGCAGATAAAATTGTTTTTGAATTCCAGTAATAACTTGCCCTCACTCTTGCTTTGTTTGTAGCCTTTTATGGATTTACTCTTGCACGAAAATAATATTTAAAGTCTACCTTCACCATTATTAATAAAAAAAGATAATCTTACTATTTCAATATTAAGCTTGCTTTCAATGCCAGGCTTGGATATAATAATAAAATTTTTTTTGACGACCTCCGTGGCGCAATGCGTCCGCTGGTGCATTATAAAGTTGGATGTCCTGGATTAGATTCCCGGCTCGAGTCTGGTCTGGTGACAAAGACGTGTCGCTAAGCGATTTAAAGTTCCGGCACGATGTCGCGTAGAAACCAATTAGGAGCGTGGGTTTACCATACTTCTAACAGGTTAGCCCGCTACCATCCTAGACAGCATCATCACTTACCACCAGGTGAGATAGTCGTCAAGGGCTAACTTGTAGTGTATAAAAAAAAATGTATATTGTTATTCATTTCCGGCATTAATGATGCGAAATTTTGCGTTAGATTATATGGCTACTTAGAAGCTATTTAATATGTGGATATTGAGAGCGCAATCGTTCCCATGTGATGATTCTCAAGGCTCGCGAGTACATTGCGGGACAGTTAGCTGTCAGGTCGGCTCATGCTGGGGCTAACCGTTTGTTGGCACACTTGGTGAGACGGATGCGTTTTACTCAGATAATTGGAAGAGATTGTTTAAGATGATCCTATTGTAAATAATGTTGATTATGCAAGGGCCCGTAAAATTTTTTATCTCTTGTTCAGTTATGGATGCCTAGTATTTATTTGCCATCTTTAAGTAACCTATAGTTTAATTGTATACAAACAGTTGCTAACCGCCGGTGATGAGTATAAGGCTTGTCAGATATGCGTATAAAAAGAACAATTGTTTTTTTTTTGGATAAGCTGGCTAATTACTGGGTCGGCTAGCTGGTCTAGTAGTTAGCGTGTACTACTGGATCACGAGGTCTATTACGACTCTTGAATTCCGTCCTCATCCACATGACGTTACCCTTTCTAGGGAGCTCGTTATGTCGTTCTTATACCTTATTGTCACTAACATATTGAGATATATTGGATATAATCAGACGTAACTTGTGGAAGCCTATTAGTTACAATGAGCATTCAGATGCTATAATACGCGAAAATAGGCCATTCTGCAAGGGAAATTTATGCTTCAATCTGGTTTTTTTTTCGGAGTATCTCTTAGCTGTGCTAACCCTATTGGTTGCCACAGCGTAACCGGGTTGTATCTTCAATCTGTGTAAACCTCACCCACAATGATAGATCATAGCACTAAAGAATATTGTCGTTTTTATAATAAAAGAGATTACACGATATGACCCAATACCTAATAATTCTTGGCCCTTCTTGGCAATCGAACTCTTTAATGCTCAGATAAGCCATTCGAGCTACAAAAAAGTTTAAACTCATTATGCCATTTACGTTTAGCATAGCGCGCGAAGTATAAAGACATCTGCCACTAAATTTCATAATAGTGCATTAGCATGCCCCTTGAACATATTATGCCATTTACGATTAATATAACACGTGAAATATAAACGCATCTGCCATCAAATTTCATAATAAGTAGTGCATTATCATGCTTCTTGAACATATTATCATGCCTGTTGAACATAATATATTATGCTATTTAAGTTTAGCATAGCGAGCGACGTTACACATCTGCCATCAAATTTCATAATATATAGTACATTATCATGCTACTTGAACATATTATGCCATTTACGATTAGTATAGCTGTGATGGCCTAGTGGTCAGGACGTCCGTCTCCTAATCAGAGGTCGGTGGTTCGATCCCGGGCACGCACCTGTAACTTTTCGAAGCTATGTGCGTTTTAAGCAATTAAGCACTTGCTTCAACGGTGAAGGAAAATACCATTACATAGGTTCCATAATAATGTTCTCAAAGGCGTGTGAAGTCGGCCAATCCGCACATGGCCAGCGTGGTGGACTACAGCCAAACCCTTCTCATATTGAGAGGAGACCCGTGTGTAATGAGCCGGCAATGGGTTAATCATCATCATAGCACGCGATATATAAACGCATCTGGCATCATAATTTCATAATAGTATGTTTTCGTTCCTCCTACTCAATCAGGCAGATCACTATGATCGGAATACCGATCTTGTAAACAAAGCACGGACGTAGCACGTTTCTGCGCATACGCCTCAGCCTCTCCGATTAAAATGGATGCCGCGTTACGAATCAGATTAATCACAGCGCGAGCTTACTGTAAACTCGTTTGCATTCTTATTCCAAACATAAAGTTATTTATTATTCAAACCACGTTTATTTCTTTGGAAATTTTTGGCTTATATTTGCACTTGCAAATTAAATAATGTGTCAATACGCTTTTAACATATCGAGAATTACTCAGCGAAAAAGAAGCTATTCTCCTTTGTTTATAGATTCAGCTAAATATCTTCTTCTTCTTGTTCAACCGGCTACCGGCTCACTACAGAGCGCGGGTCTCCTCTCAATATGAGAAGGGTTTGGCCATAGTCCACCACGCTGGCCGTGTGCGGATTGGCAGACTTCACACGCCTTTAAAAACATTATGGAGAACTCTCAGGCGTGCAGGTTTCCTCACGATGTTTTCCTTCACCGTTGAAGCAAGTGATATTTTAATTTGTAAAAAACGCACATAACTCCGAAAAGTTAGAGGTGCGTGCCCGGATTCGAACCGCCGACCTCTGATTAGGAGATTGACGCCCGAACCACTAGGCTATCACTGCTAAATATCTACTGAGACGTAATTGCAAAAGCAGAGTTGGGCCCCTTTTTTCACATGAAATCACCACTCAGTTACTCGTTCCTACTAAGAGCACCTTGGGATGACGTATACTGAATGTACTTTGACTTTACCACTTTAGAAATCGAAGCAATGTTATTGGTCTGGCATTAATCTATCTCGTTTTAACACAAAGTCTAACGAATTAATTAGATAGAATTTTAACATGCGCTCTTAATTACAAATTAGCATATTTACCATGCCATTACCATTATACCATAACGTTTGTACGTAATTTGAGTAATGGATTTTATGTATCTTATATTGACCTTTTTTACTTTGTTTTAGGTAGGATAGGTTGAGGGTAGCTGAAGGAATCTCTTATAGAGATAAACTTTCCTTTGTATACTTCTTCTGTAAGTGTTTAATATCGCAAATTTGGTACAAAAATAATAATAAAAAATATATATGTATACTAGCTGTTGCCCGCGACTTCGTCTGCGCAGAATTGCTGATTTCCCTTGAGATTGAGGTTACCCGTACGGCCAATGCCCTGCTTCAGAAAGTAAGCTAAAGGCAAATGTCAAATTGCCGATTTTCGTGTTTCTAAATTAAAAAACATAGGACTTTCATACAAACTTCAAACCCCTATCTTACCCCCTTAGGGGTGGAATTTCCAAATATCCTTTTTTAACTGACATCTCTTAACTACCAACTACCTACTTGCTAAATTATAGCTTTATACATGCAATAGTTTTTGAGATCTCGTGTTTAATCAGTATGTATGTAAGTCAGTATGTAAGTGACCTTTCGTTTTTATATATATAGATTTCGATAAATCTACATACATAAAAATATATATTATTCTAACCAAAAATACATTTCACAAAATAATATTTGTGTCTTTAAATGAAATATTTGACCAGTCTAAAATGAAATCTGAACTGCCAGTATGTACGTGGGTGGTACACAGCGAAACCTCCAGACATGGTAGTGGCGTCACCACGTCGCATAGCAACTTTCTGTTAACCAAGAAACTACATGTCGGATGGCTTACGTAAAGTTGTGCTATAAATAGATTAGCTAGCGTAACTAGTTAGCTGTGAGGCAGCCGTTAATGGAAGCTTTGATTGTAATCTTAAGTTAAGATAGGTAGGTACACTAATTCCGCCGGCCGGGTATAGAGGTGTGCAAATAGGTTCCCGTGCTCAGGATACCAGGTGGTTAAGAAGATACAGCATCCGGGTTTTGACGGTAAGAGTCCGACATAATCATCGCGACTCCCCGCGCGCGGCGTATCCATGACTCCGTATCCGTTGTACGTAAATCTCTGAACGACTTAAGTGACAGATATAAATTGACACATCCAAATGTAGCGGTATCGTTTTTTTTTCTCTTTTATGACTTTACACGGATGTCAGGTTTATAGCAATGGAGAATTGAAGTTAGGGAAAAGGCCGAGAAACACCGCACGCGGCGGACGCGGCTTCCCTTAAACCCTTCTCAAATTAATACCTGTTAACCATTCAAAAATCCAGTCAACATACAAACGACACCAAAACCACAATATCCACAACACAATCAACACCAATCCTTTGCAAAATCAGCCAACAAACATTAATTTAAGCTTGAAAAAACCGCGCCCGCCAAATACGAAATTTCCCGCCACAGCAGTAGGTTCTTTCCACCAGAAATATTGTGAAAACAGCATTACTTTTTAAACAGTGAATAATTTAGTAAGGGTACTTACAGCGGGGCCTAAGCAAGAAAGGTGACTTCTACCATGACAGTACCCTGTTCTTCTGCAGAATTTATATCACTACCTAACTAACCCGGCAAACGTTATTTTTCCATAATTAACTTATTAAGGATGTGGTATATGAGTGAAAGAGGCATGGAGCGCTATGAACAATGAGGGAATATAAAAATAGCATAAATGTTGTTTTTGTTAAAAATATTAGCTTTACAATAAACTCAGGGAAAGTGAAAGACATTCACAATAAAGACGATAATTGTTCAGTTATCGAGCGAGATGACAAATGATTAAATTACTAAAATGACTATTAAAAAATAGGGGTTGGCGATAGAAGGCTAAAAATTTTGGGTTGTATCATATATTTGTCAATGCCACATAATACAAAAAAATATACATATATATCCAAAAATAGATATAGATAGTAGCCGATTCTCAGACTTACTGAATAATTGGTAGAAGAATAAATGGCTTTTTTATTGTATTTTATGTGACGTATTATTGTTACATTAACTGTACGTATCTTCTGAGAACCTTTTAAAACTTCAACGTGTTTGTAATGGCTATGTTAAAGAGTAAGTCAACAAGAGACGTCATTTTCCGTTTCCAAAGGTCAACATTTTGTAATTCATCAATTCAGCATACACAAAAACTCGCCTTCCCGGTACATCTGCGATCATTGCATTAATAAAAAGTGGCCTAGAACTCTCCAATTGACCTCCAATTTAAGTAGCCTACTGGTACGTACGGAGTGTACCAAAATAAATCTTCAATATTAATAAGCCCTAAAAATAAATAGTAGGTACTATGCAATTAGTTAGTTAGTTAATTAGTTCCTTAAATAAACCGCTCACAGCATTAATATTTTAATATATATTTTTTTTTACACACTGTAAGTTAACCCTTGACGGCTGTCTCGCCTGGTGGTAAGTGATGATGCTGTCTAGGATGGTAGCGGGCTAACGTGTAAGAAGTATGTTAAACCCACGCTGCTAATTGGTTTCTACGCGACATCGTGCCGGAACACTAAATCGCTTGGCGACACGCCTTTGTCGGTTTGTCGCCTCCTATCAGACTCGAGCCGGGAATCGAACCCAGGACCTCCATGTTTATGATGCAACAGCGCACTGACCCACGGAAGTCGACAAAGCCGTCGTTGTATATGCAATTATATATAATATAGTCCTTATAATAGGGCCAAATGTTTGCACTAGAAATCGACGATACCTTAAGCTTTATTTTCTCTTGAACTAACTAACTAACTAATGAATATATATATATATATATATATATATATATATATATATATATATATATATATATATATACTATAAAATCCCTCAGTGCCTGAAGACTAAAGTTTTCGAACAGTGCGTGTTGCCAGTGATGACTTACGGATCCGAAACGTGGTCGCTCACTATGGGCCTCATAAGAAGGCTCAGAGTCACTCAGCGAGCAATGGAGAGAGCTATGCTAGGAGTATCTCTACGTTATCGAATCAGAAATAAAGAGATCCGTAGAAGGACCAGAGTTACCGACATAGCTCAGCGAGTTGCGAAGTTGAAGTGGCAATGGGCAGGGCACATAGCTCGGAGAACCGATGGACGTTGGGGTCCCAAGGTGCTGGAATGGCGACCCCGCACCGGTAAACGTAGCGTTGGTCGACCCCCAACAAGGTGGACAGACGACATCAAACGAGTCGCAGGGAGCCAAGCCAAGCGGCCCAAGACCGTGGCCTTTGGAACTCCTTACAAAAGACCTATGTCCAGCAGTGGACGTCTATCGGTTGAAGTGATGATGATGATGATGATACTATACTATATTGACGGAAGCAGAATCCATCATAATCCATACCCGATGGGTGTTAAACCATCGGCAATGGAATCCTGATTAATTATCTGTCTCAGCTTCTTGGACTAGTGCTGAGATTATCTACAGAACTCATTGTCACGAATCAAGGACCCGCCTCCGAGCATCAGGGTTCAAGGTTGCCAAGATGGCATGCAAAGTCTCTTAATAATAAGAAAAAACCATCTGAAGTCTAGCATGCTAGCTGAGCGTGCCAAGTCTACAATGATGTGCCGGACCTCATACGAAACTGTTTATTTTTCATATTCATACCCACCACTTCATACCTACTCAGCAGATCACGCGGCTATTGAGTCTGCACATCACGTCACAGATGTGAATCAAATAAATAATAATCTTACCTACCTATAGACACAGGTTTTAAAATAACATGTTATTAGCATGGACATGAAAATCACTTAATGATCATGGTTTTTTTTACCGATTTTTTTAATTTAGCAGTACCTTAAAATATAATAGGATTAAAAAAAAATTAAACTGACTTCCGTTTGTATGTAGAAACCTACCTGGCTAAAAATTAGATTATCACCATGATCTTATCGCCGCGATACTAAGAAGCTATATATTTATATAATACATTATGATGTATTTATTAATTAAGACATATATTTTACAAGTTGTTTGTAAGGGTTAAAATGTTATTAATCTGTATACGTTCAAAAGAGTATAAAACTTTACTAGAATACTATTATTGTTGTCATCATGTCGTCGCCATGTTTAGGATCCCGCCAAAACGGTGACAAATGATTGGTCCACGCAGAAATAGGAATAACAATGGACGCCGCGAGGACATTGCGTTAAGTTGAGTTATATTTTTGGAAGAAAGGTTTAAGGGAATAAGTTTTTGCAATCAACATGTCTATTACGACCCATAGCTGGGGAGAGGCAGCTTTTCTCATATCAGACTGGAATTTGAATTATAGCAGCCTCTAGAACGCTCTAATGTGAGGAGTCGGAACGAATTGGATTGTGCTAAGTGGCTCCTTAATAAAACTTCTATATAACTTCCGTGTATTACCTTAGTGTATTTAGCTCCGTGGGGCAGCGCGTGCGCGTATATTATAAAGTTGGAGGTCCTGGGTTCGAGCTTCGGAGGGAGGCTTCGGCTGTGGCTAGTTACCACGCTACCGACAACGACGTGTCGCCAAGCGATTTAGCGTTCCGGCACGATGTCGCGTAGAAACCAATAAGGAGTGTGGGTTAACCTTACCCCTAACAGGTTAGCCCGCTACAATCCTAGACTGCATCATCACTTACCACCAGGTGAGATAGCCGCCAAGGGCTAACTAAAATATATATATATATATATATATAATGCGAAATACAAAACAAAGGCGGAATAAGAGTGGTACGTGATTGGAAATCGTAAAAAATCCAACGATCGGTCATCGAACGGCTGAGGTTGCTATTAAAATTATGACGTGCTTAAGAGGAATTAACCTGATGGTTTCAACTGAATATCGTAAGACGAGCTAATTTCCGACAATTTAGTTACATTTAAAAATCACCAAAACATTAAAACTCAATTAGTGACAATGATGAACGGTAAAAATAGCATGTGATAATCGAGTGTTATATAGGGCTGCCAACTGACTTGTTTATCAGAATATGTCCAAGAGTTTACGTTAACTTTTTTTTTTCTGTTAAATATAGGTACCTAATACAAACACATCATACAATCTTTATTGGCTGTCTATAAATTTCAAGACTACATATATAACTTAAAATAAAATTAGATTAACCTAAAACTAAAAATCTTACAATGTTAATAAATATTTAACATAACATTTACGTTAACTGTACATTTAGTATAAGATCTGTTGTTTCGAATATCCGAAGCACACGTCTAATCACTCGAAGTTGTAAGAGAAATCAACAGAATAACAGAAATATACAAATTGCACATAGATTATAATAAACATTTGGCGCCTTCTTGCCTGAAATAATTTTCCCCATGGTCGAGCAAACATATTTCATACTGACAAAAAAAAATGGAAATGAAAAAAGTGTATACAATTTGAAATACTTAAATTTTATTTTAGTTCTTTATCTCAGGCAAGCTTGTATCGTGGAGCCCATTCAGGAAGTCGATCGGAATCTTTACTTTTTCATTATTTTAACACTACTGAGATCATTGATCGGCCATTGTGACACAATGAGAACAGCAAATGGAGTCCTGATCCATAAGATAGGCAGTAAACTAAAATAACATTTCACGCACCGTTCCGCGTCTCCCAATTTTCCAGGCATTTTTTTTATTACGCAATACACCAAAATTGCAACCCTAAAGCATAATGCACTGTTGCCAAATGTAAGTTGATTTCGTTTCAAGATTTCATATAGTTTACAGACACTCTGTCTGCACTATGTGAAACGTCCTTTTTCATTACCTATTTATTGATTTCCACCCTTTTTCACTTTTGCACAAGTGAAATGCACTTAGGTGCACTTACTTATTTGCATTTAGGTATAGGATCTTGAAGTAGTGATAGCCCAGTGGTTAGGGCGTCAGCCTCCTAATAAGAGGTCGGCGGCTCGAATCCAGGCACGCACCTCTAGCTTTTCGGAGTTATGTGCGTTTTTAAACAATTAAAATATCACTTGCTTCAACGGTGAAGGAAAACATCGTGAGGAAACCTGCACGTCTGAGAGTTCTCCGTAATGTTCTCAAAGACGTGTGAAGTCTGCCAATCCGCACATGGCCAGCGTGGTAGACTATGTCCAAACCCTTCTCATATTGAGAGGAGACCGGTACTCTGTAGTGAGCCGGTAATGGGTTGATCATGATGATGATGATATATCGAGTCCAGGACCTCCCTCCAACGCTCACCAAACGAGGGAGGTTTTTAGGACCGTAGTACTATGCCTTTTACAAAATTCTACCTTTGGTAATTCATCTAGGCTTAATTATTTACAGTATTGCAGGCATGTCAACGGAAGCGGGCTTCAGTTCCCTTCTCCCCTCCAATACATTAGCTACTTTCAGAACTAATTGTATTACACAGTAAACCTACATTTACGTAATATGCCCCGCTACGAGCGAATTTAGTGATTTATAAACACTGAATAATCGCTCATTATGCGGGCATGATAACACTGTTCAGTGGCTTTCCCTTTCAAAATCGATATATATAAACATATTACAAATGTTTATGTGTAAGTTTATTTAAGCGCTTTCAGGCGAAAACTATGCTACTAACTGCGAATATGGGTTCACCATAAACCTAACAGGTTAGCCCGCTGCCATCTTAGACCGCATCATCACTTACCATCAGGTGAGATGCCGTCAAGGGCTAACTTGTAGTATATAAAAATAAAAATATAAAATGAAAATGAATTTGTACACATATTCTTGGAGTAACATAAGATATTTTTTTTTATTCTTTTTAAAAAAATATATATTTTTTATGAAAGATAATAAAATGGTTTATTAAAATTATAGTTACCGCGAGTAAAATCTAGTATACATATAAATGTGTTTGTTATTTTCCAAAGCCAGCCAAAGACTCTATTAGTAATTAGGTACTTTATCAACATCATGATATCAATCGACGGACGTCGAATCTATTTTAGGGAATTCCAAATTCCAGAATCTCGCGCGGCTTCATCCAATTCGTTTTAATACATTACTTTTATGAATTTAAATAAGAATCAGATATTAAAAAGAAAGGGCAAAGCACGGGGCCGCCATTTTCACTTTTACCATCGATCACGATAGAAAAAAACGTTAAATATTAATGCACGTTTTAAAGTATCTAATACGTACACTCAAAGCATCATATGTACACATCGTACGAATATAATCGCCTTCAAACACTGACTAGTCTTCTACCGACAGGCGCCATTTTATTTCGGCATTCGAATCAGCTGATATCTAAAATATAAACACGTGGTACTGCTTTTTGAACGTAATAATTTCCGCAAAATATCAGTCATTGAAGCTGTGGTAGCCTAGCGGTAAGGACGTCTGCCTCCTAATCAGAGGTCGGGGTACGAATCCGGGTAGGCACCTATAACTTTCGGAGTTATATGCGTTTTTAAGCAATTAAAATATCACTTGCTTCAACGGTGAAGGTAAACATCGTGAGGAAACCTGCATGCCTGCGAGTTCATAATGTTGTCAAAAGCGTGTGAAGTCTGCCAATTCGCACATGGCCAGCGTGGTGGAATACGGCCAAACCCTTCTCATATTGAGAGGAGACCCGTGCTCTGTAGTGAGCCGGCAATGGGTTGATTATGATGATATCAGTAATAAAGTCATTATCTCAAACAGAAGAAAGTGTGTAATTTAGTAATTATTTTCTACCCTTTATCGAAGTGTATCTTTTATTACGAGATTTAACATATGAGTTAAATTCACAGTGTGAATAAAAACATGTAGGTAGATATTTACTTACCCACTTTTTATATCGGGTATCAGATAACGCTTTTGTACCTAATAACTTAAATTACCACATATATAATATCCGAAATTTCGGTAAGAAGCTACTTCATAATTTTATTTCCAGTAAGAGAAGGTATTTAACAACTCATTTTATTTTGCGATCTCAAGATTTTGGTTGTATCTGAGTAGAATTATACTTCAATCCTTCAACCTTTTATGTTACTTACAATAATTGCAATAAAAAAACCTGTACCACCCGCCCATAACCGGTACCCAAATAACTATTATCTTGAACGACTTCGCCATTAACGAATATCGAGCAGTTGGAAATCATTACGTTGGCTTCTATATTGGCTATTACGAAATGCTATTGGCCCGTAAACCGCGTGTGTGTTGGAAGCTAAAAATTTACACATCGACGATTTATATCAACGTGCTAAATGACCTTAATGAATAAATAGTAAATACGTCTTAAGGTTGGCTGACGACAGCCTTAAAACACGTTAAGTGATCCAATAGGCCATTCACACAGTCGTTTTTGATCAAAAACACCTGTCTACTAACTCCACACAAGGTGTGCAATCCCGTCAAACCGAACTGAAGCAGTAAGGTACCCCATGCCTCCGGCTATAAACCGATTTTGTAGTCGGTAGTTGAAGCTAGTAGAATACGAGAGGAGCCCTTATTGCTTAGTAGTATTTATGCCAGGTGACCTGATCGTTACATGGGATTAGGAAACAAGAAAGCAGAATCATCATGATCAACCCATTACCGGCTCACTACAGAGCACGGGTCTCCTCCCAATATGAGAAGGGTTTGGCCATAGTCCACCACGCTGGCCATGTGCGGATTGGCAGACTTCACACGCCTTTGAGAACATTATGGAGAACTCTCAGGCGTGCAGGTTTCCTCACGATGTTTTCCTGCACCGTTGAAGCAAGTGATATTTTAATTGTTTAAAAACGCTCATAACTCCGAAAAGTTAGAGGTGCGTGCCCGGATTCGAACCGCCGACCTCTGATTAGGAGGCTGACGCCCTAACCACTAGGCTATCACCGCTTCAGGCTAAAGCAGAATGCAATTATTTTTTTATATTAGTTCTTAAACTAAATTTAGTCTTCAAGAACTGAACAATTAATGATTGAAGAACAATATATTTATATAGATTCTAGTTTGTAATTCTTCAGTTACGCAAAGATTTAAGTCGTTGCCATGACAACTAAAACTATGTCGCTGTTTTCATGTTTAACTGGGAGTATTCGCCGCCTTCGTTATGCCGAAATTTCCGTTCCACGATTATTGAAAGACGTCACAACATTGACCATTTATATACTCGTATGTATATAAAAAAGAACAATAATTAACAGACAGACAGCCGAGTTATCCTTCATGGATTCCATTAAAACATCGGAACCTTAAAATAATACGCACGCATGGTACGCATTGTGCAGTACTCCCAAACGTACCAATATAAGTAACCACAATCTGTTAAAAAAATGAAACAACTTCATTTTACATCACAGATAAAACAACAGAAATACTCAACAGTACAAATTAAGTAGAATTTATAATTTTGGAAATTAGGATAATCCTGTCATATTACCTTAAGTGTAACTATCGGAGAGTAAAATTGAATTCAGTGACATAATCACAGGTTATTTGTAAATGTGTTGACGAATCAACAGTGGATAATGACACGTTAACTTGGAGGCGTTAGAATGTTAACGTATACATATATCATTAATAGGATTCTTAAAGTTTCAATCAAACCTATAACTATAACATACGATACTGTATTAAAAGCACAAAAAAGTAGCTATCGAAATCGAACCAAAATTGAATCAATACTTTAAAAATTGTTTAAAATTCAAGAACTCGTGGCTGTTAAGTCGAATGTCTTATCAAGCAGGGTCTAAAATACGTATGCTGTTTTAAAAAAAGAATTATAAGTTTGGAATTGATTAAACAGACCAGTCATAAATCTGCCGAAAGATAAAAAAATATCAAGGTGAGTTACAACTACGCTATACAATAAGACTACTACTGCAAGTACTAGGTATATAGGTATTTATTATATAGTTCCTATATTGAATTATTTAGATGTAAGGTTGATTTTAAGGTTGCATGCTGTGGTCATTTCTAGAAAGTTACTATCTCGCATTTGTTCTTCTGAAATGTTTTTGTTGTTTTTATATAGATTGTGACTAGTTTAATGATCTAATAAAACAAATATATTAAAAAAATATATTGACAGGATATTGACAGGATAGGTGATTGGATAAAATTTTAAATATATTATGTTCTAATGACGGCTGGGTAGTACGAAAAAGTGAGAAAATAGATTATCACAAACTTACCGAATTGCAGGGCGTGAAGATAAAAGAGAACAAACACTAACAGGCCCGCTAACATGTTTCCAAAAGTACCAAATAGCACACTTGCAAAATAGAAACAATAACAATATGATAATTCAGTACGTCTTGCATCGTGCAACGATAGTAAAAATAAAAACCAACAGTAAATTTATTTTGGCACTCCACCTTTACGTTAATAAACACGTAATATTTTTATCATAGTACACTTTATTAAAACAAAAAACTGTTAAATTTTATTCACACTAAAAGGAAACAGTTACATTTCGGAAATAACTATGTTAAACTTGCGATATGTATACGATATATCGTATGGAATCATCGCTGCGCGTATTCGTACACGTCTATTCGCTTCGGCGCGCCTAAGCTGACGGCGGACGGCGCGGCGCGGCGAGCCGCGGGAATTGAAAATGGAATGTACGGGTGAGCGTAGTGCACCTCGCCGTAGCCAGAACTCTCCAGTCTCCGGATGTAATCTATGAAGGAAACCGCTTTATTGACAAATGAGTTCACCTAAAGGCTTTGATTGCCTTTCATTGAAACTATGTTTAAATAAAAGTACTATTTAAATCAATAGTTTTTAACTAGGACTAGGACAGGAGAACTTTCGGCATGACCTGGGAATCGATCTTATGTACTCGGGATGCGTAATTTAACATGCCAACTATTAAATTAACAAAGCAGTATTTTTTAAATTTACAATATAAATCAAAAAATAAGCAAATAACAACTTATCTTTTATATGTTCTAATCTTATAAGCACTAGACGTTTCAATCCAGAGAATAATAAAATATCATGACAGAAAATTATTTTAACATTTCAACTTAATTGATACAAAACAATAGGTAGGTAATAGGAGGAAATCATTGTCCTACAAATTCACATCTAATCGGGTCTCATTCAAAACTAAGTCTAATTCATGGCCTATTTACTTTGTCTACTCTTAATAATTAGTAAATATGAGAGGAACACTTTCTCCACTATGCCACTTTATATGGAAAAGCCTCAAATAAGATACAGGACAAACAGACCAGCAATACTTATACCTAATTTTCTAAGTCCAATATCCTAGGAAATTATACGATACAAATAAACATATTAATTATAACAACTTGTGCCCCTCTGTTTTACCACCATTGCTACCGATTCTGTGACATTAAGGTGATAAAATATAGCCTATGTTACTTGCTTTCCATTGGCAATTTTTTTTAATAGGTTTCATAGCTTAGGCGTGAACGTGTAACAAACAAACATTCCCATTTATAGTATAAGTTCGACTATTCCTTATTCAATGTATAGTACACTGACCAAAGAATATGTAATCGCCAAGATATAACAAAAATCGATACATTAATCGATCTTTTAATCGACAAATTAGCTATTTACAAGACAATTGATGTACATCTTGGAAGTGTATATTTATTATAAGAGTAATTAAAAGTAAAAAAGCTCACATCCTGTTACCTGGGGGAGAAGAAAAACAATGAATAAGAAAGAAGGGTTTAGGCTATACGGACTTTAATTAAATGTCAGCATTGCTAACATCACGCTTTTCCTTACTTTTGCTCATAGTAATTAAAACCATAACTTGAGGGATTACGCTTTTACTACGACAATAACTAAGAGGTCCGAACGGTCCGGCGGCTCGAGCGAGCGAGCAAAGCATACTTGTACAAAATTGTTTGCTACCGTCTAAATACATTGATTAGCAAAGAAATGATTAATTAGTGATGTAAAGAGTTCAAATGTGGGTAACTATTGAATTTTTTTATTTTCTTGGCGCCGCTGAATTAAGTTAATAACTCTTTCGCGCCGACATATATATAAATGGTTTAATATAAGTAAGTAGGTGGACGGACTCAATCCGTTCAGCTACAGATTTATCGATCTCCGAGTGCTTCCGTGATGCTACAAACAGAAATCGCTGGAGGGAGATCGTAAGAGCTGCTGTGAAGGCCAAATCATAACCACGACCACTCTGCCAAGAGTGAACGAATAAGAAGAAGAAGAATAAAGTAAATAAACTTTACGATGAACGGATAAAGAATTTAGCTGATGTGCAGTTATCTGTTGTAGACATTCACTATTATATACATTATGACGTATAATGTCACCGAACAATGTTTGAAAATCGATATCTGCGTAACCACTGGTACTTATTTCATTCAGTCTGTCTTATATATATTGCACATACTATGAATTTTCTATTGTACTGAAAGTGTTTGCAACAACCAAGCTTCATGAAGAATCGATTTACTTCAAATATTTATAATCGTATATTTAAAAATAATAAAATCGGTAGAAACAATCGATTATTTTTAAAGCGTAGATAATCAATATTTTTTTTACATCCTGCTCTGTGTCAAAAAGCTATCAAAAGTAGGGTTCCCAAGTTTGGGGTTTCTTCCCAAGTTTCAAGGAATTCATGATTCAATGAATTTAAATACATTGGAATTTTTTATTTATATTTGCTATTTTTAGGGACTTTTTTAAGTCCTTGTTTCTAGAATACTTCATGGTTTTAAATAATATCTAAGCGACTTCTTTTTTTTTAAGATAAAAGATTTTTATTTGGAATCAAAAAATACAGGAAGCTTAAACACATGAAAACGATGATCCTGCCGAAGACTGGTCTGGACTGGAAGAACGTCTGGTCTTTGACAAAGACTGCATTAACTTTTAATAAAATGATATTCTACTAAAATAATAAAATTATGTTAAAATATGCTAAGAGCACTGAGCTTTTTTGAAATAAAGAATATATACAAATCAAAAACTGTTATTTTTAAGGGGTTTTCGAATTAGTAATTATTTTCGTTGATTTTCTACATGTTCTTGAAGGTTCATTTCAGGGGGAAATATAATTGCACGTCGCAACACTGTGATAAAGATAGTTGCTATCGTGGCGTGGCGGCAATGGACAAAAATCAAAATACAAAAATATTCCAAAAGTATTAAACATGACGTAAAACTACTCTCTACGCGTAAACCCATGTTGTAAATATTTATTCAATCCGTCCTAGTTTAACCTTATAATTCAAATCCTAACACTTCAGCAAGTGAAACTTCCTAACAGTTCAAAACAATTTAAAATGTCGTATTTTAAAAACATGGCTAAAGTTTTTGTTGGATGTTGTGCGAGTGCATTCTTCATGGAAATAATGATGGATATGGCACCAGACAGTGCAAATTTTGTAACGTTTCTACAATTTTTCTTCATAGCCCTTCAAGGGCTTAGTACTTTAAAATCTCGAATGGTAAGGCACTACACAAAGTAATTACCTACTTCAATATTTTTTTTATAATATTATCATTGTCCTTGAAAAATTAACTAGATTTTTGCATGGTAATGCCGATTTTTTTAAGTTGGTTTCAAGTAACTATGACTTTTTTTTTACAGCTTAAGCCTCAAATACCTCTAAAAGAGTATTTTATATTAATATCTTTATTTTTTATAACGAGTGTCTCCAACAATTACGTTTACGCTTTGCATGTGCCTTCTACACTACATATGATAATCAGGTGATTATAAGTAATTGGATATATTTTGAGTTATGTCAGTATAAAAGTAGATGTATATCGAATCACTTTTTAGTTAAACTATTTTTAATGTAATCCTGCTTGATATGACTAAATGACAAATTACACTGACCAGGTAAAAAAAAAATTACATATTTGTGTCCTATATAGTGATTCTTCAGGTTTACGTCCAAGTAGTTTTCATAATGTCAATTGAAGTAGTATTGGGGAGGGTTACTATCCAGTTTTATTGTCTTGTCAAAAGCAGACTTCCACCAGACTGGTCATTCTTAAACATTGATTTTGTATAAATGCTCATTGTTGAAATTAATGGAGTAGGTCTAAAAATTTAAGAAACTTGCTTTTATATATTTAGATAAATATATCTCACAGATGTGAGATATATGTTCATACAAATTCTTGTTAGGAACAGGTTCACCACGCTTACCCAAACCAGATCTTAGCAAATATGTTAAGCATTAGCTATTTAACATTTATATTTTGACTTTATTTGCAATAATCTTTGTGTATTTGTTATTTAAGGTCCGCCTCATCCCCTGCAAGCATGCTAGTAAGTTGGTATGCAAAGAAACAACGGCCAAGAACCACAGGGCTCATAGGATCCTTAATAATAAGTATTGGTGTATCACTTGCTATGTATGGGGGAGCTACAGTGGTTGAGGAAAGAAAGGGAAACTTTCTGCATTGGTGCTTCGGAGTCACCATATTGCTGATAATGCTAATTGTTGGGGCTTTAACTGGATTACAGCAGGAGATACTGTTTAGGAAATATGGGAAACATCCTGAAGAAGTAAGTATATTTTTCTAATAGCTGAATACTTTTGAGGAAGTTGAACTGGCATACCTATTGCTCACAGGTTGTCCTGCTACCATATTACCAGGTATGACAAAGGGCTGTAGAGGAGAATTTTTTTGTGATGGCATTACATGTGATCAACATAATGTAAACAAATTTCAATACTAGGTTTGTTTTGTTTGAGGATTCAGTTAATCTTATTTGAATTAGATCAGATGCAGATTAACTACAAAACTCTTCAGTAACTTAGAATCAGTGTGTTTATTATTAACCACCCGTATGGCATATTAGTTTAGATATGCATAAGGATCTAATGGGTAATTTTATAAGTCAAAGTTAAAGTTGGTTTTGTTTGTAGTTCAAACTCTACTGCTGATTATGTAATTTTCCTTTTAGAATGATAACCAAACTAAGTTATCTCACCCACCCAGACATTGTACTATAATACTTCCTAAAATCAATAATTGGTTGTTGTGGTATGGATTTCTAAATGTGACATTTATTTATGAAGGAATGGTCCAAATTTGTTTTATGTAAAAAAGCTATGTTATATACCTGTCCTCACAATTGAGGTTCATTTGATTTTTTATTTATTAGTTGTATCAATTGGACTGACAATTCAGTTTGACTGTTACATCACAGTCAAAACCTCTGGCAGAAGTACATGACCTAAGGATTGTTTTTATTTTAGATGCTGTTCTACACTCATATGCTGCCGTTACCACTTTTCTTGGGAATATCCTCACAGTTATGTAAAATAGCAACTAACCTATCTTCTACCCTTTGGTTAGTTCTGTTCATTAATATTATATCTCAATTTTACTGTACACATTCCGTCCACCACCTTGCAACTCGGGAAAGTTCCACTACTGTTACATTTATATTAACCTTAAGAAAATTTGTATCTCTTATAATATCATCCGTAGTTTTTAAGAATAATCTGACTATTTTACATGTTTTTGGAACTGTATTTGTTATAGCAGGTACATATTTCTATTTTGATTTTTTTTCTGGTAGAAAACAGCAACCTGTTAGTTATAAAGATAATAGAAATTCCAATGTACATAAAAAAACAAAGTGATATTGCATTAGATATAGCATATTTTATGAGTTTATTGTTATGTAAAAGTGACCAAGTTTTATATTTTATTGTAAAGTTGATAACTATGTACTAGCAATTACAGATATTTTAGATCATGTAATTGCTAGTTTGGAGATAATCTACCTTTACCTAGATTTTCTCCAACTCTGTTCAGCCTTTAAATAAAGGAAATAAAAGAAATTTATTTACTATTATGAGATTGTTATCCCTGTTTTTGATATGTGTATTGTGAAACATATTTTATGACATTGTTATATTCATTTTTATGGATGTAAACTGACCCAAATATGAGTAAATAGCCTATTTTGGCTAAAAACATCTTATGGTACCTTGATAAAGAATTAGGATATCAAAATCAAAAAGATTTTCCAAATTCAACCAGTAATTTAAGAGATAAGTAAAACATTCCAGCCTTATTAATAATTCATGGCCAGTAAGACCAAAAAGGATAGTTGATTTAAATAAATATAACTGCTGAAATAGCAGTTAAATAAAACTTAAGTTTGGGAAAGGAAGAACCATTTCAATTCAATATATACGTTGTATATATTTATTTTAAGAATAATTATATTATGTACATATTTATCTGAGCAAATTTCTGTTTTAGATCTTCTAAGTCTACCCATCTAAATATATATGGTTGTGACTGATATGTGAAATTCTTATGATCTAACATCGGTTGATATAAATAAAAGTCTTATTTATACTTAAAATCTCTTTATTTTATTATTTCTTTATCATCTTAAGTCTAATAATTGTACAATTGGTACTAGAAGTAACATAGTTAATAATAATTGATAGAATAAAATCTAATTTTTGATCTTTACAAGAATTACAATGTTACGAGCTGCAAATATCGAGAAAGACAAAATTTAAAATAAGCACACACACAAACACTCGTACAAAAATATCTTTTAAACTATTTTTACAAGTTTATTATTACAATCCAGTCTTTTATACCACTAATCTTAGTATCTGAAAAATAAAAAAAAACAACCATTTAAAAAAATATATATACTTTTCAATTTAATTGCTTTTGGAAATGGACGCATATCTTAAGCCCGCAATTAATCTTCAGATGGAAAAAAAATAGTCTTTATCAACAGTACTAGGAAAAGGTTATTAGTACTATTCAGTCTGCTATCTGAACAATGGACTAATTAATTTTGGATGTAAATTGAAACGAGTGATGCTCCATTTTTCAATCTAATGAAGTTACATGTGTAAGAGAAAATTTATCTATTTTTATCATGAATCTATTTTTATCTGAAGAGATTGGTTTGTTTAAGATAACATATTGGAAGATAACTGAATACTACAAAAGAATCAAGTACTACATATACCTGACACAAGTGGCCCGCCCACAAGTCACAAGTGAGGATTATGTTGACTATTGGTTTGGTTATGCTGACGATCATTTAAAGATATGTGTAAAGTTTATTACCTGTTCCTGCTGATAGATCTGCTTCGGTGTCGTGACAGCGATCGCGACGAGCGTCGAGTGGGGCTTTTCGCGGGACTTATGTACCTGTTCTTGCTATCGGATCGGCTGCGACGGTCGCGGGACCGCGAGCGGCGCACGGAGGGCGACCGGCGGCGTACCGATGGCGAACGACGAGGCGAAACCGATCGTCCGCGAGAATATGATCGCCGGCGAGGGCTACGACTGCGTGTTCTGTGGATTTAATTCGTAATTATTTCATGAATACGGGTCTTTTATGCTTGTACGTCCATGAAATACGTCAACCAAATTTCTAATTAACAAATTATACACTGGATGATTGTATGGATGCCATCAAAATATTTAAATTTTTTAACGTACGTATTTTATGGACGCAATATTTTTTTTTATGCCAGTTAGAAAACATTCAGTTGCACATCATGGTTCCTTAAAAATGTTAGTTTTTAGTCAAATGAAATTCTGTCAGTCAGTTTTTACCATACTTCTTGGGATAGTGTAAAGGGGGCATTTTATTGAATTACTCATCATCACATGAAATTACTACGTAAACTGGTACCCTACAGTAAAACAAAATCAACAAACATTTAAATAGTACAAACGGATATCTAGAATATGATCTTTAGAAAACTTTTTAATACACATAAATTCGCTCCGAAACGCCTTTTTTCGCTAGAACTAGATATAGGTATAAAATAAGGCAGTACTAAAGTAAAGGATGTAAAAAGTACCGAGACTTGGTGAGCCTTGTTGATCGTCGATCGATGTGAGGTCTGCTGTGAGGCCGAAGGGGGTTTGTATACCGAGGCGGAGCAAGTTTCAATGTGATCTTCAAATGATGACTTTAACCGGAAGTTCGAGAACGAATTGCGGGCGGTTGGTCGTAGTACGCCACAAGTCGATTATTCGGTGCCTCGATGTCGACGAAAGTGTGCAGTCGCGAAGCTTCAGGAGTTTGCAATGGCAATCAGGATGTAGGTTCCTACTGTGTGGCACTTGATAGTAAGTTAGGTCCAGGTTAGGTTCTTTTCGGGGTTCAGGATTAGGTGATAGCTGTTAGGAGGATTGTGGGGACACAGTTGGCGAAGGCTTCAGCTGCGCGTAGTAGATTGGTGAGCCGATCGCTGAGCGGGGTGTAGTTGCGAGCGACGGTCGCGGATGTCTTATCGGTAAAGAAGCCGTTGTTGTGGTGAACAGATGTGGTGAGGTCGTTGGTGTGTTGGTGGTTGGTTGATAAAATGGACCTGCAAACGTTCCAACACCCACCACATTTAGTTGCTCCATTTTTTGAGTTAAAACTAACAAACTACAAAGAATTAATGTTATACTATAAAAAAAGCTAACCCTAAGGGCAAGGGAAAAATAATTTTAAACATTATTCTATAAAAATTAAAGTATAAATTTCAATTCTCAGGTAACATTTCTGTAATTTCAGCAACTATGATACATTTAGAATTTCACACACATGAACATTTAGAATTCTTTCCCCCTACCATGCCCAAGTTGTGAATTCTGTAAATTGAATTAGGGTATTTCAAATCAATGTAAATATGTTAAGAAAGTAATGCCAATACTTTCAAGTAAAACAATTCATCAGACATATTTTAATAATTTGCATCAAACTCTAAAGAACAAGACAGGCCCAACAATGAGACTCCATAAATCTTCCTTTCTCAACTTTTTGAATATAAATAAGTAAATCCACTGTGTACATGAAATAGCAAAAAAGAAATGTGGAAATCTGAAACTACTAAAATAAACAGAATAACTGATAAAAATTAGGCTCTTCTATAAACTAGGTTCAGTGGAAACAAGTGGCAGTACTTTGTTTTGCTAAAGTTAACTAAACAAAGAAAAACTGGTACACCATATGAAACAACATACAATACTTTCTCTCAAGATTCTTGTATAAAACATATGCTTCAGACTTCCCATATTTCTCACTATTTCATGGCTTCACCTAAACAAACTGAGCTCTGAGCTGACCTATAAATAATCTATACTAAATGTAAGTACAATAAAAGATGGTGTAGTTTTGAGGCCCACTCAAACATTTTAGAATCAAGATGAAAAGTTTTGGCATTATACTGTGCATTATGGATATCATTGTAAAACAAAAGTATATGAAAAAATACACAACATACCTGCGATCTCGACGTGTTCTTCCGCTAGACATTTCAACTCTGATTCTGGTACCACAGCAACGTCTGTGAACAAAATATTTAATTTAAATCATACATCATTGTGTTGTGCACTGATTTTTTTACAACAATGATGATCTATAAAAGAATAAAACATTATTATTTAATAATACACTATTTTATTAAAAACAGACAAGTTTAAGAAACACTAACAAATTTTTCAGATTGTTCTTTTTTAAAAAAATCCCATACAAACTTCATTAATATGGATCACTTACAAATATTATGTAATAAAATTTAAAAAATAATTGTTCCCCACTCCAAGGCAAGTAAAAATTATGAGAAAGTTCACATTTCAGTCTCAGTGTGGAGGTACTATACTGTAGCACACTTATGACTCAAGCATTTCATATTGAAAATGAAATGGATCTAAGGAGCGTGCAAAAAAATATACATAATATAATGACTGTCAATACTGATAAATATTTATAGGCTCTCATTAATAACTATTAATAAATGGTTTTTAGTTTATGTTATAGAAATAGGTTTAGAAGTTTATGTCAGAGATTTTTGTAGATGCATATATATAGTATGTTCCGATAAAATTTAAGCAAATTAGGCAGTAATAATCAGTAACATTTTGGTGATGGACAGACCTTGTTGAGGCATCAGAAATGAACTATTTAATAAATTAAACCTTATATGTATAATAGTTTAATTTTGTGCTAGCAATGTATAATAATACTGATTTCAGGCTAGCCTTCAGATCTGCAAATGCCCTAAAGAGCTCCTCTGAGAAGAGAGAAAATAATTGATACCAGGCAATTTATTACTCCTTGAAGGTACTTATTAGTTTGAAAGTTGTGATTACTTTGCTTGTATTATTTCATTTTTCTACTGATATGAAATGACAAAAACATAAGTTATGTATAGTTTACTACCTATCTAAAAATTATGATATATCATATCATAATTTTTAGATTAGAGGTATGGAAAGTACTAGAAGTCGTGACCTAAAATGTACCTAAACATAAGATAACACACAATTAATATACAGTATCTCCCTGTCATGTGTATTATTTCAAGGTAGAACATTATTATTGGCGAAGAAAAGTGAAATCAAAATGGCGATGCCAAAACATGGCGCGGGAAAGGGCTCCATAGAAATCAACCAATTAATCAATGCTAATTTAGAAATAGTAGATATTGCTTGCAAATAAAAACAATGAAGGTACTTACGTGCCGTCTAACCCTCGTACTGAGTCCTCAGCGTCGCGTGGATCTTCAAATTCTACAAACGCAAAACCGGGAGGGTTTCTCGCAACCCATACATTCCTGATGGTTCCATATTTTGAAAATACTTTCTCAATTTCATATTTTGAGGCATTCGTTCCAAGGTTGCCCACGTATACCTTGCAAGAGAGGTCCCATTCGCGATAGCGAGACATCTGGAAAATGTAAAAATTCCACGCGTTATTTCGTCGCCATTTTTGATTGCGTCAACGAGCTCAATTTAAATTTCCTACGCAAAACGATGATTAGTTTCGATGTTACCTTGTGTTTTGCCAGAAAATATCAAGTTACCTTTATTCAATTTATTAACTAAAAAAAAATTAAAGAAGTTTAAAAGAAATAAAATATTGCTTTTCAAAACACGACCACAAAGTTCTAGAATGACAAACGTAAGTGACAATATGAATAGGCATACTGAATGTCAATGAAATATGAATAGAAATTGGAAATTAGTAGTGTTACCAAGTCTTAAATATATTTACCAACAAAACAATTTTCAAAATTGTTAAAATAGTCACACCCTCTTAAAAATAAGTACATAAGATTTCTTATGTACTTATTTTCTTCTAGCTCATTAGTGGCATGAGATGTTATTAGTTTCATGATTTCTACAAACTGCTTCACGCAAGCTGCCAACTCGTCATTTGAGTTTCTAGCTGTTTATTTGAGTAGATCATGAGTAATTAGCTTTTAACGAGTACTGTTAAAAATTGAGTACTTCATTTATTAAAAATATCCGCAACAATGAAATTATTCACTATTATTTAAAAAAAAACACACACACATTGACAGTTGATGTGCTCAGGAAATTGGAAATTGGTATGCACTGTGTAACTTTATGTATGATAATATTATTAAAAACAATTTAAATTGTTATATTCCTTTAAAGTTTGATGAGGGTTATTTTAAGCTTTAACCTTTAAATTTAACTTCTATTACCCGTTCGCTAGCATTGGAATTGAATTATTCAGGATGACTAAAATAATAGATGTTAGTGTATAAAACCCTTTATTAACTGAAATACCAAAGAGGACACAAGCACTACAGAACATAAAGCAACGGTGCCGCAGCCAACAGAGTATATATAGAACTGTTATTGTCGTTTTGTCAAGTAGAATTTTGCGAAACAGCTGATTGGTGAATGGTGGTCGATTGAGCTTGGTTAATACAAAAAAAAAAAACTATTTAATTCTAATGAAAATTGTATTAAAATAAATATGGATGTGGTTGGACTATTGAACAATATAAATGATAAATCGGATATGTTTGCGGTTAAAACATGGACCTCAGAATGGACGAATACCTTCCAAGATAATCAAGTGAGTTTATTGATTTTTGAACAAAGAGTTTCCTATATCTTGTTTTATAATTTTGAATTAAAATGCTTGCCTGGAAAATTATTTATTGTGCAATGAATTTTGCTTTAGTTAATAGTTTCTAATACGTCTTTGGCATAGAATAGAAATCGTTATCCTTGAAATCAATCAGGAAGTAAGATATGACCTATAGTTATTGTGGTTTAAAGTGTATTTATCTACTGTAGTAATTTTGCGTGGTTTTCAATATCAATTAAAATAAAATTAAAAATTTTGCGCTTTTAATTAATCTCCATTATTGTTTTAATCGTTATCGCTATCTCTGTCATGAGTCCACTCATGCATACAAATAAATAAAATTTTAGTGTCTGAATTTGATTTCCAAATAGTAGGCTCTTACTAAGTGCAAGAGTTTTTATTTGCAGGGCAGAGTTTAATGGAAACACATATTCTTTAAATTTCATTTAATTGGCAAAAATATTGTTTTTGTGTGCTGACTGAATTTGATACAATGATTTTGTTTTTTTTTCGTACTACCTAACAACATGAGTACTTAAAAATCAAATGTTGCATTCTACCATCTAACCAATGAGGTTCTGGCCACAATAGTGGCTGTAAGGATGAAATTCCACTGCCTATCCCAACAATAAGACCTCTCAAGAGGAGATGGAGAAGCCCTCTACTTGATTAAATTAGAAACTGTTCTGTAGAAAAAAATTGGAGCTATTAACAAGGAGTTGCAAAGCTGTAGTGGAAATGGGCGGTGTACTTAGCTCTGTTATCCAATGGTCATTGGGGTCCCACTTTGCTAGATTGGTGGTCAATTAACAAACAGCTAAAACAAACAAAATATAATATTTTACAAATACTTCATGAGTATTCTTTGCTTTTTATAGAAAGTAAACTTTAAATTAAATACATTTAAAATGTAGATGAATTTCCAGCCACTTCTAGTATAACTTAATTTGTTGTTTTTGTTTATTATGACTACTGGATCTAGGGGACCTCTCTTCCAGAGTAAAAGTATTGACCCACAATACAACTCCAATGTGGCTGGATTACCTTAACGTTTACGGATAATGGATAACGGATTACATTAAATCATGTTTTATTTTATGTTTTACTAGCTGTTTACCAAATATGCATTATTTCAATCTCACAGCACAAGAAAGAAAATAGAAATAATATAATATTCAAATTTACCATGCTGGTAAAAGAGGCCAGTTAACTCTGCACTCTAATTGGGAATGTCTTTTTGTAGCTGAGTTACAAATTGAGAATAGTTATATGTTATACATTTTTTTTTGAAGAAGAAGCGGTCATATCCTTGTGCTTAGGGTGTCAGCCTTCTAATCAGAGGTTGGCGGTTGTAATCCAGGCATGCACCTCTAACTTTTCGGAGTTATGTGCGTTTAAAAAAAATTAAAATATCACTTGCTTCAACGGTGAAGGAAAACATAGAGAGAAAACCTGCACACCTGATAGTTCTCCATAATGTTCTCAAGGCGTGTGAAGTCTGCCAATCCGCATATGGCCAGCGTGGTGGACTTTGGCCAAACCCTTCTGATATTGAGAGGTGGCTCTGTACTGAGCCAGTAATGGGTTGTTCATGATGATGACGATGTTGAATTTTTTTTATGGTTAGATCACGAAATATATAACAATTGTAAGTAACGGCATGCATGGTAGGTTAAATCGTAATAATACGAACCAGGACAAAACTTACCCATTGTTAGTAGATTCTGTATTATGTTTAGTAAACTCAACATACACTAGCGCGGTTTAAGTAAATAAAACGTTAGGCATGCATGATGAAGCTTACTTAAACAAATTACTTATTGCCACACTGAGTGGAGAAAATGTGCAATAAGAAGTTTTTTTCATGTATGTCATAAAAGCATAAGGCAAGCAAAAAATGCAATCTGTATCCATTTCGTATGGAACTACAAAACAATAACTTTTCATACCAATAGTTATTTATTGGCACACCAAAATGCTGTGATAGCCTAATGGTTAGGACGTCAGCCAGAATCAGAGGTAGGGGGTTCGAAACCGGTCACGCACCTATTTGGAACTAGGTATGTGCGTTTTTTAGTTCTCCATAATATTCTCAAAGGTGTGTGAAGTCTGCCAATATGCACATGGCCAGCGTGGTGGACTATGGCCAAACCCTCATATTGAGAGGAGACTCGTGCTCTGTAGTGAGCCGAGAATGGATTAATCATGATGATGACACCAAAATTAACCATTATATGAACCATCTTTATATAGCATATTATAGAGGATTTTGTGCACTAATAACTACAATATAATTTGATGGCCACATTCAAAAATGTTTATTTATAAATTTGCAAATTATATTAAGTTTCGTTTAGAGGTGAGATTGCAGTCGAAGGATAAGTGTTTTAATTAAAATAGGTGGTGATATTGGCGTGGAAAAATTGGATTTTCGATGTTAGAGACATTCAAATAAAATTTTAATGGTATAGTCAAACTATGGAAAGAAAGTGATGTCACCAAATGAATGTTATATATGAACATGGAAGGGCAAATAAGTAGAAAGGAAGACCAAAGATTCTGTAAAAGAGGATATGCGGGTAAAAGGTATGAGGTAGTGAGGTGACGGCTGATAGAAGTGAGTGGACGGAGAAAACGTGTTGTGCCGACCCCACATAATGTGGCATAAAGGCAAGAAAAAAAGAAGAGTAGTCAAAGTTGCGAGTAACTAATAGTCTATAATCGAAAGACTTATCACGTTTATATTAATACAGCAGGTGTTAACAGAATACCTACCAGACAATATGTGATAATTTGATAAATGAATACATTAAGGTTGCTGACCTTTATCGCGAGGTCATCTATTCCTTCTTATATACTTACTAGAATATTTGTTACGATATAAGTATTCGATTGATATAATATACGAGATCCGCACATGTTTCGGTACCTAAGGATTATGGTTGAGATCACAGTGTAAGCCGCAGGTACCGTTTTTATAACACACTAGCTAGCACTTCGTCTGCGTTGAGTTTGTGTGAAATTGTGTTTGTTTGTCTTCCAATCACGAAGCAACGGATTATTAAACCGACGACCTTGAAATAATTACAGTATCTCCTTTCTAAAAAAAAAGAATAAGTGAAATCGGAGTACTCGTTAGTGAATTACAACTTAATACACATTTTGACTTTTATCCCCTCTCCCAAGGGAACCGTGCTGAATTCCGGGATAAAAACTATCCTATATGTTGAACCGAAGTACCTCTCCTACCATTCTTCTTTCTTATTACCATTCTACTCCATATTTCATTCAAATCTATCCAGTCGTTTCGGCGTGGTGCGCGGCCAAGATACAGACAGACGGACAAAAAAATAAAATAAAATTGTATTGGGCTCAGTAACGATAGTAAAGCATCCTCCAATTAAAATTTTCAAAATATTTAATGTACAGAATTCGTCCTGTTGTAGTTTTATTTTATTATAGATAATATAAACACCATCATCCATAAACATCATATCCTGAAATTGATTTTAGTTTCTGTTCCGTTACAGTTGCTGTGGTCCTTCTGCGGCTGCCTTCTAGTTTCTTTGTTAGTAGTTTGCTTCTACTACTATCGGAGATGTCGAACAAAAGGTAAGAGTTCAAACACATCATTATCATTATTAAGAAGTCTAGTAGGCCACGTAACATCTGGTTACAATTTGTAAACTCGTAGTCGTTGGAACGAATCAGCAACTCCAAAATCGCCTAACGACTGTTCTATCACCTGTTGTCCCCTAGTCGTGGTTTCGCAAGTCGTTGATAAGATTCTCAAAATTCTCTGATACAAAGACGGGCCGGGCTGCTTCGGCGGGTCTGAGGCATTTTAGCGTGGACTATCCATCAGAAAAAGGGTTATAATGATCCAGACTATCATTGAACTACCAAGTAGAAAGAGCAGCCGCTTTTATGGCAGAGTTTAGGAGTTCATTTTCAGAAGTAACCTTCAGATTCTGATAAAATTAAAATGAGGCCAATTATAACGGTATACGCTATTCTCAATATAAAGAACGGTTCAGAAATAGCGAAGATAATATGTTATAAAATGGAAGGCTTATGTTGTATGAGTAGCGAAATATAACCTTAAGTCGGATATGAAATTAAAAATTAATGAAATTTAACCCTCTTTAGAAAGTCGTATATGAAATTTAAAATTAATGCCGTTAATGTTATTCAACATTTTTATAGTTAAAACGTAGAAGTAAAAGCAAAGGATAGATTGCATCCTGAAGAGAGATAACAGTTCGTAGGGAATTAAAAATGCCAATGGAAACGAATTCGCGGAAAACTTCTAAGTCTTAATATAAATCCATGAGAATGCCGATAAACATCAAATGACTACTTTGTTGTTAGGAAAAAATATTGAAGGCACTTCAAAATATAAAGCAACATCCGAAGAGTATATAGAAAGTGAAGGTCTGCCCCTTAATCACCATTGTAATATCTGAACAACTAAATTTTCATTTCCTTTTATTTCCATTTTAACAAAGATCCATTTTGGTGCGGAAGACTTAATTAACGGCCGATGTTAATAATCATCTAACCTAAAGTCTTGATGGATGATGGAGATGGCAGATTGAATTTAGTAGTGCTGTCCTTTTCTTACTCTTTCCCGTCGATAAAAATGGCGCTACTGAATTCAATCCGCTATCTCAAGTTTTTGGATTAGATTGATTATTAACACCGGGCTTTAATCAATTTCATTCCAAACCAGAACTATTAGGAAGCCCAGGAGTTACAGCTGCCGGCGAACCCGCGAAAAGATTTCGAAAACGGGACAAAATGCTTTTCTACGGAAGGCGGATGCTGAGGAAGGTCAAATCGATATCCAACTCGGGACAGGGTCGAAAACGAAGAGCTGTAATGAGATTCGCGCGAAAGCTGCTGCAGCTAAAGAAGGAGTCTGCGCCTGAACAGCTCAAGGTTTGTTGCTCAAAGAATGTTCAAAGTATCTTTATCTATCAATATTACAAATGAGAAAGCGGGTTTGGTGATATATTCATCGATAAAGCAGCAATAGAGGAATGGAATAATTTTGTCGGCGACAAGTTTAAACTCTGTAGCATAATAATTATTAAGTACCTAGTTATTAAATTATTATAATCGACTTATGTTATATGCATTCCGATTACTGCCTTTCTAGCGTCTGGTCACCTAGTAGATCACGTTCCATCGTTGCTAAAATATATAGTGTAGACGTTCCGCAACAGAAATAGTCTATGCCCCGGAGGTTGATTTGATTTATATTTCATCCCGAAAATTGCACTTTTCCTATATAAACCTAATGCCAAGCCAAATTCTGTTATTACGTCTACATCCCAATAAACTTCTCAATTAGGTGATAGAAGTACGAACCATTGGTTTTACCGGGTTGAAAAGTATCCTATGACAACTTAACTCTAGTAGCTCTTGGAAACAACTGGTATTAGGGTATAACTGAAGGTTCACCTACAAATGACCTACTTGTCGATTTTCGGAAATGTTAGAGCTATACATACTAGGAGTATGTATCGCTCTCGATTATTGACTTCTGGACGACGTTTAATCTACAGTCTCACCAGAATCAACGGGTATTAGCACGTATCACTATAATTTCCTTTTCTAAGATAGATACATTTTGACTGATACGTTTCCAGGTGCTAGAACCACCAGCGGAGTATCTTGAAGAGGATTTGACGAGCGACGACAGAGTGCCCCCAGACGCGTTGTACATGCTGCACAGTATCCGAGTGTTTGGCCACTTCGAGAAGCCGGTCTTCCTGATGTTGTGCAAGCATACGGAAATACTCAATTTACCAGCTGGCTCATTTCTCTTTAAAGTCGGTGAGTAAATTCACAAAAAGTGAAACGAGCGACTGAGACAATGGAGGGCGTACATTTATCACAGTAAAAAATTAAATAGTTTTTTATTAAATAATCCGTTTTAATCCATGTTTGTTTTAACGGATTGAACATTTGCTCAATATGCTAGCATGCAGTTCCATTTTCAATAGAATTTGATCTGCAGCTACTTAGAAGCACTCTGGTCTGGTCAAGATGGATACCAAGTACACGAAAAGTGAAACGAGCTAGCGAAGTGTTTATAAAGGTGTTAAGTCACCTCAGTTGGGTAGGCTCGGATTGCTATAATATGCGATGATTGTGTAAATGCAGTCTTAGTAGATGTAGATATGAGATTGGGCGGATAAAATTTTTGTAAAATAAAAAAGAGTTTGTTTTTCAAACTGAATATTAATGAGCTATAATTGTTGTTTAACTGGCTGCCTTTCGTGCAATCATGTTTTATTGTCTTAATAAAATTTCAGTCCAGTCATTTTACGTCATTGATATAAATCTTTATGATGCAGGCGATACGGACGAAAATGTATACGTGGTGCAGAACGGTCGAGTAAACGTGTACATCACAAATCAAGATGGCACAAGTTTGTCCTTGAAAATTGTACGCACTGGCGAAAGCGTCACTTCTCTGCTCAGCTTCACTGATGTTTTAACCGTAAGTTCGTATACATTTTAAAGTTCGCGACATGTACGTTTGTCAGTCTGTACCTTCAGGTTGAGATCTCTACAGCGTACCTTCGCAATGCTCTACAATCCTGGGTAGCCTTTTATTTGGAAATTCTTTTTAATAACTCAGCACTATAGGTAAGTATCGATCTGAGTAAAGTTGTATAAATTACTATTTTTAGACTTCTTGGGCTGGGTTTTCCAGTGTTATTCTTCTGTGGGTTGTTTGAATGAGGTTTTACTCAGACTTAAAATCAGACTGGTTTATACCTGGAAGGCTTTGGCTTGTTTTAACTGTTCCTTAAGTTGAGCAAAGACAGTGACTTGTGTGCTGTCTGTGTGTAAGTTATCTTGATCATACCAACTCTTTTTTTTTAGTAGCTGTACCAATCTTTGTGGATACCCTAATATGCAGTAATGTAAGTATTCTAATATAAAGCTTTCTTCTAGGGTCATTCCCAACCATACAAAACAGTGAACGCAAAAGCTCTAGAAGATTCGCAAGTGATAAAGCTACCTATGCGCGCTTTTCAAGAAGTGTTCAAAGAATACCCGGACATATTCGTTCGAGTTATACAGGTGAGAATGTAACGATAAATGATTTTTTATAACAAATTTAAAAAGAGGAGAAAGTCCAAGGTCATCTAATCAAAAGTCGCAGTTTATCGATTGCCTCACTATATATCGGTTAACGGAGACAATATTTTGATGTGGAATAATGTTAAAAAAATATTAACTTCACCATGATCAACCCATTGCCGGAGCACGGGTCTCCTCTCATATGAAAAGGGTTCGGCCTTGTGCGGATTGGCTGGCTTTACACGCCTTTGAGAACATTACGGAAATTTTTCGGGCAGGTTTCCTCACGATGTTTTCCTTTACCGTTGAAGCTAGTGATATTAGTATAATAGCTTTAAAACGCGCATAAGTCCGTAAAGTTAGAGGTGCGTGTCCGGTTCGAACCCCCGACCTCTAATTAGGAGGCGGACGTCTTGAGCACTAGGCTATCAAAACTTCGCCATTTGCTGTAATCTGTAAAAACCGAGCAAAGCTATCAAATGGCCAATAGCTTTAGGAATGTATCTTTGGCGGGAGTTATTAAAATTTAAAACGCATTATTTTTAATGATAATAGTTTTGGTTTTAACTATCGCGCCATTCTGTTTACAGATTATAATGGTGCGTCTCCAAAGAGTTACCTTTACAGCACTGCATCAGTATCTGGGTTTGAGCGCCGAATTGGTTAATCCTGTAAGTTTTCAAAACAAATTCCATTCTTACTACTAGGTGAGATAGCCGTCAAGGGCTAACTTGCAGTGTATATAAAAAAAAAGATCAAGACAGACAAGATCCCTAACAGGGTGTCATCTTAGGGTGTCAAGGGCTATCTTGTAACATTATAAAAATATATAACACTATAACACTTATTATTAATATTTAACAACTTCCGTAGGGTCGTGAAAAAAGGCGGCCGATGACAACAGCTTCTCCGGGTAAATCTGGCAAAATAGTGGTAGACTGTGGTACCTCGATGCACTCTCCACACCATAGCGAGAAGAACCTCCTCGATCATCTGGTGAGTACGCATTCATGTTTTAGTTATGATTCCCATGTATCATTATCCAGCGAATCAACAAAATAGCTTTCATTATTGTTCTTGTTGAGCTGACAGAATTGTGTTAATTTTAAATAACATACAAAATAGACAGAAGACCAAGAAACGCTAATGAAACAAATACAAAGTTGTTCAGCTGACCCAAATATCTTAAGTCAAAACTAAACAAGTTACGATGACCAAACATTCCTAGAGGCAAGGCCAAACCAACGTACCTAGCCTACATCCGTGCATATTGTCTACCAACCAACACCCGCCGGTAGAATCTTACAATTGGTCCGCACTGCTCTGGGCGTGTTGGATTGGCCTTTTATTTGCTTATTATTGTGCCCAAAACTACAGTAAAATTATATACGGCATAATCTGTTTGATAATTCCCAAAGCTTGAGGGTTCAGACCTCAGATTAAGAAGATGAAGCAGTGAAACACAGTAATTTCCTCATTCCTGAAATATGTATGTATGGATTATGTTGCTGATTTTTCTTTGTTTAGCTAACTTTAGTCTTATGCCATTGTTTGGCAAAAGGCAAGACAAAATCGGCACTTGTATGACACCTGTATGTTTTGACGACCTCCGTGGCGCAGCGCGCGCTCTGTTGCATTATAAAGTTGGAGGTCCTGGGTTCGATTCCCGGCTCGAGTCTGGTCTGGTGGGAGGCTGCGGCCGTGGCTAGTTACCACCCTACCGACAAAGGCGTGTCGCCAAGCGATTTAGCGTTCCGGCACGATGTCGTGTAGAAACCAATTAGGAGTATGGCTTTACCATACCCCTAACAGCTTAACCCGCTACCATCTTAGACTGCATCATCACTTACCATCAGGTGAGATTGCCGTCAAGGGCTAACTTGTAGTGGATAAAAAAAAAAAAAATGACAGCGAGACAATACTATGCTTACTCTCAATTTTCGGACATAATCCATTTATACGCTTCTCGCTTTCCTATTTCTCATGGATACATTTTCTTAATCTGAGGCTTGACACTTCTCAAAATTAGGGTGTTCAGGTTCAGTTTTCATAGAAATAAAAAAAAAACGCGCTGAAATATGTGAACATTTGTCTTTGTCTATCAAAATTTTGTACATGCAAAAAAACTTTACACAAGTTTGGTTGCAGGTTCAAAATTAATTTTTCTTGCATTGTTTTTAAATCAAGGGTGTGTTTGTCTTAAAGCATGCTTTTTATAGTTCCCATTTCAAAATCCATATTACAATATGTACATATAGATCGTCACTAACATATAAAACATTGCGGTCGTACATTTAACAGCAGGAAGGTCACCAGACCTCGTCGCCAATCCACATACAGGGCAGAAAGCCTCGCCCGGACATGGTGCCTGACGTTACATCTAACACCCCCCAGAATACGCCGCAGGTTAGTTACTAACCAAGTTTTTTATCACTATACATCATCCTTAGTCTATTAATTCTTCACTATTGGGCTAGTCCCACCTTGCTCTGATTCCGCCGGTTGGTCTCAAATCACATTTCGGTGATGATTAATGACAATTCAGCTAATCCATGGTAGGCACGAGGGTGGACAGTTCCAATTTCCTTATTCCGACTAGGACCTGCGAACTTATGTAGAAAAATCCAATGCCTAACAATTATTGTCGCGACCAAATTAAATCAAAATAGCTTTATTCATATAAACTTATTACAGGCATCTATGAATCGTTCATACATATACCTAACCTGGTAATGGAGCCTAGGATCTCGTTAACTGTCCGAACATATGAATAAACAAACAAACTAGACAAACCACACAATTTCGCTACGATTTCCAGTAAATTTTGGACTGCCCCTCGAAGGAGACGTTTACAGTCGATTAAGACTGCAATATGTTTTATATTGCAGTCATTATTACATTACCGCCAAATTATAAACGAAACTATGTAAACATTATTAAATTTTAATTGGATCGTGGTATAAAAAGTGTTCAGTCACGTAGTGGAGGTGTTCAACTTATCTGCTGTCTGCTGTGCGCGTCAGATGAGAAGATGACAGTAAAAATTTCATCAGCCATTTATTTCTTTCATCTATATTTTAGCTACAACCGGATGTTCAACCAACATCGTCTTTCCAGAGATCCAAAGAAGGATCTTCTTTCAAAAAGAACAATACAGATAATATGGATGAGCAGGTATGAATTTTTATTATGTATCTTCATAATATTTTCCAATTCTTTGTTTTTGTCGCTTCCTTATGACTTTTTGTATTTTTGACTATTGGATAAAAAAAAATGGTTCTAATTATGCAATAGTTTTTAGCCAATTGGATTTTAGCGGATAGTTACAAACGAAAGTTGTATTTTTATTTAAAGAGTAAATAAAAAAGCTTTCTTGCTTCAAAACAAATGTGAGTTTGTTTTGAAATATTTATTTGTTTGTATATAATCGAATGGATATAAGCTAAAATGTTGTGATTTTGTTTTCAATTGAATGATTTAAGCAAACAAAAATCATTTTCTTTTTAAACCTTCTGTGTTGAAACAAGGTTATCCTAACTGGTTATGGTTGTGTTAAACAAGATGGAACACACTGCTTTAACGGTACATAACTTTGAGTTAATGCTTTTTCGACAGGCTCTTATACAAATAGCAACAGAGGCATTTGTCAAGGAATTGGGTCTCGACAACGACCACATACTCAAGGGCAATGTCCAAGTGAGAGATCTACCGGCTGGTACTTACATCATGAAAGAGGAAAGCCATAAAGTTAGTATGAGTTGTAGTTTTTATTAAATATTATTTTCAATTATACCTATATTCTTTAAATATCTTAGTTTCTCGTGCCGGCCACGATAGCGGCGTCTAATGTCGGATTTTTGAAAATATTGAAATTTAAGGTTAATTTGCTATATATTAGAAAGTGGGAAGTACCTGGTTCAATCCCCGGCTCGAGTCTGGTCTAGAAGGAAAAATTGGGATGTTGACAACGCACAATTGAAAGTGGAGAGCAATCCAATCAGCGTCTATCCAATTTAAATAATTTGTTTTTTATTTTAAAGTTTTATTATAATAGTATACCTTCACCATTGAAGCAAGTGATATTTTAACGGCGAAGGAAAACATCGTGAGGAAACCTGCACGCCTGAGAGTTCTCCATAATGTTCTCAAAGGCGTGTGAAGTCTGCCAATTCGCACATGGCCAGCGTGGTGGACTATGGCCAAACCCTTCTCATATTGAAAGGAGACCCGTCTGTAGTGAGCCGGTAATGGGTTGATCATGATGATAAAACTTAAAGTTTATTATAAGTAGTTTTTTAAATTGTCATTTAAAAGGCTAATGGCTCCACGAAATTTATATTATCAACTTTTATGACACATTTGTTGGGAGTTTCGCAACGTAAATGTATTCTTTTGAATATCTTTCTTTATATTAACATATTTGTTCGATTGCTCCAAAAGCTATATTACAGTGTCATGGGTGAACCAGAAATTGTTCAGGTAGCTATTGTATTTTGAGTGATTTATTCAAGAGTGGTGTGAATATTTTTGTTCCATTTGTGTAAGTTTCGAGTTCATGTTAACCATTTATTTTTAATGAAACATTAGATTTTTACATTTTCAGATTAATATTCTTAAAATGAGTATGTTTATGATTCATTATACCACTCTTGTTAATATCTCATTAATGTGACCATTCCAGTTATCTTTTTGATTTTAAATTAGATCCATTTATTAGACCTGCTGCCCTATTTGTTAACTTTTACCATAAATTGCTAACTGGTCGACTAATGGGTATAGTGACGCAAAAAAATGGAGCTCTCTTTATGGTTTAGCTCCAATCATATGGTGCCATCTTGTTTGTTCATTCATCGGTTAGCAACTGTTTGAAAAGTTACTGACTAGAGAGCTGTACATTTAGTGATTAACTGATCACTAATAAAATTCAAGATTTGCATTAGTAATAATACTATTCTACTACTTTTTATCTTTGGTGTACTAAGTTATTCAAATGTGTGTATGTATAGAAAATTAGTTTTTGATAAGGGTAAAAGACAAGATTCCATATCAATTAATTAAAAAGCACTGCTAGATCTCTTGGAATTCTCGCCAGAATTGTTACAAAAAACGTAAATCAGTTTGCTCTTTAGTGAATTCTTCCTTAGGAAAGGTAAACAAAATAGTAATGACAATTTATAATCTCATACAAGAGGCACTTTTAATTTGATACCTGTAGCCCTTTTTTGTGTAAAATGTATATTCACTTTTTACAGGACGTGGCTCTTGTATATCTCCTTTCGGGCGCTCTACTCGTATCCCAAAAAGTAGCAGAAGGCGAGGGAGAAGTTCACATGTTCACTGCATATCCTGGTAAGTTGTTCAAACTTCCATCATCGTCATTATTACGCCATTAATGTCCCACTGGGCACGAGGCTGATCTTACGTAAGAGAAAAGGAGTCAGATCTTTCATCTCCCCGCTGCACCTATGATGGTTTTGAGCCTTTATTTGTTGGATTTTGGTCTGGTGGCGACTTCGGCAGGGGCTAATGAACCCTAATAACCTGCTACACAGTTATGAGGTAGGCAGTAGTATACTGCATCGTAACTTACCTGATGAAATTACAGTCTTGCTTGCATTGAAATAGATTGATGGGATAAAACTATTATCAAATTAAAATTCATATTCCTAATTAATTTATTACAAGTAGACATACTTTACAGGCACTTTTGTAACGTCAAGTCAAGGAAGACAGATTCTACCGAACATATTAATAACAGAAGCTGCTCTTTTCTAACAATTTTATAATTTAAATTTAAATTTTATAAGAGATAAAGCCTGCTTCCTTACAGTGTTTCTTTAAGAAATTTATCAATTCTTAATAACCAATTATGGCGCCAAATGATGGGTTATGACAGGGTTTCCGTTGGCATGTATGTAGTTTTTTATGAGTTCTATGAACATTTTTAAAACAGTCTTTTCGCTTTCAACAGGTGAAGTGGAAGGCGGTTTAGCCGTTCTAACCGGCGAGCCTAGTTTCTTTTCCATCAGGGCCAAACACTTCTCTCGTATAGGACTCCTATCAAAGACAACAGTATACAGTATAATGAGGGAGCGCCCTTCAGTTGTACTACATATAGCTAACACCGTGGTGAAGAGGCTATCTCCATTCGTCAGACAAGTGGACTTCGCTTTGGATTGGGTAATTTTTGTTTTAACTTTTCTTACATTTCTTGGACCTGACATATTTTTTTTTTTTTTTTCGGACTGTCTATTAGCTGTACAAACCCTATTGGTTGCCACAGCGTAACCGGGCTGTTTGGCGAGCTTTGGAAAGAAGCTCTGCCAGAAGAAATTTTGAGCCCTAGGGCTCGAAGAAACTATGGGAACGACTGCCTAAGGGCGCCTCCTTTGAGGCCGAACCTCGGCTTAGGCGACGTTTGGGATAACGGGGGGGTCGGACGGTAAGTGGTCCGTACGTCTCCGAAGCCGTGGATGGAGCCCACGTCCGGATGACGTAAGATAGCGGGGACCTCGTCTTCGCCGGCGAAGACGGTGTGTAGCGTATGATTGTGTGGTAGGTGGTACGAGTGTGTTGTCAGTAGTCATCTGATCGTCAGGGTCATGAAGGATATGTTTAGGTCTCCTCTTTCGGAGAGGAGCGCTTAGGTCGGGGTGACATGATATTGGTATGTTTGATCTACATAAAGGGTCCAAGGTCAAAAGTCAAGATTCAAGTCAAGGTGGAAATTCAGCTTGTTTTCTTTTTTGGGAGTTGAGCTTACATTTGTATGTGCAGGTTTTCCTCGAGTCTGGTCGTGCAGTGTATCGTCAAGATGAGGAATCTGGATCGACGTTTATCGTGCTAAGTGGACGGCTGCGATCCGTCATTACTCATCCCAATGGCAAGAAGGAACTTGTCGGTGAATACGGCAAGGGCGATCTTGTGGGAATCGTAAGTGTTCTTGAGTTATTATGACGACCTCCGTGGCGCAGCGCGCGCGTTGTCGCTTTATAAAGTTGGGAGGTCCTGGGTTCGATTCCTGGCTCGAATCTGGTCTGGTGGAAGGCTTCGGCCGTGACTAGTTACCACCCTACTGACAAAGACGTGTAGTCAAGCGATTTAGCGTTCCGACACGATGTCGCGTAGAAACCTATTAGCCCACTACCTTCTTAGACTGCATCATCACTAAACATCAAGTGAGATTGCCGTCAAGGGCTAACTTGTAGTGGATTAAAAACATCACGTTTTAATTCCTTGTAGAAATATATATACGCTTGAAAGCATAATAGTTATGTGTATTGGATAACGACACTTAAATATCATTAACTACGTAGTAAACAGAATAAACTTAGATTAAAGGGGCCAGATTGTTGCACTTGAAAGTGAAACCGTGCTAATTTAAAGGTTATTTAGGGTTATGGGTATATATATGATATTAGGCGTCAAAATTATAGTTATCCACGGATGAATGGCTCCGTAATAAGTAAAAATCGGAATTCCAAAGTTGGATAAACATTTTACTGATTAGATAAGTACGAAAGATTTTACAATCAAGCCGCATCTCTTCCTTTAACTATTATTTACTTGCCTTTCTAAGATCTTAGTATATTTTTTGTTTGCAGGTCGAAATGGTTACTCAAACCAGACGGAGTACGACAGTGATGGCAGTCCGTGATTCCGAACTCGCGAAACTTCCAGAAGGCCTCTTTAACGCGATCAAACTTCGGTTCCCAGTGGTCGTTACACGATTGATTAATTTGTTGGGTCATAGGATCTTAGGTAAGTCAGTCGTTGATATTCAAAGCACCTATTTACGATGAGTGCATTTTCGGGCTTTGGTACTACATTCAAAAGTTTGTTTGTGTGGTTGTATTCCTTTCACGCAGAATTAGCGCTTTGTAATTTGCTCCTTAGGGATAGTTTATGGGGGAGTGACCGTCGAGAGTCGAGAGTCGCACCTTATATTTGGCGTAGTGGAGTTTAAATAATATTTAGCTAAGATTCCTGGTTTTGATGGGTTTGCTAGTTTCATATACTTTATAACCTCTTTCATGCTAAAAAACTTGAATGGATTTTATGAAATGAAGTAACAGCTTAATTATTTTTAATTTAGAAAAATATGAATACGTAGTCATACCAAATCTTCTCATCCCGAAAACCCTGTGAAATGTCTTTTGCACATTCATTTTACGCAGTTTTAAAATAGCTATGGATACAATCCCCTCCCCCGCCTATATTTTTATTTTTAGTTAGCACTGTAGTCATATTAATTGGCGGTATCGGATGGTAGCGGAAATTTAGAAAATTTTATGGTTATGGGAGGCCAAGGCTAGTACCATCCAACCGACAAAGACGTGACGTCAAGCTAATAGGGTAGACCGCTTTTATCTTTTACTGCATCATCACTTCATCAAGTGGGATTGCACTCAAGTGCTGTAGTTGTAGGAAACGAGCACGCAGAGTAATCTAGGTGAAAATATTCATTGGTTTTAGGCTCATGGCAGAAACCCACTGCCAGCTTGGGCGGTGCTGCGGCTATAGAATCACGACCATCTCAGCATAATTTCTCCACTGTAGCCGTTGTACCAGTAAGCGACGATGTACCATTGACTGCCTTCACTTACGAGCTGTACCACTCTTTATGTGCCATTGGTGAGTTTGTTTTTGTCAGGTTAACATTCTCGACGAATTATCTACATTACTTTGGCCGTAATCTAACACTGGCTAAGTAAATATTGGTAGACTTCACACGATACACACACTTAAGGGTGAAGGAAAACATCGTGAGGACACCTGTATGCTGGAGAGGTCTTCATAATGTTCTCCAATGCGTATAAAGTCCCCACTTAGCCAGCGTGGGGAACTGCGGACGTAACAAATTCCATCCCAAGGTGGTACGGTAGTAAGTGTGATGATAATGACTAAAATATTACAGGCTATATTGATTGATTGATTGATTGATTGATTGATTGATTTATATATTGACATTTAATAAGACAGATTTAAACGTACAATTTAATCCTCGATATCTTGCAATATACTTTGTCAATGTATCGGCCAGGCTATGAATGTCAGTTTTACTCGTTACTTTCGGACATGTTTATGTTTCACGCCTATCTGTCTTTGCGTTTCAAGATTTACGCGTTGGTCTGCAACAATTTCGTAAACTGTCTGCTTAATACAATTTTATTACATTTATACACAGGAGCAACTGTACGTCTAACTTCTGATGTGATAAGAAAACTTTTGGGACTTACGATTATGGATCCAAATAATGAATATCGGCTTAGCTCTTGGTTAGCGCAGCAGGAGGACAAACATAAGGTAACAAACTTGTAACTATTTCCTCTCCTGGATGGGCTGTTACGGTTTATATCCAAACACTATATCTTCAAACTAAACTTGATTGGTATATCTAAAAGTGGTGCTGTCTTTTTCACACTGTATTTCATGAAAAAGGTAAGCCACTCCTTTAGTACATGTCTTAAAGATTGGCTAAATTCATCAAACTTTTGTTTCCCTCGCACATTTTGTACGTATATTGTCTAATAAGAACACTTCCTTTCTAATAATGAATAGAAGCAGGCGTTACTTTGCGGAAGTCCATGATAAACAATAAACAGCAAGTATAATTTGCTATATTTCGCCGACAACCGGGAGATTAGTATAGTATAACACTGCATGCAACACGATTGTCACTTTACTTTTCGCGCTTGTGAAGTCAACATCTCCTGAGGATGATCCGGTGTCGGGTCGAAACGTGCGTAGAGGTTCTAGTGGAGGATTTTGTGTGGTGTTATACTATACTAATCTCCCGGTTGTCGGCGGAATATCGCAAATTATACTTGCTGTTTATTGTTAACTTCCTTTCTTTCGTTTTCGCATTAATGCTTTTTCGCGCGTTGTACATATACAATACTAGCAATCTAGATTGTGCGTTTGACATATCAGGAGCGCCTGTTTCTATAGACTCTGAGTTCAATGGTGACCTCGAACATGGTACTTGCACGAACGTTTCTGGGAGCCAAGATTAGGTCAAGTAGTATCTTGCTGTAGTTTACTAGCCGCTTAAGAATTAATTGGTGTGGTTGGGTTTTTTCAGGTAGCGTTATATCAATGCGACCCAAGTCTAACGCAATGGACCCAAAGATGCATCCGGCAGGCCGACTGTATTTTGATAGTAGCTCTGGGTGACAAACAACCGAGCATTGGCAAAGTAAGTACACTGTAGCCAAAATATGATAAGCTCTTGTAGAAAAACGCTGTGAGTTTAAGTAAATCTGACCTTGAGACCAGATTTTATTGGGATAAGTGTTGATTGGTCAAAACTTGCCTGAAATATCGTATAAATAATATTCGTAATTAAAACAAAGGAAAGGCAGGCAGAATGTAACGTTGTTGTAAATTATGACACCAAGCAATCAATGCAAAAAATCTAAAAGCTAAATACGTAAAAAAATGAAAATTTTTATAACTGATAAGAGAAATTATCAATATTTTTTTAACGCCGTTTCTGAGTTGTCTTTGTGGTTTGTTATAAAAATGTATATATTTCAGATGTAATACCAAAAATCTGTACTTTCAGTTCGCAATAATTTTTGTTATTGTTTTAGATCGAAAAAGAAATCGAACGTCTAGCGATTCGAACGCAAAAGGAATTAGTACTTCTCCACCGCGAGGGTGGTCCCAATCCCTCGGGAACAGTGCACTGGCTCAACATGCGTACTTGGGTCAGCCAACACCATCATGTGCGATGTCCACATCGCATGTTCACTAGGAAGAGTCAGTATAGAATTGTAAGTGAAACTAGCAAAAAGTTTACCCGGGATTAAAAGTAGCTCCTGTCATTCAGATTTCATTGAGATTCGGTAGTAGTAGGAGCAAATAAACTAGATATTTGCGTGTACGTGTGTTACAAGCGGTGATAGCCTAGTGAAGCGGTGATAGCCTAGTGGTTAGGGCGTCAGCCTCCTAATCAGAGGTTGGCGGTTCGAATCCGGGCACGCACCTCTAACTTTTCGGAGTTATGTGCGTTTTTAAAAATTAAAATATCACTTGCTTCAACGGTGAAGGAAAACATCGTGAGGAAACCTGCACGCCTGAGAGTTCTCCATAATGTTCTCAAAGACGTGTGAAGTCTGCCAATCCGCACATGGCCAGCGTGGTGGACTATGGCCAAACCCTTCTCATACTGAGAGGAGACCCGTGCTCTGTAGTGAGCCGTTAATGGGTTGTTCATGATGTGTTACATGGTACTTGAATTCTATTTGTTTATTTTTATGAAATACTATGTTAAAACGACTAAAATGAAAAAATAAAGGCAATTATATAAAACTTATCTCTTATAAAGCTATATTATAATAATAATAATAAAATTCTTTATTGAGGCGCCTAGGACCCATTTTTATCAGTAATATAGCTTAAAAACTATGTTAGTATAAATACAGTTACTGAACTCTTAAAAAATTAAATCAAATCAAAATATTAAGATTACCATGTGTATTAAGATATTTACTTATACAAATACACCACCAGTGACAACATCGGCTCAGTGTGAGCCTCGAGTCAGCCTTGAAATAAACAAAAGAATTTTCGCATTATTGTTATACGTTTTACATAATATTAATTTAGGGTGAACTCTTCTGCAGAACTATTTTTATCCATTAAATACTTGTTTGGTGACGTCACAGAGCGAGCTGTACAGCAAAGTGTTGATGTCGGAGGCGAGCGTGCACTCCGACTTCTCCCGGCTCGCGCGCTGGCTCACCGGCACTGCCGTAGGACTGGTACTCGGCGGTGGCGGTGCCAGAGGAGCGGCTCACGTTGGCATGATACGCGCCATACAGGTAATATCTAGGTTACGTCCCGAACCGAGTGCATCCTTAGTATAAAATGTGTACGCACACAATCACAATCGTTGAGTTGTATCAGAAACTCGAAACACAGTTAAATCAGTCAGTTAAAACGTAATAACTTCGTTGTGAAACTCAAATTCGACCTTACTTCCACAGACAGTACAAGTTTGTCAATAATTACAACGTCAAAAGTGCCTTTTAAAGGACTACTTGAATAAAGATTATAATTGATTGATTCAATTAAAATAAGTAGTACCGAAATTCTGACTAGATTGAAATGGATTAGGTCCATTTAAACTTGGCCGAGTGCTTGGTAGACTTCACACGCCTTTGGGAGTATTATGGAGAAAATCTTAGGCGTGCATTACCATTTTAATGGTGGCAAGTGATTTATAAGATATATTATTATCGCATATAATTTGGAAAAGTTAGAGGTCGCATGAGATCGCAAGAGGGAATGGAGATCACAGGTTTAGGTCTGTCTCGTATTATACGCCGCTAGTAGCATTTCGCGAGCCACGCCGACCGATGCTCGTCAGTCAAGCAGCAAGGGCAAAGTTCGACAGCAACCTTATACTTACTATATATCTGACACTAAATTGACCTTCCCTAAATAAGAAGCGGTGATAGCCTACTGCTTAGGGCGTCAGCCTCCTAATCAGAGGTTGGCGGTTCGAATCCGGGCACGCACCTCTAACTTTTCGGAGTTATGGGCATTTTTAAAAATTAAAATATCATTTGCTTCAACGGTGAAGGAAAACATCGTGAGGAAACCTGCACGCCTGAGAGTTCTCCGTAATGTTCTCAAAGGCGTGTGAAGTCTGCCAATCCGCACATGGCCAGCGTGGTGGACGATGGCCAAACCCTTCTCATATTGAGAGGAGACCCGTGCTCTATAGTGAAGCGGTAATGGGTTCATGATGATGATGATGATGAAATAAGAAACAACGTTACAGTAAAGACTTTGTCATAATCTTGAATTCCAGCTATTTTAAATTAATTATGTCCTATCCGATCTCACAATTTATTTGGAGTGCCTAAATGGATTTCAGGAAGCTGGAATCCCGATCGACATGGTGGGCGGCGTCAGCATCGGAGCGTTCATGGGAGCGTTGTGGTGCATGGAACGCAATATCACTACGGTGACGCAGAAAGCTAGGGATTGGTCTCAGGTATGTGGTATTTCTATGCCTGCAAGAAAGCTAGGGATTGGTCTCAGGTAAGTGGTATTCCTATGGCCTTTGAGATCTGACTTTGGAGCTCAGTAATCTGTCCATAAACATAACCTTTTCTTGATTCTAAATCAGTACAAAATAATTACTAATTTATAAATATAATTAGAAATAAAATTACTAATTTTAAGCAACTCCGTTTTTGGTCGGAATTAAAAAATGATATTCAATAAAATATATTTAATGCATTAATAATAGAATATTATTAATGCGATTCAATAGATTGGTATTAATAAAATTGTTTATTGTTCTCGAAATTTGGGATAGCCAATTCTTATGATCATCAAAATGTTGTCAATTATTGCAGATAAATATTGCATTGGAACGAAATTAATAAACAGCGTTTTCTTTAAATTAAAGTGTTTAATTGTATTTTTGAATAAGCTTATATACTACTATACTTAGGCTAACTAGACTAACCAGTCTGATTAGAATAATACTCTTTTTCGTTACGTAATAAAGATATGTTTTTTATTGGGTAAGGTTTTACGAATCTCAGTTAAAGCGGGCAAAATACAGTTGGTAATGAATAACTAAAACATTTTGATTCCTCAGAAAATGACCCAATGGGGCAAACAGCTCATGGACCTCACGTATCCCGCAACGTCGATGTTCTCAGGACGTCAGTTCAACACTACCATCAAGTCAACATTTGGCGAGGTCCACATAGAAGATCTGTGGTTGCCATACTTTACCGTTACCACCGATATTAGTTCCAGTTGTATGAGGGTACATCGACATGGTGAGTTTAGTGTTAACACTGTCGCAATTGTTTAAGAGACGGAAAATTTTAATAAATTACTTCAAAAGTCTGAGCTATCTTAGTTTAAGTTTGCAAGTTAACAAACGTGATAGCGGCGTTTCTGTAATCTCCCAAATTTGTATCTTAACCAAGGGTTGGCCTCCCATAATAGCGATAATGTTCCGCTGGTAGAGATTTTCTCTAATATTACATTTCAAGTATACAAACGAGAAAATATGGTAAAAAATAAAAAATGATTTACGATGACTCCCTGACTTACCCTAGGTCCGTAAAAGTTATAAATTCATGTCGCGTCAAAACATCTACAGCCCACGCGTCCAGAGAGTTTTGTCGATTAGCAATCAATAATCAAATAATAATAAACCTAAAGCTTTGTTGGTTTTAAAGCGATTTAGGTTCATTACGACGATCGCTACTTTTCCGTTTATCTGTTAACAGGTCCATTTATATATTGTCTTTAATATTAACCTAGTTTTGGTGTAAAAAAAAACAACTACCATAATTTGGCATTATTACAAAACTAGCAGAATTTTACATACTATTTTGTTTTGAATGATTTTTACACTATTGGTATAAATAGATTTTCTGCGAGTTGCCATATTTCTTGTTGTGCTCCGACCTTGAAGTCTGCCGCTTTCCGTTTGTAAACTGTATCTATTCTAGTTAAGTAAATTTAAGTATGGATATACTCGTAATTTAAAATAACAAAACACATTCATGGACAGGAAATTTTGTGTGTTACGTCTTATGTATGTTTACAATTAATTTGCTTTCGCACATGTACTAACTCAAACATTATTTTGGTTTGGTGATCTGACACTGGTACCATTAAAATACTGTTAATGTTAATTGCCGAAACGTTTTGGGAGACATAATAACGGCGTTTATTAATAACTTCACATTATTTTTTTGTGTTTTTGTGTTGTTTTGCATGCATTATGTTGTTGCTTATATGTGTTGAGCAAAGGAGGCGTCTAAAAGTTCAATCAGTTCGGCCATGTCTAATATTTACACAAATATGTAATTAGTTTTTATATTCTTAGATGATTTTAATGTTTAAGAGTCAAAATGTTGCGTTAAGTTTTTTGTACTACTACTTGAAGATAATATTTTTTTATAATAACCGTTTACTCTGGCAGTATTTTCTTATGGTTCCTGTTTTACTTCCGGACACAGAAAAGTCTGCCAAGTGTACCTGGTTAAAATGGTCTAAAAGTAACTTAAAATGCTTTGGACCTTGTGTGAGACGTCTCCTTTGCAAGGTCTGCTGACCAGACGTGAAATAACCACACGATAAATATATTTACAGTGTTAGCATTGTCACAATTTTTTTTCCTTTATGTGTGCGGAATTGTCTCTGCCATCATATGATTGTTAATATCTATGGTGGTGGCGACTTCGATAAGGGAGATAATTTGGATGGAGGTGAACAATTATTAGATCTATCTAAGCTATCTTCAGTAAACGGAGGCTTATTTTTAATGAACTATATCATGTGGTATCGTGTGTTAAAGCGGTGATAGCCTAGTGGTCAGAGCGTCAGCCTCCTAATCAGAGGTCGGCGGTTCGAATCCGGGCACGCACCTCTAAATTTTCGGAGTTATGTGCGTTTTTAAGCAATTAAAATATCACTCGCTTCAACGGTGAAGGAAAACATCGTGAGGAAACCTGCACGCCTGAGAGTTTTCCATAATGTTCTCAAAAGCGTGTTAAGTCTGCCAATCCGAACATGGCCAGCGTGGCGGACTATGGCCAAACCCTTCTCATATTGAGAGGAGACCCGTGCTCTGTAGTGAGCCGGTAATGGGCTGATCATGATGATCATGTGGTAATCAATATGATATCACGGTGTGGTAGACGATAATTGCCCACTTATGCCATATTAATGGATCGAACTTGGTCGTCCTGAAGAAGGTTTTACCAGTCTTGTAAAATGTCTGGTGATTTGTATAAATTTATTTATATAGCAATAAATTTACAACGATTTTTTTGTAGCCACTCCATACTAAATTCAATTCGGCCAACTCAGATTCAAAACATTGAAGAGTCTGAGTATGTAACATAGGCTATCGCTCTCTGATACTCACATGATTTGTTGAATTTGGTCGGACCAACTTACTGTTGGCAAATGGTTGACTCCAATATCAATCAATTACGTGAATATTGGTCACAAATATTGGTACAAGTTAACGTCTGGAGATAGCTTGTAGATGCTAAAATTTTCGCCATTAAATGTTAGGTATACGCTACTTCGATTCCGCTACAGTGATTTTTTTTTTACATCCCATAACCACACTCACTTGCATTTATGTGTACGTATGTCTAAGTGTTAAATGTGTGAAGTATTTGTATTGTTTTTTTTATATAATTTTGTAACTACCCGCATTTATATACTAAATCTATAAAAAAAAAAACTTTTTAAATTCTTCTCTTAACAGAATCCGACATTTCGTTGCCCTGTGTTGTCATTACTTCCTTTATATTAATTAAAAAAAAAAAAAAAAACGAGCGTTTGTGATTGGTTTACAAAATAACGCTTTTAATTTTGGGGAGTATAACTTTTTTAACAATTGTTTTAACTTGATTCGGTACGTTCACAATGTCGGGTTGTATGTGATTTTGTAAATGTTGTATTCTCATTGTCCATACCTCACATCTGCCTTCAAGTTTTCATCTGCCTTCATGTATATGCATGAGTGTGGTTCTCTTTTTATTTTTTATTCATTCGAAACCTTTATTTTCTCTTTTTCATCACTGTAGTACCCTTTTAGTACGACCGTCGTAGCTTAGACGTTTTGTACATTGATTGCAATGTCTTCGCATGCCATTATTTTTCATTACTGTGAAGTATTTCTTGCACTGTTTTGTTCTGATTCGTTACGAGCTATCGGCTATGGGTACTGGTTTAATACGAAACCGTACCACTTCTAGGTTAGTGAGCTTCGGTCTTGATCAGGTGAGTCAACCAAAAAATAAAAACTTCCATAGTTTCTGGAATATGTTTTTAAAACGTGCAAAAAATGTGTGCTTTTTTTTAAATTTACGCTATACATCGTGAGCAGTATGTGTTAAATAAAATAATTTATGTGTACAGTTTTAATATAAAGACATAATATTTGATTCAAGTTGGTCTACTGTACAAGTGTACAGGCTCTATGGAAAAGTCAAGTTTGTCGGCGCTGATTTAACTGAGAACAAAAAAAAATCTCTATTTATTATCAATATGTATATTTAATACTAAAACCACAGGAATTCGAAAGGGATCACCATTCATCGCAATCCAGCATGGTCATCATTTAATTTTCATTATGGCACCATCATTAGATTAGACCGCATTTAAAAAAGCTTTGATTTATGCTATGGATATTGGTATAGGTTATGAAATCTGTAAAATGCTATAAACTATTTAGTCTGGCAATTACATTTTATATTTACATGTTTATCTTAATACATGTAAATTCTCGCTATTTCGGAATTGCTTGTTCTCTTAATTAAATGATCTATTAATGACTTTTTGTTCAATAAATGCGATAACTCCTGTGATTTCGCAAATTGGACTATTCTATTTTCAACATTTTGTTCTGGTACAAAATAATGATACAATTTCACTGTTTTGTTTGTAACCTGTTTGTTTCCGAATTCATTTCCCTTCCATGGATTGTGTTGGACAAAATATAAACGTGCACAGTAATGTTTGGACGGTTTTTATCACCATTTTTATTAAGATTGCACGGGTCACGGTCTTAAATACGGTTGGAAAAGAGCCACTATATTTATGGATTAATATTTTTGCGACTAATCATTAAATAATTTTGCTTAAAATTTGTCTGGGTACTGCTGTAATTTATCAATAGGAACATACGTAAAAATACTTAATTGAATTTACAATATAGTATGTATTTATAATAATCGCAATTTGAACAAACAATGAATTCAATGTGTTAAATTTTACTATTTAAAAATAAAAAATGGAGGCAATAATCGAATAGATAGATTATTGAAGCCTTCGTGATCTCTAACTGAATGCGCGCGTCGCAGGTTCTCTATGGCGGTACATACGCGCCTCGATGTCCTTGAGCGGGTACATGCCCCCCCTCTGTGACCCCGTAGATGGCCACCTCCTTTTGGACGGCGGTTATGTCAACAACCTCCCAGGTAAACCAATCACAACGCACCGTTTGTCTTGTGCGTGGGAAAACAACCAATCGCAGACGTGCGGCAAAGACACCAGCCAATCGCAACGGTTCGTGCGTATTGAGAGCTGCTACATTCGAGTTAGGCTGAGTGTAAATATTTGCATTATGGTTCATTCGCACCACGGTCAGTTCTGTCCTATAGCACCATTTTCTAACAATCTCTACTATTCTCGTCCATTTTACTTACGCACAGACCTTACAACTAAACACAAAAAGCATTGTCTTCTACATTAAACGGTTAATTATGCTTAGTTATATAAATCTGTAACAAGAAAGGCAATTGCCATACACGATTTAAACGTAGCAGAAAAACTAAAAAAAAGCTAAGTCAATATTTACACTCAGTTTGCAGTTTTGCAATAAAGGTAAGTAATGGCAACACTGGGATTTGTCTGGACAATACAAACTGAAACATTTACAGAATATCTCTCGATATCACGAGTCAAGTGAAGGTGAAATGTCATATAAATTTGATTATCGTTACTGGGTTATCTCCTCCTACTTAATTTACGATTTTCCACTTAATTAAGAAAGAGAAGGAGAGTTACAAGAAGGAAATCTTTAAAGCGTTATTCCTTCTCGCGTGATCTTTTATTACTTAAATAAGTTCATGCAGAGTTGGTAGAAGAACCTTGACGACCTCCGTGGCACGGCGCATGCGCTGCGTGCGCTTTTGCATTTTAAAGATGGAGGTCCTGGGTTCGATTTCCGGCTCGAGTCTGGTCTGGTGGAAGGCTTCGGCCATGGCTAGTTACCACCCTACCGACAAAGACGTGTCGCCAAGCGATTTAGCGCCGGAACGCTACAAGCGTCGATGTCGCGTAGAAACCAATTAGGATTGTGAGTTTACCATGCCTCTTAACAGGTTAGCCCGCTACCATCTTAGACTGCATCATCACTTACCTTCAGGTGAGATTGCCGTCAAGGGCTAACTTGTAGTGGATAAAAAATCCTACTGATTACCAACTTTTCTTACGAGATTTACTCTTAAGAAAAAAACGTGAGGAAAAAAGGGCAGTAGTAATATTCATTCATATAGTAAAAAAATTGAATTAGCTTTGACCCTTAAGTTATCATTCTAAAAATGTTATAAATGTGAAGTTCTCACTGATATATAGTGAAGGCCACGAACTCATTTTTTAATTGATAAAGTTACTTTTCCGAATATAATGCATCCTGTGAAGGAAGTTATTCCCAGCCATCTTTAATATCAAATTTCTGGTCAATGGTAATATAAAAATGTTATATCAGAATTGCGCTGTATAAACTTTTGGATTTGTACAAATGTAGAGAATAACAAGTAACACAATCTTAGTCAGTAAACTACCTCCAAAAACCACGATAATCCACTTTACAGACGCTCCCATTATAATTTGTGGAGATAATCTAGTGATCTGATCCAACAGAAAAACTAGCAGACGCTCGCATTCATAATATGTGGTAGGAGTGGAGATTATCCAGTGACCTTCACCTATCGCGTGTCTGATTTATCTGATCATTTGCGACGTCATATCGAATCAATGTTGTCCAGACAAATAGTACTAGTTGTGTGAATGGTAGGCATGCTATGGAGGTTCTGCCGCGCTTCGATGAGTATAGCCGGCATCTTTCCGCCCATCTGCGACCCCACTGATGGGCATCTGCTCCTGGACGGCTGTTACGTGAACAATGTGCCCGGTTAGTATCATCCATTCTTTTATAGTCTTGACTCGTTACAATACTATAGTCTGTGCGAAAGTCATTGGGTAGGAAGTAAGGAAAGGTATTGGTAACCTTAGGTAAGCACGGGGTCACCCCCTTCACGTGCCCAATGATTTTCTCTCGGAATATATCTCAATAATCACAATATGCCATTTAGATCTAAGCAAATTTTTAGGACGGACGATATGTCTATCATATATAATCTTGAATGCATGTTTCGATAAAAGTTACGGATATTTTAGAAGTAAATGTGTCCGAATTTTGGATGGGTGGTTTGAAAGAACGATCTTTAACAATTGAATGCGAAATACAGGTATGGGCTGCCCATCATTTACAAAACCCTGGAAATTTATGTTACACGTTTTGCTCTTGTTTAAGTTAGTTGTTAGTTTTAAATTAATATAAAGTATTTTCAATTTCAGCTGATGTAATGAGATCGCTTGGCGCCAAACATATTTTGGCCATTGACGTCGGCTCTCAGGACGACACCGATCTCACCAATTACGGAGACGACTTATCTGGCTGGTGGTTACTATGGAAACGGTAAGAACCCTTTCCTCATGGTTTCCTCTTGTTATTGAACTGATATTTGCGTATAAACAAACAGAAGCGTAAATTTTACGTATTATATGTATCAATTTGATATTTTGTGAAGATCAAAAATTTTTGTTATTTGGCAACTCTAGGTTCGAGAATACAATTTAAAATTAAAATTGACCCACAAGGGTCACTGTAGTAGATTTTCTGGCAGGTAATACCCCTATTGACATCTTAATTTAACTAATTACAGATGGAATCCATTCACGACTCCAGTAAAGGTGCCGAATCTACCCGATATTCAAAGCAGGCTTGCATACGTTTCATGTAACCGACAGTTGGAGGTGAGTAGCATGAGTTGGCATTAAAAAAATAAACAGTAGTACTTTCAATTTCTATGGCACTTTCATTTCTTGACCTTGACCTTGAGATATAAAATTGTTACATAAAGCAAAAATTCATTTAGTTATATCAAATTTCAGGAAGTCAAAACATCAGACTACTGCGAATACATCCGACCTCCGATAGATTCGTACAAAACACTCCAGTTCGGTTCCTTCGACGAGATCCGCGAAGTTGGCTACAGACATGGTTCGGCGTACTTTGAAGGTCAGAGAAGAGGTGGTGGCGGAGGAGTAAGTGGTGCAGCTGCGGAGGGACGGAAACACGATGCTCAACCCGCAATAACTGAGTAAGGACCTACGCCTCCGGCTTCCGGTTTACTTCTTCTCCCAATTCTGGGCTGATTTTCCGGGAATGTGGCTGGTGCTCCACGATAGACTACGTGATTATCTGCCACTCTCGTGCACTCCATCAAGTGCGTTCTTATCTAACAAGATATTTATCTTGCAGAGTATTTACTCTGCAGGAGAGCTGTCTATAAAGGAGAAATGTGTTAATGGACTATAATATTGTGTTATAAATTCATTCTGAATCTACTCTGAAAGAAAAAAAATAGTAAAACTGCCTTATATTTTTGACGTCACATTCTTAAAATGTATATCTGTTGAAGTGGTTAGTGCTTTAGTTTCTTTTGGAACGAAGTTCCTTATCGCGCGTTGTGAAAGGGGGCTAGACGGAAAAAATTCTTACAAAAGTTGTCACGACACTTTTTGTTATTGTAAGCTGTGCGGCGTCGCATGTTTCTCTGTTTGTCTCTCTCTCTCTTATAGAAAGCAAGCCAGATATTTTCATTTCTATTTCGCATTGAACAGTGTGGTGTCGCGACGATTATTTTTGTTGAGTGTATACAGGTTTTTTGTAAATAATAAATAATAAAAAATAATAATAATAATGAATCCTGACAGTGTTTCTGCACAAGTTCCGGATATTGCTGATGGAGTACAAAATTGAGCCTACTGATTAAGTTTATATAACATTATATTTGTTAATAATAGAAAACAAATATTATTATAACTTAAATAAAATAAAATTTAATTACAATTCCTTCACTAATGAATCGAAAAGAACTTCGTTCCATCGGGTCCCTTGACACCTCTCAAGTTTTTTTTAAGTGTGCTGGCATTTGGCAAACCTGTTACTTCCGTGACAGTGTGATCATAGCATATCCTCCAAGTTGTGAAGTGTACTGACATACGCTAGTCGATAGAAAGTTATCAATATGGAGTCGACGTTATACGCTGGCTAGCTTTTATTATTCTATCTATGAATGTAGTAATTAAATATCACTTAATCCTAATTTGTGTTAATTTGACAGTTTATTTTCATCTTTCCAGCTATACGTTCACGGACCTAGCACAGATGGTGTGTTCCGTGCGCACAGCGCGAGATGTAGAAAACGAATCATCATCTTCATCAGACTACGAGGAAGACCAGAGGCACTTTGAAGGGTACGCGTCCGAACCTAGCGCGGGAATCCTCGAGGTATATTATTTGTTTAATAATTTTATTGAAATAACTTATAAAATAATTTTAAAAAATGTATATAATCACGACATTGAATCAGTTTGAAATATCATGAACTAATTCTTCGTACACAAGCATTTAATTTTCACTGCCTTTAAACATATAATAGGTTATCAAACCATCTAGCCTCTAGTTAATCCTATTAAAATGTAATGGATACATTTAATATTAGAGTAAGTTATTTCATTGACATATGAAATCCTCCTATGAAATAGTTTAGTGAACAATTTTAACCCATTAAAGATAAACATAAGGAGAACAAACTTTAGCCAGGTTAAATGATATTATGCAATCTGTACTCATTCATTACGTATTTATGGTGGTGTAGATTCTAGTGTGAAACAACTAAGAGATTGGGTGTTTTATACTGTAGATGTCTTCAAGCGTAGAGGACGCCGCTGCGTGGATCAGCGACACGGAACTGGTGCGCACTTATTGAGCTGCACGAGGCACATTAGTTTGGGTTTAGATTTTTTTATTTTTATTATCTGGGCTGTTCCTAGGTGCACTTGGGCGCTTTGGGTTAAGTGTAACTTGTAGTAATGAACAATTAATTGGCAGGATATGTGCCACTTTATAATATGTAAACATGTTTCATGTACCATATTCTGGATAAATAAAATTGATTCCCATTCTGAAAATTTTTTTATGGCACAAAATTTTCACATGCTTAACACCTGCCCACCTGGGTGGTAGACATACTAGAGCTACATAATGTGAATTTGCTCTAGTAGGTCGATTAGTCTAAGGCGCGTATTGATAAACCGATAAAAAGGCTAAGGATAGATTCTCAAGGTCGGGCTCAAGCATACATTGACGAGTAACTGAGAACCTGATCTTGGCTTGACGTTTTATAAATACGTGTATACTAGACTACTAAAAAAAGTATAATAACTGTTGAATAAATTAATATTAATTTCCATATCGTTAGTAAATTTTCACTCACAGTCTAATGCACCAAAACTCAGTACGTAGTACTCAAAGATTTAAATTGGCTCAATACAGCACATCGCAGCACCTGTTATTTCACTTGTTCTTATGTAAATATATTATATCTATTTTATTACTACAAGTTACATAACTAACACAGGTTAAAGGGTTCATACTAAAATAAGTTACTTATAACTTTATCTGTCGTGCCTATTGTTTTGGATATAATTAAAGCAAGGCTCGAAAACCGGTAAAATTTAAGTAAAGGTCCATTTTAGAGAACAGTATTAGTAATGGCGGCTTCGTAAGTAAGAAAGTCTGCTTTAATTGGTAATTTTTTGGGATCGCTATAAAGACATAAATACATTAAACGGTTCATTTGCTTGTGTGAGCGGTAATTGAGTTGAATGACCGCATTCGATTCTGCACTAAGCAGTGGGGTAAGGTAAGGTGGGCGTGCTTTTTGCTTGGTTTCTTCGACTCAAAGATTTTAATATGGGTGGGTCGGTGGTAAGTGTCGGTTTTTAGCAATCAGAACGCTATTTTCTGACTGCATTCCTATCATCATTTTCTTACCATTATATACTCTTTAACTGTCTAGGCATACGGTTGTCTGAAAGACATTGCTTTTTAGTGACAAAGTTTGTATAAATTCTTAAATAGCGCTTAATATTAAGGCCTAAAACCTCATTGTGTGTCATACATTTTAGCACCTCTAACTCTTCTTTCGTTACTTTTGGCGTCATAAATTGTGTTTAAAAGTGTGTTACTATTAGCATATCACTGATAATAATAATTCAAAATTATTTTTTTAGCGTCACGTAACTTTGGGCACAAACTGTTTTAGTCTGTTTTATGTGAAATAAAAAAATCCTTATGCCTATCCTTATGCCAATACATGCTTAGAAAATGTTGGATGTATTTGGATAATTCATCTAAAATTTATTTGAGGGATCTGGATAGTAGCTGCTGCTATTAGAAGAAATTTGTATTCTTTTATTTGTTTGAAAATGGATTCAGGGACACTTTTTCGGTAGGCAAAGCTTTACTTTCCTTTTATACTTCAATAGTAGGTATGAGTAGTTATGTTAACAAAAGATTTCACATTTCTCTAACAGAGTAGCTGTTTGAAAATCTAGCATATTCATTGATTTAAAAATCTTATTTAATTATAATGTCTCTTTTTTCAGTGCACACTACGAAATATTTGCTTGCATTAGTGTTAATGTGGTCAAGCACCGTTTGAAGGGATATTGTGTTCAATGTATTTAATCATAACTATACTACTACTTAACAATGTTTAAATACGCAATTAATGCATTTTTCAATGCGTTTGACGCTCTTTAACCGCAAACTGTAAGATGCCTTACTAATTTTGTTTTTTCCTTTGCAATAAAGAATAAAACAAAATCCAAGCAAACTGTGCGTGAATACGTCTCTAGGCGCCAAACATTATCATCGATATAAAGCGGAAACGTTACTGATTTGTAAAAAAAAAAAACAATATTTTCAGGAGGGCCTTCGTACAAGGCGCGTGGGCGGTTCACTCTCGCTGTCAGAGGATGAGATCGACTCCGAAGCCGAGGTGTATGACCCGCTCAATAAAAGAGGCGGGGGCAGATGAGACCCTACCATGCACGACCTGTGCAAAGCGTTGTTCAAGTACGTGCAAGGGGACCGTGAGTGCAGTGATTAGAACAGCCTTGACCTTGAACGAACCATATATAGTGCGTCTCTGTCTTCCCATTACACACAGTTTTAACAGCTCTAAAGGTATATGTAAAGAGATCGCGAGTGCAGTCACTAGACTAGACTAGTCGGTAGAGTGCAGTCAGTAGACTATCTACGGAGTTCTGTAGCGTATCTTGATTTTTTATGAACCATTTTTAAGTTCAGTGCCATTCTGGTTTTCCATTCACCATGACTTACAGTTATAGCAAATCTGTGAAATCGAATGCAATGCCCAGAATGGCTTAGAGGTGTAACGTAGCGTATGACCTTGGATTAACCATATTTAGTTCAGGAAGCTATTTCGTTACCCCCCAAGTTTAGCGCTTGTACAAGATGTAGTAATTGTTAGAATATTTTAGTTGTACGTACAACTCTCAGATCCCGCTGTGGCAAGTATTTGTAAAAGGCAAAATGCACGTAAAGTTGTGTGATCTGAGAGATTAATGTACAATAGAAAAAACGACATTTATGTAATATTATTATTTCACTTATTCTAAAGAGAAAAATTTAATTGTATTAATTCGACAATAGTACGGTCATTCTATTTAAAATTACACCGTCAGCAAATAATGAAAAAAAAAGCTGAATATAGCTTTCATACGGTACGCGTAGTTTTAATATAAATTCGTATTGTAATGACAATACATAATTGTTATAATTTTAAAATAATTGATTAAAACAAAATTATAAGCGATGGAAAGTGCCATATTATTGCATTCCTATGAAACTAGGTGTAATATGAGTGTACTTATTTTATTTGTAAAACAGGTAAACTAATGTACTTAGACATAAAATTTATATATGCCTTTTTCGCGAAACTTTGGAGAATATCATGCGAAAGAATAGGGCTAGTTATCATTAAAAGGCGCATCCACATCCCTTGTCATAAGAATAACTAATATATACTACAAGAAAGAAACTACTGAGCCAGTCGAATTCACAAGTATAGACTATTTTTCGCTATGTATTTTGTTTAGCAAAAAGTCAGTCTTACGTCGCCTCTCGCTCGCACTTACACACACAATTATATATAATTATGTAAATTTCACCTTGCTTTTTTTTATACTGTCATTAGTTTTTGTCTACGCTTTGGATTTACAGTTTGCATTAACTAAGTTTATAGATACCAAGTCAGGATTTTAATCTTTAGAATGTAGTGACAGCCCTGGCATTATCTGAGCGCAATAGCGGGGTGTTGCAAGCTGAGAGGGGAAACAAGTAGCTTGGGGTTAGGGTAAGCACGAAAGAGATTTCAAGCTGAAATTAGTTATTCTTTTGCTCGTGGGATAGTATGTAATTTGTAAAGGACTGATGATATGTAGCTATTACTTATTACGTAGCATTAAGTTTGCCAACAAAGGCACAAAAATGTAATGTATTATTATACCAAATGTTACTCAAAATATCTCCTAGATTCAATTTATCAATAAATGCTCAAACTTTTATTTAAGGCGTTTTATTAAAGTGTAATCGTTAAAAAATTTAGAAAAATATTATATGTTTTGAGTATCTAACATTTCTGCGAATGTCAATGCACGTTAATAGAATACAATCATGAAGGATATGTTTATGAACCGAATAATACCGGTATGATTTTCGGTCCTATCGTGAACTCGTTTAGTGTATTAGTGACACTTTAACCATAACAAGTTATCTATACTATTGTGACACAGGACAGTCTTCTATACGCACCCATAAATAATTGACTTCGAACGCTGAGACTCATCTGTGTCCGTAGCCTTCACCTGTTCATTAAATTTATTGGTCACTGTGCGTATTAGTTAAACTTCAAGTTCTGTATCCATTTCACTTGTGATTGAAGTTTCACTGTGAAACTTCAATCACAAGTGAAACTTGTTAACCGCTGGACACAAAGAGTTCGTGGCCTTGGTTATTGGAAATATTGCTATTTTTTATTTGACTAAAAGTGCCAATTATTTCCCCATTCCCTTAGAGGAAAAGTGAAGCAGTATTTTCGACTTATCAATTTAGTTTACAGAAAATAACATAACGTCTCTTAGCCAATGCGACACGTATTAATCTTTAAAAGATTTCCAGTTAATAGCGTAAAGCAAACGTGCTTTGACTTCATGCATTCGTCTCAAGTAACTGTGAACGTTGATAACTTCAGCATTATCCCCATAATCATTCTTAATAGTCTCAACGCCTTCGATGCACATCGTCCTGTAATTGTGACCGGTTTCAAGGCCATAGCTTGTTGTTTCCGTGGTACCATCCCACTGTTCGTGGTTCCTTATTTTGAAAGCCTTTATTTTCCTCTCCCAATGGCGTTTTATATAGTGTCTTATGTCAGGACAATCGCAAAGGTTTATCAAAACCTGCATACTCCTTAATTGAAGAGGTGGAATATTGGTGCCGTAGCATAAAGATACTAAATGCTTGGTTAACTCCTCGCAGCATTCTTTAGCACGCCATTTTGAGCGCGTAGTCAAAGTTGTGTACTCCATTAAACCAACTGCGCTGATTCTTACTTCTATTGAATCGGAAACTATGAAAGATCTCAATACAAATGTCAGATCGTAAACATCAGCCAGTTCTTTTCCTATAGGATGTTTACATAATTGTGTCATGCAATCCATTGCGCCGCATATTATCCTGTGGTCCTGATTCCTGAATAACTGTAGCATGATTTGGAAAGCGTTTGCTTTGAGAGGTACCGTAGGATCCCATTCTGTTAAATTCTCAAGAGTTTTTAAGTGCAAGAGTACTATTCCGGTGTAATCATTTTTGATCATTTTTAACAAGTTTTCGATAATATTCTCGCAGCGTAGTAATATCTCGCTGGAGCACCGGTCTCTACTTAAAGTCCTCAAGGTATAAGCTGCTGCGTATCTTATTTCCCTTCGATCCCTTAGTATGAGCCACATAAGGTTTTCAACAATCTTGATCCTTGACATGATCTGTCGTCTTCCTTGGTGGTAAGAAGCGAGGATGGTGAGTACAAGACATACTTTTTCGCGCACGACAGGGTTACGTTCCAGCATTAAATCGACTAAGCGATAGCCTACGTGAAGATTTATTAAAAACATGGCGTTTTCTGAAATTTGGACCTGGAACCAGTAAGTAAGATGAGATAAATCAATTAATAGAATACTCCTTTAAGTAACAGGGAAAAACAGAGAGTAAATTGTTTTTTTTTTTTAATTATTCCACGACAAGTTAGTCCTTCAAGGTAATCTTCCCTGGTTGTGAGTGAAGTCTAGATATATATGATACTAGGGGTATGGTAAACCCATACTCCTTATTATTGGTTTATAAGCGACATCGAGCCGGAACGCTAAATTGGTCTTTATCGGTAGGGTGGTAAATAGCCACAGCCGAAGCCTGCCACCTCCAACTTTATAATGCTACGGCGCATGCGCTGCGCCACGGATGCCGTCAGAATTCTAATAATACTATTATTAGAATTCATTAAATTTATTGGTCAGTGTGCGTATTAGTTAAACTTCAAGTTCTGTATCCATTTCACTTGTGATTGAAGTTTCACAGTGCTCCTACTTGTTAACCGCTGGACACAAAGAGTTCGAGGCCTTGGTTATTGGAAATATTGCTATGTTTTAATTTGACTAAAAGTAAATAATAGTATTATTAGAATTCTGAGTGACGAGCAGCAGAATTCTAATAATAATAGTATTATTAGAATTCTGACTGCATCCGTGGCGCAGCGCATGCGCCGTAGCATTATAAAGTTGGAGGTGGCAGGCTTCGGCTGTGGCTATTATTAGCAGAATTCTAATAATAATAGTATTATTAGAATTCTGACTGCTCGACTGAAATCACACGTAATGGTCACATAAGTTAGAATACCGACAGACAGACAGTATGGCGATTATGCTTCAAATTTGCTAGTTTCCTCCCATTGTGGTCTGATTATGGGATTCTGGAGAAATCTAGGGAACTCTGCAAATCTCTTCAAATTGAATATGACCTAGAACTATTTTTAAGATTATCAATTTCCTTGATGTGTTGTGAGCTATTTTGGGGTGTGTTAGTAGTACAGACGATCTTATGTATCGAGGAAGTTTTTATGAATTATATATTGACCACATACCTCATCCCATATGCTATGCAAAGCTTGCAATTGCACTAGATGGTCGGGTGAGTGCAGGTCTCTGTTAATAAGTCGTAATCCAACTCGACCGAAGCCGAGGCGAGCTCGTGTGATATCCACATGCGGTGCGTACAAGGACGGCTGCATCGATTCTAGCCTCTGTGCTGCTGGGATTTCTGGAGGACAAATGACCGATGAATAAACAGGTATAGATAGTTTTACCTATGCTAAAATTATATTTATTTACCCGTCCAACCTGTCCACACAAGTTACATTATGATGGACCATTTTAATTTGAGCCAGAGAGGTTTTTATGATTTGAGAACACACTTGGTAAACCAGACTTATCAGACCACTGACGACTCATTTTTTGCGTCAAAAACGTTTTCTCAAAATCACGCTAAAATAATCAGGTGTTTCCGCTTAAACCAGACGTTTTTTAAGGATTTTTCTAAATTGTGTATATACCTATCAAGTCTTAAAAATCTTCTTACACATGGCACTAGTTTTCAAAATGAAAAGTTCAATAAAACTACTAAATATATCTGACGATTTCAAGTATAGGATTGCATTTAAGAATGTCTAGTTTGCCCTATTATTACGTTGCCTTAGATTACGCTACAAAGAAAAACTGTCGGATTCCGCAACGTACCTACATTTTTACGGACATGTTATCAATCTATATGGGTCAACGGGAACTGATATGTCATAAGACTATCTTCTCCTTTTAGTGCCATCTCCTGCCGGAGGTTGGCAATCATTAAGGCCAATTGGATCTTGTTCTCTACCGCCCTAAACAATGATCTTGAGCTCATATTAAACCACTGGCGAAGGTTCTTAAGCCAGGATGTTCTTCTTCGGCCAGGTCTACGTTTCCCCTTTATTTTGCCTAGCATTGCTTACGTCCTATCCTATAAGTAGTAATCAATCAAAGTAGATACAAACCTGTGCGTGGATCAAAATATCTCTTCTCCATCGCTTTATCAACAGCTTTATTGATCACTCGCGGGTTCACCGCGCAAACTAGCTGCAAATATGAGTTCTTGTGAGGGCAAAACATGATTAAAAATTGAGTTTCCTACAGTAAAATCATCTGAAAATCCTACAATATTTTTGTATGGTATGTATATGTATAAAAGTTGTTTTGCTTTTGATATATTGACGTTTATTTACGTCCATGTCATTAATTAAGAGTCTAAAGATAGATCATCGAGCTGTTTTTTTTTTCTCTTATTATGGCTTTACACAGATTAGCCAATGTCAAGTTTATAGCAATAGAGAATCTAAGTTAGAGAAAAATGGCGGAAAACTTCGCACGGCGGACGCGGCTCCCTCAAACCTTTCCCAAAATAATACGTGTTAACCGTTCAAAAAACTAGCTACTAAACAAACGACACTAAAACTATAATGTCCACAACACAACCGACACCAATCTTTTTCAAAATTAGCCAACAAACATTAATTCAAAAAAAGCGTGCAAAAACCGCGCCACCCGCCTTTTTCCATCAAGCTGTTAAACTTTGAAGTAAAGTTTAATACCACTATACTCTTCGATTTAATAATCGTGGATTAAAAATAAAACACGGATATGACGTCTCATATTCTAATGAAAATTTAATACACAATATGTTAGCTTAACAATAACTAAGTAGGTACATCGTAAGATAAAGACGACATCTTCACTTCACTTCCTGGGGTAGGGAGTACGGAAACCTTTCCTCCTGCACTTCGTGTCGACAATCAGTTGCGCTTGACGTTTTAGGTAACATCGGGATGGAATGTCTTCCTCTTCGTCCGAAGCTGTAATGACAAAAAATGGTACATACAGTCATTTAAAGATGTGTCTGAAATCGCCACCGTGTCAGGCCGTGTTGAGGATCAGCCTAAGTTAGTATTTGCTAGTGTCTTCTCAATGCTTTGCTTTTTTGCTTTATGACGATCTCCTCGACGCAGCAAGAGAGCTGTCGCATTATAAAGTTGGTCCTGGTTTCGATTCCCAGCTCGAGTCTGGTCTGGTGGGAGGCTTCGGTCGTGGCCAGTTACCACTCTACCGACAAAGACGTGTCGCAAAGCCATTAAGCGTTCCGGCACGATGTCGCGTAGAAACCAATTGGGAGCGTGTTTACCATACTTCGAACAGGTTAATCCGCTACCATCCTAGACAGCAACATCACTTACCACCAGGTGAGATTGCCGCCAAGGGATAACTTGTAGTGTATAAAAAAATGCTATGAGACCAATAACTTTGATTCAATACAAATATTGATACAAAGAGTGTAACAGGGGGATTTAATCTCTCCGAAGCTTTTCATCGCTGTTTGCGTAGAAATCTTTACGCTTCTGGATTGAAACAGACTTGAGATCAATATTAATGGCGAGTACATTACACAAATCATACTGGTGATAATGTAGGCATGATAAGAAGAACGAGAAGAACGAGAGATCAATTCTCAGCAAAGTTATCTTAACATTAGATAACACTTACGTGGAGCCTTCACAGGTTCTTTGGTAACGAGTTCTTTGTATGTGGGCAGGGCCTTCTCTGATTCTTTTGTTGTGCTGGGACTTCGGGCGCTGATTCCTGTTACAGATGGCGCTCCGCTTGTTGTCTAGAATTTCAAGAAAAACATATAATAAGTCCATATGTGATCAGGATCATCAATCTTTTTTATTTAGGATGGCCGACGGATAACTTGGGTATTATACCCAATAATTGCAGCTGTGCCCTTTGACGATGAATGGTATAACGTATTTGTGAAAAGAACAATCAGATTTTCCACTGCCTGTTAAAATAAGATTGAAAAACTAAGTCAGACTAACAGGTAACTCACATTTACCTAAGAAATAGACATGGATAATAATAGAAAGAAGGTCGTTCTTGTAGCAATAGCCTACAGTACTCTCTAAAAGAACACACACCATAAGGAACTAATCCTGGCGATCCTCTGGGGTACCTTATCTAACACATCTTTTAGAAGCTGTAAAATCAATACCTGAAATATCTGGTGTATGTCTATCTATGTACAATTCAATTTTCAATGATGTTTTTTGTCGGCATAAATGTCTCCGGCAATTGTATCAAAAAACCTAATTTTTATATATTGTTTTTTGCTTTATTGACGAAAAATACAATTCATATCACCTATTTTAACAATACCATCACGCAAACAGAATGTAGAACTAAGTATAAGTAATCTAAAATAGAAAATAAAGATGCATTACGGTTATTACATTGGAAGCTACGCCGGCGTAATCCTTCTGCTTGGGTGTTAGTTCGAGGCAACGATATCTGGCATTGTTATATCGAGCCGCAAGAACAGTCACCGTTTCACCTATGTCGCGAGCTTCGGCCGTCCATTCCGGCATCGCTGGTTCTCCTACCACCTGTGGATTTTTATCATTTTATTTTTCGCTTTTAATAGCCAGATTCACATTTGACTCTCCAACCATTCCTTCATTACTGAAGATCGTGGACCTAGTGTCCTTACAACCTAGTGCGGATTAATTGCTTCTAATGTGTTTTTAGATTTATTAGTGTCACTTTAATAGGGATGAACACAAAAAATGTCATTATTATGAAGCCAAGATTCGTCAGCGTGTGTTGTATGACTACTTACCTGATTATGTTATCGATGTAAAACAAACTGACTTTCACAATCATCATCATGATCAACCCATTACCGGCTCACTACAGAGCACGGGTCTCCTCTCAATATGAGAAGGGTTTGGACATAGTCCACCATGCTGGCCCTGTGCGGATTGGCAGACTTCACACGCCTTTGAGGACATTATGGAGGACTCTCAGGCGTGCAGGTTTCCTCACGATGGTTTCCTTCACCGTTGAAGCAAGTGATATTTTAATTTTTTAAAAACGCACATTACTCCGAAAAGTTTGAGGTGCGTGCCCGGATTCGAACCGCCGACCTCTGATTAGGAGGCTGACGCCCTAACAACTAGGCTATCACCGCTTCTCACTTTCACAAAATACGAAAATATATAATATATACACTAAATAAGGGCAAAAACCCAAATATCATAATTCCAATTTACATCAAAACCTGTCCCACGTAACAAACCCACTTTCACTTTAAGAATATAAGTAGTGTATTTAGATATGTATTAGTACATAAATAACAATATAAGTAATTATCAACCCTTTTCTTTCTATTGTCTTTTTCTTTGATCTTTATTTCCTCATTCTATTGTCTGAGAACCCCCCTGTGACTCGATTAATCTTTTCACAACTAGTGGAGGGTCTACCAATCCATTTTTCGATACTTGCTTAGGATTTAACACGCTGGGGAGATCTTAACGCTTGTTCTTAAAGTGAATCCAGTTTCAGATAAGATTATTTTTTTAGATAAATACATACATCCAACATTTTGCCCAAGTCGTAGACCAATCTCTTGATCTCCAAAAGGAATGTCTCAAGGTCCTCGAACTCTTTCAATAGCTCCTTGTATTTTTCTTCTTCTTCCTTTATTTTTGCTTTTAACTCTTGTATTTCATCTTGACCCCTGAATAAATAAACAAGAAAGGTCCGTGAATTTATATCATATACCTAAAGATCACGTTTAAATCTTATTATTTTTTTGATAAAGTAAGGCTTAGGTAACTCCCGGATAAAATAGTTAAAAATAGTAAAAGAATATTTAAATTGTTTCAGCAGTTTCGTTACAAACAAATGAACCAAATCTTCCTTTATACTCGTACAATATTATTTTAGGCTAGCTGATGCCCTTGACTTCGCCTGCGTTGTGTTAGTGTGTCTGAAAGTGTGTTTATTTGATTTATTTATATTTTCCAATCACGAAGCAATGGTTTACTAAACCGACGACCTTGAAATAATTACAGGAATTATTCATTCAAGTATCTCCTTTTTAACAAGAAAAAGAATGAGTAAAATCGGAGAAAGCGTTAATGAATTGCAATTAAATACACATTTTGACTTTCATCCCCTCTCTCAAGGGAACCGTGCTGAATTCCGGGATAAAAACTATCCTATATGTTGAACCGGAGTATCACCTATTCCTATACCGAATTTCATTCAAATTCATCCGGAAGTTTCTGCGTGATGCGCGGCTAAGATACAGACTTACAGACAGACAGACTCACTTGTTTTGGGCTCAGTATCGATAGTAAAGCATCCTCCAATTAAAATTTTCAAAATATATTTAATGTATAGAATTCGTCTTGATACAGTTTTATTATATTATAGATAAGAGACATGTCTAACACGACTTAATGAGGAGAATATTCTCTCCTTCAACAAAGCGTAAATATTGTTTTAAACCAAAAATAAGTACGTCAGCTATAACTAACTAACAAATTTATAAACTTTTTTAACTCTTTATCCCCGCACGTCTATGAAGTTATCAATTTGTTAACAGGGTATTTACTCATCCTTGTCCCTGACGGAAGCGAATTTGTATCCCTCCAGTTCAGCCATCAGAGATGTCTGCGTCTGTTCCAATTGCAGCTTTTCTTCTTCCGTGGTCTGTTGTAAGTAATTCAACCGCTTGGACGTTTCGCGCTGTGATCTAAATCTATCGAAAACTTCCTCTGGATCGGTTACTCCTGGAGTTCGATAATAGGAAAATGAATTTTTCTAAGCCATCAAGGTCAGCGAAGATTTCTTTTGAATAGAATCAATTAGGAAATGCTAGCTAAAGATTTTTTTATTTTTTTTATCCACTACAAGTTAGCCCTTGACGGCAATCTCACCTTATGGTAAGTGATGATGCAGTCTAAGGTGGTAGCGGGCTAACCTGTTAGGGGTATGGTAAATCCACACTTCTCATTGGTTTCTACACGACATCGTGCCGGAACGCTAAATCGCTTGGTGACACGTCTTTATCGGTAGGGTGGAACTAGCCACGGCCGCAGCCTCCCACCAGACCAGACTCGAGCCGAGAATCGAACCCAGGACCTCCAACTTTATAAAGTGACAGCGCGCGCGCTGCGTCACGGAGGTCGTCAATGATGAGATGCTATAAGCGTTAGGGTGACCTTAAAAAATAAAAAAATATATAATATTAAATAAGAAGCTCTGATAGCCTAGTGGTTAGGGCGTCCGCCTCGTTATCAGAGGTCGAGTGTTCGAACCCGGGTACGCACCTCTAACTTTTCGGAGTTATTCGCGTTTTTAAACGATTAAAATATCACTTGCTTCAACGGTGAAGGACAAACATCGTGAGGAAACCTGCACGTCTGAAAGTTCTCCATAATGTTCTCAAAGGCGTGTGAAGTCTGGCAATCCGCACACGGCCAGCGTGGTGGACTATGGTCAAACTCTTCTCATATTGAGAGGAGACCCGTGCTCTGTAGTAGCCGGCAATGGGTGGATCATGATGATGATGATGATGAATATAAAATACACAAAAAAAATTGTGATTTTTTTTACCCGTAAGTTTCATCAATCTTTGGAAGATCTCTTCCATCTGCGCGGCTGCTGATAGATCTTCGGCAACGGTCTCCCCATCGGTTGATCTTGCTGATTCCTGGCGCACAGGTCTAACTGTAAGAAAAAAAAGATAGCGGAATCGTGAGTGTAGAGCTCATAATTTCTTCTGGCAGAGCTTCTTTCCAAAGCTCGCCAAACAGCCCGGTTACGCTGTGGCAACCAATAGGGTTTGTACAGCTAATAGACAGTCCGAAAAAAAAAAAATCATTGCATTGATCGGTGGTCAAGATCCGGTAGTGCATAGTCTGCTCCTTATAAATTACCATACTTATAATTGTTATTCTGTTCTACCAAGAGTATCTGGTCTCTCTGCCCGAAACTACCCACGTCTACCCAAATTGCCAACGCACACGCCCCTGTCCATCCTATATGTTAATTCTGGTGCATAAGGCTTCGCAACGATAGGAACAAATAAACTGCGGTACTCTGCGGTAATGTGATTACCAGGTGGCGGAAATATTCTCTTTTCTAATTTCTCCAATTCCCGCTTCCGTTCGTCGAAGCGTTGTGCGAAGTAGGCTCTCTCAGCTGCCCGCCCGTGCTCAGCGTCGTGCGCCCTGGCGGCCTCTGCTGCGGTGGCCGCTGTGGCACGAATACGCATTTCGGCTGCTTCCTCACGCACTATCTGTAAAGTCAGATTCAATACTGGCAACACCAATTGCTAGGGGACGTTGAGTTCGGCTTCATCGTCTCAAGCGCAATATGTCTACTCATGGTCACTATTTTCGGCTCACTACAGAGCACGGGTTTTGTCTCAATATGAGAAGGGTTTGGCCATAGTCCACCACGCTGGCCATGTGCGGATTGGCAGACTTCACACACCTTTGAGAACATTGTGGAGAACTCTCAGGCGTGCAGGTTTCCTCACGATGTTTTCCTTCACCGTTCAAGCAAGTGATTAATTGCTTAAAAACGCACATAATTCCGAAAAGTTAAAGGTGCGTGCCAGGGTTCAAACCCCCGAGCTCTGATTAGGAGGCTGACGTCCTAACCACTAGGCTATCACAGCTCACTAGGCTATCACAGCACGTCTACCATTGGTCGTAGGGATTTGTTAAGATGTCCACAATTCCAGGACTCAAGCGATTGATGTCCTCTGTCACATCTTTGGTAGAAAATCTATCGTTGCAGGGTCGTAAAATATTTGGTACCCTAACGCCTGTCAGTCGTCCGAGCAATTCAAGTACAATATTCTGAACTATGATTAGATATTTATATCGCTAACTGTGGTCCTTCTATCTATCTTCTCTTTTCTGATTTCACGTCAAGAGAAGTACAGTGCTTTTCGTAGGGCACAATAGCGCGAGCTGTTAAAATCTTTATAAAATACCTTCGTCCTGCAATAGATGTTTATCGGTTGAAATAATGATGATGATGATGATACGTTTCTTTAACCAAACATTTCACCAATAGGAAAAAGGTTTTTGAAGTTCTTTGAAATCTTTCTTTATATCCATACCGGAAACTCGTTTTACCTCTAGTTTTTGAATTTCCTCCTTTTGTTTTTTCAGTAGTTCCTCAATACGGCTGAGTGAACTTTCAAATTTTACTGAATCCTCGATGAGAGCTTGCCTGAAGCAAATCCATTAAGTCTTTTAATTAAACTAAATATCTCATTTGTACAACTTTTCATATGACTTTTGATTACCTGATAGAAAAATATTTTTTCTTAACTAGTTCCGCTTCGGTCCATTGTATGAGCACTTTGTGAATTTCATTTTCTAAGTGTGATACATTCTGAAAATATCAAAAGTCAGAAATCTTTAGCAATCCAAGTCACGATGAAATGAAACCAAAATCTCAGTGCTTGCCTAGAAAATGTTTTTTAACTCCTCTTTGGGAGATCTACTCAAGTACCTATATGCTTATTTAGGTAGCTGTAAACAGGGAAGTTTTTTCCAAATATGATGATATGTTTGAAATACGATTAGTTATATCCACTATATCCACTACAAGTTAGCCCTTGACGACAACCTCACCTGATGGTAAGTGATGATGCAGGTAAGTGATGATGAACCTGTTAGGGGTATGGCAAACCCACACTCCTAATTGGTTTCTTCTACGCGACATCTGGAACGCTAAATCGCTTTGCGACACGTCTTTGTCGGTATGTGGTAACTAGCTACGGCCGAAGCCTCCCACCAGACAAATTAATTAATTATCAACCACATAAGGATCCAACTGTATTCATCCTCTTATTCTGCAGTAAAACAGGTCTAACTTTTTGCTGCTATTAATATAAATATATTTATCATTAGTGTCTAAGAAACTTACCTTTCTAGCCCTGGTGGTTATCTTGGACTTGACCAAATCGCTTTTAGTGCTTTCAATTAACAGTTTCTCGTATTCTGTTTCTAGTTCTCGCAACTTTTTCTTTTTACTACCTTTTTCGTACTTCAGTAAGTCTAGAATCTTTCTTTGTTCTATCACTTTCAAGTCTAGGTTGTGAGTCAGCTGTAATAGAAACTTTAATTAAGACGGGGTTAATAAATCTATTCATTAGCAGGCGTTACTTTGCGGAAGACCATGATAAACAATAAACAGCAAGTAAAGAAAAGTAAAGCTTTACTAACTTACTTTTCTCGCTTGTGAATACAACATCTCCTGAGGATGATCCGGTGTCGGGTGGAAACGTGCGTAGAGGTTCTAGTGGAAGATTTCGTGTGGTGTTATATTATACAAATCTCCCGGTTGTCGACGGAATATATAATTATAATGCAAATTATACTTGCTGTTTATTGTTTAAGACGGGTTTGTTAATTTACTATCGAGATTTCTATTGTATAGTATTAAATAAAGTACCCGGTTTACGGTACCGTTTGTACCGTAATGGTACAATTCGGAGTTTTACCATTTAAGCTACGGTCCTCCAGTGACAGGAAGAGAACCGTGTTCGAATTGGCAAATCGCTCCGGCTGTTATAGCTAAATAGATAAAGGTAGATAGAGCATCAACTTATTATAAATGTTTGTTTTTTTATACACTACTAGATAGCCCTTGACGCCTACCTCGACCTGGTGGTAAGTGATGATGCCGTCTGTGATGGTAGCGGGCTAACCAGTTAGGAGTATAGTAAACCTGGTAAACATGGTCCTAATAGGTTTCTACGCGGCAACATGCTAAATCGCTTGGCACGTCGTTGTCGGTAGAGTGGTAACTAGCCATGCCGGGAATCGAACCCGGGACCTCCAACTTTATAATGCGAAATATAGTTTGCATATTATTATTGCGATATAAGCATTGTTTGATTAGGCATATAGTTTTATATGAACCGATTTATTTGCGCATTTTTGACACGAAATCTTGAGAACCAGCAGCTAAATCAGACTCCTGTGCTATCTTACGTCATCCGGAACGGGGGCTCCATCCACGGCCTCGGAGACGTACGGACCACTCACCGTCCGACACCCCGCTATCCCAAACGTCGCCTAAGCCGAGGTTCGGCCTCACAGGAGGTGCCTTTAGGCAGACGTTCCTTTAGTTTCTTCGAGCCCTAGGGCTCAAAATTTCTTCTGGCAGAGCCTCTTTCCGAAGCTCGCCAAACAGCCCGGTTACGCTGTGGCAACCAATAGGGTTAGCACAGCTAATAGACAGTCCGAAAAAAATAAAATCCGGTGCTTATTAAATCAAGTATCTAACACTCCTGAAATGTTTCTTATACGTTTGTTTTAGTAATAATAAGAACAAACAACACAGATGGTATATTTGTAGATTTTATGTTTTTTTTTTTTTAAATAACACATTTCTTTTTATACATCAAACATTTTACATAAAACTTAGATTAACCTACAACTAAAAATCTTAAAAAATAAATAAATATTTAAACATCATAACTGAAATATATTATTAAAAGGAGTCCCTTTAGGCAAGGTTCCGAAGATACTGGCAGCGTTTGCGGCCCGTCCAGGTATGGGACTGGCGGGCCGGGCCCGTCCAGGAATGGGACTGGTGGGCCGGGGTGGACGGCGAGCGTTCGCTGCGCTTGCCGTCGGCGATGGAAGGCCGGGTGCGAGAGAGTGTTCCTCTTCCACCTCTCTTGCTCCTGTGCCTTCGGAGGACTTGTGGAGGATGGAAACGGGGCCGTCCATCATTCACAGTACGGTCCTCAAGTTGGCTGGTGTGCTGTTGTTCTGGCACACCTCTAACAGGCGAAACTGGGCACGTTGTGCCCAAGGAGGGTCTGCTGCGGCGGACACCCGCTGGTGGAGTTGCGGTTGTATGCGAAAGCCTTCCCGTGGCTCCACCATACAGCGGTGAGTAGGAACACGTGGGGGTTTTAGTCAGTAGGAGTCTGACATAACCTCTGTGCCTCCCCGTGGCGCAGAGGTATCCATGAGGATTTACCCACGATAAAAAAAAAAAAAAAAAAAAAGCGTTCCCCCTTTTAATGGCTAGACTTATTCTTTGTCCGAGGTAGCTGGCAGCTCTTCGGTCCCCTGTGATGTCGACTAACCTTTTTGCTATTTCCTTAAAAAGCTTTAGAGCGCTAGGACCCCACGAACCAAGGGTCTCGACCCCGAATGGGACAAAATCATATTCGGAGCCTAGACCCCTGTATTTGCATGCTTTAGCTTTTTCAGCCGCTTCACAAGCCGCACCAACTCTGTTGTTTGTGCCATGTAGATGGGAAATGCTTTTATGCTGATATCTGGACACATACCTGGTCTGCACTTTTGTTACCAATGTAACAAACGTCGTTCAAATATTTCTTGACCTGGGCCTCCTCGTCTGCCACGGTCTCCCTAGCTTGTGCTAGTTCACACAGTCTCAGACGAATCTCCTTCTTAAGTGTATCTATAAGGTCACTGTTCTGTTTCTTCTCAGCTTCATTCTCTTCGTAGTGCGATTTCCTTTGACCCTCTAAAACAAGCAGTTGTTAATACCCGCGATAGTTAAAGTTAATAGTAAACAATAAACAGCAAGTATAATTTGCTATATTCCGCCGATAAAAACAACAAACAGCAAGTATAATTTGCTATATTCCGCCGACAACTTTTCGGCGGAATATAGCAAATTATACTTGCTGTTTGTTGTTTATCATAGACTTCCGCAAAGTAACACCTGCTTCTATTCATTAAAGTTAATAGTTAGTTAAAGTCAGTTTATAGATAGTTTTGTCAGAAATATTTAAAGAAATACCTAACGTTTGCCTCTTGATTTGCTCTTTAAACGAGATTAAAACAAAAAGGGGATTTTTAAACCGTTTGTTTTATTAACACGATTAAGTATTCGAAAAATAAGCTGTGATTGAGAAATAAGGTCGTCTGTTTCCTAATCAGAGGTCGGTGGTTCGATCCCGGACACGCACCTCTAACTTTTCTGAGTTATGTGCGTTTTTAAACAATTAAAATAAATATCACTTGCTTCATCGGTGAAGGAAAACATCGTGAGGAAACTTGCATGCCTGAAAGTTCTTCATAATGTTCTCAAAGGCGTGTGAAGTCTGCCAATCCGCATATGGCCAGCGTGGTGGACTATGGCCAAACCCTTCTCATATTGAGAGGAGACCCGTGCTCTGTAGTGAGTTGGTAATGGGTTGATCATGTATGTATTACTCAAGATAAGCTACTACGAGTATTTTCTCTGTGAACACAGACTGAAGTTAGATTTCTTTGGGTTGAAAAACTTGTTCTTTTTTTTATATACACTATAAGTTAGCCCTTCATCTGATGATAAGTGATGATGCAGTCTAAGATGGTAGCGGGCTAACCTGTAAGGGGTATGCTAAACCCACACTCCTAATTGGTTTCTACGCGACCGGAATATCATGCCGGAACGCTAAATCGCTTCGATTTCAATTGAAAATTGGTTTTTGCTTATGTATGCTGCCATGGTATTTATTAACCTATGTTCAGTAAACAGTAAAAAGTAACAAACCTGATAACTGTATTTTCTTTTTAATCTCAAATATTTTCGAATTTATAGTCGTAAGCCGATCTTCCGTTTCAATTTCAAAAGGATGTTTCTCAAAACACATCGCCATTTTCGTTAATTTTTTAGAAAATATTTAAAGACTTTTTCCACCAAATACGTGCCTATGATGTAGCAACGATGACTATTGATTAAACAGCTGTAACCGTTTTGTAAATGCCCCTTGGTGATATGCAATATTATAAATGAAGCGATGTCTCCCGTTAGATACGTTACAAGTTCAAAATTATTATTGTTTAAAGTTCAACGGACTAGATAACAATATTTCCCCTTCGAAACCACCCCTATAATTTTGCATTACAGCTCACAGCGCCATCTGTGCCGTGGACGCGAAACCACTAAGTTCAAAAGCTCTCGATTGGTCGCCAGCGCCCAGTGGTGTTGAATTGCTTGATTTCTCCATTGAATCGACATTCCTTCGCGTATCTATGCATGTGTGCGTGGATGCGTTCTCACGGTTTTTTGAAGAAAACCGCTCGGATTAATGAAATAAATCAGCGATATTTACATGAGTCGTACTAAAATCTAATGAGTACGGTGCCCGCTGTGGTCCGGTAGCCAAAATATGTATTGTTACAGCCTGCGCTTACGCACACCACGGTAGCGCCGCCATTTTGATTTACCGTACGCTGTGTATTTATGAACAAAGCCGTCAGATGCGAGCAAGACGCGGCTGCGCGTGTTTCTACCGGGCTTGACGATTTATTCGAACGTGTTTTACCGCTAAAATGACCCATACACATGTTTATTCGACGTAACAACAGTTCAAAAACAAAATGAAGTGTCAGTTCTTACATTTAGTTCCGTGAAGTGTTGATAATTGTGTGTTGAAACGACATAGAAGGAGTAAAACAAATGTGTGTGATCCATGTGTGAATGTTGTGCTACAAGATGTGGTCGAGAAACTTTATACCGGATTATGGGATTAGCTTGCTCACGGCTGCCCTGTTGCTGTCCACGTTAGCCGCCACCATCCACGGAGTCGAAGGTAAGTGTTAGATTACGTTTGTATATAATTTTGAAGAGTGGTTCGAGCTTATGAAAGCGCGGCCGCAGGTATAACCCGGCCGTGTAGAGTTGGTACGCCCGCGTACGGAGCTTCGCGCCATTTCACCGGTATCTCAATTCAGCCGGTTAAACTTGGTTCTCACAGTTTTATAGAACTTGTGTAACTTGTCGTTTTAAAAACTGGAGTGAAGTGGCATCGCTTTTTTACTTTAATACATTTAATTGCGGCTTGTTTGTCGTGTTTTAATTGTAAGTTAAGACTCATATCGCAGTAATGTTTTGCATGGATCGGCATCAGAAACCCTCTTAGCTATGAAAATGTTTTATTACGTTTATTTATTTATAATAATGGAACATCGATTAAAATTGCGTTCGCATGTTGGTACTAATATTTAAAAAAAAGTAAGCTACATTTAAATTTGCAAAGTATCAATATTAGATACCAATGTCTGGTAATCGAAATCAGGTTGAATAAGTAGGTATAATGAAATACCTAACTACCCACCTACGTAAAATTAAAAGTGAACCTTGAATTTATTTACATGAATGGGGTAAGTAAAAACCCCAAAGAAACGCAAAACCGCGCCAATGAAAAATTTTGTATAACACAAGATTAAAACCGCTTTTTACTAATAGACCTACCTACCTAATACATACTTATTTGTATTTTTAACTAAACGAATTTAAACACAACCACGCCGAGATAAAAACTTTTACTGGTTGAAAGAACTACCGAATTCAACTAAGTTTCCAATCTAAATTTATCAAGAATCATACCTACCTACTTGACAATCCGTTAAACATAATTTTAAAATCCAGTTGTGTTCAATACGAATTAGTTGATAAGTTGGTGAGTTTTGCTCGAAAATATATTTTTTTCCACAAAAAAAAAAAATCCATAAATAAAAATCGTTAACAAGCATGCTTACTTTTTTTTTTTTTTAATAACGGTATGACTTACCCTCCAGTATTAAAAAAAAACAATTCATACAATATAACATTAGATAATGTATAGCGATATATTAAGATGATTCCCGGAATCCAGAAATAACTATTTAATCCGTATAAAGTTGTAATAAACAAAGTAGGTAGGTAACCCACCCAGAAGTAAACAATAAAACAATTACCGGCTTAGGATATATTTATGGTATAACAATCAGCATTCACCGCAACATCCTAAGGGTCATATTATAAATTTATAATGTACGAGCAAGGACATTGAAAGCGCTAGATTTTCAAGATAACGTAATAAACGCATGTGGTGGGGCTAGTGTTGCCAGGTGTGTGGTCTTAATAATCGGGATATCCTAACCTCATTTAAATAATTTTATTTAGAAAATGTTTTATAAACCTTTTATCGGACAGGTACGGGTAGATCTATTTTACTGTATCCGTAGTATAATGTAGATTATAAACCGATTGCTAACATTACGCAAATCTAGTCTCTGATTCTCTGGCACTGAAAGACATAAGGCAGGATTCTTTAGGCTTTACTGGATTTATTGGATTGGATTTACTTTATTGGATGCGGAGTTAGTTGAGCACATTTAAAGATTTTGATCATATTAGAAATAACTTTGGAAGGGGACTGATTTTCTTTATGGATTAACCCTAGACTAAAAATTTGTAGGTAATATGTTTTAAACTTTATCTTCTCTTCATTTCGTCACTTCGCTCTAAAGGTTTAAAAATGTCAGTCTCGCATGCAACCTAGTTATTTAGTAGAAATATTTCATTTTCATGTGATCAGAAGACTGATGGGTGGAAAAGTCAAGACATCCCATGAAATCAGTCAAACCTGGCAACACTAGGCATAGTTTGCACGACGTTCGTCTAACCCCACCTAGGTGAATACAAATACGAGGAATTAGTATTCTCACCATCTCCACACGATTTCTGTTGTCGGGACCGTGGTGGGACATTTTGAATATTGATCGCCGTGTCACATTATTTAATCCTTTTAGGGCCATTTTGGGTGTTATAACTCTTTTTGGGGGAAAGTTGCGTTTTGGGATTCATATCGGGTCGTTCGAGAGATGGTAATGCATTTTTTATTCATGCGAGACTGGTGGCACAGGTATTATCTGATGGAAATTTTCGATCTTTCGAGTCGTCGACACAGTTCGGGGCCAATAAAGGCTTTATTTTTGTTTTTTACAAAAACCTTCTTTGTAATTGCAGTTTTTTTTATAAACTACAAATTAGCCCTTGACGGCTATCTCACCTGGTGGTAAGTGATGATGCTGTCTAGGATGGAAGCGGGCTAACCTGTTAGGAGTATGATAAACCCACGCTTCTAATCGGTTTCTAAGCGACATCGTGCCGGAACGCTAAATCACGTTTGGCGCCTGGCGAAAGTCTTTGTCGGTAGGGTGTTAACTAGGCTCGGCCGAATCCTCCCACCAGTCAAATTACTTACCACCAGGCTTATTTAAGAATCACATCGTTTGAAAAAATGCCAATAGATTTTATCTTCATCGTATTTATTTATATTTATAGTATCTCTTCGTAGCGTTTGCTTTAAAGCGTAGCCTCGGCCGAAGCCTCTCACCAGACCACACTCGAGCTGTCGCATTATAAAGTTGGAGGTCCTGGGTTCGATTCCCAACCCAGGACCTCCAACTTTATAATGCGACAGCGCACACACTGCGTCACGGAGGTCGTCAAAAAAGTTCCTATTACGTATTCCACCTTTACAGTGACTTAACAATAAAATCAATACAATCAGTCATCGGTATTGGGCGGTTTGATTACACTGGCGTATCGGACCGCATGTGTCATGTTGTCTAAACATGGCCGCCGCTCCAATTTTAAAACAATCGCAATTAACGGTCAATTGTCTGGTGCAGCGAATTGCCGCGGTGCCAAGGGCTGGCAACGGATCAATTAACGCTTATCTAGTTCAGACGCTATCTAGAATCAAACTTTATCTTAATAAACACAGCATAAACTAATGAATACAAGCAGGCGTTACTTTGCGGAAGTCCATGATAAACAATAAACAGCAAGTATAATTTGCTGTATTCCGCCGACATCCGGGAGATTTGTATAATGTAACACCACACAAAATCTTCCACTAGAACCTCTACGCACGTTTCGACCCGACACCGGATCATCCTCAGGAGATGTTGACTTCTTAGAAAAGTAAGTTTTTTTTAAATATTATATTATATATATTTTTGTTATTTTATACAAATCTCCCGGTTGTTGGCGGAATATAGCAAATTATACTTGCTGTTTATTGTTTACAGCATAAACAATTATTTTTATATTATCCTGGACCCAGTGTAGTTTAGTATATACCTATTTATGGGAGAAAGACGAAACGCGTACCGTATTCGGCATCGTAGGGCGGGGCGCAGGTATCGGGCGCACGATCGCCGCCTGCCCTCTTCATGAGGAGCTCCGGGTTAAGGATTAGAGGCATCCCCACCCGTAGAGCCCAATCCTCGGGTCGTTAGGAGCGTTCAATGTGCCTAGCCTGGCTGGATTGCGGACAAGTGCGCTGGGTTTTAGTTGGTATTTTGCTCGCCAAGCTGGCTGCCGGGGAGTCCCACATACCCCACCGGAAGTGAGCGAGTGGCGCAGTTCGGCGTGCATCGCTTCTGGAGGGGATCCCTAAACGCATTATATAGAAAGCAATAGGCGTTATAAACAAATACCTATCCATATATTGTTATTCTTGTAAAATAAATTCTTCAATTAATTGCTGGTTTAAATTAAAAACATACTTAACCTTAAATAAATCCAGATAGAAATTAGCTGCGAAATCGGAACTAACTCATAAAATAATCTCTTTATTTCCGTTTAAAATATATGTCTTACAGCTTTTGCATTACAGCTTCATACAATTGAAAATGTACCTAAAAACATAAGATTTGTAGAAAATATTAATTCAACGATGCACAAACTGTGCAACATCTTTGAATATGCTACGTAGACTAATTTTATATGGCCCTATATATAATAAAGCTATACATATTTTTTAATGGAATTAGTGGGTAGTTGCTTCAATAAATTAGTAAGTATAGATTACAATTCTTAATTTAAGACTGCCTTTAACTATCGACTAAGGTATATGTAAACAAGTTTTATGTACAGACATAAACTTAGACGGTTATCATTGAACACTAGCACGTATAAGACAAAAATCGACTTATTCTGTATTATACATTAACTGGTTAAAAATTAAGTATTGGTTATCGTTTAAGTAAATCAGCTGAACCATCGCCAACTTACAGCGGAACAAACTAAAGCAAGCATGTACTTCAACAAAATAAATATGCGATAAAGCGGACCCTTTATTAAGCATTTACTTTATGAGATAGTATACATAGTATTGTAATTTTCCATTCTTAGTAGTAAGGTACCCATTAGAGGATTCTCTGACCGCTTCCCCAAGTCTTTAGCTATGGTCATGTTAGACAGATACCAATCTCAAAGTTTTAAAGAGCATTTTCTTGTTAGGTAACTAGAGTAGTGTAGTTTTCTAAACCTCATCCCGTAATGTACTTATTTCTCTATTTCGGCTTGTTCAAATTTGTTTACATTTAAAAAAATTACCTGCCTTTAAAAGGAGTATGTATTTTGTTATGAGGGTTACGAATGTATTTATGTATTTTGAAGATTCTTTTAGTACGCGATTATCTCTTTTTACATTTCATTGTATATTACTACTTACCAAATGTTCTCTTTATATTTATACACTTTACGTACAATGAGATTAACATTAACAAATATATATGTTTTCGATTCAGTATAGATTTGGATACTTTATTTCGTATTTGCTTATCGATTTATTGTTAGGTAAAGCATATATTGATTCATACTTTAACGGACATTAATAAAAATATGATCTCGGTTTATTTAACCGAGAGTTTCTTTTAAATAAGCTAATTATTTATGTTCTTGTAAAATGTGGTACCCAGCATGCCTTTATTTATTCATACTTTAACGGACATTATTTAAAATTAGATCTTCTAAATTTTCGGTTTATTTAACCTAAAGTTTAGTTGATTCTGTTAAATAACCTAATTATTTATGGTCTTGTAAAATGTGGTAGGCAAAACATAACGAACTTTTTTTTACGAAAGGATCGCATGTGTACAATAGACTTTAATAGGGACCCCGTATTTTTTACACGGACATCGGGCACGCACACTCGCCTGCTTTTGCACATTGCGTCCCATTTACTATGTTTCCATCGCAAAAACTATTTTCTATAGCAAATAATCTATAGCATCAAATGGTTGATCGAATTCGTTTGGATAAGCGTGACCGTCAATCTGTATTTGACGGAGGTTTTGGATTTTGCGGAACTTCCAATTCCGTTGTCAGCAAAACTAAAATTATTTATGTTGTAGTATGAAGGATATCTCTCTTATGTCTGATTAGTTTGAAGTATATTGTTTTCTTTAGTTATTAGTTTATATCAGCATTTTCTTAGTTTATTTTTCTCAGATTCGGAAGCCTCTGGAAGAAATCTCTAGATATATATTGTCATTGTACACGTCCTGATTTTTTTTCCATAAATATAGAAGTCTAGCCTTAAGTTCTTGGCACAGAAAAAAAAATCTTTCAAAAAGTTTATAGCCATTATTTTTAAATAATCCATTACTTTAAGTCGAAGTTACTACAAATGATTGAATTGACACAGATGTAATATATTTCTTTTTATGGCAAAGGAAATATTAATTCTGAATAAACTTCTTTACAATAATATCAAGGAGTTCAACGATGGGCAGACGTTATTCCCTCATAAGCTTTGAAACAAGACTGAGATACAAGTACATCGAAATATATGTGTTGAGAGTCTACAAGCATATTTTAAAACAGTATTATTTTAATTTTTCTTAAGTCCTTAAGCCCTTCTGATAAGTTCACTGTTCTTCATGCTACGAGTCGCTATTTATTATCGCTTAGGTAATTTGTTTTAGTTAAAGCCTCATTTTGCACTCGATGCCAGCCCTAATGGAGGTCTGTGTCACATATAAATCTCAACTAAGAAGCACCAATTTCTCACTTAATATTTAGCATATGAGTTTACCGTTGATTAAACCGTTTTGAGCCTTATATCTTTGATGAATTGGACGAGTTCTCATAACTGCGAGCAGAGTAAATTTAGCTTTGCGTCAATCTAGGCTCTCTGACGGGACTGATTATTGTGAATGAAGATTCTTTGTGTGCGTGTGAGGCTGGGGCGTAGGAAACATTTCAATTGTACGAGAATTGTTTTTCTGAATGGCTGAAACGTAATCGTAATTCCAACGCACTTAAAAAACAAATTCTGTTTTTGTTTTATATACCACAAGTGCCAACTTGACGGCATCTCACCTGATGGTAAGTGATGATGCTGTCTAAGATGGAAACGGGCTAACTTGTTAGTTAGGTTTGTAACGACAACGTGCCGGAACACTAAGTCGCTCTGACACGTCTTTGTCGGTAGGGTGGTAATTAGCCACGGCCGAAGCCTCCTAACAGACCAGAGTCGAGCCGGGAATCGAACCCAGGACCTCCAACTTTATAATGCAACAGGGCACGTGCTGCGCCACGGAACTCGACAAATTCTTTTAAGAACATTTGGATCATATCTCAAAATTAACCTCTATTTTTAACGCTGTTAACTGGAAGCAAACCCGGTGCTGTATGTGGGATAAACCAGCAACCAGAATACCCACTAAACCCCAGCGATATTCCTTTGCGTCACTGGATGGCTGGGTCACGGGAACTCTCGCGCACTCGCCCGCAACAAAATTAACCAAACCTAACTCTAGTTCGATCCCTAGTTGAACAAACTAACCTTTGAACTAACGAGGCAGTTATTTATAATTCATTAGAATATCATTAACTTGAAAGTACCTAATTAAGTTTGTTTGTGTTTTAGCTTTCGACGCCATTAAACAGATTTCTAAATTAAAATGAAGAGCTATTTATATATTTATTTATTTTACTCCACCTTAAACTATCATTGCAGAACTTCCAATTCGGTAGTAAAGTTGTACTAATCTAAACAGTTAAAACTATCTTACATCTACACAAACTTAGGTATAACAAATAGTCCTGTGAGTTAACTTAAAGAGCAACCAAATATCCAATCTTTTCGGCTATGAAATTAAGGGATTATTAGATTTACAACCATCGAAAGATTACGGTATTTAATAAAACCGAACAGCGATGAATGCCCCAGAAATAACTAGTCATGTTTAAGTATGACGATAAAGATAACAAAATAACTGAGTCGCAATTACAAATAATTTACTGTCTATCAAACTCGCTATGATGTATTACATTGCAAATCGATTCGTACATTTAGAAGCAATAAAAAGGCTATATATGTGCAAGATATTTGGACCACACACCGTTCACGCTTCACTCAGTGAACACTCCGTTACCATTTTGCCCGATACTTAACCTTTTTTGGAACAATGAGATCTATGACCGGTCTCCTAAGAAATATAATCGATTACAATCTTACCTGCTTTCGTACATTGTTGTAAGCACTGTCATATACGCCATATTGAATTTTTTATGATGTCATATTACCTATGACACACGGAAAATTACTACGAAGCAAATTAACCAAATTTACGAATATTCTAGCCCTTTTTGGAATGAGATCTTTGACCGGTGTCCTAAGAAATATAATCGATTACAATCTTACCTGCTTTCGTATATTGTTGTAAGCACTGTCATATACGCCATATTGAATTTTTCATGATGTCATATTACCTATGACACACGGCCCATTAAGACGAAGCAAATTAACTTTTACGAATATTAACCGTATTAATAAAGGGCGAAGTTTTAGTCAAATTCATACGTAACCTATCTGTATTGGAATCAAAATTACTTTACCTATAAGTACCAAAACAATAGGTTCGGTTGTGATGAATCTTCAGTGAAGAAATTCTGGACCACCTCGAAACTTTCTCGCCCAAAATGTCTTTATATAAATGTTGCCCATTACATGGCATTGCAACGCAAGTTACCTGAACTAGCTTGTACCACATAGAGAGTTGATTAAGATCAAGATGAATATACCAATTATAAGTTATTACAGAAATGAAGCTGGACATAAAAGTGTAGTTTCCAATTTTATTGGTCATAAAAGCTACCTGCAAGAGGGTTCCTGATAACGAGGCGCAAATTTGTGTTGTTAAAAATTACCAATTATATAGTAATAGTTATAACGGAAACCTATCGATGGCCTATCGGATTGTTTCAAGTTAGGTACCTTTATTGGTTAATCGCCTGGAATATTGTAGTTGTAAACTTTACGGGTATTCCTGATTGGATACTAGTTTGCATCCGAGTATGGTACACTATTATAGCGACCATATTTTAGTTTAACAAGCTCACAATCTTTTCATGTTGTTTGAGTAACTTAATTAAACGATGTAACAATATATTGCATGCAATTTTTATTACAAACTAGCTGATGCCCGCGACTTCGTCTGCGTTGAGTTATAATAACGAAGCAATGGATTACTAAACCGACGACCTTGAAATCAATCAATCAATCAATCAGCCTATAGAAGCCCACTGCTGGACATAGGCCTTTTCGAGTGCGCGCCACCACACACGGTCCTCCGCCTGCCTCATGCACCCACCACCAGCGATCCTTTTCAGGTCGTCGGTCCAGCGAGCAGGTGGTCGTCCTACGCTGCGCTTATTGACCTTGAAATAATTACAAGATAATCTGTATAGTATCTCCTTTATAACAAAAAATAATTAATGAAATCGGAGTGTGCGTTAATGGATTACAACAAATACACATTTTGAATTTCATCCCCTCTCCCAAGGGAACCGTTCTGGATTCCGGGATCAAAACTATCCTATATGTTGAAACGGAATATCAGCTACTCCTATACAAAATTTCATTCAAATCCATCTAGTAGTTTCGGCGTTATGCGCGGCCAAGACACAGACAGACAGACAAAAAATAAAAATAAAATGTTTTGAGGTCAGTATCGATATTCAAGCATCCTTCATATTAAACTAAAATTTTCAAAATATATTTAATGTACAGAATTCGTCCTGTTACAGTTTTATTATATTATAGATAATTTTTATAATATAATGTGTTTTACTTATCACTCCGAAACATGTTCGGTTACAATTCCAAAACAGTTTAGAGTCGATAAAAAGATCTCGTCTGGGAGTTATTTTGTCTGGATCACAAATGAAGAGATTTCTGGAAGAAACCTGAGTTACCAACATAGCTCGAAGGATTGATGAACTATGGAATTCTAAGGTCCAGTATATATCCAGAATATAGTAGCTTTGATACCTTGGTTCCGGTTTTAAAATTAGAATTACAGAGTCGTAGGGATTATGTATAATATATAGTTTTTTTATATAATACAAAACTGGATTAGAATAATTTATTAAATACTTTGATTAATTTGCTAACCACGGACGAGCTATGTAGCGGCTTTGACGGTCAAGATACGACTCAATCATACTAGACCACGTATGGTCAAGTGGATGCTGATCTGGTGGAGTTGCGGTTGTATGCGAAAGCTTTCCCGTGACTCCACCATACAGCGGAGAGTAGGAACACGTGGGGGTTTCGGTCAGTAGGAGTCTTACATAACTTGTGCCTCCCCGTGGCGCAGAGGTGTCCATGAGGATTTACCCAAGATAAAAAAAAAGTGGATGCTGATACAGCTTATGTCAGCACTAACCCATGAAGAGTTAGGGTTTAACAGAACGTTGTCAAACGAATCGCACAGTTCGCGTTAGATCTAGTTGAGTGATTCTTGATTACGGGTGCAATGTTGAGAGCTGACGACCTCCATGGCGCAGCGCGTGCATTGTTGCATTTAAAAGTCGGAGGTCCTGGGTTCGATTCCCGGCTCGAGTCTGGTCTGGTGGGAGGCTTCGGCCGTGGCTGGTTACCACCCTACCGACAAAGACGTGTCGCCAAGCGATTTAGCGTTCTGCACGATGTCGTGTAGAAACCAATTAGGAGTATGAGTTTACCATACCCCTAACAGGTTAGCCCGCTACCATCTTAGACCGCATCATCACTTACCATCAGGTGAGATGCAGTCAAGGGCAAATTTGTGGTTAATAAAAAAAAAAGCTATATTGAACGTTTTCATCACATGCGGGTCTGGTTGCGGGTCGTTATATAAAATTATTGTTTAGAGGTTTCTTGTTTAGCGGCAGCGGTTGAGACATACGGTTTTTTTTTCATCGCGGACTACGTAGTATTGTCTGGGAAAACGCTAGTTTCTCATGCGAAAGTCAGCCATTGTATTTTAATTGTGTCTTAACGATTTTTGTAACTCGAAAATTATAGTGATTCGTCTTTTTAATTAATGCTCGCTGATTGCTATTGTTGCGGGAAGGGGACAGAAGATTATCGCAATAGATATTTTTAAAGTTGTACCTTCGATCGAAAATGTTCTAGAAATGCTAGTTAGTAATATAATAATAGTTCCATATTAAATCGAATGATTATCTGTAGTGTTTCTATATATATAAAAATCATGTCTCTTTATTTAACGCTTTTTCGGACGTTAAGATTAAAGTTAAAATGACTAATAAATACTAATCCGCGTCATGTTAAGAAACAGTACGTACGTATCTGTCAAGTTACCTAGATATTAGATACGGTTATCAATGTTTATCTATTTTGGCAAAAAAAAATTGATCTTTTATAACATTTATTTCTATTGATTTCTATTTATACAATATATGCCTCTATTTTGGAAAGATTTATATAATACCAAGCTAGTAGATAAGCCAAAATCTTCTAACCGAATTTATAAAACAATAAATATATAACACTTTATTTGTACACATCAAAAAGTTAAGAATGAATTATGATTAATTGGTAAAGTATTATACATCAAACATTTTACATAAAACTTAAAATAAAACTTAGATTAACCTAAAACTAATATATAGAAGCGGTGATAGCCTAGTGGTTTGGGCGTCAGCCTCCTAAATAGAGGTCGGCGGTTCGAATCCGAGCACGCACCTCTAACTTTTCGGAATTATGTGCGTTTTAAAAAAAAAAATATCACTTGCTTCAACGGTGAAGGAAAACATCGTGAGGAAACCTGCACGCCTGAGAGTTCTCCATAATGTTCTCAAAGGCATGTGAAGTCTGCCAATCCGCACATGGCCAGCGTGGTGGACTATGGCCAAACCCTTCTCATATTGAGAGGAGACCCGTGCTCTGTAGTGAGCCGGTAATGGGTGGATCATGATGATGATGATGAACATATAGAATGTGATATAAAATTTCAGTCAAGCTTGCTTTGTGCAAGTTTAGCAAGCACTTTGAGCTATTGTGGGAGGTCACGGGTTCGATTGCCCGCTCGAATCTGGATTGGTGGGTGGCTACCACACCTCTGAATTGCTATACAACCTCCGCGACGACCTCCGTGGCGCAGTGCGTGTGCTGTTGCATTATAAAGTTGGAGGTACTGTCTGGAGTCTGGTCTGGTGGGAGGCTTCGGCCGTGGCTAATTACCGACAAATACGTGTCGCCAAGCTATTAGGCGTTCCAGCACGATGTCGCGCAGAAACCAATTGGGAGCGTGGGTTTACCATACTCCTAACAGATGAGCCCGCTACCATCCTAGACAGCATCACTATCAGGTGAGATAGCCGTCAAGGGCTAAGTTGTAATGTATAAAAAAAACAACTTAACATCTCCTTGATATGTTATGTACGAAACCATTTGAATAGAAACTTGCATACAAAAGTTAGTAGAATTCTAAATGAAAATAACAAATTTCGCCATCCCAACAAATAAAGGAACCAGTCCTGCATCCGTGGGGTCCTGTATTTACACTAGCGAGCCCGGCCCGGCGTCTAAACAAACGTTGAGATAACCCTGGCCTGTTTGAATGACTTACCTGTTTGACTTTTGATAAGTGCCGTAGTTTTTCTAGAACTAAAGGTTTTCGTTGATGCAGTGTGAAAGAGACGGACGATTTGCGTCGTAAATATTGAGTCAGTATGCAATAACTTGAAGCTGTGATAGCCTAGTGGTTGAGACGTCAGCCTCCTAATCAGAGGTCGGGGGTTCGAACCCGGGCACGCCTATAACTTTTCGGAGTTATGTGCGTTTTTAAGCAATTAAATATCATTTGCTCCAACGGTGAATGAAACATCGTGAGGAAACCTGCGCGCCTGAGAGATAATGTTCTCAAAGGCGTGTGAAGTCTGCCAATCCGCACATGGTCAGCGTGGTGGACTATGGCCAAACCCTTCTCATATTGAGAGGAGTCCCGTGCTCTGTAGTGAGCCGAGAATGGCTTGATCATGATGATGATGCAATAACTTACACAGACCGATACATTATAATGGTACTGCCGATATAGTCCATTGAAATGTTACATTTTTTAGGCCTTACCTTGCGTTTTTTAGAGGACGCAATTTTATTTTTTTGATGTGTTGGGGGGGTCAGTGTAAAGCTAAAACCAAGTTTGTGGGGTCGCCACCCTTGTCCCACGGCCGCCATCTTGAAAATAGGGGTTGAAATGGTTTTTACGGAATATCTCTTAAACTATTTTTCTGATAAAAAAAATTTATTAACATTTTTTGTTGCAAATTAAATTCTCTACAACTTTGGTCCAGTAACTTTTTGTCGTAGAACTATAAATAAAAAAGTTATAGGTGAAAATGTTCAGAAATTCGAAAAAAAAAATTATATTTTTCGATATAACTTTTTTTTTTATCATTTTACGAAAAAATGATCTCAGACCATTTTTGTTGATCGTTTTTTAAGGAACAACTTTTATTAGCAACATTTTTTCATTAAGTCAATAGCTAAGGTTTTACAGCGCTCCGAAGTGAGTACTATTTTTCAGTACTCTTAACTATACCTATATCCGTTATTTTTTTTTTTTTTTTAATTTTGTTATTATAATTTTTTTAATTATGAATAATTAATTATTGACTCTTTTCCACTCTATTACAGAATTTTACAATTATTGATTTTTAAAATAATTTTAAATTTGCGCTAATTTATTGTTAAAATGTTACATTGTTAAAATGTAAGAAGTTAAAAGCATAATATTTTTTATTCTACTACAATTTAGCTGTAATCTCCGCTTGTGATAAGTGATCAGATAAGTGATGACAGCCTAACATTTTAGAGCTGTAAGGAATCATCATCATGATCAGCCCTTTGCGGCTTACTACAGAGCACGGGTCTCCTCTTACTATGAGAAGGGTTTGGTTATGATACACCGATCTGGCCCATGTGCGGATTGGCAGACTTCACACGCTTTTGAGAACATTAGGGATAACTCATCATGCCGGTTTCCTCACGAGGTTTTACTTCATTATTTAAAACCCACATAACTCTGTAAAATTAGAGGTGCATGCCCTAGATCGAACCCCGACCTTTGATTAGAAGGTGGAAGTGCTAACCACTAGGCTATCACACCTTTTCTGTAAGGGGCATGGCAGTTATATTGTACCCATTACTGTTATGTATTTGTCCCTAGGGTCGGAACTATAATAGTCACAGCCAAAGCGTCTCGCTGAGTAAATAACGTCCATCTATTAATTTTCCAAATTTTGCTAAATTTAATGAAACTTTACATTATAACAATATACATACTACGTATGTACTGATTGTACGTAAAATCAGAGCGCTGTAAAACCTTAGCTATTGACTTAATGAAAAAATGTTGCTAATAAAAGTTATTCCTTAAAAAACGATCAACAAAAATGGTCTGAGATCATTTTTTCGTAAAATGATAAAAAAAAAAGTTATATCGAAAAATATATTTTTTTTTTTCGAATTTCTGAACATTTTCACCTATAACTTTTTTATTTATAGTTCTACGACAAAAAGTTACTGGACCAAAGTTGTAGAGAATTTAATTTGCAACAAAAAATGTTAATAAATTTTTTTTATCAAAAAAATAGTTTAAGAGATATTCCGTAAAAACCATTTCAACCCCTATTTTCAAGATGGCGGCCGTGGGACAAGGGTGGCGACCCCACAAACTTGGTTTTAGCTTTACACTGACCCCCCCTACACATCAAAAAAATAAAATTGCGTCCTCTAAAAAACGCAACCCAAAATGTAACTTTTCAATGGACTAATACTAATTTCTCCGTTCAGTTCCTCATATACATCATGTAGATACCTTATATTTTATAACTTTGTTTAAAACCTAAATTTGTTTAATATAATTTACACAGTTAGTTTAGGATAAATGTAATACAATTATATTAAATTGCCTTTATAAGAAAGGGTTTAGCCAAAGTCCACCACGCGGGCCATATGCTGATTGGTAGACTGAGAATATTATAAACTCTCAGGCTAGCAGGTTTCCTCACAATGTTTTACTTCACCGTTGAAGCAAGTGTTATTTTAATTGCTTAAAAACGTACATAACCTTGAAAAGTTAGAGGTGCGTGCCCGGATTCGAACCCCCGACCTCTGATTAGGAGGCGGACGCCCTAAACACTAGGCTATTACAGCTTATATACTAAAGTGGTAGCTATATGCAATCTGTGTGATTTGGTGTGAGGTTTAATTGTTGGCTATTAAGATTTCTTTATAATTATACAAAACTCTAGCCTAGAACCGAGAAATCAAACCGAGAATCCACATACGTTTTGTAAGTTAGCCCCATCTTTATTTGTATTCGAGCGGTTATAGCATAGTTATTCTTTCAGATTTCTTTTGTGGCATTTCCTTGCTGCCCGTTCACCGAATCACGAGTCGGAGAATATCCCGCCTAAATCCCAAGAAACCGGTTGGAAGCCGTAACTATTTAAAGCAAAGTGGACTCTAACGCAAAGCACGAAGGGCTGTCGAAAACACAAAATATGCGGGTAAAGTGTGTGCACAGCACCGTCTGAATATGCGCAAGTGGTTATCAATGCGTCCGACCGAAGGTTTGCTTAAATAATAAGCTAGCGCAGCGCCAGTGTCACGAAGACCAAACATGACTCCGGGGCTTAGTCGAGGGACAGAAAAAAATAACTCACAGGCTCGAAATACCGCGAACCGGTTCGGTTCGGTTTGCTACTTCGGTATCCAAATGTTCCTCATCAATCCATATTAAACACACTAATATTATAATTTAAAAGTTCAAATATCACTTGCTTCAACGGTGATGGAAAACATCGTGAGGAAACCTGCACGCCTGAGAGTTCTTCATAATGTTCTCAAAGGCGTGTGAAGTCTGCCAATCCGCACATGGCCAGCGTGGTGGACTATGGCCAAACCATTCTCATATTGAGAGGAGACCCGTGCTCTGTAGTGAGTCGGTAATGGGTTGATCATGATGATGATATTATAATATTTATATTCATTTAGTAGCTGACGCCCGCGACTTCATCTGCGTTGAGTAAGTCAACTGACTGTGTATGTGAAAGGGTGTTTTTATTATTACTACCGACGACCTTGAAATAATTACAGGATAAACGTTAAAGTATCTCCTTTCTAACAAAAAAAAAGAATGAGTGAAGTTGGAGTACGCGTTAATGATTTACAACTAAATACACATTTTGACTTTCATCCCCTCTCCCAAGGGAACCGTGCTGAACTCCGGGATAAAAGCTAGTCTATATGTTGAACAGGAGCATCAGCTACTCTTATACCCTATCCGATACTGCATTATCACTTACCACCAGGTGGGATAGCCGTCAAACTAGAAGTGTAAAAAAAGAAAATTAGGTCGTAACAAAATTCATCTTAAATAGGATCGGTAAAAAGGAATTAGCTGACAAAGTTCAGTAAAACTTAACTATTTAAAAGTACATTACAGCACTATTTAAATGTATTGCGTTTAAAGTACTAATATTTTAAACTTAATTGTGGTTCGTCAATAAAGACAAATTGTAGAGGACACGCCGAAACCTGGCTCAGAAGAAATCCGATAGGCAAATAGATTTCTATTACCCATCTATTTGTGGTTTTATCATGCCTTAACTACGGCTTAGCTATCATACAGTTCAGAAAGAAACGTCTTATGCGTATCACTTTACAGGCGACTACAATTCCTGATGCTTATAAAAATAACTATTTATGCACAATGGGTTAGAGATCTTAGAGATTGTTGCATAAAACGCCTTAGTTTTAACCATAAATTTATATGTTAACGGCCTAACTTTATTTCCATAGAACAACAATGTGTATAGCCAGACATTTATTTATATGCAAAAGTTAGTCTTTAGCGGCAATCTCACTTGATGGTAAGTAATGATGCAGTTTAAGATGGTAGCGGGCTAACCTGTTAGGGTTATGGTAAACTCATACTCCTCATTGCTTTCTACGTGACATCGTGCCGGAAAACTTAATCCCTTAGCGACACGTCTTTGTCGGGTGTTAACTAGCTACGGCCGAAGCCTCCCACCAGACCAGACATGAGCCGAGAATCGAACCCTCCAACTTTATAATGCGACAGCGCACGCGTTGCGCCATGGAGGTCCTCATAACTATAAACTAACTTTCAGACCACTGAGGAACAAAATTATTATTGTTATTTTAGTTCAATTAGTTATTCCAGATAGTTTAAAGTATTTAAATATATATAGCTATATTATCATCTATACTTTCAGACCTCAAAATGATCATTCCCCCACGTCAAGCGTACGAGCTCATACCTTCCCTTCAGGATCTGGAATGAACCTGAAAGTAGTGTGACATAATTGAATCCCATTCCTCACCATCATCACTCATAGCTTTAGTTTTAAGTTTACGATATAGATATCACCATCAAATCACTACTATGAACATAAATTTTTGACGCGTCAAAAGTGCCTTGTAAAGGATTCTTTGAAGTAACCGACACCTCTTTCAGCTTTGGTCGGCGGCCTTTTTGTGTCCGCTTGTCAAAGCGTGCAAACCATTTGAACGAGATCTATTTTATTATTAATAAATATCTAAAAATCTATAAAAAAAAGATTATAATTGATTGATTGATCGATTGATTGATTAACTGTAAGATCATTGAACTGTGGCTCCAACTAATATAGGATCCTTTCCCACGTATCATATGCCCGAGTGTTGTCCCACACTGTTAATGTGTTTATCGAAAACCATGATGCATCCTAATGTCCTATTTCTTAGCACGTAAGACCCTAAAACCCATGGATTCAGTTAACAGGGGTCCTTTAAACAAACTTACGTATCCGGAAACGAATCTATGTAATCAGGCAATCCGTACAATTGTTCGTACGTCTTTTGAATCTATTTAAAGGGTATATTACAGCTACGTGTTATAAATCTGTTGGGTGGATGCTTAAAATCGTATGTCGGGTTCGAGGGGACCGATTTTGTTTGTAAATTATATCAATTCCATCGAACGATGACCTCTGTGGGTGCGCGCGCGCGCATTCGCATTATAAAGTTGGAGGTCCTGGGTTCGATTCCCGGCTCGAGTCTGGTCTCGTGCGAAGCTACGGCCGTGGCTAGTTACCACCCTACCGACAAAGGCGTGTCGCCAAGCGATTTAGCGTTCCGGCACGATGACGCGTAGAAACTAATTAGACAGGTTATCCCGCTGCCATCTTAGACCGCACCGTCACTTACCATCAGGTGAGATGCCGTCAAGGGCTAACTTGTGCTACACAACACAAAGTACAGTCAAGGAACACAGTCCTATCTATAAGCTAAAAATATATAGCCATAGGTTATTGTGGATATTTTACCGTTTGATTACAATGCTACATGAATTGACTAGCTCATACGCCCGTGCCTCAAACCGGAATATCTTGAAAATGCCTCCGTCTCGAAAGTGTACATGACAAATGATATTTACACAATAACCAATATAAAAATAGCTTTTAATAGCGCATCTAAAATAAGAAGACAAAATAAAATACCTGTTAAACCAGTAATTAGTTCCCGCACTTGAAATAAGCAACTCTTTGCTATTTTAGTTATAATGGCGTCACAGAGTATAGGACGGTTAATGTCATAGCTGTGTAAACTTAGATAAATACGCCAGTTAAAATGAAACCGCGAAAATACCACTAAACTTAGCGCACTGTCCTCGTGGCGTCCATTATTATTGCTATTTTTCGTGGACCAATCACTTGCCACCCTTTTAGCGGGCACCAATAGCGTGGCGGCACGACATGATGACAACCAACTTAATACATTAATAATAGTATTCTAGTAAAGTTTTATACTCTTTTGTACGTATACCGATTAATAACATTTTAACCCTTACAAACAACTTGTAAAATATAAGTCTTACTTATATATATTTTTTTTAATATGGATAAATAGTAATTAAAACTACGTAAGTAATTAAGTGTTGTGTGTGTACGGTACACACACAACACAGTAACAGTAACTAAACACTTAAAAACTTAAAATAAACCTCAAATTGAACCTAAAACTAAAAATCTTAAATATATATATATATATATATATACTATAATAACTAAAATACATTATTAAAAGTCCCTTTAGGTTTTTTAGGTTAGGTTAGGTAACACCATAGCAAATAGTGTGCATTTCAGCAAATGCCATTTATTGTTACATTTAAAAGAGTTTTATTTTTCGCGGGTAGGCACAAAATTTTTATGACATACTAGAAATTGCTCTAATTTAATTATATATAAAATACTAATTATTGTTACTTTAAGTGTTAATTACGGGTACATACCCGTGATTACTCAGTCCACAAGCAAGAGAATTAAAGTAAATAAATAAAATAAAGTGTTTTAAAGTAAATAAAAGCCAAACTACTAAACACTATAAAACTTATAAGTCCCACGAAAATATAACTGTTTAATATATATATATCATACATACATATATATATGTATGTATATATATATATATAGACAAAAACTTAAGACCAATTAATTATTCACCGAGCAAATTATGAAAGAGTGTCACTTGTACATTGGCACAGGTGTCTGAAGTTTTATGATTTTGATCAACAGTGTCCGGAGTAATCGATAGTCAAGTATGTAGATCACATCATATTTGACACTTTTGACAAATGAAGATAAAACGAGTCCGTTGCAATTATTTTTATCTACACTCATATCTTAAAACTCTGATGAAGGATAGGGAGGGAGAAAGACGAGAGACATCGTATTCGGCGGTCGTATTTTTTCACGTTTTTCTTGAGTTACTGTTTGTTGGCTAATTTTGAAAAGGATGGACATTAAATTGTCAGCATAAACTCGAAAACCGAAATATTATTCTTGTCTTAGATATGTCATAGGTGTACTGTATTAGGTAACGTTACGTAAGGATACGTTTACGGAAAGTTTAATTTAAAAAACTTTAATCAGTACTGAAGGTTGACATAAATTTTATCTTACTTTCATAAAATGATTGCCTAATATTCGATGTTTACTACTTTGCCGTACGACCACTCAACTAAAAAATTAAAAAAAGTACAGTTTTTACCCTGACTTAAATGTACTTCGACTGTATTTTATAGCAGTAAGTTCTAGTTAGTTCTACAACGGAATTTTCTGTGGACGAGCTGACGAAAGATTATTTTTCTTGGTGATCGATAGTGCAAGGTTTTGGGTGTAAACCCCAAGGCCAGGAGGCTTTAGCCGTGTCAATTTGTTTACCATCCTACTGGTAAAGACATCCTGTAAAGCGTTTAGAGTCTTGTTATGATGCTGAGTAGAAAACGATAATCCGGATGGGTTCTGTCGGCAATGCGTCGGTGGCTACTCTGGCGTTGCAGTTTTTCATAAGACTCAATAGTCACTAAAAAGGTGACCCGTCTGCTCATTTGGTCACGATGATCATTACAAAAAATAGAGAACTGGACCAATGGACCCTGGACCCAATTCTAATTTCACGCAGATGTATTCACTGGCAAAAGTTCACGTATATTTTTTATATATACAGCTTCGTACCTTCTTTGGGTATCCATTAAAACTAAAAGCAGTTTGTAAATGCAAATTTTGCGTAACTGGTTCTTTAATATACTGTTGATATTTAAATTTAATCGGTGCTTCAGATCGATATTGCAGTTTTTTTAATCCCTTCACTTGACCATCGTCCGTCTCTGAACGCTCGGGGCGTTGTAACTTCTTAAGTGAAATGAATAACAGCCTCGAAAAGATTTATATGCTAACGTTAACTATATAGTTTATTTACGAGGTCTCTGTTGCATTTGGAGTAATTAAAACTATGATGTTTTGTAAAGTTTACTCCATGGGTTCCAAAAATGCCGATTCTATTCATTACATCAAGATCAGATCAACCCTTTTGTACATCACTTGAGGGGCTGGCCTGACATCTGACAATTGTAAGCCCGCCCTTGTAAACTTCGGCTGGTACTAAAATGTTATGAATTCTTCTAAACGCGTCTATTCCACAAGATTTCGTTGATTTACCATAATTAAATTTACAATATTTTAAATGGAAATGTCGATGTCTTACATGCTGGTACTTGGTGCTTGGTAATAGCCAAAATTGCAAACATTTGAGCCTATACACGCCCATGTCCCTGAAAACTGTAGTACAATAATTTGTACTAATGACAGAAATTTACCATATGGATGTTAATAATTATTCACCTGCAGTCAAAAATGAAATACTTGCAGTAATAGTCCTTTTAGGAGATTCTGTATGGATAACAAATAATCTTGAAAACCAACTGTCAGTCTAACATAACTCATCAAGGCTATAATTAATAGTAAATTCATTTAATCTACATATTAAAATTAACCCTAACAGCATTTCAATCAGATCTAGCTGAGCTTTTATCATCATCATCATCATCATCATGATCAACCCATTACCGGCTCACTACAGAGCACAGGTGTGCGCATTGGCAGACTTCACATGCCTTTGAGAACATTATGGAGAACTCTCAGGCGTGCAGGTTTCCTCACGATGTTTTCCTTCACCGTTTGAAGCAAGTGATATTTTATTGATTAAAAAAAAACTTAAAAAAAAGCTTTTATGTCCGTTACTAAATTGGAATAATGGAAAAAATGGAATGGAATTCATCAATTTCTCTAGCATCATATTATCATATTACCTTTACCACATCGTTTCATCTTTTCCTCCGTAATCTATCATTATATCATTTTACAATTTAATATTAGTTTTTCTTTAAAAGTTTCGATATTATTCAATTCACTATCATGAATCTAAGTAATGAATCTATTTCAAAGAGACTTTCTTTCTCTGTTTTATTTATCACCAAATATTAATCAAACCCTTGATTGTTATCTTTAAATATTCAATCTACATGAAATAAATGCATTGTGAGGTCTCAAACTGAGCTTAAGAGTTTGTGACGATTTAAATGCAATAGAATATCATGGCAGAAGCGTTGATAGCCTAGTGGTTCGGGCGTCATCCTCCTAATCAGAGGTCGGCGGTTCGAATCCGGGCACGCACCTCTAACTTTTCGGAGTTATGTGCGTTTTAAAAAAAATAAAATATCACTTGCTTCAACGGTGAAAGAAAACATCGTGAGGCACGCCTGTTCTACATAATGTTCTCAAAGGCGTGTGAAGTCTGTCAAACCGCACATGGCCAGCGTGGTGGACTATGGCCAAACCCTTCTCATATTGAGAGGAGACCCGTGCTCTGTAGTGAGCCGGTAATGGGTTGATCATGATCAGGGCCCAGCTATATATAATAGTCTTCGGCAAATTAAAATAAACAAAACCGACGGATAAAAATTATCTATTGGTATCTACAGTTCGTGATCGCGCTATTGTTTCTTCACGGACAACGAAAACTGGAGGCAAGGTATAACGGCAAGGCAATCAAGAACGCATTACGTTACGAATATTGTTTCATCAATCATTGTACCTCATCCAAGGTCCAAATTGAGATTTACTGTAAATTTCTTCTCGCCGCGATCTGTGATTGGCTTCCCAAATCGTGATGTACGTTGAAAGCTGTTTAAGGCCCACTACAGCGTAGGCCACGTTTAAGATAATTGGATTAAAAAAACCAAACAACTCACTTCAATTTTTTTAAACTAATGATCGGAAGTAATACAGAGACAGAGGGCCTACTACAGACGCTTAAATTGGTCCATATTTCGTATTATTGACGCTCTTATTTCAGTATTCCAACCCTTATTTTAGGGGTTTCAGGTTTAGCCATATGACAATATTACTGCATTAAGCGATAGCAATAATGCTAATCTCATATATAAACCCATGTTTATGAGTATACCATAACAATCAATCAAACTAGAATTCGTAAAGCTTTTTTGTTTTTCGATGGTTCGAAGAAGACGTATTACAAATTTAAAGTATAAATATTTGATCTGCTGATTTCCGTTAAACTAATCTGTATCTTTAAACACTAAGACTAATTATGTATGTGTAATTTATTGAATTGCTGATGGATCTTATTCATATTTTGCTTTATACCAATCATATATTCCAAATTTTGATAGCTTTTTCTAACATTTCAATCTACCACAAATCAGTTCCTAATTAAAATAAATAACGGTAGAAACGTGCATACGTTAAATTGATTTTTATATGTTAATTAATTTGTACACGTCTAGTCAATGTTTGGAAATGTACTGTAACGAAAAATATGGTTAGCAAGTATGATAGAGTGGCAGTCAAACAGTAGGTACATGTTAGATTGAATCAGGTTACGTTGAGTGAGATTTTCGGAGCGATCTGTGAGGCTAAAATTATAAAGAAACTCGAAAACATGAAGTTTGTTGCCTCTATAAAGTTTTGAATTGGTGATAAAGAAAATACGCAAAGTAGATAAAAATGTATATATACATTAAATTTCCCTTTACAAATCGTATGAGAGCAGAATGAAATATACAAACAACAGTACGTAAAATATCTCAAAAATTAGTAGTACGATTTTGTAAGTTCAGACCCGTAAGTTTGTTAATATTTTTCAGTACGTTTAATTTTGTATAATGTATCTTTAATACATTTTCATTTCAATAATAAGCTAGTAATGCTATTGCAGGCCAGGCTTGACCCACATGTTGTTGTTCAAAAATCTCCGTAAATAATGCTTTTATTTGTCGTATTCGATGTACGAGCAAGTAACAGCTTTGTTCTTCTTCTTTCCAGCACATTTAGTTTTCGCCAGACTTCTGAGTAAGAGCTTCTGCATTACACGCAGCAGAAAACGTTTTAGTTATTAGTTAACTCGCATGTTGTTGTCAAAAAGTTTCCGTAAACAGCAGCGGTAGAAAAGTGTATAAGGAACAATGCTTTTATTTGACATACTCGATAAACAGACCTAGAATAAGCCTTACTGAGCGTTCCGAAAATATTACCTCGTACTCTATAAAGAGCGTTGATGCATGTATAATTTGCATGACACAGGTTTGTCGTAGACATCCGTAATTGGATTATGAAATAATTCGTAGCCAACTGAGGCGTAGTGTCTGAGCTTGGATTGTCGTGTTTTTATGAGTTGTCAAATTTTGTTGAATACGATGTCAATTCAAGTGGCATTGACCATCATCCTATGCCATTCGAAAAGGTCAAATGGGTGTTTTAAAAAGCCATTTTCACAACAAAACCTACTGTTTTACATTGGTTAGTTTATAAGTAAATTGGTTTATTTTATAGATCAAAATACTAAAAGTGTGTTATAAGTTGGAACGCGTTTTCGTTATCAGTAATCCTTATGATAGTATAGTAATATGGTCGACTACATTTTATTTCACTGAATTTGCCAAATTGGCTTTTCAGGTTTATACTGCAAGTTCAAATAATGGGTTAGTTGATGCAGGAAGTAAAACTATTACTATTTAGATTTAATATTTCATTACATTTTTCTACTTTTAGATGCCCTAGGAGTTAAGAGAGAAATTGTGCGAACGAAAGAAACGGAGTTACTTGAAATTGTACAAGATTTTTATTTTGGTTACCATTTAATGAAGATTGAAAATTTTCTTTTTGGTGTCATTTTTGGCTAAGCGTGTTTAACCTTTTGCCGTAGAACTGCTTTTAACGGTTTTAAAGACTTGTCTTATCTATGTCTATTTTTTGCCATTACTTCGTATATACGTAAATTTTAAGCCTATCAAGATCTTGTTGTTGGTATACGTTTTTTGCTACAATTTTAATACAGTCGTTTGATTCACCAATGTTTACTTACTCTATAGGTCAATGTCGTATCGCCAACAGTATAATGCGGTGTCCGCCGGAAGTGTTCGTCGATATCGGGCGCAGGTCTGGACAAGTCGCCGGAAGCGCCGAAGCCCTATCAAACCGTGTGAACTCAGTTATCTGCAGCACCATGTTATAATTGTGAAGCATGTTCTGACATGTCTCCTTTATCATCTCTTATCGTTGGTTCCTTGATTTGTAGTTTGGGTCATATGGGTTAAAAAACCATATGTTTTGATTTTTACAAGCCTCGATTTACTCTTTTGATTTGAAGTCTTTCCGAAAAAATAAAAAAAAAACAAACTTAAATTCTAGACAGATTAGAAGTGCTTTTAGAGGCACAACATTAGTATGACACCGATTTATGGGCTAATTTAGAGAACTTCTTGATTAAAACCAAACAATTTATCTTGACCCGGGATTACTAGAAGAACAAGCTGTGAATACTGTATATATCTCTTTTTATATGTGAAACCTCTTTTCACTCGTGCTGAATTAATGGAAGTTAATCAGACTGATGATTAGGTAGATATTAAAACGTGACTAATTCGTACCATTCATAAATAGAGCAATTCATTCTGCGATGGCAATTTTGATAAACAAGTTGGTGATATTGCAGTGCTTAATTAATTTTAAATGTAACCGTGTTTGGGCAGGTAAGGCTAAGTGCCGCATAAATAACATTTAATTTAGCAACACCGAATCATGTTATGATCGCAGACTATAGAAAAACAGGCTGACAATAAATCTATTTCACAAGTAGTAGGCAAGTTATATTTATATCTAAATATCAAACGTATGACTGTTATTCTTCAACAAACTGGGAAAATGGTGCATAATTTTCAAACGAATTAATAGATATTCCTAAAACATAGCTAAGAAACGTCGGAATGAAATACGAATCTTATCGTTAAATCCATTTGAGTGCAATCCAAGTACCATCATCATCATTACAACCGATTGACGTCCACTGCTGGACATATGTCTTTTGTAGGGAGTTCCAATGGCAACGATCTTGCGCCGCTTATATCCAGCGACTCCCTGCGACTCGTTTGATGTCGTCTGTCCAATTGTTGGGGTCCGACCAACGCTACGTATACCGGTGCGGGGTCGCCATTCCAGCAACTTGGGACCTCAACGTCCATCGGTTCTCCGAGCTATGTGCCCCGCCCATTGCCACTTCAACTGTCGCAACTCGCTGGACTCTGGTCCTTGTACGGATCTCTTCATTTCTGATTTGATCACGTAGAGATACTTCTAACATAGCTCTCTCCATTGCTCGCTGAGTGACTCTGAGCCTTCTTATGAGGCCCATAGTGAGCGACCACGTTTCGGATCCGTAAGTCATCACTGGCAACACGCACTGTTCGAAAACTTTAGTCTTCAGGCACTGAGGGATTTTGGATGCAAGTATATATACCGTATAATGTGCTAGATGATGAATATTGCAGACTTATTCAAAATTTGTCCAGACCTTGTTTTACTTATATATTCAGTGTATAAATATATTGAATAGTAGTCGTTTCCAATATCCAACTAAGGTAGAAAAATATTTGCCATTTATATTTTCCTATTGGTCTTTGCTTACAATTCAAAATTCACATACAGTTTCAGTGACCTCGGAACACGAATTGTCTGTACGTACTCATGTTTACGTACCTCTGTCGCTGTTACAATGTTGAGTTTTTATTGAGCATTTGTTTTCATTATGTTTTATTTGTCCAGCCATCAGTTTTGATTCGTGGAGGTCACTGTGTAGATTTGCCGATATCAAAACAAAGCGGGGCTTACGATAATATACCAACACTATATCAGAAGTATCTACCTATATTTTAGAAAGGCACCGCGTTGTTATTGGTTTGAATTGGACTTTGAATATGTAATAATGTTCTACGATTTGAAAAAGTAAAGTAAACTGTACTAATTGTCCATTTCAACTAATAATACTATTCCACCGTTTTTCCACGATCGTATATGTAATCTACTAAAAAGGTGGCGTTTCCACTTTTTATTTTCGTCTGAGATTCGCATATATCTTCATGCATGCCACCGCACTACGATGAGCATCTCAGTGGGTAACAACCCTCATGGCGTTTCAACTCTTCACCTAGTAGTTGGGTCACAGGAACGCTTCCGCACACAATCGCAACTAATGTAAGTTTACGTTGGAGGTCCTGGGTTCGATTCCTGACTCGAGTCTGGTTTGGTGGCAGGCTTCCGCCGTGGCTAGTAACCACCCTACCGCCAAGCGATTTAGTGTTCCGGCACGATGTCGCGTAGAAACCAATTAGGAGTATGGGTAGACTGGACTGGTGACTGGTGGGATTGCTGTAAAGGGCTAACTTGTAGTGGATAAAAAAAATGCACACGTTAAACTGAGCTATAGATTAAATTACCTCGTTCATCTTATATAAACATTTCATATATATATACCCTCGTGTGACTTTTGGTGTTGCGACGCACGAAAACCAGTTCGGAGCTTTATAAGATTAGCGATTACAAACAGAAAGAGAAAGCGCATTAGCTTTAATATAGTGATATGATAATTGTGAAATATGTTGGTGTCGTGCCAGTAGAAATGAACCACATTTTATGATACTATTTGCAGTATTTTCTATATAAATCCCTTATTTCTTCATCTATTAGTCTGTCAAAGGCTTCTTACAACACCACGTCGGTGACCATAGGGTTTATCGATCACGTTCAATAATTTCGCAGTATTCTATTGTTAGAGTGTGTGAGTTTTATATACAACACCTAATACTTATGTTATAGTTCATTAAATTTAAGATTCCTCTGTGAATTAGAGACACAATAAAGATTTTTTTTTCATATCCCGTCGGTTCTCGATCTCACTTATTGATTAGTTGATTACCTATTTGAAATCACTTGTTAAGATGTGAACTAACTCGGATGCTTAAAGGCCGGAAAACGCCCTCGTGTCCGGTAAGTAGTTGTCAAAACGAGCGATTTCCTACCATTGTGTGACTCATCGAGTGTCATAAACACTGGGGCGGTTGATACTGCATTATGCACTTGTTGACTCGTTACCTGCACTTGTAGTTTTATTGTTTTACTGCCACTTTACTGGCCTATTATTTGAAGTTTTGGTTGTTAAACTATTATTGTAGTCAACTTTTTTTTATAAATGCCATAAGAGCAGGTAAAACCATCGTGGGTGAAATTTGAGCACGAAAACACTTGGATGTCTAAAAACGCAATACGCGTGGTCTTTAATTAATAACAAATTAAAAGTAGATAGTTCTCCCGAAAATGGGGCATTTGTTTGTCCAGCACTAGTCTAGTAGTAAGAATAAATTAAGAAACTGCAATTAGTTTTTGTAGTATTGTTATTTCTCTTTTGTTAATTTATCGTCTAGGTTAATTTTAAGTCATTATTATTTTATTATTTTTATCGGTTTGTACCCCATCTTGTGCATGCTATGTTCGCATCGAGAAGTCAATATTGTACAATTAAGATATTTTTGTATTCTAATGAGCTATGATTATGTAATTGTTGACAGTTTTGCGAACTAATAAAAATAGTGCTATTTCGGGGAGGGTATGCGGGACGCGCTGGTCGTTAAGCAGCTAGTATACCAACCAAAATCTGCGTTGTTTGTGAATTTCCATTTGTCGATATAGCATTCGTCACTCGCACTTCAAGGAGAACTCAAGAGTGATTCGAAGGCATATAGGCCTTAGGCAGGAGAGGAGCAAATCTCCGTCTACTGCTACCAGTAGTTCTTCTGTAAAACAAGCTCATGCTCATCTGCTGTCAGCTCCATTACTACTTCTTTCACCTCATTACACGCATTCTTGTATCTCTTCTGACATCATTGCCTGCCACTTTGACTCTAGTTATCTTTAAGTATTTTGAATATCGATATTCGGTAGCGAGATTTCGTCGTATAAAGCTGCTAGCATAAAAATCTGATGCTATGTAACACCTTACTCTTGTGCGTGCTAACAACTAATAAAATTTCGGCGCGAACATGACAATGCTGCTTAATTCTCTTGCGCTTAAATAAATCGGATATTTCTCTTTTATACAGATCGCATCTTATTGACAATCGTCTTTATTTCAAAAAGGCAAAGTACTCTCTAAATTATTTCATATTCTTACTGCGAAATTTAAGCTTAAAAGTTTTGTACATCTGACTCAGAAATAAGGTAGCCATACCAAAACAAAAGACTTGCAAAAGACCCACGCATTCCGATAGAAACCGGCCCCTAATAATATGTGTTCAAACGTCGTGTCTCGGAACCATTCGATGGTAATTACTGGGATTATCCTATAACCTGCAAATTGTAAGTGCAGTTCGACATCTGGTGCGCGGGCGCATTAATTAGCCATTACTGGGCTACTGGTCTCAGAAGGTCAGGATTATTAAGTCAATTAATGCGCGCGGAAGATACTAACACCCTTTTCTGATACACATCCCTTTTAAGAATCTCGAGACTGATTATCTGAAGAATATGAGTAACATTTCGATGATATTCGCCTTTATAAGTATGTTTTATTAAAATAATATATATTATTTATATATCATAAATATATTTGTTTCATTAAAATTACAACCTACGAATTATGGGTGGAATATGCATCATCAGCTAAAATGAAGAAATAACCGCTAAAAAGAAATCACTGACGGAATTGACTACCTTACTGTAATGTTTAAAAACTGTTGGTGTATTTATAAGCATAAATAGACCTAGAGTTGTGTCCTAGAGTGGCGCTTATTACAATTTTATATGGATTACTTTTATTATTCATTGGTATGATTATGAACATTATGTGGTATTATTACTGTTTAGTAGACTGACTGAATAACACACACGCATAGCTCAAATCCCTGAAAGGGTCGTTCTGAAATTCCACATACAGATCAAATTAATAACATGGGCATCCGGTAAGTATGGTTTTTCTATCATGCAATACAGGGGATAAAGGAGGCGTTGGAAATTTGTATTTTTGACTGAGAAGTATATCAGTGAATGTTGTATATGAAAATATGTTTCAAGTGCTCTGAATAAATAAATGAAATAATAAAAGTATGGCAGTCTGCTAGTTTTCGATAAGCTAGTAAAAGTTAAACGTGAAGTCTATGAAGTCTCTTATTTCTGTAACTTTGTTAATGAATATATAGTTTCAAGTCATGTAGATATAGTTTCTATGTTTTTTGAAGACCTTCGTGGCGCAGTGTGTGCTGTCGCATTATAAAGTTGTAGGTCCTGGGTTCAATTCCCGGCTCGAGTCTGGTCTGGAGTCACCCCACCGACAAAGACATGTCGCCAACCGATTTAACGTTAACGATGTCGCGTAGCCAATTAGGAGCGTGGGCTTACCATACTCCTAACAGGTTAGCCCGCTACTATCCTAGACAGCATCATCACTTACCACCATGTGAGATAGCCGTAAAAAAACGTGAAAAACATATGCTTCGTGCATTCACAAAAAGAAACAACCATCATGTCAAAGTTATAAAGGAAGATAATAATTTGATACGGCGTAACGTCTAACACGACATGTTAATGACTCAAATGGCCGCAGAGGTTTCGACACAAGCTAATTACGTAATGCAAGGTATCATGGGTATAATTAATACTTGTGGTTATTTGGCTGTGGTGTTCCGAGACGGCATTTCATATAAGATTTGTTTAAGAGGAACATGCGATATTACGGTCAACAATGAGTTTCGGATGTTTTTTGCTAAATTACATCCAATGGATATTAAATTCTCTCCGAATCTAATATTCAACAATTCATTAATATTGGACGCCTGTAAATTGGGAAGTCTAAAAGAAGCAGTGATAGCCCAGTGGTTAGGACGTCCGCCTCTTAATCAGAGGTCGGGGGTTCGAACCCGGACACGCACCTCTAACTTCTCGGAGTTATGTGCGTTTTTAAGCAATTAAAATATCACGCTTCAACGGTGAAGGAAAACATCGTGAGGAAACCTGCATGCCTAAGAGTTCTCCATAATGTTCTCAAAGGCGTGTGAAGTCTGCCAATCCGCACACGGCCAGCGTGGTGGACTATGGCTAAACCCTTCTCATATTGAGAGGAGACCCTTGCTCTATAGTGAGCCGGTAATGGGTTGATCACGACGAAAAGTAGCGCCAGTGAAAATGAGGAGTAACGGGTTAGCATGGTATGGTCATATAATGCGAAAGAGGAAAGAAAGTGAGGTTACCAAAAGAATATTATATATATGAATGTGGGAGGGCAAAAGTGTAGATGAAGACCAAAGAAGAGATGGAGAGATTGTGTAAAAGAGGGTACGCGGGTAAAAGGTGTGGGTAGTGAGGTGATGGCTAATAGAAATGAGTGGAAGAAGAAGACGCGTTGTGCCGACCCCACATAATGTGGGATAAGGGTAAGAGAAAGAAGAAAGACGGCTGTATATTGTAACTACACGATCGGTTTCTACAGAAAAGAGAAATAGGTTCCTAATACAATACTTTTTGGTTGGTTCAACTACCTATTATCTTTTAATTCTGAAACTACTTTTTAATAAATTATTTTCTCCGACATAACTAGACACGCCCTTAAAGTGATCTATAAATAAAATCAAAAGGAGTGAAACACACAAAAGTGTGTTTGTTATCAACCAAAAGTATTGTGTGTCGATCAGAATTCGACGCAAGTTTATTTTTACCAAGAACCGAATGATTCATCGGCGAATTTGCAAAACAGAAACGGGTTAGCAAAAGCATAACCGAAGTCGACCGTTTAAAAGATTCTTGTAAAATGTTGTAAGGGAGGTTCAAAAATCTCCGCGTTGGGCTTTTACCTGCTCGGGTCCCCTCGGGCACCCTTGGCCGGGTGCGGTCGCAGGTGTTCGACGCACAGCCCGCACCCCGCATCGACGCACCGGTATGGCGCGAGGCACTGCATCTTAAACCTTGTCCGTGGATTATATTCAAATCTTATACCGCCTGCTTTGGACACTTATTATTAGCTTTTATTTCTTTTTCATCGTACACTTTTTGTCTTTGATTCGGGAGAGATTCATGTTTCTTGATTTATTCAAAATTTTAGAATCGACCTTGAATGGACATTATAGCTGGGAATATATAGTAACGTTTGGATTAATACTAAATGAAACTTAGATAAAAAGTCAGTAGTAATGGGGTTTAGATGTTTCTAAAATCTCATGAATTAAATATCGCAAACGAACAAAAAGAACGATATGATTGGTATTCAAAAAGAAGATAATACAAAATATTATGTGTTAAAAAATACAATGTGTTGTGATAATGTGTTAAACAAAAAGAATACAAATATGTACAAAGATTGATATGGATTGAGAAATGTATTTCTAACAAAAAATCAGCATTCAAGAGGCTGCATTTGTTACCTCGATTCTCGATAGTAGTTTAGCTTTACCCGAAAATATAACTTCTAATAGAAGCACGCACCGCTTAGCAGAGTCTCTGTCCTACAAAAACTGTCATGGCAACTGTTCTTATACCCGGGGCCGGAGCACAAAAAGAGCGGGAATTCGGTCGTTTCCGCTTTCTTGGAACAGTGAATCAGGCTCGCGTGATAGTCTATGATTTACACAGATTATATACTGTACACAGATTATATTCTGCGGTTACAATCGAATGCTTCATCATGCTAATGATGTTTGGTCGTTTTCGTTTTATAAAATAATTTGGTTGGTAATGTTTGTGTAATTTATATATTTTAATAAGTTTCTTTGTTTTATTATTCTAAATTTAAATTAATCTTGAAAAAACTGATCAGCGTTTTTAAGATTTAGTTATTAAGCACACATTCAGACTTAAATAGTTGTCTACCTGAGCTAAAAATATTATTTCCTAAGGACTCGATTCGTTGTTTATTCCGAATTTCAATTTAAGCCAAATTAGTCAAAAACATTTTGTTGAATATTAAGTCTTGGCATTTTGCATATCACTTGTTTCGAACATGATTTATAATACAGACTTATATTATCTTTAATTGTCGTAGCTAGCTAGATCTTGCTTATATAAGCTGTAAATGATTCTATTACATGAAAATTTTATAATAAATTTTCTCAAATTATAACTTTAAGTTCCACAACGACGTTTTGACGACCTCCGTGGCGCAGCGCACGCGCTGTCAGATTATAAAAAAAAAAAGTTGGAGGTCCTGGGTTCGATTCCCAGCTCGAGTCTGGCCTGGTGGGAGGCTTCGGCCGTGGCTAGTTACCACCCTACCGACAAAGACGTGTCGCCAAGCGATTTAGCGTTCCGGCACGATGTCGCGTAGAAACCGAAAGGAGTATGGGTTTACCATACCCCTTACAGGTTAGCCCGCTACCATCTTAGACTGTATCATCACTTACCATCAGGTGAGATTGCCGTCAAGGGCTAACTTGTAGTGGATAAAAAAAAAAAAAACATCCACTCCATCATACTGGTCCCCGGGAAGAGCGCTATCTATCATATTAAAGGAATTATAATACAATTTGAATCGGACTTTCACTCCGAGCTCTGATAGATCACGCAACGCCTTTAAATATTTAATATTTAAATTTATATCCGTGCCCTTAATTTGTTTCCTCGCTTCATCAATTATTTTGATGCTTTCTAAATAAGTATGTAGATAAAGATCGTCTTTATTGAACACAATTATAAAACAAAAACAGAAAATACAAGCGATAAAAATAACAAAAAATTTAAATGCATAGTCTTGTCTTTCTTTCATCATATAGCACTGATAAGAGAGCAAAAATTATTCGTAATATTTTATATAACTCTAGAAACCATCTTTCCCTTATTTTATATCTATTCTGGAGCTTGGGATAACCCTTTTGGAACATTCTGTTATAGTCTTCGACAATTTAATATAGATTAGCTAATAACAACCGAATTATTACAGGAAGTCTCAATTTAAAATTTCAATGGCATCAAATTGCTCAAGTCACTCCAAATGGCAATACCGTAGCGAACAATGGTTCCAACTGCAAGCATGGATCTAATTCTAAATCAGTTCGAGTACCCAGTACCTTCCAATCCCTTCCAAATTACGTACATTAGATCAAACGTGAACCCCGCCCTATTGTTTGAGAGACGTATATGGTTTATTCGAAAGCACATTACCATTCGTTTTAAGGCTCTAGTCTAACTAACGGTACTTGTTATTAAATCTGGTAGGCTTTGGTCATAGTTGAGCGGTTCTAGTTGGAAACTAGATTTTAATTTGAATTCGGCTGTATTGTCATCTTTGTCAACGATTTCAATATATAGATTAGCGCACATAGTTTTTCAGTTATTTGTTTCTTAATTTCTAGTGATCTGAATTACTCAAATTTTACCCAATGCACACAATAAAATTAAGCTGTGATAGCTAAGCAGTTAGGACGTCAGCCTCCTATTTAGAGGTCGGGGGTTCAAACCCGGGCACGCACCTAGACTTTTCGGAGTTATGTGCGTTTATAAGCAATTAAAATATCACTTGCTTCAACGGTGAAGGAAAACATCGTGAGGAAACCTGCACGCCTGAGGTGACTGCACGTTCTCCATAATGTTCTCAAAGGCGTGTGAAGTCTGCCAATCTGCAAATGGCCAGCGTGGTGGACTATGGCCAACCCCTTCTTATATTACGAGACGAGACCCGTGTTCTGTAGTGAGCCGAGACTGGGTTGATCATGATGGCGCAAGAAAACATCAATTGATAAAACAGTTCAATAGAACTTTTCACAACACACTATTCATTAATCTGCTACTTTGTACGAAATGGTCCAATCATGACGTTGGTTGTCTTTATAAAATAACAGATCAACTCTTACGCCAAAGTGACGTTTAATAACTTGTAGACATTAACCAAGGGTCCAACCGTCTGGCGGGTTACAAGTCATGTCAAAGTTGCAAATCATAGTGTCTCGCTAAGAAATGCCCGCTTCTATTCAATATTTGATACAAGTCGTCGTGCGATATAAAATACAAGGCCTCTCAGATTTAATGTCATCTGTTAATCAAATGCGCCGAGGTTTTAGACCTGTCAAATTTAATTTCACGTTTTAATCAAACACGCCTATCGGTATCGGTGCATTCAAAGATTCAAACGAGTGGATTCTGGTATATGGTATGCATATTTAGATTTGTCGTCGCCGTCGGCGGTGAGTTGTTTATTGACAGGAATTTAAACATCTGTTATAACTCATCGTAACCGGACTTTTCACCAAGCTAATACGGCACCATATCTCACGGCTATTACCATAACACGGGTGCCACTCATTATAACAAACCTTAGGATTTCACGGAGAGATTTCCATTTACAACTAAATGAGTTAACGCCATTAAACACCACTTTAACTGGTTCCACTCAGGTTTGATCATCTCTTAATTTGGGACAGTTTCTTTGATTTAATTTTATGAAGGGCCCAATATATCTTTTAACATATTACGAAACAGTCTAGGCTTTATATTAAAATATATGATCTGACGACAACATTGAATTCGCACTTTTCGTCGCAGAAACAAATTTCATCCTCACCACCTGGATGCCTGGTCCTCTTCCACCACCCGCTATTCCAGGTCCAAATTGTGGAACCAGCTGCCATGTTCTGTGTTCCCTAATGTTTATAATATGGGGATCTTCAAATGGCGGATAAACAAATTACTCAAAAGCCAGCAACGCATTGGCGGTTCCTCTGGTGCTGCAAATGTTCATGGGCGGCGGTAATCACTTACCGTCAGATGACCCGCCTGCTCGTTTGCTCGCTATATATATATATAAAAAAAAGAATTAACTTTTATTAAATTCATTTACGAAATATATTAACTTCTAGCTGTTCACCGAAATTTCACTCGCGATAACTAAGAAAGTCGTAATACATTGACTTAAAAGTTTAAGTCCTACGAATTTCGATTATAATAATGTATTTTTTTCTCATAGGTACTATATGTCCTAAACTAGAAGTGATAGGTATGCGGTACATCGGAATATTTATAGATCTACTAAACAACCAGTATTTTAGTATTTTAGTTTGGTAGATTTAAAATAGTTCGACTTATAACACCATTATTTCAGACTGAAATCTTATTATTACTAAAACTAAATATAGCGATGTTAATCCGAGTTAAAAAAGCTTTCTAATGGTGAAAGAATTATTATTATCAGTTAAGTAATTTCAGAGTTTATCGATAACCAATTTTTCCTCTTCATAACAATAGTATAGATAAGAATATACTTAAAGATATTAAGAACTTAACGAATTAGAGACGTAATTGATGAATATTAAAATTATTTATTACAATCAGTTCAGATTGATCCAATAGAATCGTCTTAAATCTAAAAAGTATAAATCCATAGTGTACCTTTTATAATATGTAAATTTTGTAGTAGACTGGTGACATTCTTAAAGTTTTTCTAGTAATTCTAAATGGTCAAGATTAAGCGATCATTATGTAATGAGAGAACATCGATTCGGCAAACGTGATAAAGCTCACTGATCAAGATAAAACGATTTGTAGGGTTCACGAACTTAGAGACTAATAAAAACCGGAGTTCAATACACTCGAATAATATTATATGGCTATCAAAATCGATGTTCCACAATGGGTCCGATGTACAAGACAGATTGTAGCAACAGCGAGCGATACACGCTCCATGTACTTGTATTTCTATGGTGTTTATCTATTTATGGGAAATTCGACCTAACATTTGTGAACGTACGGATCACTTTCTTTTGTCACTCTCAATAGCGTATATTTTCTTACTATATTGGTTGTTGTACGTTGGTAGCGGGTTTATTTATTAGCCACTGGCTCTAATAATCCGATTTAAGCGTCATCTTCTAGCTCGATGATTAATTAGTCGATTCCTATGTCTATGCACAAAAAAGTTATTTATTAGCTCCACCGATGACTGAGCATCGAGAGCTTTTATATTTGAACATAGATGAAGTATGCATCTATTACTTTAAATTTTAAAAAGCATTGTTCGAACATCCGGGGGTATACTTTCGAGTACAGTTAAACTTGTACACGAATTTAAAGTCTGAAAACGCGCTCGAGAGATGTGTCTATATCATGTTATACGTATCACCTTCGAAATAAATAGTTTGGAATCTGTTCCTTTAAACAATTGCCATAGTTAAATTCGACAGAATTGCGCCGTTACCCTCTTCTTTTATTTAATTCTTTCCCCCAAGGGTTATCTGGAAGAGATTGCTTAGCAATAAGACTGCCTTTGCAAACTCAGGTGTTCCGTGTTGTTGTTTCTTTAAAATTTGTGTGCAATAAAGAGTAATTTATCTTATCTTATAATTTGAATGCTTTAAAATTTACCGATATCAGAAATATTCTTGTATGATATAACAATCAACGTATTTCAAAGACTTTATGATAATAATCTGGTAATATTGCGAATTATGTTCTAATAGCTTTCAAAGCTTTTGATTAAATCATTCAACGTCCGTTACTAATATGTATGTATGATAAACTTAAAAGACGGTTTCTAATTAAACAGTTTCATAAACGTCATATAATGCAAAACCGCTGAGCATGCTATTTGTAAATAATACATAAGTTCGACAATATGTCCACTAAAGTGCCAGAAAGGTAGATTGTTTGTGAGTTTATATGTATTTTAGTCGTAGTTCCGAGATTTAAGTATCTGTTTTTGTACACTTTGACCGCCTCATATGAGTAAGCGTATCACATGCGGTTAACGGTACCAGCAGCGAATCCACAAAGAAATTTTATAGTACAACGTAACAAAGCGTTTTAATATCTGTTGCAATATGTACAACTTAGATCGTTACTGTTATTTGTAAAATTGATTAGTAGCATGAGTTAGTGTCGCGAAAAAAAACACTAAAATAGGATAAGAAAATAAAAAAAATTGTCGGTGGTGAATTAATAATTTTGTTTAGCAATTGCCATTTCACATTTTTTTTATACACCACAAGTTAGCCCTTGACGGCATCTCACGTGATGGTAAGTGATGATGCGGTCTAAGATAGCGGACTAACCTGTTAGGGTATGGTAAACCCATACTCCTAATTGGTTTCTACACGCCGGAACGCTAAATCGCGACACGTCTTTGTCGGTAGGGTGGTAACTAGCCACGGCCGAAGCCTCCCACCAGACCAGACTCGAGCCGGGAATCGAACCCAGGACCTCCAACTTTAAAATACAACAGCGCACGCACTGCGCCACGGAGGTCGTCAATTTTGTTAAACAATTGCATTTCTTTATTTCTATAGTGGTATTAAGTTCACAAGAATATTATAGTTATTCTTGACTATAATCATCTGGTCTCTTAGAATTTTTTCTAGTACTGAGTGATGTCATTTTTTTAGTACCATTTGGTTTATCGTATTAATGCTGTAAGCATGCGAAACATGCGAGGTGATTCCGAGATCCCATCGTTTGTAGATTCATGACGAATTGGTATAGCTATTATACGTTGAGATGGTATATTTCGTTTAATGATCTTTTACGAGCTGTCTATTAACCATTTTGCTTCAGATTTAACGATCTTTCTAGTTTCGATGAATGATTATAATTAATCAATCTGCTTTTTAATAGACTAGCTTATGTCAGCTACTTGAACTTCATCTGTGTCAGCATTATTATTAGAGAATGCCAAAATTTTAGTGTAATTTTGTATGTTCAACTTTTCCCCTATTTTAGTTATCGGCAATTATTAGAGAATGCCATAATTTTAGTGTAATTTTGTATGTACTTTTACCTCTATTTTAGTCCATATCTATCTAATCTTATTATTATTTAGATTGTTGTCTATTCCATAAATAGTATCATAAACTTATTTAAAAACTCCTTCTCCTTTTTTAATACCAAATTCAATTTATTCCAGACATACTTTCCTTGCGTATTTAGTTTAGCATGACCATATACCATCTGGAATCCTAAAATACTGATAAACGGCTTCAATGCTATAATCTGAATAGAGAAGTCTAAGGAGTTCAAATTATTATAATAATATAGTAACGTAACTAGAAAAAAAACAATTTTAAGATTTCATATAAACCTGGCGTTAAGTTGACCCCTGTTTGTCTAATCTTAATCCTCTTACGCATTATAAACTTATGCGAACGTCTTAACTTTGAACTTGAACTTTAAACGTCTTAACTGTTTTGCGAAATGACAACGTTTGACGTCTGCGTAATGTTATGTCATTACCTGAACTTGTTAGAGACAGCCAATCGGTTCATACTTTCAAAGTAAGATTAAAAGAGCACTATCTGTTTCTTAATATTATATTTAACATTTATTTATTATTAATATGTATTATATCATATCATATATATATATATATACATATGTGTTTTTTTTTCTTCTTTCAATTTATAAGTAAATTTTTGTATGTAGTTTTTTTGACCTATTCCACTTTCTAAAATCACCTTACTCACATCTGAGGGTAGCTGGAAGAGATCTCTTAAAGAGATAAGCTTTCCTTTGTATACTTCTTTTAAATATGTTTGATATCACAAATTTGGTACAAAAATAATAAAAAATAAATAAAATGTTTTCTATTTGTCGTTTGTGTTTTAACTTATTCATCGCAAGTTAAAGTTTACGCCAATATTATTATATGGACGTTTATTGTATAATCTGTGATTCAATTTTATTGTGAATGAGGACTTTTTGTTATGTATGGGATAATATTGCAGTTCCTTTAGTTGTCGATTAGAAATTTTTATTTATTATGTACATATTTCTTATAACAGATCTTTACTGCGTCAATTCTTTTCCACTTCTCAATATTTCATAATGATTGCAAACTTTATGTAATATGTCCTGAAGATGATTTTTATTTATTAATTTTAGTATTAAGTTCCCCCTTTTACTTACAATGTTTTTGTATTTAATCCAAACAATTCCAACAATTGGTCCAAGTTTATCGTCAACAAGCGTAATTAGATCGAATGTTTCGTTGGTTTTAAGTAAAGTTTAATCACTAAGCATTTCTAATTCTCGATGAACAAAGGAAGTAATTAGAGGTTATTTATGGGCTACCTTATCTGTGATAGTTGCACGAACGACCGTGGGGCAAAAACGAGAATCTAATTGTTTGCAGGCTCTTATCCAGTATTCGATGCTTACATTTAGACCAGTCGTACAGCCCGAGAGCTGGTGGGAAATTTAGGTGAGGTACTGGATAGCGGTGATAGCCTAGTGGTTAGGGCGTCAGCCTCCTAATCGGAGGTCGGCGGTTCGAATCCAGGCACGCACCTCAAACTTTTCGGAGTTATGTGCGTTTTTAAAAAATTTAAATATCACTTGCTTCAACGGTGAAGGAAAACATCGAGAGGAAACCTGCACGCCTGAGAGTTCTCCATAATGTTCTCAAAGGCCAAACCCTTCTCATATTGAGAGGAGACCCGTGCTCTGTAGTGAGTCGGCAATGGGTTGTTCATGATGATGATGATGACTGGATGAAAGTTTGATAATTTGTTATATATTTTCGTTTGCTTGGGATTGTGAGCCGTATTTATAGCAGTAGTAACGTTGAAACGCGCTGGGTCAATTTAGCACGATACAATTTCTGAACTGTCTCTGGTCTGGTCTGGTGCAAAGCTAATGAAGGTAGAACCAGTTACCACCCTACCAATGACGCCCAAGCAATTAAGCGTTCTAATACGATGTCACGTAAAAGCCGATGGGGGTAAAGTATAACTGACACGCCCCTAACAGATTAGTCCGCTAACATCTTGGGCTGCACAAAGTTAGTCTCTGGTCTGGTCTGGTGCAAAGCTAATGAAGGTAGAACCAGTTACCACCCTACCAATGACGCCCAAGCAATTAAGCGTTCTAATACGATGTCACGTAAAAGCCGATGGGGGTAAAGTATAACTGACACGCCCCTAACAGATTAGTCCGCTAACATCTTGGGCTGCACAAAGTAAGTCTCTGGTCTGGTCTGGTGCAAAGCTAATGAAGGTAGAACCAGTTACCACCCTACCAATTACGCCCAAGCTATTAAGCGTTCTAATACGTTGTCACGTAAAAGCCGATGGGGGTAAAGTATAACTGACACGCCCCTAACATATTAGTCCGCTAACATCTTGGGCTAACAAAGTATTTAATTTGGGAGTGAGGGGCTAACTTGTAGTAGAAAACAAAAATAACTGAACTTATTCTGATCCTTATTAATAAGACACAAAAGGATACGTAAGCATAAACTGTCAGCTTTACCGCAACACCCAATACCGTTATGGAACTTTTCGTTGAATTATGTATCTAATATACTCGATCCGTTATTACACTTCTTAATCTGATCTCCATACTTGGTTTATCCTTTCTTTCTACCTTGTGTATATAATATAAAATATCTGTTAGTACAAGGTGCTCTACATATAATATTCTTATTTGCTATAGCTGATAATATAAGTATACCTTATAAAGCACAACATCACTCGTAATTAATAAAGAAAGTACTTAAATTTTCGCAATAATAATTCTAGGGACCTTTTTGAAAGTAAACTAACCGGTATTGCATTTAATTTATTTTTTTAATCCACTTAAAGTTAGCCCTTGATGGCAACCTCGCATGGTGGTAAGCGATGATGCAGTCTAAGGTATAAAAGATAAAATATCTACATATAGACGATATTTGACGACCTCCGTGGCGCAGTGCGTGCGCTCTCGGATTATAAAGTTGGAGGTCCTGGGTTCGATTCCCGGCTCGAGTCTCGCCTGGCTAGTTACCACCCGTACCGACAAAGACGTGTCGCCAAGCGATTAAGCGTTCCGGCACGATGTCGCGTAGAAACCAATTAGGAGTGTGGGTTAACCATACCCCTAACAGGTTAGCCCGTTTCCATCCTAGACTGCCATCACTTGCCACCAGGTGAGATAGCCGTCAAGGGCTAACTTGTATTGAATAAAAAATATATATATAGTTGAAACACATATATTTCAGGTCTTATCGAGTACGTGCTATAAATTTTCCATCACCTCTTGGGCCATTGTCGCTGTAGAGGGACAATGGTAACAGAACATGGAATAACTAAAACCAAATATGGATTTATGGCTGTTGAATTATCGCTATTAGTAATTAATTCAGTTCCGCAAACACCATAACTGTCGAGAAGCGATCTTGTTGTTGTAACTTGAATATTGCATTGATTGATAAAGAACAATCGTTTATTGAAAATGTTGGGAACTGCATCCATATTATAATAAGAATCGAGTATATATTTTTTATCAGCTTTATTTTTACGCTTGATTGCTTCTATTTTCCGTTCAACGTTCATTAGTTTGTCAAATTAAATTTCGTTAACATCGTTTCAGCGAATAAATCCTCGGGTTTGTAAAGTTTCGGCGGGAAAGGTTTTTTTTTTATCCACTACAAGTTAGCCCTTGACGGCAATCTCACCTGATGGTAAGTGATGATGCAGTCTTAGATGGTAGTGGGCTAACCTGTAAGGGGTATGGTAAACCCATACTCCTATCGGTTTCTACGCGACATCGTGCCGGAACGCTAAATCGCTTGGCGACACGTCTTTGTCGGTAGGGTGGTAACTAGACACGGCCGAAGCCTCCCACCAGACCAGACTCGAGCCGGGAATCGAACCCAGGACCTCCAACTTTATAATCTGACAGCGCGCGCGCTGCGCCACGGAGGTCGTCAAAAAATAGCATCAATCAAACAAACAAAAAAAAAAAACTTTATTCAAATAATCCTTTATTATTATATTTTATCAACAGCGCCTAACTGTTGATGCGTAAATAACATACGTTGTAGTTAGTTGGCGATAGCTACTAAAATAAACTTAAAATATGTCTTATCGAAATCTGTCCAGTTGCATGGACGTTGAAAGGAAACAGAGAGAAAGTTAGCTTCGAATTTGTAACACTAGTATAGATTTGCGACAGATCGCTGTCATGGTAGCATCAATTCTCTCGTCCCGTGTAATAATAATGTTACTGTTAACATCCCATAGCTTTCACAAATGTTTATTCAAGTCCATGGTCGAGCGGGTCCAATAATTCCCTACGCCCTTGTGACGTGAGCGACAGCTGCAACCAACGTACTTGTGCCCGTCCCTTTCCATCGCCAGTGTTTTATCCCCCATCTCTGTCTGGCCGGGGATCTGCCAGTCGGCGTCTGAGTTAAGACTATATCGATTTTTGTTTATAGAATGATACATTCCTACGTTTTTGTTGGTTTCGTCTTTATAACTGATACTGCTATACGGCGTCAACTCAGGTTTCTTAGATTCATCTTTTTCGTCCTTGGATGCCTCGCGTCTTTATCAAGTATGCGGTTTTTAAATTTTATCAATATATTCGAGGTATCCAAGTTTGCCCTTTTTAAACAAATTTTTCTGTTCATGTAATGTGTCTGTCCCTAACCTTTGTAACGCCGTCTTCGCCGGCGAAGACGAGGTCCCCGCTGTCTTACGTCATCCGGACGTGGGCTCCATCCACGGCCTCGGAGACGTACGGACCACTCACCGTCCGACACCCAAACGACGTTATCCCAAACGTCGCCTAAGCCGAGGTTCGGCCTCAAAGGAGGCGCCCTTAGGCAGTCGTTCCCTTAGTTTCTTCGAGCCCTAGCGCTCAAAATCTCTTCTGGCAGAGCTTCTTTCCGAAGCTCGCCAAACAGCCCGGTTACGCTGTGGCAACCAATAAGGTTTGTACAGCTAATTGACAGTCCGAAAAAAAAAAATATAACCTTTGTCGTGTTGATAAATAATTAATGCATTTATCAGAGTCTTTGCATTTAGAGTTCCAATTTTTCACGAAATAAACTCGCGCATCTGTAAATTGAGCGTTAATATCCTAGTGGTTAAGACTTCAGGCTCCATATCGTGTGTTCGTGGAGTTTATGATTCATCATTATCATTCTTATCAGTCTCACCGCTTGGCATAGGTCGCAGGAGAGAGTTATTTAGACCCACCACGCTCATGATATGCGGTTAACAACCTATTCCAAAATCTTCGAAAGCAAGACGAATTTAGTCAAATTCAAATTCAAAATAATCTTTATTCAAATAGTCCTTAAAAAGGCACTTTTGACGCGTCAATAATTTAAATAGTAGTAATTTCATGGTGATAACTATATTCGTAAACTTAAAACTAAAGCTATGAGGGTCCCAAACGCGCCCCGGTCTAAGAAGAAGCCCACAACAAACTTAGCCGGGATTTTTCTTTTTTTTTTCGTTATCACCATCTCACACAATGAATAAAATTAATAATAAACTATAGTACCTATGGAGATAGAGCAATTCACACCCAAGCTTTTTTATCGTTTATATAATCCTTAATATCGTAATATGATTTTTCTACAAGCTTTCGTTTTATAAAAACTTTGAACTTATTGATAGACTTAGAGATACTATGGCTGTCTGTTGCCTAATCTTCCCTGTCGATAAGGCGGTACTAAATTTAATCTGCCATGTTAAGTTTTGGGATTAGATGTATTATTAAATAGAGGTGAGCTTAAGAGGTACCATAGAATATATGTTGCCTGTCAAATTAATTTCAATTACAATCGGTTTAGTGGCTCCAAGCAGAAAGCATAACATACATATAAACAGATTGACATCCGCATTTACGATATTAAGTTGGTATTTCTGGTGTTCATTTAAGCAGGAAACATAATTATACATCGCAACCAAACACTTTAATTTGGGGCGTTCTTGTATTTATTCCGTCTTATCTGGTTTTCGCTTACTGAGGTTTCTCAAAAGACCGTTACGCCATCGAAAGCGGACTGGTTGTGTGAACAGAAACTAGTTCCCATTATAATGTTATGTGCATAAAAAGTACGACATTAAAATCTGCCCCGAAGAGTTACTACATCGCAGAGTTCGAATCAGAAAAAGATTAAGATAGTTGCTAATTTAATTGGACAGTTAATTTTGAAATGCGTACTTTGACTTTATTCAGCCAGAGTTAGTGTGAAAACGAGACAGATTTATGTCGGTCAAATAGCTTTGTCTTGTTTTAACAGTTTTTGATATGCTTTGTAGGCATTGATTTACCACTAGCCGTAGATAGAGCGCGTCATGCAAAAACAAGGCGAGAATTTGTCACCTACTAACTATACATTCCTACATATCGGTATATCGATATATTACAACCCGTCTATTACACGAGATATCTGGCCGTTATATTATCTGTAGCGGCGCGTAGTGCTTTATAATTCATTCTGATTATACGGCTCGAGTGTTAGAATCGGTGACTTTCGTCTAGCCTTGTCTCACACTGGGGGAAAGGAGTGCACGCGTCGCTATTTGTGCACTACTTTTCCGTCCCATTTTTTGAGCGTTAATGATCGATCTACGGCTAGTAGTAAATCAATGTTTGTAGGTCTCAGCTTATTAGTTAATTTAACTAATTGACTAACATTCGCATTATCTCGGTATTTGAGATGAATTGCCGAAAATACATCATTAATCATCTGGGTCATCTTATTCGTCACTTGTCGTTAAGTCCTTGGTTTTTGGACTTTAACTTTTGAGTTTGTATTTGTATCATACTTCTTCAGTACTTTTAGTAGAACGTATCAGACCCATTCCTTACACGAAATAGGATAAATCGTAAATAATTTTGTATTAAAGGTAGTCCTATTTTGGTTGTCATGATATTTCACATTTTATCAATGCATCGACTGGCCACGTGTTCTGTATCCGAGTTTTTTGCGTTCGCTCCGTAAATGTTCACAGCTTTAAAGTTTTTGTTTTTTTGTTTGATCGTATAAAAACACATCTATATACACATGTTAGGATATGTTGATTTCGAGATTATGAACACTGAAAAAAAAAAACAAAGAAACAAAAATCAACAGAGATTAATTAGCTACCTTGAATCTGATCTAAACAATATATTAAATTATCTCTTCTTAATAACAGGGCTCTAAAATAGTAAAAAACTGACCATTTCTCTAATGTCACGGTATGTGGACGTCCCTCTGCGCAGGCGCCGTCTCACAGATGTGACCACCAAACGTACCCATTAGAAGAAATTCCTTAAATCGGTACTTACATGCCCGTTAATTAGTTAAACCTAATTACCAATTCATTATAATTTTACGTTGTATCGGATGTCTTTAAAATCGTTAGGTTAGTTTTCAAGCCTAGCTAAATGGATACGTATTTGAACTCAGAATTTCTATATATAAATAAGTTTATTGAAAGCTTTCAAAGGTGATTTTATTACATAGAATATAAAGTCATTCAAGTGGTTTAGCTGCAATTACATGTAATGGTAAGTGATCATACAGCTCGGCGGTTGAATAAAAACGCTTGCTTAGATGATGCCTATTCGTTGTCGAATCAAAGTTATAATTTCTCTTGTTCCAAAATGCGCTCTGAACACACGTTCCACTCCATTCGAGAATCCTCAGATGTTGTCACAAACACACACACACACATACAAACACACATATAAAACACACACAAACACAAACACACACACACACACACATACACACACATACTCACATATATAAAAACCACACATGTCATCTAAAGGGGTTATCTATTAAATTTCCACGTTACAAGTTACCATTCATACACAACCCTATCGATTCCGTCAACGTTTGAGTAATTCCAATAGGAACACATATGCGAGGAATTAACACATGTAGACGCCAGATGGGGTTCACTTGAGCGGTGTTTTTTATTTCGATGGGAAGCTGTTAGGAGTGAGTAGAAGATCAGGGTGATGGGGACGCGCCGAACCGTTTGATGCCAACCGAAATTATAATAACGGATTGACGATCCGATCTCACACGATATTTTAGATTAATCATTGAATATATTGACTAACAACTTTGTGTGCATGTATCTATCTATACAATACCACAAATTATAAATATTAAAAAATAATACGGATCAATACAACGTATAACCTAGACGTCTAGACTATAACTAGAGTATAACAAATTCAAAGGTACACAGATCGCACACAACTTTTTGGTTTGGCATTAATCTCAAGGTAGGTCATTTAAAACTGTTGTTCCTCGAATAGGAAGGACGGTAGTCCTGGTCAGTTTAATTTTGGTCATCCACAGAGGCAAAATCGCTAGTCCTGGACGTAAATAGAATAACATGCTACAATAATTAAAGGGATAAGTTTATTTAGTTATTATTTATTTAGTTTAGTTAGTTTATTTATTTATTATTAATATAAAAGGAATATAATCAATAGAAGCGGTGATAGCCCAGTGGTTAGGGCGTCAGCCTTCTAATTAGAGGTTGGCGGTTCGAATCCTGGCACGCGCCTCTAACTTTTCGGAGTTATGTGCGTTTTTAAGCAATTAAAATATCACTTGCTTCAACGGTGAAGGAAAACATCGTGAGGAAACCTGCACGCCTGAGAGTTCTCCATAATGTTCTCAAAGGCGTGTGAAGTTCGCCAATCCGCACATGGCCAGCGTGGTGGACTATGGCCAAACCCTTCTCATATTGAGAGGAGACCCGTGCTCTGTAGTGAGCCGATAATGGGTTGAACATGATGATGATGATGATAATTAATAATACAATAACGGCACCGAAAAACCCAAAGAGGTTTGTCGTCGGTGCTAATCTGTAACTTAACAGCTTAAAACTAGAGGAACTGAGTAAGCTAAATAGGCATGAAAAGAACATTCTCTAACAGAGTTCCTGAGTGAGTTGAAATCATACGTGATAAAGCAGAAGAAAACAAGTAAACCTATATATACATATTATATATAATATTATAAATGTGAAAGTGTGGATGTTTGTTACTCAATCACGCAAAAACGGCATAACCGATTTGGATGAAATTTGGCATGCATGTAGCCTTCGACAAAGGAAAGAACATAGGCTACCTTTTATTTCGATTCCTTAAGTAGTTCCCGAGGGAAAATGAAAATTGCTTAAGAGCTAAGAGGCGGGCAGAACGCTTTGAAATTTGGTATGCATGACACAATGCTAAGGAAAAGAACATGTATTTTTTATACCGATCTCTCAAATAGTTCTCGTAAAAAATTTAACTAGCGAAGCTTTAGTCCCAATTCTGAAGACCACGCAGACGAGGTCGCAGGCCGAAGCTAGTCGTAGATCTTTAAAGCGTTTAATGAAAAACAAATTGAGTTAAAATCTTTAAAATATTGTATTGTATCTAATTATTTTCATTAAATACCTCATAAGATAATGAGTAAATAATATGATTATTATTCACAATTGGTGATAATTAATCTACACTATGATTAGTGTAGATTAATTGACACCGATTGCCGACGAAAGTTAAATCTACGATAGCTTCAAAGGTAAAAGGTCTCGTACGATTACGATAAAATATATTTTCGTGTTGACCGTAGTGTCATTTTAGAAATATCCCTTCAAATCCAACGCTTAACTATCGTAATATTCACGAAACGTAAACAAAATTACATTGATATCAATTCAATTATGGCTTAAACATTTTATTAGGGGTTTAAACGGACGTATATCCAGTTTTTATGTATTCCTTCGGATGTCCCGCAGTTTCAATATAGCGCGAAGGAAAAGTTCTCGGGGAGTTACCGACCCATGAATAAATAATTAATAAATTGAGATTTATAACTCTTTAGAGACGTGGACGCGGTCCGTCCAAATGTAATTGGACGTTTATTTAAGTTATATGTAAGATTTTTTCCTAATTCGGTTTGTTTGGGTTAGAAATTAAATTTTACGATGCCTAATTTAATGGAAGCCTTATTATGAAGTCGATAAATTCCCGACTAAATCAGAGTTCTAATCGGATACACATTTTAATAACACGTTAATAACAAGTTATTTGAGTTATTAAGATACTTATTTGGGAGCTTTAGATTTAATTTTGGGAATAGTAAATTCAGCATATTGGATAATCATAGTAATGAAATTCAAAATTCTTTTTTTTTTCTACGAAGAAAATAAAAATTACATTCAAACTGATATAAGCAAATTAAATAAAAATTGTTTCTTTCACGTAAACCTAAGAAAGGCGTCTATGAAGCATTTACATAACTTTTTTTTATTTTTTTTAATTCAGTGATAACTATATTCGTTACATATATCGTTACATATTCTTTATATATAGATATATATGTCGTATACTTAGGACGGTTTCACGTGATCATAAAACTATTAAGTTTTTTTTTCTACAAGTTTTCTGGGCTAAATTGACGTCCTAGTAAGTAAAGGTAAAACTGGTAATAAAATAAACCCATGCTCCTAATTGGATTTTACGCGACATCGTGCCCGAACCCTTAAACGCTGGGAGACACGTCTTTATCGATAGGGTGGTAACTAGCCACAGCTGAAGCCTCCCATCAGACTAGATTTGAGCCAACAATCGAATACAGGACCTCCAACTTTGTAATGCGAAAGCATGCTTTTTTTTTTTCTCGGACTGTATGTTGTCCGTAGTCATCTGATCGTCAGGGTCATGAAGGATATGTTTAGGTCTCCTCTTTCGGAGAGGAGCGCTTAGGTCGGGGGAGTAAAAAGAAGCCGCAACTACGACAGAGGAGTGTCGGATTGAGGTTGAGCGAAAGCATACGCACTTAACCACAGAGGTCGGAGGTCGTAGATTCATGTGATCGTAATTATGCCGCATTTTGCTCGGGCTCATTGATATGTAAATAACGAAATCGAACCGACTTAACAAACATGTCTAATCGTTGCAGGACAACTAGACATATACACGTTATTATATGACCACAATCTGGTCTAAGACAGTCTAGGCTGTGAGAACCACTTATCGGCGATATTTACAAGGCTTTTTGCCAGGCAATTTAAATATAACGATATAGTGGTTGTAAAATTATGAATTCTAATAATTAGATAACTGGGCTGGAGTTATTTCAATTATCTGCTCTTTGAATAACCATGGATGATTTCAACTTAAACGATTCAGAACTTCAAGTTATAAAGTCATAATATTTGACGTTTCAGAACTTGAATATACGCATTGTTAATAAATATTTGATTAGCAAAGTTATAAAACATCGTTAGTCAAAATTTATATTGTATTGTATGCTATAATGGAGAGAGCTATGCTAGGAGTATCTCTACGTGATCAAATCAGGAATGAAGAGATCCGTAGAAGGACCAGAGTTACCGACATAGCTCAGCGAGTTGCGAAGTTGAAGTGGCAATGGGCGGGGCACATAGCTCGGAGAACCTATGGACGTTGGGGTCCCAAGGTGCTGGAATGGCGACCCCGCACCGGTAAACGTAGCGTTGGTCGACCCCCAACAAGGTGGACAGACGACATCAGGCGAGTCGCAGGGAGCCGCTGGATGCAAGCGGCCCAATACCGTGGCCATTGGAATTCCTTACAAAAGACCTATGTCCAGCAGTGGACGTCTATCGGTTGAAATGATGATGATGATGATGCTATAAAGTAAAGTTATAAAGAATATCTCATCTGAAAAGATTTAAAAAATGCCGAATAAGGGTCGAGGGATTCTGCAGAAAAAAAACCTATAATTATATATTTTATTCTTAGCTGTAGCTAGTCAGTGAAGTCTATATATATTACTTGATATTTATCTCCTGAATAGTTATACCATACTGGTACCATTCATATACCCATAAATAGATTAAGTAAGTAGACTCATTTAAATAGAATCTCAGGCCCTCTTAATAACCCTATGACAAAGCAAGCTGACAGTTCGCCTGACCTTCACGACATAATGACCAAGCAAGGCGCTATTTACTTCGATATGTACTTTGATAGATCACTATGATTACCAAGTATACAGTGCAAGGTCTTTGTGATTACAATTAAAGCAACAGGAGCTGTTACGGCCATTCTTTACGAAGTGAGTTTTTGACGACCTCCGTGGCGCAGCGCGTTCGCTGTTGCATTATAAAGACGGATGTCCTGGGTTCGATTCCCGGCTCGAGTCTGGTCTTGTGGGAGGCTTCGGCCGTGGCTGGTTACCACCCTACCGACAAAGACGTGTCGCCAAGCAATTTAGCGTTCCGGCACGATGTCGTGTAGAAACCAGTTAGGAGTATGAGTTCACCATACCCCTAACATGTTAGCCCGCTACCATCTTAGACCGCATCATCACTTAACATCAGGTGAGATGCAGTCAAAGGCTAACTTGTGGTGAATAAAAAAAAAAAAGTCGAAATGTTGACATTGTATGATTGTTCAGTCTTAACGATAATTGTTATATTAAAATTTTGTTCATTTAGAAGTTATTTACAGTACCGGTATTTACATAAGATGAAACAGGAGAACTCTTGAAGTCTTATAAATAAAATGAACATATTTTTTTTGGGACTTTCTATTAGCTTTACTACTACTATTACACAGCGTAACCGTGGACGCGGCTCCCTCAAACCTTTCCCAAATTAATACATGTTAAACATTCAGAAAACTAGCCACTACACAAACGACACCAAAACTATAATGTCCACAACCAACACAAACCCTTTTCAAAACTAGCCAATAAAGATTGATTCAAGAAAAGGGGGAAAAAACCGCACCCACCCAATATGAAGTCTCAAAAAATAATCTTTATTCAAATAGTCCTTAAAAAGGCACTTTTGACGCGTCAATAATTTACATAGTAGTTATTTCATGGTGATAACTACATTCGTAAACTTAAAACTAAAGCTATGAGGGTTCCAAACGCGCCCCGGTCTAAGAAGAAGCCCACAACAAACTTAGCCGGGGTCTCTGTATACCGTTTCATATTAGAAACCGTAGACTCGATTATATTCTGTGGCTCATAAAATTTGTACGCGTCTCAGAAATCGAACAATTGTCAGATATAGGCAATTCGACGTCTGTATGCAGGCGGATGTCGGCGGCTGGCACCGGAGCCCTAATGGCTGTTAGGCTGAACTAGAATAAGGCGATTAATCATTGGCGTAAGATCGAGTATATTCAACTGTTGATGGTGGTTTGCATTAATAACATGGCTGTAGGTAGTTATTTTTCCATGATATATCGAGAGCTATTGTGATCGAACCGTGTTTATAATTACTTCTTTTTTTGTACACTACAAGTAAGCCCTTGGCGGTTCTCTCACCTGGTGGTAAGTGATGATGCAGTTTAGGATGGTAGCGGGCTAACCTGTTAGGGGTATGGTAAACCCACACTCGTTATTGGTTTCTACGCGACATCGTGCCGGAACACTAAATCGCTTGGCGACACGTCTTTGTCGGTAGAGTGCTAACTAAATTCGGCCGCAGTCTCCTACCAGAACAGACTCGAACCGGGAATCGAACCCAGGACCTCCAACATTCTCACGCAGTACGAAAACCATACGTAAGCATTTAGCATTTTTGCACTCATCATCATCATCATGAACAACCCATTAACGGCTCACTACAGAGCACGGGTCTCCTCTCTGTATGAGAAGGGTTTGGCCATAGTCCACCACGCTGGCCATGTGCGGATTGGCAGACTTCACACGTCTTTGAGAACATTATGGAGAACTCTCAGGCGTGCAGGTTTCCTCACGATGTTTTCCTTCACAGTTGAAGCAAGTGATATTTTAATTTTTAAAAACGCTCATAACCCCGAAAAGTTAGAGGTGCGTGCCCGGATTCGAACCGCCGACCTCTGATTAGGAGGCTGACGCCCTAACCACTAGGCTTTCACCGCTTCATTTTTGCACTGAACGTACCAAATTCCAATATGTACACAAATAGGTAGCAGATAACAACTTTCCTTTAAAACAATGCAATGTACAAGTACCTCTGGTAATAAAGTATAGGAGAGAATGCGTGTGGTTCGTACCGAGCCGTGCTCTGCCCCGGGAGCCATCACCTCCGTCTCGGCTGATAGCGAGTCAATGGCGTACGGCCCGCGGGGACGATTTGTCACAAGTATCGGCGAGATAAGTGCAGATACTTTAATATCTGTATGCCTCGGAACATGGAAACGGCGTGGGCGAAATTTGCATATTACTACGAGACCTGTTGTTCTGAGTAATGGTCCTAAGAGAATGGTTCGTACAAAGCTGGATATTATATGAATTCGTTTGACGACCTCCGTGGCGCAGTGCGTGCGCTGTCGCATTATAAAGTTGGTCCTTTTTTTTTGTCGTGGTGGAAAAGCTTTATAGCTACCTCCGTACCCTTGGGCGGGAAGGAGGTTATGTTGGACTCCCACCCCCGAAGGGGGGTATACCCTAACTAAAAACCACCACGGCATGTCCCTCTCGCAGGTTTTACTGGACACCCGGGGGACCCGTTGTATACTTCCCGGGCGCCCTGCCTGCCGCCCCAGCTTAGCGCCGGGCCTACCGCGGGGTTCGATTCCCGGCTCGAGTCTGGTCTGGTGGGAGGCTTCGGCCGTGGCTAGTTACCACCCTACCGATAAAAACGTGTCGCCAAGCGATTTAGCGTTCCGGCACGATGTCGCGTAGAAACCAATTAGGAGTGTGGGTTTACCATACCCCTAACAGGTTAGCCCTCTACCATTTTAAACTGCATCATCACTTACAGAAAATACACGCATTTTTTTTCATTTATTTGTCATTTAAAATAAATACAATTCCTACAATTATAAATGCACCGAAAAAACCAAAGAGGTTTGTCCTCGGTGCTAAGCATCAAAAGCGCCAATTTGATTACAGATAGATTATTTTGATTTTGTATTTGAATTTAAAGATTTTTTTTTAAATATTTTGTTTTAACGGCTCACAACGAACGCAAAGTAGCAGGTTTACCTATCAATATCTCTGCTTTTATTGTTTAATTCATTGAGATGTCCTATTTTGAATAGATAGTGAGAAAATTATGGCCACAGATAAACAAACATTAGCATACCTAGTATAGATTTACGAAATGCCCCCAATGCATAATAAGAGGTCTGACGCCGGTGATATTTCAAGCTTTAATTATACTCACTTCCTCTGGTTTCTTAACGCGAAATAATTTTTTCCGATTACGTTGAATCGTTTAATTTTAACGATAGATACAATAATTAGCTTACAGTCAGCTAATCTCGAGTTCACCTTTCAGTAACGAAACCTAAATCTTATGTACACGTATAAATCGTGGAGGGTCTGCCTCGGCTGACGCCGCTGGCTGGGCCGCGGTCGGGTGCACAAGTGTTCCCGTGACCCAGCCACCAGGCGACGCGAAGGAGCATCCCTGGGTTTTAGTGGGTATTCTGGTCGTCTCACATACCCTTCCGAAAGCGACGCAGTCTTGCCTCCGTCGCCTCCGGAGGGGATGCGTAAGAACATTTCCCAGCGTGAAAAAAAAAATTGAAAGCAAAAAAGAAAACCGTCTAAAAAAAAGACTTCAAAACCAAGTTCAAAGTTAAATAAGTTTTTAAACGAGTTTTAAAGTCTTCTTCTTCTCCAACTAGTGAGGGTTGGCAGTCAGAATGGCATATTTTGCCTTGTCTCTCGCGAGGCTGAAAAGCTGGGCGGCACTCGCGATCCCAGTCCACTCCCTGATGTTCCGCAACCAAGACTTCCTTTTGCGACCGATCCTTCCCGCTACTTTGCCCATCATTATGAGTTGCAGGAGCCGGTATCTGTCATGCCTAAGCACATGACCCAGATAAGCAACTTTTTTCTTTTTGGCAGTCTTCCAAAGTTCGCGATGACAACTAACTCGTCGCAAGACCTCCTCATTGGTCACCTTTTGTTTTAAAGTCGATGGTCATTAAATACCCTCCCGACTTCAAAAATAATATATTATATTATATATGAAAATATATTACATTACATATGAACCTGTAATAAGGTAATTTGAATTTTGATTTCAGTAACAAAATAGTTTTTTTTGCAGTGTAGTTTTGAAATAAAAGTTCACCTTGGAATAATGGTGCAGTTTTAAAATAAAGGTTCACGTTGAAATTTGAATAATGGTGCGACCTAAGTCTATCGTAATAATAACAGTATTTATGTGGTACATAACTCGTATCCACGGCATCCTTGCTAGATTATTCGCCGTGTCGCCAGTTCATTAGTCCAGCATTAGTCAGGGCTCGGGGTGTAAATTGTTGGGCAATTTATCACAGCCCACGCCGGACTCCGCTGTTGGACTATTACTTACGATGGCGAATGTACGGTATCTCCGATGGATTAGATCCCGTCTGATGAATATTGAAAAGGTTTAATATTTCATTATTGTAGACTTCTCTGATATTAAATATCATCGTAATATTTTGTTTTTTCATTAACATCGCCGGCAAAGATATAACAGCGCACGTGCTGTTCTGTTCGTGAAATTAATTGCATTATAAAGTGAGAGGTAGATTAGATTAACCTTTGTAAGTCTCCGGTGAATCAACTAAATCTATGTGAAAAATTACTAAAAACTAATACATTCTCACGAAGATAGAACCACTAACAAAATATATAAAAATAAAAAAAATAAAAAAAAACATCGTTTATTATTATTTGGCTTTAAAATAAAACACAGCGATAGTTAGATATTACTATTATTTATTTTGAATTATAATTCCGTTTATTTAAAAATAGTTTACCGTAAAGAGTTTATACTATATTGAAAATATGAGTTTAAATGAGAACCAATCTTTATTTTAGAAGCCATTAAAATTGCGACTTTTGCATAAGACAACGTTAAAATATTATGATTTCGAGTGCGCAATCGTTATTATATAAAATATTGGATTTTAACATGTATTGCATTTCGTATTTGCATCAAATATTTCATCTCTCCGAGTCGACGATTTGCATATGGTAATGAAGTTGGCTGGTATTGCCAGTTTATGGTCGAATCCAAGTCCCAGAGCGAACTGTTATATTCGTTCGTTAGTCCGGTTACCGATGTTTATCTAGTTATTCGAGAAATATCACTTAATATTGTCTCTATCTTTAAGTAGGAAAATGTATTGGTGCCAATTGTGTCGTAAATAAATCTCTGAACTGAACTGGGTTTACGTGTCTAGTAAATATGCTTCTCCACTCACCCGATCTTACGGAAGTTTATCTCTTAAACACATTTTAACGACCCTGACGTTCAGATGACAATTGACAACACCTCATCTATACAATCAACGCAAGAACAGCGTCTTCGCCGGCAAAGACGAGGTCTCCCGGCTCCCTGTCATCTAAACCGAGGTTCACAACATCCTGAGGTAGACGCTCCCTTTATTTAGAGTCCTAGGGATTAAAGGAAAATTCTCATCTGAAGCCCTTTCCGAAGCCTGCCCGATAGTTAGGTCACTAAACTCACTTATACAAAAAGAAAGGCCAGTATGTTTTCTAGAAAGAATTTCAAAGAGTGCGTTGAAGCATTATTCAACTAATCCCTTCTAGAGGGAAGGTAGGTAGAGCGCTTAATGAATTTGGGAACAATATGATTTGATTTTATTTTATAATCAGGATTTTAAACCTACGTGTTGTTACCTGTCGCGACTAGAAACAGAAATTCTATATCCTAAATTATAAACGGATTTACGTAATTTTTGTTGTATGCCAAACTAGTTCCGAACCCATCTGGGGCCCTTATTCATGAGCTTCAACATCACCACTTATATCAGTCGATATTGTTATCAAGCGCATTTAAAATGTACAAACATTTTTTAATTCTATTCGCTAGGACCTGATAAACAAATATGGTAGCATTGCGTAAGCCTAAAAGCCCATTTTCGCTTATCTATACTTATTCCAAGTATGCTTTAAACTTGTTTGGCTGTAGGAGTAAATCTTGACGCAGGAAACACTTAAAACGCCTTACCATAAGTACGCAAAAAGCAACATTGCTATAAATCGAAGCACTAATCTTATTTATTGTGAAATACGCTATCCTGCAATATCGGATGACCAGAGACCAGAGCAGAGTATGAACACTTTGTTTAGATAGGCCTCTGCTTTTAAACTGAACTGGCTAGACTAGACTCCTAACCTCGCATCAACACGAAACAAATTAAGCTTTAAACGAAATCTACCGACAGTTAAATCCGTGACCTCAGATTGCTTGGAACAACACCAAAAACTGTAGTTTATAGGCGGTCCTATTATTTTTATAATTACGATCCAATGCAATAAATCACATCTTTAATTATCTTCATCAATTCATAAAATTAGATTTGTGTGGCTCATTTGCGATAGCGGCTAAGTCTTCAACAAAATGGGTGAGTGTCTTTGGAAATCCAAATTCGGCTTTGAAATTTTCTCCTAACCTACCTCGATGTGGCCCGCTTTCCGCTTTGTTTTTTCGGTAATTAGTTGGGAACCATACATTCATTTCGATATTAAAAGTAACTTGTGTGTTAATCCAGGGTATTATCTCCATATCCATCTAAATTTCAGTCCAATTGTGTCCAGTAGTTTTTGTGTGATGTAGCAAAAAATATCTATATAGTCCACACATAAAACTTTTGTGTTCATAATATTTGTAAGGATTTGAACTTACCTACTTTTATCAGCGTATCTTGCAAGAGTACAGTTCCTTCTCGTGGAACAGAAAGGCTGATAAAGAATGGTCATTTTGCAGAATTAGTCTCACAGAGTTCAGAGTTCCATTTGATTCCAGATCGATCGTTCAATGTTCACTTTAAGAAAATATTTTTTGTTCGGACTAATAAAAATCATAAATTCATAACATACCATATCCACTTTCTTTGTATAGCGTCTATATCCAGTCAATCCTTTTAAGGTGAGGTAATATAAACCAGACCAGACAAAAGTTTTCACCAAGCCATAAATTGATTTATATTGAGTGTACTTCTTTCTGCACAATTGGTTATTGAACTTTTTATTAGCTCTTAAAGCGGGGCGTTTTTAAAACATTTTTAATACGAGGCATTTAACTACGTAGCACTTCTATCTATAAGGTCATGCTTAACATTTTATTTCTTTATTTCTCATATTTAATACATGTAAGGGAAAACTTAAATGGAATTCTAGAGTAAGTTGGTTTGTTCAAATCATATTTTGATACTGATAGTATCAGTATGAATATTGTTATGGTTAATATAAATATAACCGTGCAATATAGAATTATTAATATGAAATATAATATTTTGTACTTGTACAATCCCGATAGTATTTTTAAGGTATGACAGATTATATAGTCTATATTATTTCTTTTACAAAGTGACATACAGTAAAATAATGAGCAGTACTGACAGTAAACCTACTTTTCTTTAATAGCTTGAATATTGCCAGATTAAAATATTTGTCATAAATATTTTAATGTATCCGTAATTAATAAATAAATCTTGACGGATCTAAATACCAATCTATGAATCTCTTATGGCTTGACTAGCTATAAAAACTGCCCGTTTGAAAAAATCACATTAGGCTTAAAATTTGAATTATTTGAATATAGACGTATGTTTGCATCTACATTGGATAGCTATTGGCGGATAGCGGATTTTTAGCTATTTGTATATGTTATTCAAATCCATTTAAAATTATTGGATGTAAAATAAACAGCGGATTTCTCGGTTATGTTTTGTGAAAAAAATGGGATGACAGTCGAAATTGAAAAAAAAAGATGGCCTACAATAATTTGCACAGCAATTGCCACAAGCAGTTACCAATCAAATCTTCATAATAATGATGATGAAAACATCGACAATTCATCCATACATCGTATTAAGATCTTGACAGCTATTGTATGTGAGTTCGGCTTTTTCTATCGAGCAACAAGTTTAGAAGCAGACATATCGGTCTCCAAGCAATGCGGCGATAGCCTAGTGGGTTAGGTTAGGTTAGGTTTCGAAATGTACCTATTTCGTTTTAAACAATTGAGTATAACATGCTCTAATGGTAAGGAAAAACATCGTGAGGAAACCTGCAAGCTTAAAAGTTCTCCACTAAAGTATCAAATGTGTTTGAAGTCTTCCAATCCGCACTTGTCCAGCGTATTCGGTGTTTCTAAATGAGTTGTTAGCGATGGTGATAGTTCTCGTTATAATATATAACCCGCTACATTTATTGGAAAAAAAAAACTTGAGAGGTGTCAAGGGACACCCGAATTGAACGAAGTTCCTTTCGATTAATTAGTGAAGGAATTGTAATAAAATTTTATTTTATTTAAGTTATAATATTTTTTTTATTTTTTATTATTAACAAATATAATGTTATATAAACTTAATCAGTAGGCTCAATTTTGTACTCCATCAGCACTTGTGCAGAAACACTGTCAGGATTCATTATTATTTTTTTTTGTTATTTACAAAAAACCTGTATGCACTCAACAAAAATAATCGTCGTAACTTTTCGTAAGAATTTTTTCTGTCTAGCCCCCTTTCACAACGCGCGATAAGGAACTTCGTTCCAAAAAGCACTATGTCCTAAGTGCAACTTACTTTAATATTATTATTTCATCAATGCATCCATCTATGTATTACATTGGAACTACCAAAAACCGGACCAACATAACCTTTGGAACACTTTTTGTGCTGTTTGCGATGGAAATATAACCGCATCAGTTTCTTCAGCGCTGCCAAATTTGTATTTTTATAACTAAGACTGTCTCCTCTTCGTTTTAAAACCATACATTACATTTATATGTAGGAATGATGTTCAAAAATGGTTTACAAGTCTAATTGGATATTAGTATCATCATCATGAAGAAAAATAAAAATATAGAAAACATATTACACAATATACCTTGACTGAATTTCTTATAATTTGACCGACTGGTCCGGTACGTTAAGTATCCCATCTCTCTTATAAGAGATGTGCGATTTGAAGCCGGTATTAATGAATTGTTCGTCGATTCATCACACAACAATGCGGCGAGATGCTTTTGTCACACGTGAACCGCACTGTAATTAAGTTAACAAAGTACTCGTGAGGGAAGATTGATGGAACGGAGAGTTGATTGAACTGTAACATGGTTTGTTTTCTTTACCGCTTTGGAGGATTGCCTTTAAATCGGAGAGTGTGAAGACGGATTCACATTTGAGTGTTTATTTTTTTTTATTTGCTAAAGTTAACCCTTGATAGCAATCCCACCTGATGGTAAGTGATGACGCAGTCTAGGATGGTAGAGATTGTCTAAACTGAAATGACGCGCCCCACTACTTAATTAGTGTATTTAAATGTGTGAGTGCAAATAAAACAACAACACTTCATCTGTGTGGGAGCGTCGATTTATCAGTAAACTACGATCTCTGAGTGCACAAGACGGTTGACTAGTTGGGTAATAAATCCGATAACGCTCGCTCTATTGAGCAACGCCGTCCCATTGTATGAAACAATACGTCCTCTCCTCTCGCGCGTTTAATATTAACTAAACTAGTTGGACAACAAATCCGAGAATAACGTTTCTTAGCAAGTATACAACTGAGCGACCAATTATAATACCATGTTTATATGTATTGCGTTCATATTTGAGTTGGGCTTGTGTGAGTAAATGCAGAGGTGGGGCGCGTCATTTCGGCTTAGACGAACTCTAGCAGGCTAACCAGGGGTATGGTAAACCCACGCTCCTAAATGGTTTCTACGCGACATCGTGCCGGAACGCTAAATTGCTTGGCGACGTATTTTTGTCGTTAGGGAGGTAACTAGCCAAGGCAGAAGCCAAGACAGAGCCAGACTCGAGCTGGGAATCGAACTGTCCTGGATTCGATCCAACCTTATAACCCAACAGCGCACGCGCTGTGCCACGGAGGTCATCAAAGGTGTCGAATGCATTGAGAGATTGATCGGAGCTACACAGTTTATATGTAACTAACTAGTCCTCATTACTTAGAGAGATGTGAGTGCAGATCATCGTACACTGCTGACACCCTGACATAAACTCAGTTATGTCTTAAGCAGATGCTTAATACCTTTAGTAGAGTCGAAGATTTTACGATAAACCTCGATCGAAGATTTTACGATCGACCCAAATTCTCATAGTAGTAATAGGTAAAATGTAAGATGAGAAATTACAGTTGATCTGGAAGCATTTTGAAGTGACATTGTGAAGCCCAGTAACGAGATCTAAAGAAAACGAAATGCCCAATGCAACAAAATATTTATATCATTCTTTTATATTTCATCATCATCATCATCATCATCATGAACAACCTATTACCGGCTCACTACAGAGCACGGGTCTCCTCTCAATATGAGAAGGGTTTGGCTATAGTCCACCACGCTGGCCATGAGCGGATTGGCAGACTTCGCACGCCTTTGAGAACATTATGGAGAACTCTCAGGCGTGCAGGTTTCCTCACGATGTTTTCCTTCACCGTTGAAGCAAGTGATATTTTAATTAATAAAAATAAAATATCACTTTTATATTTCATAAAGGATGAATTAATAACATTAAGAACGCAAGAGAAGAATAAACAAATTGTTTTGTTGGGGTGAATGTAAATTTATATCATGTATTTTTACTAATACTATCTATCTATATTATCTATCTACTATCAAACGGTAGTCAAAACTTTTTAAGAGATAACATCTATCTGCCTTATATTCATTTTCATAAACCATTGTTGCTGTTGGATCTTGATTGGAAAGGTTCAATTAATTTAACATAAGCTTTGAATAAAAACTAAACCGTTGTAGTTGAAAATTACTAAGTATTAATCTCCTAACGTAACCACTTCAGATTACGTACCGGGTATAAAACAATGAGTTCTCCGCGAAATAGCAACATCGAATCCCGCGCAACATTATGCCTATATTTGTTCGGAGAAGTAACGGTGCCTTGTTATATTATGCGTTATTGCGAGCGCGCATACATAAGGCCAGACTAATGGGGGTCGGGCGGTCCTTTTGTCTGCTATCTTGGTATAAGAGTGAGACCACATTAATCTTTAAACTAAAATTTACGGTGTTTTTGGATGCAACAATATTAGTTTTCTTGCCTTCTTTCAGATACTGGCCATTTATTATCTACTTGCAGATATGAGCATTTTCGCGTTGCTCGTTTCCTCCATCATTAAGTAGCCTAGGTTATTGATTACAAAGTTATGTCGCTACCTGACGGTTTCGTTAAAATTAGTTAGTTTTATACGTAGTTAAAAAATAAAAATATCACTTGCTTCAACGGTGAAGGAAAACATCGTGAGGAAACCTGCACGCCTGAGAGTTCTCCATAATGTTCTCAAAGGCGTGTGAAGTCTGCCAATCCGCACATGGCCAGCGTGGTGGACTATGGCCAAACCCTTCTCATATTGAGAGGAGACCCGTGCTCTGTAGTGAGCCGGTAATGGGTTGATCATGATGATGATGATGATACGTAGTTAAAAATGACTCCTTTTGAAAGACGAAAATCAGTTTGGCTGTGCTGTAATTAAGTATCTATATGTTGCTTGTAGTGGTTTGGTTTTGAAAATTTATTGTGCTGCAAATTGTACAATACACTGTACCGTACTACTTATTTCTAGAATTTGTTGAAGGAATAAGATAAACTGTTTTTTTTGTCCACTACAAGTTAGCCCTTGACTGCATTCTCACCTGATGATGCAGTTTAAGATGGTAGCGGGCTAACCTGTTAGGTTTATGGTAAACCCATACTCCTAATTGGTTTGTACGCGACATTGTGCCGGAACGCTAAATCGCTTGGCGACACGTTTTTGTCGGTAGGGTGGTAACTAGCCGCGGCCGAAGCCTCCCACCAGACCAGATTCAAGCCAGGAATCGAACCCAGAACCTCCAACTTTATAAGAAAAGGTTGTCAAAGCATAACTAAGTAAATAACTTCTTGTCGCCAAGTAAGGAGTAATCTTAGGCCAGGACGTGAAATTATTCTGAAAGCCTAAGAGTGAATAATGAGAAACAAGTGTGGGCTTTGCCCTTAATGCGTTCAAGATAAAGATTGTAATGGAAGAAACTTGTGCGTTCGAAACGATTGATGCATTAAACGAACATGCGAAAGCAATTTTCATTCGCCCATTGAAAAAATCTTATAGTTAATTAAAGCTAAAAGGTTGTAATGGTTGATGAGAGTGGAATGAATTTTTGTACTTTAAGATATAAAACAGTTTTGTTGATGTGTTTTAATTTAATTTATTTTTCTAAAAGACATCTCTATACTAATGAACACTCTAGGGCTGGTGAGAATGTCAAATAAGATAATGATTTTGGGATAGGTCATAAATTTGAAACTTAGAAACGCTTAATATCAGGACTATATAAATTTGGGGACTATAAAGACGACAGCGACCGAAATGATAAGTAAAATGTAGCAAAAACGAGTTTAACCAAACCATAAATCATGAAAAAGAAAGAACAAAATAGCTACCTGTAACTCAATTTAAATTGCAAAGAAAATAAACTATCAATTAAAAATTTAACAATGGCTAAGGATGTTGACATTAATGTTTTCTTCTAGAATGGTAATGGTACAAAGCAATTGAGTTTTAAGTGAAAGATTGCAGAGATTTTTGTCTATCCAGGGTAGACAAAAACGTCGTTATTGTTGGTACGTTGAAGTAATAACGACCTTATTATAGACATTTTAAGAAAATATATATAATGATTGAAATATTTTGCACTAACCTTAAGTAAAACTATAAAACTAATACCCAAACAGTGTAAATAACCCAGGATATATGCATGGGCCATGAAAGACCAGTACAGAAAGCATTCAATCAAGCATTCTTTGAATTTTAGTTTAGTTACCAAAAAATACGCGTTTTGGATTAAAATTTCATGATTTCCCAGCCATATATATGTTTTTTGATTTTATAAGTACTTACTTATCTGTCGTGCGTTTATCTTTTGTACCACTACACTGCCATTCTTTTTCAAACACGCTGTCTGTATGTCCATCAATCGTTGACAGAGGTAATTAGACTTTTGTAGACCGCAAAGCCTTATGCCTTATTTCAATCTTTGTTCCCTCAGCAATGAAGAAAAGATAATGGTGGTTGATTCAAACATTAATCATCTTATAACTGTTAAGTCTGAGACGAGTCGCCGCTAAGTATCTTTTTCATTCCTTCAGCTCGCTTAACTGTTCCTTGGTTATAAAAGGTAATTTATTGTGGATTTATTATACCCCTCATTATTGTTTTTTATTTCTTTATTTTTTACATCTTCAATGTGTATTTATTTAATGTTTTGTTTGCGAATGTTAGTATTGCTATTTTCTTCATTTTGACAAGAATTGCATGTTTGCCAGACATGATCTGACTAGTTTATATTTCATATTGTACGTTAATGTTTACCTATTGAATTTTAAAGTTTTTAATAATTTAACCTTAACCGTAACGGTTAAATTCGGGTTTATTTCCGGTATAATATTTAAGTTATTGATCCGGTATTACAGTTACATTTATTATTAACTTGTACAAGTCTACTAAAGTATTCATATATTGTTAGAACTACTTTTTTTTCTATGTTACATTGATTTCTTTGAATTGATTTCTATCACTGAATGCAAAATACTTTGAAAGGCAGTAATAATATTTTCTGCAGCAGAGATTTTACGTTGATTCACCATTTTGCTTGGATAGAATGCATCCTATTTTCAAAGCTCGATTCTCCTCCATCTTCTGTAAAGAATTAGATCGTGCTTGACGACCTCCGTTGGGCTGCAGTATTATACAGTGGTAGGTTTCTTTGGTGTCGGGATTAGCCGGCAAAGTATCATTGGCTTCTCTAGCGCTGCAAAAGTTAATGGGCGGTAATCACTGAACATCACGTGGCAAATGAACAATCTTGTTATCAGCGATACTATTTTTGCACAAGTGTACAAACTCTTTACTATCATTCAAATATATATGTATACACATGATAGGTTATCCCTGCGTTCATACATCGAAGTATGGACCAGATCAAAGGCGTGTCAGACGGATGCGGCAATAGAGAGGGCATCCGCAATTACGCTATGATTCGAGGCCCCCATTATGGAGTACGAGTTGGAGCGAAATGTCACCTTGCCCCTCTTTTTTGATACAAAAGATTTATACAACGTGAAGGTAGGTCAATAGTTCGCGTTCTATTAATGCAGACGTGAAGTGGCCAAACTTTTATGGCGTATCAATATGGAAATGTTTAACGAGTCTGATCTTACACCACTTCAAGATGAAAGGAATTTGGTTTAAATAAAAAACCAATCAGTTAAAATCCAGGCGACTATTTTCACATTCGGCTTTAAAGTATACTAATATTATTAAGTTACTTGAAAATTTGTTGCCGATATACCCCAAATCTTCAGAGACGTTTTTGATTACTCTTTCACTATGCCATATGCTTTATTGTTATGAAAAAAAAAAGATTATTAGCCTTTAAATAAATGCACTGTCTTAAAAGTATTTGTACTTAAGTACTATGTGCTAAGGTCACTTTAAAAAAAGGTCACGGTTCCATAAATATAGGGACTTAAACACCTTACTGGAATATTTTGGAACATTCCAGAAACGTGTCGAAAATTTGTTAATGTGTCTGTATGGAGGGTGAGCACCCTCACGTATCAACTTCACGGAGAATTGAACGCACACATGCGCCTACAATTGACGATCTTCCTTTATAACGAAGAATAAATAATTACTTATTGCTATAAGTTATCATTAAATAATTAGAAAGATTGAGGATGATTAAGGAATTATGACCGATGAACAAAATATTGTAACATGCGCATGCGCAACATACTTCAGATTAGTACAGATAGAGTTTCTAGACACGTTTTGTATCGTCTAGCGCCACCCACTCGCCGGTGTCATTTGACAGCAGAGGTTGTCGTAAATTAGCATAAATTAAAACTGAACGGTACATCTCTTATGATGGCTGTATTATCTATGATCTGACCGTTTTTCGGATACCGTTCAACCGGAAATGCGATCTAAGATACGGGCCACAAACTATCTACTATTTGATAAATTTGAATTACTTCTATATTGCTCTGTTTCTGAGAAAACCATAATTTTTCAATTGTAAATCGAAAAGACCTGTGTACTTAAGTTTTGACGACCTCCGTAGCGTAGTGTGCGCGCTCTCGCATTACAAAGTTGGAGGTCCTGGGTTCGATTCCCGGCTCAAATCTGGTCTGGTGGGAGGCTTTGGCCGTGGCTAGTTACCTCCCTACCGACAAATTTATTTGTAATGCCATATTTATTTGTAAGGCCCATAGATACCCACTTGGCTCACTAGATTTTTATTAAAAATTTAGCCCCTTCTTGCTCGACCGACCCGACAAAGGTTGCAACCATCTTGCAAATCCACTTTATAAGACACCGATACGCAATTAAAATTCCACCGAAATCGATATCCATCGTACTGTCATATATTGTGTTTGGCGTAAAATCGCTAATAGTTGGCCGAGTCAATTTGTTTTAATTGATTTGTGTTTTTTACCGCTTCTACGATGGTGATCACGCGATTAAGTCGGCACATCTTTACGGATACAGTGGCTATTTTATTTTGTAAATATGCTAGGAAAACTGTGTCAACGCGATGGACTTCTAACCGGCTTGTCTAGGGTCCAATAGATTGCGGTCGAGTGCACAAGTGTTCCCGTGACCCAGCCACCAGGCGACGCGAAGGAGCATCGCTGGGTTTTAGTGGGTATTCTGGTCGCCAGTCTGGCCGCCGGGGAGTCCCACATACCCCGTCCCCGGAGGGGATGCGTAAACGCATTTCCCAGCGTCCAATAGATGGAAAGTTTTCCGCGGACGTGGTAGAAAAATAATGTCATTTGTTTGTAATACATACGTTGCGGTTAATCGAGCAGACGAAATCTCTTGATGTTAAGTGACCAATGCATTGTCAGTTAAAACCATCCTCCTCCTAATCATTTTTTAACCGAAACCGAGTAGGGTGGTAACTAGCCACGGCCAAAGCCTTCCAACAGACCTGAATCGTGCCGGGGATCGAATAATGGATTTGAATACTACAGCGCACGCACTACGCCATGTAGGTCGTCAAAATTACACTTGAAACTTTGATTAATAATATGAAGACACTATGACTTTTTCGAATAAATAAATAAATTTACCCTCCCACCACTCTCCCCCACTTAAATAAAACCCATAAAATAACAGTATCTTAAAAGACATGACCAGTAGAGAAATTAAGACCGACATCAAACTGGCTCAAAAATTATTGCAACCGAATATCTAACTTATTTGACAAAAAATATTTTTTTTTGTTGTTTTTCTTCGTTAATTTTATCTGTGAAGATTGTTATTTGTCCATCGCAAGTTATTGTTTGATAGATAAAGGGAAGACCTCACCTGTAACACAGTTTAAACTATCGCAAGATTAGGGTTTCACACTGGAATGTAAATTGTGGTTTTGATAAATAAAGATTTATTATTATATTATTATATATCCATGGACAGCTAAGCGCACAAACGCGTCCATCCTGACACAGCTAGGAATAAAAACGCGACTTTCCTCCATATGTTACCAACGCCTGCTCTCCTATTTCGGACACGTCATGCGGCGGGGGAGCGATAACCTGGAAAAGCTTATTGTGACAGGCAATACAGACGGCAAAAGATCGAGAGGCCGCTCACCAACCAGATGGACCGACCAGCTGAGGGAGTCCACTAAGTGCAAATTTCACACAATAGCGAGACTAGCCTCCGATAGAAGCCGGTGGAAACAAATAATGCGCACGAGGTTTCAAGGACACCACCAGGACCACGATCTTCAGTAATGAAGAAACGACTGGAGAGAGAGATTATTATTATATAAAACTTAGCAAAGACTACGTAAGAATACGCGATCCAAGTAGTTAGTGCGCCAAGACTAGTTGTTCAAGAGATTTGAGATTTGTTCAAGTTATCAGTATGCTAATCAGGCGGATGTGATCGTATTGACTTCTCACGAGTCATTTCGCGGAAGCGTGGTTTGTGGGCGATTTTTTTTTTAATTTTTGTTTTTGCTCTTATCACTGGACTGTTCCCACGGCTGTTGGCTGTTATCAGTGCTATATTGGGTTGCGGTTTTGGCCTAAAAGCTGGAAGTAAATATATTATTAATAGGTATTTTTAACTTATTGTTATTTTCCAGATTGTTCTTGTTTCCTAAAACATTCACAAACAATGTTATCTGTTATGTGTTATCCTGAATTAATGAAAACATCATAACGATGAATACAATACTCGCATATATGCACAATAATACCATAATCTTCGACTGACATTCCTATTTTGACTTCAGACATTACCAGTGATACTAGTTTTTTTTTTTATACACTACAAGTTAGCCCTTTGACGGCTATCTCACCTGGTGGTAAGTGATGATGCACTCTAGGATGGTAGCGGGCTATCCTGTTAGGGGTATGTTAAATCCATCCTCCTCATTGGTTTGAACGCTGAATCGCTTGGCGACACGTCTTTGTCGGTAGGCTGGTAACTCACTTGATGGTAAGTGATGATGCAGTCTAGGATGGTAGCGGGCTAACCTGTTAGGGGTATAGTAAACCTACACTCCTAATTGGTTTCTACGCGACATCGTGCCGGAAAGCTTTAGCGTTGGCACGTCTTTGTCAGTTGGGTGGTTACTAGCCACAGCCGAAGCCCACCAGACCAGACTCGAGCCGGGAATCGAACCCAGGACCTCCATTATAATGCGACAGCGCGCGCACTGCGTCACGGGGGTTGTCATACTAGCTACTAATAACGTAATAAAATAGTTTAAAAAACTAAAAAAACACGCTACTGCACGCATGCGTAGTTCGCGCACTAGCTCTGTCTCTCTTACTCGCATGCAAAGGATGCGGAAAGAAATTAATTAATCCTGGCGAATCTAATTAGGATAATCGGATATTTTGATCGGATTATTGCATTGTCATCGACCTTTGACAGGTGTGCAAAGTTTGAATCAAATCTGATCGTTCAAAGTAGGGCAAAATCAAGCTCAAAGGAGTCGGTTACAAACAAACAAACAAACAAACAAACAAACATACATACATACAGGTGAAGCTAATAAAAGCGTGTTAAAAAGGGGCAGTTTTTTCCAAATCGCAGATCGACGCTTCAATTTTATTTATTTGCATAGTCTTTCCTGTTATCACTTCAGCTTTCCCACGGCTAGTTAGCTGATATCTGCTAGCTAATGAGTGTTTTGTGGGTCAGCAACATTGACCAAGCTCGCGGAGTTAACATCTCATATTGTTTTGTTTCGTTTGATTCATTGTAACTCGACGCCGTCGGTTTTGTGCTTACTATCTAAGGTTTGAGATGTGACGCTTTTAGGAATAACTTAGAATAACTTGCGTGATGGTCCATCCACTGGTTCCAACTGTCTTTTGTTGTTTAAAATATAAACCAAGTATTATAAAAATCATATTACGATATTAAGGATTACATAAAGCTTGGGTGTGTATTGCTCTATCTCCATAGGTACTATAATTTATAATTGATTTTGTGAGATGGTGATAACAAAAAAAATACCCGGCTAAGTTTGTTGTAGGGTTTTTAGTGGGGTCTTAGACCAGGGCGCGTTTGGAACCCTCACAGCTTTAGTTTTAAGTCTACGAATGTAGTTATCGTCATTAAATCACTACTATGTAAATTATTGACGCGTCAAAAGTGCCCTTAAAAGGACTATTTGAATGAAGATTATTTGAGTTTGAATTTGAATTTATACTGAATTTTAGAAAACATCCATACACTCTAATATCTCCTTACTGTTGCTAACGACCTCTTCGTCTTTTCTTATACGAATCCCGCGGAAACCGTTCCGATACAAAAAAGTATTCTATATCCGTCCATTTGTAAGGATGCAAACTATCTCGATAACATCGCCAAGATCGCCTTAGCTGCGAAGCCTTGCGAAGGAAGTAAAGGCTTTTTTCGAATCCGACGCGAACGTTTTCGATTAAACAGTAGCATATGCGATGGAAGCTGTGATAGCTTGGTGCTTAGTGGTTAGGACGTCCGCTTCCTAATCGGGGTTCGAACCCGGGCACGCACCTCTATCTTTTCGGAGTAATGTGCGTTTTAAGCAATTAAAATATCACTTGCTTCACCGGTGAAGGAAACCTGCACGCCTGAGAGTTCTCCCTAATGTTCTCGAAGGCGTGTAAAGTCTGCCAATCCGCACATGGCCAGCGCGGTGGACTATGGTCAAACCCTTCTCATATTGAGAGGAGACCCGTGCTCCCGTGCTCTGTAGTGAGCCGATAATCGGTTGATCATGATGATGCTGATTATGATATGAAATGGTTAGATTCGAACCCATACGGGGCACTTATTCATATGCTTGCAGGAAAGCCCGACACACACTGAGAGTCAAGTGTATCGTGGATCATGTGTCATTATGTTGAAGGAATTGGTTGGGCATATTCCAAAGAAAAATCACGTGAGCTCATTCGTGTATGATTGAGGGCATACAATATAGAGATAAGAGAGAAAAAGAGAGAAAAACAGTGCAGTTGTAGTTGTAAAAGTGTCGGCCCGAATTATTGAATGCCTGATTTTATGGGATAACATTTCAGTGTGCCGTCTTTGTTGAGTAACTTATTACTCGAAGAAATAAACACTCAGTGATAAATCGATAATATCCTGTGACTGATTTATATTGGGAAACAGACGTAGTAGCGCGAAAGAACACTGCAGTTGGCAGTGAGATGTTATTATTTCTAGAGTCCAATGCATAGCGCTAGTGTTTCAATCCGACTTTAGAGAAAGATATAAGCATGATTGAATACTAGCTTATGCTTGAATTTCTAGGTCTCCAAGACAAGGCAACAAAATTATAGTAAGGTAAGATAGGAATGTCATATATATTTTATGATATAAAAGTCCTTAATGATAAAGACCTTAAAAAAATGAAAAAAAAAATGTTCTCTTTCTTTTAATACTCCACACTCAGTACAGGCTTTAACGATTAGTTAGTTTAGCACTATTTAAAAAACGTGTGAGCCTGTAAGTGTCTGAGCATTTTTGTGCTGTACCTCAGTCCAAGGCCACTGAATCGATTCAGCACAGTCGTACGGTATGTACACTCCAGCGGTAAAATCTCACTGACGGTAAATATCGTTAATAATAATAACAAATCGATGGTTTATTAAATCATAAAGTTGTTGCCATTTCCAAGTTAAAAAAACCTATAACCACGGATTTATATCACTTGTATCAACGTTATTAGGAATCGTCAACTTATAAGAAATCGGCCCGAGCATTAATTTCATGTCAATTTAACGAAAACCGGCAAACAGATACTGGCATCCCTATTACGAGATCACACACATCTCGAACGTCGGCAGCTGTCGAGTTCCGCAACACTATCGAGACAGAGTCATATTATTGGACGTTTTTTATCTCTAAAACAATACCCTTTATAAAAGATATTAAACCTAATTTAATATGAATCTATGCACTATCAATAGTTATATAAATATATATATGTTAAAAGTTACTTGTATTTATTTAAGCATTTATAACTAAATAAGTCCAACTTTACTTGCAAGTTATTTGCAACTAGATTATGTAGTATTTTTGTAGTATTTTAAACTCCATATCCTCATCATAGTCCAATGAAATCAACACTGCCCTCTTAAAATAAAAAGACCCAGTGATGACATATCATATATAGTATTGTCAACATTAAGAGTTTCATGGATAAATGACAATTCACAGCTAACAAGACGCGTTGAATCCTATCTTATCTTCTCTCTTAAATAAGTAGCAGAGAACAAACTAATATGACCAAGATCGACGCCATAAAATCAAAACACAAAATCAAAATAGCTTTCTTCATGTAAAATTATTACAGACACCTATGAATAATATATTTATCATCAACTGAAAACTAAAGCTAAAAGAGGGTACCAATCGCGGGCCGGTCTAGAAAGAAGCAAACAACAAACTCCAACAAGTCAGATGAATGTTCCGATACTCGGAAAACATCGTCGATGCGTGTCTTGTGCTAAGGGCACAGTGCATTTATACCTTAAGGTCGGTGACAGCTGGCGACAAAAACAATAGCAGGCTGTATAAGGGAAAGCAACTTCGCCCGGTTTTTATCCCAGACTTTGTATGGTGTTGCAACGTCGGGTACTTGCGAAAAAACCGACTCGCGAAAGTCATTTGCTTTCGTTTAGGAACGCGCACTTAAATCGATATGTAATCGGTTTTTTTGCTAATTGTAAATCGATACGGCGGCTGCAATTGAAAAATTTTCGATGGTAAACACACAATTTGGATTCTATTCGATCTTGTTGTGAATCTAATGGGCGTCTGATTGGAATCTTGTTAATTGTTTGGCATCTATTTAATTTGCTCTTATTCACTAATTTGCCTGAAGCATTTGAAAAATGTTTTCGCATAGCGTCTTCCACTGTCCGGACTTTATCGACGAGGTTTTTATTAAAATATCCGCAGATTCTTGCTTCAAGATCGGTCCTGCGTATAAATTGCTCATTAAATGTATTCATGGTATTGCAAGAGTTTTCAGTGTTGATTTTTTTGTGGGTACATTCTAATGTCATTCTAAATCACCACAGTTAGGAACGTGAAAATAAACAGGTGTTTTATGATCAAAATTTACGTCTGCAATTGTATTGCTTTCATCTTTTATAATTTTCTTATAAGGCTTATTTGTTTATGTTATAGCGTATTTGTCTTGTTTGTTATATTTAAATAGATAAATAAAGTGGTGAAGCAGAAGTCACCGCTGAAATATTTTCTACCCAGGTAGAAGGTTATTACGTCACTGAAATAATAGCAACCATAACAATTGATAACAACAGAAATAAGATAATTAGTTCAATTATTAGAGCTTCTTAAGTTTAATCACTTATTGATACAGCTACGAGGTCATAAAAAGCTTTGATCCAACTTATTCTACTTTACTAATTACTTCTTGTGTCGTCATGCTTTAAAGACGTACAAATCTGCAAACAACTTTCGAATTTAAAAATTATGGTGATTCTGATTAAACCGATTGTGCAATGGCTTCAGCCAGTTCTTTTGCGATAGAACCTTAATCATCATGATCAACCCATTACTGGCTCACTACAGAGCACGGGTCTCCTCTCAATATGAAAAGGGTTTGGCCATAGTCCACCACGCTGGCCATGTGCGGATTGGCAGACTTCACACGCCTTTGAGAACATTATGGAGAACTCTCAGGCGTGCAGGTTTCCTCACGATGTTTTCCTTCACCGTTGAAGCAAGTGATATTTTAATTGCTTAAAAACGCACATAACTCCGAAAAGTTAGAGGTGCGTGCCCGGATTCGAACTGCCGACCTCTGATTAAGAGGCTGACGCCCTAACCACTAGACTATCACAGCTTCTAACAGAACCTTAATATCAGGATGTAAATATATATGTAAAAAATATGTTACTTGTAAAGCATTGATATAATTTGACAAACATTCATGAGAAAGTCTAATAAAGGATATTTCGCCACAAGTTTGCATTGCTCTTAAAAAATACTGGATAAATGTCGAAAGCTTCCAAATATTTGATCAGATAATTCAGTTTTGATAGCGTCGCGTAGATTTCTTAAAATTTTCGGCATACTTATTTCAGATAACATGTTTGATAAACTTTTTTCTCGTTTTAAGAGTGAGTATGTTGGTTGACAATAATCAATCTAACGCAAACTCTTCAGTAGCGCTGTCCCTTTCTAACTCTTACCTGTCAATAAGGATGGCAATACTACATTCAATCTGCTATTTGAAGTTAGGATAAGATTGATTATTAATCTGTGGGGACATCCTAAATCCTACATTTGATGGATAACTAATTTGATCTTTAAGATGGTTAGTCTATGACAATGGGTTTTAATAATTAAGCATGCACGAAATTACATTTGTTTTCTTATAAGTTACTATTGAACCTAATTGCATATTAATAATAATATTTTGATATAACATAAAACAAAAAAAAACTTTTAGTGGAATAAATATATATATATATATATATATGTATTTACTATGGATGAATTTACGCGCGTGCTGTAAACGCGATTTATCTGCCGTGGTAAACGCGCTGTCTGAGCTGGCCCTTACGTTGTAAATCTTTGACAATCTGAACATATCGGACGTTTTACGTTCTCCAAGCACAAAGGTTTCTTAACAACGATATTTTATAATAATAAAGTATAGGTGGTATAAAATTTGAATAGTTAAAAAGGCAACGGACACCGTTTCGACAACGACACCGCAACAAATAATACCGTTACGGAATACCTGCGTCCAATCTTATCATTTCGTAAACAAACTTGTCAGATCGGGACGGACGGACGCACGTGCGTGGGAAAGAATATTTTGGACAAATGTAAACATAACAAGTTTATTGACTTTCACGAGTTTTTATACGATATAAAAATCATAATTTAACGATCTTTCGGTAAAGTGGGTAAGGTAAGAAGATTAAGTTAAGATATCAATGAAGAATCCTTTTAAAAACACAACTTTCATGTAAATAATACGTATCGAAGTCACCACTAGGCCCACCTTGTATTTCGTGGTTTAGGCCTTCAAGAATCAATGCTAATAATTCCCTTTTTATTTCAGGTTTCGTCTCGTGCTCTCCGTCACCCTGCAAGAATAGCGGGACCTGTCTCTCCACCACGCGGGGGGAATATTCTTGCAAGTAAGTTGCATGACTCTTACTTACTCTCTTGTCTCTCTTAACTCTTATTTACTCTCTTAACCAGACGATAAATTGGTAATATTTATATTCTAGATATTGGATTCTTAAATCTACAAACAGTTTTTAAAGTTGTGTGCAGGTCAGAAACTGTTGGGAGTTTATTATCATTTTCATTTTTATGATTGGTATTATATACTATATTGCGAAGCTGTGATAGACTGTGATAGACTGGTTAAGACGTCCGTCTAATAAGAGGTCGTGGGCTCGATCCCTCTGACTTATCGGAATTAAGTGCGTTTTTAAGCAATTTAAATATCGCTTGCTTCGACGGTGAAGGAAAACATCATGAGGAAACCTGCATGCCTGAGTTCTCCATAACTTTCTCAAAGGCGTGTGAATTCTGCCAATTTATACATTTTTAATTCTTATCTTATCTTAAGCCGAAAAATCCTTCCATCAAGTTTCGTCCATGTTATGTAGAATAGTGTACAAATAATACATATAAAAATTCTAGCTCCAAAGCCCATTATATCTTTGGTCGCTAATAAAAAATAATAATATCAGAAATGTGGTCTAACAAAATAGCGCGCCCTTTTGCGTTTCGACAGATGTACGCACGGACCCTCGGTCGAGGGTCTTAATTGCTTAAAAAACGAATTTTGGCGCATTGTCGTTAATACAGTTCACTTGTGGTAGAGTTCGTCTAAGCCGAAATGACGCGCCCCACCTCTGCATTTACTCACACAAGCCCAACTCAAATATGAACGCAATACATATAAACATGGTATTATAATTGGTCGCTCAGTTGTCGGTTAGGTTTCAACGTAGGAGCACGCATCATTCGATCGCAAAAGTACCGTCAGCATGTCAACAAAAAAACATCTTCGTAGCCAGGGAAAAGAAATTATTGCCAAAGTATACCACCGAATGAAATATGAAGCAGAAAATGGAGTCGAAAAACTAAGTGATGCTAGGTGGCGAACTGCCCGAGCTGTCGGTGTTAGTGAATCCACGATTACGCGAATTTTAAAAGAAGAAAATCAAGCTAGTACGTCAGGCGATGTAACGCAGAATTTTTTTAAATCTCCCTCAAAACCAAAAAGAGCGCGTCCCAAGTCCAGGCTGGAAGATTTTGATATGGGTGTGCTTCGAAGAACGATAGCTTCATTCCATACAGAATTCAATGAAGTACCAACACTAAGAAAGCTCAAACAGGTATTGGTGGACAGAATTGGTTTTACTGGCTGTATAGAAACTCTGCGCACTATTTTAAAAGAATCTGGCTACGAGTGGTCAAAAATAGATGATAACCGTAAAGCTCTAGTCGAAAAGCACGATATACAAATGCTGAGGTTCCAGTATTTGAGACGATTAAAAAAATACCGTGATGAGGGCCGATATATCGTTTTTACTGATGAAAGTTACGTTCACACGACACATATTCAAAACAAGTGCTGGAAACTAGCAAAAGAAGTATCACAAGTGCAAAAAAAAATATCTAAAGGTATGCGGGTCATTATTGTTCACGCTGGTGGGTCTGAAGGGTTTATTCCAAATTCTAGCTTAGTGTATAAAGCAAACTCAACAACGGGAGATTATCACGATAACATGAATTTAAATAATTATAAAAAGTGGCTTAGCACACAATTGCTACCGAACCTCCCAGAAAACTCTGTCATCGTTGTGGATAACGCTTCTTACCACAATGCTTTAATAGAAAAAGCTCCTAACTCAAACGGAAACAAAAATGACATGCAAACATGGCTTGCTGAAAAAAATATACCTTTTGACGAAACGATGAAAAAAATAGAGTTGTACGATTTAATTTTAAAAAACAAAGACAGATTTAAAAGATTTGCTATCGATGAACTGATTCAATCAAAAGGATTTGAAATTCTACGATTACCCCCTTACCACCCGGAACTCAATCCCATTGAAAAAATATGGGGAATATTAAAAAACTACGTGGCTAGCAAAAACATTGCACAAAATTTAACATCCATTATGGCACTGATAAATGAACGACTCGAAATGATTGACCGTACAATGTGGGCGAACACATGTCGGCATGTCGAAGACACAGAAAAACAATATTTAAAATACTTTGATATGGATAAAGAATTTATTATTAATGTTAATGACTCTGATTCAGACGAAAACGATTTGGCTGAGATGAGTGAATAGTAATGCTTTTTAGAACATAGTTTATAAAGATAATATTTTTACTTAACCGATTTAAAAATTAATATTTTATTATACCTATACTAAAAGTCATATATAACATAACAATTACGCAGGGAGGTCCAAAAGTTCGTGGAATGGAGGGGATGGACTGGGGATAGGTGCGCTCGCTTAGTGTCATACTAATTAGAGACTATTACCCATTGGTATATAAATTGAGTTTCAGCCTTATTGCGTCATTCATTAATGGCTCATTTTGAGGCAAAAGATAAAAAATATTTTTACGATGGTTTAGAAAAATTAATTCATAGATCTAATAAATGTATTCAGCTTTATTTATGTATTTTTATGTAACACTTTAATTACCATGTAACCTATTAAAGTGTTACATAAAAATACATAAATAAATTATTTTTCAAGTATTTTTTTTTTGTGAACTATACTTGCTAAGAAACGTTATTCTCGGATTTGTTGTCCAACTAGTTTAGTTAATATTAAACGCGCGAGAGGAGAGGACGTATTGTTTCATACAATGGGACGGCGTTGCTCAATAGAGCGAGCGTTATCGGATTTATTACCCAACTAGTCAACCGTCTTGTGCACTCAGAGATCGTAGTTTACTGATAAATCGACGCTCCCACACAGATGAAGTGTTGTTGTTTTATTTGCACTCACACATTTAAATACACTAATTAAGTAGTGGGGCGCGTCATTTCAGTTTAGACAATCTCTACCGCTATAATTCATACAAATAAAGAAAAATAACGTAAACTATTTTATTATAGTGTTATAATAGATAAATAGCATTTAAGTTATAACTTCAATGGATTACTAAACCGACGGCCTTGAAATAATTACAGGATAATCTGTAAAGTATCTGTTTTCTAACAAAAAAGAATGAATTAAATCGGAGTACGCGTTAATGAATTACAACCAAATACACATTTTGACTTTCATCCCCTCTCCCAAGGGAACCGTGCTGAATTCCGGGATGAAAACTATCCTATATGTTGAACCCGAGTATCAGCTACTCTTATACCAAATTTCATTCAAATCCATCCAGTAGTTTCGGCGTGAAGCGCGGCCTGCAAAAAAATGTTTTGGGCTCAGTATCGATAGTAAAGCATCCTCCAATTAAAATATTCAAAATATATTTAATGTACAGAATTCGTCCTGTTATTTTATTATATTATAGACTAAAGGCACAGAACAACAAAGGCATTGATTGCCTTCATAAGCTCTACATGTGCGGTTAGAATTAATGTCGTTACTGGTTCACACTCTCTGTGCTTTGAATCACCATATACGTCGCCCATTATCGCCCAAACTTACCATGACCCCTACCACTGTGGATGTGGTGTATAAGGAGAGTTGAATAAATACATTCGCGAATGGGATAGTTTGAACCTATATGGCTCGCACTTTGCGTTCGAGTTCTCCTTCGTATATAATAAAACACCAAACAAAGTCGAAGCTAACCTCGAGTTTTGAGAAAATTTTTCGTATATTTGTAATATGTCTAATTTCGATAATAGTCAGTCTTTTTTTTTATCCACTACAAGTTAGCCCTTGACGGCTATCTCACCTGGTAGTAAGTGATGATGCTGCCTAGGATGGTAGCGGGCTAACCTGTTAGGAGTATGGTAAACCTACGCTCCTAATTGGTTTCTACGCGACATCGTGCCGGAACGCTAAAATCGCTTGGCGACACGTCTTTGTCGGTAGGGTGGTAACTAGCCACGGCCGAAGCCTCCCACTAGACCAGACTCGAGCCGGGAATCGAATCCAGGACCTCCAACTTTATAATGCGACAGCGCACGCACTGCGCCACGGAGGTCGTCAAAGTCGTGGGTTTACTATACCCCTTACAGATTACCCCGCTACCATCTTAGACTGCATCATCATTTACACCAGATGAGATAGCCGTCAAGGGTTAACTTGTAGTAAATAAAAACCCAGCTTTTTTATTTTAAATCGATTTGGAACCACCGAAATGTAAGTGAAATCCACAGGTACGGCCCGCGGGCATATAAGGCAGTCTTTGTTTCCATGATTGCGGCTCATTAAAATCGCTCGCCCTTTATGGTGCGGTCGCCGGTATCATCTGATAATGAGGTGAGACGTTTGTTACGCCCTGAGCTCGCCTCCGATGCCGGACGTTTATACAACCAATAATAATGAAATAAAAAAGTTTGTGAGCGGGAAAACGTCATCAGAAACGCAGTTTTTTTTTTCGGACTGTCTATTAGCTGTACAAGCCCTATTGGTGGCCACAGCGTAACCGGGCTGTTTAGCGAGCAAATTTCAAATTCAAATTCAAAATAATCTTTATTCAAATAGTAGTTAAAAAGGCACTTTTGACGCGTCAAAAGCTTGAAAGAAGCTTTGAGCTTTGGAAAGAAGCTCTGCCAGAAGAAATTTTGAGCCCTAGGGCTCGAAGAAACTAAGGGAACGACTGCCTAAGGGCGCCTCCTTTGAGGCCGGACCTCGGCTTAGGCGACGTTTGGGATAACGGGGGGGTTGGACGGTGAATGAGAAACGCAGTTCTGCACCTACTCTAGTATGATTAGATAGTTGCGTTTAAGCAACGCACGACTTTTAAATTCAAGCCCTGAAAATCCTACATATATTTGCATAAGTGCAACGTTTTTATAAAACGAAAGCTTATAGAAAAATCATATTACGATATTAACGATTTTATATAAACTATAAAAACGCTTTGGTGTGAATTGCTCTTTCTCCATCGATACTATTAAAAAAAACCCGGCTAAGTTTGTTTTGGGTTTCTTCTTAGACCTGGGCGCAATTTGAACCCTCTTAGCTTTAATTTTATATTGCTGGGTATAGTTATCACCATCACTAATAGAAATAATGAAAAATGTGATATATATGAACGATTAATAGATGCCTGTAATAGGTTTATATGAATAAAGCTATATATATAATATATGCCCCCCATATAACAATATAATATAAACACGGTAATAATTTCGTGCATAAAATATAATAATAAAAAATTAAAAAATTAAAACTAGATGCTGGTCACGACGTATTAGAACTTGCTAACCAAAGACCTAAAAGGTAATTAAGGAACATAAAACAATTTGCAGGCGTGTCGAAATTCATACATAACCATGATTTATATGTAAAAACATAGTGGCCTAGTTGTGAAAAGCAATAAAAGTGATGAAGTATGTGTTGTAACTGGAAGAGACGATACTGATTGTATCGAGATCTACGTTAAGTTTTATATTTACATTGTTTTAGAATTACGATGGCGTTTTTGCGCGATTTCTCGATCCTCAAAAAAGTATTCGACAAAGCGTTAAATATTATTTTATAATATAGTACAAAAAGAACTGAATGCACCCAAACGTTTTGGTGCTTCTTTTGGCATTAGAGGTACCAAATGACTAAATCCTAGTCGCTATAAAATAAACTTTAAAAGTCATGATACAATAAATACAAAGAAATTACGACGTATAATACTTTAGAAACGACCCGGACGCGGTTTCGCCTGTCCAAGATTCAAAAGATATAGAAGTTTTGAGATAAGATAGTAAATCTGTAGATAATGACAGTGAGATGTCTGGCGATGCGTCTAGTGTCAGTGAACCAGCTAATGGGAGTGGGCGGGCGTCCTAGATCCCTGATGCTATGAACTCACGAAATAACGCCCATTGCTTTGGTTTAGCTTTTTAGAATGAGGTCTTGGATATAACTTTTTTGAATGTGTTGTTTGCATATGACGTTTTAATTGAAGCAATTTTAATTGATTCAATCTAACTGGACTAATTTATTGCATATTTAATATCTAGTCCTAGAACTGAAGAAATATTTTTCAAATTCCAATCTTTCACACTTTATTTAACAGATTGAGATTTTATACATTTCTTCTGATTTGAGATGCCAATCAATTTATAAAAAAGATACTAAAGAAAGGTCTTTCATCCAAGTAGATTCTAAATTCTAAGATTAAGTAAGCACCAATTTACTTAATTGCTTGCGTACTGAAATGAATATAAAATAATTGAATCTTGGTCGGGGCTAAGTATCTGTCTTATTATCAACATTAGAACCCGATATGGCCTCTTGTAGAAGGTAAAAAAGCACCTTATAATGCGTCATTATCTCAAAATCTACGATGATAGGGTTACGATCGCTTTAATCGCATATTTCTTTACCAATATCCATTGGTAAGTGCTCTCTAAATGGTTATGAGGCGCCATTATAGCTGTTTAGTGACTATTCAGATCAATTCCCCGTTATTACGTGTTTGGTTTGTTCAATTGTTTTTTATGGATGACAGGCTTTCAGTTGGACCGCAGCTTCGAGAACGTGTCAACATTAAAAACGCCTTTATCAGTATTAGACGCCGACATTCCCTATAACCTAATTTGACGACCTCCGTGGCGCAGTGCGCGCGCTGTCTCTTTACATTATTGGAGGTCCTGGGTTGGCTGGCGGCTCGAGTCTGGTCTGGTGGGAGCCTGCGGCCGTGGCTAGTTACCACCCTACCGACAAAGACGTTTCGCCTAGCGATTTAGCGTTCCGGCACGATGTCGTGTAGTAACAAATTAGCAGTATGGGTTTTCCATACCCCTAACAGGTTAGCCCGCTACCATCTTGACTGCATCATCACTTACCATCAGGTGAGATTGCCGTCAAGGGCTAACTTGTATTGGAGAGTGAAAAAAAAAAACCTGTGGGGATTTATTTCATTATATTACAATTAAATATCAGGGTCATCTGATGTTGTAATATCTTTGCCAGTAGGGTGGTAACTAGCCATTCGACGCTTGCAACTAGACCAGAGTTCAGCCGGAAATTGAACCCAGGACCTCGCATTTTAGAAATATCACACTGCACTGGCTGCACCACGGAGGTCATCAAACTGAATTTCTATACTACTTGTATCCATACGAATAAATCTAAGTTTGTCAGTTTGTTTTATTTGTTATGCTTTTTGGTTTGTCGGTTTGTTGTTTTTATATATATAACCTATATCTGGTTTAACCACTGCACTGATTCTGTGAAATTTATTATTTTCACTGAAATGTTACAAAACTTCGCATTCTGGAATTTACTAAATGTTAGATAATTAGTTTATTACAAAGCATTATTTAAAAAGAGTACGTTTTCAAATCTACATCGATCTGTGTTAATAACGAATGAAAAAGCTGCAATAACCGACCATATACCAAATACAAAAGTTGACTAAAATCAGCAATTATTTCTCGTTCTAAATATATAATAACTGGGTAAAGTATTTTATGATATAATATTGTTTATGGCACACGCAATATCATTAAATTTATATCAGCTATTGATTTTCTTTATGATACAGTCTGCACAATTGTGCTGTAGTCTGGTTTATGGTCTGAAGATACCATTGTTTGTGTTGGGGATAGACTATCTTGCTTAGCTAAAATGGCTTAAGAATGGTTGGTGTACTTTGATATATTATAATGCTTGGCCATGATTGGTTATTTTTTTATACCACTACAAGTCCTTAGAAGAATTTAGTTAGTGTGATGCAGTCTGAGATGGTAGCGGACTAAAATGTTAGGGGTAATAACCGATACTCTTTTCACATTTTTATTACTCATATAGATAACTTTATACAGTGACACGCGATGCGTCAGAGATACTACAATACTCGTATATCTGGTATTTTTGTCTGGTGGGAGGCTTCGGCCGTGGCTAGTTACCACCCTACCGACAAAGACGTGTCGCCAAGCGAGTTTAGCGTTCCGGCACGATGTCGCGTAGAAACCAATTAGGAGCGTGGAATTACCATACTCCTAACAGGTTAGCCCGCTACCATTCTAGACTGCACCATCACTTACCACCAGGTGAGATAGCCGTCAAGGGCTAAGTTGTAGTGAATAAAAAAAAATAATATATCTATTTCGTAGGTAGCAATTTATTTTCAAAAGAAATTTGTGTTAAATGTAGGCTTGTGTAGGCTAAAATAAGTAAGAGACATTATCCTTCTTTTCTGTATTATTTAGGTTTTTTTTCAAATACCGCTGGATATTAAATTTTTGTGTTAATCCAGGTTATAAACTATCTTTATTCTAAATTTCAGTAAAATTGGTTCAGTAGTTATTTGATGAAACAATAACAAACATCCGTACATCCAAACTTTCGCGTTTATTATATCAGTAAGGATTCTTTAACCATAAAATCTTACACACCCTCCCATAGTTGCGCGAAAGATGCAAATTCGATTATTTTACATCACAAGCATTATTTTTATGAATTGAGAAATTCCTTACAATACTATGACATTATTAAATTACACAGCAGCGTACAAAAAAGCATGTTTTTACGGAGTTAGACAATAGATGATGCAAACATTACCATAAATTGTATAATAGGCATATAACGTTGCAAGGCTTGACGCTCTCCGTGGCGCAGTGCGTGCGCTGTCACATTAAAATGTTGGAGGTCCTGGGTTCGATTCCCGGCTCGAGTCTGGTCTGGTGGGACGCTTCGGCCGTGGCTAGTTACCACCCTACCGACAAAGACGTGTCGCAAAGCGATTAAGCGTTCCGGCACGATGTCGCGTAGAAACCAATTGGGAGTGTTTTTACCATACCCCTAACAGGTTAGCCCGCTACCATCCTAGACTGCATCATAAACTACCACCAGGTGAGATAGCCGTCAAGGGCTAATTTGTAGTGTATAAAAAAAAAGGCCAGGCTTTAATTTTTTAACTTTTTAAAGTGAACATTATTGTTGTGTTCACTTTACTCGGTTTATACTTGGAATAAATGTAATGGAAAAAGTCGGCAATTTCACACAATAACCCAGCCGTGGAGCAACTTCCAAAATGTTGGCATTTCCGAGAACAAAAGTTTAAAGCGACGACCTGTCTCGTACACAAACGATACCTATCAAATTATGAAATACGTGATTCATTTAATCTTTCGACCACTAACACTAAGACATTTATTCATTTGCGAGAACTTTAACTTAATATAGTTTACGTTGTTGTTACATTGAATTTCCCTGAAAACGTTTATCGTAAATTATTTTAACACAAAGAATCAAATAAATCTTTCATTTATTGTATGGTAAGTACAATAAAGACTTGCCCAGCACAATACGTATGTGAAGGTAAAGTAAATAAGACAACAGAGGAGCTTTCTATATTAATTAGGAAATAAATTTTAACTGTCGTTAAAATTCTGGTTTATCCTTACATGAAGGTAAAATGATAGCTAGTCTAGTGAAAGTTAAAATATTAATCGCACATTTTAATGCTAAGCCGAAATCAACGCTTTTCTTTACCTTTTTCTACACACTTGGTATATTTGACTTGAACAGCGAAAATTAATCTTATTTATACACGTAATCTATGGAAGAAATGGAACAGCGCCATCTCTCTGTAGCCATATTCAAACTGTGGGAGAAGACTTAACGTATCTTCCTTGTAAATTTTTTTTTTTTATACACTACAAATTAGCCCTTGATGGCTATCTCACCTGGTGGTAGGTGATGATGCTGTCTAGGATGTTAGCGGGCTAACCTATTAGGGGTATGGTAAACACACTCCTAATTGGTTTCTACGCGACATCGTGCCGGAACGCTAAATCGCTTTGCGACACGTCTTTGTCGGTAGGGTGGTAACTAGCCACGGCCGAAGCCTCCCACCAGACCAGACTCGAGCTGGGAATCGAACCCAGGACCTCCAACATTTTAATGCGTCAGCGCACGCACTGCGCCACGGAGGTCGTCAAAAATCACCAAAATAAATAAATCAATATAAAATTTGCTAATATATTTTCATACTCTTCTTCGGATTCGGTTTCACCTTTTACCAGGAAACGAGGATGTTTTTTTTTCATTCAATATTTTATAGGTTAATTTCCAATACACACAATCAAAAGATTGACGCGTAGGCAAACTGTAACAGTTTGAGTAGTGTAGAACGTCGAAGAAGAATATCAGATTTACAAAGCTTTTCAAGGTCTTCAATATCATTAAATTGAACACAAACTTATAATCGGGTGACAAGCGTTACCTAACTGTCCTTGCTACACTAACAGCAGAGATCCATTAAACTTGCGCAAGCGGCGTGCGAAGCGTTCGCGCCTTTTCCTCTAGCGTTACTTTTATTAGCTCCTATTTGGTTACCAACCTCGAAGAGTCGTCTGTTATAAAATTTCGTAACTCTATAAAGCTCACCGAATGTTCTTACTAGCACCGCTTAGGAGCTCAGTTGAATTTCTAATCCCTTCTTAGCATAAATTTCTATGAAGGTTCTTGTTATTGTTTCTTTGTATTTTTTGGAAGTGACCGTTTATCTGTATATATAAAAGCGAAAGGTCACTTAAATACTTACATACTTACTTACATACTGATTAAACACGAGACCTCAAAAACTATTGTATGTATAAAGCTATAATTTAGCAAGTGGGTAGTTGATAGGTAAGAGATGTCAGCTAAGAAAGGATATTTAGAAATTCCACCCCTAAGGGGGTAAAATAGGGGTTGGAAGTTTGTATGAAAATCCTTTGTTTTATAATTTAGAGATACGAAAACCGGCAATTTGACATTTGCCTGTAGCTTACTTTCTTAAGCAGGGCATAGGCCGCACGGGTAACCTCAATCTCAAGTAAAATCAGTAATTCTACGCAGACGAAGTCGCGGGCAACAGCTAGTTTAATGATAAAGGCACATTTTATCAACAACCACATTGCCATAATGATACTGATAGAACCATTGAGACATTTAATTTTGATGTGATAGATATAATAATCATAAATTCAAGGTATAAGTGAGAGCAACTAAATTTCATTCAAATTGCTGATCGTTTTTTTATGAAGAGCGCGAGATACTAGGATTGAGTATATCGTCATCATCATCATGATCAACCCATTACCGGCTCACTACAGAGCACGGGTCTCCTCTCAATATGAGAAGGGTTTGGCCATAGTCCACCACGCTGGCCATGTGCGGATTGATAGACTTCACACGCCTTTGAGAACGTTATGGAGAACTCTCAGGCGTGCAGGTTTCCTCACGATGTTTTCCTTCACCGTTGAAGCAAATGATATTTAAATTTTTTAAAAACGCACATTACTCCGAAAAGTTAGAGGTGCCTGCCCGGATTCGAACCGCCGACCTCTGATTAGGAGGCTGACGCCCTAACCACTAGGCTATCACAGCTTCGTATATAGGAGAACAAAAACTTGACATTGACTCTGTAACGTTATGTTGGGCAATCCATTAAAAGCAAATGCGTTTATAATATAGGAGAGGAGAAGGAATGCATTACTTTAATATCGCCATCGTGCTGCCTTGTTACGCCGACAGCAAGCGGATTGATATAAAAAATAAACCGGTCAAGCGTGACTTCAAACGATGCAAGGATTCCGTCCAACATAAGCGAAGGTTCTGTATTTTAAGCTGATTGAAATTTTAAGGACAAAAATGGGTGATTCATTAAAAATAATTATTGATCTACCGTCTATATAATGTGCAGAGTAAGGATTACCATATTGCAAGACACATGAGATGAGTTTTTTTTTTTCATTTATTTTTATTATTTTTGTACCAAATTTGTTATATTAATAACTTACAAAAGAAGTATACAAAGGAAAGCTTACTCTATAAGAGATCTCTTCCAGCTACCCTTAGATGTGAGTAAGATGAATTTATAAAGTGGAATAGGTCAAACAAGGTATGTTTAAACTACATACAAAAATAAAATAAAATAACACATAACCTCAGAAGCCCTTTTTTAACAAACTTACCAGACTCAATTTTTACTGAGGGCAAATTTTTAAATTAAACTTAATCTTAGGAAATTTTACTATTTAACTGAAATGATATATTTTTAGTAGTGTCCGTTCCGTTCATACCAAGTTATTATTCTGGTGAGTATAACAACCCCTGATTTTTGTCTTTTTGCTTTCTTGTTATATTATATTGTTTATTTTGTTTGCTATTAAATTCCATGAATTTCTTACCTACTACCAATGTTACCATTTTGATACTCAATTTTTCAGTTTTGTTTTATTTTTTCTAAGGAACGGATCTCCAAATCTATCTTTTCTTGGTCTGTTTGACTTGTTCTCAAAGAGATAATAGCCTCCACTTCCTCAAATTCGTTTTGAGATGACTTAGCACCGAGCGTGAGAAATGAAAAGACATTTTTTATTTATATTGCGTCGCCGTACTGTATCTGTATTAGAATTTTTGTGCTAAAGGATTTAAGTAAAGTTCGACAGTAGTTAAAATCCACTAGCACATAGCATAGCTAGCCTTTTTTATTTTTAAAAACATTTTTATTCTAACTTATGTCTGACAGCGTAACAGATTGATTCCATGACACAGATCTTATTCGTAAAGATTTCGATAAATCAAAACATTATTAAGATGAATGCAATGTCAGGTTTGAAACTGCTTTCGGAGTCATTTTATAAAATTGTATCATGCTCAAAATAGATTTGTACTCTTCGTGACATGCCGATGCGACTAGCCGATTGCCTCACCGATTTCATCTTTCAATTATCTTTTTTCCATCTTAATATAATTCTCCTACATGCCATGAAACCGGTACATCATGCCGTACTACACTAAACGCAGGATGTGTAATCGACGTTCTTATGCCAAGAAGTATCTTCGCAAGAGATAAGCTGCCTTGTTCCTATACTAACCTGTAAAAAAAAAAGCTATTTTCGTACTCTTGGCTTATCTCCACCTTATCTTAAATCCTTCGGTCATCCCTTTTTGTTTCTTAATCTTTTAATGTGTGAATTGTAATTTAATATCAATTAAATTTATTTCAACGGAATCGGTATGCTTTTTTTTTTTTTTTTTAATCTTTATTTAAGGAGCTTGATCCTGGATAGGATTAGGTCGCTCCGTAAGGAACACTGTTTATAATTACTAAATAACATTCATAATTCAACAAAAGTAAAAAATCAAAATCATTAGATCTAAATACAATGCTAATGTATTGCCACTTCTCGAAGGGATTTTTTGTACAGCCGCAACAGAGCCCTGACCTCCTCTGAAAGAGGGCTGGCCAGAGCACTATTACAGCCCCCAACTTCCCTAAGCATAGGGAACCGGGCGAGGGCCTCCCATCGCTCAGCCTCGTTACGAACACATTCCAATAATAAATGATGTACGTCTTCTGGCCTGTCACAATCAGGACAATTAGGAGTGGGAATTTTGCCCATCAGATGTCCGAATTTATTCAAGGGAACGTGACCGGATCGAAGCCTCAATATATATACAGTGTCTCGTCGGCTTAGCGAGCAGTTGCTAACCCAAGATGTAAATGGCTCTGATTGAATAGTGCGGTACCAGATACCCTTCTCCCTCGAACGCAAATCAAAATATTCCTTCCATAATTGCATGCAGTTCCTCTCGGTATCGGTATGCTTTTTAAAGATAAAAGTCGGCAAGCTTTTTGCACGAAAATTGCACATCTATGTTATTCTACTTCAGAGGACCAGTAATATTGTATAAATTCTTACTGACAGCTGAAGGATATAGAATTGAATGAACTCGAATTTATTCTAAACAACACTAAAGGTACTATAAGGGGTTAACTCTTTGGTAGTCTCGCCTCAGGATCGTGTCAGCGAGCGAACTCAAAAGATTACGTCTTTTTTTATCCTCATCTGAAAACTCTTTAAGTTCGGCCGTATTACATCTGCTTGGAAAGCCGAAATGGTTTCTGGTATTGTAAGTACATTAAAATTATTCTCAATCCGTATGATTCTCTTCCGACGCCATCTTGAAATTTTGGCCTGTTAATAGATTATTCAAGTACGTTGATTTTTAAACATTTTGTATAAAATAGGTTGTATATAGTAGGAGTTTCCAGTGTATTTGATAACCATAACCCAAATCGATATTTACCTTGCATCGTACTGGAAGATTGAAACTTAGTCCCTTGACGGTTGGGAACTTGCCACGGCCGAAGCATCTTCCAGATATTAACGTTATTTTCCTCTCTCCTTTATGCACGATGAATATTTTTATAAGGACACTAATATTTTTTACATATTTGCTGCACATCTAGTGAAACCAGTGGTAATAATTACCAAGATATCATAAGAAATCGGTTATCGTACGAAGCTTCTGAACGCAAAAATTTTGGCATCCAAATAATAATAGAGGAGACGACTATAATTTTTTGCTTAGTTCGACTTTGAGTGGGATTTCAAAAGGTCAAAACAAAACCACTTTCCGTTGGAATTTCTCCTAACGCAGGGCCACGACATCATTAGTAAGACGTTTAGTATAGTACGTGAACATCGACGGTGGAAAACTACTCACTCACTAACTCAAGAGCTTATTTAGGGAAAATTAAATAAATTGTAAGGCTTTGGTTCATATTCTATATCCTATCCTATATTGCATTTTTGTATAACTTATATTATGCCTAGCAATCTTTTCAATAACCTTCATCTGCTTGATATAAGAAATGGGGGGTTTTGTCTACGCTGGCAATAATGATGGCTGAAATTTTGATTGTATGGTGCCCTAGTATTACTTGGTATGAAACATTGTCGGTCTGTGTATCTGGTAATAGTACTAATGATCGCTTTCTTGAGCTGCGCTAGACTCGTCACTTCCGGCCGATCAGACCAATGCGAACGAGGTTTTGGTCAGTATTATTCGAAAACTCTTCTTACATACTCGTACTTAACGACATCCGTGATGCCGCCGCTTTATAAAGTTTTAGGTCCTCAGTTCGCGTGTTATCTGGAGACTTCGGCCGTGGCAATTTAGCACCCTACCGACAAATACGTGAAACCAATTGATTTAGCGTTGCAGTACGATGTCGCGTAGAAACCAATTAGGAGTATGGGTTGATCATACCCCTAACAGTTCAGCCTGCTACAATCTTAGACAAGGTAACTAACCGCCAGGTCAGATGGCCAAAGGGCTAACTTGTGGCATAATAAAATAATAATTTACGTAGCCTACAAAGTTTTTAATATTATATTTTAAGTATGTATATATATTTATTATTTATATATTATATTATATATAATATATATAAATATGTTATTTTTTCTTTTTTTCAATTTATCTAAGTATATTTTTGTATGTAGTTTTAACATACCTTGTTTGACCTATTCCACTTTATAAATTCATCTTACTCACGTCTGAGGGTAGCTGGAAGAGATCTCTTATAGAGACAAGCTTTCCTTTGTATACTTCTTTTGTAAGTGTTTGTTATAACAAATTTGGTATATAAATAATAAAAATAAATAAAAAAGTCGTAGCCCGACCAGGCTTTCTGGCCAGGCATGCGTGATCGCCGTCGTTTTTGGTGCCATTATCATCGGAACCGGTTTATTTAGGTGAATTTGAGACAATAGCTGCGTGAACGCTGGCGACCCGCCTTAATACGGCTAATAGGCAGACATAAGTGTAACCTCGGGGATTTTTTCACGATAACTTTAATAACTGACTTAATTGCTATCTCTTATTATATTAATCACCCGTAAAGAATACTTGGACGAATAACACTGAGCACTTGGATTATTTTAATTAGTTCATGGAAAGTTTATATTAAGCAAACGCATTATAAAGTTATAAAGTCCTGGGTTCGATTCCCGGCTCGAGTCTGGTCTGATGGAAGGATTCGGCCGTAGCTAGTTCCCACCCTACTGACAGAGACGTGTCGCCAAGTGGTTTAGCGTTCCGGCACGATGTCGTGTGACCGTACCATACTCCTAAGAGGTTAGCCCATCTTAGACCGCATAATCACTTACCATCAGGTGAAATGCCGTCAAAGGCTTACCTGTAGTGTAAAAAAAAGATATACAAATTAATATAGCACTAATTTTATCTCGTATTTTCTATTTATTGACTGACTTGAATTCGGCATATCACTTTTTTGTAGGGCTGTACTGAATATTGCATCGATGTTGACTTATCTACTGATACAAGTCCTCCTTTATCTTGCTAAAAATTGGTTAATATAACATTTATTCACCCCAGGCATTGAGGATATATTTCTATTCGAATGGTGAGTCTATAGGAATCAAATCTTACACATTTTGGTCATAATGTCTAGTCGGGGTTGCCATATAAAGATTTCTAAATGCAAATATCACGATCTTCAGTGGCTAAGTTTCAATGGGTATTTAGCATAAACAGACCAGAGCTCTCACTGGTATAGCTCTAAACAGTATACGAGTAAATCTGTTTTATGTACGGTAATGGGCAATTCGTACGCTCAATGTTTAAATCTTGCTGAAAGGCCACACACAGCTCTTTAAAGAGAATATTATTTTGTCATATCAAATGATTCAATTGTTCTCATTAAATTTATTAATATAAATACGGCAAAAAATAAGAAGAAAGAATCTCACAGCGATTTTGATCTTGCTATACACTACATACAATTGCATTAAAAACCATTACATTATTTAACCGTCTATCTATGGACGCCTCTAATAAAAATATATATTTAGGCGCAGAAGTTAAAATCAATTAAAAAAATAACAATTTATTTAACCTAAAAATAATTCAGTTTACAATTAAATTTTAATAAAAACAATTAGAACAAAATCAAACCAAAAAATAAAGTTCGAACCCAGATCACGTCGATATTAACACCTCGAGAGCTACCAACCGAATCCGCGCTCAAAGTACGCTCAGCTTTATATAGGCAGTTATTAAAATACACGAGGGTAGTCTAAGTATATATATTGACTTAATGAATTACGCATTTCCATACAACCTTTAATTCCCTATTTTACAATCTAAGGGTTTAACATTCGCCCTTATTTGGACTTACTTCTTGTCTACATCATAAAAGAAACAGAGCGCCAAATTTTAGACATCTAGGTCCAAGGCCGTTGTTGAGTCAGTCAGTGAGTCGGGACTTTCTTTTTATATATCAAAATTAATTTAGTAGGTAATTAGTTTTTTTATTTATTTTGTCTTATTAATTATTACATCGATCATATTTCTTATTAGTGATTGTTTTGAACATATTATGAACGATTTGTGCATTTAAAAAATATGAATTCACTCCATTAAACACGCGAAGAACACCAAGACAAAATTTTCGGTCGATCCGAAATGCAAATCCATAATAGACTAGTTTAGCACAATATCACGCGTACGTGATAGTAAAAAGTAACTTCAAATCCGAAATCTGTTCTTACTTCAAGGACTTAAAAAGTATTTGAATTGTTAGCATACACAATAATTGGGTGTGAGGTATTTGAAAACCGTCTGTCATATTTATAGTTTTTATACTACCCGCGTTGCCGGAGATGATGAAACTCCCAATCGGTTTTCAAATACCTCACACCCAATTATTGTGTATGCTAACAGAATGAAGTAGTTTGAATGAAATCTACAAGGATAAGCACTAAGAAATTACAGTGCCACTGGGATAATGGGGTGAAAATACACACTCCATTATTCATAATCGTTTCATCTATCACTAGCATAAAGCCTCACACCTTTGATTCAGAGCTTACGTTTCAAAGCCAACTTATTGAAATGCCAATTTGAAGAAAATCTCCTTAATGAGCTTCCTTCGGCTCGCAAGCGAGTCCGTTTGTACGGCTATCATCGCTGATATCTTTATCTGATTGATTTTAACGATGTACAAAACTATTCTGAATTCTGCGTACATATTATTCCAGTTGTGATTGCGCCAGTCCAGATCCGGTTTATCTTTTTCTCTTAGCTCCATCTTGAATATAATCTCCTGGCTCGTTGCAAATGGATAATGTACCGAAATTTCTGTACTCAAACGATTTGGTGACGGCTATCTCACCTTGTGGTAACTGATGATATAGTCTAGGATGGTAGCGGGTTAACCTGTTAGGGGTATGGTAAACTGGAACGCTCAATCGCTTGGCGATACGTCTTTGTCGGTAGGGTGGTAACTAGCCACGGTCGAAGCCTCCCACCAGAAAAAATAATGTTTTTAATAAAAACTGTTTGTGACTTTAAGTAAAACTATCATGTTTAAAAGTGATAAAATAACGCATAAATCTAACTGGATTTCGTCGTTATACTGATATAAACGTATCCTGCGTCCATCTTCAGGAGCTTCATTCTCTAGGACATTGTAATTATAACTTTTCACTATTAATTCCGTTATGTAACTTTAAACGTAATTTAATTTCGGACTGTCATGTTGTGGTTAATATAAATGCAATATAATATAGAATCCATAATGCAGCTACGTTTAATTTGTTAGTTTAGTTCAATTATTTAGCTTTTGTAGTTTTATTAACAGTTTAACTTACGAGAACATATTTATGTTCTCCCTAACATTGGTCTTATACATAAACATGAGTAGCTCTCTTATTGCCTTATAAACTTACATTTTTTTGCATCTGCAATTTTTATGATAAATTTAAGTATGAGGCAGATTTGTGTTACCATAAAACTATTTTCCGTATGTTTTTTTGTTTATCAGCATCCATTATACTCGTTCCAGGTAAAAACATGACCGTGAACCATGTGTAGATAATTTTATCATTTTACCTTTGTCTTAGGACATTCTATCATATGAAAAATCTTGATGCTCATAAGTAATAAACTCAAGTAACTGTAGGACATCAAAGTTTTCCAAGAAATAGTCAGAGCGGCCTGAATTAAACCCTGCAATTTTAGTGATAAGGTTGAAAATAGCTTAGATGTTGTATTTTTCATACGTGAAAACCTGAGTTAGCTATCGCGATGCCGTGAAGCACGTTTCGTTCCGACTTGCTCTGTCGTGGGCCCTCTCCTTAATGGACCTCCTAACTGTCGGACCACATGTGTGTTCACGGTTTTATAAATGGAGCAAAGGATGAATAATTATTACTATTATTTATTTATTTATTATTAATATACAAGGAATATAATTAATTATACAATAGCGGTGATAGCCCAGTGGTTAGGGCGTCAGCCTCCTAATCAGAGGTCGGCGGTTCGAATCCGGGCACGCACCTCTAACTTTTCGGAGTTATGTGCGTTTTTAAAAAACAATTAAAATATCACTTGCTTCAACGGTGAAGGTAAAACATCGTGAGGAAACCTGCACGCCTGAGAGTTTTCCATAATGTTCTCAAAGGCGTGTGAAGTCTGCCAATCCGCACATGGCCAGCGTGGTGGACTATGGCCAAACCCTTCTCATATTGAGAGGAGACCCGTGCTCTGTAGTGAGCCGGTAATGGGTTGATCGATGATACAATAAAGCCACCGAAAAACAAACAAACACAACAAACTTAGCCAGGTAAATTTTCTTTTTGTTATCACCGTAAACGTACGTAGTAAAGACATGAACGAGACCGCCACCCACCACAAGGTTATGTTATTTTGTTATTTAGACAGGCGTTCTGAAACATTGACACATAACACGGGCTATCAATCTAATGTTACAACATAAATGTTAACTATCAATTATTCGTCTAATGAAATAATGGCGGTTGAATCTCACGACTCGTTGTTACATGAGGGGCATTATTTAGTCTGTGTTGAAGATTTCGCTCGTGCTGTGTTAATATCGTACTAGCATCTGCTCTGAATGTCATGATTGCTTTTGTAATCAGCCGTGTTTATAGATTTTTCACCGTGACTTACGCCTTAGATATGTAAACAAACAGGCAGGTACTACTTTCGTTGATCTGTTCAATTAACGTTTTGCTTTTTTACTCTTGTTGAATTATGAATGTTATTCAGTAATTATAAACAGTGTTCCTTACGGAGCGACCTAATCCTATCCAGGATCAAGCTCCTTAAATAAAGATTATAAAAAAAATAAAAAATAAACTGTTTATCATGTTTCTACTATTGGCAATTTGTGAGTTTTTCTATAGTTGTATCGAAAGTTTAGAAGCTTTTGAAGTGTGGATAATAAAACGCGTGTTGGTATTAGCTGGACAAACAATGTTTGTGATGCAAAAGTTCTACGGTGAATCAGGCAATAGGACTTGTTTCTGGAATCAAACAAGGTTTAAAATGCTTAGACTAAAGTTTTAATACTTAGTGCAGCACCAAATTAACTAGCGCATATAATTAGTGAAGCGATAGCCTAGTGGTCAGGGCGTCAGCCTCCTAATCAGAGGTCGGCGGTTCGGATCCGGGCACGCACCTCTAACTTTTCAGAGTTAAGTGCGTTTTAAAAAAATAAATTATTATTACTTGCTTCAACGGTGAAGGAAAACATGAGGAAACCTGCACGCCTGAGAGTTCTCCGTAATGTTCTCAAAGGCGTGTGAAGTCTGCCAATCCGCACATGGCTAGCGTGGTTGACTATGGTCAAACGCTTCTCATATTGAGAGGAGATTCCGTAGTGAGCCGGTAATGGGTTGATTATGATGATGATGATGATGATAATTAGTGAGGCGTAAAAACCGTAGATTAATCAAGATCTATTTAAGATTCTTATGTCTAACACTAGACGTCCGTAAGTTGTAGCCACAGTAATAATATGTTATTAATATTAAATTATACTTAAACATTCAACTTTCCTATTTAAAATTTCTAGTGATTTATCACGCTGCGCCTCCCAAATGATCAATTCTAAAGGCTTTTGCAATACTGTTCAGTCTTAACGAGGTCTGCTTTGAAACCATTAATTAAAGATCTCAATAGATGCCAAGACGTAACGCTATGATTTCATCCCAGCTCGTGACATGTGAGGTATTGTTCGATCAAACATTCGCAAGCACCATTTTAAAAGTTAGGCGGTATTTTATCATCTTTCTAATCCCCTTCTATTTATACAATTAAAATTTACAAAAAAATGCTGGAGGATTCTTTGTTTGTATAATATGATCTTCGGTAATTTCTGTTTTGTGTTTGATTAGATGGCAGTAAAAGTAAAGTTTGATAAAATTCCAGTCATTTTGGTTGGGTTAATTTTGGAGAAAATAATCATAACTTACACTGAATTTTTTTATTGTCGCGTGCATCAAGCAATTGAAATATGCTGTGAAATAAACCCAGAAAAAAAATGTGTTTTGAAACGCCATAGAGGATTTGATGTCATAGTGGAGTTTTGTCACAGTAAAATGTATGATTTGAAAGGAAGTTCCGAACCGTTCGTCTATGGTGTTACGTCTTCTACTGAACATAGTATTCCTCTGTAATTTATTATTAGAGAAAGATTTTAGACACTGCTTACAACTTAGTAGTCGAATTTTAGTATTGGTTTAACTTTTGATTTGATTGTACTAATTATTTCTCTTGCATGTCATATTTTCCTCAGATCACTGATAGGTACTTTTAACAATGGTCTCTCAATTTTGCGTTATTTTCGTGAGTATGATGTTGGTTAAATTACTAACGAGGTAAGATTTATAAAACTCTCTTTGAGTTAAATACTTGCGTCATACTTGCGTCGCTTATAGGTTTTTTTTATTTATTCATTCATACTTATGGACGCTGCGCTGGCGCAAGTCACCTATAAGCACGTATCGAGCTTATTTTACAATAACGACGCAAAAAGGACGATTTATAACCTAAGATGATTATGTTAAATATTAACATATTTATGTTATTTTTATTTAAACTCAAATATTAAAATAGAAACATATTTAAATAAAAATCAGATAACATCTTTGTAGATTTTAAATCATATGAGTAATAAATATACGTACATTAATAGTATCATTATATTTAATGTATCATGTTTTACTGTTTAAAGTGGCTTATAATTAACATTTATCATGACACTTAACAAAAACAAAAACCAAACGTTAAATAAATTAATGGCAACAAAAATCTAAATAAATAACTGAAACATTTGCTTTTACGCGGTGTTAGAATAGTTTTTTTTATATCCACTACAAGTTAGCCCTTGACGGCAATCTCATCTAATGGTAAGTGATGATGCAGTCCAGTCTAAGATGGTAGCGGCCTATCCTGTTAGGGGTACATAAACAAATACTCCTATTGGTTTCTACACGACATCGTGCCGGAACGCTAAATCGCTTGGCGACTCGTCTTTGTCGGTAGGGTGGTAACTAGCCACGGCCGGAGCCTCCCACCAGACCAGACTCGAGCCGGGAATCGAACCCAGGACCTCCAACTTTATAATGCGACAGTGCACGCACTGCGCCACGGAGGTCGTCAATTTTGTTAAACAATTGCATTTCTTTATTTCTATAGTGGTAGTAAGTTCACAAGAATATTATAGTTATTCTTGACTATAATCATCTGGTCTCTTAGAATTTTTTCTAGTACTGAGTGACGTCATTTTTTTAGTACCATTTGGTATATCGTATTAATGCTGTAAGCTGCGAAACATGCGAGGTGATTCCGAGATCCCATCGTTTGTAGATTCATGACGAATTGGTATAACTATTATACGTTGAGATGGTATTCAACTTTATAATGCGACAGTGCACGCACCGCGCCACGGAGGTCGTCAAAAAGTGCTAGACAAATAGAAGGTACGGGCGAGGTGGTGGCCCGTGACAAAAAACAAACCAATTTAAAACTTTGATTACCGCCCACTGAGACTAATCGCAGTGCCGTGTTTACACAGAGCCGGTGTCTATTTACGCACGAAATGGAGATTGTGGATTACTCGCCGTAATATAACTTGAAAAAATATCACAAGCCACCAACCTGCATTAGGCATGGCAGTCCTACGGCTCTGAATGTCTCTCTAGACGTTATCTAATATATAAAATTCTCGTGTCACAGTTTTCGTTGCCATGCTCCTCCGAAACAGCTTGACCGATTTTGATGAAATTTTTTGTGCTTATCCGGTATCTATGAGAATCGGCCAACATCTATTTTTCATCCCCCTAAATGTTAATAGTCCACCCCTAAATTTTTTATTTTATTTTTTAGACAAAATTTTTAATTTCTATTTTTGAAGTGAAAACTTCTTTAGCGGCGTTGAGCACTTTTTCTGTAATGGGTATAAAATCTTAAACTCGCGTCAGGACACGTGACCTGATCGAAAAAGCGTAAGACGGATGGAGAGTAGACAGCTATCCCCTCTCTACGGCGCGGCGAAAATATACATGCCTGGGCCTACTGTTTCGTTTAGGCAGCGCAGGGCGCTTGCGCGAATGTTCGTGTATGTTACAGCGTGCCACGCGCATCCATGGATGGTGACAGCTGATGGCTAGTTTTAAAGTGTTAAATTTTTAATGTAATATAAATTGTCATGTTTGTGTACGATAGCGCAATAAATGAATATTGTATTCTACCACATAAATGATAGTACTTTTATACTGATAAAGCAATTGGTGCAAAATTATTCCCTAACCATTCCAAAATATCAAACATGCTCAACGTTAATAATCAAGTTTTCACTTCTGCCGGCACTCCCGGAGTGCAACCCGTCTTTTTTTTTATGATACAACATACAAAAATACATACAATCCTCAATTTTCACCCTTCTACGTCAACCCTTATTTTTTAATAGCCATTTTAGTAATTTGATTAAATTACTATTTTTCCTCTCCGGTCGAAAACTGAACAATTTTCGTCTTTATTGTGAATGTTTTTCACTCTAATTAGACTAAAATTAGAAATAATTTATGGCAAAACAACGTTTGCCGGGTTAGCTAGTTATCTATACATTTCATAATAAATCGTTGGCGATATTTAAAAACCGTGTGAGACAACATTTTCTGTCTGTGTAAATATTTGTTAACGTAATTGTTTGTATATTTATTTCATGTATATATTATACTTTAGATATATAGTATTTTGTATTGTTATTTTTTGTATGTAGTAGCATGTAGTTATTAGTGTGTATGTTTGTATATATATGTATAGCTTTTTCTTTCTTTTTTTTTTTTGCAACTTCCGTGTAATTTTGAATACATCGGCTTCAACGAAATGGTTACCTGGAAGAGATCACTATTAGTGATAAGGTCGCCAGTTGCTAATTGTTTTTGTATTTTTCATGTATGTTATACCCTATAGATTGCAATAAAGTTATATAAATAAATAAATTACCTATTGACATCTTGGAGATGTCTATCAATAAGTTCAAAGTTTTTATAAAACGAAAGCTTGTAGAAAAATCATATTACGATATTAAGGATTATATAAACGCTAAAAAAGATTGGGTCTGAATTGCTCTATCTCCATAGGTACTATAATTTATTATTCATTATGTGAGATGGTGATAACGAAAAAAAAACCCCGGCTAATTTTGTTGTGGGCTTCTTCTTAGACCGGGGCGCGTTTGGAACCCTCATAGCTTTAGTTTTAAGTTTACGAATATAGTTATCACCACTATCACTACTATGTAAATTATTGACGCGTCAAAAGTGCCTTTTTAAGGACAATTTGAATAAAGATTATTTTGAATTTGAATTTGAATTTATATTCATTAATAATTACGATTTATATTATACTAGTCGATGTTCGCCGCGTAGATTAAGGGTTTTTAAGAACTCCCATGGAATAAGGTACCAATTCGAGGAAAATCTCTTTGGCAAGCTGCAACTATAGTTCATTGACGTGAAATTCAGTTTTGCATAAATCCCGTGGGAAATGTAACGGAATAAAAAGTATCCTGTGTCCGTTTCCTGGTTCTAAGCTACCACCCCGTCGATTTTCAGCCAAATCGGTTCAGCCGTTCTCGAGATATAAATAGTGTAACTAACACGACTTTCTTCTATATACGTATATATAGATTATATTAAGTAAAACAAATTTCGGGATCAACAACTTTGTAACTGAGATTTTCAATAGGGCATAAATACAATACGAACGCGTCAGCCAAACTTCGGTCTGGTGGGAGGCCACGGCCGTGGCTAGTTACCACCCTACCGACAAAGACGTCGCCAAGCTATTTAGCGTTCCGGCACGATGTCGCGTAGAACCCAATTAGGGGCGTGGGTTTACCATAGTCCTAACAGGTCAGCCCGCTACCATCCTAGACAGCATCATCACTTACCACCAGGTGAGATAGCAGTCAAGGGCTAACTTGTAGTGTGTAAAAAAAAAAACTCTTCATTCTAGATGGGAGGTTTCATTTCCTACCACATCTAATAAGGATGTTAACATAGGAAAGTGAAATTATCGGTACAGTGAAAAGTGAATACAATTAACATCCGAAATGGAATAAAGAAGACTGTCTAGTAAAAGAGGTCGTTGTGAGTGAGGAAGGGTCTAATAAATATATGGCGTGACACTTAGAAGTACTTAACGCTACTGCGGTTAAATAGATGCATCAGAACGCGCTGCATCTGTTTAATATTCCTAATTAAACTGCTGCGTGTAATGCAGTGCGTTATGTCATTCACAGCAATCTGAACAGTTGGAGAATAAATATCCAAAGTTAAGTTAAGGTATGGAGTAAATAGGCGGAAGATGATGATGATAAGGCTCTAGTAGCTTATAAATGTTAATTTGTATAAAAATAACAACCTTATTTTCACTTAGACGACTATTTCAGTAAATACAACGACAATGTCAGTAAAATATATTATGTTAAAAATTGTACTATTGTATATAAGTCAGCATTCACATTGTATAGAACGTGGGCTTCCTAATAAATAAATAAAAATCCATTGAAACAATCTCAGTGGCAGACAAGGTTATACACATTGAAATGATTTTTGAAAGGGGACCAAATAGGAGTTTAAAATATGTGTAAAAGGCTGTCTTCAAAATGGCGAAATTATCTGACAAAGTTAGTATTAAATAACCGTACAATAAAGTTAATAAAAGAATTAATACGAACTGGAAACTATAAATGTCAATCGCAATTAAACTAGACGAGATCAATTGATACAAATACAATGAAGCTATGCAAATATTGCGGCCATAAAACATGCTTTGGCAAGAATGTCGTTTGTGCGGCTCTTAAATCGGGTTCCTTCTGTCGGCGTTTCTCATTGTCCATTGATATGCAATATCCGAACAAACGTCAATTGGCTAATTAGAAGTTATGGCTGCTGAATTTAAAGGCATAGTATTCAGTGAGTTATTGTGGTATCGCCCCGTTAAATCACGCAGAGTTATCACTGACAGGCCTTGAGAGGACACAACGCGTGTTTGAAATTGTAATTGGTACAGGAGCAAAACATCCGGGAAGGTGCATTCAATTAATAGTAGTTGATCTCGACTTCATTCGCGTACTAGTTTTGATTTCCCCGTCAGGTTTGGAAACGTTCCCGCGTTGTTAGAGTATTTCCATCTACAGACAGCGCATAAACGAAATTTTGTTAAGACGGTGTGTCTTGACAATTCTTGATAACTGTACAAATTGTAGCGTCACAAGAAAGATTTTCGCATTTATTTAAGCATTTTTAACTATTTGATGTTTTCATTTCCCTCCAACTTGTTTTTAACTTTGAATTAATAAAGTAATTCAGCCATTATTCACTACTTTAACCGATTTTGTTCAATCTCCTCTCATTTTTATTTCAATTTATTCATCTTTCTACATATTAATTAATCTCATTAATCTAATTGTTGCTATAGCAATAAATTGGTAATCTAGGTTAAGCATACACATCTTTAATCTGATACTTTTCATCTGAAAATCACAAACTAAAAGTATAATGAATGGACATTTTTGTTAGATTTAAAAGAACAAAATTTTGTACTATAAAAGTGGACCAATTGAATATTATTTTTATTTTGAAATAATATTTGTCCACATTTAAAGACTTCCGTTTCCGTTACATTTTAATGGTTGCCAAAGGTTGTAAAAAGATGGAAATTGCTCATCTTGCATTAACATGCCCAACATATTGTTCGGGATTGTTCGTCCTCAACCTGTTATTACTGGTAATACTTTACTTAAGCCGGGCGGTGGGATACGCCCAGCCTTGATCGATGGACAGGGTCAACGCCTGAACAATACCCGAAATGATTTGGGAAATTGGTAATTATAGGAATAACTTTACCGTATACAGGTACAGAAAATTCTGCAACGCCTTTCTTTTGCAATATTCCTCCTGATATATGCCGTACTTACAGCGGACTTAAAAGCATTTATTTATATTGTTATATTTTTTACTGAGGAAGCCAGTTCTTAGCGTTTTAATAGGAGTGAAATGTCATTTAGTCCGTTTCTGCCTGTTATAGACGTTTTACCTTCTTAAACAAGAAACATACTTGAAACAGTTGTTAAAAATGAAATTAAAAGCAGTACTTGAGGAGAGTTTTCATACAATTAATTAGGTAACAAATTATAGCACATAATTATTTGGGTGTTTTATCCTGGAATATTTCTTAAAAAACGATTTTATCTCGAAGAGATTTTTGTATAATTTTGCACTCTGTAGTTGAACAACAAATAATTATAACTAAAATAGATTATTAAAGAAATATATTATGTAGTACGTACCTTCTTCTTAACATTTTATGATACGGAATTTTATTTACTATAACTCTGAAATTGTAATTTAGTGTTGTTATAAAGATATGCATATGTTACATGGCTTTTGTCCTTTGAAAATTGTTTCGAGATCTTTAACTCTCACCGTTCAGTTAATTTCTTTCTTGTGGCGCTCTAGAATCAAATTAACAGTTGATACAACAAAGCGGATATCATGAGACTTCAATTTCACTCAAACGAAAAAGCACCGAGTGTTGAGAGTAATAAAACCTAATTTATTTTGATAAGTGTATTGATGCTTTTATGTCTGCACCAGACAAAATTTACACCTAAAGTGTTGGGAATAGAGTTCACTTTTGGCTGATCGTCAAAGATCCATTCCAAATCGATTTATTCAAGGTGGACTGTTACTAAGTAAACACTTGGAGATGAAGCCTCGAATCAATTTCGATGAATGTTTATTTAAAGAAATCTTCATGCTTTTTTGGCCAAGTTCATCTAAGTCCATTGATCTGATCGTCTCGATGTTTCAAGTGATGTCAAGAGCGATAATTTTATGCTTTGAATTACATCAATATTGTTGTTAGATCAGTAAGCTTCGTTTGTTTGAGAAATTTATTAGTTGCATGTAGTCTAGTATGATATTAAGCTAATCCCTCTTTGATACTTATACAATATTTAGCTAATTCATAAACGTTAATAGTTGGATACTTTACTTCATCATCGCCACTTTTTCGTAGCATTTCATTTCATCACCTGAAATGTTGCCCTTATAATCTGTTGAAGACAATAATTTCTAACACATTTTAACACAATTCCTAACACGAGTGCTTCAAATATAAAAGATCCGATCTATCAGGCAGGTGCAACATGCGCCCACGCATCGTTCGCTTAATGCCTCATTATCACCTTCTAATGTAGTACGTATTTAAAATCTAAAGCTACGTCATTTAGAAGATTAACGATTTTTCACATTTGTCCATTTGCCTTAATTATAAGCAGGAAATGTGAAGATGTGATAGAGGCTTATACGCTTACAGTAAAAATAAAGTGGGAATTAACAAATAATTTCATTAACATCCCTGGATAGTATCATAGGTTTCAATAATACAAATTGCCAGATCATTATTAAAGTCTGTAACTATATGTCACTGTAATTTTAAAAATACATTTATGTATACAAGTATGTATGTTAAACCATTGTCTATTATATATTCAAGATAGCGTATTTTTTTTGTCTTATGAGTTACAAACATAATATTGTATGTCTTTATAATAAGATCATATGGTTTACAGTGTATGTAAGCTATTTGTGTAACAAAATTAATTTTATTGAGTATTATAGTGATTATTATTTGTGAAATTTTTGTTACAACCATTTTTTTTATCGGGGGTAAATCCTCATGGATACCTCTGCGCCACGGGGAGGCACAGAGGTTATGTCAGACTCCTAATGACTAAAACCCCTACGTGTTCCTACTCGCCGCTGTATGGTGAATTTAGCCATTTGCATGGTGGAGCCATTTAGCCATTGCCACAAAATTTACAATTTTTACAGATTACCACTCGTAAATAGTAATACAAAATTTAAATTCAAATTCAAAATAATCTTTATTCAAATAGTCCTTAAAATGGCACTTTTGACGCGTCAATAATTTACATAGTGGTTATTTCATGGTGATAACTATATTCGTAAACTTAAAACTAAAGCTATGAGGGTTCCAAACGCGCCCCGGTCTAAGAAAAAGCCCACAACAAACGTAGCCGATGTAACAAATTGATAAATTGACAAATTTTACAAATTGATAATAAAAATTTTCATTATTACTTGTTACATGTTACATTTGAAAAACTCACTTGATAAAATCGTATCGAACTCTGCATATGTATCACTAAGCCTGATTTCAATCATAAAGTGTGGGTATGTTAATATTTTCCGATACCATTTCAACAAATTGCATTAACAGAAATTATGATCGATTAAGTGACGTTACAAAAAAGAACATTGCAATGCCTTCTCACAATGTCATGCCTAGTTGTATCTTATGGAGATTCAGCATTCTTACTCCAAGATTTCTTACAGCTCAGCTAATTTCACCATTAATACTAAGTACACTTTTACGGTTCGTCGATGTATAAAACTGATGTCTTCCCACGAAGCAGGATTTACAAGTTTGCGCGGGTAAATAAAAAAGAAAAACTTTACATTTTTTGCTACTGACAAGCGGTAAGGCTTACTTCTACATCGTCTTTAATGATATATCAAATTCAAATTCAAAATAATCTTGATTCAAATAGTCCTTAAAAGGGCACTTTTGACGCGTCAATAATTTGCAAAGTAGTTATTTTATGGTGATAACTATATTCGTAAACTTAAAACTAAAGCTATGAGGGTTCCAAACGCGCCCCGGTCTAAGAAGAAGCCCACAGCATATCTTCAACTGATTTGCCTACTGTCAACTTAATCTCAAGCGTTGGAGATGTTGGAACGTCTGTTAACTTAGTTAGAATTTTGGGATAGTAGATTCGACCAAAAGCATGTTTAATTTTTTTTTTAATTTATCCACTATATATCCAGCTTAGCTCTTGACGGCAACCTCACCTGATGGTAAGTGATGATGCAGTCTAAGATGGTAGCGGGCTAGCCTGTTAGGGGTATGGTAAACCCATACTCGTAATTGCTCCTAATTGGTTTCTACGCGACATCGTGCCGGAACGCTAAATCGTTTTGCGACACGTCTTTGTCGGTAGGATGGGAACTAGCCACAACCGAAGCCTCACCAGACAAATCTTTTTATAATTTGAAATGTAATGGTGGATATATCGCCACATCTATGAATATAAGATTGGATGAGTTGTTTAGAATAGTCTTGTATATTAGTCGGAGTAGGCTCACCTGAAGATTGTTTTACTGGAATATTTCGTTCCGCGATCGGAGATATAAAAAGCCTTTAATACGGTGTCGCCGACCGATTACTCCTTCATTTGAATAAGCCCCAGCTATGGAATGGAAACTTAAGAAAAAATAAAACAAATGAACAATGTCGTCAGACTCAATGCCCGAGATGTCTCACTGTGAATTGGAGATGAATCTTATCTCAAGAGAGCTAAAATACTCCATTACCATTTTAAAAGCCGCGCACAAAAAGTTGGTATAAAATAAATACTGAGATAGCGTGCTAAACATCCCGATCAAGTTTATTGAGGCAAATATATCGCCATTTATAGCATAAATAATTCCACTTTTTATATATAAAGTACTTCTTGTATAAATAACTTAATACTATAAAGTACTTCTTGTATATAAAGGGTCGTGCTGAGATTCAAAATTTGAAATTTTAAAAATATTATTCATGATTAAGTCGGCTAATCCCGGCTAAGTTTGTTGTGGGCTTCTTCTTAGACCGGGGCGCGTTTGGAACCCTCATAGCTTTAGTTTTAAGTTTACGAAGATAGTTATCACCATGAAATAGCTACTATGTAAATTATTGACGCGTCAAAAATGCCTTTTTAAGAACTATTTGAATAAAGATTATTTTGAATTTGAATTTGATTTAAATTAATATCAAGATGTTATCTTCTTATGATCATTCTATTGTTACTTTTTTGATTTTAACATACCTTTACTCTATTTCAAGTTCTTTAAACTGAGTAATTTACTCGTATATGCTCGTTTCTTAGTAAACAATGATGAAATCTTTTTAAAAATGTCCGCTATGCGTATAGGCGTCTTCGCTCAGTAAACCATCATGATATTGAAAAATATTCGTCAGAAGTTTTGCTTGTTTTTAAAACTTTCGATGCAATAAAGCGATACCTATATAAACCTGGTATTGTGATCGACATATGAAATATCGCAGGTGGGATTTGAATATGTCTGGGACTTTTTGTTCGCCGCCTTTTTATTATTGTCGATCCATTAACAGAGTTTATTGCTTTGAAAAGGTCGCTCTCTGCACCAATTGGTCGCGATTGGACAAATCAAGCGATGGGTTTTATTGGAGTGCCTCGGAGATCGGTTTTACGACCGCATCATTTCATAATTCGTGATTGAATGGACACACGACTATTGTGATAGGACGTACGCAATACATTTTAAAGTCCTTGGTAAAAATTTTTTTTTTATCCACTACAAGTTAGCCCTTGACGGCAATCTCACCTGATGGTAAGTGATGATGCAGTCTAAGATGGTAGCGGGCTAACCTGGTAGGGGTATGGTAAAGCCATACTCCTAATTGGTTTCTACACGACATCGTGCCGGAACACTAAATCGCTTGGCGACACGCCTTTGTCGGTAGGGCGGTAACTAGCCACGGCCGCAGCCTCCCACCAGACCAGACTCGAGCCGGGAATCGAACGCAGGACCTCTAACTTTATAATGCAACAGTGCGCGCGCTGCGCCACGGAGGTCGTCAAAAAATCTATGTTAATTTTATTAATTAGGAAAAGGGCACAATATAAAAGTCTTCCGTTACCTGGTCATTTATATTACTCTCAAATTAAGAGCGAAGTGTCTAGGTGAGCTTAATCATGTCACTTTAAAAAACAGAATGAACAAACAGAATGAATGAAAAATAATAGAATATTGAACTAATTGTTTTTATTTGTTGGCGATACATTACATATACTCTAATAAAGTATAGTAATAGTAAAGTATTGTACACCACACAACAGAAGAAATACAAGGCAGTAAAGAAAATGTAAAGAAAAGAAGGTACAATAGGCGGCCTTATCGCTAAAGAGTGATCTCTGCCAGGCAACCTAGAGACCAGGATATATACAATTAGGCTTAGGGTGTACAATTACAAATAATACATGATAAACCACTTAAAATATCATTATCATCATAGACAACCCATTCTCGGGTCACTAAAGAGCACGAGTCTCCTCTCAATATGAGAAGGTTTCGGCCATAGGCCATAGGCCATTCTTTTGAGGACATTATGGAGAACTCTCAGGCGTGCAGGTTTCCTCGCGATGTTTTCCTTCACCGTTGAAGCTAGTGATATTTTAATTGCTTAAAAACGCATATAACTCCGAAAAGTTACAGGTGCGTGCCCAGGTTCGAACCCCCGTCCTCTGATTAGGAGGCTGACGCCCTAATCACTAGGCTATCACGGCTTCAAAAATATAATATAATACATACAATATATTACACATACGTAGTAAAAAAATACATAAATAAATAAATAAAAAATTATGATAATTATTACAATATCCCTTCTATTTATTTGTAGCCGTAGGTATATCTCCAATACAAGTACAATTGAAAAGGAAACGGAATGATTGATTCGGCGGCAGTATGTACATGAAAGCGGTGGCCGAACTAAATCATCTTTTAGAAAATCAGTAGCAGATAAAAGACGCTTCGGCATTGACCTTATCTCGTCGAGAGCACGTTACAAATCGATTCCGCGGAGCCAATGGGACGCGGCAAACATGAAGTTCGTCGACCCGCCTGCGCCCGCGCACAATTTGCATACCTAGTCGTTACATCACGAGTGACCATAACTAGTTTGACGATATGATTTGTTCATGTCCGAGGCTTAAGGACCTTGTTAGTCTGATGTAGGGCTGCATTGTAATTCTGTCCGTAAGTTCCATACAGGGACGCTGGTATGTGAATATGGTATGCGCGGATGTGCTCTTGTATAACATTTTTTATAGGTAATTGTTGGCTGTCCATCATCGCCCACTTATATTTAATTCACCGGAGAAAGAGAAAATAATAGCACGTAATAGAACAAAAGAATTTTACGTCTTTTCGTTGTTTTTGCTAGAAAAAACAAACACACGGGAATTCATAAATAAACACAGAGTGGTTTTAGAGTTAAACAGTGTTTCAGGTTTTAATAGTTTTGATCAATATAATTAATATGGCATAGTAAATACTAATATTATTCACATATCATTGCATGGGTCAAATTTATTTATTTATTTATCTCCTCTTATTCTAGCTTAACAGGATAAAAACCTAATTTGCTAGAGTAGCCTAATATAAAAGTATATATATATGAAAATTGCTTAAATTTAAATATTCCGGTAACATATCATCCTATATGTTTATTTGATTAAAGACACATGTATATTATAAGTTGGCAAGGTAATGTTATCCGCTATAAACTATCGCCATCGACTTATCGATCCAATAACTTTGAATTTTGAATTCTGATTTAGAATTACAATCTTATGTTAGATGGTATTTCAGCAAATATCCTCCCCTGACGCATTCGCTTAACTTTAACTGTGTCTTTGGGCAATCTATTTGTCAATTTCTTTTTCTTACAATACAAGTTAGCCCGGCAATCACCTGGTGATGATGCAGTCTTAGATGGTAGCGAGATAACCTGTTAGGAGTATGGTAATCCCACACTCCTAATTCGTTGTTTCTACGCGTCATCGTGCTGGAATCCTAAATCACTTGGCGACATGTCTTTGTCGGTAGTGTGGTAACTAGCCACGGTCGGAACCTCCCACTAGACCAAACTCGAGCCAGGAATTGAACCTGGACGTCTAACTTTAGAATGCGACAGCTAACGCGCTGCGCCACGAAACAAAACACACTTACTTATCGGAGCTTTTTTTTTAAATATATATTGGTTTTGACTTACAACTGTTCAGTTTGTATTTTTATATTACCTAATTCTATATAGACTAAATCATTCAATATATAATAATTAATTAAAGCCATTGTATGGTTAAATTGCTTCAGTAAATATCACAAAACAGTGTACCGAAGCATACGCGTAATTGTTTGTAATAGATTTTCTCGTTTCTTTTATTTTAAACAACTTTATTGCATTTTGAAACAAAAGAAAAGTGGAAAGGAAAAAATACATAATATAATAGCAAAAGGCGACCTTATCACTAAAAGCTCTCTTCTAAGCTACGTTTTTGAGAGAAGCCGACAGAAATATATTCTGTTATAACAAAATATTATTCAATCGGAATTTGGCCACGTTTTCAAACTCGGTATTAGTGCGAACTTTAGCTGTAACGGCTTTGTGGGAACGCTGTTTGCGCCGGGGGCAGTACTGGCCGCTTGCGACCGGCTCAACCGCCCCGGGCTACCATTCCAACCTGGCCCTTAACCACCGGTTCCTAATCGCGAAGGATTTGTGAAGAATGTTTGCAAAACCAATTTAAACGTAACGACCTCCGGGGCGCAGCGCGCGCGCTCTCGTACTATAATGTTGGAGGTCTTGAGTTCGATTCCCGGCTCGAGTTTGGTATGGTGGGAGGCTTCGGCCGTGGCTAGTTACCACACTACTGACAAAGACGTGTCGCCAAGCGATTTAGGGTTAAAGCACGATGTCGCGTAGAAACCAAATAGGGTCTACCATTCCCTTAACAAATTAGCCCGCTACCATCTTAGACTGCATCATCACTTATACCAGTTGAGATTGCCGTCAAGGTCTAACTTGTAGTGGATAAAAAAAACGTATCCTACAAATAAAATTCTCAGTTCACTTTTTTAATGCAATAACATTATATTCATATGCAGTCGAAATAAATAAATTAAGACTATCCTTTTATTATAGATTCATATAGCACGCATTATCTTTAGGTAGATTTTTATTATAGTAATTGAAATTTTACGAAAAACTATTTACCATCACACGAAATAGTTGATAAAATTGGTAAAAAAACAAAACATGTAAGCAACGTGCATTATAACATAGACATTATAAGATGTTCTCATTGCACGCAAGCAATAAAAATAAAATCTTTCAAAAACGAACAAACTAAGAAACAAATCTACAATAGTTGCAGCAAAGTCATCGTGAACTGAGAAGCTGTAATATGTAGTTGATTTTCTTTGCCTACCCGCGTTGTTGCACCGTTTAGCATGCTGATCTGACCTCTCTCGATCTTATTGATTCGATACGAGATAAAACTGAATGTTTCCATTTTGAATTTGCTCTGATGCCCGTTTGAACTCGCACCCGGATGTCATGTTTTTACATTCTTGTACTGTTGTTTCGTCGTCGTGTAGCTGGAAATGTGATTTCTTAATGCTTTATGTTGAATCTTTTTTTAAAACGCGTATGAGTCAATCTGAAGAATCTCTGTTGAAATTTACTGTCTTTCTCTATTAGGTATTTTCTAGTGTTGTTTAAATTGAAATGTTGAAATATTGTAGACAGTAAACAGCAATAATATAGCAAATTATACTTGCTGTTTATTGTTTATCATGGACTTCCGCAGAGTAACGCCTGCTTCTGTTCATTATTTGAAATATTGTAGTTCTGCTTGCGTAAAAATTAATTCGTGTTAAAGGACTATACATGTGTATATTTTGAATGCTATTTTTTTTTATTTATTTATTTTTTTCATACACTACAAGCTTAAACAAGTTGGCCCTTAACGGCTATCTCACGTAATGGTAAGTGATGATGCAGTCTAGGATGGGTGGTCACTAGCCACAGGCGAAACCTCCCACCAGACCAGACTCAAGCTGGGAATCGGACCCAGGACCTCCGACTTCATAATGAGACAGCGCAAGCACTGCGCCACCGAGGTCGTCAAAATAATGTCGTGTTTCAATCTTTATGTCAAAGTAATCCTCTAAGTAAGTTCTTAATTTTATCTTTTTGTCTGGTGGGTTGATTAAGCCGTGGCTATTTACTCCTCTACTGAAAAACTTGTGCCGCCAAGCTATTTAAGATTTCGGTCCGATGCCGCATAAAAACTGATAGGGGAAATGGGTAACAGGTAAGCTCGCTACCACCTTTGACTAATTATCACTGAGCAATAGATGAGGTTTTAGTTAGGACTAATTTTTATAAATAAATTAAAAACAATCGATTCAGCCTATTCTGTGCTATAGAAGACCCTTCTCATTAAACCATGTACTTAATCCTGCAAGGCTTAAGATTGATATAAGCAAAGGGGCCTATATAAAACTCAAGGCCGTAAACTATCAGCAATCAAGTTGCGAGACAAAAAAAAACAGCAAACACTTGTTTGTACGAGTATAGAAAGGATCAAATAATGATAAGTCGTCATCATCATGATCAACCCATTACCGGCTCACTACAGAGCACGGGTCTCCTCTCAATATGAGAAGGGTTTGGCCATAGTCCACCACGCTGGCCATGTGCGGATTGGCAGACTTCACACGCTTTTGAGAACATTATAGAGAATTCTAAGGCATGCAGGTTTCCTCACGATGTTTTCCTTCACCGTTGAAGCAAGTGATATTTAATTTATTTTTTTGAAAATGATAAGTAAATAATTTAAAAAACATTAGTATACTTATAGGTTGATACTTTGAATGGGGTATTTCCAAAAGATAATCTAAAATTCGCAACATATATGTGTTACATTTGCCATACGCCAAAACTTGTGTTTTCCCGTCATTTGGTATTCCAATCACGGAATGACGCCGCATTTTGTTTTGCCCATTATAAGCGCAAAATCTGTGCGATAGCAGTTGTGATTGTCACGTCAGTTCCATAGCTCTGGGTTATCTGGGTGGGCCTTTGTTTTGGTCAAGCAAGAGACTGTCAGGTTTTTTTCTCTCTATTCAAATCCCCCGACATGTATCTTAGTCTTTTTGTGCTCGGTTTGCTTTATAATTCTGAGTTACAATTATTCTTACAGTTATTTACAATTTTTTACTGAATCTGTGAAATATACCATTCAATATACGTGTTTTTCAATTTATACTTAATTTAGCTGCTTATCCAAATTAATGCCGCTATTCTTATAATAGTCGCACAATTTTGGATCTATACACTTTTATTTTCAATTATTGTTATTTTTGCGATTGTTTCGCAGTATCTCAAAAAGGTGTCTCTTGTTTCCTTTCTAGACAGAAGAAGCGCGCTCTGCCTCGAAGCGTTGTTTACAAAACCTTAGACACTCTATTAACAGATGTAGCACCGAGACTGTCAGGTTACCACCATCACTACCTATGACCCGTGTGGCAAATGATGAATGAAATGAACTTTAATTCGTAAAGTTCCTTTTAATACTTAGGCCTATATTTTCCTTGTATTCGTTTATTTTTATTATCACATTATCTATAGTTACTTAATTTTACATCTATTTTTTTATACACTACAAGTTAGCCTTTGGCGGCAATCTCACCAAGTGGTTAGTGATGATGCTGTCCAAGATGGTAGTGGGCCAACCTGTTAGGACTATAGTAAACCCACACTCGTCCACCAAGTCGTCAATCTATACGTAGGTCTCTGGTTTTAAAGGCTTTAGCATGTATCAAAACTTGAAAACGAAAAAGCAGTCGCATCACCGATAGATAGTTACGTTTCATCATCACCGTCCGACCCCCCCGTTATCCCAAACGTCGCCTAAGCCGAGGTTCGGCCTCAAAAGAGGCGCCCTTAGGCAGTCGTTCCCATAGTTTCTTCGAGCCCTAGGGCTCAAAATTTCTTCTGGCAGAGCTTCTTTCCAAAGCTCGCCAAACAGCCCGGTTACGCTGTGGCAATCAATAGGGTTTGTACAGCTAATAGACAGTCCGAAAAAAAAAATACGTTTCATTAGATACTTTTTAGTAAATTTTTTAACAATAACCTTGAACTCCTTGCTCTAATTGTCGAAAAGGGAAAAAGGCACAAAATCCGAGCCGCATTCGTGTCCGCTCGTTGCTAAGCGTTCGTTTTGTTGGCCGCCCGAGGGCAATCATGTCTCGGTATAATAAAGGACTGCGCACGTCCTCTGCCGCCCGAAGATTTATGGCCGCAAGAGCCGCCGACATCGGCGCGTATAACCTTACGTTTGTCGCACCACTATCACGATCTTTCACTGATACCAGCTATGTAATTGGTGAAGGTGAAATTATGAGCTTAAACAAAATGCCTTTACATTTAAGCTCGTAGGTGATACAAACGAAGTCGAATGCGAAACTTTTGAAAGAGGCAGCAATTTAGAATAGAAAAATTTGCATACAATCTAAACAAAATTCCCACAGAAAAACATGTACTTAGGTCCTGATGAATAAATTATATCTGGTCTTCAGGATCATCCGGCTTGGTAACAGTTATTTCTAGAATCTTGTATATTCAATAAGCATTATATTTACGTAAGTAATGGTGATACATAACGTGTTCTTAAAATTTGATACCGGATTCATCATCATCATGATCAATTGCCGGTTCACTACGGAGCACGGGTTTCGTCCCAATATGAGAAGAGTTTGACCATAGTCCACCACGCTGGCATATGTGCGGATTGACAGACTTCACACACCTTCGAGAACACTATAGAGAACTCTCAGACATGCAGATTTCCTCGCGATTTTTTGCTTTACCGGTAAAGCAAGTAATATTTTAATTGCCTAAAACGCACATAACTCAAACACACAAACAATAACATAACACAAAGTTAAAGGTGCTCAGAATCAAACCGCCGACCTCCGATTAGGAGGCGGACGTTCTAACCACTAGGCTATCACAGCTTTTACAGGTTATTACAGGTTCCTAATACCATTGTTACATATTCATGGTCCCGTTTCTATAACATGCCACGCCCTATTTTAATATTTATGCTGATCGAGCGAGATACCATCTCGCCTTTTGTTCTTGTTTCAAGGGCGTGTGTTGTTATCTCATTAACCAAAGCAATTTTAACAGCTTTGACATCTAGTAGAATGGAGTTGCTATTGCCCTTTTCAATTATTTTTTTCTAACTTGTGTCAAACTGAAGGTCAGTTTTGGGAACAACTTACCGGAAGTCTAAAACTATACGGCACCATTTATCACCTTCAAGCAATATTTAAAAGTTTATAGTAGCAGAGATTATAAAAAAAAAATGTGATGTCGTGAGATCGTGGAACGAAGTTCCTTCGGCTAATGTAGAATCGACAAAGGAATGAGAGAACGAAAAGAAAGATAGAGAAAGAGAAAGGTATTATACACTACTCGCTTGTCTATACACTGTCGCGCCTGCGCACGTCTCATTTAACGGTTTCGTTCCACGGTTTTTTCTTACGGTTTTACTATCACATTTTTTTCAGTTCGGTCGCGCAGCAAAATCCCTATCTCCTCCATATACACTACTCGCTTATGAATACGACTGGCGCGCCTGCGCACGTCTCATTTAACGGTTCTATTCCACGGACTTTTTCTTACGGTTTTACTATCACATTTTTTTCAGTTCGGTCGCGCAGCAAAATCCCTATCTCCTCAAAGCCGGCCGTAAAGAACTTCGTTCCAAAATATTTTAATAGCACGAACGCAAACCAATCAACGAATTCAAAGCCGTTAATAAAATAGACTAGATTTATACTGAAATAAGCTTGAAAACACACGGCCGAGACTAAACTTACCAATAAAATAAAATAAAAAAATATATATAATCTTGTGTGTATGTCTATATAATTCATTTATTTATGTATATATATATAGTAATTTATATCTGTATGTAAGTATGTGTAATTTCTATTATATTCTAACTATTGCACTAACCCCCTTCTACTTTCACAAAAGGTTGTCTGGAGGAGATCGCTTTTAGCGATAAGACCGCATTTGCGCATTATGTGTGTGTGTTTTTTTTTTTAATTTTATTTTTGTTCTATTTTGAACTGAAGTTTATAGTGTGCAATAAAGTGTTTATCTATCTATCTAATAGTTGCATGACGCTCCTCTCGCGTTATTGTTAAACAAAAAAACCAAAGGATACATTCTTAATTTTTTTTGAAACCACAATTAGTGCTTTGGAATTTTAAAAAGCTAATTGAAACCGAAATAGTAAATTCTTTCATAATCATTGGAATAAATCTTGAAAGAAATAATAAAAAAAACAATTCTCAGGCGTAACATATGGTGTTCGTCATGTGTTATCTGCGATCGGCCCACCAAGAGCATTTCAAGCTCCGACGCGATTCCTGTAGGCCGCTAAGTGGTCTTATTAATCCCGTTCACTGCTTCATTTATGTAACACACTTGCGTTAGTGTGAATCGATCTGTTTGTTTTTTTTTTTTTTAGATAAATTATACGAATGAATGCAGTAGCATCCTGGCCTTTGGTTTCAAATGGATCGTGTTGAAACTTATTTGTTTTTGCAACTTATTGGAAATGCATTTGGAATATATAACGACTTAGGTTTGCGAGTGTTTTATTAGCGAATTCTTTAAGATTATGTTCTCCTACGATGCTCCATAGTATTACTTCATTACTTAGTATACTTTCTGAATGTTCGATCCTATTTTTATTCTCTTATTTGGAAGGAACATTTTATAAATAGATATAACTATTATTTACGTTATTCTACATTTTTTTTTATATTTGTCTTTAGTTTGTATAATTTCATTAACGATGAAAGTTCAGATGTGCTATAATGCTGTGTTGTGGTTTCGTGCTTATTACCTCATAAAATAAGACTTTCCTAATATGAAAACATATGCCGTTAAGATGTAAAGGTTTTATTGATGCTATAATAAAGGAAGAAAGGGAGGCCTTTGCCCAACATTGGGACAGTACGGGCTGATAATAATAATATAATAATTAACCTGAAATATACAGAAGTATTGAAGAAGTGAACTGAATCGATAAAATAAATGACGATAAAAATTGCAAGGTAATACAAAAGAGATACATTATAATTACCTAAGCACGCCTTATATTTATGAAGATAATTGTCCAAATACTAGACAACGGATGTAGCTCCACTAAATCTAAACGCCTTTAAAGTAAACTAGTGAAATTATGATTTTTATGCTACGAGTCTTTAGAGTTTATTTTTGTAGGATTGAGTTCATCGTAGCTCCGGAAAGTTTCTACCCTGAATCTAAACAGAAGAAAAAAGAAACGTGAGCTTTATTCTTTCTCTCAATAAATGTGGTTTTCGTTTGATCTAATATAGATTGAAGAGGGTGCATGAGCGTCATTTGCACGGTGCACGTGTGTGGTGTAACTTGATCCATGCACGTAGATAATTCCATATTGTCGAAGGCCCAGGCCCTTGCGCACAATAAAATGATGGGGTCGCCAATGAATAGATGTCTCTCCGGTAATAATCGGCCCTTTTATGTTGTAATTTAGATAGAAGGTGTTAATACAAGACCATTAATAGAGTTCATTAAGGATTGAGAAGCTTTAGATTATGTTTGGCTTAAATAAATAATTTTGAATATAGATAGTATAGACATCAATATAGTTCTCAAGTTTCTGTATAATTTATGAGGCATTGAACAAAACATATTGGTGAAATTTGAAGATCAGCTTTCTTAACTGGTGTTTAAAGTTATAGTATTAACTATGGGTGAAATGGCCAGAGTAATTTTCGTAATTTCAACTATTAACTAATTACAAAAATTAAATTTATTAATTTGTATTTTAGATTTTCCTTTATATGCAATAAAGGTATTTAAATAAATAAAACACGTTTAAAATCAAAATGCCCGGAATAGCACAATTGAGACATAATGAAAATGGAGATCTTCCATAATGGTATTTCGGTTAGTTTTTAGAAAAGGCGAACGAAAGTAAAACGTAAAGTAATGAAAAAGACAAAGAAATATGATAAAGTTTGTTAAATGTTTTCATTATTTTAAATATAATAAAAATTTCAACAACATCAAGAGCCGTAAACGACTGTTCCCGTTATCATGAAACTTGTTACAAGACACAATCACACGAGACCGTGTTCACAGAACAAAGGGTTCATTACCCTTAAACTATGAGAATGGTTCTATAAAGTGGACGAATAATATAATGAAACGTAACGCGATGACGGCTTATCTTCTCATTATGATACACGGAATTGACGAACGTACTAACAGTGACGTTGATTCTAAAAAAGCGCGATGTACATTTCTTGCCAAGCGTTTATTTTTTAAATTTAATTAACTGACGACCTATGTGGCGCTAGTTAGTAGTTAAAATTGGCGAGAAGGTGTGATAGGCTAGTGGTTAGGGCGTCAGCCTCCTTATCAGAGGTCGGCGGTTCGAATCCAGGCACGCACCTCTAACTTTTCAGTTATGTGCGTTTTTAAAAAACTAAAAGATCACTTGCTTCAACGGTGGAGGAAAACATCGTGAGGAAACCTGCACGCCTGAGAGTTTTCCTTAATGCTCTCAAAAGTCTGCCAATCTGCACATGGCCAGCGTGGTGGACTATGGCCAAACCCTTCTCATACTGAGAGGAGACCCGTGCTCTGTAGTGAGCCGGTAATGGATTGATCATGATGATGATGATGATCGTTCTTCATTATATGGATAATAAAGAGGCTTAACTTACTAGTCATCTAAGAAGATTACTTGTAAGTTAAGCCTCTTTATAAACAAGTTTAATTTCCTAATACGTCTCAAACAATTTGTAGCATATAATAATGTACCTAGTGTCACAACCTTGGATTGAATTCGGTACACGTAGCTTGTCATCTTTCAATTCAGTGGAGATTGGCAGATACGGATGGGATTATCGGCACCATAGATTAACCAATTCTTCTTTACACTTATTTATATATTTCTTTATTCGATATTATGTAATATATAGTTCACAATATAAAACGTTATGTACATATATGTACAAGTAAGCGCTTATACTTTCTCCTTAAACTGTTTACTTAATGTCGACCCTCTAGATCTTTAGAAATGAAATTGTTTGCGTTATCCTTAATTTACTTTGTTTTTTTCATAAAAGTTTTCCTCCATAGAGAACAAATGTTTCGTTTATGGCCCGCGGTTAGTAACCAGTCTTTCTTCTTCCATATGAGATATAAAATGGAACTTGTAGCGTTTTTATTACTACCATTATTATTTTATCATTATGTTTTACATAATGATTCATGCACTCGTAAGCTAATACTATGTTATTGTGAGGAACTATTTTTCCCATTGTATGACTCCCATTGAAGAAAAAAATCGCAAAGTTACATGTTGAATTCCTATCATCTTACTCTATGGCCGGTGCGCAGACTGCGCGCGCGCAGCACACGTCCGCACGCACGCGTACGCACACACGCACACGGGCGCGCGCGTTTGTGTGGACGCGTGGGAACGCGAGACGCGTGCGCCGATACTGACGCGCTTTGTGCATTATTTAAACGTATAAAACGTTTTTGGTGTAAATACACCCACGTATCTCTCTGAAATGTAGGCGAGATACTGTGATTCTTTGGATTACAGGGCTCTGATACAGTTTACTGTATTACTTAACTAGTTTTTGTATGAATCATTCTGCTATATAATATTATTGGTTATGCAAAGTTTAACTAGAATATTGAGCACAAGATTGTATACACCCACTAAAATTTTAGTGAGGTACAGTTATACTTGGGTTATCTGTATCACTAATTATTCCTATGGTATTAATGTTGAAACATTGTGAGGAAACTTGCATACATGAGATTTTTCCATAATGTTCCCAAAAAGTCCACCAATACCCTTCAATACTCAGAGGCTACCTGCGTCCTGCATTGGGTCTGTAATAAGTTTATAATAGTGATAATGATGATACTACTATATCCTTACTCCTTAAGGATAACTAAAATATTATATTTATTACACCCGCGTATATCTCTTAAAGGTTAAAGGCGAGATACCTTGGGCTCTAGGATCTTGATACAAATTGGGTGCAACATACTGAATCACTTAACCAGTTTTTGTATGAGTCATGCTATATCTCAATAGCTATGCAAAGTTTAACCTACTATGGCTTTGAAGTTATATACGCCACATTGTATAAAACTCACTCCGTCTTTCTAGAATGTAGACAACGCCTTTTCGCTGGGTGACGATTTTTGATAAGGCATGCGTTGTTTCACTTTTTTTTTTTTTTTTTAACTCTACAAGTTAGCCCTTGACGGCTATCTCACCTGGTGGTAAGTGATGATGCGGTCTAAGATAGTAGCGGGCTAACCTGTATGGTAAAACCACACTCCTAATTTGTTTCTACGCGACATCGTGCCGGAACGCTAAATCGCTTGGTGACACGTCTTTGTCAGTAGGCTGGTAAATGGCCACGGCCGAAGCCTCCCATTAGACCAGACTCAGCGCACGCATGGCGCCACGGAGGTCGTCAAAACTTCGTTCGAGAAACTAAAAAAGAGGCCAAAATATTGCGAGGAATAGAGATCCAATACCTCGTGAACCGCACTCGAATATCCCATCTATTAGACCCAGGTGTTGGCTACTGGTAGTTTAGGCAAACTGGCCTTGACGGTCCCTTTCTCCTAATGTGCGAGTTTGGTCAGACAACTTGACTTGACCTTGATCACGGGTAACTACTAGCAATATACGAGTAGGTGGTAAAGTTGAGATATTTGTAAGCCGAGTTAGTTTACCGACAAAGACGTGTCGCGTAGAAACCAATTAGGAGTGTGGGTTTACCATACCCCTAACAGGTTAACCCGCTATCATCTTAGACTGCATCATCACTTACCATCAGGTGGGATTGCCGTCAAGGGCTAACTTGTATAGGATAAAAAAAAAAAATTGTTGTTTGCTTCCATTTAGACCTGGGCACGTATGGAACCCTCCTAGCTTTAGTTTTAACCAACTAATGAAGTTATCACCAGCATTCACGAATTAAAATAATGAGAATTATATTTTATGAACGCTGCATTGATGCCTGTATTAGGTTTACATGAATAAAATCATTTTTGATTTGACGTAGCAATATCACTTTAATATTAATAATGCGAATTTATTTGTTAATTTGTTTGTGGTTAAACTCCTACTAACTTCTGCAGACTATAATTCAATTCAATTCAATTCAAATAATTTTTTGTTCAAATAGTCCTTTAAAAGGCACTTTTGACGCGTCAATAATTTACATAGTAGTGATTTAATGGTGATAACTATATTCGTAAACTTAAAACTAAAGCTATGAGGGTTCCAAACGCGCCCGGTCTAAGGAGAAGCCCACAACAAACTTAGTCAGGTAAATTTTTGTTTTTGTTATCACCATCTCACATGCCACTTAAAATTATATTAAGAGCTATCTTATTAGAGTAATATTTCATACCCATGCTTGTTTATCATTTACATAATCCTTTACACTATAGTAGGACTTTTCTATAAGCTTACGTTTTATATAAACTTTGAACTTATTGAGAGACATCCCAGTTATTTCATTTGGTAATTTGTTATAGAGCTGTATACAATTACCTTTAAATGAATTTTTTGTAGTCTAGTAGCGTGCAACACAAGTTTATTTTTACTTCTGATGTTAAGATTATTGCAATCGCATTATTTTTTTATATAATACCTAAATCTCTTCGATATCTACCAGATCAACGCCGAACTGTTTAGAATTAATCATGCCGATTCTCTTAGTGTTCCGACTCTCTTTAAATCTTTTCTGTTCCCCCTCTCTTTCCTCCTCTAATATTCCGAGTCTTCATCAGCTTGGTAATGTCCCACAGCTGTACACAGACCTCCTCATTTACTTTAAATTTAACAACAACTATTATAACATAGTATCCGGGTCAAACGGCTTAACTTGTTCTCTGACGCTTGGGGTGGACATATTCAATATAAAACTCTGGGGTATACCTGGGAATTTATAACAGAAGAATGCATTACCTAGCAATTCTTTATTTGGGATAAGCTTTAAATTATCGTAAATAGATCGAAGTTGGTAGCTTTTGTGTATGCAGTATAGTTTTTGTGATAGAATTTAGTAGTAATGTAATGAATCCCCTGTTTTTTCATTCGAAACAGTTTTATGTAATAAATGTCCTGTTTTTTCACTTACTTTACTTGCTATTAAATCTTTACGGCGATATGAAAAAGATCTTCGGATATTGAGTGTGGAAATCAGCAATACACGAAAGTAATATTCATAACTGTATAGACATATAAACACAAAAAAATTATAGATGTGTTTATGTCGAGTTTTTTTTCCATTTTTTTATGCTATTACTTTACAACAAACTTAATTTTTAATAATAAATCGTAGGTATCATAATTAAACTGCATTCATTATTGTAATAAATCTTATTATTGTTATTAAATAGCTTTGTAATATAATCTCGTCAGCGACTCTTATTATATTATCAGCGGCGATATTATATTTTAATAATTATGTATTTTCAATAATTAATACAAAATGTCATACTGCCATCAGGGCGTGCGAAAAAATATTTGATCTACTGCTGAGAAACCACAATAATATATCAAAATAAATGCACTAAGGTTTGTTTGTCTGACTTTTGAAATTTTGAAAAAAATGTATTTTTTTTTATTCAATACAACTTAGAGCTTCGCTGTAATCCTATCTGGTGGTAAGTGATGATGTAGCCTAAGATAGTAGCGGGCTAAAAGTTAGGAATATGTAGTAGGGTAGTTACCTATATCGGTTTGTACGTGACACCGTACCGGCACGTACCGGTGCGCCTAATCAGCGGCGGCACCTCTTTGACGATAGGTAACTAGCCATGGCCAGACATGAACAGATACAATTTCATCAGAAATTATAAATACCTACCTACGTTCATTCATAATTACATCAATATCAGGACCTACTTAGAAGACCACAGCGGTCATAACTGTGCCAGTGAGATAGCCAAAACTATACCATATACGAGTATTACTAGAACCGTATCCCTATTTAACCGAAAAAAAAAAACTTATAATTTACTGTCACTCTATTCATAAATTTCCTATAAAAATAAAACCCAATAAGAATTATGAATTTTTCAAATGCCAATATAATATAGAATTTGGTAAAGCAATTTTTATTTATTATTTAATTTTGTTCATTATTATTTATAATTCATTAATAAATATTTAGAAAAGTGTAATTAAGAAAAAATCACTTTTATTATACAATAGTAAATATTAATCAAACTTGTAAAAGTACTTACTTGCTATTAATATAACATTCATTTTTAACTTTCAATGCCTAAGGCGGTATAATAGAGCATTCATTAAGCCAGCTATATATTTTCTTTTCTTTTCTTTTCTTCCCGATGCCTTAAAGTTGTTTATTACTAATTGCCTTTTGTTGGAGAGAGGCTTTGAGATACTGCATGAATAAATTAATGATATATCAAAATGTGTGATGCTCACATATAGGTACTCGTAGTTAGAATTAAGAATGGTATTGAAAAACGTATAACACGAGTGTTATGTTTTGAATCAAACAGAATTATTAAAAACTTCATTAATCCGGTAATCTCCGGTGTCTGGTGGGAGGCTTCGGCCGTGGCTAGTTACACCCCACCGACATAGACGTGTCGCCAAGCGATTTAGCGTTCCGGCACGATGTCGCGTAGAAACCAATTGGGAGCGCGGGTTTACCATACTCCTAACAGGTTAGCCCGCTACCATCCTAGACTGCATCATCACTTACCACCAGGTGAGATAGCCTTCAAGGGCTAACTTGTAGTGTATATAAAAAATGAATCTAGGGAGCTTTATATAAAAAAGATAATTTTAAATAACCCTCATTGATTAAACGCGAAAACTGCATCTTTGGTCTTGTGGTTAGCATATTCGATATGTTAGATTTTTTTTCGAGTTTTATGTCCGATTTCGAATCTTGCACTTTGCTTTGCTATAAAATTAAATTTATTTCATTAAAAAATCAAAAATAGCTTTATTCACAAAAAACCACCACAATTCACAGGCCATCTATGAATCGTTCATTTCATTATTTCTATTCGTGATGATGGTGATAATTACAATCGATAAACCAAAGCTAAGAGGGTACAAATCGCGCCCAGGTCTAAGAAGAAACCCACAAAAAACTTATCCGGTTTTTTTGTGATCACCATCTCACATAATCAATAATAAATTATAGTGCCTATGGAGATAGAGCAATATTTAACATGTCTACTGCACATACAGAACAAAGTGTGTTAGCTAGTGTAATTTTATGAATACATAATTTGCCTATTTTATTGAAACCTGCGATTTAATAATTTAATAATACATAATTTATCTATTTTATTAAAACCTGCGATGTTTTCATAAAATGACGTTTTAATGTATGTAAATATTAATAACTTTGCCATAAAAATCGTATAGTTTCTTATCGCGTATAAAAATCAATAGTCATTTGTCACATCCAATTTGCCAATAACTCTATACTACGTTATGTTAGATCATATCATTATGTAGATGTAGGTTAATATTGTCTTAATTTGCTTGTATTTTTTTATTGGAGCTACTGGCTTGGCGCCAGTTTGTAGAATATTCAATGGGAAATCAGATCAAAATATTGTTTAAAAAATCTTTTTTTTTTTTTTTATCCACTACAAGTTAGCCCTTGACGGCAATCCCACCTGATGGTAAATCATTTATTTTTCGTCTTATTTGAACCACTAACTAAGTCTGTGTCGATATATGGGCGTTTGGAACCCTCATGGCTTTAGTTTTAAGTTTAAGAATGTAGTTATCACCAACAACTCATGATCATCATCATGATCAACCCATTACTGGCTCACTACAGAGCGGCGGGTGTCCTCTCAATATGAGAAGGGTTTGGCCATAGTCCACCACGCTGGCCATGTGCGGATTGGCAGACTTCACACGCCTTTGAGAACATGATGGAGAACTCTCAGGCGTGCAGCTTTCCTCACGATGTTTTCCTTCAACGTTGAAGCAAGTGATATTTTAATTGTTTAAAAACGCACATAACTCAGAAAAGTTAGAGGCCCGGATTCGGACCGCCGACCTCTCATTAGGAGGCTGACGCCCTAACCACTGGGCTATCACCGCTTCATCACCAACAACTCACTACTACGTAAATTAATGACGCGTTAAAAGTGCCTTTTAAAGGACAATTTGAATAAAGATTATTTGAATTTGAATTTGAATTTATAACCAGAGATTTTACACAGAGTTTAAGTCAGAAATCAAGTTGTAAGTCTTACCCACCGATACTTGTGAAATGTTTAGAGTGTACTTTGACTTTGATCATCCAAACTTAGTGTTAAAATGAGACAGACTTATGTTAAAAAGAGACATATTACTTATGACATCACAGAGTGGTCTTGTTTCGACTGTATCTTACGTTTTTTTTCTCCACTACAAGTTAGCCCTTGACGGCAATCTCAACTGATGATAAGTGATGATGCAGTCTAGGACGGTAGCGGGCTAACCTGTTAGGGGTATGGTAAACCCACACTCCTAATTGGTTTCTACGCGATATCGTGCCGGAACGCTAAATCGCTTGGCGACACGTCTTTGTCGGTTATGCAAGTCATAGTTATGCAAGCTCTGGCCTTAGTACGCGATCTATAAAGCAAGCTTAGACTTACCTCTGATTTAAGATACTGTTGAAAAGAGACAAAAGAATGTGCATCTATCTCGTTTCAACACCAACAGGCTGAGCAAAGGCAAAGTACGCTCTACAGATTTCAGGCTTAGTGATATGTCGCCGACATTTCGGTGGCTTGCCCGCTACTTACAGTTGGCATGTTATCAGCTCAGTTGTTTATTATACATTACAAGTTAGTCCTTGACGGTAATCTCACCTGATGGTAAGTGATGATGCAGTTTAAGATGGTAGCGGGCTAACCTGTTAGGGATATGGTAAACCGTGCCGGAACGCGAAATCGCTTGGCGACACGTTGAAATTTAGTTTAATAACGTATTATGGCCTCCTAATCACTAATATCATAACAAAAATCGGTACAAACGCCATTTTGAATGTGAAAACCTAAGGCGAATCTTTTCGTTTGGTGTGACCAATCACGCATTTCTAACCGACTTAGACAATTTTTTAGCTTTCCAAAGAAAGGGTTCAGCGGAGATTAGGAAGTACACCCGATACCTGCAAGCAACGTGCTTCAACGTACGTGTCCATAGAAGAACTATGAAACGGCCGGCGAATGGTTACAACTACTTATCTTATTATAAAATCCCCGGAAATAAATCCAAATGAACGAAGTCGCGAGTTGGAAACTAGTGTTAAATAAAATTTCAATGTCCGTTATTGGATATCTAAATCTTAATTTCAAAGATAAAGATGTATCTTCTTACATACTTTATCGTTTCCTTGTATAAAAGGTCATGTTATGAATATTTAACGTTCATGCCTACGAATCTATTCTAGAACCTTTTATGGTTTCGAGGGGCAAATTAACTGTACTTAAACGAAATTCTTGGCTTTTTGGTCATCAGGTTATGTAGGATTTCTAAATCCTAAGACAATGGTAGCCGCCCTAAGCACTTCAGCACTTCTTCACTTCACTTTTATGCCGCCTTTCTGGGGTCACAGATATATTTTAAATTCTAGAACCTACAAGAGGTTCGTTAAACATTTAACCTAGATCCAATTTCGTTTGTTGTTCATATTTGCTACTAATATTAATTACATTAGACTACGAATCTAATCTATCATATGAATCATATAAAAAAAATTGATGCGTTGATTGAATTGACAAATATCTATTGAAATTCAACGTTTAAAATATTTTAGCTTCTTTAAATTAATATGTACACTGCAACTGTTTAAGAAATAGTAATAGTATTTGGTTTTCTTGAATATGTCTTATAAAATGTCAGTTACAATAATAACAGCAGATCCAAAATATACCAACACTTCAGCATGACAAATAATTTTACTACAATAATAACAATAAATAAAGTCATTATAAAAATAATATTAAATATTAAATGTTTCTCTTAAAGCTGGTTCAACTTTTTGCATTTGATCACCGTGGGACTTCCACCAGCACCCTTAAGATAGGGATAACCACCAGGCGTACATGAGTACATGACATTAATATCCGTATAGATAACCTCTTACCTCAGGTCACAGTGAATCTCGGTCAGCCCCCCTCCGCTACCGCGACCACGCCCCACGCACCACTCTCTGCGCCCGCGCATCGCCTCGCCCAATCGCCATGGCGAAATTCAATTTGTGATCTACTTGTTCCGCTGCACTTCTCAGTTCTGCATATTATGTTGTCATGATATCCGACTGTGGTGGTAATGTGTTACCCAATACGGCAATATGCTTAGGATAAACCATTTTGTGTCTTACTGCTTTTCGTTAATTGTTTAATAAAAAAATTATATTTAGATTTTAACATTACTTCAGAGAAATCTGTTTGGTGTGTAGATTGTTTTTTTTTATAAAGCACTCATCTTCTTAAATTCAGTTTGTTCCAATAAAGCATCCCCAAGAGAGATTAGCAATGGTGATTAAATTGTAAACCATACCATGTCAAATTTACAAAATTACTTAGCTTTTATTTTTGCGGAAACCATATTTGACCGAAAGTAAAACCAGAATTGCCTTTTAAAGGATTATTAGAATTAACTTTTTGATTAATTGATTTATCATCATTATGATCAACCCATTACCGGCTCACTACAGAGCACGGGTCACCTCCCAATATGAGAAGGATTTGGCCATAGTCCACCATGCTGGCCATGTGCGGATTGGCAGACTTCACTCGCCTTTGAGAACATTATGGAGAACTCTCAGGCGTGCAGGTTTCCTCACGATGTTTTCCTTCGCCGTTGAAGCAAGTGATATTTTAATAGTTTAAAAACGTACATAACTCCGAAACGTTAGAGGTGCGTGCCCGGATTCGTACCGCCGACCTCTGATTTGGAGGCTGACGACCTAACTACTAGGCTATCACAGCTTCTTTAGGTCATATCTTTAGATTAATTGATTGATTGATGATAATACCTACGAGGATAATGAAAATCGGTTTGACTCAGCCAACGTGTTTTATCTTTCCCCGTTTCGGTTCATAAACAGCTTTCTGTCATTTTGTGTGGTTTATTTAACAAATGCACCATAACGTCGGTGTCCGCGATGCTATCTCTATTGTTATTAACTTTATGTCCCATTCCCTGGACATTGTCTTCTTGTGGGGGATATAAAGAGTTAAAATCCTTAGCGTTTCTTATAACGTCAATTACCCACCAGGTTCGTGAGGTCTGTTATCTGGCTGCGGCATGGGCACTATCGCTAAGATTTACAGGTATATAGTGGGAAGTTAACGTACTAGATTGTATATCTCCCCCCATTATATTTACTTGTTTTATTTTTGCAATTATTCTAGTTATAAACGGTGATAGGCTAGTGGTTAAGTCTTTGGCCTGGCTTCTTAAGAGTTTGATCACCGGATTTTACAACTGTTCTAGATTATAATGGCTAAGTCTTCAGCCTGGCTTTTTAAGGGAACTGTGTTTGATTCCCGGATTTCACAACTATTCTAAATTATAATAAGTCTTCGACCTCCCTTCTTAAGGGGACTGAGTTTGATCCCTGGATTTTTGCAATTGTTCTAGTTTATAAGGGGAAAGTCTTCCCCTTTGATGAGATGATAATTTTTGGCAGTTTCGTAACCTATCACCTCTAAAATAAAAAGCAACAAATTCCTCGAACAGTTAGCAATTATTAAGTAAATAAATATTATAATTTTTAAGAGATTCTAGATAAGTTCTAAATGCCTTATATTAAAATAAAAACCGAGATCAAGAAGAGTAAGAAGACGAAAAGTGGTCTAAGTCCAGCTCATAAAAAACCACGTCAATTTAATGCTAGATAAAAACAACAATGACAATATAACTAAATAATTAATTATGAAAATAGGGTTTACCTTTTATAAACTATAGGAGTAGCTATCTAAACGTTAGTACTCACTGTAACCACTTCAAGTTAATTCTGCTAGCTGCCAATACCAATTTTGATTTCAGCTTCTATAAGACAGTCATTTGTAAATTATTATCATTAATTCAGCTATGGCCTCAGTTGGGAATTAAACAATAGAAACAAACCGCGTCAAATATTCAACAAGAAATAAACAAAACCCACATGCAGGTAAGTTACTGCAACACGCGGCCCTCGTAAAATTTGCATACAAAAGCCTAGAAGTAAAAATAAAAGTGAACATGTAAAATATATTTATTAGAATGGCCTAAGCTGCGTTCAGACGGTCGTAATAAGTAATCTTCTTATATTGTAAATTTTCTTTTAATTTTGTATTTCGTATTATAAAAAAATTATGACAGCGACTAAAAAAATATATAAATATTTATTTTCATATTTTTTCTCGTATAATACTTTACTCATTTTGCTTCAAAAGATAAAAGATATAAATTATTTCTAGGGGATTTCTATTGTAGACAAACAATAACTATATTATTGTGTGTAAGCATGTGATATATGAGTTATAGAGGCATGAACGATGAATGAATATAAAAATAACAATTTTAGCTTTACATTAGCTCAGGGAAATTCACAATAAAGGCGATAATTGTTCAGTTATCGAGCGGGATGACAAGGGATTAAATTACTAAGAATCGGTCGAGCCGTTTCGGATGAGTATGGGAATGAACATTGTGACACGAGAATTTTATATATCATATCTTATATGGGATATGTATTTTTTTCTTTTACGGTAGCTGTCTTTGTCGGTAGGTTATTATTAATTATTTTGGTAGAACAAAGAAGCAGTGGAAGACTGCCAACCTGTGCTTGAGAGTTACCGTCAAGATCGAACTGCCGGCCAAGCCGTAATAAGATAAGCATAGACAGATGATCTTGAGGCTCTGCCATGGACACTAATGCTAGAGTGGTCTCTCCAGAGAGCGTCTCCGTCTGTAAGCAGCCTAATGCAGGCACGGCAAGCGGTGGCCGCGATGAGCTATGGCCACGCTTCGGCTACCGGGCGTAGCGTGTTTATGGCGCGATCAATTTTATCTCTTGCGATGAAGTGGCATTACTGGAGACTTATTCCACTCAGCCCATTGGGTTTTCTTGACTGTGTCATTTATCCTCTGAAGATATGCCATATTGAAACTAATTAAAGGTGCTAGGTTGGTATATATATTTTTTATACACTAGAAGTTAACCCATGATGCAGTCTAAGATGGTAGCGAGCTAGCCTGTTAGGAGTAAGGTATACTCACACTTCTATTTGGTTTCTACTCGATATCGTGCCGGAACGCTGAATCGCTTGGCGACACGTCTATCACGGGTATAGCCAGGTATCACATTTAAAGGTATCATCATTATCACGCCCTTATCTGCCTTTTTTTTACACGTTAGCTGAGACGGCTATCTCACCTGGTGGTACATGATGATGCTGTCTAGGATGGTAGCGGGCTTATTTGTTAGGAGTACGATAAGCCCACGCTCCTAATTAACCAATTAGGCGACGTCGTTGTCGGTAAGGTGGTAACTAGCCACGGCTGAAGCCTCCCACCAGACTAGACTCGAGCCGGGAATCGAACCCAGGACCTCCAACTTTATAATGCGACAGAGAATGCAATGCGCCACGGAGGTCGTCAATTATCCTCTGAAGAGGTGTCATCAAGTGGTATATCGAAACGAATTAAAGCTTGTAGGTTGGTATTTACCAACCCTAGGGATTACCAACTTTAGGGATTTCCCTATATTTGTCTGCTTTGTCCGCCCCGGGCCTACAGATAAAGATTTGGAGCTAAGTCAAGGACTAACTTTTAGCAGAATATATATAAATATATTATATATATAAGCGGTGATAGCCTAGTGGTTAGGACGTCAGCCTCCTAATCAGAGGTCGGGGGTGCGAACCCGGGCACGCGCCTATAACTTTTCGGAGTTATGTGTTATTAAGCAATTAAAATATCACTTGCTTCAACGGTGAAGGAAAACATCGTGAGGAAACCTGCGCGCCTAAGAGTTCTCCATAATGTTCTCAAAGGCGTGTGAAGTATGCCAATCCACACATGGCCAGCGTGGTGGACTATGGCTAAACCCTTTTTACATTGAGGGGAGACCCGTGCTCTGTACTGAGTCGGTTGATCATGATGATTATGTATATATAATATTTTTGTTATATATATAAGTGATTCATTAAAATTAGGTTTTTTATTTATAAGTATACTTTATTACTTAGTGCTGCTAAGATACCAGCTTCATTTTTATTCTATGAGATTTATATGACCTTTCTTATCTTTTTACTGCTTTAAGTAAATTATTTTTGGTGGCTTAGGCGCGTTATACACATATGCGGAACAGCGTAGATAGGAGTCATCGTAAATGAATATTTTTAGTAAAACTACGTGTTTGTTTTACACATACTTGTTTCGAATGTTTTCCTTTTTTTTAATGCGCCACAAGTTAGCCCTTGACGGCATCTCACGTGATGGTAAGTGATGATGCGGTCTAAGGTTGTAGCGGACTAAACTGTTAGGGGTATTATAAACCCATACTCCTATTAAATTGGTTTCTATACGACATTGTGCCGGAACGTTGAATCGCTTGGCGTCTTTGTCAGTAGGATGGTAACTAGCCACGGCTAAAAAAGTCTTAGTTTAGCTTTTAAATTTTTCCTTCATCCTTCATTATAAATCTTGAACTATCATTATCCAGAAATAGTTTGTCTTTCGTCTCACAGGTTAAACTGAAGAGTGAGCAAGGTTCATCATAATAAAAACTAAAAAAATATCAAACCGAACTTTTTGCGTACTAGTAAATTTATGTTGCATTGAGACGTTATGGTATACAATACTGGTCAATCTTACTGTGATAATATTGTATACCATACAACCGCAGTAAAACCGAACGGAGCCACGGCTAAAATAGTCTTAGTTTAGCTTTTTAAATTTTTCCTTCACCCTTCATTATAAATCTTGAACTATCATTATCTAAAAATAGTTTGTATTTCGTCTCACAGGTTAAACTGAAGGGTGAGCAAGGTTCATCATAATAAAAAAACTAATAAAAAACATAACTAAAAAATATCAAAACCGAATTATTTGCGTACTAGTTAGTAAACTGCGATGTTGCATTGAGACGTTACTGTATACAATACTGGTCTATCTTATTGTAATAATTATTGCATACAATGCAATCCAAATCTTGTTGTAATGATATTGTATACAATACATCATCATCATGATCAACACATTGCCGGCTCACTACAGAGCACGGGTCTCCGCTCAATATGAGAAGGGTTCGGCCATAGTCCACCACGCTGGCCATGTGCGGATTGGCAGACTTTAAACACCTTTGAGAACATTATGGAGAACTCTCAGGCGTGCAGGTTTCCTCGCGATGTTTTCCTTCACCGTTGAAGCAAGTGATATTTCAATTATTTTTTAAAAACGCACATAACTCCGAAAAGTTAGAGGTGCTTGCCCGGACTCGAACCGCCGACTTCTGATTAGGAGGCTGACGCCCTAACCACTAGGCTATCACCGCTTCACTAGGCTATCACCGCTTCTGGATACCGCTTATACAATACAATCGAGGTCAATACATGTATAACAATCCTAACAATTTTCATTATTTTACAATTCAAATTTTTTATAGAGATAACGGCGTCCAAGTTTTAACGTGGATATGTCAATAAGTAATATATCTCGTGACAAGCATTTTATTATGTTATCTATAAAATAAACAATATATATGCGGTACGTGGGGCTATTAATTAAGTGGATGGTTTTATCTCGCAAATTCTTTAGATATGTTAATATTCTTCCTATGTAGATTACGAGTATATTAACGATATACTACAACAGTAAGCTACTCTGTCTGCGTCTGTTAAAAAATCTGTTAACATGTTAACCAAACGAAGTCTAGGACGGTATAGGGAGCATAAAGATTAACCACGTGAATTTAATATCGAAGACCTCCGTGGCGCAGAGGGCGCGCTGTCGCATTATAAAGTAGGAGGTCCTGGATTCGAATCCCGACTCGAGTCTGGTGTGGTGGGAGGCTTCGGTCGTGGCTAGTTACAATTCTACGGACAAAAACGCCGATTTTACGTCCCGGCACGTTGTCGCGTAGAAACCCATTAGGAGTATGGGTTTACCAGACCCTTAACAGGTTAGATTGCCAAGGGCTAACTTGTAGAGGATAAAAAAAACAAAGCTGACAGAGAGATTGACTGACTGACTGACTCATGGGCAGAGGAGCTCCGTAATAGGGCTCAGTCGTAACATTCTGGTGCAGTACCCAAAAAACGATCTAACGACTAGTGGTTTACTATTGTCTATTAATAAAACGACATTAGATTTGGTCCAACTTGACCTGAAGCTATGATAGCCTAGTGGTTAGGACGTCAGCCTCCAAATAAGAGATCGGAGGTTCGCACCCGGACGCACGTCTAACTTTTCGGAGTAATGAGCAATTAAAATATCACTTGCTTCAACGGTGAAGGAAAACATCGTGAGGAAACCTGTATGCCTGAGAGTTCTCTATAATGTTCTCAAAGGCGTATGAAGTCTGCCAATCCGCACATGGCCAGCTTGGTGGACTATGGCCAAACCCTTTTCATATTGCGAGGAGGTCCGTGCTCTGTAGTGAGCCGGTAATGGGTGATGGGGTTCACTATTGTACACTAAAACGACATTAAATTTGGTCCAACTTGACCTGAAAATCTAGCGTAAGAGAACACACGTTACTTATATGTACACACGTTTCTCGTATGTACAGTCGGACGTAGATATTTTTTTCTAATATATAGGTTAGTAGTCGTATAATAATGGACTGCCCACCTCATTATTATTGATGAATTATTAATAACATGTGTTATCTGTGTTTTTTGGCTAATGGAGCATTTTTATGGGCTTGTCAAAACCTAACGCATATTAAGCACTGCTTGTAGATCTAATTCAGATAAGCGATATATTAAAAAAAATTGAATAATTACCATATTGAATATGTAAATTGTCTATCGATGATATTTTTCCATTGTTTGTACGTATCGGATTACTTATATACCTGGGAATGGCGGTTCGACTCAGTGATTAGTTTGCCAGAAGACAGTTTGACTTCCTTTGAAACTCCCGAGAACTGTTACGACCTCCGTGGCGCAGCGCGTTTTCGCATTATTAAGAGGGAGGTCCTGGGTTCCATTTCCGGCTCGAGTCTGTTCCGGTGGGAGGCTTCGGCCGTGGCTAGTTACCACCCTACCGACAAAGACGTGTCTAGTGATTTAGCGTTCCGGCATGATGTCGCGTGGAAAACAATTAGGAGTACGGGTTCTACCATACCTTTAACAAGTTAACCCGCTACTATCTTAGACTACATCATCACTACCAGGTGAGATTGCCGTCAAGGGCTTACTTATAGTGGAAAAAAAACATTACCATCAAATTTAGCAAGGGAGGCGGTTGAAAAATCCTTCGATTAGTTTACTAAAAACTCGCTAAGATCGGGAAGCATGGCAGCTTTGAACGGTTTTAGTGAACGAATCCCGCGTTTTTCTCACAGAAGCCCCGAGCTGTCCGGTTCCTGTCTTCATTAGGAGATCGCATATGGAGGGTAACGGGCGGTTGCATGCGTCCCATATGTGGAGCGATGCACTCGTTTGCGCAAGCTTGCTATAATGTTTCCTGCTTAGGTCTTAAAGGGATAAGTATTCGTGCCGTTCATAGACGATTACTTATTACATACTAGTTAATGCAGGTAGAGGAATTATGTAGCTGTAAAACATATATATAGGTTTTTTTCTTCACGCTGGGAAATGCGTTTACGCATCCCCTCCGGAAGTGACGCCGGCAAAACTGCGCCACTTCCGACGGGGTATGTGGGACTCCCTAGCGGCCAGAATACCTACTAAAACCCAGCGATGCTCCTTCGCGTCGCCTGGTGGCTGGGGTCACATGAACACCCACGCACTCGACCGCATATTTATAGTAGGTTACATGTGAGTAACTAAGGCAGTTCGCAGGTATATGTGCAATTGGCAATCAATTTTATATGCGCCTGGTGGCTGGGGTCACGGGAACAACCTGCACTCGACCGTATATATATAATAGGTTACATGTGAGAAACTAAGGCAGTTTGTAGACATATGTACATTAAATATATGCAATTAGCAATTAATTTCATATGCGTAATTAACTCTTTTTGTTTTGTAATATACCTACGTCGTTGGAAAATCAGACGGTTCACCTGATAAGTGATAACCGTCGCCTATTAACATCTGCAGCACCAGACGGGCCATCGACGCGATGGAACGCTAAATCGCTTGCTGGTGTGACCTTATCAGTAGCGTGGTAATCGAACCCAGGACCTCCCACTTTTTAATACAGGCTGTACGCCACGGTAGTCGAAAAAAAGACCAGCTGATTCTCGTGACTTAGTCCCGCGGATTAAGGCTATTAAAAATATCCTAGGATAAGATAGGATTTATATAAAAGATCCTACGTAACGTCTAACCCTAACGCCTCAGTAGTTAGGGTGTTACAGCGTAACAAACAAATAAACTAACATTAGCATTCATCATATTAGTAATGATGTTCTCTACTTCTATATCATTACAGTGTTATCGACATTTTCATAGAAATTAAACATCCCATTTGTATATGTTAAACTAATAAACGCAAACCACTAGACTTTGAAAGTACAAATTTTATTTTGACAAACAGAAGCGTGGTACATCAATTTAAATATCTCATTAGAAGATATCTACGTTTTGAACACTGTTAAATAATAAAGACACAAACAATTCATTAAAACAAACACGAAGTTAAGTAATGAGTCGATAATTACTTCGTACATATCAATTCGCCACAAAAAGATGACAGTAACCGGGCTACCAACGATTATCTCTGTAACAAACCATCGGGTACACGCCTTTGCTTAGGGTTACCAGACCTATGATAATTACTCGAATCGTAACAGCATTGACTAATGAAGTCAAAGTCGTATAAGAAAATTAGACACAGATAAGAAAGAAGTCAAAGTCATAGGAAGAAATAAGACACATATACGAAAGAGGGAGACACGAGGAGTATAATATAACGTGACCGAAAAAGAGAGACGTAGAAGACTAGAATGGAATAGAATAAATTAATTTGCTGGAAGGAACATATTTTGTGTAAACTAAATTTTTTTGGTAACTATTTTTTTTTCATACACTACAAGTTTATTAAAAAAAAAATTAGTTTATTTTATTTATTTATTTTATATGCTCCAAATTAGCCCTTAACGGCAATCTCACCTGATGGTAAGTGATGATGCAGTCTGAGATGGTAGCGGGCTAAGCTGTTAGGGTTATGGTAAACGCATACTCCTAATTGGTTTCTACGCGACATCGTGACGGAACGCTAAATCATTTGGTAGGATGGTTTTTTATACACTACAAGTTAGCCCTTGACGGCTATCTCACCTGGTGGTAAGTGATGATGCAGTCTGAGATGGTAGCGGGCTAAGCTGTTATGGTAAACCCACACTCCTAATTGGTTTCTACGCGACATCGTGCCGGAACGCTTAATCATTTGGCGACACGTTTTGTTAGTAGGGTGGTAACCAGACCAGAATACGTGATTAGAATAGACAAAAGGCGACAGGCGCAAATACGTTGCTAAGTATTATAAAAAAAATATTACAAACTAGTGGGTCAAGCAAAAATCTATGGCCTAAAAGGACAGCTCTCTTCCAGAGCTAATGCATCAGCGGTTCCTGCAAGACGTTGCAGAGTTGGAAAAGAGATTTTTTAATTTGAAGAGCGTAGGGTGACATTCTCCATGAAGTCACCTCTCTTAAAAAAAGGATTCGTCAACTTGCCGCGATATAGATTTTTAATAAAAACTAGAGGTGCGATATTTAAGACAAAGTCGGCAGCCCTACCTTAAAATTAACAAGGAATGTTTTCAATAGAGGCTAAAATAGCTAAATCTTCATTATAAAGCGAGCTATAAATTATTAGTGCAGCCATAGCGCAGCTATCGATGATCTAATTACGGTGAAAAAGCGAGAGCTCCAAGCACAGGAACTGGTACGCTGCTCGATGATAAACTAGGCTATGTTAGTGCGTTTAACTAACACAGGCATGCTGAGTTGTTTTTAACCTGGAGCCCACAGCAATCATTCCCGTCCATTTAATACACGTAATTAAAACCTAACAGTTAATAACTAGTACTTTATACGAATATATAAGGGGAAGTCTCATATTAGCGCCAGTGACAGATAAGATGAGGAGCTAGCATGATGACTAGCATGGTATGGTCATATAATGCTGAGGGAAGGAAATAATGTCACCGAAAGAATGTTATATATGAACGACAACGGAGTAGAGGAAGACCAAAGAAGAGATGGATTGTTTGTGTAAAAGAGGATATTCGTGTAAAAAGTGTGGGTAGTGAGATGACGATAGAAGTGAGAGGAAGAAGAATACGTGTTTTGCCGACCCGACATAATGTGGGATAAGGGCCTGAGAAAGAAAAATGTAAGATAAATGTTACTAGTTTTCAATAATAGATCCATTTGGGATGTAAATATTACTCTGTTTAAAATAAACAGCGAGGCGCCGCGGCCAACACTGGATTAAACAACAAGTAATTTAGCATTATTGTGCACAAATTTTAAAAGATTAGCAGGATGGAATTAGCTGGTAACTGCAGATGTAAATGGGCGAAGTTAATCCCTTAACATCAAAATACTTGTCTGATAGATTGCCCGCTAAGAATAAATGTATAAGATATATAAGATGTAAATATATAAGATATTATATATATTGAATAGATATTATTGTGTCTTATAAAATTTATAGCGTCCTCGAAATGTCGAAAATCTACATTTTATCACTCATAAACTACGTAAACCAACTAAGTAGTTTTTAATATAGTATTCTGATCAATCGCCTGTCTGTTGTCACGGAAGAACCTTCATTCACTATAATGGCTTCAAAATATGATTTTAACGGAAATTCTGAATTTTCTTCATAAAAGTGTAACTGCTAGTCAACCAATTGACAAGAAACTTAAAATTGTAAGTTGTTATCCTAAAGTAGAATTATACGGAAACAATAACGTTAGTAAACAATATGGAGAATTAGGAGATATAGGAGATCTAGCTGCTATCTCCTCGACTACATATTGGAAAAGGGTTGCTGTGGTGGTGTAAGGCAATAATTTATTATTGCCGACAGGAGATTCTGTGTCGCTGAGCGACTCTGCGCTTGCAATAAATAAATAGCGTAGCATGTAACTGTTCGGATATTCGATATTCTGTAACGTTCGTGACCTTTAGAATACAAATTAAGTGCAGTATTGGAAACAAGAGTCACTCAGCGGGCGACGGAGAGAGCTTTTGTCGGTGGACGTGATCAAATCGGAAATGGGGAGGTGTGAGGAATAACTAAACATAGTGAAACTTGCGGAAAACATAGAAATATACTGTATATGTATTTTGGAAGACAAAAAGATACAGACATGGGCTAAATCGATATCGATTCTGTCCTGAAGCGAAACAAGAAATCTATTACTCTGGTAGCGTGGAGTAACACAGTAATTTGGCATTGGATGTCCTTAAGTACCATGAACATTGTCTTAAGTAGAATGCGAAGATTAAACGATGATAGGTGGGCTATGAAAGGATTGCAGGACCCTGAATTCTTTAGTCACTAGAATTGCGATCTCTTTGGTAAAGCACCTTCACGGTGGACACAATACATCAAGAAACATGGTTCAGTCAATAAAGTGTTCGAGACGTAAGGAGATCTAGTCGCTGAGAGGTTTCACCGCTCGCTATAAATAAACAGCGTTGCTTGTACTCCTAACTGTTTGGATATTCGATATTCTGTGAATTTTAGAAGACAAATTAAGTGCTGCTTTGGAAACAGTACAAGACTTCCAATAGTTTTACATGACCTTCTGTTAGTGAGAAATGGAAAAATGTGGTTCCATCAGTATCAGATGTACCAATATCCCACATCAACCAACTGGGCGTCAACTCCGTCTCTAAGCAAAATAAGAGTTTAATCTGGAGCATTAGATAAAAGCCGGTAGCTATGAATAACCTTGGAAATTCATATCTGGCTTCAAATATAGAATATTAGAATAGGAAACTAACGAAGGTCCTTCTTGCGTATGATGTGCGTGTGCATGAGATATTAGGTTTAGAAAGTATATAAAGATAAATAATCGAACTTTGTCAAGGTGGTTTTGAAGAACATTTCGTTTTAAAGTTCAGGCCTCATTTTTCTACTTCTATTTGAACACCGTATGGTAGGCACCGTCAGGGTCTGTCTCGTAATACTGTTGACATTTTAGGACACATTCTGGATTTACCTAATCCACAGCGATGATCTCGAATACCTTTCCGGATCTTACTTCTCTCGCAAAAATATACATATGCCGTTACGCAGGTTCAGCTTCCTAATCATAAGACTCCATGTAGATTGCCTGCTCTAATTTTTGACAATAAGACATTTCATGAGAGTTTGGACATTTTTCATTCCGGTATTTTGGTTAGTCTTCCCCGATCCCTTCTTGTAATCATGTAAAGACACGTATATCACCGTCGCTACCACATGAGTGAATATGATTTGCTATCAACACATCACCATTTGAATATTTCTTAGAAAGCATGCCACCCGACTATCAGATCCGCGGCTTGTGCAGCGCGCGCGCATGTAGGTATTCCAACGGTAGATTGAGTGATATAATTTTGATAGATTGATTGATCATGCTTACGCAATACCACTGGCTCGTTGGTGTCATAATTTCATCTCATAGATTTATCTTCCGGTTATCTAGTGCTTTTAAGCATTTATGAAGTGTTCCTAACAAGATTAAGCCAACATTTTCCATTTTTCCGGAAGCTTCTGGCGAATATACACTGTTTTCTGCATGTATGAGGTCACTGGTTGGTCTAGAAGTGAGCACTGGACAACGGGTCACAGGTTTCAGTTCTTTTGATAATCATAAGTAAATTTTTGACGATACCAAACTTTAAGAAATAGATATAGGTTTGTTTGGGGTTTCGGGAAATATTTACTGCAGGAAGAAACCGAGTTGACTAGAAGTTTCACGATGTATCAAGTGCATTTTACTAGGCTTCATACAAAAATCAGCAATTAGTTTGAGGTAAATTTTGACAATATACTACCGGACCACATCTTCTTTAAGATCTCTATTTAAAAAGTTTAAGTCTTTTTTAAATGTGAACTTATAGAAAAGCCCTATTTAAAGGTTCAAAAGATTACGTCAAGATTAAAAAAAAAACTTTGGTTTAAGGTTCCTTTAAAAACGCTTTTAACGCAGTCGGAGTGCTGAAGATAAAATATTGGCTTTGTAATGAGACAGCAATTTAAACTGTTCGCCCCGGCTTTAAGCTATAATAATTCTTAAAACACGCATTTATCCGAGGTCTGAATCCCTCCTATATATGGGAGGGTGGCATATCTTACCAGTAGTAAAACACTAATTGCCTTTGTCTTCTAAAATCGGAAATGAAAACTAAAATAAAACCTCTTAATACTCTTTCATTCTGATTAGACACGACATCCATATTACATGAAGTACACAGTATATAAAATACGGTGCAACCACCGGACTATTGTATTTGAGTTCAGTGTGCGCTTGTATAACAGCTACATCATTTCCGGAAAGATTACTTTAAATCTGTATTGTATCTAACTAATAAGTTGAAATAATATTTGATTTATACATTTAAATAAATTGAAGTATCGCTAATGATATGGTAACTCAATCAGCAACCACGTTTTTTTTTTTTTGAGATAGGTTTGCGCTTGACGACAATAAGTACCAGAAGGCAATGATGAGGTCTAGGTTGGAGCGCGCTTACCTAGAAAATGCCTATTCACCCTTCCCTTGAAGGAACTAATGTTATACGTAGCTGGAAACACAGATGCTGGAAGAGAGTTCCACACCTTAGCGGTTCGATTCAGAAACGTTGTTCCAAATCGTTTCGTCCGAGTAGGTTGGATTTTAACCACGTAAGGGTGCCAGCGCTCACGATTCCTCGAAGTTCTGTGGTAAAACGGTGAAGGGGGCACGAGGTTGTAAAGTTCTTGAGCGCACTCTCCAAAATATATCCGATAAAAGACCGAAAGAAAGGTGCGATTGATGTGCTCCAAAATCTTAACAAATGCCCTTTGAATACGCGTAAATAAACGTAAAAACAGTGAATTGAAATGCCTCAGTATTATTTCATTCAGATAAAACAACCATAACGTATGAAATACAATATAAGGATACAATATAAAATACAGTGCAACCACCGGACATATTGCAGTTGAGGTCAGTGCGTGGGAGTGGAGCATCGTGAGCCGCCTACGCTGGCTTTGTACTGTACAGGTTCCGAAGGGGAATCATGAAAACATTTCGACTGTATAAATTTGCTGGAATCCTTCCTTTGAATCCTTAATAAATGTATTCTCGGAATTTATTTATACTTATGTTAATATACTGCATTGTTTATACTGGGGATTAGTGTACCATACATACTTTGGTTAAAATTTTTGGATTTATATTTTGTATGCCTCAAATAAGTTTTAATATTTGATAATACAAACGATTTAAACTATGAGATTATAGCTGAAAAATTATGTAATTACTAATTTATCTTTTATTTTTTGATAACCAACTTAGCACTAGTTAGTTATCAGAAACAAATCAAAATAGCTAAGGTATAATAAGATGAGGTACTAATTATTTAATTTTCTATGCGATGCGATGTCGGCACAAAATATTTTCTTATCTTCCACTCATATTTGTATCAGGCGTTAACTCACAATCTTTTGGTCTTGCTCACATGACACAGAAGTACTGTGCGCTAAGGTTACCTTTCAAATTTTTCTTATTATTTGTCTTATATGCTATTTGCTTAAGTTTCTAGGAACACAAACTAACGATCCCACCATGGAAACTAAAATTTCACACCTCTAGCCCCTACGTAATGTCTATAAAAATATAATATATTTTTATAGACATTATATTATAATGGTCTGCCAGACTGCATTCGAAACGTAGAAAAAGAAAATGAATTTTACAAAGTATTAAAGAATTTTTTATTGGAGAAGTGGTACTCAGTAAACGATGCAAGTAAAAAACATTAAAATCGGTCTCTCTACTACGGTCGATTCCAGACCAAGTTGCAACACCCCAAACTGGGTGTGTGTAAACAATATGCAACGAAATAAATAAATAAGCAAATTCCATTTCGAATCTATATATAAAAAACTTTACTACGCTTATGACAGTCTCCGTGCATAATGTCCATAAAACAAACGTTCCCACAAAATTATAACACAAACAAAGCGAAGTAAACTTTACACTCGATCAATACGTGGGTGTTAAATGTGAATTTAATATTGTTATTGTAAAATGTTGTCCGACGTTTAATATTATTTCAAAATACATCTCTGGCAATTATCACCACTCAAGTACGTGGATTTAAGAATCGATAGTAATCGATTGAACGCTTAAGATAATATTGACGTATTAACACTGGAAGATACGCACCTACAATGCACCTTACACTCCATTCTTTAAATAAACTTAACTCGACGAGTTTTAGAAAGCTTTTGTTAATTAAATAGGTACTGTAGAGTCTCGTTTATCGCAGTTACCGGAGATGTTACATTACCTACCTTGCAAAACAACCTTATATGTATAATCTGTATAATAGAGTGTCTGTAGGAAAAGTACCATAATTTTTTAAATATTATCCTGTTTGCATAAAAGAGCGTTCTATTTCGAGACCAGTAGATGTTCTTTTAGATCTATGATAGATTGTGGTCTGTTGTTTTTTTGTTGCAAATAATGAGCTGAAAATCTGGACGTAATATGTGCATCACTGGAGGTATCTCAAACCCCGCCTAAGCCGAGGTTCAGCCTCACAGGAGGCGCCCTTAGGCAGACGTTCCCTTAGTTTCTTTGCGCCCTCGGGCACAACATTTCTTCTGGCAGAGCTGCTTTCCGAAGCTCACCAAACAGCCCGGTTACGCTGGGTTAGCAAATATAAAAGACAGTCCGAAAAAAAATATGGAGGTGCCCCCAATCCCTTCTCGGATGTGAAAGATATTAAAGCCTGTTGAAATTGCGTGATAGACACGATCTATCATATTACCAATGGACAATTAAAATGACTCCTCAAATGAGTTTTCATAGTTAAAAGTATGAATTTAAAACATACGAGGATGGCGGCTCGAGGTTTTGTTTCTCCTGACGTAACATTTCGTACTTTCATCGGTTCACATCGTGGCGAACTAGTTTATGAGGTAACGCTAGTCACCGATGTACCTACATGATCTCTTTTTGTATTCACGCTTCAACCTGATGTCGGAGTGTGATCGATATACTTCTTACGTACCTACTTGATGGACATCTGAATCAAGGGGCTTTATATTTGGACACTCATGCATACACAAGGAATCTTTTGACATCACTTTCTGAGAATCGCTGTTGTACGGATGACATCGGAATGTTTTTTAAAAGAACTGCATACGTGTGCTGTCAGCGTCTACGATATGTACCCAATCTCATGTTACATAACAATTAATTCTTACGTCGGTTTTACTTGCTTTTCTTCTTTCTTGTTCCCCGTTAGGTGACCATCTGACTTATTTTCTCTATCTTCCTTCTCGATATTATTTGTTTTATTATGTGCTGGTTCTAAATTTTCAAATATTCTAGGCGAAAGTATATTATCCTTGTGTTAAAGGGGGAACGCTGCATGTATATTTGGAAACTTGCCTAAAGGGACTCCTTTTAATAGTATATTTTAGTTATGATATTTTTAAGATTTTTAGTTTTAGGTTCAATCTAATGTTTATCGTTGTTATTTTTAACCTCAACTTTTTCAAATTAGCCAGTTCTTTTTTCATTGAATTTATTTAGATGATAATATTTAATATTTTGTGACTTATACGTTGGTTCGCGTAAATCATTTCTTTCTTTTCCTAACATTGCCACTTATTTCAGACAAACTACGTATTTAAAATTTGCAATACTCGATACTCGAACTTCTACCATTAATATATCATAAAAAGTTTGTTCTGGATTACCAGCGCAGTACATGTTTTTATTCAATCCGACACCCCAACCATCTCGTAGTTGCGGCTTCTTTTTACTTCCCCGACCTAAGCGCTCCTCTCCGAAAGAGGAGACCTAAACATATCCTTCATGACCCTGACGATCAGATGACTACTGACAACACACTCGTACCACCTACCACACAATCATACGATACACACCGTCTTCGCCGGCGAAGACGAGGTCCCCGCTATCTTACGTCATCCGGACGTGGGCTCCATCCACGGCCTCGGAGACGTACGGAGCACTCACCGTACGACCCCCCCGTTATCCCAAACGTCGCCTAAGCCGAGGTTCGGCCTCAAAGGAGGCGCCCTTAGGCAGTCGTTCCCATAGTTTCTTCGAGCCCTAGGGCTCAAAATTTCTACTGGCAGAGCTTCTTTCCAAAGCTCGCCAAACAGCCCGGTTACGCTGTGGCAACCAATAGGGTTTGTACAGCTAATAGACAGTCCGAACAAAAAAAAAAGTACATGTTTAATGGTATAATTAAATATCCTCGAATAGAAACTGAGCATTAAAAAAATCCTCGGTCGCGATATAAAGGCGCGCGCTGTCAATGGAACGTGTCGCGAGGTATCTGCGTTATTTATTGTGGTGGTTCGCCCGGACACGATAGTGGCCCAGTAGGTGTACCTCATACCTACGCTTATACCTATGCTCGGTACAGACTCCAGGTACTGAGTTTCTAGGTAGACTCGTGTCTAAAGCTTTTATAGTTAGGGTATTTTGAACTAGGTATATCTATCTATATATTATAGTTTTTTTATTCATTATCTATATATTATAGTTTTTTTATTCATTATGTGAGATGGTGATAACGAAAAAAAGAAAAACCCCGGCTAAGTTTGTTGTGGGCTTCTTCTTAGACCGGGGCGCGTTTGGAAGAAGCCTCATAGCTTTAGTTTTAAGTTTACGAATATAGTTATCACCATGAAATAACTACTATGTAAATTATTGACGCGTCAAAAGTGCCTTTTTAAGGACTATTTGAATAAAGATTATTTTGAATTTGTATTTGAATTTATCGAACATCGGTTGCGTATACGTTTTGCTTATCTAGCAAAAATGTTAAAGTAATAGTTGTTTCATAATTATGGATGTTTTTATACATAGTAGATATATGAAATTTATTACAGTACCTTCGTGTTTTGAAGGCGGGTTTTGTTTATCTTAAACGGTGTGGTTCTAATACAGAAAAAATCTACCACTTCCGTGGCGCAGTACGTACGTTGTCGCATTATAAAGTTAGAGGTCCTGGGTTCGATTCCCGGCTCGAGTCTGGTCTGGTGGGAAGCCACGGCCGTTGCTAGTTACCACCCTACCGAGAAAGATGTACCGCCAAGCGATTTAGCGTTCCGGCACGATGACGTTTAGAAACAAATTAGGAGTACGGGTTTAACATACCCCTAACAGGTTAGCCCGCTACCATCTTAAATGCATCATCACTTACCATCAGGTGAGATTGCCGTCAACGATTAACTTGTAGTGACCAAAAAAATATTTCAAAAACCCTAATCCACGTCTTTTGTTCACAGCTGCACTTCCCGTTACGCCGGCGAGTTCTGCCAACACCTGAACCCTTGCCACAGCGAGTCAAGTCCTCGGTGTCAAAACGGCGGCTCCTGCAGGGTCAGGCCCGGAGCTGGGGGCGGCCCACCTTCCTTCGCCTGCGACTGCCCTCTCGGATTCAGTGCATCGTTGTGCGAGATCAGAGTGCCAGCCGCCTGCGATTCCGCGCCCTGCCTGAACGGAGCTACTTGTCGGCTTACGTCATTGGACACCTTTGAATGCGATTGCCCCCCAGGGTACACAGGTAAGTTCTCGATATTAACTTATTAATATGACATCGTCACCTGTGATAGTGGTTAGGACGTCAGCCTCCTAATCATTCGAGGGGTTCGAACTCGAGCACGCACGTATAAATTTTCGGAGTTATGTGCGTTTTTAAGCAATTAAAATATCACTTGCTTCAACGGTGTATAAAAACATCGTTCTCCATAATTTTCGCAAAGGTGTGTGAAGTCTGCCAATCCGCACATGGCCAGCGTGGTGGACTATGGCCAAACCTTTCTCATATTGAGAGGAGACCCGTGTTCTGTAGTGGGCCGAGAATAGGTTAATCATGTGAAGGCAAGTATCGTGAGGAAAACTGCGTGCCTGGCAGTTATTATTATTATAAAAAATATCATAAAATCGCCCTGGACGGCAATCTCACCTGATAAGTGATGATGTAGTCAAGATGGTAGCGGGCTAACCTGTTAGGGGTATAGTAATTATACCCACACTGCTAATTGGTTTCTACGCGTCATCGTGCCGGAACGCTAAATCGCTTGGCGACATGTCTTTGTAGGTAGGGTGGTAACTAGCCACGGCCGAAGCCTCCCACTAGACCAGACTCGATAAATATAAATAAAGAAAACGCAAACAAAGATATTGGAAAACGCAAGAATAGATCTATGTATTGTGAAGCGCTAGCCTATCACTGATAAAGAAATCTTTTATCAAAGGGCTTTTATGTGTCCATATAAAATACTTACAAGGCTTTATTATAACATCGTAATTTAAACGGAATAATGCTTTTCATGCGCGCTGGTCTCGCATTGAAGGCTAGGGTACACTGCGGTCTAAGGTACTAAAGCCCTGAAGGTGGTATACGCTAGTAAGCAATGCCAATAAATCTTTATATGACAGCATAATAGTGTTCTGCTTTGAAATATGACTGCCTTTATTAATCTTTAATACTAGATAGTTATCGGATGATTCCTTATTAGATTAGGGTTGTACATTTTACCATATTTTTTTTATATGTTGGGTAGTTACGCTGCACTGATGGTTTTTAAGTTGACAATTCAAAAATTCAGAATTCAAATAACCTTTTTTCTCAAATAGTCCTTTAAAAGGCGCTTTTGACGCGTCAATAATTTATAAAGTAGTGATTTGATGGTGATAACTACATTCGTAAACTTATAACTAAAGCTATGAGGGTTCCAAAAGCGCCCCGGTCTAAGAAGAAGCCCACAACAAACTTAGCCAGGTAAATTTTCTTTTTGTTAACAATTATCAATCGACAACTTAATTCAGTCGACATTTTAACTTGCGTTTTGGAATCGAGGTTACAACTGCCTCAAGTAAAAGAAAATACCAAAATAACATTTATTGCTTAAACCACTAAATCTATATTAAAATTAATTTGCAATAGTTCTTATTTTAATCTCTTTCCATTATTTGTTGAACTTGTACCTACACTGAGAAAAATTTTAGTTGCCAACAAAATTTTGCTAGGAACTACCAAGTAAAATGTTTGCATAGAAGAACATAAAGCACTTTGTTTCTAGCAATAAAGCTAACTTTACAACTTAAAATAGTAAAATTAAGGAAGGTATAATTTGTGATAATGCAATGCCAAAAGTCTCATCATGTTACTTTATTAAATTAACAAAGTGATATCTTAGGTAATTATTTTTACAAGTGTATTCTAATAATTTTTACTTTATCTCAATGTGTATTATTTATATATATGTGTGGTTACTATAATATTCTTATTGAAACCAAACATAAAATACGTCAAGCTGTTGTTGCCTATTGTAATCAGAGGTCAGAGGTTCGATCCCGGGCACGCACCTATGACTATTCGGAGTTATGTGCGTTTTTAGCTATTAAAATATCACTTGCTTCAACGGTGAAGGATAATATCATGAGGAAACCTACAAGTCTGAGATTCTCCATAGTGTACTTAAAGACGTGTGAAGTCTACTAATCTACATAAGGCCGGCGTGGACTATGGACAAACCCTTCTCATATTGAGAGGAGGCTCATGCTCTTTAGTGAGACGGCAATGGTTTGATTATGATGATTGAGAGTTCTCCATAATGTTCTCAAAGGCGTGTGAAGTCTGCCAATCCGCACATGGCCAGCGTGGTGGACTGTGGACAAACCCTTCTCATATTGAGAGACTCATGCTCTTTATTGAGCCGGCAATGGTTTGATTATGATGATTATGATGATAAAATAAAAACTGAAATTATCACTTGTTTTAAGTCTTTGTTGTTTAAGTGTATTGAATATTTGGGGCGTAGCGAAAACCCTATATGTGATACTCATTAGATAATTTCTATATGCGGTGAATGACTGTCCATAGCCATCCAGCAGGTGTTTGTTGAGCCTATATAAAGCGTATGAGATATGAATAAATCGCGGTACGTATGCGATTTACGACATTAATTAGGCTTTATTGCATTGGTTCCTTGAGAAGATATGTTACATTGCAACTATACCTTCATACGTATGCTTATATAAAGATAGTACACTTATATGAAGTAGAACTTTTACTTCGGGTAGACGAAATGTTAATTTGAAAAAACGCAAGCGAAATCCATAGTAAAAATCTTAAAAAAAAAAGAAATCTATTCGTATGAATGTCTTAAAAGAGATAAGCAATTAAAATATCACTTGCTTCAACGGTGAAGGAAAACCTCGTGAGGAAACCGGCATGCCTGTGTGTTCTCCATAATGTTCTCTAAGGCGTGTCCGCACATGGCCATAAACCCAAATATATTGAGAAGAGACCCGTGCTCTGTAGGCAGACATATATGGACTGTTGCTTACAATATTTGTATTAACAATTTAAAATTAATTTTTTTTTTTTAATAAATCAAGTAAATTACTCGAAGCGAAATTCTAAACAATTACAATGTTATAAAACAAGAAATGATAATAATTTTATGAAAGTTGTTTTAGCTATTAGCATTTCCTTTCAATTTAACCTTTTAATAGCCTGGCTGACATAAATGTTTTAGGCCTTTATCAAGTGGCCTTAGAGCTCATAATCAATATTATAGTTGTGAGCTTACAAAAATTCGGTTCTGCTGTTAATAGACGCACCAACTTTGTTTGGGCAAGTCTAAGATTATTTAGGTCAGGCAGAACGGTTTCAGAGCTTTAATTCTTCTTAGTTTTTAACCAGTAATTGCTTATTATATTTTACATCTTGTTGTTGAAAGGTTCAAAATGTCTGTTACTAGGAAAATTATTATGAGCAACAAATTAATTTATGTTTCATAGTAATTACTTAATTAATAATTTAATATTTTTTAACTAGTTCTTACTCTGTAAATTACAGAATTACAGTCTAAACTAACTCACCTATGTTCGTTGTGAGTTTATTACCATAGCGTTTTTAAGCTAGCTAAGATAATGTACTAATTGATATCAAAGCTTGATAAGTGCCTATAATAGGCCAATGGAATAAATACTTTTTGATTTCATTACCAACATTTTTTGTTCGTAGTTGGGTCCTAATTACTATAAGATTTAGCGATGTTTTATAGCAAATTATTGAACTGCTTCATGAAGCATGTTTTTGTCAACTTTTCCGCGTGTTGTGTTACAATCAAAGTAAGCACCCGCCGCCAATCAAGTCAGATCGTCTGTTAACGGTGTTATACGCGCAATTATGTTATCAAACGAAACGATGCCGGTTCTCGAGTTTTTGTAACACGTACAATTAAATATACTTGTACAGCTTTCAGTTTTTGTCTCGGCATTTAAGAGATTGATTAAATCCAAAGTGCCTAGATAAGTGACTATTAATCCCAGACAATTATTGAAAATGGATTTTTACTTTAATAATTGATTGCGCAGACTGGTTTTCGATTCGTACCATTATTGTGAAGTGTATATGTTTTCTGCTATCAAATACAATATATGAAAGAATAAACTTGATAACTAGAGTATAGGGTATGGTAAACCCACGCTCCTTATTAGTTTCTACGCAACATTGTGCCGGAACGCTATATCGCTTGGCGTAACACGTCTTTGTCGGTAGGGTGGTAACTAGCCACGACCGAAGCCTCCCACCAGACCAGATAATACACCAGTTCCTTAAAACAGTTTGAGTACAACTAAAGAAAGTTGGCGCTGTTCTGTTATGTTGAGCAATATGTATTTTAAACCGAAAAACATATTTTAAATAATAATAAAACAAATATGACATTAAAGTAACAATTGAAGTGGTAATTTCAATCATCATGATCAACCTATTACCGGCTCACTACAAAGCACGGGTCTCCTTTCAATATGAGAAGGGTTTGGCCATAGTCCACCACGCTGGCTATGTGCGGATTGGCAGACTTCACACGCCTTTGAAAACATTATGGAGAACTCTCAGGCGTGCAGGTTTCATCACGATGTTTTCCTTCATCGTTGAAGCAAATGATATTTTAATTGCTTAAAACGCACATAACTCCGAAAAGTTTGAGGTGCGTGCCTGGATTCGAACCGCCAACCTCTGATTAGGAGGCTAACGCCCTAACCACTAGGCTATCACCGCTTGTAATTTCAATGTTATCAAAATAATATAGCTAACATAAAACATAGCGTACTAAACATAGACGCATACAATTAACCATAGACATTAGAACTGTCGGCGACGATTAGTCGCCAGTGACCGAGAACAGCGTCGCCTGTACCTTTCTCTATTGTTTTATTCAACACAGCGACGAATGATGGATTGAGAAGTTTTATCAGAACGATTCGCCAACTGACCACGATTTGGCTGTAATCTTTCATCAAAATTCATTTTTATGATCAACCCATAGCAAGCTCACTATAAAAATATCCATTATATATTTAATTTCTAAGTTGACGACGGTGATGATTTCAAATGGGTGATCTCACACATTATCATATACACATTTCACCCACACCAAATTACGGTACTATAATAATATCGTTTCTTAACTTGGCAACTAGGCCCAATTTTACATTTACAATACAGTATCATCATCATCTTCATCATCATGACTAATCCACTGCCGGCTCCCTACAGGGTCTCCTCTCAGTATGAGAAGGGCTTGGCCATAGTCTACCACGCTGGTCACTTCACACGCCTTTGAGGACATTATGAAGAACTCTCAGGCGTGCAGGTTTCCTCAAGATGTTTTCCTTCAACAGTGAAGCAAGTGATATTTAAATTGCTTTAAAACGCACATAGCTCCACAAAGTTAGAGGTGCATGCCTGGGATCGAAACCCGATGCCTGATTAGGAGGCGGACGCCTTAACCACTAGGCTATCACAGCTTTCATTCTTTATCATCGACATGTATGATCTCAATGCCCCTATTGATTTTTATAAACGTTCAAAGTCACTGAGCCTTTTCGAAACTTGACAGAATCCTATAGGTAGAGCTTAACCTACTTAGTAAGTCCAATCTTTGAAGTGTTCTGAAGCAGAGAGCATACTCTAACCAAGCGATTATTAATCGTACGAACGAACGAGGTCTTTGCTGTTTATAATCGCCGAGATGCTATATAGTCGTCAGCGAGATGTAGGCAAATGCGCGAATCGTCTCACACCGGAAATACGAAATAAGAAGTAGAAAGTGAAGCAATTTATGTTTCCTCTTTCGCAACAATTTATTATTGTATGACGACATGTCATTAGCAATTAAACCACTTTATCATCGAGGAGACGGCTTCTGCGTTTACTGTAGAAAAAAAGTCATCAATAATAGTTACTTAAATAACTAACTATTGGAACTGGTATTATACTAAAATAAACATCGTTATAACATAATAGTTATAAGTCAAGTAACTTTATAACATTTTTGATGCCTAACCAAATCAAACTCGAATATAATCTAGGCCCTCGTGATCAGTAAAACTGCTAGACCAAATTTTTTACCCAATGCCATTTAAACCAAAAAATCCAAAATGGTAGCGGGCTAGACTGTAACGGCGTAAACCCATAATAATTTCAACTTATGGTTTCAACGCGACATCGTCCCGGAACGAACCCAGGACTTTTAGCTTTATACCTACCTTTGTATCTTTACACCTATACCGCTGCACCACGGAAGTCGTCAGAAGAGAACTTAATGCTGCAGAAAGTTTTTGGTTGGGCATATTAAATATAAGTTGGGCATTTTAAGGTGAACTCGCCGTCCTCCCCATAAACGTAAAGTTTCTGGAGGACCGGTTAGCTTTACAATTAAAATGTGTTTTTAAAATATTTTTGAACAATAAATTTAAAAAAAAACACATTTTCATGGGCTTTAATAAAGCTCCACTTATGTGTAAAAAAAATAAAAAAAATAAAGCTTTAACAAGAAGCGTGGTTAATATGCACGAGAATCAAAACTGTGACCGTAAGTCGTAATAGCAATTGAGCTCGTTCCACCAATCAAACCAAATTCCTCATGTCGTTCAGCACAAGTCGATTAGTCACCTAAGCATTTTAATTAGCTGATGACGAATTCGGTGCGAGCTCATGAAGCAGTCAAGTATCCATTCGATTCAAATCCTTAACTCGTAACTTGTGAATGGTTTAAATATATATGGAGAGTAAATTCTCAAGTTTAGTAGCTAATGATTCATAAAACATGTTAAGTGGGTTGTACTTTTTGCAATTGCCTACTAAATCGTTTAGTTATGACACCTTGAACCCCCCACTGGCTACAAACTGACGCAACGCCTGTCTCATTTTAAAGAAATAAATGCAGAGTATAGTGTTTTGTTTTTATTTATTTATACAACTTTATTGCATATAAAAGAAAGGAAAAGAGAAAAAAAATACATAATATAAAAGCAAAAGGCAACCTTATCACTAAAAGTGATCTCTTCCAGGCCACGGCCACCTTTTTGTAAGAAGCCGACAAAAATAAAAAACGGAAAATCGCAAAATTTAATACATATATACATACTAATAATTACATACTATTAAACATAAAGATGGAATAAATATAAATTAAATTGACAGATAATGCTTCTTAATACGGGTTTTAAAAACAGCTTATGATTGTTTGGTTACTTTGTATCGATTTTCATAAAACAAACAGACGTTTCACCTGATGTTAAGTGATTACCGTCATCCATGAACATCTGCAGCGCCAATGCGTTGCCAGCCGAACCCTGCCTCCTCTTAAACAGTTTCCACTTAGCATCATACTGGAAAGCTTAATCGCTTGGCGGTATGTCATTGCCAGTAAGCGGTAACTAGCCAAAACCTTCCACTAGACCAGACTCGAGCCGGGTATTGAACCCAGGACCTCCCACTTTGTAATATAACAGTGCAAGCAATCCAAATTACTGACGATTTAAAAAAAATAATTAAGAACTAAATGTAAAAAGGAAAAGATCAACGCCATTTCATGACTCGCTTTTGCAAAAGCAAAGTCTTAAAACTAAATACGAAAGAAAATCTTAATTTGTTGAATGTAATTAAGTTACTTACACATAAAGTGAATGAAAAAGAAAGAAAGATGTTAACTTAATTATAAAGTTACTTACACATAAAGTGAAACAATTTAAACTGTAATCGTATAAAAAGTATTCGTCGATACCTCTGAATACAGCAGAGTTAATTGGGGTTTTAATGAAGAGCACATCAAACGCTTTCCTCTACAATAAAAGCTTCGAAAATACGCTTCTTGTAATCAAATGTTCAAGACCGGTGACATAGCTCCTAATGAGTAGCAGAACGATCCGGTTCGGATCAAAGCTGAGAAAGTAATCATGCCTAATAAATTTCTAATGACTAATAAATACTGTGTTGTACTTTGTTTTAGTTGAAAATAAGATGTACTTTTAGATAGTAATGATGAATGAACCGAAGACGTAATTACTTGGAACTTAAAAATAATGATTTGAAATATTTGTGATTTCAGTACAGTATCCAAAAGTTCGTAACAAATTGTAAAGAGAATAAGAAAGATTGAATTTGAATTGAAAATGGACAATAGAATGTTGCATAATCTATATTAGGAACCATGTTAAGCTTAAAGAAATGGTGTATAAATTGATAGATAAACTACAATAGCTTAGCAACATAATTCCCATACCAATCTCCCACTAATTATATTTGGTCTAGATTGCTTCACGTCAAGTTTCTACGTTATAGGATTAAACCGATCAGTAGTTGATTCTTAATTCTGGTGACAGACTTCTTCGGTCGATTCCCATTATTTAGATTCTGTTTGATTTAAGACCAGTTCGAATCAACTGCAGTTTTCTCTGCCACAATAAACGGTATGCATTTATCACCATCAAAAATTTCAGTAAAGAAATCAACAGCATAGACAGTCGATGTCATTAAGTGGCCAATAACTATAATTTATTCCACTTTTATTGATTTTCTTAACAATTTGACCCCCACAAGTATTCCGTTAGGTTTGTAACTATGAGTATTATACGTTTTCAAAAACGAGTTTGCCTCAAATTCATATCTACTTAACATGACAAGTTATGTTTTGGATCATAAAATGTAATCGTTATTGACTGAATCTTCTTATTGAATATTGAACACGCTGCTTTCATTTTAATAAGGTTTAATAAGAATATGGGATTATAAAGATTAGAAAGATAAGACAGTCCACTGACCAAAAACTTTTAAATCCAATAAAGAGAGAACATGTATTATCTCTTAGAGATTTTACACGTCCTTGAGGATCAAACTTACACAGAAACTGTTTTGATTTATTCCAGGTCTAAAAATCTATTTTACCTTTGTCATTTGCTAGTGCCAATATAGCGCTCAGATAGACCAGTTTGAAGGTGAAGTTATTTTGCTGAAAGGAGTGTTTATGTTTCTTCTACTTTCTAATCTTCAGTCTTCATGGTGTAGCCAGGGAACTATAGAATTCCTTACAACTTACAGATTTGCTGTTTTTCATCACTGATTAGTTCTTGATTATGTTTCAAGAGTATATATTCGTATATGCTTGTAGGGTAGATAGCGTAAAGTTATTTTCGTCGTGGGTTCTAGAATGTATTAATTTTATTACGTGTTTCTTAACGAATTGCCTCCATAAAATTTTTATTCGGCAAAAAACGTGTAGATCCTCTTGATTTTTATGTCCTAATGAGCTTGGTTTGATTGACGGTCAATAACTGAAGGATGCTAATTAAGCAGTATTTGTGAATCTATTTCACACATCACCGGTTAATTAGGTTTTAATTTCATACTATGGGAAAATATTTTGATGCCGACTTCCTTTTTAGATTTTAGTGTGATGCATGGACGGAAATGTTTGATTAGTGTTTTTTGTTTTAGAAAATATAGTCCATCTTTTTATATCGTCTGTGCAATATTCCAAGATACTGTCAATTCAGCGTTTATTGCTATGTCAATTGAGTTCAAGGTCACTTGACTAAACTATTTACTCTTAGCTTAGTTTAGCGTTCTACTGTATTCCCTGATTTATTGCTAATATTTTAAAAGCGTTATGTGTTAATTTGAAATTAAAACGATCTCCTTGTCAACAGGCGAAGAATGCTCACATGAAGACCATTGCGCATCCCAACCCTGCAGGAATGGGGGTCGTTGCGTTGCGGACAATACAACGACAGCCGGATACTCTTGCGCCTGTCCACCCGGCTTCACTGGCGCGCGATGCACCGAGGACGTGTTCGAATGCTCGAGCGGTTCCGGCCCATGTCACCACGGGAGGTGCTTCAACACCCACGGGTCTTACACGTGCGTGTGCGAGCCGGGGTACACGGGCAGGGACTGCGATACGGAGTACGTCCCATGCGAGCCTTCCCCGTGTCTGCACGGCGGGAGATGCACTCAGTTGGACCAGCTAAGATACGAATGCGATTGCCCTACTGGTAAGTGTTAACTTTTAAGCGTTTATTATATTTGCAGAAGAGTAAACTGCGTGGGACAATATGTTAAAGTGCATATTGCTGCTATCAGGAAATTTTTCTGGGGCTACTGATAATGACAAACAAAGTCCAATTCTTTTTGCTGTTTGTACCGAAAGGTTAAAAGCCTTCTGATATCCTAGCCGTAATAGAAGCCGTTTAGTTGTTTTACAGAATAGGGTATCTAGTAACGCATCATTTTCCGGTGTGTGACAGTATTTTCACCTTGATATCATTTGTTCACAAAACTTAATTAATAAACCTTTAAGTTTATTGATATTATAGACGCGAAAGTTTGTATGTATGAATATTTGTTACTCTTTCACGCAATACTACTGATAATGACAAAAGTCCAATACTTTTTGCTGTTTGTACCGAAAGGTAGCAACCTTCTGATAGCCTAGCCTTAATATATGCCATTTAATTATTGTATAGAATAGGCTGTTAGAAAAACAGCTTCCGAAAATGATTATGTTGTTGAAAAGCTACAAGGTAGTAAGAAATATATTTTTATAAAGAATCTTAAAACTAGGATTTACGTTTTATTAATTCGTTTTATCAAGTAGGTTGTAGTTAAACAAGTATAGGGTAGTTTTTTCAAAATAATATAATTAAAAAAAAAAACTTCTGAATTTATTTCTTTATAGTATGCATTCCTATCAATGATTGATAGATATTACTGCATAATTAGAAAAAAAGTAGGAAAAGTAGCACAAAATGTAAATGAATCTTAAAAAAAAACTATTAAGTATCGCATTGATAGGAGTAGCATAGCTACAAACAGATACGGTCACTAGTTACAAAGGCACGCGGTCAATAATGTGCTTAATTTAACATAACCGTTAAATTACTTATCAGGTTGACGAAACGGTGTCGATTCGCTGGACAATTTCCCTTTAAAAGTCACAGTTTCTAAACCCACTGCTATATATAGAATGCGTATCTTTATATGGCCAATGGCTATTCGAAGTATCTGAAACAAATTAATTTGTTAACGGCCGAGTCTCGGTAAAAACTGTACGCGAAGGCTTCCTAGCTACATCCTACATGCGTCTTAGTAAAATAAAATCAGATAGAACATAGTCGAATGCCTCTTATAAATCGTTCATACATACTTGTATGTGGGAACCTATATAATATTTATTTAATTTATTTTACAAAATACAGAGAAACACATTTTAATTATAAATCTAACCATCCTCTAGAAACTTGACGTTTATGGGGAGGACGGCGAGTTAGCCTAAATGATACACTATAAATAAAGAAGCAATATTTCTTAAAAATCATCATATCTGCAAAATTTCTAAAAAGTGGACTACATTTACGGTAAGAAAAACGTTAAGTATCGCTTTTTGTATGAAAATTTACAACTAGTGGATCCTCTTAAAACTATGAATGATGCGAGAAGTAATTAAATATGCGATAAGAAATGGCTTTTACACTTTCTTATATAATTTCCATCTTGAGCACATTGCAAGGAGGTCGGTAGATCCAAAAGGATTTTTGACAGCATATATTTATAATGTCTTTTACAATTGGTTATTGGTATAATAAATTATTTATTGTATCGCGTACGAAAACTTAGACATTACAGACACCTCAGATATTTATATATGTAGATATGTATATGTATATATTATTTTTGTATCAATTCTGTGATAACAAATATATAAGGGGTATACAAAGAAAAGCTTATATCCATAAGTGATAAAAATCTTTTTTGATCGACGCGGTATATGCTTTGTCGTCCTTATGCACTTATGTTTGATTGTTTCCTTTAATTGGTCAAGTGTGAGAGACATGAGTTATAATGTTCATCAATCCGACACCCCAACCCTCTCGTAGTTACGGCTTCTTTTTACTCCCCCGACCTAAGCGCTCCTCTCCGAAAGAGGAGACCTAAACATATCCTTCATGACCCTGACGATCAGATAACTACTGACAACATACTCGTACCACCTATCACACAATCATACGCTACACACCTCTTCGCCGGCGAAGGCGAGGTCCCCGTTATCTTACGTCATCCGGACGTGGGCTCCATCCACGGCCTCGGAGACGTACGGACCACTCACTGTCCGACCCCCCTGTTATCCCAAACGTCGCCTAACTCGGTTACGCTGTGGCAACCAATAGGGTTAGTACAGCTAATAGACAATCCGGAAAAAAAAACTATAATGTTCATGCAATATTAACACCATTCTCCATGATCGTCGGTTACTTCATTGCCTACCTATTCGAACTTAATTTCCGTGCTGCAGCAATTATTTCCACACCTGTCATTGGTTCACCTCCCGACCTCTGACTCGGAGGCTGGATCCATTTAATCCGATATCTCGATGTTATCAGCAGGTGTTGTTGCTGTTTAGTTTGGGAAATTAGAGGTTTAGTTAAATTAATTTTTGTAACGGATTTTTCTCGTACGCTCATAAATTGTTAACGTGATAGCTTGTTATCTTATTTTTAATTTAGTGTCTGGAGGTAGATTTGTTACACTGCTGGATATTATATGTTTGATGGGATTTTTAATTTACAAGTTTTGTGACTCTGCGATTCATTTCATTATTAATCTGCACACCCAAACTCAGTCGTACGCAATACAACACACACACACACACACCCAAACACTCTCCCTCTCTCACACACACACACGCACATACACGTGCACAAACACGCATGTGTAATATATATAAATATATATTACTCATGTATTCTTCTTCTTTAGGTGCCTCTCCAACTAGTGAAGGTTGGCAGTCAGAATGGCATATTTTGCTTTGTCTCTCGCGAGGTTGAAAAGCTGGGCGGCACTCGCGATCCCAGTCCACTCCCTGATGTTTAGCAACCAAGACTTCTTGCGACCGATGCGCCTCCTTCCCGCTACTTTGCCCATCATTATGAGTTGCAGGAGCCTGTATCTGTCATGCTTCAACACATGCCCCAGATAAGCAACTTTTTTCTTTTTTATAGTCTTCCAAAGTTCGCGGTTACAACTAACACGTCGCAAGACCTCCTCATTGATCACCTTTTGTTCACACATGTATTACACACATGTATATGTTGTCGCTGGCAATATTTTTCTAAAGAGTCAACATAGATTGGTTGGGAGAGGCGCCTTCTTGGAAGGGGATGAGGGTGCTATATTTAAAGAAAGGAAAAAAAAAACTAGTCATGAACAAACTCTTTTATATAATATGTGTATTTCAATGTACATGTGTACATACACATAAACATTTAAATACATCATCGTACACATAATATATAAACCAAATGACTTCATCAGAGTCCAGTGCTTTTGCTAAAGTTCACGCTCGTTGCTCCCACATATTTTAGCGCTTAACTATTTCGCAACACGTAATCAAAGACTATTTGTTCGGAACCCGAAAACGTTATGTAAATCGATCGGTCATACGACCTCGATACAACTGTACAAACGTAGAGAGCGATAATTGTCTCATATATTTTGTGTATGATATATGTTTGAATCTTCATCATCATCATAAAATTGGAGTGTCTGTTTGTAATATTGAAATAACCGTTTTTTACTACATGCATATGAATATGTATACGGTACATACACCAAAATATTTTTTTTTACAATTTTTGTGTGTCTGTCTGTCTGTGTGTCTGTTTGTTCCGGCTAATCTCTGAAATGGCTGGACCGATTTTTACGAGACTTTCATTGGCAGTTAGCTGATGTAATAAGGAGTAACTTAGGCTACCTTTTTTTTAGAAAAATAAAGTAATGTTGCAATGTCCTAGTACTGTTCAGTACCACGCGCAGCTCACGCGCATGCTACCGCCTGTGCCATCACGTCTCAAGCGCCTCCCACTTCTCCCACCAATTGTTTTAGTTTAGTAATTATTTCAAGTAATACGGGTTAGTAATCTATTGCTTCGTGATTGAAAGACAAAAACACACTAACTCAACGCAGACGAAGTCGCGGGCGTCAGCTAGTCTTCAATAAAACTATTGAATCGTTTATAATGCATTCATCAAAGGGAGTTTAAAAACAGGATTATTTCTAGCTTAGCTCGAGTTGTTGCTCGCCCTCAATTATTAGGGGTAGAAAACTTTTTATAGCATATAAGAGACTCCAGTCCAAATCTTCACGAAACGTTGCTTTCGGAGTCACCGCTCTGAAAAATATCTGCATCTTCAATTATATTATTATAGTCCCTTATGTTATTAATTTAATTTTGTTTAGTTTATCATTGAGTTTTGTTTATTAAATTTAATTTCAAGAATACATATATAACTAAAAATAAAACTTAGATTAACCTAAAACTAAAGACCTTAAAAAATATAATATCATAACTAACTATGAATTATGACTATATAACTTTGATGGCTGGGTCGATTTTGACGCCATTTTTCAGTCATTCTTCAATTAAATTTGTAAAGTTAAGTTTAGTAGCTTTAATTATTAATTAACTTTGAATACTTACATCCCTAAATGGCTGGCAATTTTGACGTCATTTTGCAGACAGTCTTCTATTTTTGCAAAGTTTTTTAGTTTGGTAGCTTTATTTATTTATTTGTTTATTTGTTATGAATACTTTTATAAACATGCATCCAGCTAATTCTGCGTATATCGTTTTAGTAGCGATCTTGACTTCGAAATACTAACACAGACATAAAGACTTGGCGGTTATAATACGTCTTTATGTTTACTTGTACTTTTCTCGCTTGTGAAGTCAGCATCTCCTGAGGATGATCCGGTGTCGGGTCGAAGCGTGCGTGGAGGTCCTAGTGGAAGATTTTGCGTGGTGTTATATTATAACAATCTCCCGATTATCGGCGGAATATAGCAAATTATACTTGCTGTTCATTGTTTATCATGGACTTCCGCAAAGTAACGCCTGCTTCTATTCATTACTTGTAGTTTGCATCGGAAATTAAACCAAGGACCTAATGATACCATGTTAAATATGCTACCTAATAAACTATATAGTATTGACGAGCTAAGTCCCTTTAAAATAAATAAGATACCTCAAGAAAAAATATACCTACTCAGCTTATGCAATCTAACTGATGTTTACAACTACCTTAGACCTCTAGTCCGGTAATTTGAATAATAGTGCATGAGAAACTTTCCAACAATACACACGACCTTCGTGGCGCAGCGCGTGCGCATTATAAAGTATGAAGGTTCGATTCTCGGCTCGAGTCTGGTCTGGTGGGAGGTTTCAGCTGTGTTACCATCCTATCGAATAACACGTCCATGATTGGCGTTCCGACACGATGACGCGTCGAAACTAATTAAAACTATGGGTCACCTATCATCATCATTATCATGATCAACCCATTACCGGCTCACTACAGAGCACGGGTCTCCTCTCAATATGAGAAGGGTTTGGGCATAGTCCACCACGCTGGCCATAGTCCACCACGCTGGCCACGTGCGGATTGGCAGACTTCACACGCCTTTGAGAACATTATGGAGAACTCTCAGGCGTGCAGGTTTCCTCACGATGTTTTCCTTCACAGTTGAAGCAAGTGATATTTTAATTTTTTTTTAAACGCATATAACTCCGAAAAGTTAGAGGTGTGTTCCCGGATTCGAACCGCCGACCTCTGGTTAGGAGGCTGACGTCCTAATCACTAGGCTATCACCGCTTCCGCATTGGGTCGCCTATACCCTTAACATATTAGCCCGTTACTATCTTAGACTGCATCATCACTGACCACCAGCTGTGTTTTCCATCAAGGGGTAATTCGTAGTGGAATAAAATAAAAAACAGAAAATAACATGTTTTTCTCTGGCGGGTCTACAACTTGGTAGGTTACCCTGTGGTATCTTAGACTGCATCATCACTGACCACCAGCTGTGTTTTCCACCAAGGGGTATTTCGTAGTGGAATAAAATAAAAACGGAAAATAACATGTTTTTCTCTGGCGGGTCTGCAACTTGGTAGGTTACTCTGTGGTAAGGCCCCGGGGCGACCACGACGCGGTCTGTTCGAAAGCGCACTATAAAATATAAGCCGCCTATAAATAACAATGTTTATGTATCGGCGAAGTCTTAACGCGAGACCAAACCGCTGCGTCTTACTAGCGTCCTAACCGGCGTTAGTCTGAGCTAACATCTTTTAAACTCCCTTGTCTCACCCCTGACTTAAAAAATAGTTTAAAAGAGATAAACACAACAAATATCGCATATAATAACGGAAATATACTAAACTGAAAAATTAAAATTTTATATCTAGAATTGATCATCACATGATCAACCCATTACCGGCTCACTACAGCACGGGTCTCCTCTCAATATGAGAAGGGTTTGAACATTATGGAGAACTCTCAGGCGTGCAGGTTTCCCCACGATGTTTTCCTTCACCGTTGAAGCAAGTGATATTTTAATGTTTTAAATACGCACATAACTCGGAAAAGTTAGAGGTGCGTGCCCGGATTGGAACCGCCGACCTCTGATTAGGAGGATGACGCCCTAACCACTAGGCTATCACCGCTTATCTTATTAAAAAATAATTAAAAATATATATTTATTTCAGAAGTAGTCCATATGCATTTAAATTTAATTAAATGATAATAAATATAAAATAAAAATAAATGCAAACATTAAAGATGAATTCTATGTATAACACATTGCGACGGTACCTTTATATGCTGATAAGGTATAAGCTAGTTGGACACGGCGGTTTTGCCATGCCGTAGCCATGCCTCAAGAGTCGAGTTCAACGCAGGGTCTAAACTTGATGGCCGGTAGAAGATGTGACCTTCGCTTTATTAATGCCATGCAAAATGCGTTTCTCGTTTTTAAGGGTTATAATTTCACCTGTCACAGCGATTTTACATGTCGACCTTTTGGCATTGGTAATGGCTTATTTTTTCACACTCTCGGACAAAAATTGATCTATTTTAATGTCATTTGTGTTTAGCTCACAGAATTGGCTTTATAAATTTTTAAGGCATGCAGTTAATTTTTTCAATACTTGTTCATATTATTAAAATCTATCGAAATTCACACTCTCGGACAAAAATTGATCTATTTTAATATGTCATTTTTGTTTAGTACACAGAATTGGCTTTATAAATTTTTAAGGCATGCAGTTAATATATTTCAATACTTGTAGCGTTCATAATTATAAAATCTATCGATCGTATTGAAATAGATAAAGAAAGGCAGACCAAACAATGGCTAAAGATTTGAACACTATGTTATGTACCTATTATTATTTTTCTTATAAAGCTCTTGTCGCATTATAAAGTAGGAGGTCCTAGGTTCCATTCCCGGCTCGAGTCTGGTCTGGTGGGAGGCTTCGGCCGTGGCTAGTTACTACCCTACCGTCAAAGACGTGTCGCCAAGCGATTTAGCGTATGGCACGATATCGTTTCTAAACCAATTAGGAGTATTAACAGCTTAGCCCGCTGCCCTCTTAGACCGCTTCATCACTTACCATCAGGTGGATATGCCGTGAAGGGTGAACTTGTGGTGTATAAAAAGAAAGTTGCTCTCGTAAAAATGCGTTAGCTACTTAGTGGATAAACGTTCTTAAGGCTTGTTCAACAAAACATTTCAAAAAATATTTTTAAAGGAAAAAAAGCAACTTGACGTAAGTCAACGCCTCAGCCTGGCAACGAACTAAGTGCTAATCTAGCATTTTTCATCGTTGAATATCGGAGAAGATAAATAACATAGGCGAGTGGATACAATGATAATTTTATGTGTGTTGGAAAAATAAAAATTTATTAAAAACTCCCACAACACCGCTTAAATGTAGACTAGATAGGTCAATGGACTTATTTTGTAGATTTAGGCGTACCTGCCAAAACGAAACAAAAATATGTATCTTGGATTTTAAGACATGAAAGTAAATACATCAACATCATAATTTTCAATCGATTGACGTCCACTGCTGGACATAGGTCTTTTAGAGTTAGGGAGTTAGGGAGTTCCAATGGTCACGGTCTTGGGCCGCTTGTATCCAGCGGCTCCCTGTGACTCGTCTGATGTCGTCTGTCCACCTAGTTGGGGGTCGACCAACGCTACGTTTACCGGTGCGGGGTCGCCATTGCACCTTGGGACCCCAAATACATACTTCTTCATCATCATGATCAACCCATTCTCGGCTCACTACAGAGCACGGGTCTCTTCTCCATATGAGAAGGGTTTGGCCATAGTCATATTTGAGAACGTTATGGAGAGTCTCAGGCGTGCAGGTGTCCTCACGATGTTTTCCTTCACCGTTGAAGCAAGTGATATTTTGATTGCTTTAAAACGCACATAACTCCGAAAGCTATATGTGCCTGATTAGGAGGTTGATGTCCTAACCACTAGGCTATCACAGCTTTTTTATATACATAATTAATTGTGTTTAAAAATACATACATAATTGTATTTAAGTGTCCTTTGCATAATACCTAAAAAATTTGCTTCAGAAATGTGCTACGTAAACCACGTCTTGCCTGCTAAAAAATATATACTTTTAACTACAGACAAATTAAGAGGGTATTCTTTTTAACTGTAGGTAATATTACTCACGTACTGAAGTCGTTCACATTACGAAATGGAGGTAATGAAGCTCGCATCTCGCTTAAACAATGACGTAAGCGACATTTACCTTGCTAAATCGAGGATGCATAAGACAATAATTTCTCACCGCTCTCGCACACGCAATTATTCACCTTCCGCTCACTGTCTTAAAGGTGTTAATTCGTTGTGCACACGTGGTTGCGAGAATAACTTGAACCCAAATTATAACGATTTTCTTAAATTATACGGCTAATGAATTTGATGAGGCGTCTCGCTACCTCTGCACTGCGAATTGCAGCACGTATATGTTTTGCCAATGTTTGTATGGAGTTAGTACTTAGACCGCAGATAGAAATTAATATAAAGTCTATATATATATATATAAGTTTGTTTTTTTATTTTTTTATTCACCACAAGTTAGCCCTTAACTGCATCTCACCTGATGGCAAGTGATGATGCAGTCTAAGATGGTAGCGGGCTAACCTGTTAGGGGGGTATATTAAACTCTTACTCCTAATTGGTTTCCTACACGACATCGTGCCGGAACGCTAAATCGCTTGGCGACACGTCTTTGTCGGTAGGGTGGTAACTAGCCACGGCCGAAGCCTCCCACCAGACAAAAATAGTATTATACTACAAGTAAGCCCTTGTAGTATAATAAAACGGGGGGGTCGGACGGTGAGTGGTCCGTACGTCTCCGAGGCCGTGGATGGAGCCCACGTCCGGATGACGTAAGATAGCGGGGACCTCGTCTTCGCCGGCGAAGACGGTGTGTGCTGAGAGGATCCGCGCTCTGTGGTAGTCGTTTGATAATAATCATGGATTTTCCGACATAACCATTCATATTCTAAACATCCATTCTAGTTCAACCTTTAAGGCTTAAGTAGTTTTTTTATTATACCTATTTATAGGAGATATATAAAAAAAACTACTTAAGTTTCTATAATAATAATAAATTCGTAAATGGGAGCGTTGACCCCGTCGAGACAAACGAATGCTGTTTGATAAGCAGATGCTTAGGAATTATTAAAAAGCTCTTTCTAATACAGGGCTGTCACGTGATGTCACTTCGTCATGTCAGGGTTGACACTTTTACCATTTAGCTAAGTCTTTAAATCTCATGCTTGCGATGAATCATTAGAATATTATTATATTATACACATCTTAATTTAAAAACCATTAAAATTAATATGCAAACACGCTTTTCACTGAGCTTTCATAGACAGGTACAAAGTTTTTTTTTTTTCTCTTTATTCTAATATACTTATGAATACTAAAAAGCAACTTAAGAATAGACAAAACATTGCCGAAAAAAAATACATAATTAATAAAAATTATAGGAGCACTGAGCAGAAACAAGAAAAATATGTAAACAACAGAATAGAAATAAAACAAAATCTTTTTCTAAATATAATAGTTTAGGCTTCCTTTTATTTCGGGAAAGATAAATCCTATTTTTGCGTAACTGCTCTAGTTTGACAGAGACGGGATTTTGGTATGGGTGTTTTCGGTTATTTTAGACCTTAGATAAACAGGAATGCCGTTAAAATCTCGGTGATTACTAGTAGAGAAGTAAAGTTCTTATTTAAAAGAGGAATTGTTTTCTGACGTTACTCTGTGAATAATTAAAAAAAATAGACGATTGATGGTAACGAGGGGAGGCCCTTTATCATCCAACCCACCATATTTTAGATATCGCTGTATTAATAAACCGACCTTTAATTAAATCAGCAAAAAGTGTAATAAATTTTTTTTTATTATTTTTTTGTATTTTATTCATTTATTTGTAATCAACCTCGTTTCATACAATATATTTACATTTCAGACTTAATGCTATAATAAGCCCAAATAAGATTACAATCCTGCTAAGCAAAGTAGGTTTAAAGAGTCTAATCAATTTAGGCAAGCTTTAAAATTTAACAACATATTAATACAACAGTATTGTGTGTGGATGTGTGAGAGAGAGAGGGAGAAAAAGAGTTTAATCATAGCCTTTCTTTTTTATAAAACTGTAGTGAATTTTAATTATAAATATTTTAATTACGTTTTAATTAGTATCCACTTGGCGCACTAAAACGTTGTGTACACTTGTTATCGATATAAGTATCAGTGTGTGTAATAGTGTGTATGTATGAGTGTAAGATTTGTGTATTGTTAGTGTTCCTTTTTAAATAAAAAAAATAAAAAAAATTGAGAGAGAGTACCACTAAAATAGTAAGAGAGCCACACGTCGCACTAAAATCAATAATTAGTTTAGTTTAATTACACGTTTATAGCTTAATAGCTATAATTTAATAACCACTTAAGAATACAAGTTCGGCAGCCCTAGAACAAGTGTAAAAATAGAGTCGCAGCTTCCGTGTATTAATTATATCCACGTATGTATGGGAAAGAAGGGCGGACCAACTCTCACACATAGTATGTTAATGGTATTGTCAAAACATAATTTCCGAACACACACACAACACAAAGTTTGAGTTTATTCAGCATAAATAACGTCACGTTACAAATACTGCGTGTAAACTTTAGGGTTGTCGATACTAGATGTTGCAATGGGGATGAATTTGCCGAGTGTTTCGGATATGGCGGATTGGATCAGGGTTGTCGAAACTAGATAGTGAAATGGGAATTAATTGCCGAGAACTCAGATTTAGCTAATATGATTAGGGCTGTCATGACTAGATAGTGCAATGGGAATGAATTTGCCGAGAGTTTCCAATTACGCGGATTGTATTAGGATTGTCGAAACTAGATAGTGAATAGTACTAGATAGTGGATGAATTTGCCGAAAACTCGGATTGAGGTGTAAGCCTGAATGTAGAATTTTTGTGGTTTGGAAATAAAGTCCTGTTCATATTATAAATGAAAAAGTGTGTAAGTTATTTTTTCTACTTTAATCAATGATAGTTTAAGTTTAAGTAGTACAGTAGAAGCTGTGATAGCCTAGTGGTTAGGACGTCGGCCTCCTAATCAGAGGTCAGGGGTTCGAACCCGGGCGTACCTCTAACTCTTCAGTTATGTGCGTTTTTAAGCAATTAAAATATCACTTGCTTCAACGGTGAAGGAAAACATCGCGAGGAAACCTGCATACCTGAGAGTTCTCCATAATGTTCTCAAAGCGTGTGAAGTCTGCCAATCCGCACATGGGCAGCGTGGTGGACTATGGCCAAACCCTTCTCATATTGAGAAGAGACCCGTGCTCTGTAGTGAGCCGGCAATGGGTTGATCATGATGATGATGAAGATAGTTTAAGTTTAACATAACTTTTCACAGCCCTCATAATTTCCTCGGCAACTTAACGTGTTGGTTAAACTTTATTGTACGTACGGAATCGACTCAAAGTAAACTAAGCTCTACGAAAAAGAGTTCACAGCATTCTCAATGCTTACTTCTAATATATAAGAATTATAACCGCGTGTATTATTTCCTCGGTCAGTTTACGTATTGTAAAGTCAATTGAACCAGCGGGTAAGCAATATTTATGTAATAGTACTCCACGGATGATATTGAGTTGTCGCAACGTAATCTTGGAAGTAATTTTGTGGGGCAATGTTTTGATAATGCGTAATTTGTATGTTATTTGAAGGTAATTTCACTATATCAGTGTTATTTTGATAGTTATTTGTTACTAAATATTAGTTTTACTAATGGGGGTGATAAGTTCGTAAAGTAAATAACGTATTAACGACCCACTGAGTTAAGATTCATGAGAGAAGAATGACTTTCGTGGGAAAGTAGACGCTTGATAATCTCTTCACCCACTTTCTTCATCCATTCCATTCGGCAAATTGATTTCCTTTGAGATTATGTTGTCCTGGTACGATGTGGATTATTTACAAATCGATCGTTTTTGTTGGTTAAGAAACATTTATCCAAGTTAGTGACGTAAATGGATGAATATTTTATATTTAGCCAGTAGTATGGTTTTTTACCTTTTCCAGGTTTGAATGAAGTCGATTAAACATTATATAGCTGAATATTTATTATGTAACAAACAACAACGTATATAAACAAGAGTCCAAGTTTTTTAGTAAGTATGTCTGTACGCTAAACAATTTGATTTCAGTTTTATAACTACCTTCGCGAATAATCTATTTAAATATAACGTCTATTTTTTGCGTTTTTAAAAAGTAACAGCCGTAACCGTTTGACGACCTCCGTGGTGCAGTGCGCGCGCTGTCACATTATAAAGTCGGAGGTCCTGGGTTCGATTCCCGGCTCGAGTCTGGTCTGGTGGGAGGCTGCAGCCGTGGCTAGTTACCACTCTACCGACAAACACGTGTCACCAAGCGATGAAGCGTTCCGGTACGATGTCGCGTAAAACCAATTAACAGTGTGGGCTTATCATACCCCTCAACAGGTTAGCCCATTTCCATCCTAGACTGCATCATCATTTACCACCAGGTGAGATAGCCGTCAAGGGCTAACTTCTAGTGTAAAAAAAAACGTTGCCTCATTGCAGAGTGAAGCAAACCGACTAGTCAACAAAAACTCTCCAAAAAAGGGATTTAATTTCATAAGAGCCCTTAATATAATTTTAAGTGGCATGTGAGATGGTGATAACAAAAAGAAAATTTACCTGGCTAAGTTTGTTGTGGGCTTCTTCTTAGACCGGGCGCGTTTGGAACCCTCATAGCTTTAGCTTTAAGTTTTCGAATTTAGTTATCACCTTTAAATAGCTACTATGTAAATTATTGACGCGTCAAAAGTGCCTTTTAAAGGACTATTTGAATAAAGATTATTTATTATTTGAAAAAGAAGTAAAGGAACGATACGCACAACACATGCTCGCCAAAAAAATCAATCCAAATCCAGTTTTCGCCTCCACCATAATGTGTTAACGATGATAGCATAATATTCCGGTGCTAATGACCCGCCAGTAATTTGAATATTACAAAACATATTGGACCACCATAACGAAACATATGTCCATGACAGTTCTGGAGGAGACAATGAACCCTCTTATATTTTAATTTTTTTTTTCTGTTCGTTTTATGGCTTTATACAGATAAGCCAATGTCAAGTTTATTATTTTATTAGTTCTCTATGGCTTTGCACAGACCAGCCAATGTCAAGTTTATAGCAATGTAGAAGCTAGGGAGAAATGGCGGGAAACTTCGCAGTCTGCGGACGCGGCTTCTTCAAACCTTTCCCAAATTAATACCTGTTAACCATTCAGAAAACTAGCTAATACACAAACAACACCAACACTGTCCACGACACAACCAACACCAGTCCTTTCCAAAACCAGCCAACAAACATTAATTCAAGAAAAGCGTGAACAAAACCGCGTCCGCCATATACGAAGTCTCCCGCCTTTCTCCATATTTTAATTTAAAGCAAGTAATTATAATCTCTTAACCTCGAGGAGCTGTGATAGTCAAGTGGTTAGGACGTCCACCTCTTAATCAGAGGTCGGCGGTTCTTTTTCAGGGTTATGTGCGTCATTTGCCTGGGATATAAAGGTGATACAAAAAGACTTGCGTTGAGACGAAGAACACCGGACACATGTCTCATAGGAAACATATAAATACAAAGGAGTATAGAGCTATAATCGAAGGATAAAGAGGTTATCATCATCATCATGATCAACCCATTGCCGGCTTACTACAGAGCATGGGTCTCCTCTCAGTATGAAAAGGTTTTGGCCATAGTCCACCACGCTGGCCATGTGCGGATTGGCAGACTTCACACGCCTTTGAGAACATTATGGAGAACTCTCAGGCGTGCAGGTTTCCTCACGATGTTTTCCAAGCAAGGGATATTTTGATTGCTTAAAAACGCACATAACTACGAGAAGTTAGAGGTATAGGTGCGTGCCCGGGTTCGGGCCCCCGATCTCCGATTATGAGGCGTCGTCCTAACCACTAGTCTATCCTTTCCTTCTGCATCGTCATCCTCATTACTGAGGGTCGCGATCCTTAGCATGGATCACCTTCTTTCGTACGATTTTTCTCCAGATGGTTCTGTTTCCGGCATTATGTAGTGCGGCTATTACTATTATATACTAGGCTATCACAGCTTCTAATTTTTTTTTTTCTAATTTAATTAATGTTTTGTATGCGTAGCAGAATGTGAACACATAAGTGTCATAAAATCCTGAATTCACATATCCTGGCTTAACTTTTATGACACATCGCGTATGTTTCAGCGATGTTGATGTTCAGCGTCACATGTTTTTTCAGCGCCACCCGCGGATGGATTTAAACGCTGTCTTAATTTTTTTCTCTCTCGTAAACAGAAGTTGGAACACATGTGCGCGTGGGAACCGGGGGCTAATGAAGGTAACGAGGCTGCCGACTCGCTAATAGTGCGTGTATGGGCCGTTGTATGGATCCATGCATTGCGGGGATTTCGAAATCCTACTGGTCAAATAGTGTAATACATCTTCAACACGCCTAGTTCGTCTAGTTAAATTTTTTTTTTCGGACTGTCTATTAGCTGTACTAACACTATTGGTTGCCACAGCGTAACCGGGCTGTTTGGCGAGCTTCTGAAGCTCTGGCAGAAGAAATTTTGAGCCCTTGTGCTCGAAGAAACTAAGGGAACGTCTGCCTAAGGGCGCCTCCTTTGAGGCCGAATCTCGGCTTAGGCGATGTTTGGGATAACGGGGGTCGGACGGTGAGTGGTCCGTACGTCCTCGAGGCCGTGGATGGAGCCTATGTCCAGTTGACGTATGATAGCGGGGACCTCGTCTTCGCCGACGAAGACGGTGTGTAGCGTATGATTGTGTGGTAGGTGGTACGAGTATGTCGTCAATAGTCATCTGATCGTCAGGGTCATGAAGGATATGTTTAGGTCTCCTCTTTCGGATAGGAGCGCTTTGGTCGGGGGAGCTAGTTTAATACAGTTCTTAGAGTAGACCTTTCTACACTCTAGAGTGTAGAAAGGTCTCCTCTACCTAAAACATGGTTAATGTCTTGGAATAATCTCTTCTTCGTCATTTTATGTCATTCAACTGACAGGACAACCAAGCTTGACAGAGCGACTGCTTAATAAAACACATACCGTTATAGTTACCCTAGTTATATTCAGTTATATCATCCTGTGAAGCTAATTATATTTCGTTTTATCAAGCTCTCAAGCCGCCAGTACTTTTGTTACCTCGTGTGTTCACTTGGTGCTCTTTTAACGTTTAGCACCATTAAGTTGGTGCCATTTGGTTTCTTCAATAATCCAGTCCAATTGCAGTAACATAATAAGTATATGTGTTTACCTTTTACCTACGAATATATTTTTGGCAGCTATTATAGTGGTTTTCACTTTGACAGACTTCACTGTTTAACCATTCTACCTTAAAAGAGATTAACTGTCGTTTTCTCCCATTTTAATACCGAGGAACTCCAATATAAAAATACCATAACCTGAGAAGGGTTTACCTTGTCTCTCTTACTAAACGTAGTAAAGTTAACTTCTCCAGGCCATAAGTTCAGTTCAGGTTCAGTGGTTTGGTATTCGATAACGCCTGAAAATTACAAACTAATAGTTATATTCGATTTTTCGTCACGTCAAAAAATTCTCAGTATTAGATCGGAGTAAAAACGTTGAAGTTATTTTGCCAATATTACCCAAATGAATGCCATAAATTGCTTCGAAGACAGTCTTGGGTTATGCCAATCAGATACTTATTGTAATAATAACCGTTAACTGTTTATGCTTTAAGTTCTTCTCGAGGAAGCTAATAGGAAACTTAACGGTCATAATAAAGACAGCTTACGTACGGATTTTGTGGTTGATAATGCTTCTTTGTCAACAGGTTACCGAGGTCAGAACTGCGAGATCGACATCGACGACTGCCCTGGCCACCTGTGCCAGAACGGAGCGACCTGCGTAGATGGCCTTAACTCCTACAACTGCGAGTGTCCACCGACGTTCTCTGGCAATCTTTGCGAAACCGACGTGGACGAATGTGCTTTGAGGTGAGTTTAATCATCTATTCTAAGAATAATTTTAACAATAAAACTGAAGGGTTTATTTGTTTGGGCGCGAAGAAATCCAGCTTGAGAAAGAAACACATAACATATGCCACGTTATTATTTTTTTTTTTTGACTGTCTATTAGCTGTACAAACCCTATTGGTTGCCACAGCGTAACCGGGCTGTTTGGCGAGCTTCGGAAAGAAGCTCTGCCAGAAGAAATTTTGAGCCCTAGGGCTCGAAGAAACTAAGCGAACGACTGCCTAAGGGTGCCTCCTTTGAGGCCGAACCTCAGCTTAGGCGACGTTTGGGATAACGTATTTGTAAGACTCATAAGATACGGACGTTCCAATTGTTATGTCAAAAAAGTTTAAAGCCAATATAATGATCCTACAGGTGGACACGTAGAAACATAAAACAAACAATACCTCAAATTAAGGGCTGTGCGACGTAAAAAGAGATACGTCAAAGAATGGACCGCGGAGAAAATGAGTTAATTGTATCGACTTTATGTGAGATATCGATTTATCGATTCTATATCAACATAGAGCGTCTGTGTCGACTGTTAATTACAAGGCAACCCGTCAAACGGTGAATGACCCCGATATCCAGTTTCTTTTTTTGTAAGATTGGTACTCGTATCTATTAAGCGTTTTATTGGTTTCGGAACTTTCCTATTTTGTACTGTTTTGTTCACGGCGTCAATTTCGACCTTCGTACTAGATATGTGAATAATTAAGGCTTTCTTGCCAATGCGAACTATTCAGTAATGTCAAAAAACATATGTTCATCTTCAAGATGCAAGCCAGAGGTACAGAATTTCATTATATACGATTTAGGGATATTAAGGGATGAAAAAATGGGTTAGTCAAAAAAAAATGTAAAAAATCCGTCGAGTCGCTTTAGAGCGTAGACGACCTCCGTTACACAGAGCGTTCAATGTCACATTGTTGAGGTTGAGGTTGTGGGTTTGATGTCCAGCTCAAGTCTGGTCCTGTGGAAGGCTTCGGCCAGTTAGCACCCTACGGACAAACACGTGTCGCCGTGATTTAGCGTTCCGGCACGATGTCGCATAGAAACCGATTAAGATTACCATACCCCTAACTGGTTAGCCCGCTACCATCTTAGATTGCATCATCACTTACCATCAAGTGAGAATGCCGTCAAGGGTTGACTTGTAGTGGATTTAAAAAAAAAAGAAAACATCATACAAATATTACCCTTTCTTCCGTGGTAGTCCAAACCTATTATCAAAAACGTTAAGTTGACGTAAAAATTAATTTAACACCAATAAAGTTAGGAATATTTTTTTATAGCGCTCCCAAAACCTGATATTCTACTCCCACCCGCCGCAAGCCATTTTGATATTCAATATTACAAAAAAATATTCAAACCTTATTCCATATATGTGTAAGAACGAGTTTTGCTTAACATTTCGTTTTGGAAACGCATTATTAGAGTTGGCAATATACTAAACCACCGATGGTTCTGTCTTTCCGATATTGTTTTAGTCTATTAAGTTTTAAAGGTGTTTATTTTGTGCTAATATGCACTTTATTGAAATGTAAACAGGACGTATTTTTAATTATCAAGAAACTTTATCTCAAGTACCTATTAGGGGTGCCACGTAATTTTATAGGACAGTTTCAAAACAAAACTTGAAAATATAGCAAATTGTCTGTTGTATTTGCTTTAGTCGTGAAGTTGTCTTTTCATTAAAAGGGTCCAACACTTTAAAATAGTTTAAAGAACCTGCATGTAATATAAAACCAAAATAGTATCAAAATCAGCCTATTTCTACTCGTATTTATTTACGTATTTCTTTCAAAAAGCTGTAACAGGGTTAAAAAATCATTGTATTGACTAAAGTTAAAAATCAATCTATTGCTTTTATATCAACACAGCATTATATGACGACCCCCGCGGCGTAGCACGTGCGCTGTCGCATTATAAAGTTGAAAGTCCTGGGTTCGATTCCTGGCTCAGGTCTGGTCTGGTGGGAGTCTTCGGCCGTAGCTGGTTACCACCCAATCGACAAACACGTGTCGCCAAGCGATTTAGCGTTGTCGCGTAGTAACCAATAAGGAACGTGGTTTCACCATACTCCTAACAGGTTAGCCCGCTACCATCCGTGACAGCATCATCATTTACTACCAGGTGAGATAGCCGTCAAGGGCTAATTTGTAGTAAAAAAACTGTTATATGTATATTACGTCAATCTCTTAAAAGTGTTCTAGCCGTGATGTTATACGCCAGTTACTTTGTTTTAGGGGTAGGCTGAATACTAAATTTTATGGTTATGGACTTTAATGTCCTGTTTTAGTGACGTCAAATTTAACTCCTAGTCTAATCCGTGCATAACTAAATTCAATTCATTAAGATAAAATAATAAAATAACGAAGAGGAAGGCCCGGATCGATCTTCAGCTGGGTCAATTTGGGAGTAAATAATTTCTGAATTGTCTCTGGTCTGATGGAATCCTATAGATTTCTTACTACGTATTGTTTTTTTCGGTAGGTAAGTAACTTTACTTACCTACCGAAAAAAACAAACGATTTAGGGCTCCGGTAAGATGTCGCGTATAAACCGATGGTGTTAAATATATCTGCTATACGGCTAACAGGTTAGCCCGCTACCATTGCAGACTGCATCATCACTCACCATCAAGTGGTATTGCATTTAGCACACTTGTGGTGAAGTAAGAAGACCTTTTCTTGATCCCCAATAAACAAGAGGTGCCAACCCTGGCGGTCACTGTATCCGATGCGCTGGCACGTAAAACGTTACAGATAAATGCGTGCGCAATATCGGGTTACAACCCTGCGGTGTTTTAGAGTTCCGTACCAGAAGGCACCCTATTACAAAGACTTCTCTCTCCACGCAATAGGTTGAGATATTCAAATAGTGCGTAATTCTTTTACCTGTAAATACTTATTCATATTCAAAATTCAAATTCAAAAAACCCTTTTCAAATAGTCCTTTAAAAGGCACTTTTGACGCGTCTATAATTTACATAGTAGCGATCGATGGTGATAACTATATTCGTAAACTTAAAACTAAAGCTATGAGGGTTCCAAACGCACCCCGGTCTAAGAAGAAGCCCACAACAAACTTAGCTGGGTATTCAAAATAAAGTTAAAAATTACAGAGGTATTTCCTGTATGGATAAAAGAAATTACTTTTTTGCGTTAATAACTCGATATTAATATGCTAAATGCTATGTTACCTCACATATTACAATGAATGAATGAATGAATGAATGAAGACACTTTGATTGTACACCACAGGATAGATAGAATAAAAAACAGAAAATAACACAAAAACAGTAGGTATAAAATTTGGCGGCCTTATCGCTCAGCGATAATCACATAGCGATAATCACATAGCGATCTCTTCCAGGCAACCAAAAATGTTTACAGATACGGAAAGAGGAAGGTGGTGCAAATATATATATATATAAATACATACATAACAATGTTGTACGGAACCCTTGGAGTGCGAAACCAACTCGCATTTGACCGGTTTTATTTTATTTTAATTTTATTATGTTTAAAAATATAATCCTCATTCAGGTGAAAAGATTTTAGGAGGTAAATAATTTTCGAAAGTAAAGCTTTTGATCTGACTGGTCAATGAACCTAGGGTACGTAATGCTTTCACTGTTCAGGTAAACCAAAAATTCGGCTCAAACCTTAAATAGTATTATCATCATTTGATCAACCCATTGCCGGCTCACTACAGAGCACGGATCTCCTCTCAATATGAGAAGGGCTTGGCCATAGTCCACCACGCTAGCCATGTGCAGATTGGCAAACTTTCAGAACAATATGGAGAACTCTAAGGCGTGCAGGTTTCCTCACGATGTTTTCCTTCACGTTTGAAGCAAGTGGTATTTTAATCGCTTAAAAACGCACATAACCACACCTTTTAAATAGTATATTAGTAAGTAATCAGCTTATAGACGCCCACTGCTGGACACAGACCTTTCAGCGCGTCACCACAGTCCTCCGCCTTCCTCATCCACCCGCTACCAGCGATCCTTATCAGATCGTCGGTCCAGCGGGTAGGAGGTCGTCTACGCTGCGTTTACCGGTACGCGGTCACCACTCCAGAACACGTCTGCCCAACGGCCGTCGTTTCTGCGACAGATATGAACCGCCCACTGCCACTTCAGCTTGCTAATCCATTGCAAAACTAAAATATGACGTGCCAATTCTCAACCCTTAATAGTAACAGTACACTTAGATTTCGGTTCCTGTCGCAAAGTCTATTTTTAATTTCGTGAAACCTTTCCTGTGAACTTTTTTTTATACACCACAAGTTAGCCCTCACCTCACGTGATGGTAAGTGATGATGCGGTCCAATATGGTAGCGGGCTGACCTGTTAGGGGTATGGAAAACCCATACTCCTAATTGATTTCTACACGACATCGTGCCGGAACGCTAAATCGCTTGGCGACGCGTCTTTGTCGGTAGGGTGGTAACTAGCGATGGCTAAAGCCTCTCACCAGACCAGACTCGAGCCGGGAATCGAACCAAGGATCTCCCAGTTTATATGCACTATACAATGCAACAGCGCGGTCGTCGCAACTTCAACAAGAAATATTAGACATTCTGACAATGGGTTAGTTTTGGTACGGTAATCTAAAAAGGTCGGTCTCCCCTTTAATAGGTATCGGTTTGTCATTTAGATTAAAATCGTCATTAAATAACAAAGTTTGATTTTTCTGAAGTGTTAAAGTTTTATGGACATTTGTTATTTATGTCAGTTTTGAAAGGGAGTTTAGAGATCGTAAAATGTTTACTGTTTTATAACAGCGGCTCGGTTTATTAATCCTTGTATAAAAAGTATGTTTGTTATAATACCCCCACCGCTGGGCAAAAGTGTTTTCGTTCGGTATACCGACAGTAAGAAAGTTAAAGAAGGAAATAAAGCAGGTTATTACTGGACTGGACATTTTTAATTACAATTAAAGTATCACTTGCTTCAACGGTGAAGGAAAACATCGCGAGGAAACCTGCACGCCTGAGAGTTCTCCATAATGTTCTCAAAGGCGTGTGGAGTCTGCCAATCCGCACATGGCCAGCGTGGTGGACTATGGCCAAATCCTTCTCATATTGTGAGGAGACCCGTGCTCTGTAGTGAGCCGGTAATGGGTTGATCATGATCATGATGATTACTGGACACTGGACCGTGTAGTGTGGTAGTCTTTACCTAAGTCCACTTGTGGGCGGCTTTCGGTTAAAAATAATGATGATGAAGTTTTTATTTCACTAAATATAAATTATTCCTTAACTGCAATCTCACCTGATGGTAAGGATGATGCAGTCTAAAACCTGTTATGGGTACGGTAACACCAACATTGTGCCGGAACGCTCAGTTGCTTGGCGACATGTCTTTGTCGAACTAGACACGGCCGAAGCCTCCCACCAGACCAGACTCGAGCCGGGTATCGAACCCGTCCTGGTATATCGTATATGGTATATATCTCTAAAACCCGCTTTACCGTATACGTCGAAAGTACCTTCAAATTGTAACATCAGCTCATTCAGTATTGATTCCGTCACATAAAAAATAAGTGTCCCTGTCTCAAGTACATTTCCATAAACGACATTTACCAGATAAATCTTTGTACAATATCGTGAGCCAAAAAAACCCCCACTTGTATTCATTCTCTGAGGTCCATCGCAGGGTATATGAGATTCTCTACGGTGCTCTAATATGGGTTGGAGGGCTCCCACATTCAAGGCAAGCAATATAAAATGGATCCTCTAGAATGCATTACGTTGCATGTAATAACCAAATACTTTCAAATTCCTTCGCATTGGAAGAAGATCGTATCACCTAAGTAATCTTCTAGGGAAGTGTGTAACAGATCAATTCCCTGACATTTTTACATTATTGTGTGATTAGTTTGCATTCTACTTCCCGTAGATAATTCGACTATTAATGTTTAATTAAAAGAATCGTTTTCCGATTTAAAATACGACAGATACCGACAAAGAACTTTATACTGTTAAATTAATTGTAGGACGTAGATTTTATTTTGAATGAATAAAAAATCTACGTCCTAAAAATAATTATACGGCATAAAAGTAAGTACGTTGTTTTAGATACACTTTCTGATTTGTGAACACAATGTCATAAAAACGAGACTTGTACAAATATAATTTAAGTTTTAATAATTTCGCAACAGTGTGTTGAATTTTTGGCATTGTATGAATTTTGGCAAAGTAAAACCTGTACCATTAAAATTACCTTTAAGGGAAACGTATATGATAGTATGACAGAGGAAACGGCAGATATGTTACTAAACTCTAAAAATATAAACGTAAGCATCGGCGTCAGAACTTCCACTACAATCATTCCTGGAATACCAAAACCGGGAGAAGTGGATATGTTTATTCATGAACCGTCACCTCAAACAGTTAAAACGGTTTTATTAATTAGTATCGGTAAGTGTCCGAAAGATAATTATCATAAGGTATACGTAATAGAAATAAAACGAGTAGCCGACTTAGAGCCGAGATAAGGGGATCTTTGATTCAAAAATGTAGTAGCCGATGTAAATGAGAGTGGGTAGGACACTTAAGAATATAGTTAACGGTTAAACAGATTTGAATGTCGCTACTAGTGCTCGGTATAGCAACCGTAAAGAAACTGATAGAATTAAGTGACTTACAAGTATCTCCAGCTAAGCTCGCGTCCAAGCAGTGTCAGAATGAAAAAACCAGTGAATCAAGTTTTAGCTTCAATTGTACTTTTATTAAAGTTTTTGCAGTCTGAATAGGTATATGCTACTTACCGCATAAGATCACACATCTCAGTCAGTTCACTAACAAAAGAAAAGCAAACAGGCTATTATATTGTACAAGTAGATTAATAATAGAATGGTATGTCGAAAGAAAAAGCTGAAGCTGTGATAGCCTAGTGGTTAGGACGTCAGCCTCCTAATTAGAGGTCGGTCGAGGTAATGTTCTCAAAAGCGTGTGAAGTCTGCCAATTCGCACATGGCCAGCGTGGTGGACTATGGCCAAACCCTACTCATATTGAGAGGACACCCGTGCTCTGTAGTGAGCCGAGAATGGGTTAATCATGGTGATGATGATGATGTCGAAAATAATATTTTTGAAACTAAACTAAAACGCACTTCAACTTTGGTAAGAATTGTATTTGCAGTTTAACTAAACTCCTTACCAAAGTTAATAACACTCTTCAATGTGCAACTAAAAATAAAAAAAAACCGTCTAAAATTTTGTTGTTAAAACACGAATTTTATTTTAAAGTCCAAATCCATATGACGGAAATAGATTAAAATAAAACTAATTAAATCGAACTGAGCCACTCATAGCATCAAAGACAGTCTGTAAGCCAGAGAAGTCGGAATAAGAAAGCTGCTCCAACATTCCATGATAAGTCAATAAGTTTGAATCCACGACAGCGTAGTGTTGTCAACTGTGCGAGCGATCAATCTAATGCGATTTATTCATCAATCGACCCAGATAACTCCTTATGTGGTAGTGCCCGCATAATATCTACCACGGATCGTCTTGCTCTCGATTTGGTAAAATTTATTGAGTTGAAGATGGATGTCAGGTGTCAATAAAAGACAGGTACTCAATTGCTCCTCTTGATTTAAAAGCACGAAAGAAAGAGATTCTTATTTTAACATTATAAATCATATTATTCGAAAGAACCACAAACACCTACAAACAAAAGATCAGTAAAGCAAAACATGTATTTAATGTTCATTGTTGAAAATACTGCGCGAATCCAATTGTCGTAACTGACTTGTTCATCACAGATGCTAACTGTTTTTTCATAAAGCATAAATTCAAATTCAAATTCAAAATAATCTTTATTCAAATAGTCCTTTAAAAGGCGCTTTTGACGCGTCAATAATTTATATAGTAGTGATTTGATGGTGATAACTAGATTCGTAAACTAAAGCTATGAGGGTTCCAAACGCGCCCCGGTCTAAGAAGAAGCCCACAACAAACTGAGCCAGGTAAATTTTATTTTTGTTAACACCATCTCACATGCCACTTAAAATTATATTAATAGCTATCCTATTAGAGCAATATTTCACACCCATGCTTGTTTATCATTTATGTAATCCTTTACACTATAGTAGGACTTTTCTACAAGCTTACGTTTTAAACTTTGAACTTATTGAGAGACATCCCAGAAATTTCATTTGGCAATTTGTTATAAAATTGTATACAATTACCTTTAAATGAATTTCTAATTTTTTTTTTTTTCATAAGTCAATTTACGAAGATATAACTAATTTCAAAACGCTATATGTCCAGCTTAATACTAGGAAACAAAAAATACTGAGTTCTAAGACTGCGAGTAAATGAACGAAGCCGCAGGTAAAACACACTTTTTAAATAAATGAACAAATAAATAGTAAAGCTTTCGATTCCTAATAGGTAAGGATCAAAGGAAGCTCTTGATTGTGTATTGGTGAGGTAAATCGACGTAAGATTAACGATGATGACGTTCAATGGCAAACGCCTTCCGTGCGGACTGGAGGTCATTGCCGCCGGGCTTTATTGAACACTAGTGGATAATGGATGGTCTAGTGAAAGACCTTTTATGATACTAGCTTAGCTTTACAATAGGGAAGACCGAACAAATAATGATGCTAAAGCAATTCTGAATAAAAGATGATGCTGGAAGAATCATTAAAGATGAAATGTATGTTTTTTTTATGTATGTATTATACGAGTACATTCATATAAATAATAATTTGGAACACATTTAGGTCCACAGATCTACCGTAATATTAACCAGAATGTTATCATCATCAGCTATAAGAGAGTTTTAAGTCTGAGAAACAGTTCAAAAGCAAAGGCTAAAATCTAGGGTCCCAATGAATTACCCAAAGACACCTTTTTGGTGTAACGATGTTCAATAAACACCAATACAAACTTTGATTGAAAATATATTACTTATACCATATTTCGTCAGAATAATCAATAAATTACTATAATTGGTATATTTGGGAACATCATCATCATGATCAACCCATTACCGGCTCACTACAGAGCACGGGTCTCCTCTCAATATGAAAAGTGTTAGGCCATAGTCGACCACGCTGGCCATGTGCGGATTGGCAGACTTCACACGCTTTTTGAGAACATTATGGAGAACTCTCAGGCGTGCAGGTTTGATGTTTTCCTTCACCGTTGAAGCAAGTGATATTTAAATTTTTTTAAAACGCACATAACTCCCGAAAAGTTAGAGGTGCGTGCCCGGATTCGAACCGCCGACCTCTGATTAGGAGGCTGACGCCCTAACCACTAGGCTATCACCGCTTCCAACTTCTAACGATGCTCAATAAACACCAATACAAACTTTGATTGAAAACATATTACTTGGACCATATTTCGTCCGAATAATCAATAAATTACTATAATTGGTATATTTGGTAACATGTTATACTGCATTTCATTCATTCATTTTAAAAAGCCTCCTCGAGAGGGCAATAAATTTTACTTCGTAAAACTTCAGATTAAAAATCACACTGTTTGTTGTTAAGTGCATACAAGCAAAACGTGCTGATGCTAAAAGTCGCCATTTGATTTACAACTCCTTTGAAATTGTTATATATTTATTGACGTTGCCTGGTGAGTAAAGTCAAGCGGTGTAAATCACTGGGAGGGGTTACGACGGGACTGAGATTAGGTGTTTGATTATGCAAGACTACAACTTTATACATATCCATATTCTTTACCATATGCATATCATTTAAAAGGTTGCAATTGTTATTTGTAATTTTCTATAACTTTGGTTTTTTGAAGTGAAAACTTCTTTAGCGGCGTTGAGCACTTTTTCTGTAATGGGTATAAAATCTTAAACTCGCGTCAGGACACGTGACCTGATCGAAAAAGCGTAAGACGGATGGAGAGTAGACAGCTATCCCCTCTTTACGGCGCGGCGAAAATGTATGCCTGGGCCTACTGTTTCGTTTAGGCAGCGCAGGGCGCTTGCGCGAATGTTCGTGTATGTTACAGCGTGCCACGCGCATCCATGGATGGTGACAGCTGATGGCTCGACCGTCTGTGTAGTGATCACATTGTTGTGTGTTCGTAAAATTCGTGAATGTAAAGTGCTTAAAATATGGAAATTGATATAGATAAACTTTTTAATGTAAAATAATTGTAATAGTTTTAAAGTGTTAAATTTTTAATGTAATATAAATTGTCATGTTTGTGTACGATAGCGCAATAAATGAATATTGTATTCTACCACATAAATGATAGTACTTTTATACTGATAAAGCAATTGGTGCAAAATTATTCCCTAACCATTCCAAAATATCAAACATGCTCAACGTTAATAATCAAGTTTTCACTTCTGCCGGCACTCCCGGAGTGCAACCCGTCTTTTTTTTTTTATATATAAACGAGTATACATATTTGATTCCGTTGCGTTATTCATGTTTTTCTGCTTTTCGGATTCTTGAGATTTTCTTTCATCATCATCATCATCATTTCAGCCGATAGACGTCCACTGCGTGGACATAGGTCTTTTGTAGGGAGTTCCAATGGTCTTGGGCTGCTTGTATCCAGCGGCTCCGTTGCGTCTCGTTTGATGTCGTCTGTCCACCTTGTTAGGGGTCGACCAACATATATACATATTTGAATCCGTTGCTTTATTTGCCTTTTTTGTCATTTTGATACTTCTTTTTGCATTCTTTAGATTGTCCTTATTTAAAAAAAAAACCCTGGCTAAGTTTGTTTTGGGCTTCTTCTTAGACTGGGGCGCGTTGGGAACCCTCATAGCTTAAGTTTTAAGTTTACGAATATAGTTATCAAAACGCGTCAAAAGTGCCTTTTAAAGGTCTATTTGAATATAGATTATTTTGAATTTGAATAAAGAAAATTACGGTTCTATGAATTGTTATTTTGATACAAAACTAAAATAATGTCGAGTCTTTAAGATAGCATTGAATTGAACACGTGGTTTTAATTTCCGTGGAAACTTTACCAGTATTCCACCACTGCTTGACTGTAAACAAATGAATTTAGTAATTTCCCCATCTTAAATATGACCAAGTTAAATACGCAACAATAAATTATTTTGATTTATACTGAGATTTATTGTGTTACTAGCGGTTTTAAATCAGATATCCCGTGCGCAAGCACGCGCCTGGGGCTCGCCTGTTCGAACTTAGTCTTTGGGTCGTTCTTGCGAAACTGCATTTTAGCTATCTGTGACCCCCACCTCTTACTCGTAAGTTTCTCAAATTTAATATCTTTGTCAAACAATAAACAGAAAGTATAATTTGCTATATTCCGCCGACGACCGGGAGATTAGTATAGTATAACACCACACAAAATTCTCCACTAGAACCTCTACTCACGTTTCGACCCGACACCGGATCATCCTCAGGAGATGTTGAATTCACAAGCGCGACTTTTCCTTTCGCGTCGAAACGTGAGTAGAGGTTCTAGTGGAGTTTGTGTGGTGTTATACTATACTAATCTCCCGGTTGTCGGCGGAATATAGCAAATTATACTTTCTGTTTATTGTTTGTCATGGACTTCCGCAAAGTAACGCCTGCTTCTATTCATTAATATCTTTGTGCATTAACATGATTTTTAACATGTAATTCGGTGCTATGTCTATTGAAATTATTCATATCACATTAATTCGATGTTGCGCGATACCGTTTTTTTTTGTTACTCTCTACAAGTTAGCCCTTGACGGCTATCTCACCTGGTGGTAAGTGATGTCTAAGTCTAGGATGGATACGAGCTAACCTGTTAGGGGTATGGTAAACCCACACTCCTAATTGGTTTCTACGCGACATCGTGCCGGAACGCTTAATCGCTTGGCGACACGTCTTTGTCGGTAGGGTGGTAACTAGCCACGGCCGAAGCCTCCCACCAGACCAGACTCGAGCCGGGAATCGAACCCAGGATCTCCAACTTTTTAATGCAACAACGCGCGCACTGCGCCACGGAGATCGTCAAATATTAATTTATTGTCTTTTTAATTTGTTAAATAAAAAAATGTCCGCTGGAATTACACTTATGGGAAAATGTTACCAACTCGCTAATAAGAAAATAAGTGTTATTTAAATACTTTCAAAAAGCTTAAGGAATTTCTGTGCTGACGGCGGCGGTGCCTTTTCTCAAATTTCTTCTAAAATTTCACACATTTTACCCGAGCGTACTTTTTTTCAACTGCAGTATGTATGCCTTTTTTTAGTAATTGGTTCATAAATATAATGCTCTATTATATTATGTACTTCTTCTTATATAAACTTCTTTTTCATAGAATATTGTCGAATATCAACAAACAGGTTCTGCTTATTTACATAGCCTATGAAACGGTTTACATAACTCATTACATTACTGATTTTTTTCCATGCAATAGGCCACTGGTATGCCAGAATGGAGCGACATGTACCAACTCAGTCGGTGGGTTTTCCTGCATCTGCGTCAACGGATGGACAGGTCCAGAATGTTCGGTGAATATCGACGACTGCGCAGGCGCAGCTTGCTTCAATGGCGCTACCTGTATAGATCGAGTTGGTGCGTTCTACTGCAAGTGTACGCCTGGGAAGACTGGTAAGATGTCATAATAACTTCTTCATCTCCTAACATGTTTACGCCAAAGACAAGTGAAATGACAAAATGTTGTGTCTTTCACTTTACCAGAAATAAAAGCTTTTTTTTTTATACACTACAAGTCAGCCCTTGACGGCTATCTCACCTGGTGGTAAGTGATGATGCTGTCTAGGATATGTCTGTTAGAAGTATGGTAAACCCACGCTCCTAGTTGGTTTCTACGCGACATCGTGCCGGAACGCTAAATCGCTTGGCGACACGTCTTTGTCGGTAGGGTGGTAACTAGCCACGGCCGAAGCCTCCCACCAGACCAGACTCGAGCCGGGAATCGAACCCAGGACCTCCAACATTTAAAATGCGACAGCGCACGCACTGCGCCACGGAGGTCGTTTTAAATGTGCTATTTTATTATCTAGATTATCAAATGCGCGTAATTTTATCAGTAATTTCTTTTGCAACTGTACTAACTACATTAAACTAAGATAACCTTAATTTTTTCGTCCCAGGTCTACTCTGCCATCTGGATGATGCTTGCACTTCGAACCCATGCCACGCCGATGCGATCTGTGACACCAGCCCCATCAACGGTTCATATACATGTTCCTGCGCTTCCGGCTACAAGGGTTTGGATTGCTCCGAGGATATCGATGAGTGTGAACAAGGTATTCTTCACTTGCCTTTCCATCAACAACATTATCTCTAACTTTACCATTCCTTTATGTTCTGATATAGTCAAAACACTATTTTCGATTTCAGACCCGTTCGTTCGCCAGTCGATTCTGTTAGAAAAAAGAGGATTTCGATTCGATATAATGTTATTATCTATCATTAAAATTTCTAACAGTTTTATACAAATTAAATGTAACATCAGAATTCCAAAGGATTGTGAAACGTATACTTAAAAGTTGAAGAATCCCAACAATTCGTTTATCACTCTATTCTCTATTAGTGTAGCTTATTAGGAAGACATGTTAAATTGTAGATGATGATCGTTATTAATTTATTGGTTCTGATATACATGAGAAGTGATTAGATCTCATTGTGGTTTGATGAATAGACATATTTTAAATTGTTGTATCTATAAGATAAATTCTGTTATTGCGGTTAGTTCTAAGAAGCTATTGAAATTTGCCGGCTACACAACTGTCCAAAAATATCTAGTATAATTTTCCGACGAGAAATTTAAGTCAACTATAAAATATTTATTTAAAAATTTGCGCTTAAACAGTTTACATTATTGTATAAAGAAAATTACACCAAGTAATGGTACCAGGAAATCAGAGTCTGTGAGGATTTATTTTAAATGGATTTTATGTACTTAATCCTTTAAATTTTTGTAGGTTCACCGTGTGAACACGATGGCATCTGCGTCAATACTCCGGGGTCATTTGCTTGCAACTGCTCTGTCGGCTTCACTGGACCTCGTTGCGAAACAAACGTCAATGAGTGCGAGAGCCACCCGTGTAGAAACGACGGCTCCTGCTTAGACGACCCTGGTACCTTCCGCTGCGTATGCATGCCTGGTAAGTCTTTTTAGCTTCTATAATTCTATATATATGAATGAAATTTCAAATTCTCTGATTGGTTATCCGTCAGTCAGTAAGTCAGTCATTATACTGTTTTATCCTTTAAAGTCAGAACAGATACAACAGATTTCGAATGTGTACCTTTTTTCATAGTAGAGAGGTAAGGCTAGTAAATAAATCAATGAGTAAAACATCTAACGGTACAACGCAATAGTCCCTGCCATGTTACAATTTGCTCCTCAGTTGACAGCGTGATAGCTCGATGATTATCATTAGCTAGAAAGAGATGGATTGCGAAACGCATCGCCCGCAGGGATGGCTCAGGCTGTGTGAACGTTTTGTTCTACAAAGAGAACACTTCCCTGGTAGAGCGGTATATTGTGGCCTTATACGCGACGACTACGTTTCGATTTCTGGCCTGGTCAATGGAGCTTATAATTTTTGAAACTCAGACAAAGATGTACCACCGAACGATTGAGCGTTCATGTGCTTTGACGCGTTGTTACCGATATTGGTCATGGAATACTACTTGTGCTCTAGTTAAAACTCATCCTTTAAACAGGGAGAAAGTCTCAACGCCTTGAGATGGGCTCAAGGCTGTTTAGGAATGCGCTCATGATGGTTTTTTTTGTAGGGTTTTCGTGCAGAGATATTGATCCATTTTGGGGTGGCTTATTTATTGAGTTCGTGCACTTTGATCCTATTCCTGAAAAGCGGGTATTCAGACCTACAAGTTTGACTTACTCGCTTTTAAAGTAAATTGACCCGTCCCATGTCGAGGTCAAAAGCAAATACTAGCAAGTGCTAACTACCCGTCCAAATGCTCATTGAAAATGATGAATTCAATTAAAACAACACAATTTTTTCGCCATACACAACCATAGCGTCGTCATTTCCCATGACGATGCGAGCTCCCGCGTACACGGAAGTGCGCGCAATTCGACGTCAATGTGGCCCCTATTAAAATGCAATAAGGACCATTTACGTCCTCCTAACTATAGATTTATTAATGACATACGGAGTATTAGAAAAGAAGTATTTAGTTATTGCTATCGTGGTTCCATGCATATTTATTGGTTAATAGGTTCACTGGCATGTCTTCAGTGCATTCTTGGACCTGGCATATTCCTGGTATTCAACCAGGATTTACTATCTGATAGGCTAGTGTGTTGTTACTGTAAAATATTTATTTATATGTTGAAAGATAACAGAAGTATTTATCAAAAATGATAGCCATCGTGGCTATTTGGATATTTATTTGGGTGGGTTTATTAAATCCAAGATTAACTGACATGGTATCCACACATTCTTGGACCTTATGTATTCCTGGTATGTAACAAGTAATTGCTATGTTCGTAAATTGTATTTAACTCGAAATAAATAATTGAAAGTGGGAATTGGTTTAAATCGTTACTATCTTTTATACAGCCATATCATAATAGAAGCTTTCATGTTAGTAAACGTCACACGTAAATTTTACGTAGTATATCAAAATTTGTTATACGGTCCACATCCATGACTAGATTACTTTCGATAAGATTGTAATAGCTCTATAAGGTAAATAGGATTTCGTTTTTTTAATATTCACATTTGCAATATATAAAGTATAAAATAGTTGAAATTTAATTTAATTAAAATTATCAGTAGATTTTGATACAGGATAAAGATAGTAAGATAGTAAGATAGAAAATGAAGAATATGAGTTTACGTAGATACAGGAAGGGTTTCTTTCAATCTACGTAAGATTTTTTGCAATATATAAAGTACCAAATAGTTGAAATCTATTAGTTTAAGCTTATCGGTAGATTTTGATACAGGATAAATATTGTAAAATAGAACATGAAGAATATGAGTTTACGTAGATGCAAGAAGGGTTTCTTGCAATCTACATAAGATTTATATGAGCGTTCGCCATTTATTTAGGCGTGTTACTGTTTTGATTACATCCGAGCTATGAAATGTATACCCACATGCTCATATCAACCTGAACGCACTGTCAAGTACACAAAACATGTCAGCGATGCAATGATGCGGATGGAACCACTCACTGGAACAGTCCCCTCTCGTGACATAGCCCGACCAAATTGCATGGTCTACAACACGAACCTACCGCAGAATGAGAAACGTAGCTTCACAAATGGTCGGGATATCATCGAAGTTCGAGTGCTGTATAGTGCAGACAATTTGAAAAGGTACTTTGATCAAATTACGACGTAAAGGCTGGACACATTCGCGGATTGAACATACTTGCGGGTTTTTAGAGTTTTGACCTTTAAAAATGAACCATCTTATGGACGCATCAAAAAAGAGGCAACTTGGAGATTTTAGAGGTTACACTATCGTAAAAAATTCTTAAAGGTATATTAGACAAATTGCTTTTAACTATACATACAAAAATAGTTTTATTGACTAACTTATTTCAATACTTTTGCAAGCGATTAAAAGATAAGGTAGTCAATGCGTGATGATTCTTTAATTTTGTGATATCTATAAAAGTATTTCCGACTGGTTCTGTCATCAAACCGTTATCTTCACAAAGATAGCTAACTAGAAGTAAATAGGAAGAGAACATTTAAAAAACAGGAGCGTACATATGATTGCAATTTTAGTAGTAAATTCTTATAGATAATCATTGTCACATTACACTTTTGACTTGAATACTATTATAGTTAAACAATAAACAGCAAGTATAATTTGCAAGTATAAAAGTAACTACTTTTCGCGCTTGTGAAGTCAACATCTCCTGAGGATGATGCGGTGTCGGGTCGAAACGTGCGTAGAGGTTCTAGTGGAAGATTTTGTGTGGTGTTATATTATACAAATCTCCCGGTTGTCGGCGGAATATAGCAAATTATACTTGCTGTTTATTGTTTATCATGGACTTCCGCAAAGTAACGCCTGCTTCTATTCACTATTATAGTTGTCATCATGTCGTGCCGCCATGCCTTAATCCTGCCAAAACGGTGGCAAGTGATTGGTCCACACAAAAATAGCAATAATGGACGCCATGAGGACAGTGCTATAAGTTTAGCGATATTTTTGTAAAAGGTTTTAATTTAACTGGCGTATTTAACTAAGTGTTTACAAGCGTTGTTTACCCTTTATTTATTTATTGCGGAAAACCAACAAGCTAATAGATTTTTCATAACCATTTTTTAACGTTCACAAATAGTTTCAATCAACTTATCTCTTTGTAATATCTTTCTTATCTCCTATAATGAAATTTGTCTTAACTTTGCTTTGAATTTTATTTGGTTCAAAGATATTTAATTTCTAGCTGTCTAACAAGTTTTAAATTAAAAATTAATAGAAAGTTGTACAGTCTATGTCTGTCTTTAACGAAACGCGGGTGCACATAAAGCGGTCGGGTGTTAGCGTTTGTCTCACGCATGAGTGATTCCAGACTGGTCTGGCAAGTGGACTAATAAGGGCAAACGTGCTCGGTATGACATTATACCTTTTTTTTTCATACAGGATAAAACATAGCCCTCGGGGCTTTGCACTGGTGGCTTTTTGTCTCGAGATGCGACCGTTAGTTGGTGTTGGCAACGGCTTGATGAAAGTAATTTAGATTATTTATATCAACCTCCTTGCTTAGATTAATGTCTATAAAAATAAAGTGTCTAAGTATAAAAATCTTTAAAATAAAGAACATCGGTTTTCATGAGAAATGTCTCAACTAGATAGATTTATTTTGCCTGGTGGGAGGTTTTGGCCACGGCTAGTTACCACACTACCGACAAAGACGTGTCGCCAAGCGATTTAGCGTTCCAACACGATGTCGCGTAGAAACCAATTAGGAGCATGGTCTTCCATACTCGTAACAGGTTAGCCCGCTACCATCTTAGACGGAATCATCACTTGCCACCAGGTGAGATAGCCGTCAAGGGCTAACTTGTAAAGTTATAAAAATAAAAATAAAATAGATTTATATCATATTGATGTTCTTTGTAACTTAATTAACTCATTTGAATTTTATCATTTCAATTTGTAACTTATTTGAGGTTCATCTATTGTACACTTACTTGTAGTTGGTGTTATAGATAGCAGTTGTTAAATCAACTCTCTGAAACTAGTAACGCATCAGAATTTTCGTTAGTCTCTCTATTCGTACTAACTATAGTAAACTGTATCTATGCATACTTAAGCCGTGATAGCCTAGTGGCTAGGGCGTCCGCCTCCTAATAAGAGGTCGGGGGTTCGAACCCGGGCTAACTTCTCGTAGTTATGTGCGTTTTTAAGCAATTAAAATATCACTAGCTTCAACGGTGAAGGAAAAAATCTTGAGGAAACCTGCATGCCTGAGAGTTCTCCGAAAATGTTCTCAAAGGCGTGTGAAGTCTGCCAATCCGCACATAGCTAGCGTGGTGGACTATGGCCAAACCCGTCTCACATTGAGAGGAGACCCGTGCTCTGTAGTGAGCCGGCAATGGGTTGATCATGATGATGCATACTTAGAAATAATTCTTCTAGATTCCTGAGTGCTTTCATCTGAAATCAAACCCGTCAAAGGATCTCAGTCACGAACCCGTTCGCGAGACGCACTTGGAGTGAACTCTGATGAATAAAATAAAATAATCTTTATTTATAATGCAGCTGTTAAAAAAACAAACCTATGCACTTATTTGAAAGAGTTATGCATTCAAATATGCGCATAAACCTACATTTGCCGTGCCCGCGCCCGCGTTGGGCATTCTTATTGTGGCTTGTGATCCGAAATCGTGACGATTGCTTCTGGTACAAGTTGGCAGCATAAGCGATTGGAACAAAAACAGCAGCAGAAAACGATAAGCGTTGTGGAAAAAACAGACCACGTCTTGCTGCCGATAGCGTGGTTATTATAAATGATCCTAAAACAAATGGTCTTATCAATACAATTTTGTCTGGCGGGAGGCTGCGGCCGTGGCTAGTTACCACCCTACCGACAAAGACGTGTCGCCAAGCGATTTAGCGTTCCGGCACGATGTCGTGTAGAAACCAATTAGGAGTATGGCGTTACCATACCCCTTACAGGTTAGCCCGCTACCATCTCAGACTGCATCATCACTTACCATCAGATGAGATTGCCGTCAAGGCCGTCATTTTATGAATTAGAATAGAGACTATCAAGGCTTCTACCAGTATCCCGATTATTGATATCGATAAATACAGGCTAAGTTCAGACAGTTCTTGTATTCATATTTGGCATCTCCTTTATGACAAAAGTCTGTGTGCAGAATAGCATACGTGTTAGAAATGAAGTTTATTAAACAACGCATTTGCGAGCTACTTAACACCATTCCATTCATCCATTTTTTTTTTATCCACTACAAGTTAGCCCTTGACGGCAATCTCACCTGATGGTAAGTGATGATGCAGTCAAGATGGTAGCGGGCTAACCTGTTAGGGGTATGGAAAACCCATACTCCTAATTGGTTTCTACACGACATCGTGCCGGAACACTAAATCGCTTGGCGACACGTCTTTGTCGGTAACTATCCACGGCCGCAGCCTCCCACCAGACTCGAGCCGGGAATCGAACCCAGGACCTCCAACTATATTAAGAGACAGCGCGCGCACTGTCACGGTCACGGAGGTCGTTATTATGCGGAAACGCAGACTTTTTCTTAAAGGAGATGCCAAATTTTAAGTGGGAAATCGGGACCCATTTAATAATAGCAACTCCTTGCAAATGGTCAGTGAAAATATTTCCTGTCCTTACACCACAATCCAGATGTACTCGCGCTTTAGGCGTGGCCTCCCCTCCCAAACTACCATTTTGGTAGATACGATAAAGGCTCAATAGGGCACGTCAGCTATACAAATGCTTGCATAACATTTTATTGCTTTGAAAATTGGAATTTGAATTATATATTGTTGTTTAAACCATAATGGGCCGGTTATGGGGTAAAAGGTTTCCGTTGTTATCTGATTGGGTTTTGCGAGATAGTACATTATTTAGTTTCATTGGAAGTTATCGTAATCAGAATTAACTTTATTGATTTAGCAAATATGGTACTTGTAATCGTTTATAAAAACGATTTCATTGTTGTTACATGATGGTAGACAACATGATCAACTACAGAGCACGGGTCTCCTCTCAATATGAGAAGGGTTCGGCCATAGTCCACCACGCTGGCCGTGTGCGGATTGGCAGACTTCACACGCCTTTGAGAACATTATGGAGAACTCTCAGGCGTGCAGGTTTCCTCACGATGTTTTCCTTCACCGTTGAAGCAAGTGATATTTTAATTGTTTAAAAACGCACATAACTCCGAAATGTTAGAGGTGCGTGCCCGGATTCGAACCGCCGATCTCTGATTAGGAGGCTGACGCCCTAACCACTAGGCTATCACAGCTTATTGTAGACAACAAGCACTGCAAAATAATTTTTATAATAGTAATTATTGCTGGCAACTATTTAGTATATTTTAACTAACAAGAAGTATTTTACTCAAATATTTGTGGTCTTAAGTTTATCTGTTTTACCGCTGTTTTTTTTTCTACAAATTTCTTAGTGGTATATTTCAACTATTTGATTTGGTATCGCCCTCATCTCACCTTTTTGAATGGCGAGACGTCGTAACAATCCGCAGCCTAGTTCCTCGTTTCTAAAATGTACCGCAATGATCTGGAATACCCTTTCAGATAGGGCTTCTGTTTATCCAGCCATCTATTAAAATAGAATCTTTTAATCATGGGACCTTACCTTAAACTGCAATCAGATATGATGTTGCAAAGCGCTAATCTATCTAAAAAAGCTTATTTTGGTTTCATTACGTACTTCTTCGATCAATGATAAATAAGTTGATCTGTGATGTATCAGTCGTCCAATTCGAAAAAATAAAACAATTTTCTCATCCTTAAAGCATTAAAAGTGATGAAATCTGTAATTTTAGATGAGAAAATTCATATTGTGTTAAGTTATATTCAACATTTGAAACCACTCAAATCATAATCAACAGAAACAAAATCATAAACACGACACTTTCTTAGCTAGATTTTGTACAGTATTTGTAAGTTAGCTAAGTTTGTTGTGGGCTTCTTCTTAGACCGGGGCGCGTTTGGAACCCTCATAGCTTTATTTTTAAGTTTACGAATATAGTTATCACCATGAAATAACTACTATGTAAATTATTGACGCGTCAAAAGTGCCTTTTTAAGGACTATTTGAATAAAGATTATTCTGAATTTGAATTTGAATTTATTGTAGGTCAATTAAGGGAACCATCTATACCTCGAACGGGTTATCGAAACCGAGATCTCTTGTTCCGAATTAATATTCGAAATCGAGATTCCTAGTTTGCAAAGCGAGCTGGCACTGCCGGGGACATCGTTAAAATTTACATGGACTAAAACGGAGCAGAAAACCCATCTTCGTCAGTATAGCCATAGTCCATGCATTCCAATTCGACAAACGTCCCTTTTACATTCACTTCGACATTCTAATTAAGCAAGCGCGTCTATACCGCAGCAGCTGACATACCACTTTGTACCTTCCGAGAAAACCAACATTGTTGCGCGCATCGTTTATACGGTTTACGGTTCACGAGGACACAGATTGTTGAGCGTTGTCATTTTAATTGCGCTGTTTTACTATACTCGTCACTTGTTTAACTTTTATAGCGAGGACTGCCCATAATTGTGTTTCTTTATTTTACTTTACAGGATTAAGAGAGCTCGTTTAATGACTTACAAATTTTTACATTTTTGTATGAATGGCTATTTCCATATTACTTGTGTTCTTGGTAATTGGGAAAACGATCTTTTTGTACTTAATATTTTTAAAAAAATGTAACGCCGTCTTTATCATAATCATCTTCGCATTCACATTGTAAAGTTGAAGGTCCTGGGTTCGATTCCTGGTTCGAGTCTGGTCTGGTGAGAGGCTTCGGCCGTGGCTAGTTACCACCCTACCGACAAAAACATGTCACCAAGCGATTTAGCGTTCCGGCACGATGTCGTGTAGAAACCGATTAGGAATATGGGTTTACCATACCAACAGGTTAGCTCGCTACCATCTTAGACTGCATCATCACTTACTATCAGGTGAGATTGCCGTCAAGGGTTAAACTTGTAGTGGATAAAAGAAAATAATCTTGATTTTGTTGTTTTAGTCTGATTAGATTTCATTACTGTGGCCTTTGCAAAATTTATTTAACTATATGTTACCTACCTAGAGTTTATAAACCCTCAATTGATTTCTCCTATTAAGAGTAAAAAATATTTGTTTGCAGGTTTCACTGGAACTCAATGCGAGGTTGAAATTGACGAATGTGCGAACAACCCTTGCCTTAACGGTGGAGTTTGCCATGATATGATCAACGCTTTCAAATGCACCTGTGTTATTGGGTAAGTTGATTTTAATTTTGCCAACTTTTTTTATCCAACGAAATGACAAAAATTAATTTCTTAAGAAATTTATGGGAAGAAGTTTTATGTTTTATACATACATGTGTTTCTTCGGCAATCAAGAAAAATAACATCTATCTATATATGTAATTTTACAGATTTACCGGCACTCGATGCCAAGTGAACATCGACGACTGCGCATCGAGTCCATGTCGAAACGGAGGTACATGTCACGACTCCATCGCTGGATACACCTGCGAATGTCCTCCGGGATATACCGGTGAGTCAAAAGATAATCCTACTTACTCATTCTCAACAACAGTTAATTTGGCAGTTACTGATTGAACAGTTAATGATCCATTATTATCTTCATGCGATCGTGCCAATTTACTTATTTTAATGACAATGTCAAGCGACACTAATGTGAATTCAGGGATTCAGTTTTGGGTAACCTTGAGAGAATATACATAATCAAATTCGTTTCCTATTTCTATTTCTCGTTTAGCATGCTTCTTACGAAGAATTTGCCTTGCTCGCATATATTTGTTCCGTTTGCTGTGCAGACCCTGGGGTCTTAGAGGTCTCACCCTCCAGTAATTGCCTCACGAAGACTTATTTTTTACGCTATAGATCCTCCTGATTGTTTAGTGCGGAAATGCAGCCAGCATGTTTGGCATGCGGGCATTTTGAATTAACGTTTCATAACTTTAAGAACATGACAAATAATTTGCTTGACATCTTCATCAATCTATTCATTACTAAGCGAAGAATAATTGGAAACTATTTCTGCCATAGTATATAACTCGATACCACTATTTTGTGTGTTTACTAACCTTTCGTCATATATTTTCTCGCAGGGATGTCCTGTGAAACCAACATAAACGACTGTCTCTCGGCGCCGTGTCACCGAGGCGAATGCATCGATGGGGATAACAGCTTCACCTGCAATTGCCACCCTGGCTACACTGGCCGTGTTTGTCAGACGCAGATCAACGAGTGCGAGTCGAATCCCTGTCAATTCGGAGGTTAGATTTATTATTGTTTATATCCTTCCGCAAGGAAACCGGCACTTTAAGTATAGGTTTTGAATAACTAATATGGCGAAAGCAGTTGGAAACATCTTCATTAAATAGTCTTTCAGACAAATCTTCAATATCTTAAAAACATATTTACATGACACAGAGTAAAAGTTACACTGTAGCTTCAAATTGTAAATTAACCTCTCCCACTGCGAAGATATCTTGCAACGTTGTTTGTTTCGTTATACTCTTAATTCATTTGTCAGTTCTGCGGCGTTTCTTGGATGCTAAAAGCATTTAATTAATTTAATATATCAGTGCTCTAGTTTCTATCGTATTTAGTATGGAAACCGATGTAAATATAAATTACTATCTCGGAAAATCCGAAATAGGCTTACTGACGCTCTGACAAGAGTTATGGTCATTGCATTAGAAGAAGCCAACAAGAAAGTCAATTCTTGCTCTTTTTTTAACAAAAGAGATACTAGATTTTTTTTTAAATCGAAGTCTGTGTGGAATGTGGCCAGTGTTAAAAATTCTTTATTACACAGGACATTGCGAGGATCTTATAGACGGCTACCAGTGTCGATGTAAACCGGGCACTTCGGGAAGGAACTGCGAGATCAACGTGAATGAATGCTACTCCAACCCATGCAGAAATGGAGCCACTTGTATTGACGGAATCAACAGGTAGGAATCTTTTGAATAAAATTAATACATGAACGAGCCAGTTTGTGTGTGATTTGCGTTATATATGTGTCACAATTAATTAATCATTGAACGAATATACATAAAATCTTTTCTAACACATTTAATTACCCACGTTCATTCACCCACATACACGCAAGCACGCACTACGTACGTGTACGCACAATTTCCCATAAGTATGATTGTGTGAGTTCATTTGCAATACTTATTGAATACAATTATTTCATGTGAGATTCATAAAGCTCTTAATAAATAACAAATGGTCGATTTATTGTTACTTTTATATAGTTTTAATTAATTAACATGCTCTGTTTTTCTTTTACATGCAGCAACAATTATTTTGAGTAAGTTGTTTTTATAATTATAGCATGTACTTTGTATGTTTGTGTTGCTTTTCATGCTAACTAATTCATAAAGAAACTATCGAGAAAGTCTGCACAAAACATTTAGACGTGCAGTGACTTCATTATGCATGACACTTTACTTGTTATATTAAAAAAGTCAAGTCGTTGGATATATATTTTTAAAACATAGCATGTTATTTATATCTAGTATATTATTAAATATATTTTATTTAGGCGTTTTTGCCAAAATCTTCCTTAATGGATAGTTATCTATTAACTTTTTTAATACCGAACATCGTAAACATTTTGCGATATGATCATCCAAATTCTAAGGTTTCTTATTTCTCTATATAAATGAACGACACTTTTATCTATGTGTGCGTGTGCGTGTACGTGCGTAGTTGATGTTGTCATTGGTGTAATTGGACCAAATGTATCCCAGGTACACCTGCGAGTGCATTCCTGGCTTCACGGGGCAACATTGCGAGACCAACATCAACGAGTGTTTGTCCAACCCATGCGCCAATGGCGGCAAGTGCATCGACCGTATCAACGGATTCCGCTGTGAATGCCCAAGAGGATACTATGATGCTAGGTACGTAAAGGATTGAAAGTCACGATATCTGCTACAGTATAACAGTAAGCCATAAACTGGCCTAGAAGGCTAGTAATAACTAAGTCTGAAACCATCACTAAACAAATCTGTTTGTACATTGATGAATGAATAACATCCATGATATATCTGAATTGTGTTTTTTTTGCCCATGTCATTTCATATAATTTAAACTGCTTCAAACTATCCTCAGACACGTTGACCAAATCTGTCTAGACAAAACGGAATTGTATTGAAGTACCATTAGCTTGATGGATGTTTTCGTGATTATCAATATTAATCCACATTACTGTACTAATCAAACTAGGAGCACCAAAATTATACTTAGCCAATTGATACTTCCAAATGATAAAGTACTTCCGTAAACAGTGTAAATATAATGATATTGTCTTATATTGCAGATGCTTGTCCGACGTGAACGAATGCGCTTCGAACCCATGCATCAATGGCGGCACTTGCGAGGACGGTGTCAACCAGTTCATCTGCCACTGTCTCCCAGGTTACGGAGGTAATCATCAATTATTATTGTTTAAACGTAAATCATTGGACGTCAGTTATGCGTCACCCAGAATATTATGAGGGATAGTGCCGTGAGCTGGCCAGTGCAGGATGCCTTCTAATAATGAATGCCCGATAAAAATAATATCATAATATGAAAACACTTTATCTCCCTGTAGGTACCATTCCATTAAAATGCCCCACTAGCGGAAACTAAAACCGCAGAATCCTTCCTATTCAAGTTATCACCGTCTGTTTTTAGGTCAGCGTTGCGAACGTGACATAGACGAGTGCAGTTCCAACCCGTGCCAACACGGAGGGACGTG